>CM053793.1:859205517-860561767 GCA_028749045.1 Cupressus sempervirens
AAATTGTCTAGTTTATGTAACGGAAGCGGCAGACACGGGTTGAGATTTTTGACTTGCATACTTTTCTTGATTTCATACTGAATTCCGCTTAATATATTCCAATCCTTGCACTGTTTGAGCAAAATAAACAATACCCATTACTTGACTGTTGTTACTGTTAATTTTTAGACTTGTGTATCATTTGTACAACATGGTGGCCATATCTGGCTAGCTAGTATTTATATATATTTTAGCTTAGCCATAGGATTCCTTTGTTTACCTGCTCCACTAACCATTTTTGTTTTTATAAAGCTCAAAAAACACTTGGTGAAGCTCATTCAAACGACAATACAATACAATACAATAGAATGGTATGGAATGGAATTATGGGATTTGGTGAGAATTGACGTTGATGATTGAAATGCTGCTATGTTACAGTCATGGTCACGTAAATCGAAAGAATATTGTGATGCAGAAAGAATGCAGCGGGCTTAATAATGGCTACCTAAATATCATATTGTCGTTTGCAGACCTTCCAAAGAATGGAATGAGATTTTAATTCGGGCCAGACAAAAATAGGGCAGCAGGGAGCGTTTTAATAGTCAGAAGGCAATAATAAGTAATTATATAATATTCTGACAGTGGAAGGTAGTCTTCAAAAACAGCAATGTCTTCTATGGACGTCTGTTCCAATTCTGTTCTTCATACCCACTTTCAGATATCATCTTAACAGACCCATTTTGGTTTTCTTTTTCGTTGACTGCTACTTCTGCTGCTGCTGTTGCACACCATGAATTCCTTTTCTGGTTTCACTGTGGACCCGATTTTACTATTTGCACCCTCCTTCCCCACCATCTCTTCTTTTCCCATTGCTTTTTGTTTATCATTCAAATATCCTGCTATCCATTTTTATAAACGTGTCTTACTTATACGGTTTCATCCAATTTATTGTGGATTTAAATCTCAACTATTTTTGACATGGTGAGAAAAGATTTGATTTCTCAAAACTGGTCGAGGATGACCGTCTCCATATTCTTACAGATATTCCTGTCTGTCCTTTAAATTCATTCTTGAAGTCGGCATGAATAGGAAGAATATTAGTTTGTATGAATTTTGATAATAATAAAAGAATTATAAATCTTCAAAATATATATATTTTTTGTTATAATGTTATAGATTAGAATTATGTAATTTTTACAATTTATTATGACAAAGTAAAACATTATTCATCACATTATTTATAAATTCTTATAGCAGCATTAATGTTTAAAATTTGAGCTACTATCTACCTGTAATTTATAAATTGATTAAACTATATGATATTGCATTCTATCTTCACCATGATTTATTTCAACTTAAACAACAAATTTTAATAGTATAGTTTGTAGTCTCTTGATTAATAGTTAATTGATATTTTTCTTTAATTTTTCTTACTTTTACTAGAAACAATAGAGCTGATTATGGAATTATACTTGTGACTTGACTTGATAAAAAAATATTAAAAGTAAAATTAGTCGGATAATAATTATCTTTTATGACAATTAGGGGAAATAATAGTCAAGCCATATTATAACAAAAGTGCTTTGATTTTTCTTGTGATGTAATATCTAACAACTTTCTTCTAGATTTGTATTTTTTTGTTTTAATTTAGTTCAATTATTAAAAAACCTACAATCTTTATTTATTTTTATTGAAAATATTCCTATTATCCTCTTAAAACTATAAATATATTAATATATGTACAAACTATATTTCTTTCAATGTATAATGATTCGTTGTTATAAACATTTATACACATACAAACTTATCAATCTTAGCTAAAACTCATTTCTATATTCTTTTATTATAACATGAATCTTACCATATATAGAAAAATCATGTTTTTAAACAAAACTATTTGTTAATGTGTTAATCATTAGGGTTAAAACATTTTAAAATTTTGCAAGCTATTTTTCGTTATGTGGTACTTTAACTATGTATGTCTCTGTTGATCCATGTACATTTTTGATAGAAATTTCATAGAGTTTTCAAGAAGGTATTTATGACCTATACTTTTGTCTTTTGTGACTAATATATTTTGGTTGGTTAAATGCTCTTTTACTTTTTCTGTCAAACAAGTTCAAGGTCATAGGTTCCCAAGGATTTGTTCCAATGGGAGACTAAGGACTTTGATCCTCAAGGGGTTAAATTACCCTTCATAGTGGTTCATCTTTCGTGCACTCTACATTTTGGTGAGCCTCACATGAACTCGCCTTCTATTTTTAAATAGTTATATTTTTTAGCTTTCAAGGTTTCAATCTTGTTTTCTTTTCGTATTCTCTTATTTTTTGAAATTTCCTAAGTTTTGTAAAACTTTTATATGACCTTTACAAACTAGAACACTTTTGGATGTACATAGTCAAAATAAGTTTAACATGGTTTTGAAATTTCCTAAGTTATGCAAAACTTTTATATGACATTTACAAAATAGAACACTTTCAGATGTACATAGTCAAAATAAGTTTAAGATGGGGCATTCCTCCAAAGCATTATAGTCCTACTAATCTTGAGTGTTCTCTAGGAACTTTGATCCCCTTTCTCCTTGATCTATTCCTCTAGTATTTAGGGCTTCTAGACAAAACTCTGGCCCAAATTATTAAGGTAACACCCCTCTTGAATCTCCTCACATTATCTACCATAAGACTCCTATTAGGGTCAACTTTGATCAAATCCAATCCCTTGAGGAGAAATTGAATGATTTTGAAGGTTTCTTAAATTGTGAGAATATAATGACTAATGCATCTCCTCTTGTTGGAAATATAAGAAATATGTTTATTGTAATACAATATCTCTGTAAATCAAAACTTTCATAATAATAATAAAAGAATTGTAAATCTTCAAAAACTATTTATAGGTATGCTATTAAATATCTTGAGGTTATTATATATTTGATTTTAAAATATGCAAAAGGTAATATAACTTTTCCTAACTTTGTTATAATAAATTATCAAGTATAATCATGTAATTTCTACAATTTATTATGATAATATTGTTCAACTCATTATCCACAAATTCTTATAGCACCTCTAATATTGAAAATTTGAATTAGCCCTTACCTTAATTTTCTTCAAAAACTATTTTTATATATACTACTAAATATCTTGAGGTTAAATTATGTATTTGATTTTAGAATATACATAAAAGTGTTATACTTTTTCTAACTTCTTGTTATAATAAATTATCAATTAAAATCATGTAATTTGAACAATCCATTAGGATCAAGTGAAATATTATTCATCTCATTCTTTACAAATTCTTATAGTGCCTTTAATATTTGAAATTTGAACCAACCCTTACCTATAAGTTTTCTTATTTGTGTTCATTTATATATCATTAAAACATATGATACTTCATTGTATCTTCACAATGATTTATTTCAACTTAACCAAGAATTTATATAATGTGTATTCTCTTGATTATAGTTAATTGATGAAAAATTTACTTAAATCTTCTTGGTTTTATTAGAAAAAATAGAGTTAACTATGAGACTATGACTCAGTGAAAAAATTATTTACTAGAATAATTTTTTTGTTCTTCTATGATAACTAGTGGAAAGAAAAGTCAATTCATATTATAATAAAAGTGTTTATATAATACTTTGATTTTTCGTGTGGTCCATAATATCTAATGACTTTCTTTAAGATTCTTTTTTTAATTTTTTCTAAATTGCAAAAATTTACAATCTTTGATTTTTTATTTCATATCTTTCTATTATCCTTTTAGATGTATAAATATATAAATATACATATCGAATATATTTATTCTAATGTATAATTATTAATTGTTATAAAAATTTATACACATATACACAATTATCAATCTTACCTAAAACTCATTTTCATATTGTAGCATACAAAATAATCATGTAATTTTTATTTTTAACAAAAGTATTTGTTGCCATGTTAATCATTAGGATTAAAACATATTTCTAAATTTTGCAGGTTATTTTACTTATGTGTTACAAAGTAATGATATAGATATTTCTTCAAATATAATTTTATGATAAAAGATAAATTATATATAGTTTTGTTTTCTCTCATGTCCTTAAAGTTATATATGAGTCTTGTTTTAATTGTTGTGATAATTAAGCTTCAATGTATTAATTGTAGCTAATCTATCTCATTTCAATAATATTTTAGTTTCTCAATATCAAAAGTTAATAACTCTTCATATTGGCAACTTAGGATTGGTCATCTTTAAGTTGCATTTCAAGGAAAAAATAAGTGCCAAATTGAGAGCTATTAGTTTGACAAATCATGATGAGAATTTAAGATCTATCAAAGTAATAGACCTCTTATAAAAATAAGAGACTTGTCAAACAAACAAGTTCATTATTAAAATTTGAGACTTGTTAAAAATAAAAAGTTTATTGTCATGACTTATTAAATCAACTTTCTTAGTCATAGAATCTTGAACTTTACCAAGGAAACAACACTAGTTCTTGAAAAAATTGAAAGACTCATCACAGTAATAGAATTTTTAATAAGACTCAAAATTGGTAATGTTGCCACCAAAGTGCCAAGCCAAGGGAAGTTTAAGTAGTTCAACATATTGTCTTATTTTCATAATAACCCATTCAGATTAATATGGTATTTGAATATGTTAATATTTAGGATTAACACATTTAGAAATTTCTAAATCATTTTTAGTTATGCGGTAGTTCAATTATTTATTGTCTATAAAATAATGATGTACATAATTTTAAATGTAATTATTTTTATAGGTAAAAGGTCATGAGGTCCAAGATTGTGTTTGGATTCACAAAACCATTTTAATTGGGCACCAAATATTTGAGATGAATAGGGATCCTTGATGTAGCCCTTACATAAATATTTCAAAGTAATTTAACTAATTTTAGCGCCTATTTTTTATTTCCAAATTTATAACTATGCTTTTGATACTTCCTTGTGAATATAACCTAAAAATTAAACTTGACTATGATCAAGTTGTTAGAACAAGAAGTATGTATTATTAAAAAAGTAAATTATCTTCTATTATCTTTAATTTTAATCAAATATTATAGAAGGAAAAGTTTTAAATGACCGGAAGCATGTCACTTGTTAACATTAAAATTCCATGATATTAGCTAAATTTAACATATTTTTCTACAATAAAAGTTTTAAACTAATTTATCTTCAAGAAAAAATGTCCAACTTGTACTTAGCATATTAGCTTGTCTTATTAGAATCTCCTCTCCATCTACTCCTTTGTAAGTGAGATTATTTGCTTATCTATTACCTTCACTTTAGATATGTTTTATGACTATTTCTTTGAATTTATCAACAATGGCTAGGGCATATTCGAGTTTAGAATTAAGGATCTAGTTTGGGTTATAATTTATGAGTCTCCTTCAATAACTAATTTATTAATTTACCTATCTCTCTACTTAAATTTAAGTCTTTTATCAAAGCATCTAATTTGGCCAAGTTATTAGAAATTACTCCAAAAGTTTTGGTGTGTTTAGTTAGGCATGAACTATTATCTAAACAAATAATACATCCTACACTAGATGATCTTAGATTACCTTTAGAGGCCCCATCAAAATTTAACTTTGACCATCCTACAGGAGGAGGTTCCCATTTACATTCTTTCCTAGCAATGTTGTTGGATTTTGAGTACATTATTGATGAATTAATTAGTTTAAAGCAATTTTTATGCATCTCTGCATCTTAATCTAAAAATGGACCTTCCTCCTTATATGAGTTACTAAGATTATTTTTATCTATCTCAATAATTGATGCAGAGTGTCACAGGGAAGACTACAAACAATTTGCTTTCAACCAATTAGGCTCCACAATATCACAAGTTTATTCAACTAAATCCAAAAAAATGCCAAGGTTTAGGGATTACTTATAAGGTTTTCTAACAACTTCTAGGGTCATAAACAACCTTCCAAACTCATTTATCAATCTGTTGTAATGACTTACCAGCAAGCTCATAAAACAGGCTGCTAGGCCAATTTAGTAATTTTCCAAGGATTTTATAACTAAAACATCCTCAAACCAATGAAATAGGAATATAATTTGAATTATTTTATAACCCTTAACACATACCAAAATATTGTAACTTGGTTCATTCCAGCACTCCAAGGATTAGCCTAGGTACACAGTCCAAGTTGGGCCCTATTTGGCTTCGTTTTCAAAGGAAGACCAATGGAATGGGTGCATAAACCAACTACAAGTCTTTGGAACTCTTCAAGGTAATATTTTCATCACCAATCCACTCCCATTTGATCAAAACTTTATTGCTGATTTACAAACTAATTCAAACACCAGTATATTTAGACTAAATCTACCATGCAATTTAGTCTAGGGCTTGCAAGCATCATTTGTTCCCTTTGTTTCTGCACTCAAATATTTTTGAATCTGAAAGGTAACTCCTAAATCTACTATTTGGGTTGGGCTTTGTGCCATTCTAATCATACAGCAAAGAACTATATGTACAAATTGCGCAAAGCCCCCATTTTCACGGATTTTCAGGTTACCAGCAGTAAAACGCTTGTGACTTTTGTTATACAGCTCCAAATTTGATCAAACCAATTTCATTCAAAAGCTAACTCAAAGGAGCAACTTTCCATAGCATACAAGCACCATTTTCAGTCCGTACAATGCACGGAAAACCCAGGAAACAGCACATTTAAGCAGAAAACAAGAGAAATTTTATTGATTTTTGAAACAAAATGTACATTAGATAGTCTGTTCTATAGGGAAGATTGTCTTAAGATTATATACACTTGTTTAACTGATCAACTGCCTTTGAATTGGTTGAAAACAGTTATAACTCCCTTTTGACAACTTTTAAGCAATATTGCAAAAATTGCTTTGCAAGTTCTAAGCAACTTTTAGTGTATTTTGCAATATGAATATTGAATGTTGTCTAAGACTTTTAAGACCTTCTTAAGATCTATCCTATACTCTTTCACCCTTCTTAGGATGTATTAACTATTCTAAAACCTATTTATTTCCCTTATAGGTCTCAAAGGTTCATGGTTTATAGAAACACCAAATGAACCTTGAGCCTTTACAAATGGGCTTATTAATAAATCTACTTTATCCTAAGACCTTTATTGCAAGCTTCTTCATATGTTGAGCTCCATGGATAAGAAAGGTGTTGTCTTGGACTGGGTTGCCCTACACCAATAATGCAAGCCTCTGATTTATTAAAAAATGATGTTAGATCCATCTTTTCATTACAAAAAATTCTTCTATTCCTTTCTTTCCATAATTTTCGTAGGAGTACAAAAGGGGGCATTTTCCACAAATTACTATAAACCTTAGAACAACCATGTTTTGACCAACTTTTTATAATAATAAAATAGGTTATCAAGCAATTTGGTTTGCTAATTTAATTTCTTATATAACCATTACTAGAAATTCTTAGCAAAGGGACAGTCATAAAGCCAGTGTTCAGAAGTTTCAATTTTTTTTTCACAAAGAGGGCATCTAGATGGTCCTTTAGAATCCATCTTCGTAAACATGTCTATTGTTAGAATTATTTTTTAAAGAGCATCCCAAATGAAGATACCTTCTTTCGAAAGGAATGCTAGATCACAACATCAATTTAGAGGGATGTCAATCTTATCCCATTGTTGAGAATTTATTATCTTTTCATACCCTAGTTTAACTTTATAATTTTCATCTTTCGAGACTCCCCAAACTAATCTATCTTTCCTATCTTTATGATTTTCCTTCCTACTTTTTAAAAATTGATTTAAAATGTACTTTTCCTATGATGAAAGTGGAGTTTCATCTAGAGTTTTTCATTATCATCTCCCCTACTGATTATTGTTAATTTTATTTTTATAATCACTCACATTCTTACCCAAGAAAGTTGAAAGATTGTTTTTTATGTTTATAGGTAGATTTATACTATCTAGGAAAGGAAGCCCATCCCATCGATCTTACAACGATAATCACCTCCTCTACACATAGCCCTGCAATGATAATCACCTCCTCTCAACATACCTCCTCTTGGTAATACAATAGTTCAAGGCAATCATAATGAAGGCGTAGTCATCATTTGGTATAATTAGTTACACAAATAATTTGTGTGGATCATTATAACTAATTTAAGTGGTGTGTACCACATTTTGGCATCTCTTCCCACATAGATATACAATATCACATCCCTAGGTACATAACATGATCCATACATCCTATTGGAATTTAGGTTCAACATTCCATGTATGTAAGAAGAGTATGGGTGGCTCCAAGTTTTGCACCTAGTAATCTCTTCACTTGGTTTCTAAGAATATGCAACTAATTTTACTTAGTGATCACACGGAAACATTCCCACTTTTGGTGGTATTATCGAATCATTACTTTTCTACCTTTTAAGTGGGAATTCAGCCTTTGGTGTACTTATCACTTTGTCACTTTTCTATGTTTTGAGGGTGATCTACCTTTAATGGTCTTGTTTTCGATAGAAAATTAGTTTTATAATCTCTTATGTTGATATGATCATATGTCCCTAATGATAAGGAAGCTCTTGTAAATTTTCCACCTCAAGGACATAACTTTTCTAGTTTGCACTTGTAGATCTACATGAGCACATTGTCTTGTTTTGGATAGAAAATTGGTTGTATAATCTCTTATATTTATAAGATTGTATATCCCTAATGATCTAGAAGCTCTTGTAAATTTTCCACCTCAAGAGTAACTTTTCTAGCTTGCACTTGTATCTACATGAGCATATTAGAGAATCATATTCACCATTTTTTTAATCATCCAAATAGACCATGAAATCATGTTTGACCCTCTACAAATGGTAAGGAGTAAAAATGTGACAAATCTAGGGTCAAGAAGAAATATCTGTAGCTTTTCTTGTTACCATCATCATCATCCTATGTGGATCAACACATTTTGAAGTTAAATAGCTTGAGGTTTTTATCCGAAATGTTTTGGAGGATTATTTGGGAACACTAGAATTATTGTCCTTTTTGTATACTACTCTAGACTAGCCAACCTCATTCTTGCAAGGAAATGACAAGTTTGTAGTGGCTTATGGACATTGGGTGATAAGTATTTGGGAGATTTATAAACATACATTTTTTGGGAGAAGAGATAGTCTCTAATCTAAATATTCACAGTTTCCTTGAGGTTTATTCATAGATCAAATTTGACACAAACCCAACAAATGCGTGAGCTATGCAAGATTTCTCAAGCTCAACCTAGACCATTGCATTCATAAAATCATGTATTTAGGATGAGAAGTGGTAAAATACATAAGTAAGATAAGAGACATAACCTGAACTAGATATGAAGAGAATTTTTATGCGTGAAAAAACTTTCGTATCAAGTAAAGTAGTTTAAGGAGTAGACAAGCTAAAGCATTAAGTTAAAAGAGTTTGAGTACATGATTGGCTTCACTAAAAAAAGAAAGAAAAAATCCATTAGAAAGGTTTTTAATGATGATTAGTTCAATACCATATAGGGTCCAAGGTTTAGATACCTACTTGTGCAACACAATTTCAATGGGGAGCCTTCCCACAAAGTAACCCATGAGATTGAAATTTTCAATTCATTCACAAACCTTTTCAAATTATGGAGTGTAAGAACAATATCTAGAGATGGGTTAGAAGACAAATATTGGACAAGTTTTTTGGTCAACTAAGGAAGGAGCCATGGGATGTCATCATTAATCTTTCAACTCCAACATCAACAATTGTAAAAGAATAAAATATTGAGGTTGTATAAAAGGAAAAACAAAAATTCCTTAAGCCTAACCAATATGACAAGCCTATAAAAGCATGTAGACTATATATATATATATATGCCTAACAACCGTACTAGAGTCCAAGATAGTCTTTTGAGTCCATCAACCTTGAAATATCACTATAAAATCTTGATTAATTACTCTTATAAATTATAACCTATAATTTTCCATATATATTTGTACATATAAAATTTAAACTTTTACTTAAAATAATCATACATACCCAATATATATAACATTAAATACCAATCTGAATATTAGATGCACGCATAATTCATCTTACTATATAGCACAAAGGTCTGAATGAATCCATCTCCCCATATTGAACATAAGGATAAACATATAACGTTAGTAATTTATACAAGCATGTTTATTTTTGGAAAGGTGAAGCATTTGTTTTATAAACTTATCCTTTGTATTACAATTCTTTGACGGGAAGCAAAAATAGATTAGTGTACTTTTTCTGATGCCATCTTCATAATACTTTTTTTAATTGTAGGGGATCATGAATAAAGCTTTGATTTAACATGAAAAAATTAGGATTCATGCATGGAAGTTTTAGAGAGGGACAACGTTCTTAACATAAAAATAATAATAATATCTCATTGAGATCTTGTGAGCATTAATATCAAGTGGCCCTGCCACCCTACTTTTTCCTCCTCCGAATTTTGACAACATAATCTCCCTCCTTTCTTGCCACGCGGTTGAATAGCTTAGAAACTTATTGTTGATGTTATTATTATAAAAATAAAGTTATAGTTATTGCATTCATAGAAGTGAAAGGAATGGAATAACACCTTAAAGTTGTCTTAGTTAGTAAGAATAACAACGGTTGAATAATAACATCATGTAACTAAATAAATAATTTATAAGTTTATTGGTTTGTAATAATATGAGAAATAACTTTGTCGTAAGAGAAATCAAACTAGTTATTATATTATTGAAATTTTATTCTACCGTACATTTGGTAAGTCTTAGTCATTTTTAATAGGCTCTCGACTATCGAGAGAATATGTTGTTTGCACCTTGTTTATTTTGTTCAAACAAGTATTGAGGTATTCTTTTGTTTTGGTTTCAAATTGTAAATTTCAATGTATTTTTAAATGAAAATAGTATCAATTTTGTATACATTCTTTAAAGTATAGTTCAATACTACTTTACTAATATCTAATATGTACTTCGTAATATATAGTTGTTTTGGAGTTCTAAATTTTGGGTATTTTAGATTTGATGTTCATTCATGGGAAGAATTTTCATGGTGTCTTGACTCCTTTATAGTCAGTGGAATTTTCAATTTACATATTTTTAAGTTTGAATGTTTTGCTTCATTTGAATTGCACTATTTTGAAATTTGTTAGTTATATTACCTTCTTAGCTAGGAGCACTAGTCATGCCTTCATTGCCTTTGTTGGAGAATGCATGTGTATAGCATGATGTTGTTAAAGGCATGTGTATAGTATAATGTTGTCAAAGGCATGTTTGTGTACCTGCACATTGTATAAAGAATTTAGAGGGGATATAGAGTGTTGATGGTGTGATGTTTGTGCAATAGAAGAATAAAACATATTATCTTTTATAGTGCTTAGTTTTTGGATAAGATTGTGTTTGCATTTTTCTTCCTTTATTTTTTTATTTTTTTATTTTATATTTTACTTTTTTATTTATTTTGTAGTTTATGTGCTTCATGTTTCCTATTTCCCTTTATCTTTTGAGCTGGTCCCTATCTACGACTCAATTTGTTTTGCATCTCTTTCTCTCTTTCATCTTTCTATTACACAATTTTATCCTAAAATTAATTAATGTACTTGTAATGTATTGTAGAAATTTGAATTCTTTAATATTATCTTTTGTTATTTAGGATGGTATAGTTGTTATGTCCTTAATCCTAAGTGTGCTTAAGCTTAAATTGTCAGCTAGGTTGTTGCTATAGAAACTCAAGTAATTAATGTGCATGATAATTAATAGAGTTTTTTTATAGGTAGTCAAAAGACTTGGATGGTAACCAAGGCAACACATAGTATAAAGGAGCAATGGCCAGTTTGTGGTTATTACATTTCTAATTGTGTTCCTTGAAATTTGTTGAGATTCTCCCCCTTGAATTTGGATTCAATAATCTTTATCATCATAAAATATTAGTTTGTTTCATATTATTTATTAGTTCATGTTATATTATTTTCATTGGCATCAAACCACAATCTAATCACTTTGGGAGCAAAAAATCAAGGCATTTTTGTAGCTATTAGATGTACAATCAGAAAATATATATTTCTCTTGAATTGTTGAAATTTCATGTCTATATTTAAAATACTATAATTCCATATTGACATCACTTTGAAGATTTTATATAATTTTTGTAAATGAAGATTTGATCATTTTTCATTCCCATGATAGTAAAATAATATAATCTTTTATTATTTGGAGTGTTGCGCAATGGAACAAAAACAAATTTGTAATTTGGAGTAATTTCCATTTAATCAAGGATAGATAAACAAATGGATTTTACACTATACAAGTTGACCATAAGGTAATGGAAAGGGGGAAAACTCCTACACTAGCAAGGATTCTTGAAAATGGTAATTCACTAGTAGAGGAAATCGATAGTGTATCCACAAAAGAGGTAAGGAAAGAAAATATATGAGTATATAAAACACTTAGAAAGGAAAAAACCAGTACCATACAATAAGATATATCTAGTACCTACTAGTCAAGCTCAAAAGAATATTTGTAAAGAAATAAAGATAGACCAATCTATATCAAAATGCTAATATTCATCCAATATCCAAGAACATAATACAAAAATGTAAATATGCACATTTTAAAGAAAGGGTCTACTAACTTTTTTTTTTGAAGTGCTTTCAAATTCTAAGTGGAATAAGGTGGCAATAGATTCCTTGTATCTTGAATTTTAAAAAAATGTGATTTATTATAAACTATTATCTTTGTAACAAAGTAAGAGGGTTATCATTATCACATGGTCAATTATTACATAAAAATTGTATTCACAAGAGACAAACATTATTTCAAACAACTACTTAAACCAATTAGCTAACTATGACAAACAACAATAGTTGAGTGTTGTATTCAAAATAGTTATAGAACATATCCTTGAGATTGGATACGATTCTAAAATAAATTGGATGACGAGCATCTCTATGTGCTATCATGAATAAAATCCAGCATGAGTAACACATGGATAGCACTAGTTCTATATCTATATTTCTTATCCTATCACAATGAGAAAAACATAAATGTGTTAGTAGTTATAATCAAGGGTTCAATTGCGGAAGAGAGAAGAGAATTTTTCCCGATAATTATATACTCAAACAATACATTGACTTTGTAACCAATTGAAGAATAAATAAAAAAGGGTTGTGTTTTAAACATGATGGTAAATATAGTATATGGCATTAATGTGTCAAAATAAATTATCTCACATAAGGGTAAAGTGAGGACGGATAAATATTAGAGTTTGGAAATGAGGAATTAGGAGATTCTCAACCAACTATTTTTTTTCATATAGTCTATAACACTAGTACCCCATAATCCACGAGGGCCATTTGGTTGCTTGGATATGATTAGGAATTGGAATCTAGAATTCTAGATTTGGAGTTCTAGAACTTGAAATCTAGATTACAGTTTTTGGAGTTTAGTTTGAGACAATTTGGTTCAAACCTAAAAAATGTTTTATATACTGAATTTGTTATTCCAAGCCTATTTAGTACTTTAGTGGTCAACATGTCCATGATGTTTGAAATAGTGAATGCTGGGGAATACTTGTCAATATGTTCATGGAGATTGAGCCTCATTATTTGCATCACTTGAAAAAAATATTAAATGAGGAATCTTCTCAAGACTAGTATTCATAACCTCATTTAACAAAGGTATGATTTCTTTTAGTGCTTCCTCAAGGCACTTGCATTTTTCTTTGCAGTTATAGCTCCTTTTTATGGAATCTTTCACTAGTGATAATAATTCATTGGAAACCTTACATAAAATAGCTCCAGATACAAGATTCCCCATTTTGGTTCTACTCTCTTATATCGATCAAGAGTTAATATCACACAAATATGCAGGGCTAAATGCAAGTTTCCATAAGCGGAAACAATTTTCTCTTAGGAATTTAGTGGATATAGAGGATGTGGATATAAATGTGAAGGGCACTCTACAAAAAAATGATACGGAGAATGTGTATATAATTGTTGAAGTCACTCTATAGGAAATGGATTATATCCCCAAACAATGGTGAACCTGTAAACACGATTTCATTTACAAGTAGACAAACACCAAATTTTATATGATGTTTCATTTTAAATCGGGAGATGTTTCATTTGAAGTAAACACAAGAAAAGAAAGAAAAATTTAGCTCCTAGGCAAAAAAATAACAAAGAAGCATTTTTTTTTAACAAAGGGAAATGGGTCAACGAATCTCAAATGTTTTTCATTTCAATTCATATGTAATCCAATTTTTTGAAAATTCGAATTAAAATGAGAATCAAATAAATTCCACCTATTTAGATGGAAGACTAGATCCTATATTTGAGGATAAATAGAGATACCAAATTCTATTTTTTTTCAATTCCAATTTTGATTTTGTGCACCCAAACAATAGATTAGAAATTTTTAGGAATTACAAATGTCAATTCCTGTCTAATTTCGGTAGCCAAATGAGCCTTGAAGATGGTGGGTTTCTTGAAGAAAGAGTGGAAATAAGAAATATCAAATATGAAGGAGGAGATTCCTTAAATAGCTAAGGGGTTTCAAATAAAAATAGTTGAAGAAGTACTTTTAAATGCATGGAAATCCCCAACGATCATTAAATTAACATTGGTGTTACTTTCAGTAAAGAATTTCTAGAGCTTGACACCTACTTGTAAATAAAGGAAATGTAGTTTTGCAACAATTTTAAATAATTTTGATAATATTTTGATGTTTCTTTCAATTTTTAGCAAGAAACATTGCACTTAGCAATTGTAGTCCCATTTTTGGTGTATTTTTCCTTATATTTTTAGAGATAAAATGCATACTAAATTTAATAGCAATAAGTTTGGGGGAGTTCCAAAGGGTTAAAATAGAAGAAAAAAATTTGTTGATACGGATAAAATCTTGAAGCTCTCCAAAAATGCATTTAGAACAAGTTGTAGCTCCACTATCCAAATAGTAGTTGATTCCCAAAATTATAGGGCACATTTTGATGAAAACAAGATCTAGAATTGTAATAATAATAATCATGCAAGAGTTATTTTGTCATTAATCTTTATTTTAGGGGTGGTGTTAGAATGTTCAATTATTGTTCTAAATTTATTTTGACCCAAAATCAAGTCCATAAACCTTAGTTCATGGTTAGGGAAATTTTACACGTAAGATCTATATAAGCCCTTCATTTGTCCATAATAAGGGTTGAGTACTATTTGAGTGGAAATGAATAATAATTGAACCATTATCACAATATTGGTGCATGTATATCATTGACATTTGTGAACTCAAAATAAAATTTAAACTTTGGAACCATTTATTTATTTTTTGGATTTTCTCAATTGAGTGTATTAGTTGGTAATGATTATCAAATGTTGATTTTGTACTCAATAAATCAACATGATTGTTTCTAATTGTGCTCAAGGAGGAATTTGTCTCACATGTGTGTAGGGTGATGCCTTTTTTATTTTGATAATATCTAAGAGATGCTTTGTATCCTAATTTCTTTAGCTATTCACATCATGTTACAAATGAATTGTGAAATTCTAATTTATATTTTAACCATGTGTTGATCCAATTTAATTTTTCTATAGAAGCATGTGTGTTTTTGAAAATTCATTGTTCATAGTAGTTTACTTTCATTTGCATTCAATTTATTCAATTTCTTTAAAATCATGGTTAAAGTATTGTTTGATTAAACTTAGAATTCAATGTTTACCATTTTCATATTTTGATAATTGGAGATTTAATCTTCAATTTTTTTTATTTTTTAAAAAAAAAGAGTTTTCTTAAGGGAAAAGGAGAATTTAAATTTGCTAAATTCAATTGTTGAACTTTATAGCTAACAAAGGTCTCCTTGTGAATTTTCACATTATTTCCATTTACCTTTCCCTTGAACTTGCCTTCTAGAACCTTGGAGTTGTGAATTTTGATTTTTAAGAGAGGTATTTTGTTCTTGTTTTGTATATCATTGTATCTAACTAGCACCCTAATCAACAATGTCAAACATTGTATTATTCATAGATGTGGTAGATGACATTTTTGTACTAAGCCTCTTATCTAAGAATCTAGTTGATTTGTATCTTTAGATTATTTTAAGGAAATGAATTTTACTACCATTTAAATATGAAGAGAGAATAGTAATGTTGAATACTAATCTTGTGTATTCTTAAATATTGTAGTTGACCAACCTCCTTTAAGGATTCTCATAAAGCATGAGTAATTTATGGTTGTGCTAGCACTAGATTGTCATATATTTTTATTGTTCTATTGTTATAACTAGTGTTCAAGATTAAAGATTGTCTTGGCGAATTTTTTTTAGAGTCTTGTGATTAACTATAGCCTATCATTTCCCAATCTTTGTTAAATCAATCCAACTAATACATTAGAGGCAAGTTTAGTGTTGTAACCAATTTCATCTTTAGAAGATTGATAATTGTCATAAGCAAAATTATAAGATTTATCTAAACCACATGCTAGATATGACATAGAGACAATGTGAATTTCAATCTTTAATATCTTTTGAAAGATTAACATATTTATTTACTCTTCTTAAAATGAAAGTTATATGATTTGGACAAAGAAATTTGAAGAATGCATTCATAATTGAGAAAGAAATTTGAGGAATGCATTCATAATTGAGACCTTGAAACCTTATTGATTAAACAAAGAAAAGTTAGAAGTCCATCGAGAAAAACAAATGATGAACACTATGTATAGAGAGATCTATTCTTGATAATAATGTCACAGTGTAAGTTAAATTTTGAACAAATCAAATTCTATATTCACCCAATTTTGAAGAATACACTTGGATGAGATGTCTACTGACAAAATAACTTATTGAAACAAAATGCTTGACCAAACTACACGCAATATCAAAATATAAAAAAGAGAACTACATTCAACGGATTAAAACTGTAGGCTGAGATATATTTTTTTAAGGGTTCACAATCCGCAGCGCCATCCTCAATGACTACTAAGACCAAAGAAGTCGGCATCAACAGCTGAACCATTACATCTTAAAACTATTATTTATAAGGAAATCCAAACTAAGAGATTTAAGAGATCCCTGTGATTAGGCAAAGTGATATGACAAGAAAGAGAAGATAACTAGACACAATAAACATAAAATCATGACCTCCTCTTTAGTCTGTACCAGCTTGAACTTCATTTGATGTTACTCGCGCAATCATTTGAAAGGACATTATATTTGTTAAGACCAATAGACATACCACAACACAGTTTATTCTTTTCTCTCACCATTCTTTTTGGATCAGTTGGAATCTGGGATTGTACCTTACAGATCAAATCAGATTTCAAGATGTAATATGAGTTGAGAATAAATAATAATCCAAGAATACAAGCTCCCTGGTATGCAAGATGTGTTCTAATTTTATGGTTTGCTTTCAATTTAGTCATAATTGTGAAATTTCTGGCTTTTTGGGGCGTCATCTTTGTAGTAGTTTGATCATATATCACATCCTTGTGTCAGGAAGGAAAGAATAAATATAGTACGTTTTATGCTTTAATAAAGGACAAAGTTCTAACTCGACTTCAAATGAAGATTTGAACAGTGTCGTTTCTTGAAATTGTGTAGGTAGTACAAGTTATTTTACTTTTAGAAAAGTCCCTATTCATTGAGTCCTAATGATCTTCTTCATGAGATTCCCAAATCAAAACACGTAAAAGCATTTCAAATATGGTATGGCCATGTACTTCGAGATTTAATGGTCTCAAGTCTTAACCCTTTAAGAAAAGGGATATGTCAGTTGTCAACTTCTGGTTTGGATAGACTAAGTAAAAATATGATCATGAAAGGTAATTTGCAGTTCTAATATATTTGTATATTGAAGGCAATGATTAAATTGAGAATATAATGTTGTACATAGTGGGTAAAACAGAAATATCTATTACTATAATAAATCAATTGTTAATTATTATAGACAATATTTATTAATCTATATTTTTCTTATAATAAACATTATAAAATAATAGTCTTATAATGAATATTAAGTAGTTCGCATAAATGATATATCTTTATATCACCATAAAAATCAATGTAATATCACTACATATGATCCATCTCTAATGCAAAAAAGGAATAACATATAATCAGTAGGTGTCCTAATATTTCATATGTTATTGAAAATGAAATTGGATGATTTGATTTAAATACACTTCCCATTATTTCAAAATGTGAACTCGTTGAAGAGCATAAAATTCTCAAACTCAATGAAGGCACATGCAAACACCAAAATGGAGCCATTCCTCTAGTAAGAAAGTGTTACAAGATAGGGTTGTTGTTGTACCAAAAGATCAACCTATTAATGCCCAACACAACCACTAGACTTATAGAAGACACTAGAGGTTGCTAAACCATGTTGAACATATTGCACAAGGTGGCCCACTGTCAACAATCCTCATCCCAGTGTTAGTCATTGTGACCTATGAGATTTGAACTTGTGAGCAAGATCTAATACCACTTGTTAAAAGCTAGGGGGGTTGTTGAACCAAAAGATTAACTTGTTAATGCTCGACACAACCACTAGACTTATAGAAGACACAAGAGAATATTAAACCATGACAACATTGAACAAGGGACATTGGCCCACTTCCAACAAAAAGGTGTACATGTGCAAAATTTATGACGCAAGTTCTTCCACTAGCATTCAAAACTAACTGAATCTACATTCTTTATTTATTGATGTAGTTTAGTCTAATTTTTTGGCCAAAAATTGGAATTGTTTTTCTTTTCTTTTTGTTTCAAATTCACCCTATTTGACCTAAATATTTGAAGGACTTAAAGATTGATTCTAAAAAATAGTCAGAAATAAAAATCATAGTACTCAAAGTCCACTTTTCAAATATGTAATTTATTTGAATATATTGGATGATATAATTCTATTTTCAATAGGTTTTATTAAAAATCACATTTTAAAAGTCACTCTTTCAAAACCATACTATGCTCATGCACATAAAGCATAATTTAACTAAAATGAAACTATTTCTCTAAATCCTTTTGTGAAATAGTACGTAACATAGTCAAGACTGATGAGGATTTTTTTTGTATTTTCTATTGAGTTATTTTTTTATTGGACATAATTGTTATTTTAAAACCTTTTTTCTACAAAAATCATAAAATGAATTAAAGTTATTAATCTTTAATAAATGTTTTTAAGTGTATTGAACTATTTGTAGCTTGATATCAAAAAATCAAGACATTTTAAATTTAAAAATTATTAAAATTATATGACAAGCCATCACCTCTAGTCTATACTTCCATTTTAGAACGAATTGATTAAAAAATGAAAATATTAATAAATTTTAAAAAATAAATTGGAATTTACTTTTTCTAATAAGTAATGACATTTTTTGTCAAAATATTCTCTAGACAATGCTTTCTAATTTTTTTGTCAAACTGTGTATTTGTCTATAGATTGAGATGGCCGCCAATGTTTAGGTCAAACTAGATCCAAAGTTGTGGATTAGTTGACCAAGCCTTTTCCTAAAATTCAACCTAAATAATTTCAATGGAATTTTTTTTAATTTTATGGAATAGGGTCGTGCTTGATAAATGTGACCCTATTCATTTTTGTCTGCATGATGTATTTTAAAATAACAAAGCGAGGTAACATTACGAAATGAGGCAATGTTCCATAAGTGGAACACAACCCCATTTTGAAATGAGGTAAAATTCCATAAACAGTGTGACCTCTTTTATAAAATGGGATCACATTCCTTTTTTCCTTAATTGTATTTTATATTTTACTACAAGCTTCTATTGTAATAAAAAGTTGTGCTTTCTAGTACAATCAACATTTTTTGTCTTGTTTATATGTAATACTCTATTTGAACTATTGAAAGGAATCAATCATTGGGACCATTTGGCATGGCTCAACTATTGAAGAAATTGTTATAAATGATTTTAATTATTAAGGATGAGATTAGCACAATGTCATAAGAGGAAGGAAAGGAGGGATATGGCCCTCGAGAAAATCCAAGCACAAAGAGAAAGATGTCAATGGTCAAAGAGATAAGAGACTAAGGATGCACCATGTGAATAAATATCAAAGAGTTTAATTTAAAACACAATATGATTATACTTAGTAATGCAAGTATGTCTTAAAATCCACCTTTCAATGATATAAAATGTGACAATAAACATGATTCCACGTGCATCTTCAAATCCACCATTGAATGATACAAAAAACAATAGTATAGATGATGATACCTTTATGGAGATTTACTACAACCATATGCTAGTGTTGAAATTGATTCAATTCCTAACATACTTATTCCAAGAGAACATGAAAATGAGAATACTACCCATGTCATTAAAAATGAAAATCCTTTTATGAGTTCAAATGAAACCCTCCTCTTGTTGAAAATGAATATCCTTATGTTACTAAAAGTTAAAATCCTTCCCTAGATGAAAATAAAAATCCTTTTCAAATGGCGTAATTGAAAATTCTAATAACATTGATAATGAAAAGCATTTCTTTGAAAATTGAGAGCAATATTTTGGATAGTCTTTGTCATAAGATATCTTAGACACAAATATGAGAGTATACCAATAAAATATAGAGACAATTTTTTATCAAAATAATTACCATTTCAATGTCAACTTGTGATTCAATTGATGAGAATGTGGAAATTGAGAAAATAATTTAAAAAGTTAGTCATTTATGTCAAACAAAATTTAAAAATTCATTGATTTAATGCAATATATGTATTATTCCTTAGTTTCATCGTGTATATTGGAAAAATGAGTTGATCAAAAGATTAAAATGCAACATGATGATCTATAACAATTTCCATAGTCAATAAGAAACTTTTGATAAAAGAATAGTAAAAAAGTTAGTGGTATTTTTAGCATACATCCTAAAACATTGGTAAGAGAAATAAAAATAAGATTAAGTATCAAAAATTATCTAATCAACTAATGTTGAAGCTTTAGTGATAAACTCCCATTATCTAACATAAAATTGAATCCCAAAATAAAATATTTGGTTGAAAAATATTGGCATGATATTGGTTTAAAAAATACATGCTCAATTTTTTTTATTTCTATGACATTTTCTAATACATACAGTGTACTTTGCATGGTAGCATGATTATGTAGTCCATTGTGGTATCAATATGCCACCTAAAACATTTCTAGCAGGTTTGTTTTGTGGTTTATATCAAATAGGTAATTAATATTTTAAGTTCATGAATTTTTGGATAATGCACTAGTTGTGAGAACTTTTCATTTTTTAGAAGAATGTGTCTATGAAAGTGGTCAAAATATTTTGGACAACAATTAGTAGATGTGAAAATATCTAAGAATTTTGAGTGTCCTTTAGAAGGAGGAAAAAATGGAAAGTTGTGTGAATTAATCACAAAAAACTTAGTGTACATGCATTCATGTTAGAATTAAATATTATTTTAGAATGCATTAAACAACCAAGATAGATCCTAGTTACAAGGCTTGATGAAGCAACCAATTACAAAAAACATCTCTCATACTCAAATAGAAGGAGAAAAAATCCTTTAAAATATCTCTTCTCTAAAAGAGAGAAAAAAGTATTAGAATAAATAAAAAAGAAGAAAGAAATTCATTAGAAAATTTAATGTAGGACTCGACATGTACTCTCAAAATACTACTCTAGTTATGTAAATAAAATCTAGATCCTTCATAAGAGATAATAGATCCCCAACATAAGAAAGTATCTTCTGCACCAAAATTGAATCTTTGTAGAACAATATGTAAGACAAAATTAGAAAATATTGCTCCTCTTTAAAGAGAAACATATCCAATAGTGAATGTAGAATACAATCTCTTAGGATAAGAGGTATCCTAATGAATGCCTTTAAAAACCAATTAAGTGTCCATGTGTACAAAAACAAACATAAGACAAGTTATACAAAGAAAATTCAAGCAACTATGAAAATTTCTAGAGAACAACCTTTGAAGGAAATGATGAGGTAATGATGGGTGGTCTATAGCTATAGTTATTGACCCTATGGCAAGACATATTGTCAATCAGTGACAAAACACTTAAGTCATCCAGGAGCCTGGTCAGTTAATACTGCAACCAAGCTTTTCATCAGACAACATGTTCCAGTGTAGCCCTAGCAGATCAAGGATATATTGTGTAAATTGAGCTCCTCCATATGAACCAAGTTCATAGTATAAACTAAGTTATTAGTGCTACCAGTTTGAAGCAAGTTCTTAGTGTGACCTGAGTTCATAGTACTTGTCAAGTTCTTAAGATGAACTGAGATACCAGTTCAAGTTACTATGATTCTATGTCACCCGAGTGCCTCGGTGTTACCAGAGCATCCAATGTAACCCATGTGTGAGAGTATCACCCAAGCTCACTGTATTACCTAATCATCAGCATAACACCAAAGTGCACAGTGTTGCCCAAGCATTAGCATTTTGTTGACTTAAAGGTATAATTTGGTTATTATAAAGTTATCTCTTATATAAGCCGATTTGGTTTGAAGTTATTATTTGATGGATATATAAGGAAGGAAAATTAGTTTTTCTAAGATGTAACATATGAAATACATGGAAGTTAAATCATTAAAGAAGATTTATGCAAATAAGGAATATGAAAGAGCAGTTTGATTAGTAGGATACCTAACATTATAAAGGGAAAAGTAGAGACTCCTCCATTATAGTCTGGTGATCATATTACTCAAACGATAGATATCTCACCAAACAAAGTTGCAAAGAAAAGATCAACCTACTAATTCATTCTAATAAGTTCATTAGTCAAATCCTCTAACCAGGTAGACCTAATAGTCCTTTTTTGAATCTCATAATAGAGTACATAATTAATTGTATTGTAAAACCCTTTCACAAGGTGGACCTAACAGTCCTTCATACTCGTAATAGAGTAGATCACCAAAAGTCATCAATTGTAAGCCCTAATAGGTAAAATTTATTACTACAGTAGTGAAGCATTGTGGGTGTCATCCCCACCCTAGTTTTACCTTCTACTTAGAGGGTTTCTAGGTTACCAAATATTGTGTCAAATTATTATGATGTTGATTTCTTTATTGCTTTATGTTGATGCATGATAGTAAATTAGATAATCTAATAAAGTAAATAAAAAGTATTCTAAGTGTGAAAAGTTTAAGTGATTTTTAATTCACCCCCCTCTCACTCAATTGTTTTTCATTAAATTTCTAACAATTGGTATCAGAGAAAAGTTCTCCTATCATAGGCTTAACAACTTCAAAATAAAGATATGAGGAAATGGAAGTGTATAAGTTAAAGAAGGCTACTGAGAATGACAAAATTGATCTACATATGGTAGTGGAACAAGTCAAGAAACTCAAGGAGCAACTTACTCACTCTCTGAAGAGAAGAAAAGAATTGGCTATACAAATGAATGAAAATCTATATGTAGAATAAAAAATAGAAGACCTATGCAGAGAAAGAAATTTAGAAGAAGCAGATGCATCCATAGAAGATTTAATAGGAAGGAATGCTACTCTACAAGAAGTACGAAATTTGAAAAGACAATAAGAAAGTCACTCAATCGGGCTATGTGAAGTCATGGAAGAAAAGAAAAAAGAAGTAAATGAAAAAGAAATGGAAAATGAAGACAACAGACTACTTGCAATAAGATTAGAAGAAATGGCCAATGAAGTTCAGCAACTATCACAACATCAATCTAAGATATGGCAAATCAGCTAAATGATGCAAATCATGGAATTACCAATCTATTAGCAGAAAATGAAAGACTCCAGAATGAACTAAGATATGAAAAGGAACTCAATAAAATAATATTGAGGTCACAAGAAAGTATGAATCAATTATATGAGAAAACTATGAATAGACCTAAAGGCACTACTAGCTTAGGGTATACTAATCAAGGAGAATCATCTTAGCAAGGAGTATAGAAGAAAAAAAGGCCTACATGTAACAATTATGAAAAAATAGGTCATACATCAAATGTTTTTTGGAGCAATACTATGCAACCCAAGTTCCAAGGTCATTTCTATAATTACAACAAATATGAGCACAAGGTTAATGAGTGCAGATCCCTTCAAAGTTTGAAGGGAATTTCTTTACATGTCACAAGCATGGTCACAAATCTTTAGAGTGTAGATCAAATCAATGGAATCCATATAATCATCACAATGAAACTAGACAAACAGCATTGATTTCTTGGGACTACAACACATGGGGAAGATGTCATCTATGGGGAGAATAAGGTCACATTGGAGTAAATTGTGTAAGCCATCACTTCAAGAAAAGAAATACAAAATGTAAGATGTTGTGTATGCAAAAAAATAGGTCACTTGGCATGAAATTGTATGAATAGAGATACAAAAAAATTTGGTGAAGAAAACAAAGGAAAATCCAAGGCCAAAAAGATCAAGACTCAGATGAATCAGAAATGGGTAAGGAAATCAAAGGAAAACACAAGGCAAGACAATGAAGATATCATCATCCAATCAAATGAGTTGGGTGAAGCATCCACATCCAACTAAGTAGTCAAGGAGATGGGTGGAATTAAGAGTTCAAGGAAGATTCTACATCAATTCTAGACCTATGCAAGAAAGATTTGTCCAAACCTACATGTTTAGATGCACAAGGTCAAGCAAGGGAGATATTTTTTAACCAAGTTACAACCCAGTTGTAACCAAGTTGTCTATCATCTTTGAGCGAAGTCAAGTTAGGATCAGTTCTAACGAAGTTGTTTGATGATTAGTTCATGCCAAGCTTATGATTTAAGGATCTAACTGAGTCACCTCAACTACCATTATATGATGCATTTAAGAGGCCTTAAAATTTGAAATTTCTCATAAAAGATGAAATCAAGAGATGATTTGTTCACCTTGCATTAAGAATTCAGAAAATGAACTATATATGTGTAAAAAATAAATATGTTCATGGAGAAGAAACCACAATGGATTGCAAACATGAAGAAGTTTCAAAATTATCTTGATTGCACAAATATTAATGTAATTATTTGGAATTGCAAGAGATGGATATGAGAAATGCTAGCTAGCTAAGTATTACATTCCAACACAACTTAAAGAGTAGAGGTAATGTTAGGCATATAGAAAAACTAATCAATGTATATCAACTAGATCTTATTTGATTAAGATTGAAAGTATCAAATAAATTTTCCAATTAAATAGTCAAACTTTAATATAAAGTTCAAAATTTGCACACCAACAGATTTAGATGACAATATTTTTAATGGTGGAGGATACCAAGTGAGAATATTTACACATGATTAAGTGCAAGGGAAAAGAGTAAAGAGTACAAGGAACTAGGAAAGCCAAATTGATGCAAGAGCATCTTTGGTTTTCTTAGTGACTACTTTGGAGTTCATGGGAGGAGGCTCAGTAGTTTCTTTAGAGGGTGCTTGGACTAGTACTCAATTGAAGAAGGTCTATGGAACTCAGCATGGTCTTGGAGCTTGGCATGGTTTGGGAGCTCGACATGGTCTTGGAGTTTGGCATGGTTTTTTATTCTCAGCATGTAGTGGGAGTTCGAAAATGCTTGGGAGTTTTCTGTCACTCGGCAGTGTGTTGGTGCCAACTAGAGTTCTTAGTGTATTTAATGCATGTAGCGTGTGATAGTGACGTGGATCAATCTAGGAGCTTTTGTGGACATATTTATGGTCTTGGTTATCTCTCCTCTATGCATTTAATTTATGTTGTAAACTTGGGGCTTGTCCTAAGTATTTCCATGCAGTTATCGCATGTTAACACATTTTGTATTTAATGTTTATTGTGAGCTAACTTGTTGCTTAAATATGCATTTAATGTAAATGGTTTATTTCATTTGTAATTGCTAGGATGACTTGTGGCTTAGTTGGGTATAAGTAGGGGGTCTTATGGAGTCTTTTATTCATTCATTCATGGAGTGATTCATTCATTTTGGAGGAGTGAGTCTGGAGAGTAGCTGAAAGGCGAGTTTTCCTAAGTCGGTGGACATAGCATTGAATGTGAGGCAGTGTATAGCAGGATTGTGGTGGAGTTATACATTTGTGAGAAGAGCTAGTGGTTGTAGTTTAGAAACAGGGAGGTTGCTTGGTGGCTTGCGAGTACAAGTTGAGATCTTAGAGTTTTCTACCAGATTGTTGTTATGTTACAGATTTGAACTAGCTAGGGTTTGGATTGGATCTTCAGGGATCTTGTAAAACTATTATTATAATTGCTATTGTATTTGGTTGTAACCTGGAAGGCCTTATAGCTGGGCATATTGCATGTAAACAATTATTTTATAAATAAAGAGATATGATTTGGTATCAGATCTTGTTATCTTGTGTTGTGTTTTTGCTGTGTGTTTATTTGTTGTGGGCTTGGACATCTCCTTTGGGGATTCTCTGGCCTTTCACTGCATCAGGTGGTATCAAAGAAAAGGTTCTTCCTAGGCATGTAGAAATTTTTTTGAAGTTGTGGAAGTTTGCACTAGGACTTGGGTGGAGAAGTAGATCTGAGAAGATCTTGATCTGGTGGTGGATTTTCTTTCTAGAGTCCTAGATCTCTTGGTTGTGAGGTGGAAGATCGTGGTTCTGACTTGTGAATTGTAGAGGGCTTGCAAATGGATCGATGGCAAAGATGAAAGACTAATCTTGTTGATGTGTGATCTGTGTTCCTAGACTTGTGATGTGGCTCCTAATTGTTCATGCGATGTGGTAGGTTACGATCTGACTTGCAAACAATTTGGGTTTATAACAAGGAGCGTGGGGAGGATTTTTTATAGAGGGTTTTTGAAGATCGTGGTAGATGGCTCAGAGAAGATTGGACCCTAGGATGATTATGAATCTCTATGATGTCATCCATAGGAGGTTTTTTGAGATGTCTACTCAATTTGAAGCTAGTTTGGATGACCGAGTTAAGGACGAGGTAAGGAAGGAATTCTATAGATGTTTGTGGAGTTGGAGTCTACTAATCCAGAAGAGAGTGATCTAGCTAGTTAGAAGACTTGTTCAAGAATGAAGATGGCATAGCAAGGTCGAGGTTGAAGATGTTGGTTTTGTTGATTAGTTTTTGGAGTCTGATATAGAACTTGTAGAGCAACTTGAGGTTTTTGCTAAGGATATTCCTAATCTTGTTGATGATGTGATGGGGATTGGTTTTCATGATTAGTTGGTTGGGTTTGACATGGAGATTATAGAGCACTTGGTGGTGGATGATCTGGTTGCTATTGTGATGAGTTTTATGTTACAGAGAATCTTCTTGTGAGCAATGAGATTTTTGGAGTTGTGAGTTTGGCATGTGTTGATGGAGATCTACATATTTTTGTTGATGTGGAGTTTTTTTTCTACTGGGGTTGATTCACTAGTTATTGATGTGGATGTGGATTTGCTTATGAAGCATTATGTTCATTTTGTTCTTGGGAGTGAGCATGCTGATTAGATGGTTGAGATTTTGGTGTTTGACAGAATGATGTAGATGTGGATGATGTGCACATTGGTTTTCTTGTCCATATTAGAGTCAAAGTCATTGGTGAATATGAAGATGGTTGTTGATCTTTCTTTGGGCATCAAAGTGTGGGACATAGTTTTCTATTTAGATGGGGAGTCTGATGCAGGAGCATCTTGGGTTTTCTCGATGACTGCTTTAGAGTTCATGGGAGGAGGCTTAGTAATTGTTTTGGAGGGTGCTTGGACTAGTACTCAGTTGAAGAAGGTCTATGGAGCTTGGAATGGTCTTGGAGCTCAGTGTGGTCTATTATACTTGACGTGTATTGGGAGTTTAGCGATGCTTGGGAGTTTTTTGTCACTCGGTAGTGTGTTGGTGTTGAGTGGAGTTCTTGGTGTATTTAATGCATGTAGCATGTGATCCTAAAATGGATCAATCTGGAAGGTTTTGTGGACATATTTATGGTCTGGTTATCTCTCCTATGTGTATTTGATTTGTGTTGTAAACTTGGGGCTTATGCTATGTATTTTTCTGTGGTTATCACGTTGTAACTGCAGGTTAATGCAAGGGTTAACACCTTTTGTATTTAATTTTTACTGTGAGCTAACTTGTGGATTAAATATGCATTTAATGCAAGGATTTTATTTAATTTGTAATTGCTAGGCTGATTTGTGGCTTAGTTGGGTATAAGTAGGGGGTCTTGTGGAGTCTTTTAGTCATTCATTAATGGAGTGATTCATTCATTTTGGAGGAGTGAGTTTGGAGAGTACTTGAAGGGCAAGATTTCTTGAGTCTATGGACATGGCGTCGAATGTGAGGTAGTTTACAGTAGGATTGTGGTGGAGTTGTGCATTTATGAGAAGAGCTAGTGGTTGTGGTTTAGAAACAAAGAGGTTTCCTAGTGGCTTGTGAGTACAAGTTGAGATCTTGGAGGTTTCTACCAAATTGTTGTTATGTTATATATCTAGACTAGCTAGGGTTTGGATTGGATATTGAGGGATCTTGTAAAACTATTATTGTAATTGCTATTGTATTTGACCGTAACCTAGAATGCCTTATAATTGGGCATATTGCATGTAAATAATTATTTTACAAATAAAGAGTTGTGATTTGGTATTAGATCCTGTTACCTTGTGTTGTGTTTCCACTGTGTGCTTATTTGTTGGGACTTTAGATATCTCCTTTGGGGATTCTTTGGCCTTGCACTATGTCACAAATAATTATAGCATGCAAGCTTAACTACAAGTTGTCATTGTGAATTCTATCTTAAAACAAAATGAAATGCACTAGGTGGTTGAAGGAAAGTGAGTTGAGTACCAATGACAAGTTTCATGTGAAGGATCTTTTAAGTTGTGATTCGGGTTGCACATTAGCCTTGAATTAAAATTTGGTAGCTAAGCTTATTTCATTTTTTACTAGTTGTACTTACAAGACTAAGTATATTGATGGAAGGAGAAATGGTGATAGAAGGAAGGAATTTCTTATAGAATATTCTTTTAGGAATGAAGTGGATGTTATGAGTGTGACACCATCTCCAATCTTTATAAAAATTTACAACCTGAAGTGTAAAGATAACAAGTTATATAGATTGGGAAGAGCTAGTTATTGGGTGTGTGTCAATATTTTTTTGTAAGAGGAAGATAAATTATATTAGTTTTAAATTGTGAATATGGTTTATAATTGAGGTTGATAAGATCCCAAATATTTGTGACATTCTAAATTCCTCTTTTAAGATTTTATTTATCATTACGTTTATGGATGAGACAAAAAAGTTTACCATTCTACGAGATTAATTGATCCCACCAAATATAAGAACATGAGAAACTTAAATTATGGATAAGAGACTAATAATACAAAATAAGTCTTTTAACAATGACTAAACAAGCCTCATAAATGGCAGTAAAGGCCACAAAGACATTTTTTATAATGAAATGATCAAGAAGTACTTGCACTAAGCTAATGGGTATCTTATTGAGGCAAAATGGAAGTTACGTCTAAAAAGATGCTTCCAAGGAGAATATCCTATCATTATTCACATTGTAGTGAGAATAGCTTGTTTGATGGGGTCAATGTGCCCAAAATACATTTTATCTTTTGGTTGGATATATTGAAGTTGAGACATTGAAGGAGCTCTTTTTTGTTGGTCCACCAAGTCAAGATAAATCTCTTAGTTAATTGAGTTAATTGATTATAACATATTATTGAAACAACCAACAATATGGGATGTAAAAGCATAATTAGTAAGAAAAAATTGTCTATGCTTATTCAAATATAGTAATTAGTTGGTCTTGTGCAAAACATTATTTATATTCTATTCATGAACCAAATCCACATGCCTTTGAGGGAACCTTCAAGGCCAAAGGGAATGCCAAGATAATGTATGATGGTACATGTTTGACTTTGCACCATACATTGAAAATACATAGAGGTTGAGAGTTAGGTAGAGCCATGGAAACCATAGTTTTGTGTATGACCAGTTTAGAGCCTGAAATGATATATTTAATCATAAAATGCTCGATGTGTGTGCCATTTCAACAATCAAGTTTTGAATAAACATGTTGTCCTTGACGAAATGAACATCGAGAACATTGGAACTCCCTAGATAAATTATATATCAAATGACTAGCAATATAATTTCATGCGAATCTTAGCCTCACAATTTAAATACTTCAACTAAAGTGAGTAATTTTAGACTATTGAATATAGTAATAATGTTGTATATATTGATGATCTAATAATGGTTTCATAATATCTTTTATTTCTCTAGGATTGTCTTCAAGAAAATTGATAGTGATACTTTCTACAATATTATGTGATATTCATAACATTATGTCTATATGTATTGTTTTCAATTAAATAAAAATGAATTGATAATGATTAGTCAAAATTGACTCAAACAAAAATGATAAATAAACTTTAATAGGTCAAATCACACCTACAACAGCATACTTTGAAATTTATAAAAATAAATTAAATATTTAAACATTGTTCGGGAAACATCTCTTAAATCATGTAAAACGAAAAGTGAAACCCGAAAGAAACCCAGACTGTTGCAATGTGAACGTGAAATAAAGTTTAGAAGACAAATGGTACTCATTAACGTGTTATGGCTTTTTATTCTCAAGGTCTTTTAAGGCCGTTTTATTTACTCCCTTTAAATATTCCTAAATGGGACCATGTGTCTCACAATTCCTTTTACCACTTATTAATTTACCTTCTCCCAAAGACCATATTTCATTTGCTCTTTATTAACATCATAAACCTTTGGCGGACCCTATTATATAATTGAAATGTTGACCCAAATACATTATGCACATTGATTTACATTATTCACTTGCCTTGTACCAAATATGAACATAATTTGTTTGTTTTGAAAGTCTCTATGTAATCACACACAAATTTTCTCTCTACCCATCTCTCACGAAGTTGTTTTAGTAATTAGAGAAAAATAAAACTTTATTGAAAATGTTAAAGATGAAAAGTTTCCTTTGAATCATTATCTCCTTACAAAATTCAAAATTCAATCATGAGTGAATGTGCAATAAAGTATTCTAAAAAGTTGTATTTGAGATACATTACTGTGTTTGCTTTCAAAGTGGAACAACTGGAACAACTTCCTTTGAGGATCCATAGGGTCCCATTTTCTCGCTTTTCAATCTACAATAGTGAAAGAAATATATAGCATATCTTTGTCCTTTTTCCTTGTTTCAGTGTAATGTAATTATTACATTTATTGAATTTAGTTCCTAATATTGTAATTATTATATTTATCTTGTGTTTGAAGATAGATCTTATTTTTTGTTCATTACTTCATATTAAATTTATTGGCATAAATTTAGCTTTAGTTATTTTTAAAATAATAAATATAAATTTTGAACTTTTAAATTGTAAGTTTAAATTATTTTTTATTTTTTTTCCTTTAATAATTATAATGAACTGATTTTAGATATATTTGTGTTCATTGTCTATATATTTATGTCAATTGTCTATTATATTGTATTTTATATTGTATTTTCCTTATTCGATTTGAAGAACACATTGAAATGAACATATTTCAAAAAACAAAACTCTATCAAATTAGGGTTATGAGCTATGGTTTAGATCCAAACATTAGGTTCAAGTTTGACACTATGAGATCACTTATGCATATGTAAAATGGAACCTAATAGTACACAATTAGATTTTTAGGATAGATAGAGCCAAAGAGTAAGTGTAAGAAATTGGTTTTCTTTTACTAGAAAAATCAATGTAATTGTTTTTTGGATGAATGGTGGTTATTTTAAAATAAAAATATTCAATTTAATTTGGAATTATGAATTGTAAGAATGCTAAGGAGGGTTATGCAGACTTTCATATTTTATCTATACTTTGTGAAATTCAATACAAAATAAAATAAAATTAAAAGAAAAATATGCATACATATTAGAACATGGTGATTTTGCATGGATAAAAAAAAAAACTCTTTTAGAATTATAAATCCACACTCCAAAGCCGCCTAATAAACTAATTAGAAACCAAGAACAAATTAATATATACTTATAGGCTGAAAAAATTAAATAGAAGTCAAATGTAGTTGTGTTTCTACTTGATGTTTATATTTATGGTTGATTTTTTAGGGGATGGGTTGTTTAATCATGATATTTTACCTTCAAATGGCATTTCAATTTTATTTAATCTATTATAACTAACACAAAAATCATATTATATATTTTAATTATTTTGTATCTTATAAATTAAATTTTTTAACTAGTTTATGTTTTTTTATCAATATCAATGAAGTAGTTTTTTAATAGGAAAATAGGTTTTGAAGGGGGCCTAAATTCCTTTACGTCCATATTTTGAGAGGGATCTACAACTCGACTTAGATGAAACTTTTCTTAAAGATAATCAAAAATATAACAGTGGGAAAAGACTAGCTAGGGGCCAAGAAAGAGACAACGCCTAGAAGATAGGAAATAAGAAACATCGGTTGCATACAGAAGTTTAAAAGGACAAATTAGATCCCAATGAGATCTGCTAGAGCTTGGGAAAAAGAGGTGCTACACCCTAATCCCAAAACATTACAAGAGTCTTTAAGCATGAATTGTTCATCCTCCTGAGAGTTCAAATACTTAGACCAACTGATATCATAAAAGAGAGAAATTGTTTCCACACCCATCCAAGTTCTAGAACCAGCTAAGTCCATATGGGAGAAAACATTTCTCTCCATCCAACACAATACCCTTCCACCACAACCAACTCAGGAAGAAGATGGGGAGGAAGAGAATCCAAGGATAATTCCACTTCTAAATATTCTCATCGTCCTAGTGGGGAACAAGGAGAGGACTCATCCAACCACTAACAACTTCACTTACATAGAAAATCACCACCTCAATAGATGATATCTCCTCCTCAATAAGAATTAAGCGTTGAAGAAACAATAGCAGCAAATAACTCTCTAACCTAAGGTCCTCCAGAAGGGACCAACAAGGCCAAAGGACAAGCTCCACCTCAATAGAATCCCATGAGGGAAGAAGCAAAGAAAAAATAGTGTCCTCCAAATGATAACTAAGTAAAGGTGTCAAACTCTAAAATAGGGAGAGACTCCCCCAAAAAATATATTCCCTAACCAAAAATAGACAGGAGAAAAGGAGGGCCCTTGAAAACTAATAACATCCTCTTGACACCATATTAGAAGATCCCACTTGCCAAACATATCATACTGCTTCCAAAAGCACATGACCTTGAAAAGACTTGGCTTGAACAATCTAGAACATCTGAGGATCAAAGAAATAATAAATAAAAAATAACACTAAATCCCCACAAAATGGTAGGAAGAGGTCCAACCAAAATAGAGAGGCATCCAAATTGCAAATTTAATCTTAGGTTGTTCAAATAGAAGATAAATCTTGAAGAAACACCAGTGAGATCAAACCCATAACAACCTATCCTTAGACCACCACAAAACTAGATCACCTTATAACAACAAAGGGCCCTGGAGGAGGGTATCTCCTTCAAAAATGAGAAAACCCCAAAACTACCAAAATAACAAACCCAAATGAGAATAGGGCCAACAAGATCCAAATTTGAACCAACATGAAGTCGCATAAAAGTTTCCACCAACAAAGTCCTTCCACCAACTATGTTAGCAACCATCCATTCCTACCCATCCACATGCACTCCATTGACACCAAATCTCAAGCACAAAGATGAGAAGAAAGCCCACCCACTAATGTAGAAACCCACACCAGGGATGCACTCTCTGTCATTCGGCCCTTAGGGGCAACATTGAGACAGAATGAAAACCTCAACGCATCCATCATGTTCATCATCCCAATCTATCTCTCCATCTTGGTGTCATATGTGATCCTCATACCTACATTCAATTTTTTCCATGTCCATGTTCTCTCACCCATGTCATCAACATCTACCATGTTATCAATGCAATATAATTGATATAAATGAAGTAGTTGATTTTAGTATATCCATGATAGTTTTATATAATTAACACAAGATATTTAAATAGATATTACTATGTGATTTTTTATACCAATTTTCCAAATTCAAATTGAAGATTTTTTATCAATAAATAAAATCCAAGAGAATTGAAAATAAGAGAACATGAATGGGTGGTTAGTAGTAGACTAAGCTAGATAAAAGTAAGGGATTGTCTTTTGAATTTGGTGACTAATATAAGCAGGGAATCCCTAATAAAAAAATTCTTCATATTGTTGCTCAAAATATAGTGGTGTTCTCTGAAAAAGGAAGGAGTAAGGATACCCTACATCATTTTAGAAAGGTGAAATCATCTAACTTTTGAAAAATTGATTTTGAGTTTCTTTAGATATTTTCCTTTGTGGCCCATAGACTCCCTCCTATGAAGGGTAATAATTGCATACATAAAATTTTCACAATCCACTTGAATCAAAATTTATGATTAATTGTCTCCTTGATCATTTTTATCTATTGTAGACTATTAATAATAATACATTTATCTTCTCTTGGATACTTTTTATTGACAATGGATCACATTTTTTGATCTAAAACATCAATGATAAAACTCAAACAATTGAATCACCAAACTTATAGTTTCACCAAGAAAATTTTATGTCTACGATTATTATTTAATTTTGTGTTTATTATAAGGCAATTTTCTTAATGCCCATGTACATAATTATAAACGATATGATATGGCATAGATTATGTATCATTATCTCATTCACTTTCTCCATTATAATGTTCTACATAGATCCTATAAATTTAAATTTATTATATTCATTTACATGTCTCCTTTCAAATTTTTTGTATCCACATTTCTATCACACATGCTTTTGTACCCATCTCAATTTCATCATTCTACCTAAATCTAGCCTATGTTATTTCTATGCTTGAGTTTGGGGACATACAACTGACTTAATAGTAAAAAGTATATCCCTTCCCAATATAAAATTAAAAAGTGAAAAATGGTTAAAGAGACTCTACTTATCGTTCTATATTGAGCCAATTAAATACACTTTTGGCATGATTTGGCATTGTGTACTATTATTTAAGGATATTATTACTTTATACAATTATCCATCATTTTTTATGTGCATTTCATAATATCTTCCTCATTTGTGGAAGCTATTTCATTACACCAAATATATTTTGTTATGGTGGTTATGTAGTGTCATTTTTTTTATGAAACTAAATAGAAGGTAATGGGTTACTATCTTCTATTATTTATACATAAGGCATTCAATCTTCTTCTTCTTTTGATAAAATAATGCAGCTAAACAAGGGTGTTGTCTCTTTAGAACCAGCCCAAAAGGTGACTAGCAATAGAGTCATTAACAGTAGATGAACATCAACCACACATTAACATCATCAGCAAAATTTCAAAGTTGGAAAATTAATTACCTAGGAAGAATAGCTAGCCACCCTAACATCGCTTATCAAAAACAAAAAGAGGAACATAATAGAACCTTTTGAAACCAAAATAACTAAGTGATCACTAGATTAAAACATATTATCCAAATTCATAAAGTAAGCTATAGTTATGATAACAAAAAAACTACTTGAGTCAAATGTAGTATCCAACATATTAAAAATAACATTTTTTAACTCCAACCTCAACGATTCTAAGAAACATTATGAGTTATAGTCCATTCAAAACTAAGAAAAATAAATAAAAACTAGAACAAGGTCATAGAGGTTCTAGCAAGCCAAAAAGTAGAAATAGAAGAGTGGGCCTTTCTCTAATTTAATTTTCCTCTTCGTAGAGGCCAATTTGAAATACAATGCATAAAGGATCTATGTTCAAACCTCCACATCCATAACCACTTCTCTAACCTATATTTTCCCCAAGGTAATGGCCAAGATGAGGAAACCCAAAAAACTATCCTCAAAAATGTTATCAATGATTCTAGTTGTAACTGACACCTCCAAATCAATCCTAGACCTAGGCATATCACACTTCATATCAAATTCCCATAGGCACCAACCCATATTCTTTGGTCTATGGGGAAGAGGAAGTAATACCAATCAAGGTTGAACTACCATCATTGTGTGTGTCATTAAGAGATGTAAATTTTTAGCTTAGAAAAGGAAACAAACATATGACCACCTAGTTGTATATTAGAACAAGCTCAAAAGGAGCTTCAATAAGAAGGTTCATCTCCATCAGGTAAAAGTGGGAGACATGGTACTAAAATAGAACATGAGAGTTCAAGAAGACAAAGAAAACACAGGACTTGGTTGCATCTATTGGTGCACAAAATTGTCAGTTAAAAACCTACAAGCTTTGCTTGCTTAATGCTGGGAAATTCAACACAATTTTAGCCAACAAAAAAGATTGAATCAATCTCCACACTTTAGGCTCTGAAAGACCTAGGTGTTTGTACCTTAACTTGTAATGAAATAGTGATTGTGATTGCAGACTTAGCAATGCTCTTGAGTTGGCAAAATTTCTCAAGAAGAAATTGATTATAAGGGGGGGTTTTAAACAAAATGTAATAGTATATGAAAGTGAGCTGATACCAATTGTTTACCTTCCAAAAAGTCATCCTCAAATTTCAAATTTTGATATGACCGGTGCCTTCCAAATTGGAGAAGAGAGTCAAATTTAACAATTACTAAATAAATCTTATGTCTCAGAGATGGTCATGCCACCATCAACTAATGAGCAGCCAAACTGAGAGATTTTAACAAACCCTTAATAATTGAATTTAACTTCAAGTTGAAGAATAATTACACAAATAAAATATACACGTGCATATGAGTTTTATTTTTGGTAGTTTGCCTCAATTTTTCTCTGCAAATAGTATAAATCCAAGAGAATTTTAAATTTAGCAAAATCAATGACCAAATCCCTATCTTTCGGAAAAGAACAGGGTATATTTTATTGATTCAAAAAATGAGGCACAATTGGGCTATAAAAATTTGCAATATCTAACTTCTACTATATATCCTATATTCACAATGTATGTCTTTTATTTTCTATCTTTTTCTATCTCCCTCTATACAAGGCCCTAGTAACCTTTCTTATAGAACATGACAGGGTGCAAAAAAGCTTTAGGCCTTTACATCCTAACTAACTAAAAACTAACTACAACTTGTTACAGATTAATTACAATAAAAAAGGGAAAACAAAAAAGATTTATAATTCTCTCATCATATCGATAATTTCTTCCAAGTGCTCAGCCACCTCCTTATCTAGCACTCCAAAAAGAATATTCAAATATTCCCCTTTTTTCCACTTTTATCAAGATCTCATGGCAATCACTCTAGTACTAGGAATATGTTATATGTAGGTCCCATGTAGTTTTATACATGTTGATGAGATCAAATTGGTCTTCCTCAATTGATGCCAACCCAGGTTGCACGACTAGGCAAGGTACTGCATTCTCATCAGGTGATTGTACTAGTAAATCCATATCTTCTTCCCTACAAAAAAAATATAGAAAATCACACAAGAATGTTTTTCTATTAAAAAAAAACTTACTAAATGCTCTTATACCTATGATAAAGATAGAGCACATTTAATGATCGTATTTCCTTCAAATCCTTAGTACGATCCATCCTCAATTAATGTCATACTTGAGAGAAAATCGGATGAATGAAATAAATCCTTGACATAACCTCTTCTACTAGTTAATTAATGAAATAAATGCTCCTTTGTAATTATCAAAATTATAGAATTTTAGAGAATTGTTGGTGTCAAAATTGCAAAATTAAAGACCAAAGATATCTTCCTTGTTGAATTCTCAAAATTGGAGTGCAGTTGAAAGTCTAGTTCTGAAATCATAAAATTGGAGAATCACAAAAGACTCGGTTCTGAAAATGCAAAATCAGAGTCTAAGAATCTCATATATCCCAAAATTGTGAAACTAAAATATTGTTCAGGGTGGGATTAATTTTGCAAAACTTGACAAGAGCACTCAAACTTTGAGGTTCCATTAGTGGCTTTTCCTAGGGATGCTTATTCCTTTGGGATATTGTGACAATCCTATTATCTTTGGGATGTGAACAAAAAACATAAAACATTAGTCCTACTTAATAAGAAATAATAAATCAACCAAGAGATAAAAAGGTTTTAGATATTGTCCATGAACTTGTTTGTTTCTTGAAGAAGAAAGGAATGTTCTCTAGCTTTATCAAATATGATATAAGGTCCTAACCATAAGGGATCAAATTTTCCATGCTTTCCCCTATCTTGATCTTTAACATTCCATTTTAACACCCAATCTTCCACATTAAAGATTCTTTCAGAAGCTTTCTTATCATCTATGTATTTCACAACCTTTTGTCTTTCAAGGTTCTATTGCAATGTTGCTCTTCTTTTTTCATCTAATTTTGCCAAGGCAATAATTCTTTTATCCATAAAATCAATATCCTCAAGCTTTTTAGTTTTGATGAATCTATACATTGGAAACAAGTTATTTGTAGGAATTCTTGCTTCTTGACCATATACAAGTTAAAAAGGTGAGAATCCAATGTCTTTTAACATCATTGACATTGGCTTAATAATTTCAGAAAAAATAGACACAAATCTTCTGACAAAATTGATATGAGAATAGAATGAGTGTACTGCTTTGACTGTCTTTGGAATTTTTAAATTAACAATGGTCTTTACTCTATCAGGGTCTATTCTGATACATTCCTTGGAAACTATATGGCCTAATAGTTTTCCCTCTATTACTCCAAATCAACACTTCTTTGGATTGAGAGATACTCCATATTCAAGATCTCTCTTGAAGACTTTTTCTAAATGATTGCAATGATCTCCTGCTTCCTTTGAATAAGCAATCATATCATCCTATTAAATGGCCAAAATATGATCAATCAAACCATAAAATGCAACATTCGTGGCCCTTTTAAATGTTTCCCTTGCATTGGTTAAGCCGAAAGGCATCCTAGCATATACATATGTCCCCCATGGAGTAGTAAATATTATTTTACATTATTTTGCCTCTTTAACTTTTACCTGATTACAGTCAGAGAAACCATCCATCATAGATAGCAATTCATTTCATGTAACCTTTTGTAATAGAGCCTCCATATTCGGAAAGACATAGTTATCCTTTAATGATGATATATTCAAATTCCTAAATTCAACACATAATCTTATATCACCATTCTTTTTTCTAACACGTACCAAGTTGGAGACCCATTTAGAATACCTTATTGGTTCTATTATCCCAGCATCCCTCATTTCAATAAACTCTTCTTTCATTTTTGGTGCTAACATTGGGTTTATAGGACATTGCTTTTTTTCTGAATGGCTTTGCATCTAGTTTCAGAAGAAGTTTTATGCTTCAAGATCATCATATGTCCAAGCAAAAACATGTTTGTATTTTCTTGGTAAAGAAATTAGATATTTTCTAAATTTCTTCGATAATTTTTTACCAATAAACACCTCTCATGGTGAGCATTCATTCCCTAGATTAATCTTCTCAACTTGATCTTCTATCATGGGAGAGATTTGTGTCTTGATCATTTCATGCTCATTGAAAACTCTTTCTAATGTGACCAATCCTTTAGGTATTTTGTTGGATTTAAGGTAAAATATTTCATTACACAAAATAGTGTCCTTTCCATCTGTTGGCACTCAAAACTGAGTTCCCATTTTGAGCGTTTATTTAAATTTTTTAGTCTAATAAAGCCTCATAAATGCATATGTCCCCGGCCATTGTTTTAATGCTTAGATGGTGTTTTATGTTTATAACACAGTTCATTCAGCCTATCTAAGTGTTCCATGATGATAGATTGACATTTTGAACTATTCAGTGAAGTCTTGTTTTGAATGGTTGTCAGTTCTGCATTTTATACCCAAGTGTCAAATAGTGAAAGAGAGCCCAGTTTGCCTTTGAATATCTTTCACCCAGTTATGTTTCATGGCTTGCCACTTTGAGGACTCTTAGTACACATATCAAATAACCTATGTTTCAAGTTTCACGTCATTTTGAATTTGTTTGACTAGGTTTCGAACCCCTGTCGAACCCCTCAAAGTTGGTTAGTTATCCTTGTTGTAGATCTACATTTTGTTCATAAATCTTGGGTAGCCCTTTTTGACAGACTATAACTTTTGACTAGTTGACCCAAATAAGAAAATTCTTTTTGCACCATATTCTAGGGCTCAAAAAAATTTTAGGCTCCAGTTTTGAGCTTATGATGAATCTGTTTGATCAGTTTTCAAATGTGATTCCATTTGCAATTTTTAAAGTTTCACTAGTAGTCAAAAGTGTAGAGTGATTGGAAGCCCTATTCGAGATTTCATATCTTTATGCCCATGATTGGTGAGACCAAATAGTTTGTTCCCCTGCATTCTACTCTTAAAATGCTTCAAGTGTGTCAATTTCCAAGTCTTGAAGAATCTGTTTGCACATTTTACTAGGGCCATTCCATTTGTAAAAATTGTTATTTTGTTAGTGTTTCCTGTCCTGTTAATCCAGGTAGCCAACTTCAAACACTTGCCAAATTTGTCTCGTGATTTTTCATGAGCCCAGATCATAGAATCATACTCTCCTCATGAAAAAGTATGTGTGCCCCAGTTTTTAGATCCTCATGTGCCCATTTGCCCAATTTTCTAGGCCATTACCAAACACAATTTCCATTTTTCTAACATTTTAATTGCAGGTAATTTTAAATTGACATATTTAGTGGTCAATATCTTTTGACCCTGATGTCATCATGCGATGAGATTTTGCAGTCTTGTTGAACATGTTAGAGAGATGATATATCCAGAGTTTCAGAGCTCTGTCATATGTTTAAATCAACTTTTAAAGGCGGGCAACGAGCCTCCTAACAAAGATTTCATAGTGGTGCAGAAATGATTGAATTAAGTTTTCAGTGTTAATTTAGCGTTCAAATGGATTCTAGTCAGTTAGAGACGATTGATGGATCAATTCAGCATTTCAGTTGTCTAAAAATGAAATTTTTTTTAGCCGAACCCACTTTGGGGTTTGACTAATTCCATCAGACTGATTGATGATCTATGCAAATTAAAGTTTTTAAAAGGGGGAGATGATGATAATTTTAATTGATCTATCTTTATTTTTCATCGTGGGCATTGTCATCATTTGAGTTCGATAGATGTGTAGAGCTGGACATTTTGTGAACGGTAGAGGAGTTCAAAAAGTGTAGGGGGTTGTTTGTTTTGACTTAACAATGTTCTTTTAAAGGGAGTTAAATGTAAATGGAATTTACTCTTGACTTAAAATCAAAAGTGAGATTGTCAAATAGTGTTTCAAAATTCAGGTGTCTTTCATAATGAACATGTATAATGATTTTGGCATGAAGACAAATGACAAGTTCTACAGGCACCCATATTCCATGTTAGGGGAATAAGATCATAAAAATAGCTCCTGAAGCTCCACATTTTTTGAAGGAGAAATCTTTTCTCTACAAACAAAGAATAGTCAAGCCTCACGTCTAGTGGGTAGAATGAGCATTTCATATGAAGGTGGCATAACATAAAAAGAAATAAGAGCATTTCCTTTTGCAATTATCGAGCGTTCGATCTTTATAGTTTGTGGAAGCAGCCCCAAGATCTAATGGCATTGATATAATTTATTTTTCTTAAGAGTGATTAGGGTCGATTGGAATGGTGAAGCTCACGGCCCGATAGACTAAGGAGTCGTACCTCAATCCATAGAAGGCCTGAAAGGTATGAAGAATTTGTGAAAGTAATGTGATTGTTGGTGAGTTTCTTAATAAAACAAGATGTCCCTATTTTGAGTTTAGCCACAGTCAAACACAAGTTTCTATGTCCAAGAAAGTAGCAATCACAACAAAGGAAAAATGTAGGGGAGGTGCCATTAGAACAAATTACCAACGACATAAAGAAGACTAGCTGGGTCAAAGTAAGGACTGTTGCATGCAGAGCAATCCATAAAATCTAAAGCTTTCTATTTGCATTTGGGTCCATGCTGTGGCAGGAGGCTCCATTTTCAATTTACTCACAGGGCAGGGGCTCCATTCTTCAAATCTCATGCTCATTTTCAAAGCATCCCGCGCTTGATAAATCTGCAGGTTGGAATTATGAGGCAGCTCACACAAGAATGGTCCTGTGGAGCAGGAAGGCTATAATAGTTTTTTAACATTCACAGGTCTGTGTTTTTCTTTTAAAAGGAGAATGGGGAATGAGTGGACTAATTGTCCCACATTCTTTCCTGGTTAAGATTTTATGATGTTTTAAACTGCACTATCACAAAATGCATTGCAAATAGAAAACCACATATTATATGATGGTAAGCTCGATTTGTGGTGAGCTCATTTCCCATGGTTGATCGTGGTCAATGAATTTTGACCACGTGAGAGGAAATGGGGCCTTGTCATGATGTCGCAGGGTAGCCTCATTGGCTCTGTGGTGTTACGACATTCTCGTGAGATTGGGAGGCTGAGTGTAAAGGCCTACAATCTTACGACTGGCGTAAGATCATAGGGAGATTTTCATCTGTGCACGATGCTTCGACGGGGCTCGTGCGCTGAGATCATAAAACACCAAATTTTGCCCGCTAATGCTATGGTTTGGTTGGGTGATCGGAGGCCCAGTTTGAAAGAAATACAATGCTACAGGTTTTCCTTCATCATAAGGTCGGGGGATTGATTTTGAGCACCCGAGATGCTACAAAAATGAAGATAAATGGAGAATTAAAATTATTAATATATTAATCATATATTAATATAAAGAGTTTCATGTATGAATTTGATTTGAAAAATTGAATAAATCAATTCAAAGCTCAGCGTATGATCGAGAATTCTGAGAGGTTGGTCTGCGATGTTATGATTTATCGTAATATCATAAACCTTTAATATTTTCAAAATCATACGTTTCAAATGGAAAATATAACAAGGGGCCCACTTAGCAAATTAGTGATCGACAAGTGGCATAGAGGAAAGGTTGAGAAATAATTTTAAAAAAAAAATCAAATCTCAGATGACTTCAACGATCAAAACTTATAAATGAGCATCACCTAGATCCAATGAGTGCTAAGTGTTCCATTTATTCTCATGAGAGATGGATTCATGTTGAATCACTACTCATGAAACATGGGTCATCGAGTTTGACTCAAAAATCACACAGTTAAATCCTGATATTCACATCACAATTTGACTAGCTGTGGAAATCATCTCCTACTTATCAATTGATGAGCTTAAGGGGCTTTCTAATGAATGGTTCATAAGGCACAACACTTGGTGAAGGTTTTGCAAATGGGGTTGCAAGCTTTGGGTTTAACTGTGGAGGAAACTCCGTAGTTAAGCGCGCTCAGGCTGGAGTAGTACTGGGATGGGTGACCTCCCGGGAAGTCCCGGTGCTTCACCCCTGTGAGCATCACCTAGATCCAATGAGTGCTAAGTGTTCCATTTATTCTCATGAGAGATGGATTCATGTAGAATCACTACTCATGAAACATGGGTCATCGAGTTTGACTCAAAAATCACACAGTTAAATCCTGATATTCACATCACAATTTGACTAGCTGTGGAAATCATCTCCTACTTATCAACTTATAAATTTTGAAATATTTGAAATATTTTTAATGCTTTATATAGTTTGACTATATGAACATTTTTAATTTTTCAATTTTAATGGTTCAGTTTAGCCTAGGGAGCCAGATTTTTAGAGAGGTCTCAAAGGGGCAATTTTCATCTGAAATATGGAGTGTAATATACCGTCAGAACTGGGAGAAAGTGAATTTTCCATTTTTGCAATTAATTTTTGAGCAAGTATCAGCAAATGGCAGCTACATGAGCTTTTTTGATTTCACGGTCTTAATGGTGAAATGTGAAATTTAATGTTGCAGATGAAATTGCGATTAGGTATAGAGATTTTCTCATCTGATTTGACTTCTCCAACAAGTTGAAGGAAGAATTGAATGTTTATGGAGGTGGTTGAGGCAATTGGTTTCTTGGAAACAACTGCACAGTTGATTTTCATGGCAAAGTAGAAGTGATAGGTTGAAATCATATCTTTTGGGAGCCTCAGTACAGTTAGATGATTTCTGATATTTTCTCCATGAGATGTTTGCATATTTTAAGTGGAATTATATCAGATATTTTGACATCATTTATAGTTTTTCAAGTGCAGGTAGATGAAGGATGATCAATTTCAGCAACTCTAGATTGAAGACATTCTCAGTGGGACAGATGTCAATTGTAGATTACATTTCCTGAGATATCTTCTTTCCTATATATCTCCTTTTTCTGCTCATTGTAAAGGTTCCAATTTTTATGACCTGTGAGACCACAAGGTTGGCTCCAGTCTTAAGTTGTGATACCATGTTTCCCAGCGTTTTCCCTGTTATGAACATCAGTATTGTATTTCTTTTGAAGCATTGTTATATTACACAATCATCTCTTGGTGTTCTTTACTAAATTTTTATATACAGATGATGTATTATTTTCAATGAAATTAATACAAAGAATCTCACCTTCTTAGTTTCATTTTAATTCTTGTCTCCTACTTCTGTTACTTGCAGTCTTCTATGTTTGAGAACAAAAAGCTTAGACTCAGTTGCAATAAATTTGTATATCAGAATAGATTTGCTATTGGATCAAGGATCCAAGTAAATGCTTGTTTATGCTGATAGGGTTGTTGGTTTTATTAGAAGGATTTTCATAAGCATGAGAGTTTGATGAAGACTTATGTCTATTTGAAAGTCAAATAGATAGATCATATGCTTGAATATGTGAGCATGTTTTAGGTACCCATCTATGTGTGAAGGTTTAGTTGATGCCCAATGGATAAGGGACTGGTCACCTTGAAGGATACATGTTCTTTGTTGTTACATACCCTAGTTATGTTGAGAAATCAAATCAAAATGAATATCAATTTCCCATTTTATATTTTGAAGAACTAGAATTGTAGGTCATGGCTTATTTGTGGTTACTTTCCTTGGTTATGATTAGCTACTATGACCAAGAGATTTACCAGCAAATTGAAGAAGAATATTGACCATTTCTACTATAGAGGGTAGTCTTGCAGAGAATACTAACAAGTTATAAGAGATATCCCTTAGGTTTGCCCACCTTACCTTAGCAGAGCCTAAAGTGAAGTGAGTCTTGATATGACTATGTGAATTGGTCCAAAACTAAGATTTAGGCTTGCTGAATATAGGATTTAGCTCGTCCTTAGGCATGTCCCTGGTCTTTGTTTCTTGGTATTAGGTTTAAATCTACCTGATATGTTCTTTACCAAAAAGAACTCCAACACCATCCTGACTTTCCACTAATCCATTCTAGTCAATTTTAGTACCTTGGTAATTTTCCTTGTATGTCAAAAATTTTAAAACATCTCTGGCATCCTCAAATTCCTTCCAATTATGAATATTATCTAGTATAGATGGCCTATTTTTATTTCTACCTAGACCAAATCTTGTAGTGATATGTCAATTTGTTTAACAACTATGTTTTCCATTAAATCAGCCAGGGAATTATCACTCATATCCATCCAATTGATTGAAATGGCATCAAAATGTTCAATTAAATCTCATACAAAATTTCTATATTTTTTAAAACTAGAAAATTTGGTTATAAATTTATTCCTTATTTGCCATATAATTAGCTTAGAATCACCAAATACTGATAGCAATTTAATTTTATGATGTTTTGCAATCTCAATTCCTAAAATAAATGGTTCACATTAAGCAACATTATTGGTACATTAAAAGTTAAGCAAGAATTTATACCTAAAAATTTTACCGAAGGTGATTTCAAAATTATTCCAACACTACTTGCTTCCTTACTACATGCTCCATCAAAATGCAGACATCGTATTCCTTCATTTTTCTACTACATAAGATTATTAGAATGCCCTATATTCTGGATAGGTTTGTTAACATTTATTTGAAATTTATCTATATCCTTTTGACAAGAAATTATTTTTATGTTAGGATAAAAATTCTTAATGATGTTGACCCTATGGCAAGACATATTGTTAATTAGTGGCAAACCACTTAAGTTATCTAGGAAGGTCAGTTAATACTGCAACTGAGCTTTCCATCAGCAAGAAAGTTTCAATGTAGCCCAAATAGATCAAGGATATCTAGTATAAACTAAGCTCCATAGTATAACTCAAGTTATTCAGTGTTATCAGTGGGAACCCAATTCTCAATGTGAACCAAGTTCATAGTTCTAGCCAAGTTCTCAATATGAATCAAGTTCATAGTTCTAGCCAAGTTCTCAGTATGAATCAAGTTCATAGTTCTAGCTAAGTTCTTAGTGTGAACCGAGTTCACAATTCTTGTTGAGTCCTCAATATGAATTGAGCTATCAAGTCCAAGACTATATGCTCCAGTATCACCCAAGTGATCAAGTGTAACCCAAGTATCTAGTGCTACTTGAGTACCAGAGTATCACCTGAGCTCACTATGTTTCCCAAGCATCCGCAAAACATCAAATTGCACAATGTTGCCCAAGCATCAACATTTGGTTGACTTAAAGGTATTAATTAGTTATTATGAAGATACTTCTCATGTGATCTGACTTGGTATGAAGTTATTTTTTGAGGGATATATAAGGAAAATTCATTTTTCTAAGGTATGTAGAAGATGTAACAAGTGTGATACATGAATATTTGAAGATAGTAAGCGAATATGGAGAAGGTTGAGTAAGCAGGCTACAAAGAAGTATAAAGGGAGAGCAAAGACTCATCCATTGCAACTAGGTGATCATATTATTTTAAAGGGTCTATTTTAGAAAATAGAGTTGCAAAGCAAAGATCAACCTACTAATTTATTCTAACATTTGCATTAGTCAAATCCTCTAACTAGGTACACCTAATAGTCCTTTATTGAATCTCTTAATAGAGTACATACTTCATTGTATTGTAAAATCTTTTTATAAGGTGGACCTAATAGTCCTTCATACTCCTAACAAAGTAGATCACCAGAAGTGATCAATTGTAAGCGATAATAGGCCAACTTTAATACTACAATAGTGAAGCATTATGGGTGCCATTCCCACCCAACTTTTACCTTCTTCTTGGAGGGTTTTTGGGTTACCAAATCTTGTGTCAAAGTGTAATGGTGTTAATTTCTTTGTTTCTTTATGTTCATGCATGAAATTAGATTAGATAATCTAATGAAGTAAAAGCTGAAGTATTATAAGTGAGAAAAGCTTAAGTGGTTCCTGATTCATTCCTCCCTCCCCCCACCTAGTCACTTGCTTGCCATTACATTTGCAACATTGGTATCAAAGAAAGGTTCTCCTATCAAAGGCTTAATAGCTTGAGAGTAAAGATATGAGGAAATGAAAGTGTACAAGTTGGATAAAGCTATTGATAGTGACAAACTTTATGTATACATGGCTATCAAGCAAGTCAAGAAGCTCAAGGAGAAACTCGCTCACTCTCTGAAAAGGAGCAAAGAATTGGCTATATAGATGAATGACAATCTCTACATGAAAGAAAGAATAGAAGATCTATGTAGAGAAAGAAGTTCAAAAGAAGCAAATGCAGCCATAGAATATCTACTAGTAAGGAATGGTACTTTACAAGAAGTAAGAAAATTGAAAAGAGAATAGGAAAGTCACTCGGTCAAGCTATGTGAAGTCATGAAATAAAAGAAAAAACTAGTAAATGATAAAGAAACTATAGATGAAGACAGAAGACTACTTGCTACAAGATTAGAAGAAAAGACCAATGAATTTCAGCAACTATCTCAACATCAAGCAAAAATGACAGATCAACTAGATGATGCAAATAAAGGAATCACCAATCCGAGGGTAGAATATGATAGGCTCCATAATGAATTAAGAGTTTAAAAGGAAGAAAATGAAAGAATATCAAGAATTGATTGTATGATAAAACTTTGAATAGACCCAAAGGAACTATTGACTTAGGGAATACTAATCAAGGAAAATCATTAGAGAAAGGAGCACAAAAGAATAAAAGGCCTACATTCAAAAATTGTGGAAAGATGGGACATACATCAAATATTTTTTGGAGAAATGTTATGCAACCCAAGTTCAAAGGTCATTTCCATAATTACAACAAGTATGGTCACAAGGCTAATGAATACAGATCTAGATCAAATTTTGTTGGGCCCATTTGCCATTGCACCAAAAGCCATGACTATTAGTGAACATGGAACACCACATAATTAACCACCTGTGGGTAGGGGAGCGCGTCGCATCACCCAACAATCTCCCCCTCGACGCGCATACCAGGTGCTTACGCGGGTCGGGAAGGCACCAGAGAGATTTGAACCCATGACCAAGCCAAAACCAGGCTTTGATACCAATTGTTGGGCCCATTTGTCGTTGCACCAAAAGCCATGACTGTTAGTGAACATGGAACACCACATAATTAACCACCTGTGGGCAGGGGAGCACGTCGCATCACCCAAAAAAATTTGAAGGGAATTGTTTCACATGTCATAAGCATGGTCATAAATCTTAAGAGTGCAAATCAAATCAATGGAATCAAAATAATCAACAAAATGGAACTAGAAAAAGAACATTTATTGGTTGAGATTACAACACATGGGGAAGATTTCATCAGTTTGGAGAATATGGGCACATTGGAGTAAATTGTGTAAGAGCTCACTTTAGGAAAAGAAATACTAATGTAATATGTTATGTATGCAAGAAGATAGGTCATTTGGTAAGAAATTGTATGAATAGAACCACAAAAAATTCTAGTGAGGAAAACAAAGGGAAATCCAAGATTGAGGAGATTAGAACTTAGATAACTTAGAAATGGGTAAGGCAATCATAAGATAGCATAAGGCAAGAAAATGAAGCTATAATTATCATCCAATCCAATGAGTTGGGTGAAGCATCCACATCTAACTATGAAATCAAGGAGATGGCTGGAAATGATCATTCAAGAAGATCTTATATTGGTTCCAAATATGTAATAAAGAGAAATCTAAATCAGCATATTTAGATGCACTAGGTCAAGAAAAGGAGATGTGTTTTAACCAAGTTACAACTTACTTGCAACAAAGTTATATGTTATCCTTGAGCAAAGATAAGTTAGAATTCAGTTCTAACCAAGTTGGTTGATGATCAGTTCATGTCAAGCTCATGACTCAAAGACATTGCCAAGTCATTCCACCTAAAACTGTACAATACATTTAAGAGGCCCTAAATTTTGAATTTTTTCATAAAAGGAAAAATCGAGGGTTTATTTCTCACCTTGCATTCAAAATTCAAAGAAATTTTGAGGCCTCGAGTGATTAAGAAAAAACCTTGAAGAGTATCATGCCTAACTTCTCAAATGAATAAATCAAGGAGGCCATGAAAAAACATATGAATAGGAAGAATCCAAGATTCAAGGCATTTCAAAATTCAAATAAGAAGTTGTCTAGTCCACAAAAAAGTTGTGGAAAACTATTTTTTAGGAAGAGGGTAAAATAGAGAAAGATGAAGATCAAGAGGTGTAGACTATAGAAGAGTCTAATACATAAATTATGGTAGCTACTATGATTTCCTCTCTACCCTCCACTCCTAGCAAAGACATTACTACATCAAGTGTAGAGAAATCAATGAACAAGAAACAAAGTCCTTCATCCACCCAAGTAGAAACTAAGTAGTAGACTCAATCTACCTCTGGGACAGGCTTAACTAAGCTAAAATTAGATAAGGGTAAGGACAAGGTTGAAAAATAAAATAAAAAAGAATCCAAGAGTCAACTAAGTGGAGAAGAGAAGAAGGATGAAGATAAAGGAAAATAAATCATAGTTTCTCCTAGCACCAAAGGAAAGGAAAGGGAAAATATATCTGATGATATCAACCTAGATTTTGAGATTGTGATTCCAAATTAGGATCAGTCCAATCTCACTATTGATTAGATAGAAATTCTAAGTGATCTATGGAGGAAAAGAGCATGGAACAAAAATTTGATCATAGAAAGGGACAGAGGAAAGGTTCTTGAAGACATCAAGGACATATTTTTGGATATAATGAAAATAGAGGTAAATAATAAGGCCCCTATTATTGAACAACTAGTTGATATTGTACATAAATTCAATAAGGATATAGATGGTCCGGATAAACTTCTACAAAGGGAAAAACAATTTTTAAAATAAAGTTTTGGAAAATGTATCTAAGAAGATTGTCATTTATCAAGTGGAATTGTCCACTCTTATCGGTACATTAGAGAGAGCTATAAATAATGGTGTTTCCTTATTCATAAAATTTTTTGATACTTCAATTTTCACTGAGGAAACAAAAGATAAACTAACAAAGATTGATGAAGACTTGAAGAAAAGTACTAGTCAATCAGCACTTGAACCAAGTTCCAGCTCCAATCATTTTGTAAAGGTCAAATTTCTAACAGATTTTAAGGAAACATTATTGAGGGAGGAAGCCATAATAAGGGCAACTATATCAGACATACAGAGTATGATACTTCCTCACATGGACATGATGCAGAACATCTTGCACATGCAAAGGCATTAGTTCATGATACAAACTTCTCAGTTGCAGATCTCATGATGGAGTTATCAACTAAACTTCAAATTGAATTGCACATCTTGAAGGTACTCCAAGAAAGGTGAGATTAAATGATGTCTTTAATTTTGAAAGTGTATAATTATTTCCTCACACATTTTGGTATTACCTTGTAAGTATATGATAAGGCATTTGTAAAAAAAACAAGGGGAAAAAGTATAATATGTAAATAAGGAGGAAATATTTAATAGAACTGTATGGAGGAAAATACATATAATGCAGATGATTAGATGTAGAGAAAAACATTTGATTAGTTATCTAAATTGTCAATTAGTGATAAATTACTTAAGTTGTCTAGGAAGGTCAGTTAATACTGCAACTAAACTTTCCATCAGTTGGCAAGTTTTAGTGTAGCTCAAGCAGATCAAGGATATCTAGTGTAAACTGAGCTCTATAGTATAACCTGGGTTATTCAATGTTATCAGTGGGAACCAAGTTATTAGTGTAAACACAATTCATAGTTCTAGTTGAGTTCTTAGTGTGAACCAAGTTCATAGTACTCATTGAGTCCTCAGTAAGAATCGAGCTATGAAGGCCAAGATTGTATGCTCCAGTATCACCCAAGTGATAAAATGTTACTGGAGCATCCAATGCTAACCTGAGCTCACTATGTTTCCTGAGCATTATTAGAATATCAAATTACATAGTGTTTCCCAAGCATCAACATTTGGCTAACTTAAAGGTATAAATTGGTTATTATGAAGATATTTCTCATGAGAGATGACTTGGTATGAAGTTATTGTTTGAGGGATATATAAGGAAGGAAAATTCATTTGTCTAAGGTGTGTAGGAGATCTAATAATGTGTGGGACATGAATATTTGAAGACAAGAAGTGACTATGGAGTAGATTGAGTAAGAAGGCTACAAAGCAGTATAAAGAGTAGAGCAAAGACTCATCCATCACAACTAGGTGATTCTATTATTCAAAGGATCTATTTCAGCAAATAGAGTTGCAAAGAAAATATCAATTCATTCTATTAGGTGCATCAATCAAATCCTCTAACCAAGTGGACCTAACAGTCCTTTTCTAAATCTCTTAACAAAGTACATACTTTATTGTATCATAAAAATCCTTTTACAAGGTGGACCTAATATTCCTTCATACTCCTAATAGAGTAGATCACCAAAAGTCATCATTTGTGCACTCTAATAGGGTAACTTTATTACTGAAGTAGTGAAGAATTGTGGGTGTCATCCCTACCCGATTTTTACCTTCTCCTTGGAGGGTTTTTGGGTTACCAAATCTTGGGTCAAAGTGTAATGGTGTTAATTTCTTTGTTTCTTTATTTTCATGCATGAAAGTAGATTAGATAACCTAATGAAGTAAAAGATGAAGTATTCTAAGTGAGAAAACTTTAAGTGGTTCCTAACTCAACACCCCCCCCCCCCCCCCCCCGCCGCCACTCTCAGTCACTTGCTTATCATTACATTTCCAACAAATGATATATTAAAATCTAGGTTCTTTATCAAGTCTTATATCCTTACCATTTATAGGAATTGTTGCATAAGATAAATCTCATTGTATATGCCCCCAAACTAGATTTGACCATTGCCTTGAGAGTAACATACCATAGGAATTTGGGACATCAACCATAGTTGTGTTGATCTTAAATATGAAACATTAGGACAAGCAGGGAACTTGAAGTTAACATTCTTAATAATCCCAGTTACTGGAATAGGTACTATTGTCCATCATATAACACTTTCCATAAGGTATGTCTACTTTTAATCCTTATTCGGTCATAACTTCAATAGCCATGATGTTCATAACAACTCCTGAATCTATCATACAATTCCTAACCAATTTATTATTTATAAGAAGAGTCAAGTAAAGGGGGTCAACTTGAGGAATAGTTTAATTTACATTTTTCCCTAAAAATAAATAACTGGTGTGGTCCCTTCAACATGATTCTTCTCGTGACTTTTATTAGTTTTTGATATAATATTTAGAACTTCCTTGCCATATATAGGAATTTTCACTATTTATAAGAATGGAACAGAAACCTTTAATTGAGATAAAGCATTAGAACTAAAAGAGTTTCTTATCTAGTGCTTGCTGATTTAACTCTAGTGTATGGTGTAAGGTGTTTTGAGAAGGCTTATCTAATGCAATCCCTTTGATTAGAGTGGGTTTATCATCTCTCTTTGGGTCTAGATTAATAATCATATTCATCAATCTATAATTACTCAGCCTTTTCAACCACTGCAATTGTGAGAGATTTTCTTTATTAAATTGTCATAACTCTTCTAATTGATTCTTCATCTAAGAGAACTTATTGATCCGACATTTGACACATATTCATCTTCTAAGGAATCTTCACCCCAAAAAGGTTCTAAGGACAAAGCATTTATTTTTGGTTCATGCCTAGAATGAAGGTTATCATCACATACACTACTAGCCACTAGACATTGTCTAGAGAATGTGGCATTCTACATGCTTCACACTATGGACCATTCTCGGCATACTGATTATTTCTCTAAAGTGGATCAGGAGTATCAATGTTTTTGATATGTTTACCATCTTTCCATGACATGGTATATGGCATGTCATGCATTCTATATCTTTCCTTATTATAAGGTATGTTGTTTTTTATTCTTTCATTCTTTCCTTTCACATGAAAATCTTTAAACATCCTGAGGATCTTGTTGATCTTATCTTCTTCTTTATTTTTCTTAGGTGCTTTGGGACAACCTAGAATATTCTCTTTTTCCAACCCTACCCACAACCCTTTTATCATTTTCAATTGTCATAGCCACTTTAAAGGATTCTTGCAATGTATTAGGTCTGTGAGACCTTATCTCATAATGTGTCTTTCTTTTAAAAGTGCTTAAGTAAAAATCTATGAGAAAGGAGTCAATGGGCCTAATGAAATGAGGTGTTTTGTTCAAACCTTTATTGAATATTTTATTAAATTCAAAAATAGTCTCATTAGAACTCTTTTTCATACTAGTCAATTCATGAGATACAAAAGAAGTATCAGTATGGTTTCCAAATGAATTAAGGAACAAGTCTACAAAATCTTGCCAACTAGTTATATAATTTTTAGGAACCCTTTGTACCATTTTGCAATGTCATTAGTTAGAGACTAAACAAAAAATTTCATGAATACATCTTCATTGTGTTTCTCTAATTCTTCAGTGGTACTTTTAAGATTAGTGACATGTATTTCTAAAAATTGATTTTCTTCCCCAAAGAATTTAGGTATAGCACTTCTTAGATCATTGGCTATAGGATTAGGGTTCTTGAGAAATCTAGTTGCTTATATCATTCTATGTTCATAGGGGCTCTCGCCCATTGATTATTTTGATTAAAGTTAGACCTCCTCACATTGTCTTGATTATTGTTTTGATTGTAACAATATTATTCCTCCAATTCTTCCCAACTCTATTTGCCTAGTTTTTATTTCTATCAACAAAATTATTCTTTTCTTCATTGTTATACAATGGATTTTTATGCACAGTATTAAAGAGGAATTTTTATTTTGATGAGGGGTGTATTTGGATGACTGGCCTTTGTCTTTATTTTTCTCTTCTTTAGTACACTTAGGTGTAGTAATAGAATCTCTGCTCAAGCTAGCTTTTTCCATTAATTCTTTGAGAACTCCTCTTAACACATTTGTAGCCATTCTCAAAGACTGTAGAATTTCTAATGCCTCGATCTATAATATTTTGAGAATCCTCATTTTTTTCTTCATTGTCATCTTCTTTACATGATTCATCAACAAATTGGTGCGCTCCAAATCTCCTTAAGCCCCATTCAAAAAATAGATTTTCTTCATGTTGAGTATCCATCTGATCATCGTCACACAAATATTTTTCTCTATCTACAAATTTTTTATATCCATTTAATGACATATCTGATGATTTCTTATCCTTCCTTCTTCTATTCTCAAATACAAACAATTGAAAACATGGAATATTAGAGTAACTAGTTTTCAAAATTTCATACTTCAGTAAAGAGCAAGAATACTAACTTTGAGAAAATACTACTTGCCAGATCTTTTGAGTTCTTTCTCCAATAAAGTCATAATTTTAATTTCTCATATTACTAGTTTGTAAAAATAAAAATCTATGGGTAACTGCACAATGTGAATTGTGAGAAACTCTTCCCAGGAGAGTTACCAATCTATTGGCTAAAATTGTGTTCAATTTTCTAGCATCAAGTAGGCAAATCTTGTAGATTTTGTGCACCAACAAAGTCCTAGGCCCCTATGTTGTCATAGCATATTTTGGCTCAAGATCATATCAACTATCAACTCCAAAATAGGAACCTCTAAGTGATCCCAAAAATATCATTCACCTCTAAAATTTCTATGCTTGTTCCACTTAGTGTACCTCACCAATCTTTAAAAAAATACAAAAATTTGTAAAAATCCCTAAAAAATCATCATCTTGATGAAAATCTAACAATTCAAGTTTCTTGATGATACCAATAAATATCAATAAAAAATTAAAATTTAAAACAAAAAGTAAAGAGAAATCATCATGCAATGGTGAAAACATGGCAATCCAGGCACCTTGGATGTGTACCTTGGTGAAAACCTAGTAACAAATACTATATGTACTCGAACCCTCTCATTATCTATCAAAAATCCCATCGCAAATCCCCATAGTGTTTACTCATCCATCTTCATGTATCCCCATGATGTTCCGACATCATAATGCATGACAAAAGAACTCATGACTACCCCAATTCCTAAGTTTGGAAGAACATCAAAGACATTGTGCCATAACTATCTATGATCTTAATATATTTGTACTATATCAGTGTAATTTTCTATCTTCTCATCCTGAAATTTGGAATTGTCCTTGTAAATCCTTCTTTCAACCAATTGTACATATTTCCTTTTAGTTAGTTATTAATTTTTCCCATTGTATATATCCCATTTTTGGTGCATATTTGCATAGTGATCAAAGCCCTAGGTTCTCCCAACTATGTGCTTCAAAAAATCCTCATGTGAGATATTTCATCATAATGGTTATCATAAAGATTCCATTCTTCTTGATTATCATAGTTCCATATCATACCAATAGGTCATTGTAGGATGCATCCTTCCTCATATCTGACCTTGGTTCATTAGTACCTAGTCCTATTAATCCCTTTAGCAATAGGTTGGTTTTTGTGAATTTATTTGTTTTATTAGTCAATTTCCATTTTTGTTCTTGATTTATCTCATCCACACAATTTGGTTTTTTCCTCCTCAAAAATGTGATGATCTCTTATATCATGGTATGCTATGAATGGGGAAATCCCAGAGCAAGATCTTTATTACTTTTGTTTTCTCATTTTCTACATGTGAGTGAGCTAAATGTGCCCCTTGCATATCCAAACATTTGATCACTTGTAGTTTCATGATGCACTTGGGAAAAAAAATTATCTATTGGTTTCCAAGTATCAATTCCACTCTGAATCCTCCTAGACTTGTGTGTGATGTTGGGGAAATCATTGTTTTCCTATTTCAAGTCAGTCCTATGCAATATCAATGACAAGGCCTTGACAGTATTGGTAACCTTGTCAAGTCTTTGACATTGAATCATCAAACTAAGTGCTCAACTACATGGTGTTACTATATTCTAGAGTACCCCATGCTTAATATTAAAAAGAAACCTACACACCACTATTAACCCCCAACAAGAAATCCTATCAGAATCCCAAAAAAATTCAAAAGAATTAGTTATCCAAATCCTATCAAAATTAGCAATCAAAAATCAGATCCAACATCAGTCTTATATCCTACATGTCAAGAAATCATAAAGTTTGAAATTTACCCTAACAAATATAATTCCCTAAAGGTTCAATTTCAAAGAAAAATCCTCCATTATCCCCCACAAATCCCTGATTTCTTAATCCTCATGCTTAAAATTGTGCAAGTGGTTTTTCCCTTCCATCCTAAACCCAATGATGAGGGTACAGTCAGTCAATGATACATTGTATCTTTCATTTCCATCCTAAGTACATTATATTGCATTCATTTTAATTTTAAATAGTTTGCATTATTATTGTTTGTATTAAAATGTATTATCATCGTCTATTACAATACAATGCTCTAGTTGCATTCATATCACACAAATTGCATTTAGTTTGCATACAATGTTTAAGTACATTTAGTAGAATTCATGGCTAAATTACATCACATTACATTTAATTGCATTGTTTGCATATCCCTTTTACCTACAAGCACATTAGATCGAATTTATTTTTCTTTAGTGTGCATATTCATTTTACTTGCATCATTATAAAGTAATTGAATGCTCATGATAATTGCATTTAAGTCACATTCATTTACATTTGTACACATAATTATTTCATACATTAGGTTGTATTGTCATTAAATATACAATGTTTTGTCCATTAAGTTCATTTTACATGCATATAAGGTACATTTTCATTTATTGGATTATTTGTCATGATACAATCACCATGAATTAAGTTCATGTTGGTACCCAATATAGACCCAATATTTAATTTTTCAATTTATGGCTTTGAACTCCTTTGAACCATGGTTCAAAGGAGTTCAAAGTGGTTCATCTTGTAAGTTTGACATGGAAGTCCAATGATTCAAAGATCAAAGATTCAAAGTTCAAATCTTGTGTTGAAGATTCTAAATGTCAAGTTTCAAATGAAGATTCAAATCTCGACATACAAATTAAAGCATCATATCAAGGTTTGATACAAGGTTGTGGTTCTAATTCAGTGACTCAAAATGTAGATTCAATGGTCCAGATTTCAAGTTTGTGACAACACATGTCAATGCTCATGATCATAGTATTAATATCTATTAAGCTATAAGAAACATGAATGTCAATCTTTTTGTGATGTATAGCTTGATCAATCAAGAACATAACTGTATAAATTGATTGTATGATTGGCATCGGTACTAAGATTACACTTAGTATTTTCTACAATAGATTAGACTCAGTGTGTCAGGTGAAAGTTCACTTGTTTCAGTTCATCTTCACATTAAGACGCATTGGGTTCATATTTGATGATTTAAAAGGCAAGCGCAAGGCTATCTGAGGTTCTAATAATTCCCCAAAGATTAGTCAAATATTGATAGTCAGAAGATTTAATACTTCAATAATGGTCAACACAATGAATAAAGATGGCATCCTAAAGTAATATCAGTAAGGCTTCACTTCCCTACTCTCATATATCTGCATGGAAGATACATGCAATATGTATGAAAAAATGTGAGCACCATCATTGTGGGGATGCATGATATTCTCAATAAAATAACAATGATTTCCATTCATTGAGATCAAAATAAGTTTATTAGAAATAATAATTTTGGGCATCAAAATTATTTGCATTTGGTCTCGAATAGAAAATCATTCTGAAAACCATCCTCATCAAAAGATGACCTTCATAATATGAGACAGTTGATAACAAATTAACAACTCTCTACTCATTTTGTCTATGGTTGAATTATATGAAGGAAGCATTGTGAAATCTCAGGACTTCCAAATCAAGAGAAATGAATCAAAATGATTCACATATTGTGAGCATTCTGAACATCTTTTGGAACTTGCAAGTAAAGCTATTGGGTTATAATAAATTTGGAGCTACTCCTCACAAAGTCTAAGTCTAAGATCACTTGATGGGAAATCCACAAAAATAGAGCTTGGGATAGATGTTGACAGGAAGTTAAACACCCAAGCATGTACCAATCAAGATCTTTACATGACATAAAATGTACATACAAATTGCATCCTTTGAATGGAAAGGAAAGAACATGGTCAAAGTTTTTCTTGATTTCTTCATGGTGACAACAAATCATAAATACAATTTCAATATATGGGCTCCAATGCTGAATATTAAAGTCAACTCAATGATCTTCTCATGGTGAACTTGAGAGAATTATCCTCACATAGAGAAATGCATCATGATCACTATAGAAGAATCAAAAAAGCGTGCAAACCATTTGATATGGTCACAACTTGTGGAATTAGATGTGATGGTGGGGAGACACGAGGTGTAAAACATAGATATTGGAGGCAAACCAAAAAAGGGCAAGCACACCAAGTGTTCATCAAAATACATAAATCAGCCTTTATCATTAAAAGTTGTCATTGTGGAGAGCTCTTCTAGGTGGTTAATACTATTCAAATGCGGTAAGGGAAGGGTCATGTAACCATGACACCCTAGGAACATTGGAGCAACCCCCCCAATGAAGATTGTATGAAATTTGATGGAGCCCATACCTTTGAATACAAATCTCATGGTACTCACAGCAGACATCTTCAATGTAAAACTTTCTTCAAGTGTGTGGCAAGATGATAATAGATTTCCTCATAATATCATATTATAAAATCTGGAAATGATTTTGCCATCATAGTCCCAACAATTCTTGACACCCACAACACGTTATAATGATAGTAGAAATGACTCATCATTATAGGCACATGTGCCCACGAATGAAAAATAGGAGAGAAGTTGACAGTTATAATATTTTATTAAACATTATAATTGTCCTTCACATCTTTATTTTTCCCTAATAATGATGTGTAATTTTATTTAAAGAATAAATAGAGATCGGGTGAGGACACAAAAATCCAATAAGAAATTATTGGTGAGAAGGAGGAGTTCTCATGAATTGGTTTTGATAACTAAAAAGATCTCGTCAAAACAAAAAGACCGAAATTGTTTTCAAGAAAAAATTAGAGATCACAAGGGGATTTTGGTTTTCTAAATGCTATTTAATAGAGGAGATAAAATTAAGGAAAGGTTCTGGTTTCAAGAGAATTTTTATTTCATTTTTTGCTAGGGGAAGAGAGACCGCCTTTTTGCACACTTTCAGCTTCTAAGAGGGAAATTTTTCTGTTGTAATATAGGGGAAGGGAATTTTTAGTTCTAGATAGTGATTATTGTATGGATATAGTAGAATCTTTGTCATTTTGTTGTGTTCAGAGAGGGGATAACAGCAATATATTAAAACTTTGAATTTAAATGTATGTTTTTGATCATTAATCAACTTGGAGTGGTATTGATTTTCTCTGAATGTGTATCTATTGCATTTAATCATGAACATGATTATCCTTTGGACTTGGTGTTATTATTTTCATGTATTTGAGATGAATAGTTTATCTTTTCTCTACATTATTTTTGTTATGTAAATTTCAGATAAATGGACTTCGTGTCATTTATCCACTTTTAGTTGCTTAATTTTTCTACATCTATTTTGTGTTTACAGATAGATGTTTGTAAACCTTTTGTGCTTTCTGGTTAAAAGCATCCATATTTGTATTTCTATGAATTCATTGTAGATCATATATGGGGATTTTTGCACAAAAAAATTTAGAGAGCACTTATGCTTTTCAACAGTGAAGTGAACCAAGTATTAGTGTATATTGAGTCTTCGTACTTGGGCTTTTGGGGTAATTTATATTTATTTCTTCAAAGGAAAATATGTTTGCTAACAAATATTTTGGTGACTCTACTGGGGAATTTGGAAACAAAGATTTAGTGCCTAATATTTGTTTCCTCAATTTTATGATTATCTTTGTGTGTAGGAGATTGGTGACTCTACAACAAGACCATGCCAACTAAAAAAGTCATGAGAAGATCAAGACCAAACCCTTCTCTCCTAGAACCTTATCAAATGGATTATAAAGTGTTACAAAAATTTGCAAATAGCTATAAAGAAAGCATTTCCCAAGCTGTCAGGAACAACATAAGCATAGAAGATGATGCCATGTCTTAGCTGCTATGGAAAAGCCTTTGTGCGAGATTTCACAAGTTGAAATAATTGCAAGAGCTTGAGGAGAAAGTGTTCTGATTGAAGAAACATTTGGAGGTAGATAATGATGAAGCCCTAGTTATATCTTCACATTTCATCTCATGCAATTATTCAATTTTAGGTGAGAAAGGAATCCAAATAGCTATAGCTCACCCACAAGAAAACTAGACATGGGAGAATAAGAACACTCAGACTAAGAGTGAGAATCCTAGCTACAGTGATAACAAAGAGAAGGAAAAAAATCTTCAAACTAACTTCCAGCCTATGGATAACTTGTTGGAAATGTTTCATGTTACCCTTCTTGATGAAGAAGAGGAAAGGTTTCACAATCAAGAGAATCCCTCCAATCATGTTTCAATTATTGATTTAGATTCGGCTAAAAGTAAAGAAGTGAAATATTTTTCACCATGCATAAAAGATGAGGGAGGAGAGGACTCTCCCACTATTTTTGATAATTTAGAATCACTGGTTAAATTTGGAAGTGGTAAGTTTTAGCATGAGATTTCCTTTCAAGATTATAAGAATGTTAAAACAAAGATAGATCTACACACCTCTGAGTTAGGTAGTTTCCAAGAAGATGATCATCTTGCACTTCCAGTAGAGGTAATCCAATTAAAACCAAATATAGAAGCAGAAAGAAAGAGTGAAGAAAAGTCTAAAAATATGGAAAGTAAAGTCATCTAGAGTGAACTCAATCCACTATTCTTTCCAATGGGATTTTGTGGAAATACCGTTATAAAAGAAAATCCTCTATTTCAACCTCAAGATTCACCATTAAATGATGAAAATCTATTCACTTCTTCCATTTTAGAAAATGCTGAAACTTTGATGGAAAGAGAAGAGGTTGGATTTAGTTCCTAGCCAGTTGGCTTCTCAGTTGAGACATTGGGTGATACTCCCATTTGAAGAAGAAGACATCATATGTAGATTTTCATCATCGCTTGGGCGAGAAGATCCCTCTTGGGATAGTCAAAAGCATAAAACAAATAGGCTACAAGAGTTTGTCTAGTGATTAATTTTAGTCTTTTGAGGGTGAAGTTTATAATAATGACAAGGTGAAAGTACATATAGAAAAGCCTCCTTCTCATGTTAAAACTCTATTTGAAGAAAGAGGCGTTGAAGTTAACACTTAGCCCATAGATTACCTAGCTGAAACATGGAGAGGAACACTTCTTGGTTAAGAAGAAGAAATCACAAGCAAGTTCTTATTGTCTCTTTAGCCAAAAAACCTCTCTCAAGTTAGCCCATTTGATGATAATCTACTTCTTCATAGAGATGAGGTAAAGATGCATTTGGATGAAAATCTTCCCGCTGAATTTCTTGTTGAGAAAAATAGATATGAAGCTAACCTCCAACCTAAAGGTGACTCGACTAGTGTGTTGAGGGATGTCCTTCTTAATGAGGAAGATGGAATTATATAAAAATTTCTCTCATCACTCAATCCAGACTATCACTCGTAGTATGACTCAGGTATTCATTCAAATTAGATTCAAAATGAAATGTTCATTAATAATTTTTCTTTTCATTCATCATGTGTGGCTTTGTTGATTTGGATTGTGGAAGTGATAACACTTTGGGAAGAAGAAAATATAGCACATATTGCATGTTTATTAATAGTCTAATTCTTGAAAGGGATGAGGGGCGCATGTACTCTAGAATTGATCCTATGTTTAACAAGGCATCTCTTTGCCTACAAATTGATCATGATACTAAAAGCCATATGCAAAAGGTGACTCTTGAGGATAGAATTTTCAAACATTTTATACCATTTCTTGATGAAGTTTCTTCTTTTCATTTTTTTAGTTTAAAATGAAATCTAATTTGATGAATTTGGAAGATCAATTCTTGAGTGAAGAAGAGTGTTATGATGAGTTATGGCTGTTTGGGAAGAAGTTCTTGGTAAACATATTCATATGTGCTTTCAATTTTAGGTCTGGTATTAAAGAAGTCATCAATAAGAAATGATGTTGAGCTACTCTATTGAGACATGGTTTGCTGATGCGAAAAGGCTCCTACTTCTCCTAATTGGTAAATGGTTTCATGTGATTCCTTTTCTTTCTTTTGGCTCTTGTGGTAGGTTTTCTTCCTACCTTAGTTTATATTTTTGTAAATATGTTTTTGGTGTGCGTAGTGTTAGTTTGAATAATGCACAAGCTTCACTCTTACTAGTAGTTTTAGGAGTTTTTGGTTAGTTGGCTTTGCCCTACTCCCCTCTGCCCTCTTTAGAAGCAACTCCCAGTTTTCTCTTCTTGGTGACTCTATTTTCCCATTAGATAAGGCACTTGTCTTTTACCAGAGATTGTTGGAGTTCTCTTTCTTTGCATCAAAAATAGTCCCACAGTTAGAGCCCCTATTGGTATCCAATATAGACTTGGTATTTAATTTTTCAATTTATGTCTTCAAACTCCTTTGAACCATGGTTCGGAGTAGTTTGAAGTGGTTCATCTTGTAGATTTGACATGGAAGTCCAACGATTCAAAGATCAAAGGTTCAAAGTTCAAATCTTGTGTTGCAAATTCTAAATGTTAGGTTTCATATTAAGACTCAAATCTTGATATACAAATTCAAGAATCATATCAAGGTATGACACAGAGTTGAAGTTCTAATTCAGTGACTCAAAATGCAAATTAAATGGTCCAGATTTCAAGTTTGGGAAAACACATGTCAATGCTCATGATCACATTATTAATATCAATTAAGTCATAAGAAAAATGAATGTCAATCTTTTTATGATGTATAGCTTGATCAGTCGAGCACATAACTATATAAATAGATTGTATGTTTGTAATTGGTACTAAGATTACACTTAATATTTTCTACAATAGAGTAGACTCAAAGTGTCAAGTGAAAGTTCACTTGTTTCAATTCATCTTTGCATTAAGACACATTGGGTTCATATTTGATGATTTAAAAGGCAAGTGCAAGGCTATCTGAGGTTCTAATCAGTCTCCAAAGATAAGTCAAATACTGATATTTAGAAGATTTAATACTTCAATAATGGTCAACACAATGAATTAAGATGGAATACTGAAGTAATGTTAGTAAGGCTTCACTTCCCTAATCCCATATATCTGCATGGAAGATATATGCAATATGTCTGACAAAATGTGAGCACCATCACTAAGGGGATGCATGATATTCTCAACAAAATAATAATGATTTCCATTCATTGAGGTTGAAATAAGTTCATTAGAAATAATAATTTTTGGCATCAAAATTATTTGCATTTGGTCTCGAATAGATAATCATTATGAAAACCATCCTCATCAAAAGATGACATTCATAATATGAGATAGTTGATAACAAATTGATAGCTCTCTACTCATTTTGTCTATGGTTGAATTATATGAAGGAAGCATTGTGAAAGCTTAGGACTTCCAAATCAAGAGAAATGAATCAAAATGATTCACATATTGCAAGCATTCTGAACATCTTCTGAAACCCTCAAGTAAAGCTATCAGGTTCTAATAAATTTGGAGCCGCTCCTCACAAAGTCTAAGTTTGAGATCACTCAATGGAAAATACATAGAACCAGAGCTTGGGATAGATGTTAATGGGAAGTTAAACACCCAAGTATGTACCAATCAGGATCTTTACATGGCACAAAAATGTACATGTAGATTATAGCCTTTGAATGGCAAGGAAAGAAGATGGACAGAGTTTTTCTTGATTTCTTCATGCTGACAGTGAATCATAAATACAATTTCAATATATGGGCTCCAATGCCAAATATTAAAGTCAACTCAATGATCTTCTCATGGTGAACTTGAGAGAATTATCCTCACATAAAGAAATGCATCATGATCGATATAGAAGAATCAAAGAAGTGTACAAACAATATGATATGGTCATGGCTTGTGGAATTATATGTGATGGTGGGGAGGCATGATGTGTAAAACATAGCTATTGGAGGTAGAATGGAAAAAGGCAAGCACACCAAGTGTTCATCAAAATACATAAGTCAGCCTTTATTATCATTAAAATTTTCTATTGTGGAGAGCTCTGCTTGGTGGTTAATACTATTTAGATGTGGTAAAGGAAGGGTCATGTAACCATGACACCCAAGGCACATTGGAGCAACCCCCCAATGAAGATTGCACAATAGTTGATCAAGCCATTACCTCCGAATACAAAACTTGTGGCTTTCACGATAGACATCTTTGATGTAAAACTTTCTTCAAATGTGTGGCAGGATGATAATATCTTTCCTTCATAATATAAGATTGCAAAATCTAGCAATGATGCCACCATCATAGTCCCAACAATTCATGACTCCCACAACACCTTCTAATGATAGTAAAAATGACTCAAAATTATAGGCACAAGTGCCCATGAATGAAAATTGGGAGAGAAACAAACAATTATAATATTTTATTAAACATTATAATTGTCCTTCACATCTTTATTTTTCCCCAACAATAATATGTTTAATGTTATTTAAAGAATAAATAAAGATCAGGTGAGGACACAAAAAGCCAATAAGAAATTGTAGATTAGAAGGAGTTCTTGTAGATCAGTTTCGATAACTGAAAAGATCCTATCAAAGTAAAAAGACGGGAATAGTTTTCAAGAAATAGTTACAGATCACAGGGGGATTTTGGTTTTCCAAATGCTATTTAATAGAGGAGATAAACTTAACGAAGGGTTCCAATTTTGAGAGAATTTTTATTTCAATTTTTACCAGGGGAGGAGAGATTGCCTTTTTTGCAAACTTGGGCATCTAAGAGGGAGGTTTTTCTATTCTTTTCTATTCTATTGTAATGGAGGGGAAGGAAATTTTTAGTTCCAAATAGTGATTATCATACAGATACAGTAGAATCTTTGTTATTTTTTTGTGTCCAAAGAGGGGATAACATCAATATATTAAAATTTTGAATTTAAATGTATGTTTTTTTATCATTAATCAACTTGGAGTGGCATTGATTTTCTCTAAATGTGTATCTGCTACATTTAATCATGAACATGATTATCCTTTGGACTTGGTGCTATGCTTTTCGTGTACTTGGGATGAATATTTTGTCTTTTCTCTATGTTATTTTTGTTATGTAAATTTTAGATAAATGGACTTCATGTCATTTATTCCCTTTTAGTTGCTTAGTTTTTCTACATCTATTTTGTTTTTATGGATAGATATTTGTAACCTTTTGTGCTTTCTAGTTAAAAACATCCATATTTGTATTTCTATGAATTCATTGTAGATCATATACAAGGAGTTTTACCCAAATAAATTTAGAGGGCACTTATGCTTTTCAATAGTGAAGTGACCCAACTATTAGTGCATATTCAATCTTCCTACTTAGGCTTTTGGGTTTAATTTGTATTTATTTCTTTAGAGGACAATCTATTCACTAACTGTTCATTAATCTAATTTAGAATAAAGCTCATTTATTAGACTCTTTTTATTTTCATATTAAATAAACATTCACACATTTTATTTTAAATCATTTTTGCAATAAGTCACATAAAATCATTAATTGTCATCGCTTATAAATCATATAACTGCATCACATGTAGAATCCTGTAACTTAATACCATAATTCATAAACATCACATGTCACATGTCACATCTTTTATCATGTAAAGTTAATCATATCGCAAACACCTCATACATAAATTTGCATCATCAAATCATTCATATACATCACATATAGAATCACAACTATACATTATGTAAAATTACATTAAACTGCATCAGCACATAGTTGTCACCACATGCATCACATCTTGTTGGAATATGTTATAACATATATCATTTTTATATATAGAATTACATCCTACAACCCAAATGATAGCATATAATCATAGATATAGCCATATATGCATTATAGACATCACAAAAATGAGGCACATGATCTATAACAAATATATAATAATGCATATACATATATGTCCTAAAAAGAATAAAATAATCCATCCCATAATATCATGAAATAATAAATGTCTAGAGTGCACACCATGAAAGGTCCATAAATGAATACAAAATCAATACAACACATCATCTTGAGTCATGTACCCTCCAAAAAAATACAAAAAATGCATATGATACATCCTCAAAATGTTGCATATAAATGCCCATTTGTCCCTCCTAAGATTGTTTGGTTGGGATCTACAAGATCTAAATATGCTATAGTGCTTGTGGTTGTATTTTCATCTTGGGTAGCATGTGCAAGATCTAGCAGTATGTGGTTTTAGAATTTGGATTCTCTAAACCTTGTGGTGTGTCCTCTATACTTGGTTGTACCTCTCAAGAACCTTGTATGGTATTTGAGCTAGTGTTGTACCTATCACCATCTCATCATCTCCCCCTATCCCCCTTCTAAGTTACTCATCATGCATAAGCTCTCCACTAAGACCATCTATATTGAGCCACCAACTATCTATTATTGCCTAGGTATATGCTCTTCCTTCTCTAACAAATGTTTTATTTAGACTTTCAACTTTCTTTCCTTTCACATTCTCATTAATTCACATATTCTTGTTTAAATTTCTTATAAAATACATATTATATGATCTCAAGTTAGCTATTCTCATGTTTTTCATTTGACAAAATCTTTGTGTGCCCAAATTGTTGAAAATCTGACATGCTATAACTATTTTTTCATATCTAGGTCCAAACTGATTAGTCTATAGTCCACAATACCTAGAAATATGTTGGAAATTAAGATAGTAACTAAGAGGGGAGGGCTTAATTAGTTACCACACAAAAATTCTCTGTCCCTAGATGTCAAATCAAACTTTTCACTATAATGAAATACTTTATCTAGCTCTATTAAAACTAAGTTCTTTTTGTAACTCTATTAACAAAGCAATCTTATGAATATTAATCTATTTTAACCTTTAGTAACTTAGTTGTAGGAGCATAAATCATAAAGAAAATAAAATGAACATAGATGACACCAAGATTTAATGTGGAAACCCAAGTTGGGAAAACCACCATGCAACTAGTTATAATATTTTTCTCTTCTAAAGGGAGTCCTATTAGGATCCAACCTTGTTAAAGGTTACAATACATACTATTAAGTATGACCTTGTTAGAGTATTTAGTTCACCCTATTAGGAGTGGCATGGTTAGAGGTGTTCAAACACTTCAATCTTGAAATGTCACCTTGTGAGAGGATTTACAATCTGACTGTTAAGTTAACTCTATTAGGAGATTTCTTCACTGCTACAATGGTTAGAAGATAACAATAATTTGACTTCATTTATGAAGAAAATTCTTTTTTAGATTTAGATCTTTGTTTTTTCTTGACCTCTAGATCCTTACTAGTTAGAATATTCTTTGTAGCTTATCTTCTACACTTGCCTGCTCTTCCTTTTTCTTTGATCACATATCCATCTTATTCTACATATGATGTAAGAAAAACTCTTGCTCCTTAACCCTAGCTTCTCCTAGGGTCTCCTTTAGGCCACTTATCTAGCCTATTAGGTTTCTTGCACTACCCTAACTTAGAAGTATTACACTCCCAATCCACCCTTCCTTCAAATTGTCCACACCAATATAGAACTCAACTCCATCCAATCAACACTCCTTAGATTTTTTATTGGCTCATCCACACCAAATGTCCACACACAAACACAATCTATGCAAAATGGAGAGGGAGATTTGTACCTAGGGAATTACGGCCATTCTAACTCTCATCCACCAAGGATCCATAGAAATCTCTATTGATTTTAAGAAATCGCTCCAAATTAGGCCTAATAGGGCTACAAGGAATTAGGCCTCCAAACTCACCTTTTGACTTCCAACATAGAAAAAGGCTTAATAAGTGACACAAGGAAGGATATGGAAAACTAGGGCCAATGGCACACCCAGTTCTCTGAACCACTCTACAAGAGTTAACACAATGGAAGTAAACACAAAGAACAAAAACCAAAGGAGGAATAAGAGTAAAATAATTTCATTGATTCTTCAAATATTCAACATATATGACCAGATATAAGGCTTTCTAGGTTATGACTAGATACAAATACATTCAACTTCAAAGATCCAATAGCAAATTTTCCCTTTCCAATTCTACTCTAATCCTCTCTAAAAACTCTTAAAACTGCCCTAGCTCTAAGTGTAAACACTCTATTTATACTAGCCAAAATGGATTATAGATCATTATTGAACATATAGAAGCCACAAGTTGACTCTCAACAAATATTAAATGAAATAAGCCCAACATTAAATACACAAGTCAGCTTGCATCAGCAATTAAGTGTCCAAAAATTGATGTCCAAGTAAAATTGCAATATCTCCTAGCTTTGATTGAGTTAAAACTCGCACTTCAAACTATAGGTAGATATTTAGGTCCTCTACAACCTCTTAAGTTTTCAAAGTCTTATTCATCAAGGAAAAGTGCACATCCATTCCAAAATTGAAGTGAGAGAAATGTCGCATAGAACTACCAAAAATTGATACTCTAGGAGAATTGCCATATCTCCCAACTCATAGAGCTTGTGCCTTGAACCATAGATATTAATCTAGGCCCTCTTCAATACCTAAATTGAGAAGCCTCTCATTCAATATATAAAATTAGTCACACGGTCTGCAATAGGCACCCAAAAACTAGAAAAAATAGTTTCAACATAACACAATTTCAATAGCAAGATAAAAACTAAAAACATGTAGGATGGTAGTGCAATCCAAGATGCTCCTGCATCAATAAGGTGGAGAAAAAACTTCATATAATGACACCATTTTGGAAAACCTTTGATATTTTCCTGGTCTTACTTCCCCAACCTATCCTTACAGTGGGTTGTTATTTTTAAGCCTAAAATCAAGGGTTGCCTAATATGCTGACAGAGTTCACAAGGGTTTGTTAAAATCCCTATCAAATCATGTCACCATGACTTCACCTTGGTCACAATACCTCTCCACTCTCATATCATTCTCTCCATCAACTTGGACTGAATCATTCATTGCACTCAATCACATTAAATGTTGTTTCAATCTTTGTGACCCCTAACCAGGCTCACTTGGCTTGCCTAGGACATCACTACAAAAGGCAAAACTTGCTTTCTAGGGCCCAAGAACTTGAATTCTTATAGTACAAGGATTATTCTCACATATTCCAAGAGACCATTAGATTCCATGGTGGAAAGGTGAGTTAAGACTCCATCTTCCAAAATTGTCTGGTTCAAACTAGTGATTATGGAAAAACCAAAATGTTTACAAAATGCAGAGGAATGAAAAAAAAGACCTATCTAACCATGTATAGAAATTAGTAATCACATATATTTACTCATTCATCCTATCACAGTATAGATTTTAATCCATTGACTAATTAAATGAAGCAAAAATGCTCTAATTGTAGCCAAAATTGCTCAGCAGAACACTTAACTAAAATTGCATCAAAATGTCATCCAACCCCTATCAAAAGTTTAGGGAGGCCTTATATAGGTATAATACACATGATCCAATCAATATAAGGTGGTTATTCAACCCTGTGCTCAAAATTGCACTTTTTGCAATAAAAGTTGTCATGACAACTTTTGCAATTTTGTAAAGTTGTCATGCAACTTGACAACTTTTTTTCTTAATTGGACTAGGCTTGGTCAAAGCCTTCTAAAACTCTAATAAATGCTTTAAAAAGTCACTTAGGACATAAAACTACCATTCCTTCTTTTCATTTTCCAATCTAGCCCTCCAAATGCACAAATGCCACTTTTAACAAGAATGACAACAACTGCATCACAATTAGCAACATTGGACAACTAAGTAATATTGCATGTTTCTAAGGACCTAGTTAGACCTCCTGATAGAAAAGAAAAAATCTAAGACTCACTAGCCCCTTTATTATACTAGTGGGTTGGATAAGGTCACTACAATCTAAAACTCAACTAGGAACCCTTGGTTACTAATTAGCCTTACCTAGGTGATCATGCACCGTGCTCCTCACAACGGTAAATCATGTCACTCCTATAGACAATATGTTCTTAGCAATTCCCAACTTCTTGAAATATATGGTTGCAACCCATGTTGCCTCTAACTCTAGTTTATCTTTCCACTTGATGAGGTGTTCCATGTACACCTTGTGTCTAGTAGTTTTCTTGACTCTTGAATCTAGGTCTTTCTCTACCTCTAGTTCCAACTTAGGAGGTAATACATTAGATGCTACATCCTTTCCAATTTTCATACCCACTTTAGTTAGATGTCCCTTAAACTTGGTTATGTCTACCATGTTGAAGACAGGTGAGATTTTAAAGTCACTAAGAAGGTCCAGCTTATAGGCATTAGCTCCATACTTAGCTAGGATCTTACAAGGTCCCACTCTCTTCATTTTTAGTTTTTTAGGTACTTCTTTCTAAAACCTAGACTTGTTCAAATGTACCATGAAATAGTCACCTACTACAAACTAAACATCCTTCCTCTTCTCATCCACTTTAGCCTTCAACCTTTGTGTAGTTTCATGTATAGTTTTTTTCACCTATTCCTGAACACTCATATACACATAGCTTCAAGGTCTCTAAGTTCACATATAGCCCTTGGATGCATCCCATGAACAATCGCAAATGGGCTTCTACCTATTTTCATATTCACACTATCATTATATGCATACTTTGATTAAGGAATAACCACATCCTATATTTGACCATATTCTTTGGTTAGGGACCTAAAGAAGTTACCCAACACCCTATTAACCACCTCAATTTGGCCATCAGTGTGAGGGTGGTAAGTTGATCCAAAAGATAGGTTAGTTCCCAACCTACTCTACAAGTTTTCCCAAAAATGGCTCATAAATTTGACTTCCATATTTGACACAATTCATAGGGTTACTCTATGGATCCTCACAATCTCTTTAAATAATAGATGTGCAATGTGGCTAGCATCAAGGTTATTTTGCAAGGTATAAAATGACCCATTTTACTAAATATTTTTACTACAGCAAAGATGTTGTCATATCCCTATTTTTTTTTAGGTAACACTATAATGAAGTTCATGCTAACACACTCCCATGGCCTATTAGGGACTAGTAAAGGTTGGTACAAACCTTCATTGCTAGCTCCTCCTTTTTCCTTTATGCATACTACATATTTCTCTACATATCTTGTTACATCCCTTGATAATTTTGGTCAATGGTAGAACCTTTTAACTAGTTCTAGGGTCTTGTTGATGCCAAAATTCCCACTTAGGCTTCCATTATGCTTTCCTTGGATAAGGTTCTTTAAACCCTTAGGAACGCCTAACTAGTTTCTCTTGAACAATAACCCACTTTTTAAGTTATAATCAGCCAAAGAACTATGAAAATGATTTTGAAATTTAGAGCATACTTTATAGGCTTTTACAAAGTCTTCATCATCCTTTTAGAGGTTCTCGAAACTCTCTATGCTAGTGCTATATAATTGAACTTTTTGAATGGTCAACATACTCATGCTTAGTGCATCTACAACCTTATTCAACTACCCCTTGTGCTTGATGGTGAATGTGAATTCTTGAAGATATTCCATCCACTTCAAATGTCTATTTCTCAACTTTTCTTGGGTATTAATTTAGCTAAGGGTTTGGTTGTCAATAAATACCACAAACTCCTTAGGTAGAAGTTAATGCCTCCACTTCCTAAGAGACTAAACCAAGGCATAGAATTCCAAGTCATAAGAAGAATACTTCTTATTGGCCTCATTTAGCTTCTCACTAAAGAAGTATATTGCCCTACCTTCTTGACTTAACATAGCCCCTACTACCATCCCACTTGCATCACACTCTAGGATAAATAGTTTGTCAAAACTAGGCAGTTTAAGGATAAGTTGTGTGGCTACTTGTTCTTTCAACTTTTTAAATGCATTTCTTGCTTCAGAAGTCCACCTAAACTTTTTAATTATCCTAACCATAATGGTTTCTAGTAATGGTACATAAATACCATTAAATTTCCTAATGAATTTCCTATAAAATTAAGCTAACCCATGGAAGCTTCTTACCTTAGTTGTTGTGGTAGGTGGTGGTCAGTTTAAGATAGCTACAAATTTTTCTTGGTCCATCTTCAAAGACCCTTTGGATACTACAAATCCAAGGTATACAAGCTCTTGCTTCATGAATTCACATTTCTCCAAATTGATTACCAACTTCTCCTCATTCAACCTCCTTAGCACCACCTCCACATTATCAATATTTTATTCTCTTGTATTAATAAAGATGAGTAGATCATCAAGATATAGTGCCATAGACCTCCTTGTTTAATCTTTCAACACTTCATTCATGAGTCTCATGAATGTGTTAGGAGCATTTGAGAGACCGAATGGCATCACAAGCCACTCATACAATCCATCTATGGTCTTAAAAGTTGTCTTCCACTCATCACCCTCCTTTATCCTTATATTATGGTCACCTCTTTTGAGGTCCAACTCGGTGTAGTATTGAGCTCCTCCAAGACAATCCATCAAGTATTCAATTCTAGGTATAGGAAACATATCCCTTATAGTGATCTTGTTTATGGCCCTTGAATCTATACAAAGCCTCCAATTTCCTCCTTTCTTGGATGCCAAAACTACTAGTATTGCACAAAGACTAATGTTGTTCTTTATCAAACCTTGATCTAGAAGTTTTTGCACTTGCCTAGCTACCTCTTTGTTTTGTTCTGGAGTAAGCTTATAGGATACTTTATTTGGAATTGAAGCACCACGTACAAATTCAATCAAATGACTTATCACTCTTTTAGGAGGTAAAATTGTAGGTGTCCCATCACTGAAAATGTCCTTATACTTCACAGACATCTCTTAGATTTCAATGGGTAAGGGTTCTTGCTTAGATTTCTCTTCTTCCTTAGGTTTAAGAAGAATAGCATATCCTTTACTATCTTCATGCTTAAGGGCCTTGATGAACTCCTTCCCACTACTCAACAAGACATCAGGAGTCTTAGACTGTGTATCATCCTCCTCCAACAAGGACTGAGTTTTTAAAGTTCTTCCATCCTTCTTGAAAGAAATGGAATTTTCCTTCCCATCATATAAAGCACCTCTTTCATATTTCCAAGGTATACACAATAAAATATGGCATGCATCCATAGGAAATCTATCTTTATATCATAAAATTGAAAATTTGACTCAAGTTTTCTCATTGACCAACACACTTTCCCCTTTGTTCAACCATGTCATCTTGTAAGGGTTAAAATGAGGTACCTTTACCAATTTGAGATTATCCACTACTTCCTCTTATATTATGTTATCTATGGAACTTGAATCCAAAATAACTTTACATACCTTGCCCAAAATCTTGCACCTAATTCTAAACAAGGTCCTTCTATGCTTAGTTTCATCCTTGGTTGGTTGTCTAATCAACAACCTCATGAAAATCAAGTTCTCTCCTCCCTCTAACTCAATGTGATCTATAATTCTCTGCCAGGGAACCCAAAAGAAATTAACCTAAAGTTTCACTAAGTTTTCTAAACATTTTTTTTTAAAGATAATAACTTAACAACAAAAATAATACAGCAGAAGCAATAACATACACATAAGCACATACCATAAAATAGATTACAATTCTTAAGAGTCCCATGATGTTGAATCACATTTAAGTTTAATTAATACTAAAACCAATATATAACACATCCAAATTAAATAATAACTACAAGCATGAGTCCATTTAAATAATATAAAATTATCTTGAATGCCACTTGGCAATAATCAGAATACACAATCATCCAATGTATAGGTCATAGGGTATGAAAGGCTGAAAGAATATACATAATAAAATAGATTAAATCATCTCTTAAGATCCATGAAATAAAATAAAATACAATAGATATAACCATCCATCATAGTACACAAGAACAAAATGAAAGGAAATGCATAATAGGTAACTCTAACCACGGCATCGAACTGTCAGATCACAATGGTAAAATTAAAAAGCACTACCACCCAACCTCATGGAAACCTAAAAAGGGTCCACTCCAATTGTGCTGAGGAGATAGTCTCAAGTCCCAAATAGGATAACAATCCCAAAAGTCAAAATCAACATCTAGGTCAAGGAAAGCCTAAAAGCAATCTAACTCAAGGTACAAAGACACAAGTGACATCTAAACCTAGAGAAAATAGTGACACATAGGAAATCTACTATGTAAGTGGGAAAGTGGTGTCGCATGAGTCACTCTAAGGTTATGTTGGCAACCTAATTGGACTTCAACCCCCTAATGACTCTATGCAGCACTAATATCCTTTTGTACTTGTATTCCTAAAATGTGGGCACACTTTTATGAGTCATTATATCCAAGATTGCTCAAAAATGAGGTCTCGAATAGCAGCTCATAGCTCTCTATTCATGAAGTGCAAGGGTTTTTAATGGAGGTCCTTAGTTTGACCTAGTTTGTATCCATGCAAGTACACCATGAAACAAGAGATTCAAGGATCAAAAATGCATGCAAATGGAGATGAAAACTAATCTATATGATAACAATGCAGAACAAGGCAAGAAAAAAAATGTAATAATAATGCAATACTAATCTATGAAAACAAATATGGATCTAAGATAATATGCAAATGCAAAGATGAAACCTCATGATGGAAGTTGTGGATGCATGAGAGAAGAATACAAGAAGATAGAAGTTCTCCACAAAAAGCTGTAATGTTCTAACTTCATCAAAAATCACTCTCCAAACCTACGGTATAACAATAGCATAATAATGGATGTCAAAAATGAGGAGAGGGCTCTCCCTTATAAAGAAAAATGTGGAGGTGGGAAGCTTCTCACAACCAATATGGGATAATAGAGTTTGATCCATGTGAGACAAAATTTCACCAATGAGAAAAGACAAAAAGAATTAAATGAGGGAAGGAAAAAGGAATTTATTTAATTTTTATTTATTTCATTTCCTTTTTCATGTGGTATTTATTTAATTAAAAGGGAGCAAGTTTTTTTAATTAAATAGGAAATATTTAATTAAATTAAAAGAGGGTTTTTTCTCTTAATTAATTAAATGTGAATGAATTATTTAATTAAAAGAGAGGTTTTCTTTTAATTAAATGAAGACTTATTTTATTTAATTAAAAGGGAGATTTCCTTTTAATTAAATAAGACTTAGAATAAAATGATCAACCTTAGAAATGAAATAATCGAATTTGATCAAGAAAATTGATTTAATAAAATATTGCAAACCATTGATTCAAGAAATTTGATAAATTGATAAATTGAATAATAGGGGCCCATAGTCTAGGCAACTATTTTAGGGTGCATACATTTGCCCCTCTTTGACTAATGTGTGGTCAATTTGGCAACACATAGTCAAAGAAAGAAATTAAAGTGTGAGATCTATTTGGGATCACAAAACAACCCATATGTGTGGTCGATTCGAGAACACATCAAGATAAAGAATACAAATAAATTTTGACTTGAACAAAAATTGAGGATAAAATTGATAAAATTGAATCAAGGATTGAAGTTGATAGGTATTGCCCCCTCATGATTGAAATCAAAATGAGATAGAGGAGAAACAATAAATTGATAAATTTGATCAAATAGAACAAAATAAAAAGTTCTTGATGTAAGATGAAAAATATAAGAATCACAGAACCAAGGTAGACCATCAAGCATGAAATATTATGCCCCCAAGTTGAATTAAAAGAAAAGAAGTGAGGTAAAAGAAAATGGAAGATAGAAGTTTGGAAGAGATGAAAAGAAACAAAAAGAAGAAAAGAAAATGCCCCAAAATTAATCAATTGTTTAAGATAGAAATTTTGATTGAGATCACAAAAGAAGATAAGGAAATAAAGATCAAAACATGACCATAGTTGATTAAAAGTCCACAATAAAGATGAAGGGAAAACCCTCTCAAACTCATAATGCAACCTAAAAATGCAAACTAACATGAAGTCTAATAATGTAAGGTATGTGAAAATGCAATGGTGTACTTGCAAAAGAGCAACTGTAACATAGGATTTTGTGTTCATCATTCATTAGAGAATGTAAAGGAACTTATTTTCATCATTGGGCCATTATTAACGAACATTGGAAAATCACACAATCATCACTAGTCACAAGCGCAACTATGAAGATAAGAATGTGATTTATATTGGATTGGAATGTGGAGAGATTCTAACATATGCATCAAAGACATAGTTCAAGATAACTTCAATGTTAGCTTACCCAATTTAATATAGCAAAACCATGCTCACATCGAGGCATAGATGCCAGGATGACTAGAAGAATAGTTGTGCAAAAGAAATCAAGGATGATGCCTCAAATCTCCTAAGTGTTTCAAGGGGACAAAAAGAGACACTCTAGAGTTTCAAGACCACACCCACAAGAAAAAAATAAATAAAAACATGCCCCATGCCCCAAATACTCTAGCTATGCATCCCAGAGAGACTTATCAGACAAGGACACTCAACAAAAATCAATAACAATCAGCACACAAAGAAAAGATCATTACATAAGTCAAGTATTGAGTGTTTATGTTTAAAAATTTAAGTGTGTTAACTAATAATGAGTTTTAAGGATAAGGATCAAATGCTTGCAAGCAAGGAAGATCACATGACAAAACTAGGTAAGAAAAAACTAATAAGTATTGAAAAACACTTGATGTTAGGGGTTGTATTGAAAAATACAATTCGGGTGGTGTTGAAAAACACTAGTTGTGAGGTGTCCTAAAGACTAACACATCCAAGAGACTAAAGCTAACATAGTTATGCCCCCTAAACAAAGACCAATTCTAAACCAAGGCAACAAGGAAAAGGCATGATGGAGAAAGGCTAAGTGTCGAGGACGTATGCTAAGAGACAAGGGTGCAAAGGCCTCAAGTAGTGCCCATTTCTAGGTTTTCACCACTTGGATTTTTATTTTATTTTAAAAAATTTCAGGGCTTGTTATGATTTTTTTTGTATTTTTTCTACCAAGGCACCTATTTCTAGGTATTCACCAAGGCACTTTTTCTTTTTCTTTTGAATTTTTGAATTTTTTGATTTTTTTTAATTTTTGGAATATATTATTTATTTATTTTTGGAGATAAATCAAAGCGCTTATTACAAAGATGATCATTTTTTCATGACATTTTTCAATTTTTAGAATTTTTACAATATATCATTTTTTTGTATTTTTTCAAGATCAATAAATATGTACAAAGAATATAAAATGCCCTTAGACAAAACGGTCATCAAACTCTCAAGCAAGATTACATCATGTAGTCCCAATGTCTAGCAAGGTGGAGGACGAGAGTGATTAGCAAGCTGGTGGAAGAAATGAAAGACAAGAGAATGAAGGAGAATAAAGGGAAGAAATCCTTAAGGGAAAACTCTTCAACACTACCCAAACTAGGGAAAAATTTTCATGTAAAGCACATTTGGACAAGAAATGAAAGGCCAACATAAGATAATTCATGAAAGTATAATGTAAAAGTGGGAAAGATGCAATCCAAAGGAGTAGACATGTAGAGCTGCTTCATAGCATCGTATTTTAGTCTTTTTATTAGATCAAGACCAAAGGGGTAAATGGAAAAAGGATAGTGAAAGACTAGAATGAATGAAGGAAAATAGATATGAAGGCTAAACATGAAAGGAATGAAAATAAGATCTTCATAAGATAGCCAAATGTTTGTGTATAGGTCAACATTTTCAAGATCAAAGAGAGAAGATGGAATGGATGAAAGATGTAGAAGAACTACACATGATTTGTAATTGTTAGCTTTTCATCATGGTATTTGTCCAAGGTGCCACAAGGGAGTGGTTTTCACCATAGGAAAAATTTATTTTTCTTTACTTTTTGCACCAAGGTGCCTAATTACTAGGTTTTCACCAAGGCACATTTTCAAATTTTTCATTTTTTTTTCAATTTTTTTTTAATTTTTCATTTTTTTTGGAAGAAGTCAAGAATTTTAGATAATAATCCTTGAAATTTTAAACCATGACATGAAAAGGAGTTGAAAATATATGCTCAAAGATATTGATAGGGAAAGGAAGATGGAAGACAAAAATGGAGGATATGGCTTTATGCAAAGCAAGTGAGATTGGAAGGGGGAAATGAAGTCAAGACTTACATCGACACACACCTTGAATGGTGATGAGAGGATGGAGAAAATGTGAATGAAGAAATACATGAAAAATATGGTAAGTGGATAGAAGAGGTTGTGGTTTAGACACATGGAATGGAAGAATGCTTTTGGAAGAAGATGAAGTAGAATTCTTTGAAAGCTTGAATATCAACTTCAATTTTTATTCAACATTAGACTCTCTCAAGAGAGACTTTGGAATCCATATAGCTGTAGGCCTCTTTTCATTTCTTTTTGATGATTTAGAGATAATATCTTCAATGATGGATTTTGAAACCCATACTTGTCTTATAATTTTTTTCTTAGATATTTCTTTTGATGTCATGCCCCCATGTCAATTAGAGGAGACATGGTGGTCTTTTTTATATGGATTCTTGAATTGCTTCTTTTTCTTGTATTGAACATTTAGGTTACTTCCAAAAGACTTGGGACTTACAGAAGAAGAAGGATGATATGACTGGTTTAGGTGAGTGAGTGGATGAAAAGGATTCAAGGATATGCATCTACATTGATCTTGAGGAAAGATGAGAGAGGGAGGGATGTAAGGACTTAAGATAGATGATGAATAAGGAGATTTGGGAGGGAAAGTGAAGGGACATAAGGATCCAAGATGGAAGGAAGACGTAAAGTAGTTAGTATTGGTGGGGGAGGTCCAAGGATGGATGTGGAAGATGCAAAAGGGTAATCAATAAGTTCATCAACATCTATATGGCAATCAAGGACATCAACATCTTTAGAGTGAGCATTAGGATTTTCAATAGGATCATGAAAATTTTGAATAGGAGAAACTTCTTTGATAGGAGTACTTGAAGCTTGAGAAGACTTAAGAAGAGTAGAAAGTGGAAGGGAACATGGAGTGGTAGAACAAGAAGATGGAAGACTTTGATCTTGACAAGGGTCTTTGGATAGCATAAGTGTAGAGTTTTGCTCTTGATTTTCAATACACTCAACATTGGAAGTAACAACACTATTTTTAATAACCTTAGTGAAATTATCATCTTTGGAAGGTACAATTATATTAAGGTCATTTTGATTGTCAATAAACTCAGTGGTGTAAGTAGTAGCTTGATCTTGCTTAGGAGAAGACTTAAGACATGGTGGAATGAATGAGGAAGGGCACAGAGGATCAAAAGAATCATGAAATGGATCAAAGACATCATGAAAATAATTGGATGATATGGAGGGTTCTTGATCTTGATCTTTCTTTATATTCTTTTCTTTATCATTTTTAGAGTCCTCTTGACATGAAGTCACTCCTAAGGAGAAGGAAGCATGTTGGAATTGTATGGAAGACTTTGGAATAGATGATGAAGGACTAGTTGAAGTAGAATTATAGCGCATGAAGGCTTAGGCTCTTTAGGTTTAGCATTATCAAAAGTATTTGCAGCCAAGTGAAGGTTAGCCTGAGTTTCTTTAAGAGGTAAACTTTGAGGATAACTATAGTGAACTGCATGAAAAGTATTAGGATCTTTGTTGGATGAAGGATTGGTATAATATTTGAGAGACTAAAAATCTTTAGGGGATGTATGGATAGTGGAGGAAGTAGAAGATGGAAGGGGATCATCAGAAGAAAAAGGTTCAAGATTAACATGATCTTTCTCAAGAGTGTAATCTTTATTTTCAGCATGAGGGCTCTTAGAAGAGGAACTCTTATGCCATTGATGTTTTATTTCAGCACAAAAAAATGCTTTCTCTTCCTCAAAAAATGCAAATTTATCATTTAGGTATTGTTCACAAAATTTATCAACGTTGTTTTCAATATTCGAGTCATATAGATTACCATCAATATCTCTCTGTGACTCATCCCCTTTAAGCACAAGCATAGGACTAGGATGACTTTTAGGAATCGTAGGAATATAATAGTCATTGTCATCATAATCATTCTCACTATAGGAATTATAGATAGGCATATCACAAGACTTTTCATGTTGTTCATTATGGTATATCTTAATAAGAGGAATAAGAATTTTGGTAGAAGTAGAAGAAGAATGATATCGTGAAGAAGAGGTAGGTGAAGACCTACACGAATGATATTTAGAAGAATCATCATAAGACTTGGAATATGAAGAATGGGAATGGTATTTAGAAGAATCATGATAAGACTTAGAAGATGAAGAATCTAAATGATATTTAGAAGAATCATCATAAGACTTAGAAGATGAAGGATGTGAACGATATTTAGAAGAATCATGATAAGAATTAGAAGATGAATAATCTAAATAATATTTATAAGAATCATGATAAGACCTAGAAGATGAAGAATCTGAATGACATTTAGAAGAATCATGATAAGACTTAGAAGATAAGGAATATGTGGAAGAGGGATATTGTGATATGATATTGTGTATGATCCTAGCAAGAAGATCTAATTTCTTCCCTTTTTCCATCATTTTTGTCAAAAAGTTGGAATCCATATATCTATTGGAGTAACAACACTTTTCAAATTAAATAAGGAGGTCGAGTTCATCTATGCTCAAATGACAGTCCCTAAGAAAATATTCAAGATCCATGGTTCTAGAAGAAGAAGAATCAAGAATGGAAGAAGAGAAAGGATGAATAGAAGAAGGTAGACTATATGATAATAGGAGGAAAAGAATCAAGAAGACATGAAGAAGAGGAAGAAATGAAATGGGAGATTAGAAAGACATAGAAGATGAAGAAGAAAGAAAACCAAGAGTCTTTTTGGGAAATTTGATACCATTTGAACTCATTTGAATGTTGAGAAACATGTAATAGCACTTGTAACCAACATGAAAGAAAAGGTACTAGTTGATAGGATAACCCTAAGAACTATTGGTACCAAACTAGGATAGAAAAAGCACTCACTTGTCCAAAAGAGAAATGATAAGATAAAATATTGCAATAGGCATAAACCAAAATTGCCACAGAGGTTCTCACAACTTTGGGTGAATACCCTAGCACATATGGACTAGGAGGATGATTTACCCAAATTTTAATTAATTGAAATTGAATTTTGATGAAAATGGATAGACAAGAGATTACTAAGACTCTTCAAGCATAATATCAAAGAATCTAAGGTATATCTTTCTCAACAAGGACGGTCTCTAACTCACCAACTCCAAACAAGGTCACTTGTGAAATCAATGATTACTAATTCAAGAGGTCAAAGCACAATAACCCAAGGTGCAAACAAGCTTCTAACAATGGGGTAAGTAGCTTAATCTGAATTGGATCAACCTAGGCAGATTGGTAGTTTGATCGTAAAGTCTCAACTCAGGAACTCAGATTTTTTTTGTTTTAAATGTCTAACTAGGTGTATCAATAGATTTTTAATCATGAACTAGGCATGCAGGACAACAATCAAGGATTTCAAGAAAATGTATTCAAACAATAAGCAAGGGACAAAGCAACCTTGCACATGAACAAGAATAGTGTTGTAGTATCAATCTAATCCCTAGAACCACTACTATGTATGTTCTGAAAATGTTTTCCAATCATGCACATAGTCTTAGAAAAGAAAATTTGGCAACACTATGGTTCTTAGTAATGTTCAACTTTATAGCTTTTACAATCTAGAGTGGGTGAAATCCAATCCCAGCACACCAAGATTTTGACATATTCCAATAATTTAATCAATTAGAGACACTAAGGAGATCTAATAGCCCAACAAAAGACTACACCCGTGAGGATTTCTCCCACAAGGACATTTTTATAGTGGTTGCTAGTACCATGTCAAAAATGGCTATTATTGCTTGATGTTTGGTCTACGTGGTTGACTCAATAAAGGGAATGTCCACTATAGTTTAACACTCTCTAATCAAGGAAGACTCACAAAGTTATTCCACATGAGGACTTGGTTTGGATTTAAGGGTTCCAAGTTTTTGATGTGCCCAAAAGGGAATAGAGCATACTCCTCTAGCCTCTTCACCTTACCCAAACATAGCAAACAATATTCTTTGACATGCTAATTTGAAATCACCTCATCAACTATTTGGAAAATCCAACAACAAACACCACCAATCTCAAAAGACAAAAGACTAATGGATGTTGAGGACAAATCCAAGTGGAATAATGAGATAATAAAAAAAATCTTTCCCTACCTACAAGGAGATCTGTTGTCAAGAGGAGCTTCGCATTTAAAGCAAGTGAATGAAGCTCAGTCTCTCAAGATCTCCCAAATAGTGTTCATAGGGCCTAATTACTATGTGAAACATAGATGCATGAAAGTAAATCTGGATCCAATTTCAGAGCACTAAATGAAGTGTGAATCTATGAAAGCATATAAAAGCACTCAAGCCAAACACATGAGATAATCATTGTAGTTCTAAATCTAGATGTTATAGAGATCTAACAAGATTCCTAGTAATCCTTACAACGTGTCTTTTCTCTATTGTACCTTTCATTTATGCTTGAATGCTCACTTGCACTAAACAAAGCAACAAGCAAAACAAGAAAACACAAGATATGCAATATATATCCAACTTATGCAAAACTAGGGTTAGATCTAAAAATATAATTTTTAAATGTGATAATAATTATAAAATAACCCAAATGAAAGCTCACATCATGCATTGCTCCATTGCAAAAATTAAATGCAAGCTATTCATTAAATGCCCTTTTTTATTGATTTTTGACCTAGTCATCAAGATTGGACTTATATGATATGAATTTGGATCCAAAACTCTAAATGAAAAAAAGTGACCCCTATCAAAAATTAGAGTGCTCTCCAAAAATGTTATAATTTTGAAAATATCTTTTCATTTGTGCCCTAGGGAGAAATTTTGTCAAAATAGACCATTTTTTGCAAATCAAATTATTGAGCCCTAATATGATCTCTAAAATCAAAACACAAAGAACCAACTCTATTTAGAATTTAGAGAGCTTTCCAAAAATGAAGAATTTTCCAACAAAAAATTCATGAATTTTCTCCTTAAAATAATTTTTCGTTAAAAATAAAGAAAAATTATAAAAAATAAAAAATGCCTCAGAAAAAATCTAAAAGTTGGATTGAAGCTTGTCTGATATGTTGCCACCTTGCAAAAAAGAAAGATCAAAATACTTAGCCATTTGGGAGATATGATCAAATCTTTTAGATCTAGGGTTTTTTGTCTCCAAACAAATTTGCACAAGTGGGTTAACTCGAAAAATGTCTAAAACCAGCAAGCAAAGGTTGGTTGCCCCATGGTGGGTGCCAAAAATGTGAACACACTTCTATGAGTCATTATATCCAAGATTACTCAAAAATGAGGTCTTGAATGGTGACTCATAGCTCTCTATTCATGGAGTGAAAGGGTTTGTAATGGAGGCCCTCATTTTGACCTAGTTTATGCCCATGCAAGTACACCATGAAACAAGAGATTCAAAGATCCAAAATGCATGCAAATGGAGATGAAAACTAATCTATATGATAACAATGTAGAACAATGCAAGAAAGGAAATGTAATAACAATGCAATACTAATCTATGAAAAAAATATAGATTTAAGCTAATATGCAAATGAAATGATGAAACTTCATGATGGAAGCCATGGATGCATGAGAGAAGAAGACAACAAGATAGAAGTTCTCCACAAAAAGCTTTAATGTTCAAATTTCTCCAAAAATCACTCTCTAAACCTATAGCATAATAATGGATGTCAAAAATGAGGAGAGAGCTCTCCCTTATAATGAAAAATATGGAGGTGGAAAGCTTCTCACAACCAATATGGGATAATAGAGTTTGATCCATGTGAGACAAAATTTCACCAATGAGAAAAGAGGAGAAGAATTAAATGAGGGAAGGAAAAAAGAATTTATTTAATTTTTACTTATTTCATTTCCATTTTTCACGTGGGATTTATTTAATTAAAAGGGAGCAAGTCCTTTTAATTAAATAGGAAATATTTAATTAAATTAAAAGAGGGGTTTTTCTCTTAATTAATTAAATGTGGATGAATTATTTAATTAAAAGAGAGGTTTTATTTTAATTAAATGGGGACTTATTTTATTAATTAAAAAGGAGATTTTCTTTTAATTAAACAAGACTTAGGATAAAATGATCGACCTTAGAAATGAAAAAATCAAATTTGATTAAGGAAATTGATTTAATAAAATATTGCAAACCATTAACTCAAGAAATTTGATAAATTGATAAATTGAATAATGGGTGCCCATAATCCAGGCAACCATTTTAGGGTGCATATAGTACTAACAAGGCATACTAACAAAGCAAAGTCTCAACCAAGCACCCTTTCTACTCCCATCCTAGCCTATACTAGCACTCAAGGCATGGGCAAGGAAAAATAATGACTCTTATTAATTTATTTACTCTTATTTAATGAAATGTTATCACTTATTAAAATAACCTACAATGGGTTACGTAGGTAGCCTCTTTAAGGCTCCGACCTCCATTGCAAGCGGCTTCCCAACATGACATATAGATAACCTACCCTAAGCTCAATAAAGTTAGTAGGTCTCATATGACAATAAAATCACACATCAGTTCTTTAAAAAGCAACTAGAAAGTACTAAAATATCATTGATCAAAAATCAAAGGTTTCACCAATACAATCATCCTAACAGGATTGATCCAAAATCAAGTACACATATGCAAAACCATGACATCGCCTAAAAATAATAATTCATAATCACTTCAGTCCTATACAAGCAACTAGGAAGAAATCCAAAGATAATTGATCAAAGACTCAAAGATTATATCAAAAAAGTCACACCATTCACCTTAGTTCCACACAAGAACACTAGAAAGCAATAACCACCAATAGATCAAACTCATCATAGAAACACAAGACACATCACCAAAGTTGGGTATAAAAGATCATATACAAAACAACATCATGACATCACAGAAAAAACCCTCAAGCCTCTGGTAAACATCCTAATTTCGTAAAAGAACTAAGTCAACCCCAAACCCAACACACAATAAAACATACAACCAATAGTGTAGTTTCATATTTCTATTTGGTTTTGAAAACATACAACTTGAGTTAATAGTAAGGTTCAAATTTTCATTTCATTGTAAGTTTTCTGTTTGATAAAGTCTACAAGTTTCCCATATAAATTAACCCATTTTATTTTAAATTTGATCGCACAATTACCACTAACTTCTAGAAATAACAATCCCTCTATTAAATATAAAATAATTTAAATAATAGGTATTAAATTATTAACAATAATAATTATAGGAATAGTGTGGTAAGAATGGCAAGTGCAAGCGAAGGTAAGGGAGGGTTTAAAAATTTGAATACTAAAAAGGGTGGGATACCTTAGGAATGCCGAAATTGAAACCCTAGACTGGAACACGGGTCATAAGTGGGGGATGGTTAGGCATCTTCTAGTACAGGGGGTCAATTGGAGAATGCTGAAGAGGACCCAAATGCTCCCCCCAAGGGAATGGACAAGATTCCTTTGGTTCCCAAAGTGGGCTAGCCAGGATCTTCTAAATGATCATCTCTTTTTGGGATCAAGCCCTCAGGTAAGTCTTGTTTCTCACTTGTTAATACTCTTCCTAAGATTGAGAAAGGTTCTTGTGCTATTGCCATCCTGAAAAAAATTGTGGATCATAGCATTCAATCCATGGCTTCTACCTTGGTTGGTAAATTTTTGGGGCCTAGACCTAACATAGATGATATCAGGACTTTCATTAAGAAGAAATGGGTTCTCAAAGGTCAGGTTCCGGTCACAGCTATGGTGAAGGGATTTCTATCATTTGAATTCACATGCATGGAAGACCTTTCCATCATTCTATGTGAAGGATAGTGGGCTATTGGTCATTCCACAGTAGTTCTCCAAAAGTGGTCTTCCCAGTTGGATTTGAATGACTCATTCTTTGTTCAAGCCCCTGTATGGGTTAGGCTTCTCGAACTACCCTTAGAATTTTGGAATGAAGATGTTTTTGTAGGGCCAGATAGGACTTTTGGAGAAATTTTATCTATTGATCCGATCATAGCCTCTAAAAGACATCTCAACTATGTTCACATCTGCATAGGGGCCAAGGAGGGTATAGACATGCCAAAAATTGTGACTTTTCACTCCAAACTTGGAGTGCATGTTCAGAAATTGATCTATGAAATAGTGCCTTTTGCCTGTTTCCATTGTCTCAAGGCTGGACACAAGGAAAATCAATGCCCTAGGGTTGACAAGCAAAAGGGTAAGGCTTCTAAAGACAAGCAAAAGAGTAAGGCTCCTGATACCTATGCGAAAGCAAAGAAGAAATCCAAACTCACTAGCACTTCAGTCAAGGGGAAGAAGAAACTAATTTGGAGACGTAAACCTTCAAAGTAGTCAGAAACTAGGGAGAGTAGGGAGGATATGAAGAATGGTAATGGTCCTAATCACCCTATCTCAGAAAAGCTGGATGGAGTCTAGAATAGTGCTACAGTTCTAGAGGAACCTACTGCTGCAGACCCATCTGTTGATGCCATAGTTGTGGTGGGAGACAATGTGCTGCCTGAGAATGTGTAGAATGTAGAAAGGTAGGAGACCCCCCGTTTGAATGATAAAAGGAAGGAGACCCCCTAGAGGGAGATCACAAGGATCTCTGACTTAAGATCCCCAAAAAATGGTGATGTTGTTTCCCTAAGTTCAGAGGATCACAACCAATGTGATGGTAATCACAATCAATGCAATGGACTTTCTGGTAATGGATCTAGTCAAGAGAGAAGTATGGTTTCTCCTCTTATAATTCTGCTAGCCTCCAATGGGTTGGAGACAAAGCTCCTAGAGCTTATTAACAAATCCTCCCCAAACCAAATCTCTCAATGGGAAGATTGGATCAATAGCTATTCTCAAGAAACTTTAGAAGGCTGGAGTCTAGTGAAAAAAAAGAAGAATCAAAATCGTGACCACCCCCCTCTATCACCAATGACAACAAGAAGCAAGGTTAAGGCTAATGTTGGGGTTACACCCATGAAGCCAGGAAGGAAAAAATCTAATCAGTTATTGCAAGAAGAAACTAGAAAGAACTTGGCAAATGGGAGCCAAAGAACCATCAAGGAATTCTCTAGAAGTAAAAAATGAAGATCATATCTTGGAATATAACAGGCTTAAATGGGGCTCATAAATAGGAGGTAGTTAGGAACATGATCAGAGATCAAAGACCTAATTTTTTGTTGATCCAAGAAACCAAAATGAGAAAATATGTGGTAGGCAAGCTCTCTTTCAATAAATTCATGAGCAGTGAGGCTACTAACTCGAAGGGAGCTTTAGGAGGGGTGTTGATTCTCTACAACAACAAGGCATATCAAATATCTACCATTTATAATGTAGGTAATGCCCTCCTATGTAAGGTGTCCAACACTCATAGTGATGAGTCCTAGTTTATTCTAAATCTGTATGCCCCAAACTCTAAAAGGGAGAGGAAAGCCTTTTGGGCTAAGATCTTAGAGGTAATTAGAACTAGTAACATAAACAAAGGGATTATCATGGGGGACTTCAATTCCCCCCTCAGTGATGATGAAAAATGTGGAGGTCTTGCTCTAGATTAGGAAAGTAAGTTAGACCTCTAAAATTTCATTAACAATTTGGCTTGCATGGATGTTGATCTCTTGGGGGGAAGATTAACTTGTTCTAACAGGAGAGTTGGAGGGGAATGCATCCAAGTTCATCTTGACAGAGCCCTCATCTCCCCTATTTGGTTTCAATCTCATTCCTATAGAATCTCCCATCTCCCCAGTGTGGGATCAGACCATTCCCCCATATCACTCTTTGTTTTCTCTTTAATGTTCAAACAAGCTTTTCCTTTTTAGTTCAAGAAAATGTGGATTTCCCATCTGGCTTTGGAACCCAAGATCTTTGAATGGTGAAATATTGAAGTGGAGGGTACTACAATGTTTAGGGTAGCCCAAAATTTGAAGAATGTGAAAAGGAATATTAAAGTCTGGAACAAGTCAGACTTTGGCCACATTTTTCATGACAAGGATGAGAAGACTGATCAGCTTTGCATAGTCCAGGAAGAGATTCAGCAAGTTGGATATAATGACCAGAATTGGTTGGAGGAAAGGTCTATCCTCTCTAACCTCTACAACATCATTTCTAGGGAAGAAAATTTTTGGAAACAAAGATCACGAGTTAATTGGCTTAAAGAAGGGAACTAGAAGACCAAGTTCTTCCATTTATCCACCCTTAAACATTGTGCTAACAATAGGATCTCTAGCATCAAGAAAGGTCAAGCTATGTTATCCAAGGATGATGAGATAGCGAATGAAGTTGTGCAATTTTTCTCTTCTCTTCTCACCAAGGATCCTTCACTCTCAATGTCTAACCAAGAGGACATTTTATCTATTATCCCCTCTCTATTACAAGCCCACCACAACTCTATGTTGAAAGCTATCCCATCCCTAGAGGAAGTCTTTCAAGCTCTCAATTCCCTTATGGGTGACAAGGCTCCTGGCCTAGATGGATTTATGTCTTTCTTTTTCCAAGTGTATTGGGAGGTGGTCAAAGAGGACATTGTGAAGGTTGTGCAAGAATTCTTTTGTGCCAGAAATCTTTTGAAGGAACTCAATGCTACTTTTCTATTTCTCATATCAAAAATCCTAGGGGCAGATTTGATGGATAAGTTTAGGCCTATTAGTTTATGCAATTCTTTCTACAAAATCATATCTAAAGTCCTCACCACTAGGCTCCTTAGTGTTTTCCATCTGATTATTTTCCCACAGCAAACTGGTTTTGTCCCAGGGAGGTAGATTCTCAATTCCATTATCATGGTGCATGAGGTGATTCACTCTCTTAAGGTGGGCAAGAAGGAAGGCTTTCTACTTAAGCTGGATATGTCTAAAGCTTATGACAGGGTGGATTGGAATTTCTTGATGGCTATCCTCCTAGCTTTTGGTTTTGATGCGCAAGTTTGCAAACTTATCCTTCAGCTTGTCTCTTTCCCTTCTTTGTCTGTTTTGGTTAATGGCTCCCCCTCAAATTTATTTTTCCCTTCAGGAGGGTTGAGACATGGTGATCCCCTATCCCCTGTTCTCTTTATCATTTTAGCTAAATGTTTGGGAAGGTTTATTTTGAGAAAAAGACAGGAACAAAGTCTGCAAGGTCTCAAGCCTTCTTCAGGTCATTCTTCTTTCACTCACCAAAAATTTGTGGATGATATTATTTTGGGGGGAGATGCTTCTATTCAAGAGGCCAGAGTGTTCAAGGGTCTGTTGAATGCCTAAACTAGGGAGTCTAGCTAGGCCATAAACTAGAAAAAGAGTTTAGTCTACTTCATCAACACAACACTGGAGAGGCAAAGGAAAATTTCTCAAATCCTAGGAAGTGGTATTGGGACCCTTCTAGCCACTTACCTTGGTTTGTCTTTGGGGTCTAGACCCCCAGATTCTTTTTGGAACAGCATCCTAGATAGATTCAACAAGAAATTAGTTGGCTAGAAAGGTGCCACCCTTAGCCAGGCAGGCAAATGCACTTTGGTGAAATTTATATTCCAAAATCTTCCCACTTATGCTTTAAGCCTTTTTGGGATTCTAGAAAAGCATGCTGATAGAATGGAGAAGATTTAGAGGGACTTTCTCTGGACAGGATTTGAAGAGCACAAGAGATATCATTTTGTTGCTTGGGACCATGTTTTCCTTTCCAAATGCTATGTGAGTCTTGGTATTAGAAAAATTAGACATATTAATATCGCCTTATTAGCGAAACAGATTTGGTGCATTTTTCAAAGTACCGGAGTATGGAGGGATATCATGATTGAGAAATACCTGAGTAGATAGTCTCTTAGTTTCTTGCTCGATGAGACCAAGACTCCTCAAGGATCTTACATATGGAATGGGATCCTAAAGGAAAAAATTTTGGCACTAAAGCATTCATTGCACTCAATCCCATTAAATGATGTTTCAATCTCTATGATCCCTAACTAGGCTCACCTGGCTTGCCTAGGGCATCACTAAAAAAAGGCCAAACTTTCTTTTTGGGGCCCAAGAACTTGCATGCCTATAGTATAAGAATTATTTCCAAGAGACCATACAAATTCCATAGTGGAAAGGTGAGTTAAGACAACACCTTCCAAAATTGTCTAGTTCAGACCATCGATTATGTAAAAACTAAAATATTTAATTGAAATGAAAAGGAATGGAAAACAAAAGACCTATCTAAATACACATAAACCTTATTGATCAAATCTATTTACTAATTCATAGGTTATAGAATAGAGTTCAATGTGTTAACCAATCAAATGAAGCAAAAAGACTCTGACTCTGGCCAAAATTGCTTAGTAGAACGATTGTTCATTAACTAAAATTGCATCAAAATTCCATCTAACCCCTATCATAGGTCAAGGGAGGCCTTATATAGGTCTAATATATATTCTCCAACTTCTTTGAGGTGGTTATTCAACTCTATGCTTGAAAGTGCACTTTTTGCAATAAAAGTTGTCATGACAACTTTTGCAATTTTGCAAAGTTGTTGTGCAACTTGACAACTTTTTGTCTAATTGAACTAGGCTTGGTCAAAGCCTTCTGTAACTCTAATAAATTCTTGAACATATCACTTAGGACATGAAACTACCATTCCCCCTTTTCCTTGTCTAATCTACCCTCCAAATGCACAAATGCCACTTTTAACAAGAATGACAACAATTGCATCACACTTAGCAACATTGAACAACTAAGTAATATTACATTTTCTTGAGGACCTAGTTAGATCTCCTAATGGAAAAGACACACTCCAAGAATCATTAGTCCCTTTACTATACTAGTGGCTTGGTTAATGCCACTACAAGCCAAAACTCAACTAGGAACCCTAGGTTACCAATTAGCCTTACCTAGGTGCTCCTAGACCAACATATCACATCTTCATTACACTTCTTGACCTTTGTTATATATCATAAGATTTTTTAAGTCGTCTTGAATACCCCTTCAAATAACCATTAAATATCCAAATATTTGGCCTCAATTAGTTAAATAATTAACATGTGCAGTCTATTGATACTTGGTCAATATTGGGATTCCTTTGATGCTCGACCACTTGGTTAACATTGTAATTCCTTTGATGCTCGACCATTCAATTAACACTATAAGTTCTTGGTTAATACTCTAAGTCCTTAATTTTCCAACTACTTGGTTAATATTGATACCCTTCATTGCCCAAATACTTGGTCAATATTGAATGCCCTTCATTTCCTAACTGCTTGGTTAATACTAACATTTGCTTAATATCAATGACAACATACAATTTGAATAATGTTTTCCAAAAATATCCCTCTTTGGAATTGATGGAAACACAACATGTCAACATACAATGGTAAAAGAATGAGCAATTAGATATTATCGATATTTTGATTTTGATTCTCATACATACAAACTCCCTCTATGATTCTACCTAGACTTGTCTCATCTGCTTCCAAATGAATTCTCCTTCTTGCATCTGTCATCACTTTTTTGTGTATTTTTATCATCATTCTTCCTCTTTTCTATAAATTCCATCATCTATGATAGCCCTTATTTTTTCACTATGCCAAAAAATTTGAAAATTCATTGTGAAAATATTTTAAATTGGGTTGTATTGTTAGGGTTTTTGCTTTATTTATTATCAGTTTCCAAGATGAACCCTAACCTAGTCATTTTTTCCCTAGCCCAGTGTTGAAAATCTTGCCCTAAGTGAAATAATGTTATATCCTAAGGTTGTGTCTTCACCCTTGTCACAAAATTTTTTCTTTAAAGTCTACAATCATTTTACCCTTACCCTAGATTTTATTCTAAGTGGGAGATTATATGTCATTCAAATCATGTGATGCAATCTTAAAAGCAAGGGTTAGGCATCTAGTCATGAACTTAAATTTTCCCTCTCCCAATGTTATGATATAAGGGTTAGCGAAGGATCATAAGGATAATGTATTGATTCTTCCAATCTTAAGATATGATATGTGTTCGTAGAATTGCAAGTGTTCAAAATAAGGTCTCTGATCTTAAAAATCATCTTGTGTCATGTTATATTAAGTGTTTATTAGAAGGGTCTAAAATCAAGGTGTACGATGTTATGAAAAATAGGTGATCGTGGGATCATAAAGGCAGAAATGGAGGCTCACGACCATGTGATAAAATGGTGATTGTAAGATCACAAGGACACAAAAGTAAAAAAGGTTGAGTCTTGATCTTACAAAAAAGGGAAGATCAAGGCATCGTGAAGTTTTTCAAGATGACTTCCAAAGATACGAAAAGATCATGATCATAGGATCATGGAAGCAAATTTTAGGATGTTTGATGGCATGATAAAGAGATGATTGTAAGGATTAGATGATAAAGCAAGGTGCAGCCAAGCTCATTTGCATGAGTTTTTAAGACATGTGGAAAATCATATCTTCCAATGCTATGACAAGAAGTAGATCATAAGATCTAAAGGGCAAGTTCAAAGCTTTACAAAGCTACAAAGCAGTGTTAGATTGTGAGATCGTGAAGGTGAAAATTGATGCTTCTAAGGCTATGATAAAAAAGGAATAACCATCACTGTGTGATCCTAGGTTAATTATAGCTCCTAAAGGTAACCTCCAATGCTATGAATTCAATTTACTAATTGTGTTTGAGAGGTTGTAAGGAACAAAAAATGAAGACACAATGTTATGCCAAAGTTGTGCTTGTAACATCGTAAGGGTTTGAAGGGTAATTGCTAAAGTTATGAAATGGTCCACTAAACCATGATCATAAGATTTTGAGCCAAAGGAAAGTGAGATAATATTCTATGCCAATGTGAATAAACCATGTCTCATAAGATCGTAAGAGACTTAAAGGCAAACTCCAATGTCATGGTAACTAATATGTATCGTGTCATTGTAAAGATTATTTTTAGAGTGTATGATAACATGATAAAGGTTTTGATTCAAATGAACATAAGATTGTAGAGCCAAAGTTCCCTACCTAAGATGATACAAAGGATTCCTTCTTAAGTGTGTTGTAAGATTGTAAACCCTAGTTTAACATGAAAAAGTGAACTTTACTTTTCTAAGATGGAATAATGATAGAATGCTCGTCTAGCCAATAAAATTTAAGGAAAGTAAAAAGGCTCCTAAGATAGATAGTTATGTGGATGGTCCATCTAAGATGATAGATTTCACTGAATTTAAAGCTCGAACATGTAGAATACCAATGCATAAAGAAGGGTGATGAACATATGCTCGGCATAAAATATTCCACAATCTAGTATTATGTTACCATTTGTAGACATTAGAGATTTCAGAGCAATCACAAAGCTTTTAGTGTCAAAAAATTATTATTTTCAGAGCAATTTGTAGAAGTTTCTAGTCTATTTACAAGATGTTTGACAAGCAAGTAGAAGAAAATCAAGCTTTAGACATGAAAGTTGCAAAAGCTTCAACTCCGAAGGGAGGAAAAACCAAGTAAAAGAAATCTAATAGATTTGTGGAAGAATGGACTAAGTTATTCCTAGAATCCTCAAATGTCATTTTTGTAGATTACCATGAGTTCAAAGACCTTTATATATTTTTTAGAGATGTTACATGTCCTGGAGTCACCAATTTTCAGCTTGTCAGATATTTTATTACAACAGAGCAAAGAAGATCCCTATTTGCAATCCATGCAAGAAGAACCTGACAAAGTTCATCTTTCCAAGGGTCTTTTTGGATGTTGATTTGGTAAAGGCCCTAATTAAATCATATAATCTAGCCACCAAATCATTCTAAAAAAGGGGTAGAACTATTCTATGCACATTAAATTGTGCCTCTTCTATTGGAGTATTTGGATTGGACAGTGCCATGAGTGAACTAGTAGACCTAGTTGACCTACAAGAAAAATTTGAGAGAAACACCAAGGCCTATATAGGGAATTCAATGCTACAACATATTCCCATGGACCTAAAAAAGGTGGGTAATTACCCAAAGAAGGTGGAGAAGATGATGCCTTTGGACAAGTTTAAGAATTATTTTGTGAAAATTGTGCATGGTGTCCCTAAGGTAATTGGTAAAGATGGAACTAACATGGTATATGGAGCATAATTCATCATTGCTAGAGATGTTCAAGATTCCTACCATGGTGGAGAATATGACTATGTTGAGTATATTCTAGGGAGGATGAAGGAGAACATTGGACTAGTCTAGAATGGAGAAATGGAAAATTTCAAATTACATCATTACTCATTGCTAATGCACCTAATCCTATACAAGAATGTGGGGTATATAAGCCCAAAAAAATTTGATCACACATCTAATGCCAATAGAGAGCTATCAATTCAACTATGGACATGGGTATGGGATAGCTCCTATCATTACTTTGATTATGTCTCATTTTTCAATAATTTCGGTACTATCATAATGAAAATGTTAGACCAGGATACTTTAGGGAACTGAGGTTTTGAAGAGTATTTTAAGACCAGCCCTACTCCTTGAGAACAAAAGATTAGATCATAATTGGGGAGATATTTTCCTATTTCCAACCTTTTCCTTGATGAGGGTTTATGGTTGTCCCCAACCCCCACATATATTGCCAAAATTAATTCCCCTTAGACTGGCCATCATTGAATTCATGTGGCATTTTTTCATGGTAAACATGGAGTACCTATGACCTAAGGTACATAAAGGTCTATTCTTATGTAGGTGTTTTAAGGTGGGGGACTTTTCAATTGAAAAAGAATCCCTAGACCAAATTCATTCTTTCTCCACCATTACAATCTGTCAACTGACCCTTATAGGATGTATGATCCTAATAATTGGATGAGGAACACCCTCAAGGAAATAAGAAAAAATGTGTTTCCAAGTACCAAGGAGTTGCCCCATGAAGACCTCATTTCCAATATTTTTGCTCAAGGGGAGGCAGCTGATAAATTGTCAAAATTTGATGATGTGCTGAGGCTAGAGAGGGAGCTAAAGATATTAGATCCCAATTTCAAAGGATTTTACCTAGATATCCCCTAACCACAAAGGATAAGAAAGATGGTGGTTGACCATGTAGTTATTATGGCACAAATGCTAGCTAAACCACTTGGGGAGGAAGAGAGGGTGAACCTTGATAGCCCTAAACCTAATGTGATCTTAGAAATGGAAGAAGATGATCCCCCTAAGGCATCATGGGTTGCCAAGGGAAATAAGAGGCAAAAGGTTGTCCACATCCCTCAAAATTTTAAACAAAGGACACTATAGATCATGCCTAGTAAAAGTCAGTACTTTTTTGACTTAAGATAAAGTTATATCCAAGATAGAGTCATTGTAGCTAAGAATGCATTGACAAATAGCAAGGTTGGATAATAGGATCATCCAAGTACAAAAATTTATAGAAGATGATGAGTTCATCAAATCAGTTGAGTTTAAGAGATTCTTATATAAGATCAAACAGAGTGAGATAGTGTTGAAGATGAAACCAGGTGAGTCAGATGAGAAAAAAAAAGAATTGGTTGAAAAATTGCATGCTTATGATCCTAAAAGTGAAATCATGACTCTTGAGGAGGCAAGGGATCTAGTGCAGAGGAGTGGGATTTTACTAGTGCTTGGTTGGGATTTGGAACAAGCATTTATGCCTGACCAAATCAAAAGACAAGAGAATGCCAACTCATATGAGGCATATGGTGTTGGTGGACTGCAGAGAGGATCTGGATTCAAAATTGATGCCAAGTCTCTAAAAGTATGGAGCATGGCTCCTACAACAAACAAGCCCAAACTAATGGATGTATAGATCATAGATTAGGGCAACATGATAGTATGGGCACTACAAGGTACCTCAAGTACAAAGATCTCCAAGGCTATAAAACACTTTTCATTTATGAATGAGGCCAAGGTAGAGGAGATAGAGATAAGGCTATCCAAATCCTTTCATGACTACATTGATGTTAGGAAGCTCTATCAAGATGAGCTTAGGAAAATCCATGTACACAAAGAAAGCATTGAAGAGCTTGAGGCTAAGGTACAAGGATTGGAGGCTGAATTTGCATCTCTTAGAGTGAAACTATCAAATGCAAAAGAAATTACCACTATAGAACAGAGCAAGGAATGGGATAGTCAAAAGCAGCCATCCAAGGTTATAGTAGAGACAACAACACAAACAGATGAGCTAGAAGTAGATGATATAGACCCTAGAAGAATGAGCATGGATGCTCCACCAACACAGCAAGGTGATGAGGCAAGGAAAATTGTCCTTAGAGGTATGATTGGCCATAGGATTGAAACTCTAAAGAGTATATCACAATAGGCTCATACATTATATGTTTCTTTACAAGGTGTTGAGCAATTTTGCAATGAAGCACTTTCATAGCTATCATCCACATTCAATCTTTGGGGGGCATACATTCAATTCTTAGAGAGGCCTATTATGTTGATGGCTAAAAAGATAGATTTTCCTAATAAGATCATTACAATAAAGGAAGGCCTAGAAATGGTAAAGGAATTAATTGGATTCTTTACTAGAAAACTATAAAGAATACAAGGAAAAATAAAATTTCTATCTCAGGGAATTGAGCCTTGTATTCCACCGATTTTGGACACAAACAACAAGTGAAGAGAATGGCGGGAATGTTCTGATTCTTTCAATACAATATTAACTCAAGAGGCCACACTAGAAATTTTTGAAGATAATAGTGATGCCCCATTCAAAAATTTGATTGACTCCTTGTTCAAGGATGAAATAGATTTAAATAAATTTTTAGTGGAGTTAAAAGCTATAACCAATGTCAAGTGAACTAAAGCCACAAAGGACTTAGAAGAAGTTAAATCAACTGAGTGGTCCACCAAAAGAGAGATCTATGTTTGGGAAGCAATGGGAGAGATTAAGGCTCTACTGGCAAGAGGTAGTTGAGGAGTTACTTGTTGAAGACAGAAGAAGACAAAGATTAATGTTAAAGCTCTAGCAATAAATAGTCACCTACTAACTTTTCAACTACATTCTATTTTTAGATCAAGCGCAAAGGAATGTCTTAAATTATAACTTTTTGTACATGTCAGGCCACCTTCTCTCCCATTAAGGTTTTGTCATGTGTCCTCCTCCCATATGTAGCTTGTTGCAATCCTTTATAAGGATTTCCAAGATGAGGAGTAGAGGTCAAAATTATATAGATTTTTAAGTTTTATGTCATTTACAGTCCATCCAGTTTTATTTATTGAATGATTGCATTTAGTCTTGTAAACTTGAAAATACAACGAATATGAACGATCAAGTTGTCAAGTTCTAAGTTATATTTTGAATCTATATCAGTATTGTATTCATTTTGAAAGGAAATTAATACAAAAAAGGAATTTTTCATATCTTTGTACCTGAGTTTTGTCTCCTTTCTTGCATATCTATGATTTTAGGATTATAATGAACAATGTTCTTTCAGTTTAATGAAATTTAGATAAATTGTATGTCTCTTATTGATTGCTTTTGGTTCAAAGAATTAAGTAATTTCTTTCATTAAGTGATAGGGTTTTGGTTATATTAGGTGGATATGATAAGAATGAGATTCAGAGTTCACTGTTGAAAAATTTAATTGCAAGTTAATTAAATAGGTCTAAAGTTGTTATTTTGACTCTATATATAAATGGATAAGGAATTGATCAATTAATTTCAGTTGCAAGTTGATGATTCATTTGGTTGCAAAATACATATATCAATCAAAAAACAATTTTCCATTTTGTGTAATGAAGAACTAAAGTTGTTGGTCAACACTTATTTGTAATAGCTTTCCTTTTGGTTATATTTAGCTATTGTAATTAGAAATTTTATTGTAAATCTAAGAAGAAATTGTGACCATTTGCTTCTATAAGGGATAGCTTTGAAAGAAGAAGTATAGTGAGCAAGTGTCTAAACAGAAAATCAAAATAACTAGTCGCATTCATGTCCCTAAGGTGCACCTACCTTGGCCCTATAGAGCCTAAAGTGTAGAGATCCTAGTGTACTCTATTGAAGTTAGTTTAGAGCTAAGATTAAAATTTCTGAGCATGGGACCGAGCTAATCCTTAGGCTTTTTTTCATCTTTTGCACCCTAATATTGGGTTTAGATCTACTTGGTAGTCCAAAAACACCAACAATCTGTATACTTTCCTTTTGAGATACTAAAACTCTCCCTCTTTGACATCAAATGCCACAGGATACATACTTTGAAGTTAATATGTACCTTTTGTACTAATTCATATGCAATATGTTCTGTATTTCACACTTGAAGTGTGACAATCTACATCAACTTGGTAGATCTTCAATGAAACTTGGTTGATGTATCACTATTTTATGCTTCAATGAGAATCAGATAGGGGAATAACCCCTATTTTACCTCTTAGATACATAAATGTATCCTTGTGTAATGCCTTAGTAAATATGTCTACTATCTACTCCTTAGTGTTCACATATTCCAATCTCACCTCTTTATCTTGAACCAATTCCCTTGGGTAATGCTACTTGATTGCAATGTATTTTCTCTTTGTGTACATCACAAGGTTTTTGGATATATTGATTGTGCTTGTGTTATCACAATAGATAATCACTATTTCCTTGATTTCCTTCTTCATTCCTAACAATAATTATTTGATCCATATTATGTTAGAACAATTGACTACTATAGAAACATATTTTTCCTCTATTGTTGATTGAGAAATACAATTATGTTTCTTGATTGTCCAAGATAATAATCTCTTTCCAAGAAAGAATTCTTCTTCACTAGTGCTTTTTCTATCATCAATGCTTCCTATCTAGTATATATTAGTAAAGGCTCTTAACTGAAGGTTTCTTCCTTTCTTATACCATAGACTATATTCTTTAGTTCCTTTTAGGTACCTCAGAATCCTTTTTATTGCCATCATGTGATTTTCTATTGGATTTCCAAAAAACCTTGCAACTATGCCAACAGTCAATGCAATATTAGGTCTAGTGTGTACAAAATATTGTAGCTTCTCAATCATTGATCTATAGGTAGTCTAATTTACTTCCTTTAAATCATCATTCTTTGAAATTTTATGTCCAATATACATAGGTGTTCCAACTAGTTTGGAATCTTGTATTCCAAATGCTTTCAATGTTTCCTTGATGTACTTTGATCGAGTATGTATATGTCATCCTTCATTTGATGAACTCGTAGGCCAAAAAATAATTTTATTTCTCCATAGTCAATAACTTCTTCTTATGCATATCCTTTTCATACTATCCTTTCCTTGATCCTTGTTACTTCTCCTTTCTCATTTAACTTATTTCTAAATATCCATTTTGTACCAATCACATTCTTATCATTAGGTCTAGGTACAAGAGACCATGTATTATTCTTTTCTATTTGCTCATTTTCTTCATTAATTTCCTCTATCCAACCTTCATTTTCTAAAGAATCTTTTATAGATCTAGGTTCAAATTCACTAAGAAATAATGTACCTTTTAATTTTCTCCTTAGCAGGATGTCATATGTCTCTCCAATTATTTGTTCAAGTTCATGATGTCTATTGAAAAGAGAATGTTTTGAAGCATAAAACCTGTAATGGAACAATCATTATTTTGTTAAAAATTTCAAACCTGCTACTTTTTGGTGAGAGAGTTTTTTTTTGGTATGAATGTTATCATTTGGTTGATTGATGAAGAGGATTTGAAAAGAGGAGATAACAAGAGAACCTAGAGAAACGTTGATTTATTTAGTGTATAAAAGGAGCACTAAGACCAAGTAAGAGATTGATACTATAATGTATTTTTTATCTACTTAGAATCTATAATGAAAGATTACTTAAGAAAAAACTAGAAGAAGATCAAGTAAGAAAAGTTTCTTCCAAGCCTTGCTGAGAAAACAATGCAAGCCACACAAAAATTAGTGCATACCAAGTGAAAATCAATAAGTGTTGAGCAATAAAGAAAGTGGAATCTAAGTGAAAGTTAGTATATTCCAAGTAAAGTTTAGTTGGTGTCGAACATCAGTAAACTTCAGTATTTTTTGAGTGAACTAGTGTTGGCCGAGTGATAGAACAATACAGATGTCAAGTGACAAAAAATAGTGTTAAGTTAAAGATTTGATGAATCTAAGCTGACTAATTTGATTTCTTGAATTATGTAAAGTGTGTGGAAGTTAAGTATGATGAGTTGGTGGTGCAAAATTCAAGGTAAACCATTTTGAGGAAAATTTAAGGAAGATTATAGAGGAAGTTTCTAGAGGAACTCAAATGGAAAAGTTGGTAGATTCATTGAATCCTACCCAACCCTAAAATGAATGATTGTGGTTAAGCGTCAAAAGATCTAAATTCTCTATTTATAGAGATAGTTGGCTAGAAGAAAAGGTTGTCATGTGTGTGAGAACCTAAGAAAGACAAGGAGTCTAGGGTGTTGCTTCATCCAATGGCCAAATAGAAGATATTATAGTTGGAATACAAAGAAAGAAGGCTTGAGGGGATGAATTCTTGAAGGGTGAACAAGCTATCAAATCTAAAGAGTAAGAATGCCAAGTAGAATGGAGGATTGAACTAGAGATCTATAGTTTGCAAGTGAGTTGTAATTTTTTAGCAAAATAAGTCCTATTGTTTCTTTCTAATAATTGTACCAGTGTGGATAAAATCCGGCTGACCTAAAATTCATTTGTAAATCCTTTAACTTGGTGACATTCTAATAGAATGTTCTAAAGTCCTCTAACAAGGCCCACTCCTAACAAGGTGATTAAAATTCTTTATCCATGTCACATTTAACAATGTGCATTGTAACCTTTAACAAGGTTAGTCTTTCATAGGGCATCACTTCATAAAAGTGAAATTGGGTAGCATTTTACTAGTGCTTTTTCTCAAATTAGGTTTCCACATAAAATCCTTGTGTCAAATTGTTTGAATGTACTTATGGTATTTCATATTTACATCTTTGCAAATTTATTTTGACCTAGGAAAGTAACCTTCTAAGTTATTGTATTATCTAATGGATGCATGCATGTTATGGTTTTATAGATATGGATCTCAGTAAGCACTAAAAAATTTTATTTGTACATCTAGACTTTGGATAATTGATTCATTCCCCCCCCCCCCCCTCCCCCTCAGTTATTCTAAAGAATTCCAAATTTTGGTATTAGGGAATTGATGTTTGAGGGGAAATAGTTTGAAGGTACTAAACACTAAAGATCAAGATGTATAGAAAGAAGATGCCCAAACTAGACCAAGAAAACTTTCCTGCATGGAAAAGTTGGATGAAGCTACATCTAAGAGGTCTTGGAGACTATGCACAATCTACCATCACTACTGAGCATGTTAATCCTTTTGGAGCCCTAACTACTGAGATCTAGAAAAGAAGAAAGAACATAATCAGGCTATGTTAGAGATTACATAATCAGGCTATGTTAGAGATTGCCTCTTCCCTAAGTTACTCAGAGTTTGATAACATCAAAGGATGTGATATTGTAAAGAATATGTGGGATGCTATTGAGATGATCTATGGAGGAGAGAATAATGTTTTAAGAGCCAAAGATGAAATCTAAGGGGAAAGTTCAATGACATGAGAATGCAAGAAGGTGAGCCCATTGTCCAATATTGCCCAAGAATCAAAGATGTGAATGTTATTAGAGGAGATAATGGTATTATTGAAGATGATACTGTAATCAAAAAAGTACTAAGAACACTACTACCTATCTATGCTATTAGAGTCTCTACCATACAAGAACTAAAGTGTGTTCCTGGTAGTAATTTGTGTTGAAAACAGATTGATACAAGTATGATAAATATGTTTCAATCATTGTTTTGTTACTGATGTCAAACCTGCTTTTTGTTGATAAGACAACTACTTATATGAATTAATTACTATCACTTGTTTGATTGATGTAGAGGATTTGATCAAAAATATGTAACGACAGCACCTAGAGGAAAGGTTGAGTTATGATATAAAAAAGGAGTACAAGAATTAGCTAAGACAGTGATATCATAGTGCATTGATAATCCACTTAAGGTTACAAAGGCTAATTATACTAACCAAGTTCAAAAGAACAAGTTAAACAAAGTTTTTCTACCAAGCTTGACCAAATGGATAGTAGATGTTGAGAAAAGTTAGTGCAAGCTGAGCAAAAAATCAATGGGAGCTGAGTAAAAGTTCATTTTAGTGTATTTTGAGCAAAATAGTGGATGTTGAGTAAAGTTTGGTTGATATTGACCACCAGTAAAATTTAGTTCATACCGAGTGATTTTTTGGTGGATGTCAAGCAATGTAGTATGTGATGAGCATCAAAAAAAAATTAATGTTGAGTGGTTGTATTATTAGAAAGATCATGAATTCGATGTATCTGAGCTAACAAGTTTGTTTTCTTGGATTGTGTGAGCCAATTGGAAGATAAAATTGATGAGTTGGTGGCACATAATTCATGGTAAACTATTTTTGAGGTTAATTCAAAGAGTATTGAAGGAGAAGTTTCTAGAAATGATATGGAATAAGGGGTCGATTCATTGAATCCTACCTAATTTTTCCTAACCCAAAAATATTAGATGATGGAGAATGAACAGAAAAAAAATCTTAATTCTTTATTTATAGGGATGGTTGGTCAGAAGCAAGGGTTTTCATGTGCGAGAACCTAAGGAAGACAAGGAGTCAAGGGCATTGCTTCATCAAGTGACCTATGTGAAGAATCTACATTGGTATGTTAAGCAAGAAGGTTTAAGGATATGAATGCTTGAAGGGTGAACAAGCTATTAGAGTTGCAATGTGTGAAAGAAAAGTAGAATGGAGGAGTCAAATAGAGATTTGTAATCTAAAAATGGAATTGTAATTTGTTATTAGATCAAAGCCTTACTATTAACCTCTAATAATTGTATTAGTTTAGGGTAAATCCTTTGGATTAAGGTTGACCTAATAGTCATTTGTAATTCCTTTAACCGGGTGACATTCTAAGTGAATGGTCTAAAATCCTCTAACAAGGCTCACTCCTAACAGGGTGATTGAAATCCTTAATAGGGTCATATTTAATAGTGTGTATTGTAACCTTTAATAGGGTTGGCCTTTCATAGGGCATCACTTTAGAAGAGTGAAAAAGATTAGCATGTTACTGGTGGTTTTCCCAAATTGGGTTTCACATAAATCATTGTGTCAAAGGTGTTGTTGAATCTGTTATGGTTCATCTTTACATTTCTACAAATTGATTTGATAGTAACCTACAAGTTTTTAGGTGATTATATAAATCTTATGGATGCATGCATTATGATAAATATTTTATGGGTTCACTAAGTTGTAAAATTATTTAGTTATACATCTAGACCTTGGATAAATAATTCATCCCCCGCACCCCAAGTTATTCTAAAGAATTCTAACAATTGGTATCAGAGTTATCTTCTTTAAAGGACTAGTTTGAAGGTACTAGAAGCACAAAGATAAAGATGTCAAAAAGAGATGTACCCAAGTTGAATAAAGATAACTTCCCTACATGGAAAAGTTTGATGAAGCTACACCTTGAAGGACTTGGAGGTCATGCACAATCTACCATTACTACTAAGCATGTTGATCCTACTAGAGCCTTAATTGTCGAGGATATGAAAACGAAGAAAGAACACAACTAGGTAATGTTGGAGATTGCCTCTACCCTAAGCTATGTTGAAATTGATGATATCAAAGGTTTGGATAGTGCAAAGAAAATGTGAGATTCTTTAACCACCATCTATGGAGAAGACAAGAATATTCTAAGAGTCAAAGTTGAAATTCTCAGAGGTAAGTTTGATGGTATGATAATGCAAGAAGGTGAAAATATTTCTCAATAATGTGCAAGGATAAAAGATGTTGTTAATGAAATAAGAGGAGCTAATGGTACAATAGATGATGATACTATACTAAGAAAAATTTTAAGAACACTACTGCCTATATATGATATTAGAGTTTCTATGATGCAAGAACTAAGATGTATACCAAAGAATACTCTATCTCTTGAAGGTTTGGTAGGTAGACTTGCTACTTTTGAGCTATCTAACTCTAACAATTAAAAACCTAAAAACATTGAATCTTCTTTCAAAGTTAAGTTGTCATTGAAGGAGCCTGATGAGAATAAGTAGAAAAAGAAAAAGACAAAGTATGTGTCCAGTGGTAGTGACACAGATGAGGAAGAAGTAGAACAACTTGAAGCACTACTAGCAAGGAGATTTCATAGAGGTAAAGGAAAGTTTAAAGGTAAATTACCTATCATTTGTTTTAAATGCAATGAAGTTGGTCTTATTGTTGCTAAATGCCCAAAGAAGAAAAACTAGAGAGGTGGTGATCCACAAGTTATCCTTTTGACAGAGCTTTGTCTAGGGTAATCTAGCTTTGTCACATGTTATCCCTCATCACCTTGAGCTAAAGGTTGGGATCCACAAGTGATCAATCTCGTGTCATGCCCATAGGATCATTAGTCTATTCTTAGGTTGACACAATATCCACCAATCCAGCGCATAGGAAAGAAAAACTCTCACTTTTTGACAGCATGCCCTTGAAGTCTTCCATCCACAAGAAAGCCAAAAATCTCCAGCCAATCCTCCTTAGGTCTGTCATGCAACTTTGACTCTCCTTAGGAAATCTTTCATCAGCCAATCCAAAATCTGTGCTTAACCCAAATCCAACCATGAGCTTTCGTGTTCATCCATACGCAAGACCCCATCCCCATCAAACTCATCATCAAAGCATGAAGTACCAATCCTATCATGATGTGTTTGGTCGCATTGTCCTTGCTCCCACCACCTCCTATTCCAATGATGATGAAAATCTTGTTGACTATGACGGGTATATTGAAAGCCTTAGAAACATTCCCCTAAGCATCCCCCAAAATCCAAGAGCTATTCCAAACTATCTAGTCATGCCATCTGATATTCCAGCTTCCCCTCCATCACCCCATCAACCAAGCTTCCAATCTTCCACCCCCATCACACTAGCTATTCCTGTCAATCCACCTCCACCTTCGACACATGAGTCTCCAAGGAATCTCCTAGAGGAAATACAAGAAAATTTGCCTCCAACAGTCGATAAGCCATGTCATCTAATCCAACCATGTGAAGTAGTCAGTGATGAAGCTTCCCCATCTCTAATATCACCTCCATCTCCCATAGCTATCGTCCCCATACCATCCATCAAATTGCTTAAAATCCTTCCACTTCCTGCAAGCATCAAAATCCCACCACCTGTCAAATCCCTCCAAATCCTATCCACATCACCTCCAAGCATTTCCCAAAATCTCTCGTAATGACCCTTATGCATCCATCTTCTACTCACCCATCTCCACTACTAAATCTCCCATCTATCCATCCACTGCCTTTGAAGAATCCATCCCTTCACCTCCTATCACACCATCCACTGCAAACCAATCCTATCAAGATCCTGCCCAAAAGCATGTTGACATCCCCCAAAGCATAAATGAAGATATCATCGTACCATGTCTTCCATCCATAGTGCAGTCACCATCTCCTCCATCTCCAAAACCTCGAGCCATATCTCCTCAACTACAAGATATCTTGTCATCCCACCAGCTACATCAAGATCTTATCCTCCCATCTCCCCCGCTCCATGCTTCCATCTTACCACCTATCCAAGCTATTCCACCATCTATAATCTACCCTCTTGGTTCACTTACATTCATCCATGGTGTCCCTTTCTTAGCAGAAGAATTAAGAATAGTATCTCCCCATTGCAATACACCTAATAAATCACTTCTACCATTTTCTGCAAGCAAAAAGTTTCCTCAGCTTGTTCAAATGCTCAATCGATGGCATTATCAAGGTCAAGGTTTAGGACCACAAGAGCAAGGAATCAGAGAGCCTATTATTGCACAAAAAAATCTAGGATTTCATGGTCTTGGATATGTATCCAAAGGCTCACCATCTAAAGGTGTTGGTACACCACACCCCCAAACCAAGCCTATCTCCAAGCCCACCATGCCAGCCTCCCATCACTCCTTCAAGAAATCTTATGTCATCCCCCCTCCACCATCTTTGCAACCCAAAACAACCTACCATATCCCCCCTTCATCCACTAAATCCATTTTGGGTCCCTATGTCCCAAAATCTACCATCCTCCATCCTCCTATCAGCCATCATAAAAATCCTATTCCATCCATTTCTATGCAAGATAAACAAAGGCACATATCAGGGCACATCATCCATCATCATCCCCCTACATGCTCTTTCATATCCTCTCCATCTCACAAAGCTTCTCCTAACCATCTTCCCAAAGCTTACCACAGAAATGTGAATGCCAACTTCAAAATGCATAAAGCTAAAAATCCACATCCTAGGCAATCATATGTCTATTCTAAAAGACATACTCCAAAAAGGAAAAATCCAATCAAAGAATCCAAAACAATGCAAAAGCCTATGAAAAGAAAGTCCAAAACCATGTGGATCCCCAAGAAAAAAGTTGAAACCCAATGCATAATGGCATCCACCATTGCTAATCCCCCATCTACTGACTCATGTCCCCCATCTCCTAACTCCATCTTGGGTGCCTATATCCCCAAGCACACTTCCACAAATCCTCCATCACGCCCGCATCTACCATCTATCCCCCATATGCTCTTTTCACACCCATTCCAACATGTGCCAATGTTGCTCTTGCAAGCATCCCCATCTCATGCTCCTTTCCAGCATTTTCATCCCTCCATCTCCTACCATCAATCCCATCTAATCCGATCTATTGCATAAATCACACATCCGGTGTACCAACAGCTAGAAACAAAATTGAACATTCCAACAGCCAGTGAAAAATCCCAAAATAGCCAAAATAGCTGAAGAAAGCCAAAATCATTCCAGCTAAGTCCAAAGTCAAAAAGTCAAAAAAGAAAAGAAAAATAAAGCATCCACTGGTGAAAACTTGGCAATTCAAGCGCCTTGGACAAGTACCATGATGAAAACTTGGCAAACAAGCGTCATGCGTAATCTCGCCATCCCCAGCTTAGCCTATCACCCTCATGCTTCTGGTCATCTCTTGACATCCAACTCCATCTTCCAATCTATCCACCTATCCTCCATCCTCCAGCTTCCATCTCACACCATCCACTAATCTTATGCAGCTTCAGCCAATCATCTCAGCTATCATCCATCTCCCTAGCCCCTTTAGCTTTTTCCATCCTAGCTTCAATCCTATCACATCCATCATAAGATCTCCTTCCGCATGTTATCTTCTAATTAGGGGCACTATATTCTTTGGAGATCTTGTCTTGTCCATCCTCCCTTGTCATTGGTATCTAGCTCTAGGCTATCCTCATGCAAACCGAATGTCATCTCTTTATATCCATCATAATCCTAGCTATCTACCATCCTATCCAGCCATCTCATCCTGCTCCTCTAGCTATCCTTGGTCACAAAATCTCTCATCATCATTGGATGCATCCTGCCAAATCCATATCTTTCGCTATCACCCCACCCTTAGTTTTCGCATCTTGCACAACAATTAACCATCCCGCTATCCTATCATCCTGAGCTTTTGCCTGCTTGTAACTATCTTGGTCCATTAGCTTGTACCATATCTTATTTAGCTCACTTGTAAATATCTTGGTCTGTCAGCTTGTACATCCTCTTTAGCTTAGTACCATTGCATCTATCCAACGTTCATGTCAATTTGTCCTTGATCAGCATCTTGCACCCATCGCACATCTTGGTTAGCTATTCCAATGCATCCTTTAGCTAGATTTCCTATCACCAAAGTGTTATCTTTCTTAGTTCATCTTGCCAGACGCATCACTCATCCAAATCCACCAGCTTAGGTGCTCTCCAATAGGTCCTTGTAGGATATAGCTTTCCTCATGTCTAATCTTGGTCCGTTAGTACCTCGTCCTACCCATCTCATTGGCAAACGGTTCTCTTTTGGATTTTCGCTTTCTTTTGATTTGGACTCTTCCCTATTGAGTCTTGAAATATCTTTTCCAAGCAATCTCCTTGTTCCCTCCTCAAGGTTGCCACGATCTTCCATATCATGGTATACTGTGAATGGGGCAATCAGAGCATAAGGTCTTGATCATGTCTTTTGCTTGTGGGTTACCCAGTGTCGTTTCCACACTGCTTTCTCTGGGATTCATGTGTGATACTAGGGCAATCCTTGCGTATTTGTTTTGAGTCAGTTTGTCAGTCCTTTGGACAGTTGGTGAAAAGGCCTTGATGTTCTTGGTAACCTTGGCAATTAACCAACAGTCCTATAGCAAATCTAGTGCTCAACTACATGGTGGTACTTCTCTTTGAAGTATCCCCCCCCACTCAAAAAGCTTCAATGGTTTTCCTTCATCTCCATTATCCCCCATCCATATCTAGCATCCGTCTCTCCTACCCCAGCTTATGCATCAGTATCTGTTTGAATCACTCCTCACCTTTAGCTTTAGGGATCCACAATCCTAGTCTTAGGGATCCACCAATCCAAATCAATCCACCAAGCCTCATCTTTCGAGATCCACAATCCTAGTCCTAGGGATCTCCAAAACCCATCTTCCACCAATCTGACTCTTTAAAATCAAGTTGCATCAGCTTTTTTAATCCCCTCATCCATCTCCCCATCCTGGATTCCTTTTATAGCGCTCTGCTCCTTCATCCTCTGCAATCCCTAAGGTCTTAAGCTTGTTTCCTCTTGTGCCCCTGATTTCCCTTTATCATCCTCTCGTAGTGAGAATTTGAGCTAATTCAGCCCCTTCTCTTTGCCTATCTGAGTTTCCTTGCTCATCCGATATTCTTGTACTTTTCAAGAAGTCATCGAGCCTCGCTTTCTCTCCCCGCTGCCTTCTTGAGGGGGCATCTCATAGTTCATTCTCTCCTCTTCTGCTCTAGCCTTGGGCATCTTATTTTCTTATCTTTGATGCCATGCCACTTGTGGCATCACATCAAAGAGGGGAAAAATGTAGACACCTAAAAACCTTTAGAAAATAAAGTATTTTTATTTTCTAAATAAGTCCTGATGACATCATCATTTATTAATTAATTATTTATTTAATTTATTTATTTATTTTTATGCCATTAAATTCCTTTATCTTAATTAAAAATATTTAATTAAGGAATCCCTCCCAAAAATGTTTAAATCTTATTTAAACATTATTTCCTTATTTATTAATTATTTAATTAATAAATTGACCAAAAAACCCAAAATAAATAAAAAAATTATTTTTTGCCCAAAACTTGGCCAATTTCCTTAAGACCACTAACCTCTTCCAAAATCTTCTAATCCTTCTTTAATTTTGATTAAAGGCTAATCCCATCATTTCCTACCCTTAATCCCAACTCAAAATATTTAATTAAGATTAAATATTAATCCTCATGTTTATTAAAAAAGTTTTAATAAATATCTCCTTAACCCAAACCCTTGAAATAAATAAAACTTTATTTATTTCCTAAAAATCTAATTTATCCTCATCCTAAGAAGTTCTAGACTCTTCTAGAAAGTCTTCATCCTCATCCTAGGAAATTCTAGACTATTCTAGAAAGTCTTTATCCTCATCCAAAGTCTAGACTCTTCTAGAAGATGTCTTTAAACCTAATCCTAATCCCCTCCTAACCTTGTCACATTCCCTAAACATGGGTTAAAACTTACTAACCCAAGCCAAAGTTAACAAATATCTCCTCCTTCACCCACCCTCATTAAGTGCCATCCACTTGCCTATCCCTAAGCTAATCCTAAACCATCCTAATCCATCCTCTAATCATTTGCACAAGCCTAAGCAAGCTTAAAACCTTCCTAATCAAGTCCAAATTGAAATTGCTCTCATCACCCTCAAAATATCTCAACCATAAAACTTTATGAAGCCCACTAGGCCATAAATGACTCTTCCAAGCCCTTTTATTGCTCTTACAAGCCATTATGAGGGTCTTTATGAAGATTTTTTCCCTTGAGCCTCCTTTGTTGACTCATCCTTCCCCTTTCCTCCATCCTCTCACCATGTGACATGTGTCACTCCTTGATTGGCTATAAGGAAGCACAATCCATGTGCTTCCTCTCATGCAATCTAAGCCCTCCATGAGCTTTTTCTCATCCTTGCATCTTAGCCCTCAATCCCTCAAGCCTCTCACCTATAAATTGGATCCTTCCCCTTTGCAAAATAACACAATCCATGAAGTAAAGTTATAATGCTATTTTGAGAGCCAAATCCATACTAAAGCCATCTATCCACACCAAAAATCCACAATCATCCATTGAAGCCTTTGGAAGCATATTGAGCATACATCCTATCCATTTAGATAAAGCCACTCAACAAGAGAGCTTCTCATTGAGAGAGCCCATTAATGGCTCATATTTTCAATTGAGAGCTCATCTTAGTCTATCTTGAAGTTTATGAATTTTGTTTAGTTTGTAGAAGCTTTATTTAAATTTGGTTTCTATTAGCATACTAACATTGCTCATATACACATAGCAGACATGATATTGCTTTATTTATAGGGATAGTTGCAAGATTCTCTGCTAATCCCAGGGAGAATCATTTGATGGCTATAAAGAGAATAATGAGATATCTAAAAGGAATAGAAGAATATGGTCTATACTAAAAGAAAAGTGAAAATTTTGAATTAAGAGCCTATATTGATGTTGATTGGTCTGGAAATATTGATGATAGAAAGAGCACTAGTGGAGGAGAATTTTCTTAGGCAAGAGGCTGGTTACATGAACTAGCAAGAAACAAAACTACACTTCATAATCTACTACTAAAGTTGAATATGTTTCTGCTATTGTAAATTGTACAGACATTGTATGGATCAAATAGCTACTCAAAGGTATGAAGGAATAGATCACTAAACCAGTGACACTTTATTGTAATAATACAAGTGCTATAAATATATCAAAGAATCTTGTGATACACACAAAGACTAAGTACATTGCAATCAAGTATCATTACTTGAGAGAATTAGTTCAAGATAAAGAAGTGAAGATGGAATATGTTAACACAAAAGAGAAAATTGTTGATATCTTTACAAAAGCATTACCTAAAGATGCTCATGAGTATCTAAGAGGTAAACTAGGGGTGATACCCCTATCAAAGGCTATCTAAGTAACAAAAGGAGTGCCTTGCATCAAACAAGTTGATAGCCATATGTTACCAATTGATGCCATGGATCTTACTTTAGGAGTTTCCTAAAGTAATCAAAGATCTAAAACTTCAAATCAGTCACAAGCAAGGTGACACATGAGAAACTAAAGAAGTTCATATCTACATATTAAGATGACAAGTCTTTGGCATTTTTGTCAAAGAGGGAGAAATAAAAGAGTTAAAATTGATCCTAAAGGGAGATATTATAGAAAGAGGGAGATATACAACTAAGAATGAGATATATAATATAGGAAACAAAGAGGGAGAATCTAAACACATAGAAACAACTATTATTGAATGTTGGGAAAGAAAGTATATCTATTGATAACATCTACCTAGTATGAGGGAGCTATTGTAGAAAGGAGATTTAAGAAGTAATTCAAAGGGAGTCATAAGGATGAAGATGAAACAGAATAGATTTTTGTAACCTATTTAGAAGATGAAAGTTGTTGATAGAGGGAGAGATTTCAGTACAAGGAATTATTTTCTTTTTGGTATTTTGTTGGTCTTACTATTTTAACCTAGACTATTTAGTTGATCAGTTTGGTTTGCCATCAATGTCAAAGAGGGAGATTGTTGAAAATAGATTGATACAAGTATGATAAATATGTTTCAATCATTTTTTTGTCACTGATGTCAAACCTACTTTTTTCTAGTAAGACAATTGCTTATATGAGTTAAGTACTATCACTTGTTTGATTGATGTAGAGGATTTCATCAAAAAGATGTAAAAAAAGCACATAGAGGAAAGGTTGAGTTATGATATAAAAAGGGAGTACAAGAATCAGCTAAGATGGTGATATCATAGTGCATTAATAGTCCACTTCAAGTTACAAAGGCTAGTTACACTAATAAAGTTTAGAAGAATAAGCTAAACAAAGTTTGTATACCAAGCTTGACTGAATGGATAGTAGGTGTCGAGAAAAGTTAGTGCAAGCCAAGTAGAAAATTAGTTGAAGCTAAGTAAATGTTAATTTTAGTGTATGTTGAGCGAAATAGTGGATGTCGAGTAAATTTTGGTTGATATCGAGCACCAGTAAACTTTAGTTCATGTCGAGTGATTTTTTAATGGATGTTGAGCAACGCAGTATGTGTTGAGCATCATAAACAAATTAATGTCAAGTGATTGCATTATTAGAAAGATTTTGAATTCAATGGATCTGAGTTGACAAGTTTGTTTTCTTGGATTGTGTGAACCAGGTGGAAGATAAGATTGATGAGTTGGTGGCGCAGAATTCATGGTAAATCATTTTTTAGGCAAGTTCAAAGAGGATTGAAGGAGAAGTTTCTAGAAGTTATATGGAATAAGGGATAGATTCATTGAAACCTATGTAATATATCCTAACCCTAAATTGGATGATGGAGAATGAACAAAAAAAGATCTTAATTCTCTATTTATAGGGATGGTTTGTCAAAAGCAAGGGTTGTCACATGCGAGAACCAAAGGAAGACAAGGAGTCAAGGGTATTGTTTCATCAAGTGGCCTAAGTCAAGAATCTGCATTGGCATGTTAAGGAAGAAGGATTAAGGATATGAATGCTTGAAGGGTGAACAAGCTATCAGAGCTGAAATGTATGAAAGCCAAACAGAATGGAGGACTAAAATAGAAATTTGTAATCTATAAATGGAGTTGTAAGTTGTTATTAGATCAAATTCTTATTTTTACTCTCTAATAATTGTATCATTCTTGTATAAATCTTTTGGATTAAGGTTTACCTAATAGTCATTTGTAAATCCTTTAACTCGGTGACATTCCAAGTGAATGGTCTAAAGTCCTCTAACAAGGCTCACTCCTAATAGGGTAATTGAAATCCTTTAACAGGGTCACATTTAACAATGTATATTGTAACCATTAACAGGGTTGGCCTTTCATAGGGCATCACTTCAGAAAAGTGAAAAAGAGTAGCATGTTACTGGTGGTTTAAATTCCAAATTGGGTTTCCACGTAAATCATTGTGTAAAATGTGTTGTTAAATCTGTTATGTTTCATGTTTACATTTTTGCAAATTTATTTGATAGTAACCTACAAGTTTTTAAGTGAATACATAAATCTTATGGATGCATGCATTATGATAAATGTTTTATGGGTTCACTAAGCTATGAAAAGTTTTAGTTATACATCTAGATCTTGGATAAATGATTCACCCAGCCCCCACCCCCTCTCATTTATTCTAAAGAATTCCAACAATCTTACCCTTGAAGTACTGATGGGTAGACTCACTTCCTTTGAACTCTCTAATTTTTTTAATTTCAAAACTAAAAATGTTGAATCTTCTTTCAAAGCTAAACTATCATTAAAAGAATGTAAAGAGAAAAAGAAAAAGCTCAAACATGTTTCTAGTGACAATGGTATAGAAGAGGAGGATGTACATGAGCTTGAAGCATTGGTGGCATGGAGATTTCATAGAGGCAAATGGAAATACTAACGTAAGCTACATATCATGTGGTTTAATTATAATGAGGTTGGTCATATTATTGCTGGATGTACAGAGAAGAAGAACAATAGAAGTGGAGACAAGTACAAAAGTAAAAGAGATGAGAACAGAAAAGATTATAAAGATAAAGGAAATAATTCTTGCTCCATTATTAAAGAGGAAACAAAAGATGAATCTGATGACCATAATGATGAAGTTGTGTATGCTGCTATGAAGGATGATTATGATGAGGATGAGGCAACTGCACTGGTATCTTATGTGAACAAGAGTGAAAGATGGATCATTGATAGTGGATGTTCACATCATATGAATAGAGATAAAAGTAAGTTCATGACCCTTGATTATTACAATGGTAATAGTATAATATTTGGTAATGATGCACCATGTTTGATAAAAGGTAAAGGATCAATCAAACTAACAAAAAATATCATGTGTGACAATGTTTATTATGTAGAAGGACTGAACTATAACTTGTTGAGTGTGTCACAACTAAATAGTTTAGGTTGCAAAGTTGAGTTTGAGAACAAGAAAGAAAAGATCTATGACACTAATGAGAAACTGATTAGAAATGGAGATCAAGATAGAGGTAATCTATTTTACCTTGAAATGAATGATGTTACTTTTCTTGTTGTAGAATTTGATGATGTGTGGCTATGGCACAAGAGATTATTTCATGTTAACTTTGATAACTTAGTCAGTATTAGTAACATGAAAAGAGTAATAAGTTTTCTTAAACTAAAGAAACTTGATAATGTAATTTACAAATAGTGTCAGTTAGGCAAGATGACAAAAATCTAGTTTTAAAAGTAAGACTCGCTCCTCTAAACAAATTTTGGAATTGGATCATACTAATTTTTGTTGATCAATTGATGTGCAAAGCTACAAAGGTGGAAATTACATTATCCTATTTGTTGATGATTATTCTAGGATGATGACAGTTATGTTTCTGAAACAAAAATTTGACACTTTTCAAATGTTTAAATGGTACTTGGCAAGAGTTGAAAAGGAGACTGAAAAAGCTTAAAATGTTTGAGATCTGATAGAGATGGAGAATTTAAATCAAATGAGTTTAAGATATTCTATAATGATAGAGGAATCAAGAGATAGAATTCTGCACCTATGACCCCTCCACAAAATGGGATTGTTAAAAGGAGGAACAAATTTGTAATAGACTATGTTATAACACTAATGATGGAGAAGAATGTTGCTTTGAAATACTAGAGAGAAGTTGTAAGTACAATTTTCTATACCCTAAACTGAGTACAAGTCAAGACAGGTACTCATTCAACACCTTTTGAATTATGGTATGGATACTCAACAATAGCAAGTATCAGTGACTATTGAGTCACATATAATAGATGCCAAGTTGCATTCAAAAACTAAGTTACATTCAAAAGTTGAGTTGTAGACAAAAGCTGAGGTACATTCTAGTTCTAAGATAAGTGTACATGAAAGGAATTTTGATCTACCTGATAGAGAAGTGCATAGTGATTTTGAAATTGACAGACCTGTTGAACAAAGAAGAGTAGAACTAACATTGTGCGAGTATGTGAGAAGACATCACCTTGTTGAAGTTATTGGAGATAAAGAAGCTAGACCAATGACAAGGAATAGGTTGAGAAGTGATACATGTTTGTTGAGCATGCATGAGCCTAAGATAGTGAAATAAACATTAGAGAATGAAGATTGGAATAAAGCCAAGAAAGAAGAGACAAGTCTAATTTAGAAGAACAAGACATGGACTCTAGTACCCAAACTAGAGAACATGAATGTGACTGGAACCAAGTGGGTGTATAGAAATAAGTTAGATGAGAATGGTGAAGTCACAAGGAATAAGGCAAGATTAGTTTGCAAGGGGTAGGCACAAGAGGAAGGAATTGACTATGGAGAAACAATTGCCCCAGTTGCAAGATTGGAAGGATTAAGTACTCTAATTGCTTACTCTGCATACAAAGGTTTCAAAGTTTATCATATGGATGTGAAGTCAACATTTCTAAATGGTATACTAGAAGAAGAGGTTTACATAGAACAGCCTAAAGGATTTTTTGATCCAAATAATAAGAACATGGTATGTAGACTACACAAAGATTTATATGGTTTAAATAACTCCCCAAGAGCATGGTATGAAAGGCTTCACAATTATCTTGTGAATATTGGTTTTGAGAAGATTGGTGATAATATAAATTTGTACTTGAAGACAGAAGGAGGTAAAGGTATTTTACTAGCTGAAATTTTTGTTGATGATATCATATTTGGAGGTCAAAATGAATTATGTAAGACATTTGCAAATGAAATGAAGAAAGAATTTGAGATTTATATGTTTGGAGAGATCAAGTTCTTTGTTGGTTTGCATGTATATAAGATGAAATATGGTATATACATCACTCATTCTAAGTGTGTAAACGAAATATTGAAAATTTTTGGTATGGAGGATTCAAAACTAGTTAGCACTTCTATGGTGATAGGACACAAACTCTCAAAGACTAATGATTTTGTTGAAGTGAATCAAACATTTTATAGGTCTATGATTAGCAAGTTGCAATATGTAGTACATTGCAGACCTGACATTGCATTAGCTATTGGATTGCAAGATTTTCTACAAATCCTAAGGAGAATCATTTGATGGATGTTAAGAGAATTATGAGATATCTGAAAGGAATGAAAGATTATGGTCTATACTACAAGAAAAACAAAAATTTTGAGTTAAGAGCCTATATAGATGTTTATTGGGTTGGAAACATTGATGATAGAAAGAGTACAAGCAATGGAGAGTTTTCCTTAGAAAATAGATTGTTCACCTAGACCAATAAGAAATGAAATTGTATATCTCAATCTATTGTTGAAGCTGAATATGTGGTTGTTGTAGTAAACTGTAAAAATGTGCTATGTATCAAACAGCTACTCAAAGGCATGGAAGAGGAGATTATTGAACCTATGATACTTTATTGTGATAATACAAGTGTTATAAACAAATCAAAGAACCTTGTGATGCACACAAAGACAAAGCACATTGTAATCAAGTATCGTTACTTAAGAGAGTTGGTTCAAGGAAAAGAAGTGAGAATGGAATATCTGAATACAAAAGAATAGATATCTAATATATTCCCAAAAGATTTACCTAAGGATGCACATGAATATCTTAAAGGTAAACTATGGGTGATACCCTTATCCAAATCTACTTAAGAAGTATTAGTAGTGCCCTGCATCAACTGAGTTGCATGTTATATCTTACAACTTGATGCAGTGGATCTTATTTTAGGAGCTACCTAAACTAATGAAGGAGTTAAATTAGAAGATTTATAGTCACATGCAAGGTGATAGAGGGAGAACCTGAATTGATTATATCTACATGAAAAGATGACAAGTATTTGGAATTATTGTTAAAGACAGAGATAAGTATCTAAAGAGGGAAATAACTTAAAGAGGGAGATATAAGAGAGATATATTGAAGGAAATTGACAAATCTTACATTACCATATATAGAGGAAGGCCATATACTGATAGAAGGAGAAATTTTAAAGATATTATTTTCTTTTTGGTATTGTTGTTGGTATTGATTTGCCATCAATGTTAAAGAGGAAGATTATTCAAAAGAGATTGTTTTGAAGTGTAAAACCTATAATGGAACAATCATTATTTTGTCAATAATGTCAAACCTACTACTTGCTGGTGAGACAATTGTTTTTTTTTTTCTGAATGTTATCATTTGGTTGATTTATGAAGAGGATTTGAAAAGAGGAGATAAAAAGAGAACCTAGAGAAAGGTTGAGTTATTTAGTTTATAAAAGGAGCACTAAGATCAAATAAGACTAATTGATACTATATTGTATTTTTTATCTACTTAAAGTCTATAATGAAATATTACTCAAGAAAAGACTAGAAGAAGATCAAGTAAGAAAAGTGTTTTTCAAGCCTTGCCAAACAAACAATGCAAGTTGAGTAAAAATTAATAGGTGTCGAGAAAAGAAGACAAAGAGTGGAAGTCAAGTGAATGTTAGTATATATGCCAAGTAAAGTTTAATTAGTTCTAAGCATTAGTATACTTTAGTATTTTCTGAGTGAACTATTGTTGGTCAAGTGATAGGACAGTATAGATGTCGAGTGACAGAAAACAGTGTTAAATCAAAGATTTGACAAATTTGAGTTGACTAATTTGATTTTTTGAATTATGTGAAGTGTGTGGAAGATGACTATGATGAGCTAGCGGTACAAAATTCAAGGTAAAATTTGAGGTGAATTCAAGGAAGATTGTAGAGGAATTTTCTATAAGAACTCAAATAGAAAATTGAGTAGATTCATTGAATCCTACATAACCCTAAAATGGACGATTGTGGTTAAGCAGCAAAAGATCTAAATTCTCTATTTATAAATATAGTTGGATAGAAGAAAAGGTTGTCATGTGCAAGAACCTAAGGAAGACAAGGAGTCTAGGGTGTTGCTTCATCTAGTGGTCGACTAGAGGAGACTGTTATTGGCATACAAAGCAAGAAGGCTTGGATGAATGCTTGAAGGGTGAACAAGCTATCAGAGCTAAAGAGTATGAATGAAAAGAAGAATGGAGAACTAAACCAAAGATTTTTAATCTACAAGTGAGTTGTAAGTTTTTATCGGATCAAGTCCTACTGTTTCTTTCTAACAACTATACTAGTGTGGATAAAATTCTTTGGATTAAGGTTGATCTAACAGTCATTTGTAAATCCTTTAAATAGGTGAAATTCTAATGAAATGTTCTAAAGTCCTCTAACAAGGCTCACTCCTAGTAGGGTGATTGAAATCCTCTAACCAGGTTACATTTAATAGTGTGTATCGTAACCTTTAATAGGGTTGGCTTTTCATAGGGCATCACTTTACAAGAGTGAAATTGGGTAGCATGTTACTGGTGATTTTTTCCAAATTAGGTTCCCATTTAAAATCCTTGTGTTAAATTGTGTGAATATGCTTATGGTATTTCATATTTACATTTTTGCAAAGTTATTTTGACCTAGGATGGTAACCTACTAAATTAAGGTATTGTATGATCTAATAGATGCATGCATGTTATGGTTTTATGGATATGGATCTAATTAAGCACTAAAAAAATTTAGTTGTACATCTAGACCTTGGATAATTGATTCACCCACCTCTCAATTATTCTAAAGAATTCTAACATATGTCTTCTGACATATTTTTCAAGTTTTGGTTCTTTCCTTCTTGTTTCTAAACTAGGTTCACTTGGTTCTCCATGCTTGTAATCTTTTGTCTTTTTCTTGAGCTCCTCTATCTATTACTTGGGTTCCTTTCCACTAATATGACTATAACTTGGGTTTCATTTCTTGTAACTCAGGTTGCAATGTTTGAACTGACTACAACTCAGGTTGTATTGCCTTTGACTCGGGTTGCATTGTCTTTGACTTGGTGGGTTCACTTTTTTTTGTGTGGTTTCAACAATTTGGTAAAGTCTTAAGTTCCTCCTGATAGTTTAAAAAAATTATGTAGTCTTCAGGTTCCTTACTACTATGTTCTTCACTTCTTTCTACAAACTCATCAACCTTCACATGTGCACTTTCTATAACTTTGTGAGTAGAAAGATTCAAACATTTGTATGCCTTACTTTTATTGGAGTAACCTAGGAATATACCTTCATCACTTTTTGCATCAATTCTTCCTTTCCATATATCGTTAAAGATATAGCATTTTCTTCCAAATACTTTGAGATAATAAACATTAGGCTTGTACATACCATAATTCATAAGGTGTTTTATTTGTGCCTATCTTTAGTTGAACTTAGTTTAGTGTATGAATTGTTGTGTTGATTGTTTCTCTCCAGTTCTTTGGTGCAACATTTTTCTTAATCATTAGTGTTCTTGCACACTCCATGATGGATTAATTTCATCTTTCTACTATACCATTTTCTCTAGTGTCCTAGGAACTAATACCTATATTTTTTTTCCTCTTTCATTGTAGAATTCATTGAATTCATTTCAAATTAATTCACATCCTCTATCTGATCTCAACCATTTCAGATTCTTTCTTATTTCCTTCTCAACTCTAGCCAAATACCATTTGACCTTTTGAAAAGGATCTGATTTTTCTTTTAATAACATTACATTCATGATCATAGAATAGTCATCAACAAATAGAATGAAGTATATGTCTCCACATTAGCTTCTATACCTATTGGTCCACAAAGATCTGTATGAACTAGTTCCAAAAATTCTTCAAAATTGAAAGACTTACTTCTGAAACTTATTTTACTCATCTTTCCAATTTGACATTTTTACACATGGTCATCTTAGGTTTCTTTAGATTTCGTATGCTTCTTATTCATTTGTTCTTTCATATGGTAACCAGGTTATCAAAGTTAACATGACACATCCTTTTACACCATAGCCAACTTTCCTCTATTTATGCCAAAAAAATAAGTATTTTCAATGAGATCTATGTAAAACAAGTTACCTTTTTTTTGATTGCCAACTCCAACTAGGTTTCCTTTACCATCCAATATCTTTGATTTTTCATTCATGAATTTTATCTTATATCCTATATTGTCCATTTGTGCTACACTAAGTAGATTGTGTCGTGGTCCTTCAACCCAGTAGGCATTGTCACATTTGATTCTTTAGTTAATGATATGAATCCTTTTCCTTTTACATAACATGGTTCATTGTTTCCAAAACTAACACTTCCAACATCATAGTGTTCTAAATGTTCAAACTTAATTTTGTCACCAATCATGTGATGAGAAAAACCACTATCTATGATCCATGTATCATTTTTGTTAACATGAGAATAAGTGTCATCTTTTCATTTTTCTCATTATTAGATTCATCCTTAACAACAATATAAACTACTTCTTCTTCATTATCATCACTATCAGAATCTTTAGCAATGTAATAAGATTTCTTACCTTTGTCTTTGTAGTCCTTGTATTTCTTGAAGTCTTTCTTGCCTTTGAACCTATTATTTCTTCTCTCATCTTTATCTTCTTTGTTTGGACATCTTGCAGCAATATGACCAATCTCTTCACATGAGAAACAAATCAATGGAACTTTTCCTTTTAATTTACCTTTCCCTTTTGATACTATTTTTGCAAGAAGGGATTAAATGGCATCAAGTTCATCATCTATGTCATCTTCTTCTTCATTATCAACCTATTTTACTTTTAAGTTTCCTCCTTTTCTACCAAGAGTTAATTTGGCTTTGAATGAATATTCAAAGATGCTAGGATTAGGAGCATAGTTATCAAAGTTATCCAATGCAAAAGTAGTCAATCTTCCCACAAGTGCATCCAAGGTTGTATCATTTTTTGGAATGCATATCATCTCTTGAATTGCTGAAAATCTAATTGCATAAATAGGAAGAATAGTTCTTCATACCTTTCTGACCATTATTTCATCAGTTATGTTTCCTTCTGTAGCTCTGATTGCACTCACACTTTATTTTATTCTTTCATTGTATTAGACAATGTTTTCACCTTCTTTCATTTTTATTTGATCAAATTTTCCTCTTAAAATTTCTTCCTTGGCTCTTTGCACATTCTTATCACCTCCATAGACTTTCTACAATTTTTCTCACATTTCAAATGTATTAGGAAAATCTTTAACTAATCAAATTTAGAATAGTTGAGAGAGGAATCTACATCAATCATTATTAAATTGTAATATTTTTCCTCTTTCATATGTTCCATAGTCATAGGTTAGGTGGTGGCACATGTATGTTTTCCAAGTAGAACATACTAGTATCTACAATTCTTTATAGGTGTAGCTTCATCAATTCCTGCCATGTTGAAAAAATTTCTCGAATAAGCTTTATAACCTCCCTCCTATATGACATCTTGATCTTTAACTTAGGTCTTTGAAACCTTTCCTACAAGCACCAAATTTTCTTATACCAATTTTTGGAAATGAAGAGAGTAACTAAGAGGGGAGGGGTGCAATTACCACAAAATGATTCCATGTCCCTAAATGTCAAATCAAACTTTTCACTAATAATAAAATACTTTAACTAGCTTCGTTACAACTAAGTTCTTGTTAAAACTTGGTTAAAAAAGAACTTTTATGAATATTAATATGTTATAACCTTTAGTAACTTAGTTGTAGGAATATAAAGCATAAAGAAAATAACATGAACACATATAACACCAAGATTTAACGTGGAAACCCAATTTGGGAAAACCACCATACAATTAGTTACAATATTTTCACTCTTCCAAAGTGAGCCCTATTAGGAGCCAACCCTATTAAAGGTTACAATACATGTTTTTAAGTATGACCATGTTAGAGGATTTAGTGCACCATCTTAAGAGTGGTTTGGTTAGAGGTCTTCAAACATTTCAATATTGAAATGTTACCTTGTTATAAGATTTATAATATGACTATTAAGTCAACTCTATTAGGAGATCTCTTCATTGCTACAATGGTTAGAAGTTAATAGTAATTTGACTTGATTTATGAAGCAACTTCTTTTGTAGATTCAAATCTTTGTTTTGGCTTGACCTCTAGATCCTTACTGATCAGAATATTCTTTGCAACTTATCTTCCAAACTTTCCTTCTCTTCATTTTTCTTTGATTACATATCCATCTTATTCCATATATCACATCTTCATTACACTTATTCACCTTTCTTATATATCATAAGCTTTTTCAAGTCGAATTGAATACCCTTTCAAATAACCATTAAAAATCCAACTAGTCAGCTTCAATTAGTTAAATAATTAACATGTGTAATTTGTTGACACTTAGTCAATAATGGGATTCCTTTGATACCTAACCACTTGGTTAACATTGTAATTCCTTTTATGCCTGACCACTTGGTTAACACTATAAGTGCTTGGTTAATATTGCAAGTCCTTCATTGCCCAACTACTTAGTTAATATTAATACCCTTCATTACCTTATTACTTGTTCAATATTGAATTCCCTTCATTGCATAAATGCTTGGTTAATACTGAAATTTGTGTAACATCAATGATAACATACAATTTGAAGAATTTTTTCCAACACAATATGCCCAAAATTATTTCTCTTATAACACATAATTCCATTTCTTATGGAATTTATTTCTCCCAATGGTTTACTAGTTGCAGGGATAGTACTCTCATACATTATATTTCGTTATTATATCTAGGTTTCCTACATTCATTAGATTTAAGTCCATAAGAAAATAAATTATAATAATAACCAAAAAAGGTTTTAGTATACTTACATGGGTAGTCCCTCATTATATGTCCAAGCTAATTAGATGCAAATTATCTTCCATTAAATTATTTCTTTACTTCTTCAGGTTTTTCAAGTTGATTAGATACTTCTTTGTTCAAATCTTCTTGTTGAGGATTAGGTTTCTTATTCACTAGATCATGTTCCTCACTAACTTGAAATCCTTTAGATGATTCTCATTCAATGTATCCAATCAATATTTTGTTTCCAATGGGTCTTTATGCCATAATCTTTTTATCAATTCTCAGTGCTTGAATGTAACTTCTCAAGATGTTTCTTTGTTTGTGTATGTTCTCCTTTTATAATAGCATTGTATTTCTCAAGTTTTTTACATGGTATCTTTGTAGTCTCAAGTTCACATGTCACCTTGGTAAATTTGGATTTCACATCCACATTCTCAAATCTCAAATCAGACTGACTTTTCTTCTCATCTTCAAATTCGTAATTTCAACCTCATGTTTTAGAATTTCATTCTCCTTCTTAAGTCTTGAAACTACTTCACTATACTTGATCTGATCACATGAATCTTTATTTTTCAATCTTGATGACTTGATTTGTTATTTCAATTTTTGAATGAAGTCTTATGCATCTCTAAGTTTGGTCTTTAGCTTATTTATTTCCTGTAGAACTATATCAAGTTCCACAAGAGCTTCCTCAAGATTCTTTTACAATTGATCCATATTAATATGGATCTTACTCAAGGTTTTAGGCCTCCTCTGAATAATTTATCTCTGATACCAATTATTAGAAATAGGGAATACTAAGAGAGGGGTGAATTAGTGTTCCACAAAATTTTGCCCAACTATTGATATTATTAACAATCTTTAAACTTTCATATATGATAAAATTGAAAAGTAAACATAATCATAACACAATGAAGCTCATAATAGCATTATTTGTTAATTAGGGAAATCCTAGTAGAGGAAACACATTGATGGGGATGGTACCCACAAGATGATCCACTAATCAAAAGTATCTTGTGAGAAAATATTGACCCTGTTAGGATTCTAATACATCTGTATAATGTATAGATATCTATGTTAGAGGACTAGCCCTTCTAGAATCCTCAACCTTGTTATGATTTAGTATTAAGAAGAGCCCACTTCTCAAACAAACAAATACAACTTTACAATCTTATCAATAGAGATAGATACAATAACCTTTATGCAGTGTTGATATCTTCAATATTTGATCTATCTTTTGGTTATTTCTTAAAAATTGATCATAGATCCATATTGGTCTGTACTAGCATCAAATTTACATATGTAAAAATCATATAAAGTGGGAAATCAAACATTATAATGCCACACTTTTCTAAACAAAAAGTGTTCTTCCTTTATATCAAATTCTTTTATCATGTTGGCCTTGTTGCTTGATACTTTGCTAAATATTTTGAAATAAGTTTTCCCTTGTGTGGGTTAACATATGGGATTTCTTCCCAACATTGTCAAGTAATTTTTTTGGTGAACCAAAATAATTTCCACACCAAAATTCATTTATTCTGCCTTTAGCTTTGTTCTATCATGTTGACCTATACTTGAAAAAATGCAATGACTTTGTGTTTACGTAGAAAAAAAGTATACGCTTTTACCCATGTGTCATATACATCATATCCTTCATTATTGTAAGTGTGTATAAACCCAAGTGCCTCCAGTGAATTGTGCTTAAAAAAATAGGCTAATGGTAAAATTTTCTACAAATATGTACTGAGACAATTTTTTGAATAACTATACTTCACAAGTATCCTTTCATGTTTCCTTCTCAAAGTAAAATTTATGTTGTCATAAATGACAACCCTAACATATCTTCTTAACCAAATTACCAACAAATCTTTCTACTAATCCAACTGCATGTGTTATATCTATTCATTTGTGCACCACATAGTATATGTTACTAATCATAGATCTATATAGTGTCTCATCCACTACTTTTGTCTCATCTTCCTTGGATAGCTTGCATCCTATAATCCTAGGAGTACCCACTAGTTTTGAATCTTCAAATCTAAACATTTTAAATATTTCCTTGATGTACTTGGTCTAACTAATGTATATATTGTCTTTGAGTTGTTAAATATGTAAATCAATGAAGAATTTGATATCACAAACCATCTAAATTTCAAATTGATTCTTCTTTTCTTCTAAAAATGCAAAAATTGTTCCTTCATTTCCTCCATATATAATATCATCAACAAATATTTATACAATCAACAAATTATCTTGACTTTCTATCTTTCGGTATACATTATTGGTATTACTTGTCCTTGTGAATCCAATCTTGATTAGGTTTTAATGTAACCTCTCATACCATGCTCTAGGAGCATTTTTCAATCCATACAGGGCCTTTTTTAATCTGCTCACCCTATTCTTTCCTTCTAAATTTTCAAACCCTTTAGGTTGTTCAATGTAGACCTCTTCTTCCAATATTTCATCTAGGAATACTTACTTGACATACTTTTCATAGACCTTGAATCCTTTGTAATCCATAAATATGAATAATATTTTGACTCCTTCAAGTCTATCCACAATTGAAAATTGTTCTCCATAATCTGTTCCTTCCTCTTGTGCATAGCCTTTGCAAACTAGTATTTCTTTATTTTTAACCACTTTAGCTATTTCATCCATCTTATTCTTGAAACCCCATTATTTTCCTATCACATTTATATCCATTGGTCTAGGAACTAGAGTCCATGTTTGATTCTTTCCTATTTATTCCAATTCTTTTTTTCATGGCCTTTACCCAATCTTTTTCTTTTAAAGCATCTTTAACTACTTTTGGTTCAAACTAAGATAATAGACATGTACTTTCCCTTTCTTTTTTTCTTGTTAACACACTATCATTTTTATCACCCATTATATGATCTAGGGAATTATTAAGCTTGAAATATATTGGTAACAATTGTTCTACTCTTGTACCTTCCTTAACCACTTAAATTGGTTCATATATGTTCTCCTATTCTACCACTAGTTTTTCCCTATCATTATGTTTAGTAGGTTGCATGTAGACAAATCCTTTGTAGTCTTTTGGTCTTTTACTATAATAGTAATTCTTTTTAGAGTTATCATCAATTATCACATAAGCACTTTCTATCATCTTATTTGTTCTTTTGTTAAATTTCTTGTACGATTTTCTCTTACTGAAATAACCTAGGAATGTTCTTACATCTCTACTTGAATCAAAAAAAATTGAGTGGTGATCCATTTTGATGTAACCTCTACTTCAAAATACTTTTAAATAACTCACACGGGGTGATATTCCATATCATAACTCATAGGGTTTTTTTGTACCTTTCTTTAGTTGTACCAAATTTCATGTATAGACTATAGTTCTCATTGCTTCTCTCAAAAATATTTTAGCTACACCTCTCTGCAACATCAAAGTCTTTGCATAGTCAATTATTTACCTATTTCTTTATTCAACAGTTCCAATCTACTATGGAATTTTGGGGCCTAACATTTTTCTTATAATTCCATGTTCCTCATATTATGTAGTGAATTCACCTCCTCTATATGATCTCAAGCATTATAGCTTATTATCAGTTTCCCTTCCAACTATGGCTTTGAAGATTTTGAACATGTACAATGCATTTGATTTTCATTTCAGAAAGATAACCTACATATTTATGGATTAATCATAAACAAATAACATGAAATACATGTCTCCATTATAACTTTGAGTTCCTATGGGACCACATAGATATGTATGAACTATGCTCAGTATACCTTCAGAAGTATTTTTTTTTTACTGGTAAAGCTATAACTAGTTAACTTCCCAAGATGATGTTCTTTTCACATAACACTATATGCTTTTATAGATTAGGAAATCCTCTTAGTAATTTCATATTTCTTACCTTGACCAAATTATCAAAGTTCACATGACATATCCTTTATGCCATAACCAGCAATGTTTAATCTTAGCAATCAAACAAATGTTAATAGTAGAATAAATTGGAATAAGTTACCTCTTTTTGGTTCACCAATACCAATCACATCTCCTAATTTTCTAATGATTTTTCATTTTCGGGTTATAAGAATTTTCCTACAGAAAAGAGTGAAAATGCATGTCTTAAAATCATCTATATTCACTCCCAATAATGGTCAATACTTCATATTTGAATTGTGACCTTCCAAAATGTGAAGTGAAATTATCTCCAATGGCTATGCAATGAACACTCCCTCAACTCTAATACCATGTAAAAAATCCATGACCTAGAATCTCAATACATAGCACAAGAGAGACCAAAGATGTGATCCTCAAATGACTTGATTCATTTATGATCAAACTAATAATGATAAATCAGATAATGAGATAACATACATGTAGATGTGCATGATTATATAGGCAACACAAGATAACAAGGATTCATACAAGTGATAAGCATAATAGCTAAGAACATATCCACCAAAGGTGGATTATCCTCCATTGTGCATGAAAGTATGTGCAAAAATGAGAGGATAAGGAAAAAAAAGTGTATCACAATAAGAGAGGTGTGAGACAATATACGCTCAAATAAAGTGCAAACTCCTATGTGTCTACATGAAAACTAATATGAAAATGCAATATGCTTAGTAAACTGAAGTAGAATTTAATTATGCCAAAAATACTTTCTTGAATATAACCCTTATTGTGTAGCTAAGATACACTTAACATGTTAAACATTAGTCCTTCAACAAAGTAAACATCTTCACACTTTGTTTTATCATTCAAGGAAAATGTACATTTATTTTTCACAACATAGAGATTATTTTTATCAAACTTTACTACACCCCCATTGCACCTTTTCATTTCAATGAATTTTCTCTTGTAAGTGGTCATATGGTGTGAACAACTACTACTGATTATCCACTCATCATTATTGTTCATTTTGAAAATCAAATCTTTTTCATCATTTTCCACAAGGTCTCCCTTGATTGCAATGAACACAATATCTTCTTCATCTTTTCCATCCCACTCATCATCACTAATACCTTCTTATGCAACATAGCGTGTATTTTTTACTCCTTGTACTTCTTTTCTTTTTCATTCTTTCCTTTTTCATGACAATTGATAAAGATATGTCTAATCTTTCATCAATTGAAGCATTTCAAAGATAGGATACTTATGTACTTTATTTTTTCACTAAAAAACCTTTTTGAAAGAAGCACCTCTAGTTATTCATGTTCTCTTTCCTCATTTAGAATAGAATATATATCATAAGTAGATGGTGCATAACTAAAAATTTCATTTCCCTTTTTTAAAGGAGCGAGAGTCATGGATGCATTGACAGTAGTTTTTATCTTAGGCATACTATTATCAAAGTTTCTAATATCAAAGGTGGTAAACATGCCTATTGATGAATCCAATGTAATTCAACCAATTCCTAAAGATATAACCACTTGAATATAAGAGACTCTAATAGCATACTTGGGTGTTATAGTTATTATATTTTTTCTTACCACGTCATCATCAAGAAAGATTCTACTAAGACCTCTAATAGAAGAAACTACATCCTTGATCCTTTGGTTTTATTTTTTAATATTTTCATTCTCCATCATCCTCATCTCATCATATTTTCCTTTCAAGCTAACCACATTTTCTTTCATAACATGTATACCTCCTCCATAGACTATATTTAGTTTCTTTGACATGTCATAAGTCATATCCAGGTCTTTGACATCAATATATTATGAAGTCAAAAGTGTACTTAAAATTCCATCCACTATAGTTGATGAAGGGTGCCCCCTTTTAATACCACAAAGAAACAATAGAAAATAGAGAAACAAAAATAATTTTGAGAGAACTAGAAATGGGATTCGTATTATCTCCAAAAGTATGGAATTATAGAATTCAAAAATAGCATATGCAAACCCACATGGGCACCTTTCTTACAATAATATGCAAAACATAGCTACGAACTATCCCCCAAGAACTATCCTAGACGACACTATGAGCCTTCCTTATATAGCCAATTTTCACTACATAGGATGGTTCTAGATGTTTATCTCTAACCCTTGAGGCAGACTAATCCCCAAATAATTATCATTTTAATATTTGTTACATAAGGTTAGCTTATAAAAATTACAAATTATAATTTTAGGTACCCCAACTTCTAGAGGCTATATCTTTTACAAATCAACTATGATTGGCAACAATAAGCTCTTTGAAAAAATGATAGCTTATGATCTACACTTTAGAATGCATGCAAGCTCCAATCAAGTGAGGTTTGACCTTGTTCCATAACAATTTAGGCATTCAAAATTGAAATTAAATATTTCATAATTGAAAACCTCAACAACTCATAGAATACATATGGTATAGTAGGATGATATAACTCCGATGAATCTCCAACTATAAAATCAGAACATTCCAAGCTCATATGCCCACTTACTAAAAATAGTAAGTTTCCACAAATAGTAACTTTGCACTAAAACAAGACTTATTGAAAAGACAAAAACAAAATATTTTTGGGCGATGCAAGAGTGCCCTTACACCCAAGATATTCTTGCATTAGTAGTTGTATGTTCTTTTTATTCCCTCAATTGATTTTCATTGATAGTTCTAGTAGGAGTGACATATATTGTGACAACATGATTGTAGTATTGCTCTCACATACCCCTAAGGTATAACTTCATCCTTCCACACCATAGTGAGTAGTTTTCTCTTGATAACTTAAGAGCCTCCTTCTTCATCATCTTGGACATGTCTCTGAATTTTTTAATCTTTCATAGTAACTTAGGACCAAAGCTCTAATACCAATTTTTGGTCCTAAGTTAATAGATTATTGAGAGGTGGGGTGAATCACTAATCAAAAAACCAGTCAATTTTTTCACCTTTCAAACCACTAATCATTAATCAAACTTAAAACGTCAAATGAAATATGTAACACATGAAATTATCCACACATTTTGCACATATATTTTGGTTACACAAAAACCCAACTTGGATTGAAATCGCAGTAAGGATTAGTACCCACAAATGATTTGTACTATTTTGAAGTACAATTTGTTAGGAGCTTAACCATGTTATGAGTTACAAAGACATGGTTAAGTGTCACCATGTTAGGGGATTTACATCTAGCCTAGTTAAGAGCTTTACCGTATTAGGGGTAGCCTTTTTAAAGAACTTATAAACCGATTAAAGTGTCACATTGTTAGAGGATTTACAATGAGGATCTATTAGGATCCACCTGATTAAGGGATTTCACCTATTGTAACTATTAGGGAACAACAAAAATAATAAATTGTAAAATATAACTTCATATTCATGTTCAAATCTACTTCAACTATCTTTCACTGCTCTCTTCTCGAGCTAGACAGTCTTTCCACTTCTTCACACACCACTTGAACTCAATTAACAACAAAAAAGCATGTCGTTCTTTCACATGTTATAGTGGTTTTTCCCACTTCCATTTTTGAAAAAAACCTAGACATATTACCATTGGGAAATTCAAATATCCCACACAAATCTATCTGCCATAAGATGTTACCTACCTTTCATAAGTCACCTTTCATGACTACACCACTAATTCATATTATTATGTGCTAAAGGTCAAACATATTTTTACTTGTCATGGGATTCCTTCATAATATTCTCCATAATAGTTGATCTTGATCACTATGATATCTGACATCGCCTCCACATGTATATCCATGTCATACAATTATCACTAACTCGTTAAAAGTAATTGTAATCATGACACCTTTCACTAATTGTAGTTTAACTAATTGTTACTCAAGAACTCGTTATTTGTTAACTTGTATGTCACAACTTCACCAGCCACATATCCTTAACCTAAAATTGTCTACCTATCATCTTTCCATCCTGAAAAAACTTCACCTTTAATGATAATGAGTTGCTATTGTAACTAAATCAACTTAATTGACTAATGAATATTCTCATATGATTGATGCACTCAATTTATCATGGATTTGATAAACCAATTAAACCACCTATCGATTACCACTAACTTCTCATAGTAATTGTGCATTTACTTCACCGATCCTTTCATCCTTCTCCACACCTACCGCATCCACTCAATTATATGAGAAGATACTAAGAACACTAGGTAAATAGTTGACATCAATGACATCAAAATAACTGATCATCATGTAATTAAATCGTCACTTGTTCTTTAGATCATCACATTATCACATGTTCTATCAAATTCTATTATTTATGCCAATGTAGAGTCCATTATACACTCTCTCTTTTTTAATATTTTTTTGATTATTTTTTAATGATTTCTTGGGGGCACACAAAAATTTCATGTTTTCAAGATATGTCCACTTCAAAAGTTTGTCAAAAATCAAATATACATTTAAAATTTAGCAAAAGAAACTTGAGATAAATTACATGGTGTTATGTGCTAACTCCTCAATGGAGGCAATAAAAAAATTTAGGGGTGGTACATGAGACACTATGTTATGTTTTTTCACAAAAACTAGGACCACTTGTCGTGCTTCCCCCTATTTTAGGGCCTTAAACTATTTCATTTTCAAAAATAATTAGTATTTTAGGAACTAGTTTGGAAAATAGGTTCAGATGAATATAGCTCTTGTTCTTGTCATATCTTGGAATTTTGAATCCAACTATCTTCAATTTCTCATCAAATTTGAAATTTTGTTGATTTCAAAAAAAAGTGGCATCTTAAACCCTATTTTTTGTACCCCATTTTTGTGCACTTACCCCTTAACATAAGAACATTAATCTTGCACCCAAATTTTATATTATCTATAAGGTCCTCCATAAAATAAGAAGTTTATTATAAATTAGAACTATCACCCTCTTCTAAAACATTTCCTATCTTCCAATTCTATTGTTGAAAGAAATTAACAAGTAACACTTCTTTGAAAAGATTTTCCAAAGTTATATATAAGTTATCCTAGAACTTGAGTCAATCAATGATAACTAAGTGAAATAGTTGTCAAATTGAGTCATCTCAATATTCCTAATCAAGTCGAAGAAATTTTCAGTCAAACATGCAATATGGAAAGATTAACTATTTATGTAACTCATCCTAAGTAACTAAGAATTACAAGTTTTTTATTTATTTATTTATCTTTATTTTTATTTTTTATTTGGGGGAGCATGTAAGGTCTCCAAAAATTATTTTCTAAATATGATAATGTAAAGTACATATTTCGTGCTTGATCTTAACATTACTATTAGTTAACACTATAAACCATATTATTAAGGATTAGAGGATGAGTCCCTACATAACCAAGCCTATGAATGAGGAGGATAAGTTTGTCCAAAATTATTATAACTTCCTAATATCAAACTCGTGTATTATTTTCTAATTATTGGAGGTCATCCTCTAAGAATGGTTTACTATTTTTTATTTGTTTTCAAGAAGCATCATAAAAATTTGGATCAACTACTTATGATTCCCTTAGAAACATAGTGCCCTAAAATAAAATATTGCAACCATAACTAACATATCAAAATATAGGCCGTAGATGTCCCATAACCTCCTTCAATATAAGACTATGTGGTAGTCCAATATTTTATTCGATATAGACACACATGAGTCATCCATGCCTTTAGCAAATAAAGTCTTCATATATTTATAATATCCAAAATTCCATGTTGTTGTAATTTCACATAATATTTTTGGCATTACTCAATGTTTAATCCCTAGTATGTTTTAGAGATCATTTTAACTGTAACTGATGCAGGAGCATCCAGAGGTATAAGGGCAATCCTGTGTCACCCAAAAAAATGTACTTAGACTTAGTTTCTGTTTCATGTCTTTACATTTTTGGATACCCATTTGGCTCAAATAAAGGTTCCAACTCTCATAGTTCAACTATCAGTGCGTTTGAAAATCCCAAAAAAATAGGAGCATGTATTTGGGCCATCATTTCGGTAAACTAGAAGGTGTGAATTGGCCAAATGAATGTAATCATGATTTAGAGCATTCCAGAAAAAGAATCAAGTCAATAGGCCCCACGGTTTGAAAGTTATTGCAGTTTTTCAGGTTTTGGAGACCTCCTAAGAATGCTTCAAAGTCAGGTTTGGGGCATTAAATGACCTTGAAAAAGGTCAAAAAATGGGGGATGAGTGAAGCTTGTCCATAGGGCTATAGAGCGCTTCGAGAGCTTTCCGAAAATGTAAACGGTTCGTCAATCGGAGCTACGGTTCAAAAGTTATGCCTCTCGGAAGTTCGGCTACCGTTTTTGGATTCTTCTAGATTTGCACCGACTTCTAACGCAGCTTTTGGAACCTTCTATTTTGTCGGTGGATGCCTACTAGCACATTCTAGAATGTACTCCTAGTCCTTAACCCTTCGGGGTCTATTTAAGGAGATTTCTGGCATTGTAAAAAAGCAGTTCGGATTGGAGCTTGAGAGGAGGTGCTAAAAGGAGAAATATTCTCCAGATATATGCTATTGTAAGCCCGTAGGGCATGTTTTGAAGTTTATTTTCTCTGCACTGTTTGTACTAGCTTATTTTCTCAGTTAATATAATTTCCCTTTTCTATTGTGCCCATTCTGTTCTTGGGTTGTGTCCCCATTAGTAACCTTGGCCTTTTTCTTAATCAAATTTTCAAATTTATTTACGAAATTCTAATTCATCTCATTGAATAAGGTTATGAGTTGAAATCTCAATGATTTCATCATGATGAGAGAAAAATATGCTAGTGTCCCATAAATTTCTAAAAAACTAACATTATTTTTTTGTCTAGCTATTCATTGTTTCCTATTGTAACATTCATCTTTCTAAGAAATGTCTCCTACATATAAATTTGATCCTAAGGAATCTTTCTAAAAATCTGTCCCTATTTTTTTCCCTCTTCAACAAAAAAAGTCCATCATATATATGTTAGGCTTAATATATCTTAGTTGTTGTAGCTTATTGAAGCTATATGTTTTAGAAGCCTTACCAATGAATCTTTTTTGACATTATAATAATTAGTTGAATGTGCATTAAAAGCAGTCACCTTGCTACATATGTCCACTGCTTGGTTCATCTGAGTTTATAGTCTCAAGGTCCATGTTGATCTTACTAGGAATAGTGGTTGGGTGTTAAAATATCATGGTCAAAGGTATGTTGGATAACCTCTTGTCATTTTACTATAATGTAATGAGCAATAAACATGTGGTGAAGTGTAGTATACAACCTACATCAAACAAAACAAAGAGCTATCATATGCATGAAGCATAAATGTGTCCATTATGACTCATTAAAACTAAACAAATATGGTAAGCATCATTAAAAAACTTTAATACTTGTCCTTTGAACTTATTTTTCTCCTTTGGAGCTTTGGAGAGTGAAGAGATTGGACATACCACATTAATATGTCCAAGATCAATGGGTAGTGCAAATCTCATTACTTTTGGACATAGAACATTAAAAGTAGACACAAGAACATAGTGTCAATGTACCAAATAGAAGCTTTAATAGTCAATTACTATATAGACTTAAAAGGTTCGTTTGAATTAAATGGAACTCTTGATGACAAGTCATTAATCAATTAGATACTTGTGTGTAGAACACAAAAGATTTAAACTTTATAACAATGAATTGTAATAACTATAAACATAAAATTTGACAAAAATAAGAAAAAAAAATTACTTGATTCATACTTCGACAAAATAAAATGCTCACATAAAACAAAATTGTCATAGAAAACTAAAGGGAAACTCTCAAAACAGAAACTTACAAACAACATATGAAACCCTAATCAACATTTCTCAGCTTGAAAACAGCATATGAAACCCTAATCAACATTTCTTAGCTTGAAAATGAAACTAAGCGGTCAAGTGACAAGATAAAGAGCCCTAAATAAATAAATAAATATCAATCTCAAAGTTAGTGTCCAAAGAGCCTACAAACTCTATGCATGGATACTTTTTTAAGTTTTGGGGCCCAATCAACTTTTCTTGACAAAGCAAATCTTTAACGTACACCAACTAAGGAGATTTGGAAAAGCTTTATTTCAGATACATTGTGTTTGCATGATTGGGAATTTATGCTTTTTACATTGATTTAGTCAGTGTACCTTTTGACGATTTTGGTATCATTCTTCACATATCTTATGCCTCCCACTTTCTTTTGCTTTTCAACGCCCACTATTTCAAAGAAGAAAGGCGGTTGGAATAGTATTCACTCAATATTTCACTTAATCAATAATTAATCATTCCCAAGCTTCATACATTTTGGTCCTTCATTTTTCACACTTCAATCATCACAAGGGCGTGAAGACAATAAGCCTTGATGGTATGGTCTACTCTTTGAGTTGATATGTGTGCATTGTAAGATGTTCAAAAATAAACTTAAAACTATTTATGTATATTTGAAATATATTATTTTAGTTAATATACAATATAATTTTTATTTAAATAGCCTATTTTAAAAATCATAATTTACTACAAAATTGTATGTATTTTTAATAATATTCAAGTGTAAGATGTTCAATAATTGAAATTTTTAAAATTATATTTTTATTTGATCAATTAAATTTAAAGAATGTTAGCATGTCTTGAAGTTAAGATTTTGATTTCACATGTTTTACCTTGATAAAATATAATTTTAAAAAGTCCTACAATGTGAGGGAAGCATCTAAGTTAACCAGTGTTTCTTATTTTGTGTAAGTGGGTAAAGTTTTCTTACCTTTATTTTATAATATTTTTGAAAAAACTCACAAAAATGGTCATAACTCTCTATTTGACTTATTTGATGCATGAATTAATTTACTCTAGAACCTACTAGTCAAAGGTCATTATGCACTACAACAATGTGATGGAAGGGTCTAATTTAACCAATATTTCTTATTTTGTATGAGTGGATAAAGTATTCTTACCTCATAATTGTGTGCCTTCATTTTATAATATTTGGAAGAAAAAAAAACTCACAAATATATTGTCATATTTCTCCATTTGACATGTTTGATGCACAAAATGATTTACTCTAGAACCTAACTCTCAAATGTCATATAAACTACATTATTTTATAGATCAACCCACATATTTCGATTTTCCAATGTCCAATAATCCATTCCTTCAAAGCATTTATTCCCACACATAACTTTGAGTTTCGATTTCATTTTTTACAACATATGATAATAATTTTACACGACATGCAAAGTTATAAAGAGAATTAGCCAACTTCAAATTCATTAATGATGACTCCTACTCTAATTCAAAGATATATTATACCCAAATAATGATAACCATTGTGTATGTAGTATTATGAGTGATCCATACAAAAAATCTACCATAAATGTTCTACACTAAATGTACAATGACATTTTATTTTATTTTATTCTCATCCTAGTCCAATATTTTTTTCTTTTATAAATAAGAGCTTATATTTTATTTAGTTTTCTAGAAGATATTGTAACAAAGAAATTAAAGTAAAATACATGTGCATAAATAATAATTTAAAACATAATTACTTATATTCAAGAAACTTTCAATTGAATGTCATGTGGATGTGCTTATAGTATAGGTGCAATAATTTCTCTAAGACAGCAACATACTTTGGATAATTTAAAATCAATGGCATAAAATTTCACATTGATGATTGTTATTGAAGATGATGGATGAAATACTAATTTCAGTTATTTTTAGGGAGAGAAATGGTTGATTGATATTAAAGCTTAGATCATGAGTTTGATTCAACATTGATAGAGCTAACTAGAAGAGTTAGCAATCATAGGTTCTAAATTATTTAATTTTAATTAAAAGAATGGTTATTAGTTGACTCAATTTTATTGAATTGTCCACATAATTGATTAATAAATTTGTTGCATAAACTAGTAAAGTGAAGGCATGATGGAAATTAAGAGTTGACTATTTACATGAAACATGAAATAGTTTAACGAAGTAAATAAAATGAACCAGATAATTCTATGGATGAGTGAAGTGAATAGATGGAGTTAAGTGATTACATGAGAAATAGTTGAATGAATTGATAAATGCATGACTAAGTAGACTGAGTAGATTGGTGGTTAATTGAGGATTAAATTATTTATTTAATAAATAATCAGTCTACACTAGGTAGAATAAAAAATATTATCTATTTAATCAATAGAGGTAGGTTTAAATGTTTTATTTAAATGGCCTACTAATATGACATACTAGTTCACTTTAATTCAATTACTTGAATTACTTAGTTATATGGATATGGAATAATGATAGTGAATGATATTGATCAATATTATTAATAAAATGATAAAATATATATGGATGAGATTGGGTGTTTGTGCTCCATTATTTCAAGCTAGAAGCAATAGTAGTGAGTTCCTTTCTTTATTGATTTCCGATTATAATTCCTTTTGAACCCTTAAAATCATGTTGTATGTTCTAGTAGTTCTAGTAGTATTGACAGACATTACGTTATAAGGATGAGTTTTGCTCCAACTTAAGAATTACTTTAGTCTATATTTCCCCTTTTTAGAATGGCATAGACTCGTAGGCTCTTTTGATCGTGATTCTCTTTTCTTTCCTAGGACCCATAATGATACCAATATTTTCAGTCATGACCTTAACCCTATCATGGAGAATAACTCTTCTCACTCTTCCCATTAAGAAGGTTAATCCTCAAGATTTCCTTCTTCTCAAGTGGACAAGTTCACTCTTGAATTTGACAAATTGGAAAACTAGCTTGTGCAGGAAAGAGAAAATCATGATACTATTATTTTTATTGAAGATATAAAGAAACCTCATAATCATGATGATAATAACATTAACATTCTATGTGGTAAGTCTCATCTTATTAGTACTCATGCTAATCCTTTGACATAATATTTTCAAGAGTTAGGATACAACCTTACTTCCACAAGCATGGAGCCTTTCATTCTCATTTCAACTCCCATTCCTAGCATTCCCACTTATGTGTCACCTCTTATGAAGACTTCCACACAATTATCTCATCCTCTAAGTGTTGGTCTTCCTAACCCCATACTTCCCACAAGTGTTCATCCTAATTTTGTACCTTCTTCATTTCCTTCATCCAATGTTGTTCCTTTCACATATTCTAAACTGTTGGAAATGATTGAAAAGATCATGAGGAAAGTTGTTGGAATGATATATGGAAATGGTAAAGAATGTTCTCAATCATTGTTTTGTCATTGATGTCAAACTTGCTATATGCAGAAATGACAATTCCTTTAGTGATCCAAATACTATCAGTTAATTGATTGACAAGGAGGAGGCAATCAATAAGATGTAACTAGTACACCAAGAGAAAGGTTGAAGTTATGATGTTTTAATGAAGTAAAAGGATCAGCTAAGCCATTGATGAAAAAGTGTGTTGATGACATACTATAAGACACAGGAAATGGGCACACTGAAATATATCAAAGATGTAAGGTTTTAACTAAGACATCTGTACAGCCTAACTAAATTTCATTAGAGAGAGGGAGCCGAGCAAGCTAGTTGAAGCTGAGCAAGATCAATATCAAGTGCCGAGTAAACTTAAGATGCTGAGTGATATCAAGTGCTGAGTAAACTTAAGATGCCAAGTGATATCAAGTGTTGAGTAAACTTAAGATGCCGAGTGATATCAAGTGCTAAGTAAACTTCAGATGCCGAGTGATATCAAGTGCCGAGTAAACTTCAAGTGTCGAGTAATATCAAGTGCCGAGTGATACAAGTGCCAAGCAAATATAGGTGCCGAGTAACATAGAGATGCCAAGCACCAGTAAAACTAATAGTGCCGAGTAACACAGAGATGTCGAGCACCAGTAAAAACAATAATGCCGAGTTGCTGCATTATTTTGAAAATTGAAGATTCACCAGATCTAAGCCGATAAGGTTGTTATCTAGAAGTTTGTAAATTAAATGGAAGATAAGAATGATGAGCTGGTGGCACAGAACACCATGTAAAACATTTTTAAGAATACAACTGATGAAGTTTCTAGATGAGAACAAGATATGAGGTAGATACATTGTATCCTACCTAATCCATTTTGAAACCCTAAAATTGGAGAAGGAGAATTGAGCGGCAAAGGCAAAATCCAATTTCTATTTAAGGAGTCATAAGAAAGAGAGAGAGAGAGAGAGAGAGAGAGAGAGAGAGAGAGAGAGAGAGAGAGAGAGAGAGAGAGAGAGAGAGAGAGAGAGAGAGAGAGAGAGAGAGGCGGTCAAACATGAAAGCATAAAATGCTGAAGGAGGTGCTAAGGAGGAAAGAGAGCATAGTTACTCTATTTTAGAAAGAAGACCCTAGATATGGATGCATTGGCATGATGAGTAAGAAGACTCAAGGAGACAAAGCTTGATAAGAAGACAAGCAATCAGAGCTGAAGTGATTGAAGCCAAGCATAAGGATTGAATTGAAAGTGTGATTTGAAATCTGCAAAGTATGTTGTAAGTTATATCAGATCAAAAGGCCATTATCGTTACTTTCTAGCAATTGTAACAGTTAGTTTAAATCCTATGGACTTAGGTTGGTTTGATAGCCATGAGATAAATCCTTTAACAGGGTGACATTCCAAGTGAATGTTCTAAAGTCTTTTAACTAGGCCCATTCCTAACAGTTTGGTGAAATCCTCTAACAAGGTCACATTTAACAGTGTGTTGTCAGCCTTTAACAGGGCAGGCTTTTAATAGGGCGTCACTTTAGAAGAGTGAAAATCAAGTAGCATGTTATTGGTGGTTTTTTCCAAATTGGGTTTCCACGTAAGTCATTGTGTCATGTGTTGATCTTGTATGTTTTATCTCTGCATGTTGATTTACTGTAACTTACTCATATGGTTGATTTAAGTTTGGATGGATGAAAAGTGTATGGATTTATCAAAAGTGTAGAAAAAGTATTATTAGGGCATTTGGACCTTGAATGACTTATTCACAACCCCCCCCCCCCCCCTCTCTCTTAGTTATTCTAAAGAATTCTAACATAAACTTCTTCCCACTTCTTTCAGTATTTCACCTCCCACTTTGCATATTTCATCTACTTCTTACAATAATATTGCTAGTTCATATTTATTGTATCTATGCCTATTATTGCATCTTGTGATCCCATGATTAGTATATTTCTTCAAAATATCTTTTCTTTACAACAAGTAGCTCAATTCACTCAATATAAGTACAATAGTCCTACATGTGGTGTTGCTAATCCTCTCTCTCTAGACATCATCATGTTGTTATCCCGCAACATATTGAGATACCTCATGTTGAGACATATCATGGTAAGGGTGATCTTATGATTCATGTTAGTACTTTCTAAACTATGTGTAGTTATTTTTCTCATTACTATAGGCTCATGGATAAGTTTCTCACATGAACTTTGAGGGAGAAACCTTTGTAATTGTATTGTTCTTTACCACCTTATTCAATTTATTCCTTTCAACAACATGTCAATGCTTTCATTCAAAAATTTCAAATACAAGATTGGTCCTCATACTTCTTTAACTAAATCAAGGCATTGTAGATAAAATGTTAAAGAAAGAGTTAGTGACTTTATTGGTAGATTCAAATATTTGTATGGTCAAACATATTATCTTGGGCTTGATCATGATATTCAATGTATTTTTATTTATAATTTACAAAAAAATATTAGAGATAAGATTCTCCTTATAAATGATACTTCCTTCTCACATATTTGTGAAATGCTTCACCATTATCAATTATAAGTGAGCCATCTTGAGAGTTCCACTCCAATGGCTCTTTCAATAGTTGATAAGAGTGATGTTTTTGTTCATCAAACAAGTTTTCTAAACCCAACAACTGCATCAAAATCCACAAGATAACAAATATAGTAGATGATCAAGTTGCTACTACATCTAAATGTATGGCTACATTTTTCCTCTGTGTCATCCTAAGTGCAAGTATACAAATCTATCTTAACCTTTACATGTGTTAATGTCAAAGTTAATTAATCTCAATATTATTAAGCTTCCTCCTATCGATCCTGTTGGTACTAGAAAACCAATACCCAAATCATTTGATCAAAATATTTCTCATCAATGGTGTAGGAGTATTTATTGGGTCAATGGGAGGCATGAAGATACAAGGATTCACAACTTATGTTTCAAGGGAAAATTGACCTAATTATAATCTATTAAAGTTAATTATGGCCTTCCCTTTTGACAAAATAGATACATAATATTTAATTTTCCTAATGGTATTGGTGTTACCTTGGACAAAATCCTACACCCTTGTTGCTATGATATTTCTAATGTTGTCATTGTTGGTCAAAACTCAATTCTCTTATATTATGCTATATGACATGTTTAAGGAAGGAAATTTCTATCAGAAACTAATGTGTTATTGGGAACAAAACTATTAACCCGAACTGATAATGTAATTGGTAATGCTATGAATGAATGTAAAAGAGACATATCATTTGTTATATTTTTATTGATATCAAAATCTTAGTTGGCTAGACATTATGCTAACACAGTAGAGTGTCATATCATTTGATTAATGAAGAGGATTTGAAGAAAGTTTGATGAAGATAGTATTGATAAGTCGATATTCAATGGGTACTTGAATGATTTGGGTAGTGATAATGTAATATTGGTTTTTTTTTTACAATCATATATTGTTGTCATGTATTGGAGATCGCAAGATTAATTCAGTGACAATGTTAATGTAGGGAGACTGTATTCACCGAGTAACTATAGTATTGCCCAAGCAATTGGAAAAGAAAAAGAAAACTCATTATTTCCCAAGCGAGTCTCACTATCAACCAACTTCTATATTAACGGATTAAATGCTATGTTTATCGAGTAATAGTTGGATGAACAAGTTTGGAGAATTAGAATCTAAAGTCGACTTGTGATGGAAATTTGGAAAGTTTAAGATGGTCTTATGCCTAAGTCAAAGTTTTATACAAGATCAATGATAGGAAAAATTCAATAAGGATATGATGATGAAGATTGAAGAAGAATAAGGTTGAGCACAAATTTATTTGAAAGTTATATTTTTTGAGTAAATAGATTCATTGAATGGAGATTTAATTTGGATATTTGGTATGAACCTAAGATCAATGATTTTGATTAATTGACAATAAAAGGAAGGATCTGGAATCTTAGAGATGACTATTTAAGGAGGAGATCAAGACACTTTTGTTGTTAATCATGTTGCTGAGTATGTTGTCTATGTTGTTGATGCAAAGTATTGAGAAGAAGAACAGAGCAAGGTGAATTGAGAAGAGTAGAGGGAAGAGAGAAGAAGAGTTGGTGAAAGTGAAGGTCTAAATCAACTGAGTAAGAGATTGGATAGAGATAAGAACATAGTAGAGATCTGAACTTGAGAAAAGGTAGTTGTTATTCTTAACAAATCATTTCTACTATTACTTTTTAACCATTGTAGTAGAAAATCTCAGAAAAATCAGTGGACCTAACAAGTATGTGAAACCCTATATGGTAAAATCAATCAATGGTGTTTTTAAGTCATTTGGAGCAAGCCACTCTTAAGACAAGATCAAGGAGTGATAAGGTATAGATGATCTTTTGGTGAAATCCTCTAGAAAGGTCACATTAATAATGTGTATGTAACCTTTAATGAGGTTGTCTCCTAGAAGGTCTCACTTCAAAAGAGTGAATTTTTTGGTTTACCAGTCCCAGGTGGTTTTTCCCTTCACAAGGTTTCCATGTTAAAATCATGGTGTCAAAAGTGTGAATGTTATTTATGTTGCAAGTTGTTTTACATGCTTTTCATATTACTACAACTCAATAGCAACTAAGTAATTACAAGGTAATAACTAAGTTATTTTATTGACACTCGGTAATGCAAAAAAAAGTAAGTCAACAATGATGGTGAGTAGAAGCAGAGGAGGAAGTGTAGCTTTTCAAAATTTGAAACCTGTTTTGGGTGGGATTCCTTTGGTTGGATGGGATTAGAATCATGGTCTAGGTCACGAATTGTAGGAAGGGGATGGAGAATGTCAGGGAAATTCAGAGGTTGGAGAATAGAAACAGAATGGAGATAGTGACCCACATGCCCCTAGAAAGGCTCCGGACAAGTCTCCTTCAGTCCCCAAGGTAGGCCTTCCTGGGGAACAGATTGCAAAATGGTCTTCACTATTTGGAGTTAAACCAACTGGTAAGTCTTCTTTTCTAGCTGTTAAAGTGTTCCTTGGAGTAGAAAAAGGCACTTGTGCAATTGCTATTCTAAATGAGCTTGTTGACCAAAACATTGCTTCTATGACTTCTACCCTGGTGGGTAATTTCATTGGGCTAAGGCCAAATATAGACATTGCTAGATCTTTCACACAGAAGAAATGGAACCTTAAAGGTCAAGTCACAGTCACTGCCATGGCCAAAAAATTTCTATCTTTTGAATTTTCTTGCAATGAGGACCTTTCAAACATATTGTGTGAAGGACCTTGGGTAATAGGACACTCAACTTTGGTCCTCCAAAAGTGGACATCAAAGATGGACTTGAATTATTCTTTTTTTGTGTAAGCTCCAGTCTGAGTTAGACTTCCATAGCTTCCACTAGAGTTCTAGAATGAGGATGTGTTCGTGGGAGTGGCTAGTTCTTTTAGTGAGCTTCTCTCCATAGACCCAATAATAGCTTCTAGAAGAAGGTTAACCTATGCCTATATCTGTATTGGAGTTGGGGAGGGGTGGATATGTCGGAGGTGGTAAGCTTCCATTCTAAACTAGGAATACATGTTCAGAAGTTGGACTATGAAAGTGTGCCTTTGCCTACTTTCATTGTTTGAAAATAGGTCATGAGGCCAATCGATGCCCTAGGGCTAAAGAGGAAAAGAACAAGAAAAAATCTTCTTCCAAATTTGGAAAGAAAAGGAAAAATTTTTGGAAGCTGAAGAACATCAAGGGTCCTGAGACCAATTGCCCTGAGAATCAAGAGGTGATTGTGGAAATCCCTGTAAAAGAAGTGAAGGTCTCAAATTAGGATGTTTCCCAGATCAAAGAGGTAGATAAAGATGTGAAGGCTTTAGATCCAGCTGACTCTCAGACCAAAGTGGTGGAGATGGTCTCAGATCTAGATGATCCCCAGATCAAAGTGATGGAGGGAGGACTAACTAGTGGAAAAAAAGGGCTTAATAAGGAGAAAATCAAACCAACCTCTAAAGGGGAGAAGGGTCATTATGATTCTTCCCTTCAAGTAATTTGTCAAACTTCTTCCCCATGGAGGATGGGGAGGAGCAATTATTGAAAGATGAAGAGGAGATAGTGCCAAAAATCTTAGGGTACCAAGGGGCTTCCCTCATCACCTTTGGGGGATCATGTAGCGTCCATTAATTTGGGAACTAGGATTCTAAATTTGGTCAAAAATTCTTCCCCTAGATAGATTTCAAGAATGGAGGAATGGCTTGAGATTTTCTCAGATGAAAACAAGGGGATTTGGACCAAGGTTAAGAAGAAGAAAAGTAGAGACCCTTCCCCAGTGTCACTAGCAGCTACCAAGAGCCAAGTTAAAGCTAATGTGGGGGTTAAACCAAAGACACCAAGCAGAAAGAGTTTAATCCAAACCATTCAAGAGGAGGCTAGAAATAATTTGTCTTATGGGAGCCAAAGAACGATCAAGGAGTGCTCTATTAAAAATAAATGAAGATAATATCCTAGAATATAAGGGGCTAAATGGAGCCCATAAATAGGAGGTAGTTAGGAACATGATTAGAGATCATAGACCTAATTTTATGTTGATCCAGGAAACTAAAATGAAGAAGGATCTAGTGGGTAAGATTTCCTTTAGTAACAGCATGGATGGAGAGGCCACAAATTTTGAGGGTGCATCCGGATGACTACTCACATTCTACAATAATAAGCATTTCCTAGTAACCACCATTTATAATTAAGGTAATTCACTATTATGTAAATTTTTGTATATTAATAGCAAAGATTCTTGGCTTCTTTTAAGTGTGTATGCCCCTAATTCTAAGAGGGAGAGGAAGGATTATTGGACCAAGCTTTGTTCTATAATTTAGGATTGCAACCTTAACAAAGGAATAATAATGGGAGATTTCAATAGTCCCCTTTTTGATGAGGAAAAATCTGGGGGTTTGGTCACGAACTTGGATAGCCAGTTGGATCTCTCAAATTTCATAAACAGTTTGGCTCTCCTAGGTTTTCACTTGGTCCAACAGGCGAATGGGGAGTGATTGTATCTGGGTCTACCTTGATAGAGCTCTCATATCTCCTGATTGGTTGAACTCTTTCTCTTGCAAGCTCTCCCTTCTTCCCAAAGTTGGTTTGATCATTCCCCTATTTCTCTTTCGATAGCCCCTCTTGTGACCAAGTGGAATTTTCCTTTCCATTTTGAAAAGATGTTGATATCCCACTTGGACTTGTTATCTAGGATCTCCTCTTGGTGGAACATTGAGGTGGAATGGACTGCAATGTTTAGGGTTACCAAGAAACTGAGAAATGTAAAATGTAATATCAAACTTTGGAACAAGAAGGACTTTGGTCATATTTTCCAAGCCAAGGAGAAGTCTCATCACCTTCATACTGTAGAACCAGAATTAGTATGCAAAGAACATTAACAAATAAAGTAAACATTCACAAACCAAAAACTAAATTCACATATATGCTTAGACAAAGAAAGAGAACAAGAAGTGCAAACCTCACAAGAGAAAACACTCCATGCTTTCTTGATTCTATAGATGTGTCCTTTTGCTGTGGATGTATGCTCAAGATGCTCAAAAGCTGCTTCAATGGAGATGGGTAATGGCAAATTGGTAGCTTTGTGAGCTCTCAATTTGGCATTATAAGGGTATGGTTGATGGCTTTGGTTCTCAAAATAGCATGGTAACTTTAGCTCAAAGATTGTTGATGAAATGGCTTGGGATGGGATTCAATTTATAGGCTAAGGGGTAGAGAGATGGAGGGCTTAGATGCAAGGATGGATGAAGGCTTAAGGAGGGCTAAGATGCACTCAAAGGGGAGCACATGGATTGTGCTTGTTTAGCACAAATGGGAAGGTGACACTTGTCACAAGGAGGATGAGTGTGAGAGGGTAGGGTAAAGGGTTGGTTAAAGTCATGATGAGTGGGGTTGAGTATGTAAGAGGGATGTAAGAGGAATGAGTGTGGAAGAGGGAAGAGTGTGTAAGATGGATGTAAGAGTCATGAGTGGGCTTGTAAGAGTCTTTATGTTTTGTAAGAGCACTCATGACTTTAGTGGTTGGGTTTTTTTGAGGGGAGACTTTGGTTTGGATTAGGAAAGTCTTAAACTTGTTTAAGGAATGTGACAACATTAGTGGGTGGATTAGGCTTGGGTTTAGGATTAGATTAGGGATGTTAGAGATGTGCAAGTGGATGGCATTAATGAGGGTGGGTGAGTTAGTGGCTAAGCTTGGTTAGTATGGGTGGATGGGGTGGATTAGGCTAAATGGAGGATTAGAGATAGGTTAGGGGTTTTTGAATTTGAGGATTTCATTTATCAAATAGATCTATTTAATAAATGGGGATTTTTGGAATTAGATAGAAGAATAGGATTTAATTGATAAATAATAGATTATTTGATTTATCAATTAGCACTATAGATGATTAATTAAATTAATCAACTAGGGGATGAAAAAGGATTAATTAAATAGAAATTTAATTAATAATGCCTTTTTAGATAACTAAATAGGATTACTAAAATAGTGTAATCAAATTTAGGTGTCTACATTTTGCCCCTCTTTGACATAGTGTTGAGACAACACTATTTCAAAGAAGTTCGAATGAAGACGACACGAAGAAGATGTTTTAGCAACAAGGTTGCCCTAGTCTCGGATAAGAAGAGGAGAGACTAGACTTAGATGATGCCCCCTCAAGAAGGCGACGGGGAGAGAAATGAGGCTCGACGACTTCTTGAAAAATACAAGAAATTGAGATGAGCTGAGACGCAGGTTGGCGAAGAGAAGGGGCTGAATTAGCTCAAACTCTCACTACGGGAGAATGAAAAAGGGAAATCAGAGGCACAATAGTAAAGCAAGCTTAAGACTTTCCAGGATTGGGGGGGGAGATGGAGGAGCGGAGCGCTATAAAAGGAATCCATGGTAGGGAGATGGATGATAGAATGATAAAGCTGATGCAACAGGATTTCAAAGGGTCAGATTGGCGAAAGATGGGTTTCGGAGATCCCTAGGACTAGGATTGTGGATCTCGAAAGATGAGGCTTGGTGGATTGATTTGATTGGTGGATCCCAAGACTAGGATTGTGGATCCCTAAACCTAAGCGTGAGGAGTGATTCAAAGAGATACTGATGCATAAGCTGGGGTAGGAGCGACAGATGTAGGATATGGATGAGGGATAATGGAGATGAAGGAAAACCATTGAAGCTTTTTGAGCGGGGGGATACTTCAAAGAGAAGTACCACCATGTAGTTGAGCACTAGATTTGCTATAGGATTTTTGGTTAATTGCCAAGGTTACCAAGAACATCAAGGCCTTTTCACCAACCGTCCAGAGGACTGACAAACTGACTCAAAACAAACACACAAGGATTGCCCCAGTATCACACATGAATCCCAGAGGAAGCAGCGTGGAAACGACACCAGGTAACCCACAAGCAGAAAAAAAAAATAAGAAAAAGACCTGATCAAGACCTTACGCTCTAATTGCCCCATTCGCAACATACCATGATATGGAAGATCATGGCAACCTTGAGGAGGGAACAAGGAGATTGCTTGGAAAAGATATTTCAAGACCCAAAAGGGAAGATCCCAAATCAAAAGAAAGTGAAAATCCAAAAGAGAACTGTTTGCCAACGAGATGGGTAGGACGAGGTACTAACAGACCAAGATCAGACATGAGGAAAGCTATATCCTGCAAGGACCTATCGGAGAGCACCTAAGCTGATGGATCAGGATGAGTAATGCATCTGGCAAGCTGAACTAAGAAGGATAACACTTTGGTGACATGAGATCTAGCTAAAGGATGCATTAGAATAGCTAACCAAGGTGTGTGATGTGTGCAAGATGTTGATCAAGGACAAACTGACACGAACGCTGGATAGATACAATGGTACTAAGCTAAAGAGGATGTACAAGCTGACAGACCAAGATATGTTACAAATGTACAAGTTTGTTCATGTTTTGGTTTTTGTGAGATGGAAATGTTTGTGAAGGATGGGATGTCTATAATAGTTGATAGGTAGATAGGTAGATGGTTTGTGAAAAGCTTAAGGAAAATGGGATTCTATGTGTGCATGTGATAGGATACAAGCTAAGATACAAGATTATTTACAAGCTGGAATATGGTACAAGCTTTGGACAAGATTTGGATATATACAAGGTATGGTACAAGATTTACAAGGTATAATACAAGCTTTGGTACAAGATTTACAAGCTATACAGGAGGTATTGACAAGCTCCATCAGATTTTAGATATTTGATTGGAACACTAAGGGAACAAGCAGGTGTTTTATGGGATGGTGGGTGGATGGATGAGGGATAGGATAGTGATAGATAATGGATTAGTCTTTAGCACACAAGGCGCCTGAATTACCAGGTTTTCACCAAGGTACCTATGCAAGGCGCTTGAATTGCCAAGTTTTCACCATTGGACGCTTATTTCTCTTTACTATTTTTTTTTTGTATTTTTTCAAAAGCTGGGTATTCCAAGGATCTTCAAGCATAGAACTTCTTGAGATGAACGATGTTAGTGAGATCATTCAAGATTTCTCCTTCTGGTGTAGATAATTGATAGGCTCCAAAGCCAAAGGAGGCAGTAACCACATAGGGACCAAGCCATGTAGGTTCAAACTTGCCTTTCTTTTCTCGATCTGCTTGGACTTTCATATTTTCTTTGAGGACCATGTCACCTAGCTGAAAGTGTCGTGGGAGAACCTTCTTGTTGAAATTTCTTTTGAGACGAGTTTGATAGACTGTGAGATGGTCATAGGCTTGTTGTCTCTTCTCGTCTAAGAGATCTAGTTGGGTGAGTCGAGCTACTCTGTATTCTTCATCTGAGATTTGCCCTCGCAAAGATATGCGTAGTGAGGGAAGTTCAACTTCTATAGGTAATACCGCTTCGGCACCATAGACTAGGGAGTATGGAGTTGTGCCTGTGGATGTACGGAAGGAAGTTCGATAGGCCCATAGAGCCGGATTTATTTGAAGGTGCCAATCACGGCCGGAATCATTGACAACTTTCTTTAGGATTTTGAGGAGGGTTTTATTAGTTGCCTCTGCCTGGCCGTTACCTTGTGGGAAATATGGGCTAGAAAAGCGGTGATGGATGCGGAGGGAAGTGCATAATTCTTCCATGTTGAGATTTTCAAAGTTACCTCCGTGGTCAGTGAAGATGGTGGATGGGATGCCGAAGCGGCAAACAATGTGGTACAAGATGAACTTGGAGACTTGAACTCCTGTAGCTGAGACTAGGGGGACTACTTCCACCCACTTAGTGAAATAGTCTGTAGCTGTTATTATCCATTTATGTCCATCAGATGAGAGAGGGGTGATAGTTCCAACTAGATCAAGGCCCCAACAAGCGAAAGGCCAAGGTGGTGCAATAGGTTGTAGATCCTGTGCTGGGGCATGCACAAGATTTGCATGTTGCTGACATGGGAGACACTTTCTGACAAAGTCACAAGAGTCTTCTTCAATGGTAGGCCAATAGTAGCCTTCTCTAAGGATTTGTCGTGCTAGGACAATACCACTCGTGTGGGCACCGCAAAGTCTGAAATGTACTTCTTTTAATGCCATCACGGCCTCATTTTCATCTAAACATCGAGAGAGAGTATCGTGATAACCCCGACGATATAGGGTATTGGCTATGATAACATAGCGGGATGATTTTCGGATGAGTTTCTGGCGTTGGGTACATGTGAGGTGAGGGGATATGATACCATCGTTAAGGTAAGCGTGAATTTCATGGTACCAAGGGGATTGGGGACCAACCAAGATACAAACACGGTTTGAATCCTCATTCGCATAGGTAGGTGTGAGGAGCTGCTCAACTAAAAACTCATACTGCGTAGCTTCTTGGGGAATTTCCAAGAGCGAGCTGATAGTGGCCATGGCATCTGCTGCCTTGTTCTGCATTCGAGGCACTTGTGTAAACTGAAGCTTTGTAAAATACTGGGTCAGCTGATCAACTAGCTCTTTGTAGGGTAATAGATTTTCATCTTTGGTTTGATATTCATTTAAGACTTGTTTGATGATGAGTTGGGAATCACCAAAGACTTGTAACTCGGTGATATTTCATTCTGTAGCTATCTTTAATCCTACTACAAGAGCTTCATATTCTGCTATATTGTTGGTGCTAGGGAATTGTAGCTTGAAGGCTTTTGGAATGTAATCTCCTTGAGGTGTAACTAATAATATTCCTGCCCCTGATCCATGAGAGGTGTATGAGCCATCAAAATAAAGCTTCCATGGGGGTTGTTCTTCAATTAGGCAGATATGCTCATCTGGAAATTCTGTGAGCAAAGGATATGCATCTAATAGAGGTGCATCAGCTAGGTGATCTGCTATAGCTTGCCCTTTGATTGCCTTTCTGTCCACATACTGGATGTCAAACTCACTTAGTAGCATAACCCATTTGGCCAAACGGCCTGTAAGTGCTGTTCTGGAGAGCATATACTTGAGAGGGTCAATCTTGGAGACTAGTTGGATGGTATGACTTAGCATGTAGTGGCGAAGCTTTTGAGTTGAGAAAACAACTGCCAAACAAGCTTTTTCCATAGGAGTGTAATTGAGTTCATAACCAACTAGGGTTCTACTGATATAGTAGATGGCTCTCTCTCTGCTATAATCATCATGTTGTGCTAGAAGTGCCCCTAGAGCAGTAGGTGTTGCTGATATATACAAGATCAAGGGACGACCAGGAACTGGTGGAACCAAGATAGGGGGATTGGTGAGATACTGCTTGAGATGATCGAAGCTGCGCTGACATAAAAGATCCCACTTGAAGTTCTCATTCTTCTTTAGCAAGTGTGAAAATGGTGTACACTTATCTGCAAGTTGGGAGATGAAGCGCCGGACAGATTGAAGTTTTCCCTGAAGAGAGCGAAGTTGTCGCAGTGTTTGGGGAGGAGGCATGTCTAAGATAGCCTTGACCTTTTTGGGGTCGATCTCTATACCCCGTTTAGAAACTATGAAGCCTAGAAGCTTGCCAGATGTGACCCCAAAGACAAACTTCTTGGGATTTAGCATGAGATAATATTGGGCCAACCTATCAAAGACTTTTTCTAGGTCAGCAAGATGATCCATGAAGGTGTGAGATTTGACCAAGATATCATCCACATAATCTTCCAAAATGCTATGGATAAGATCATGGAAAATGGCTGTCATAGCTCTTTGATAGGTAGCCCCAGCATTCTTTAGGCCAAAAGGCATCATGGTGTAGCAAAAGGTTCCCCAGGGGATAGTGAATGCTGTCTTATGTTGATCCTCTTCTGGAATCTTGATCTGATTATACCCAAAAAATCCATCCATAAGGGACAGGATTTCATGTCCAGCTGTAAGATCTACAATCATATCTATGTTGGGCAAGGGAAAATCATCCTTTGGACAAGCTTTGTTAAGATCTCTAAAATCAGTACAGATTCTGATGTCACCGGAAGGCTTAGTGACAGGGACCATGTTGGAGATCCATTCTGAGTAGTCGATAGGTCGGATAACCTTAGCAGCTAACATTCTTTCTAGTTCAGCTTTGACTAGTAATGCCACCTTGGGGTGCATTTTCCTAAGCTTTTGTCTGACGGGCTTGATCTTTGGATCGACTGCAAGATGATGAACTACAAGCTTTGGATCGAGTCCTGGCATGTCCTGATATGACCATGCAAATCGGCCAATGTTCTCTCATAAAACCTCAAAGAGGAGGTCAGCTTGGTCTTGTGATAGGGATGCAGCAATGTGAACAATTCTAGGGATCTCTAAAGAACCAATGTTGACTTCTCTAGTATCCTCTATTAGAATAGAAGACACCTCTGGTCGATTATCTTGAGGAGGCAATACTAAATCCTCATGTTCTGCTTGTGGCTCTGGATTTTCTTGCTGAGGGGTTCTCTTCGTTGCCTTAGCTAGTCCCAGATTTACCTTAGTTCCAGTTTTGGGTGTATCGAAACTAGGTTGGGGATTTTCTCCAAAATACCCCTTAGGATCTAGCTTGTAGATGTAGGCAGAATCTGGCTTTGTCTTCTTATGAGGAGTTTCAGCTCCCATGAATCTTAGAAGCGCTTCCTCTAATGCAAACTCATCAATATGTATGACACTTGGTTGGTCCCAATCTATGAGTTGTGGATGAGCAAGTGGTAGGTCAATGAGATGGATGGATAGTTCTTGGAGAATAGAGTCTCCTAGGAAGATTTGGTCTGGGATATCATCGTAGGCTCTCTTTTCAACTTCCTTAGGAATGTCTTCGATTTCGACAAGGTCGGGGTGGATGTCCGAAAAAGCGTGACCATTCTCGTTGGTGCCCCCAGTTGTGGGTATGCCAAAGCCAAGATCTGACTTTATTTCCCAATCATGTGCTTCGATGGGACATTGCATGCCCCTTTCTTCTGGTCCTAGTCCACCTCCTTGATAGTTCCATTTTTCAGTGACGAGCTTATGTTGTTGGGGATACTTCTGGCTGAAGTGATCAAGGTGTGCTTGATTTCTTGGAGGTGCATCCTTATGTAGCCAATTGTTGATATCTGGAGTGAGCTCCTCATGAAGAGGGGTTTTTGAGGACACAAAGGTGGTTGGGCCAAACTGTTTGTATCGAGGAGGTGGAATCTCCTTAGCTTTGTGATATGTTGGCCGTCCATGGGTATGTGGATCAAGTGGGATTGCTCCGACAGCAAATGCATCTGATAGACTATATTCTCCACATCCTTTGTTGTTGATCTTTACAGTAGATAGGGTGGAGGCAAGGATGGTTTCTGCGTCATTACAAGTGTTGGATGAGCTGGCGATGGCTATGCCGATGTCTATTCCAGGGCAATGGTTTGTATATGAAGCTTCAACTGCATTGCAGTAAGCAAAGGGTTCTGGATCGGCATGGATGGTTACCTCAGTGCCTTGATGCAGAAATTTGATGCACTGATGGTAGGTGGATGGAACGGCCTTCATAGCATGAATCCATGGGCGACCGAGGAGGATGTTAAATGGTAGGTTTAGATCAACAACATGGCAAACTGTCTCTTGAATGACTGGACCAACCTTGATTGGTAGCAAAATAGTCCCTTCTGTGGTCCTTTCCAAGTTGTCATAAGCTTTGATGGTGATAACTCACTGATCATATCTGCCTTAGTATACCCAGCTTGTTTTATGAATTTTAGGGTGCAAATGTTCAAGGCTGATCCATTATCTATCATTACTTTTTTCACGGCAAAATTGGATACCATGATGGCTATGTGAAGTGGAAGGGTGTGATCTGGCTCAACCGCGGGTATGTCGGTGGGTTTGAAATATAGGGCACATGAGGATGAAAGGTGTCCAACAAGATTACGAAAATTAGTAGCATTGATATCAGAAGGGACACGGGATTCTATGAGAGCACTGTCAAGGATGTCTTTGTACACAGGACTAGTGCGGAGAAGGTCTAAAATGGATATTTGGGCTGGCATGTTCCCAAGGTGTTCCAAAATATTATACCGGCTTTTTGATGGAGCTGATGGTGTTGATGAAACTGGTGGGCCTGCGATGTTAAATCGCGCTCTTCGAGTGGTGACCGCACACTCATTGTCTGGTCCTCGGATATTGATAACATTGACAGAAGACTCTTTCTCAGATATACAACCTATAAGGCTACCATAGTCTATATAGGATGAAGTGTGGTCATTGTTCTTCCCATGCTATTGGTTTGGCTGGCGGTTGTTGGTGTTGTTTTGGATAGGTGCTTTTCCAGGATTTTGGTTGTTGTGTGGAGGAAAAGCATTTTGATAAATCTGTAAGCCTACATTGGGAGAGGTTTGGGCACCAATAGTGATTTCCTTCCGATCAATGAGGTCTTGCACATAGTCTTTCAATTTCATGCATCTGAGGGTGGTGTGACCGTTTACCCTATGGAACTTGCAATACTCATTGTCTTTGTACCATGCAGCTTTGGATTGGCTTGGATCAATTTGCTGGGTAGGAGGAAATTTGATGAGGTTTTCCTTAGCCAATTTCTCAAAAATAACATCCAATGGCTCACCAAGGGGTGTATAGTTTCTAGGTGCAGGTTGGAATCTGGGCTTTTGCCCTGCAGCTACATTGATGGCATTAGCTTGATTGTTAGACCCTTGAAAGTTGGGTCTTGTATTGTGGTTTTGATAGCTTTGGTTATTTCGTTGTTGGTAATTGGTAGCTTGTTGGTTGTTTGTTTGATATGGTGGGTTAGACTGGTTTTGAGAAGGACCAACGATATTCACATGTCTGGTGTCAGTAACCCCATCTATTGCAACATGCTTGTTTTTGTTCCAATACCTAGACTTGTCATTGGAATGTGATTGATTTTGGTTGGCCTCTTTGTAAATCTTTACCACACCATCTTTGATGAGTCCTTGCTCAAGGATCATTCCTTTCTCTTTGATATCCTTATAGGTCTGCAAACAGTTCATGGTCATGTGGTGAGCCAAGCTAGGATGTGCATTATCAATAAACATTTTCACCACATGGCATTCTGGCAAGGTGCAGGATATGCGGGTGGTAAGGGTTTGCCATCTTTGCAGGTATTCGGCAAGGCTTTCTCCACCTTTTTGCTTGGTGTGGACAAGATCAACTATTGATAGCTCTGTTTCAACAAGATGGGCATATTGGGCTACAAATGCCTCAGATAATTCAGCAAAGTTTTTAATTGTGCCATAGGGGATTCTATAAAACCATTCAAGAGCTGGTCTAGCCAAGCTTTTGGGAAAAAGGCGCAAGAGGAAGACATCATTGTATGCCACCTCCTGGCAATGCATGTAAAATTCTTTGATATGTGTGACAGGGTCTCCTTTTCCTCTGAATTTGTCAAATTTAGGTACCTCAAAGTGTTTGGGAAATGGTGTCGTGGTAATGGCTCTGTCAAATGGGTAAGGACACACATTCTCAAACTTGAATGTCTTTGGATCATTCCCTTCTTGGATGGCTTTCAGAGCTGTCTTCATTTGCTCCCACTCTGAATTGATAGGTGATGGTTGGGGTGCCCTCAATGTAGGAGTGCCTTGAGGTAGGTATGTGCTGGATGGGGCCACTGAATATGGATGGCTGTGAGGGATTTTTTGATAGGGATTGTACATTGTTTGGGCAGCTGCATGGTGGATGATGGGTTGTTGAGGGGGAGGCGGCGCATATTGCTGCATGTGCTGCGAGGCTTGCTGTTGATATGGGATTTGAGGTTGGGATTGAGAAACATAAGCTGGTTGTGGGATAAATGGATTGCTTTGTGGAGGTAAGGTATAAGATGGTTGTGAGGCTTGGGGAAAGGATCGGAGGGCTTGTGGGGTTTGACCAATATATGTGGGTTGTGCCCCTATTTGGGATGGCATCTGCAAATAATTGGTAGTTGGCTGGGGTGGTGGATTACTTCCTAGAAGTGGCATTGAAAAGTAGTTGGTAATTGGAGGTAATGGATTAGTTGGTGGTGGAGGTGGTGGGAATTGAAAGCTTGGGAATGGAACTGATGGGGTTTGTTAGCTTGGTAGAAGATTGGCAGTAGCTTGTGAGTTTTGATAGCTTTGTGGAGTGAAGGTAGTAGCTTGTGGATTTGTGGCTGGTGGTATTGAGCTCCCAAGACTTAATGGAAATCATGGGATTGTACTTTGGGCTGTGGTGAACAAGCTAGGGGTGATGAAAGGTTGATTACTTGGCCCCATGGGTGGCAGCCCTGTTGTATATTGCTGAGGTTGGCCAAAGATGCTAGCACTGATTTGGGAGATGGGTGGATTTGGAAGGCTGGGTTGGGGAGCAGCAGCAATAGTGAAGGGGGTGAACAGTGAGATGTTTTGGGTAAAGGGGGTTTGGAGTGGAGAGGTATGAACCAAGGATGGAGTGGTGGTGGCTGGGTTGGCTTGCAGCATGGAGATTTCAACTTGGGTGGATGATGGTATGTTTGGGTCTGTTGGGTCATATGGATTGGCTGGAGGCTCTTCTTTTGGAATATATTGAGGATAATTTGGATCATAAGAGCCTATGGGTGGTGGTAGCTGCCCAAACAATGGGTGAGATGGATCTGATAATGGAGGGGGTCTTCCAAAGTCAAAGGTTCCTACATTGTCCCTTCGAAAATTAGCCATGATTGTCTCTTTGTTTTTGTCTATAATGGCGTTTACGAATACTGCATTTCCTGGTTGGTTCATGAAAGCTTCAATGTCAGTAGGTGATGGCATAGCTTGCTCTGGGCTGAAGGATGGCTGAGTGCTCAAGGGGGGTGAGGTTGTTCGATCCAAATGATAGGGCTCCATTGTTTCATTCTTCTTGGCTAAGCGAGTGACCGGTGGCATGAAAAATGCTCCTAGGGATGAGATGCAATAATGCTGATGGATGCAAAAGGGGGAAGGCTTTTCTATGCAAATGATTTCCTAGGTTGAGGCAAAGCTATATGACAAAACCTAAGGAGGATTGGGTTGGGGATTCTAACTTCAAAGATATTTTGTCAAAGTACAAAAGGTCTGCTTTCCTATGTGCAAGCTTGGTGGTGATTGTGTCAACTTAAGGATAGACTGATGATCCTTTAGGAAGAACACAAGATTGACCACTTGTGAATCCCAACCTTTAGCTCAAGGTGATGAGGGATAACAAGTGATAAAGCTAGATTACCCTAGACAAAGCTCTATCAAAGGGATAACCTTGGTGAGATTGGTGGATTTGGAAGATTTTAGGAATGGCAAACTTTTAGCAAGGTGACAACAATTTTGAAAGCTTAGATGTGTAGATTTTCGATTACTAGCTAGATGGTATGATTCTAAATGAGATGGATGAGCTAATAATGCTTAAGGGGATAAGCTAAGATGGCTGGCTTTTCTACAAAGATGAATCTAGAGTGAATCTTATCCAAGAAGATGTGGAGAAACAAGGGTGTCTAATCTTAGAAATCATGCCTAGTTGGTAAGGTATAAGCAGGATTAACTCCTGGATGTTGGCTAAATTTGATGGTGCGCTCTAACCAGGCCTCTTGAAGTGCTTCGTCGGTAGCTTTGTCCTCTGCTTTGTGGAGTTTGGAAATTCGTGGGCTTGGTGTTATTTCTTTTCTCTTGGCTGAAAGTTCTTGGTATGCTAGAGATGGCTTGAGTTTGACCTTGTGAAACTTCTGTTTGGGTTTGGGTTGTTCCGACATAAATTCCTGAATTTGCTTGGCTTTGGGAAAAATCTCAGTTGTTTTGCTTCAACTTGTTCAACTTCCAAAATAGGCAGTGACTATGCTAAGTGTGCCCTAAGCTAGGATTGACCAAGTTTGGCAAACATTCATTCAACAAGTAAAATAAAAACAAGCAATAGATAGGAACACCCAGATAGAAGTTTGTGGTTCTCAGAATGTGATACTTGCGCCAAGGAGTGTGTATGTTCTACAAATGTTTCGATTAGTCACTCCAAACACATTAACATCCTAGATGGTTTTCTGCAAGGCAGACAATTGGTTTAGCTAGGGAGTCCTCGATATACGCAAGGTACGTGAGGCCCAAATCCGTAGATGAGACCAAAAGGATGTCACACAGCCGAGAGGAGCGGTAACCCACTTCTCCTCTTTCACTTCTCAAGGGTATAAAGTTCCTTGAGGCTTAGCCCGAATGACAAAATCTTGATCCCAAGAGAGGTGTCTTTCGATTCACCTCCCGATTCTTATACTCTGCCGGAACGCTGGAGTTGAGGTCGTCCAAGGGGTGATGAAATCCCCAAGCAGACCTCCTAAAAAAAGAAACAAGGTTTTGGATCCTAATATTATGCACCCAAGATGGCCTCGAAAGACGACAAGGGGAGAGAAGACTCGGATGACCTTGGGCTAAAAAACATGCTTGTTCTTTTACCAACTGACTCTTATGTGTGCTAATCTAGACTTTGCAAGCACTCATGTTTAAGAGACAATGTTCAATTCCAACTTGAAGCACCAACAAAAGTAAATCGATCGAAGAATGCAAACAATAAGAAGAGTTAGGGTCAACAAAAGCAAACTCGCGCGCCCGGAGGCCCTCCACGTCAAGTATCGATTAATTTTCTTTAAGGCATTCAAGATTGAGTGTGAGTTTGTTTTAAGCCCAAAACAAAAGTGTGTGAGATTCGATTTCAAGCGCGCGCCCGGAGGCTCTCCACGTCAGTTGTTGTTCAATTTTAGTGCCCAAACTTGAAGTGTGATTGATTTAATCTAGAGTTTTGGCCATTTAAGAATTTTGATAAAGTTAAAGCAAACGTTCAAAGACCAAGTGAATGAGTTAGATTGTGGAACATTTAACACCTTTTTCAAGTAGACCCATCCCCATAAATGGCGCTGAGATTGCAACCAATGGTTAATATTTGATGGGTGATTAGAAAAGAGGTGAGTCCAAGGAACTACTCAAATTGATTTTTGTAAATTTGTATTTTAACTTAACAAAGTTTCTTAAATGTCCAAAAATCAAACTTTACCTAGATTGCATGTGAAAAAGAGATTTGTAATGGTTAATTGATCCTTGGCATTCAAGATTGGATTTTTTTTTTTTAAGCATGCATTCCAAAGAAAGTTGATTTTAACGCATGACATTCAAGAGTGTGTTTTTGAGCAACATTCATTCAATGAAAAATGTGTTTAACCATTCAAGTTCATTTTTTTTTTTTAGCAACATGCATTCAAAGACAAATGGTTAAACATTCAAGTTCATTTTTTTAGCAACATGAAAACCTGCAAGAAACATGGTTAGTGGTTCCATATGTGCTCCAACCTGCAATGAGACAAAAAAAAAAAAAAAAGCAATTTAGTTAGTTAGCCAAAATCTTCAAAAATGAGAGCTTAACTATGGGAAAAAAAATTTTAACTTTTTTTGTTGTTTTTTCTATGCGTAAAAATGCTTAAAATGGTCTAAATCCTACGGAACCACTAAAAGTCAAATTTTGATTTATACTCTTTTTTTTTTTTTCTTTTTCTTTTTTTTAGCTACAAAGTGCAGAAATAATAAAGCAGAAATGGAACATAAGCAAGCAAAGAACACAGTCTGCCAAAATACGAAGACGCTGAACTACAGAGGCACCAAAATACAAAGAGGACAAAACAGATTTGCAGCACAAAACACAGGTGACAAGCAGAGATGTCGATTTTCGCAGACATGGATTTTTGCAGACACAGATTTTTGCAGACACAGATTTTTGCAGATGTCGATTTGCGCAGACGCGGATTTTTGCAGATGTCGATTTTCGCAGACGCGGATTTTCGCAGAAGTCAATTTTCGCGGACAGAACAGGTTGTAGACGCCAAAACTGCGCCAGAAAAAGCTGAAAATGCGAATTTTTTTTTTTAGATGGTATTTCTTCTTCCTAAGTGCGTTCTTTAACCTGCAAAAACAAGAAAAACACCCTCACAACACACTCAAACAACAGTAAACATTAGATGGTTAGAAAAATGACATATAGATGAAAATAGATGATTAAATGACCCATAGTGGGGTCTCACCAGGCGTGCCAAAATGTAGAACCAGAATCAGTATGCAAAGAACATTAACAAATAAAGTAAACATTCACAAACCAAAAACTAAATTCACATATATGCTTAGACAAAGAAAGAGAACAAGAAGTGCAAACCTCACAAGAGAAAACACTCCATGCTTTCTTGATTCTGTAGATGTGTCCTTTTGCTGTGGATGTATGCTCAAGATGCTCAAAAGCTGCTTCAATGGAGATGGGTAATGGCAAATTGGTAGCTTTGTGAGCTCTCAATTTGGCATTATAAGGGTATGGTTGATGGCTTTGGTTCTCAAAATAGCATGGTAACTTTAGCTCAAAGATTGTTGATGAAATGGCTTGGGATGGGATTCAATTTATAGGCTAAGGGGTAGAGAGATGGAGGGCTTAGATGCAAGGATGGATGAAGGCTTAAGGAGGGCTAAGATGCACTCAAAGGGGAGCACATGGATTGTGCTTGTTTAGCACCAATGGAAAGGTGACACTTGTCACAAGGAGGATGAGTGTGAGAGGGTAGGGTAAAGGGTTGGTTAAAGTCATGATGAGTGGGGTTGAGTATGTAAGAGGGATGTAAGAGGAATGAGTGTGGAAGAGGGAAGAGTGTGTAAGATGGATGTAAGAGTCATGAGTGGGCTTGTAAGAGTCTTTATGTTTTGTAAGAGCACTCATGACTTAGTGGTTGGGTTTTTTTGAGGGGAGACTTTGGTTTGGATTAGGAAAGTCTTAAACTTGTTTAAGGAATGTGACAACATTAGGGGGTGGATTAGGCTTGGGTTTAGGATTAGATTAGGGATGTTAGAGATGTGCAAGTGGATGGCATTAATGAGGGTGGGTGAGTTAGTGGCTAAGCTTGGTTAGTATGGGTGGATGGGGTGGATTAGGCTAAATGGAGGATTAGAGATAGGTTAGGGGTTTTTGAATTTGAGGATTTCATTTATCAAATAGATCTATTTAATAAATGGGGATTTTTGGAATTAGATAGAAGAATAGGATTTAATTGATAAATAATAGATTATTTGATTTATCAATTAGCACTATAGATGATTAATTAAATTAATCAACTAGGGGATGACAAAGGATTAATTAAATAGAAATTTAATTAATAATGCCTTTTTAGATAACTAAATAGGATTACTAAAATAGTGTAATCAAATTTAGGTGTCTACACATACTATTTAGGATATAATGATCATAATAGGAACATAGAAATGTCAATTCTCTCTAATATTCATAACACTATTAGTAGAGAAGAGAACTTTTGGAAACAAAGATCCATAATCAACTAGCTTAAAGAGGGTGATCAAAATACCAGGTTTTTCCACCTTTCCACTCTTAAGCATAGAGAAAACAATAGGATTACAGGTATCAAGAAGGGCTAGTCTCTTTTGACTAATGATAGTGATATTTCTATTTAGGCTGCTAATTTTTTCTCTTCACTTCTTTGTTGGGATCTAATGTTATCTTTGGAGGACCAGAAGGAAATTGTTTCATCTCTTCCACTTTTGATACAGCCTCATCATAATTCTATCTTGAGGGCAATATCAAATTATTAGGAAGTAAAATAAGCTCTATTTTTGCTCCCAGCTAATAAAGCCCTAGGTCTAGATGGTTTTGCTACTTTCTTCTTCCAGGTTTATTGGAAGGTGGTTAAGGTGGATGTTGTTAAGGCAGTGCAAGAATTTTTTGGAGCCAAGACTCTTTTGAAAGAGCTCATCTCTACCTTTTTTGTTCTTATTCCCAAAATCTCTAGGGCAGATTCTATGGACCAATTTAGGCCCATTAGTCTCTGCAATTCATTCTAAAAGATCATTTCAAAAGTTTTGATGACCAAAATCCTCAAAGTTCTTCCTATAATTATTTCCCTATAGTAAATGGGCTTTTTCCCTAGTAGACAAATCCTAGATTCTATTATGATGGTTCATGAAGTCATTCATTCAAGAGAGGTTGGGAAGAGGGAGGGCCTTCTCCTCAAATTGGATCTCTCCAAAGCTTATGACCAGGTGGATTGGACATTCCTTGTTTTAGTACTCTAGGCTTTTGGCTTTGATCATCAAGTATGTAAACTCATCTCCCAACTCATTTCTACCTCTTTGCTAGCTATCATGATTAATGGAGCTCCATCCGATTTCTTCAAAAAATCAAGAGGCTTAAGTCAGGGAGATCCCCTATCTCCCATCCTTTTCATTATAATGGCTGAGTGTATAGGGAGATTGATATAGAGAAAAAGTCAAGAAGGGATCTTGAGAGGAATAAAGCCCTCTTTAGGGCATGTTTCTTTCACTCACCAATAGTTTGTGGATGATATTATTATGGGAAGAGAAGCTTCGATTTAGGAGGCTAAATCGATGAAGAGATTACTAGATTTGTATACCAGGGGAACATGCTAGCTGATTAATTAGGCAAAAAGCTCAGTTTTTTTTATCAACAGCCATGTTGATAGACAAAGGAAGATTACTGGTATTCTTGGGTGTGGGGTGGGAAACCTACCTTTGAGCTATCTTGAACTTCTGTTGGGAACTAAGCTGTTAGACTCTTTCTGGAATGGGGTTATTGACAAGTTTAGTAAGAAGCTAGCAGGTTGGAAAGGTACCACCCTCAACCAAGATGGAAAATGTCTTTTTTTGAAGTCCACTCTTCAAAATCTCCCAACATATGCCTTGAGTCTCTAAGGGATTTCAGTAAAACATGCAGACAAAATAGAAAAGATCTAGAGAGATTTTTTGTGGTCTAGCCTAGAGGAACATAAAAGATACCCTCTAGTGGCCTAGGATAATGTATGTCTCCCCAAGTTCTATTGAGGGCTAGGAATCAAAAAACTTAGGCATCTCAATAATGCACTTCCAACTAAGTAGGTATGGCATATATTTAACAGTACTGGAGAATGGAGGGACATTTTGGTAGAGAAGTATATTAGGAGGTTGTCTCTAAGGTATTTTCTCAATGACTCTGACATCATGAATGGTTCAGTTATTTGGAATGGGATCTTAAAGGCAAGAACCCTAGCTAACTCTAAGGCCAAATGGAAAGTGGAAAATAGAGAGAACATCCTCTTCTAGCATGATAATTGGTTGATTTGGGGTCCTCTCATTAATAACCCTACATATGATAATTGGGCCAATACCTGTATAAGATTTTTTGAAATAAAATTAAGAGACTATAGAATGGACCAGGGATGGAGAGACCTATCTTTGATTTTGAATGATCTTAAGCTGATAATGGTGATGCTAAATTCTTTGATTTTGAATAATAATAATGATGAACTAATATGGGAGGGTAATCCTAGTGGATCATACTCAGTGGCCTTCGGGTACAACTCCCTTTGGAGCCTGAAGGAGAAACATCTTTGGGCTAAGGCCTGGTTTCCTGGCCTTACGCCTAAAATTAACATTTTCTTCTGGCTAATGCTTCAAGATAAAATTCTCACTCTGGATAATTTGGAAAAAAGAGGTCAGTATATCCCTAACAGATGTATTCTTTGCAAGCATCACTTGGAGATGGTTAATCATATTTTCATCCATTGCCCTTATTCAATGGAGGTCTAGGAATATCTCACCAATAACTATGGGGTAAGCTGGTGCAAGCTAGGAAATTTTTTGGACTTCCTTTGTCAGTGGTATAACATGTACAAAGGCACAAAATTGCATTGTATTATCTTATGGACTTTGCCCCACTTCTATTGGGGAGTTTGGAAGGAGCACTAATACATTAGGGGTCAATTTGTGACGGCAAGAAAATGTAATGTGTTTTTGGCTTTTTTTTTTCAATTATAGCCCGACAACGTTGCAATTGTGATGCTAATGGGATATAAGAGAAAAAAAAAGAGGAAAACGTTGCTCATTTGTTATACAACATGAACTCGTTCCACTACCAGATGCAATGTCAACAGATGGAGGCAAGGGAAAGTTTGAGGCAAGCTAGCTTTGGTTTTGAGGCGAGGCCATAACTACTTGAAACAACAGTGAATGAAGCTCTTTGTAAGGTTACATTTCTTTTTTTTCATTTTGTACTTCTTTCTTAGAATATGTTCTTGTACATTATTGTAGCTGAAGAATGAAAGAAATGTGACCGAACTAGAATTAATCACAAATGACAGGTCATGTCCAGTCCTCTTTTACTTTGGAATGTTATGTGATATTCGTGTCCACCACTATTTACATTGTGTGCATGGGTTTCCTAATTTTCCTTTCTTATTTCATACCTTTTTTTTTTGGATGATATATTCATTGGGAACTATTTGTTTAGAACCCACGAGAGGGATTATGTTTTTAAATTGTGCAATAGATTGTCTATTGTAGTGCCAATGAGGAAATAGAAAGAGTTGAGATTTACATTGTACGGGTCTAAATGAATATTAGAGTGGTCAAATATACAAGATATCTGATCACAAATAGAGCAATTCTTTTTGCAAATTTTTGATCACCCCTTTTGAGGATTTCCTTCACCAATGTGAAAGAGGAGACCACGACATTGAAAGTCATGATAGGATTTTGTTGTGGGAAAGAGTTGAAAGAGATTTATGAAGGATGGGTTTCAGAAAATGATACTTGACCACATTGTGCTTCTTATATCCATCTTATAATACAACAAACTGATCTTAAAACATTCCAACTACTACTATAATGTGCATGCTTTCTAAATTTTATGCTTTCTCTATGTAAATTTTATGCTTGAAGCAAGAGACAATTGGTCAGTCTATCAAATGTTTTATTACACTCTAACATGCATTATGTTTTGGTGAAATCATTTTTTATTGTTATAAGAAGGATTGCAGAAAATTATGAGTAAATCAGTAGCAGTAATGAGAGCCATCTAGAAAAAAGTGAATGACATTGGATTTACAGTCAACAAACAACTTTGTGCTTGGTATTTTTTTCAGTTTAATTTCTTTAAAGCATTGTTTCTTTTCAGTTTCTTCTTCACACTTTGGTTATGAAAGAACAACCGAGGATATCATGTAGGATTGTAGGTTTATTTAACTATTTTTTAGGTACTTTAGCAGCAGGGGAAGGTCACATAAGATATAGATATGTAGCATCTCTTTTCATGTATTAACATTAGCAGTGCATAAAAGTGATAAAGTGGGATAGAGCATAGAAGTATGTTTAGCAGTAGGAACAATCTAAATTAATATAGTTAATGGCATTACTTTCTCAACTATATATTCCTCTAAAGCTCGAAGTTCCTTACAAGCATTTAGAAATGGATCTGCATCATGCATTTCTATCTCAGATACTGCAACTTAGATTGTGGACTAATTAGATTTACTTTGCAAATGCTGTGGAATTGTTGTATTGCAATGATATGGCATTTTTGCTCTGTAAATTATCTATGGGCTAGGTTAGCTAGGAATTGAATAAATCTCCTACCCCAAAGTTACAAAATAATCTGAGACTTGCTAGGAATCAATTTTTGCATCTTCTACTAAGCTTCTTTTCACTTGATTGTTCAATTTTCCATGAACCAAGTTAGCTCAGAATCAAATATAGCACCTCTAGCACAAATATTGACCATAAAGAGAGAATAGAACATTTTGCTGGAAAGACACTGATCGGACCTAATAAATACAACTATATCACTTTGTGAAAGGGCTTCAAACACCAATACTAGGAAACTGACCACCAAAGAATAATATACAACTAAATTTAAATTTAAGTCTATGTAGCCAAGTTGAGAGCTTTGAGTAACCTCTTGCATAAAAAAAAATGAAAACTGACCCATGATCAAAATATAAATTGCTTCTCTAGACAAGAATACTATTTTTTCCTTATTTATTTAACAAATCTAGAATGATATAATAAGGCTATTCCTTTTCCTAGAAAAGCTTCAACTAGATGTGAAAACTGAAACATGATCAAGATATGGATTGCATTTCAGATAAGAATACTATATTAAATTTTAAAAGTTATAAGGTATGAATTTTTTAGCCAAAAAATAGAATATGTTAAGGCCTGCAGCTTGATAATTGCAAAAGATCCTTGTTTATTTACCAAATCTAAAATGAAATATGCGGCTATTCCTTATTATTAGGAAAGGTTGCACTCGATCTGAAAACTAATCCTTGATCAGGATATAGATTACTTGTAGATAACAATACTATTTTTTTTGAAATATTATTACATAAGGTATATAAATTCAGCAACATCATAGGAGACAATCACCTTGCAATTTTGATAGCTGCTTGCTAAATTACCAAATCTAAAATAAAATAATGTGGTTATCCCTTATTCTTCAGAAGCTTGGACTAAGTTTACAAGAACCATTCAGCACATGCTATGAATATTGTAAATATATAGAGAAAAGATTTCCAAAATTTCCAAACTACATTGACTTGCATCTCTAGATGTTCAATGTGTGCTTCATTCTTCAGATGCTTTGAAACTTTGCTACTTACTTGCCATGTATCTAAGAGCCTCCTCAGATGCTCGGTGTTGTGCTTCCTTCTTTGTTCTACCTATACCTGCTCCTACTTTTTCTCCACTAAACAAGACCTGAACTCAATAAGAATTGTTGTAACAAATATAAATAATGTCAGCACTAATTTAATCAATTTGCAGTATTGAACACATTATCTTTAAATTAAACTTAATATAACTTCCATGGGGATGTAATTAGAACCAATTCATTTATTATGCACTATTGTCCTTCTATAAAGGCCAGCAACCTAGCAAACTAACCTCCACAGTAAATTGGAGCTCCATTGTCTTATCTAAAAGAGAAAAAAATTCCACCTGAGAAACAACTAATCAGAAATCTAGCAGCTGACAAGATACAAAGACAATCATGATACAAAGCAAATGATAGTGTGACAAATCCCAGCTGAATACCTTTGTTCCACATTTCATTGCAATTTCTTGTAAAAATCCCATAGCATTCGAAGCATTGAGTATGTTACCTCCTCCTGGATTGCTATTAGTTGGCACTTCATTCATGGAAGATTCTTCATCTTCTAATTAGCTCAATCAAAATAAGACCTTTAGTTTAAAAAATCCACCAGGATTTCCATATACAAGTCAGAACTAGAATTTGGATTATAATTGCATATACATTAACTTAAGCTTGTCAAATCTCTCTCTGAAAATAACAGATAAATTTTGCAAAACTCGCAATTCCACTGAATTTTTGCTTCACATTTCATCTGACATTTTTTCTATTTCTGACACCTAATTTATGTCAAGCTTGGCACCAATTGATTTTGTGTAGCTTTTTATGGTCACTGTCTCGTGAAACACCAATTTGGGGGAGATACCCCCTCTGCAGGAGTCCACAAGGGGATATTTCATTTATTTATTGTTCACCATGTTGTACAACCTTAACCCAATCCAAACTCAAACCAGAGATCTCCAGTAAAGAGGGTGTGCATATTCCTGCACTGCTTGATCAACATAGATATTTTTCTTCTTAAGAGCAGTTATGTTACCAAGCTCTCAAAAATATTAATTTAAAGGTTGAGCCAAGTTATTAGAGGATGTCAAAATTAGCCACATGCTTCACATCCAATATACATGCATGGATACACGGGAATAAAAATATAAATGTAAAGAATAAAGTTACTAAATAATAGCAATCAAAATGATAGTTATTAGAAGAAGAATTTTTATATATTTGGGCAAATATTAAAATCTTTCCTAACAAATAAATACCTAAATGGGAAAAAAAATCTGGAGCCATATGATTACTTTTTACTCTGTCATCTCCAAAAATTCCCTGCTGGAAAGGAAATTTTAATAAGCAAGTCCCTTACAAACAAATTCACTACTAGTCAATACATGAATGTAGAAACAATTAAAATGCCTACCTCCTCAGAAAGTCACCTTTTAGCCTCGCCTAGACACCTATCAATTGCAGGAGAATTCTCCACACCATGATTGAAAGAAGGTTGTTGAATTTTTTTTCTAAAGAAAGAGAATCAGACTGAACAATTAGTCCTTGAGTTGGCCTCGTAAGTTGCCTGGGACTCATCTCTTCTTCTGCTCCAAGCCATCCACCAGGCACTTGATTTGGAGGTACTAAAATTTTCAATGGTCTAATAGGTATAGGAGGATCAACTGAATTATGTTTCCCAGTATCTTGGCCATGTTGCAGTATCAAAATTTTCCTTCTTGTATCGAGATCCAGTTCTGATTCAGGAACTTAACCTTCTCAAATTGGAGAACCTTGAATATTAGATTCTATACTATTAAGGGTTTGAGGTACAAATTGTTTAACTGCTAGAATCCCATGGGAATATTCTTGAAAATGTTCAATTGGGGTATCTGTACGAGATGGTCGCACGGGAATAACAAATGGAGGTGTAATAGTAGGTTGTGTTTGATCGGGAAGGTGAGCCATCATTTTAAAACCTTGATGGTTTGCCCCGTTAGAGGTAGTCTCTTATTGCAAAGGAGAATTAGATTCCTGCAAATACAATAGCAGTAGTCAATGTAGTATAAGTCTTTCAATTTTTTCTGTGATTTAACAGACACCATCACAAGATTATATAATAACAATAACTTATCCCTAACAGTCACAATGTAGGGTTTAGAGAATTGGACTAAGAAAAAGCATCAATATAATGCCTAATTCACTAGACGATTAGGAATGTGATCTTTGCTATGCAGGATTAGAGTCTAGAGAGAACCACTTGTGAATTTTCAATTTAGCTGTCTATAGAATTGCTTGTTCATATGGTTCCCTTAATATTGGAGAAACTATCCACTTTATTGCTCTCTGGAATAAAGAACATAATGCTGACATTACACATGAATACATAAACTAATATGCACTTTTAAGCATTGTTTCAATACAAAATACCACATTGATTTAGAAGAAACCAAATTTCTCCATAAGGAAGAATATTATTGCAAGTGGAAATTAAGAGGTATTGTTGAAATTAATAGGCATTTGCATAATCCCAATAGAGACAAATGGTGAGGTTTAAGTTACTCCTAGCAACCTATTGTACATGCTCACAAATAAAGTTGTACACATTCATTGGTTTCTTCTTCCTCCCAATTTATTGCAATCTCTTGGATTTTTTTATGTAATTTTTTTGTACTTATTAATGCACCTAACCTTAAAAACATTGTATCACAGACTTGTTTTTTCTTGCAATGAACTCTGGCATTAGCAATGTCAAAGATTTTACATGTGATAGAAATCTTATCTCTGATTTTTCTCTATGTATTGAAATTGAGATAATACCTATGGATTCTATTTATAGTTGGATATTTGAGATAATATTATATGAAGTGGCATGTGTCATGCATTTGGAAATATGAAGAGACTTGTATTTGGAAATTGAAGAGAACATTGGTTGTGATATGAAGAGTCTCTCAATTATATATATGTGATTGCTTTGTGTGTTGAGATAACGTATCAAGTTGAAAGCATTGTACTTGAACATTTTTATATCAATAAAAGATATATTTTCATAGTGTGGTTGGGTCTTTCCCTTCAAGCCAAAGTGTTCTCCTAGAATAAATGTCTTGTGTCTTTTGTACCTTTTTTGTGTTCTTTGTTGTTGTTTATCCTTACTTCTGGGCAAAACATTAACAATCAAGGGGAATGAGGCAATTTGTACCAAGATTTTTTAGGAATGGAGAGATTTATGGTCCAAGCATGAATGGGTAATGAAGGTCTAATACAACACACAATTTCTAAATCAACATTGGAATTAATTAGTCTTACAAAATGGTTGATATTAGTTCGCCATGTTGATTGTGTCCTAGGTATAGTTGGTTCTGGTATAAGTCTATAAAGATAATACATAAGATAAAGCAACTTAAGATGTATGAGAAACTATTTTTTCAAGGATCAAAATGCCCTATGGATGTCCCTATCTAACTATATATCTTTTAATTGCATATAATAACTAATTTATGTGCTTTTTCATGACTATGTTTGACTCATATAATTGTGATCTCTCTAGCACTATGATGTCGTTTAATATGTCTTGCTAAAGCTTGTAAATTTTGTTCCTTTTGCCATGTCATGTAATATGTCTTGCCTTGTCACTTATATGTTTTGAAATTTATGTTAGGCTTTGTAGCTTGTATAATTTGATTACTGGAAAGCTTCTACAGCTAAGCAAGAAGGTCATTCCACAAGTTATAGCCGCGTGCTCGGGTATAAAAATTGTATATTTTTTAATCTAATGTATATTTTAACTAGACTTTTAGTGGCTTAATGTTGTAAGGTCTCTTGAAATAAGACCTTCAGGCAGTTGGTCAAAGTTTTACAAATAATCTTATCCACAAATTTGCCTAGAGCAATTGACTGAATGTTATAGAAGGTGATTGGGTTAAATGTCTTAGGAATAAAATCAAAGAAAGTATTTTTAAAATATTAAAGTATTTAGCTAGGTCTAAGAAGATTTGTGTACTTTTGATAGTTTTTCTTAGTTTGTGAAATTTGTAGACCAAAGTTTTCATAGCCTAATTTTTGCTTCCTGCGAAGAATGATCATGTCAGATAATATAAGTGAAGAAAAAAATATGGAGACAATCGCTAGATTGTGGTCTAACTTGAAAAGAAAAGGTGATGGAAAATGTTATTGTCCTTGCAAAATTTGTAAGGGCTTAAACCGTAGAAGACTGCTAATCAAAACAGTTAAGAGACATTGTAGGGAGAATGGACACATTGAAGGGGGGCATGACTATTATCCACTGGTAAGTTGTTCATTATATCATTTTAACAATTTATATACATATGAAATCACTTGATGATGAGTTGATTATCATGGTTTATTTATGTTAATCAATTTTATATAGTTTGATCTCCCTAGGGAAGTACATGATATGAACCACAACAATTCAAAGAATATGGTTTTCAAAGTGGAGGAACATGGAGGTGCAAATATCCAAGGTGAAGATAATGATCCCATGGAAGATGAAGATCATGTGCTAGAAAACACAATTGAATATGATGGTATAAATACATTGATCCATGACACATTTAGTCCAAGCATATCTGATCATGATGATGATGATAGCCTCAATGTACCTCTACTTGAGAAGGCATACGAGCCCCTATACAAAGACTCCCAAACAACTCTTCTCTCTGTTGTATTGTTGTTGTTGAACTTGAAGGTTATGAATGGTTTATCCAACATAACAATGTCACGTATGTTAAGGTATGTCATATATGTCTTTATAGTTAAAAAAGGGTGAATAATGTACCACTAATATTTTTTATATTAACAACTTATATTTTTTTTCTGTAGATTGATAGGCGAGTTTCTGTTACCACCATCAAATATTCTCACTCATATCGAGAATTATCTACTGTTATGAAAGATATTGGAATGGAGTATGAAGCAATACGTGCTTGTCCCAATGATCATATTATATATTATAAAGAACATGAATTTGCAACACAATGCCCTATATGTCATATGAGTAGATATCGAACATATTGGCTAACAAAAAAGGTGCCTCAAAAGGTTCTTTGTTACATCCCCATTATTCCACAAATGCAATAATTATTTAGGTGTAGTAGCTTGGCTCAATTTATGGATTATCATGTACGCAATAGAAGTCAAGTTGACATTATTCGAATCCTTGTAAATGGTTTGGCATTTATGCACATAGAGGAAAAGTGGCAACACTTCAAAGAAGAACCTCGTAATCTTAGGCTTTCATTGGCAGCGGACGGTGTCAATCCATTTGGAGAGATGAGATATGTTTAGTTGATGTGGCCTATTTTTGTTATCAACAATAACATTCCTCCGTGGATGTCAATAAAGAGGGAGTACATTATGTTGGCAATGATTGTTCCAGGTATCTTATCATTTGATAGTTATTAATTTACATGTACTTACAAATCTTGCAGTAAAACAGTCACAATAATTATGTAATGTTATTGTTCATTCAAGTAGGTAAATATCAAGTAAAAGATAGGAATGTATATATTGAGCCTCTTATCGATGAGTTGGTGGAGTTATGGAATGTTGTCACTATGTATGATGTGTCTAGACCAATAGGACAAAGACAATTTCAATTCCATGCAATACTTGCATGGACAATACATGATGCCCTAGGGCTAACACATTTTTGTGGTATGTTATAGTGAATTCAAGTTGCGCACAATAATTCTAATTATAAAAATAAACATATTTAATAATCCAATTATATCATTATCTTGTAGGTCTTCAAACAAAGGGAAAATTTGCATGTCCAGTTTGTGGTCCACAGATGAAACTCGTCATTCAAAAATTTTAGGAATGCAGGTGTTCGATGAGTGTAGACACTTCCTCCACAGGAATCATAAGTATCGAAGTACAGAAAAACATCTTTTCAATGGGAAAGAAGAGACTACATCAAAGCCATGAAGAATGACACGTCACCTATGGAAGTTGGAATATAATAGAATTAATCATCAAGGTAATGTCATTCCACCTAATGGTTTATGTTTGTAATTTATATATTTCTATTGTGATTTTTGTTTACTAATTGTGTAATTGATGATCATGAAGGTCGTCAAGGCAATATTGACAACCTTACAAAGGGACTAAAAGCTATCCCAGACAATTTAGTAGGTTGCCCTACTACGAGCACTTACAAATTGTGCATTTGTTTGATACTATGCATATTGGAAAGAATATAACAGAGACATTGTGGAAAATATTGGATGGAAGGTGTGACAAAGAAAAAATTGTCAAAATTTGTAATGACATTCATGAATCCAATCATACATTGAAGAATTTCATTCACTCAAATAGCAACAAAGATTAGATTAATATAAGTTCCCTTCCTTGGTTATTAACAGAGCAGCAAAGTGATGCCATAAAAGAAGTCATACAAAAAAATTGATTTCCTACAGGATTTGCTGCGAACATAAACAATCTCATATCAAAAAAAGGTGAATTTGCGGCAAGGCTCAAAACTCATGATTGGCATACTTTCATCAAGGTAAGTTATGTTCTTTTGTATTTACAATATATTCATAAACTATGTGTACTGTTCGTTATGTTATGTTAGAAAACAATGAAATGATTGGTTTATAATTACTACAGTATGTGCTTCCTCTGTCTCTCCCAGAGCACTTCAACAATAACATCAAACAAGTGATATACGATTTTGGAAAATACATGAGGTAAGCAATAATATATGTTCAATTTGTTGTATATATTTATTATATTCACGATTTGTTTTTCTTGCTATGTAATCTATTGTATATTATTTTGTAAAGTCTCGCATCTATATATTTTTTATGACTTGAATCTCTTAATGTAGGTGGTTGTCATCTAAAGAAATCCATAAAGAAGATATAAACTATTGGAAGAGAAGAATTCCTAATTTACTGTGTGAAATGCAAAAGTGTCTACCTCCAACTTTTTTCAATGCACAGGAACACTACCTCATACACCTAGTTGAGGAGATTGAATTGTGTGGACCTCTACACACTAGGTCAATGTGGATGGTTGAGAGGCATTTGAAATCTTTGAAGGCTTTGGTTCAACAAAGAGAACGTCCTGAGGGTTCTATGGTAGAGGTATATATAGTATACCAGACTATGGTGTACATTACTGAATATCTTCCTAAGTTTGCATCAAATATCCATGTAGATCGCATTTGGGATCTCGAGCCTTTTAAAAAATTAGAAGGGGAGTACTTGATGGGGAAAGGTACATTGAGGAAAGTGAGAGGAAATAAATTATAAGATGTTATTGTAATAAATTATTTCTTAATCTTCAAAATAAATCAGTTGTAAGTTTTTTTTTTTTTGTACAGGTGCTTGAGAGTGGGATGCACTACATTTGTATATTGCAAACAATCTTGATTGGATAATGGTATGGATTGAACGATGTCAACATTTTGGTCACACATTAACATGGGAAGGTGTATCTTCATTGGTTAAAGAATCTCATCATAATGGAGATTCCAATGTTACACAAAGGGAAATAGATTTAGCACGTGGTTCAAGAGATTTCCAAGTACGTACAAATTTATTAATCACCCGTATGTTTATCAACTCATGATACAATAATTTTGAAATTTTTCACATATTATTACAGGTTAAACACCAAAAAGCTATGTTCTATAATGGTCAAAAATTTTGCATCAAAGTGTTGGATGACACGAAGAAAACTTGTGATTCAGGAATAACTGCAGTCTTTCAAGTGACTAATATTTCATCTGGAAATGACTTACATCCTCGAGAGTCTAAAAATTGATACTATGGCATTTTGGATGATATACTTGAGTGTGACTTTAGTTTCTTCAAATTAGTACTCTTTTTTGTCAAATGGTACAGGCTACGAATTAATCCAAATGATCCTAATAGAACTGTTATTGAACATGGTAATAGATTTACAATGGTTAATACAAGGTCATTTGAGCCAGTTGGGGATGAGCCCTATGTTCTTCCAAGCCAATGTGAGTAGGTATTTTACTCAGAAGTTCCACATAAACTAGGTTGATCATTTGTTGTTAGACATGAACCAAGAGGAAGGCCAATAAAGTATAATGCGATGGAAGAAGAAGATACCGAAGAAGTAGAAGATGATGTAGATGGTGATCACGATTGACAGTTCTTGGATGATGTTCCTAACACAAATTTTCATGAAGAAGAAGAAGAAGATGATGATGATGATGCTGCTACTGATGATGATGATGATGAAGATGATGTTGATGTTGATGATGACAACGACGATGATGATGAAGATGACGACAATGATGATGATGACGAGGATGATGATGATGATGATGACGATGATGATGATGATGAGGATGATGATGATGATGATGATGATGATGATGATGATGATGATGATGACAACGAGGATGATGATGATGGAATTTAGAGGTATGCCATCAATCCTTAATCTATTTAATATTCATTTCTTTATAGAAATATATTTGTCTTATATATATGGTTACATAGTTTATTTAGTATCTATTTAAAAGCAACAAGTTTTAACTACAAATAGAATACTGCTAATCTAAATTAACTATTAATATAAATTAATTAAATAAAACTATTTAAAACACATATTGATGCGTGAATGTATTGAGCCTTATTTTCTTTCAGGTCAAAAGCATTTGTAAGTGTTTAGTTTAGAAAAGGGAATTCATTAAATATCTATAAAAGGGAGTTGTACCTAGAATAAAATTCATAGGGAAAACATAATATAAGTGCTTACCCAATTTTTTGGTTAATAATTCTACCTTTTTAGGTGATGCAGAGACCCTAGGTGGACTTGCAATCATTCATAACAAGAGGGACTTCCATAGTGTTCTCACAACACCAACCAAGCATCTTCATAAGATCTATCTCCTTGATCCAAGCCAACTCCATAACCTATTAGAGTGCACACCAAATCATTATGCCACCTTAGGTTCTACATCTTTGGAATAATACCATGAATGTCCCTCAATCCATCCAATGGATTCATCCAAGCAATCTAATCAACAAACTATCAAATGCTCACAATGCCTCAATAGGCGCCAAACTTGACTTCACCTTAACTAGGTGTTTCCTCCACCTCCACACACATCAAAAAACTTCAAATAGCATGTCCCCAAGGTGACTAAGCCCTCAACTCATCAGCTGATACAAAATCCCAGTTTTAGCCCTTCACTAGGCCTACTTCCCTAGTAGGCTTATAATGTGAGCCTGATTTAAGTGTTATATTGTGTACCTTTTAATTTTATTTTTTTTTATGTGATGCTTATGATGGATTTGATTATGATTATGATGTGATTATGCTCATGATAATTGAATTACATTTGCATGAAACTGAACCCCTTATAGGAGCATCTCCCACAGTCTCATGGATCGACAAATATAAGTCAATACTCCTTATAGACAGTCTATTTATTACAGTTATCAATAGTAAGATTGATGTCTTCTAAGATCTCTCCCATTTGCAGGTACCATCGAATAGGTATTTATCAGAAGTGTCTTCCTTGAGTGAGGGAAATATAGGAATAGAAGAGGAAAGTGAGACATGTAGTTTATCTAGAACATAGAGATTAACTAGAGGTCAAAGGACTAGAAGGAAATTCAATAAATGCATGAAATTTTTCCTTGCTCAAGGGGGGTCATGTTCTTATGATGATGAGACGAAAGGTGAAATCGAGGTGCCCTTGAGGTACCAACATCTACAGAAACATTGGGTACCCAAGGAACTTCCTCGAATAAACACTGATTTTTGTGTTAACGAGAGGATATATCGCATAGCACCATCATCATTACATGGTTTGGGCTATTTTCTATGGACAGCATAAAGGTGTCTTACAACAAAGTTTCTAAATTGATGGAGTATGTTGGACCATGTTACAATTACAAAAGTTGGATGCATATTGTTCAATATAAAAAAAGTATGCATAGGTATGCCCTCTCAAAAAATTATATACAACAACAAGACAATAATCAAAGTAAAAGTGTGGCTATATACATTGATGGAAGGCCAAAAGCAACAAGGAATATTGCGGGTTTTATAAACAGTACATGACCTGAGTCAACTATAAAGCAACCCAATTGCATATTTGAGGTGCACGAGGGAAATTGTGTATTCATTTGTGTGATAGAATCAATACGTGCAGGGGAAGAGCTTCTTATTGATTACAATTTGAACTGCATAGATACAAATGAGGCTACTATCATTGGGGTGGTACATACTATTAAACCAACTTCTAATCAATGACTCCAACATACTATTTAGTCAATAAATTTTTGGCTAACATTTTTATACTTGATCTTTGACATAGGCGCACAATATGGAGCAACTGCCTAGAGGGGATGCTAGCGATGTTCCTGTCTCATTTACACATGAGCAGGTAAAACTCATTGTAATTGTGCAAACTAGATAGAAGCAAAATGCTATTTTTTTAATGTTGTTTTCTTCATTGTTTTGAAGTAATTTTGATAATACTAATACTATTGTTGTCACAGAGGGCCAGTGGTTGGAGGGAGGGAAAGGAACCTGCAATCCTTGATCAACGGCTCCCCCCCCACCCCCCTAAGGAGGACCCTTTCTATATTGATTTAGTAGAGATTGATGACCCGATCGGTTCAATTAAAAAGTTGCTAAAGAAAATTGGTAGAGAAATTATACATTTGGCAACTATAAAGCCTACTACTCAAGAAATAAAAGATAGGGGATCTGAATTGTTGCACACCTCTGAAACCTTAAAAGTAAGTATTAAGGAAATTTTTAATTATAACAAGAGTTCAATAATGGTTTTTATGTTATGCTCTTTTATGGCATTAATTAAAATATGGATGTATTGTCTTCACAAAGTTTTTTGCATGATTTCGAGCCTCGTTCCCATGATGAGGGTGCTGCAGGTGGTTCAGGTAGATCGCATGTTCCATTCCCCACTTGTTTTGTCCACTAAATATATATATAGGAATGATCATAATCATTGACAATACATGTCAAACAATCCTTTTTTTTAATGCTCTAACAATCTTGTCCATGCTAGTCCATGCGTTCTATATTTATGCATGCTCTAACAATTTTATTCTTTAGCTTCAAATCAATTGAATCCTATGACGATGTCGCCTCCATCTAGGACAACCAAAAATCTCTTTCAGACTATTGAGTCAACAACACGCAGCTTATAGGCATCGACTATTGCACCATCTACTGGTACACAAATCCCTCTTTTTCTCTCTTATGACAGCAACAAACAATTTTTTTTTTACAACTTTTTAACATCAATTATCATTTGTTCTTTTATACTTCATGACAAAGACTTATGAAACTTATGAAACTTTTTGCAATAGGAGCTGCAGCATCATTTCCTGGATGTTTCTATGTTCCTAGTACGGGAATGGTGAAGGATGTCATATTGATCATCAACGACGATGAAGGAATTCCCTTAAAAGTAGCCAAAGTTCCAGGTACTTTAAAGTTATCATTATTCTATAGTGATGTAATAGTAATTTAGTTTTTTATCACTCTTCATCGACTAATGATCCCATGATTGTTTTGTAGGGAATGATTTTTTTTGGAGAAAACTTGGTGATGAGTGTTTGTGAATATTTAAGCCCACCCTATGTACCTAGTGGAACATCATATCCTAACTAAAACTCCAAACCACTATTTTTATTTCATATCATTGCTAGAATAGTTTTCCTTTTCATCCATTTCTTGAACTATATTAAAGGTACCTTCACTTCATTTATGAGTCTAACATGTTTTTTTTTACTTAAAACGTGGAATAACCAAGACAAACCATTGAAGGATGATCTTATAGAGAGCATGACCCAACTCTTTGGACCTCATGTATTCGAGAGAAATAAGCTCCTTGAAAAAATTGGTTTATGTTTGAAGTATATTAGGGACCAATACAAAAAAAAATTACGAGATAACCCCAGGTACGAGCGTCCACCCTATGTTCTTGAGGCTGAGTGGCAAGCTCTGATTTTGGATGGAAAGTATAAAGCTAACAAGAAAAATAATATTACATCAGTGGAGAGTATAGCAAGGTATGTGATATTGTTGAGAATCTAATTATGTACTAATTAACCTCTATATTTATACTATCTAACATATTTCAAACTTTTCATAGATTGCCTGACACATCAAAGGCAACAAAGGCAAGACTAGAAAAGCACGAGACACACAAGCTCAGCTCTAGTGGTTTTTTGAAACTTCAAGCAAGAGTTGTAAGTATTAGTAAATGAAAAATTGTATCAAATTTTTTATATAATGTGAGGGGAAATGCTAGGATAGACTAGCTTGTCTATGCTCATGATCTTCAACTTGGATCTGAGTGTTCCTCCACACCAATATATGATGTAGAGTAACATGCTTTGGAAGCACCAATAAACTCCTAGCACCTTGGAACAACTAAGCAATTCAAGTTATCACCCCAATCCTCTATTCTCCACAAGAACATTCAAGGCTTGATTCACCTTCAAACAAGGAACTAATATGTTGTTACAATTGCTCCTTTAATTCATGGACCCAACTCATCACATAAGGTTGCATACTAGTTACTTCTCCCTTGTACCATTCAAGGCCTCATACACCCAACCTTGACACCAATTTTTTTGGACAACTCCAACCCTCTAACATAAATGGAAACCAAAACAAACATCAACACAATCCAAAACAAATCAGGTCTAAGGCAAACTTCTTGTTACCAGTCACAAGGTAGATTGCAGCACTTGACCTTTATTCTACACACCCAACCAAGAGTGCAATTGGATCCTCTAGGACTCCCAAACTCCAAAGATAGTTTAGAACAACTCTAACATGACCAAAATAAGGTGTAACAAGGGTTGGAAACCCTGCTAACTATTTACCATTTCCTTTTGATATTTTAACTACCCTTCATTGGTTGATGAAACAATGCAAGTAAAATTCACCATACCATGCAAAAATGCAGTGCTCAAAGTTCAAGAGATGCCTCACAGAAGAGGATAAGAGAATTGGCTTCCAACAAGGCTATAGAGTCATGGTTGAATGGCTATGAACTAAAATCAGTGTGGAAGGTTCTAATAATGATGCATCTGAGCCACAAGTAAATAAGCTAAATGAAATTTATTTCAAATTGAATACTTTACCAATTAGTCTATTTGATGTTAAGTTCCAATATAAAGTGAGTATATCTATTTTAAGCAAGCAATGATAACAATGCGTAGGATGTTGGAATGCAGCCTAACAATCCTTCTACACAATTTGTGGATGCTAAAGGTTCGCATGATGTGCATCCCAATGGTAGAGGTATACATTTTCTATTAAATTTTTTATATGTAATTGCAATTGGTGTTTGGATTAACGTAACATTTTTTATAGCAGTTGTACAGGATCGAGGGGTTGATGTTCATGAGCATGTTGACATTGAGTCCAGACAAAATGATGTGGTCAGATTAGGTAAAGAGTGCCATAGTTATGTTATTTAAAATAATTAAATACTTGTAACAATTATAATAAATTATTTTTAATTTAACTCTTTTATTTGTTATTGCAGAGGACCCCCCTTTGCAACAACATAGGAATTTGAGATCATCAAGAAAAGAGAACAAAACAACTGATGAGGGGGAACTTGATGATGACACTGATGCTCCTCTTAGAGCTTACATTAAAAAAAGAAATAGAAAGAAAAAAAAGAAATTATTGTCATCTACATACCTTAATTGATAATGACTGAATTTTATGTCTCAATGAATTTAATTATGTGCTAATGAATGTTCATGAATTATGTGTTAATGCAAAATATTGATGAATGTTGCATGTTAACAAATCTAATGTGTTAAAGAATGTTATCATGCGATATTGATTGAATGTTACATTTTATTAATTGTTGAAAGAATGAATGAATGTTAGATGTTAATTGGGAATGTAGAGTGATGTTAGGGGGAGGGGGGTGGGGCCAAATGAGCTTCCACCTTCACATGGTTGGCCCTGTTTAGTAGAGAATATTAAACTATTCTCGAAACAAAGTGAAGCTCAATAAGATACTAAATATTTCTCTATTTTTTCCTATGTTTAGACTGTTGTCCTATGCATCTAAGGCTTCATGCTTTGAACTTTCATGAAGTTCTAAACTTGTAGCTTTTTTATTGCATCCTTGGATCTCAGCACTGTCTTGGGACTATGTTATCACCAATGATACGATTATCATAATTAACTAGGGAAACAATGAGTCCCTATGTTTCATTGGATCTCATGCAACGATAGAAAGGAAATGAGAGTACAGATACTTGTGATGACACTTGAGAAAACCTTTACGTGTCTACCCTGCATTATCATACAATCAACTTATGATTGATGCATGTGTACAAGTTCTTAAAATTTACAGTACAATTTCCTCACTACATGAAAACAACATAGCCATAGAGTAAGCTTTTCATACCAATTGTATATAGAAGCTATAGAATTTTACAATTTTTATAGTTTAATTTCCCTTTCTAAGTATGATAAAAATGTCATTAGTATTCTAATTTAAAAAAATCCAAAATAATATAGTTATTTGTTTTCACTCCAGGATTTTTTAAGACAACTAATTATTTTATCTAACTTCCTTTTAGCTTGCATAAACAACTGCAAGATTATTATTTTATCGTAACTCTAATTTCTTATGATACCATCCTTATCTATTTGGAAACATTGTAGGAAACAATCACTTCCTTGGCTTCAATTTTTAATGAATATGCTCTAAAGGGCCAATTTGAGACAAGCATCTACCTTCAGGTGATTAATTTGTAGTGATCTACTGATATCCTAGAGATCATTACTAGTCTAATACAGATTTGTCACTTGGGCATTCTTAGTAGAAATGAGGATTTTCTATTGCTCATAAAACCTAGTAAGCATATGATAGTATTTTCTATGATATTTATATTTAGTAGAAATTGTGTCCTTACTATTTGTGAAGTGCTAAAATGTTTTTCAACAAACATGATTGGTTTCACCCTGAAAGCTTTAATTTCCCCCAATAGGTTGGCTATCTGACACTTGAGGCATTTGTTCAATTCTTGGATGAGTTTCAGGAGGAGAAACCTAGGGATTCAGTCCTAGAAAAAAATGAACATGAGATTGGATGGCTTGAAGTTGGGAAGCCTTTCTATCCAACAATGTTTGATCCTGTACTTTAGATTTTTAGTCATGACCAACCACTTAGTTGTTTGGGAAGACCCAGGTATGTAATTGCATTGTATTAGATATGGTTTACATTTTTGTCGAGATTCTATTACTACAAAAATGTTGTGCAGTTTGTAACTTCTAATTGTATGGTGTTTTAACATAATTTTTGTTTTAATTTGATTCAGTTAGATTGAAAAATGTCTACACAGTTACTGCTAGAAGCTCTTTCAATTTTCACCTGATGGAATGTAGAAATATCATGTCTTCAAATGCTTAATAGAATATTTATATGAATTTTGCTCACTTTCTTTTATTGCAGGTCAATTATTCAACTAATTTTTTGGGATCGACATTTGAACTTCCATTTTCAAAGGTTAGAAAGTTAGGCTTAGAAACTCAAGTTATATTGAACCATGCCTAGACATCAATGTCTGGTTCAAATAATAGTAAATCTACACAGGAATCTCAATCTAAGAGAAGCTCTAAGGTATTCTTTTGGTCAATAAATAAGTTTTGTTCTTGAATTGTGTTCATCGTTGAGGTTGTACTGAGATTTGAAATGATCTATTGTTTTAAGTTCTTTCTATCAAGATTTTGAGTTTTCTCTCCAATTCATGCCTTTTTGGATTTTTTCTCATAGCTAATAATTGAAAATCAATTTGTCACTGTTGCATGACTGGCTTCTACCTCTCCGTTATGACTTATTGTCATGCAGTACATGCTTCTATGATGAAATGGTACAAGTGAATTCATGTTTTCCATGGTGTTATATATACCATTTTCCAAGTTATTTTTGTTTGAGAAGTATCAAAATGAAATAGATTAGTTTCATAGATATGTTCTTTGATATTTGGTTATTGCTCATTATGACTATATATTGGACCAGTGTTTCAACACCTGAGTGATCAGATATGGTTTCTACATCGGTGTTCCAAGTATGCACTGTCAAACTACATTGCTTATTGAATTTCTTTATTGTTTTTTTCTTATACAATAACTTGTTTATTGTTGTTGCATATTACAACTAGGCAATCTGTACATCTAGTGTCATTGTCTATACAAACTACAAACAATGGATGTGGATGGTGACATTGAAGAAAATCTGTTTGACAAAGAATTGAATGATGACCAAGCAATTGTATGTGCAGAGAATTTGACTTGATAAAGTCCAAAAATGAATGAGAAAATAGTTACTGTAGTACTTATCATTCTTGTGTGCCACTATCATGCAAGGGTTCATTAAGAAAGAAAGGGATAATCTAAAAATAACACCATATCAAGCTGAAAATAGTTTGATAGTTGACTTCAACCAAACACCAAACCTACTGATAACACACTTGCCCAAATTATTTGCTGCTGACTGGTTGGTTCTAGAAGTCAACAGAAAAGCCAAGCACAAATCTGCTATAGATGCTAGAATAAAATTCATCCACAAAAAGCCAAAAAATAAATGTCATGAATGAAGGGAAGATGTGTCAATCAATGCCCAAAGCTCTCAAAAAAGAAGGCAATGATGGGAGTCCCATTTTGTATGATTTATAGTAAGAAAAGTTGCATGTCTAAGGAAGAGGAGTATAACCAATGTGATGTGCCTGGAGGTAGACATGAAACTTTTAGCTTGAGAAGTTATTTCCTTAGAGAGCTAACATATCTCTTGACCTGGCTTCATGTATAGAGTTGTTTCTTAATATGATCCCATGCTCTTGGGAGGTTTGTGCACCATTGCCTCTTAGGATCAATGATGGTCGAATTAGTTTGAGTCACCCCTCACATTACTGCAACAATATATGCCCTCCCCCAACATCATTCATCTTTTCTTTTAACTGGTGGTATTGAACGCCTCTGCTGAAAGGCCTTGATGGAGTACCCTCATCTCGATTATGTTTTTTTTTCCTACAGGTCAAGTGCCTAGAGGTCCTTGTTCTCATTTGTTAGGGTAGTCCCTTGCTCTCCTTTGTCTGGAGAGATTAAATTTTTTTAAATGATGTTAACTTCCTTAGAGATGTTTAGGGGGCCGGAGAAATGTCTAGGTTTTAGTTTCAATGACTTTTCTATAAGATGTCTCTAATATGGGCAGGGTTGTTGCCACTCAAGAATTAGGGATGGTGCATGCAATTGAATTGGAAGGCCACATTGAAAGATAAATTAATTTTAAAGATATGGTCAAAATAGTGAGTAGATGTCATACAAGAAACTCAGGGCGAGAGTGGTGACAGAGCTAGGACAATCAATTTTTGGATGATCAAATTGTTGAATCTTTAAAATCTGGTTCCAACGCATATTCTCCCATGAATCTAGTTTACAAAACAATTTGAATCACTCAATTTTTATATCATATGACAAATTTGTACCAACAATACCAACTGTCTATCCTAAATCTGCACTAGTAAAATTCACATTTCCTAATAGTTCATTGGCACATTTTTTCAACCAATTATTATTTTCTTCAAAACCCAGTTGTAGTGGAAATTAAACATTGGATCTACTATCCCCAATTTGAATCACCCCAATCCATGATTAAACGATAAGTGGGTGCTTAATGTTGTGATTGTTAGTCTAGGTAGGAATTTGAAAACAATAGTGGCACAGAAACTGTTCTTTAGCATATTTGAAATAAATTTTTAATATATTTTCAAAACCTATTTCTAGAAGAGATAGATATCTAGATGTTCTTTTCTATGGAATTTCAATCCGTAAAAGAAGGATTAAAATGAATATTTTTCTACAAAGCATTTTTGAATAGTCAAAGGCAATTGTCACTCATCAACATCTTTGATTAATTATGAAAGTTGTGTTTTTGATGATATTTTTTAAAGTAGCATTAGCAATGTCCAAAATTCATTAATTTCAATAAATGTTACCCAACAGACTTTGGTTATGGTAGTTTTTATAACCTTGTGAGTAAAGGAAAAAATAATTGGTTCTAGTTTTTAGGATTGTAATAATTCCAAGCAGGTCTACATTCCTCATTAATAGACTAATAGTTTATGTTAAATCTATTTATGCTAAAAACAAAAGGCTTCTAGGCACACCAATGTTACCTACACTACATAGTATACTGATTGTTCCTACTTCAAAATATTTTATTATGATCTTTGAAGAAATTTAACAAGCTTAGATTATTTTTGTCAATGAAGAAACACAACACATTGAAATTCTTTCCACCAAAGCTTAAGACATTCTAATTTCTTCAAGCATATCCACTAAATAAAAATTCCATTTTCCACAAGCCCAACTTAGCTATTGTTATTCTTCATTTGTACTAATTTTTTAATCCCAAGCTCTTTAAACTCTAATGTAATTTTTTTAGGCCCATATCCACTAAATAAAAATTTCATTTTCCACAAGCTGAACTTAAGCTATTTTTATTCTTCAGTTGTCGAGTACATGAAAGCATACTTGATTTAAAGATTGCCACTCCAAAAATTATTAGCTGATAGGTGATCTAGGGGATCCTCCATCAAAAATTATGCTATTTAGATCAAAAAAACAAAGTGGTGGTTCAATTGTCTCATCCAAGTCAAAATCTAATTTTTGCAATGAACAAAATATAATTTGTGATGTGGCAAAATGTGCGATATAGAGTTAGTGGGGAAAGTGTAAATGTGGGCACCAGCAGCTTCTGTGGCTGCCTGCTCTAGTTTGGCTTGGCTAGAAATTCACAAGGCATTTTATTCAACAATATTGTGCTCTATTCCTAAGCTCCCAACATGGTGCAATAAAAAAAAACTAAGGTAGGATGTTGAATCTAGCAAGTATTGTGGTTTTTATTCACACAGAGATTATATCAAATGCATGATCATTGTTACCTCTAAGAACAATACAAGCCCATCTCTATAACTATGTTCGTAGTCAATCAGTGAACAAAGGATTTCCAATCCCTTCTTTACTCATATGTGCATATTTCCCAACAGAGGATAAATGAAACCTCACTATAGGTGCACGTGCTCTGTAGGTGCACATGCTTACATTCTCTATGTTGGTGTCTTGAGTTAACAAATCATACATGAAAGAGAGAGTGACTTCTAGCCACATTTATTCCTCCTTATTTTTGTAATATAATTGTCTTGGTGCATACTGTTTTCCTCATTTGTAGGCTGATTGAATGAAAATCTAGGCTTCACATATAAGAAGCAACAATAGAATGTAAATTTATGACTAAATAACAGTTTTATAGACATGTTCTTTCATGTCGAGTATAAATTTTTATCATTGTGAATTGGATTTTAACTCACTTATTTGAGACTTATAGACTCTTATCATTATTGATAACTATATTGTGTTTTCTTTAATCACTAGTTTCTTATTCTTGGGGACCACTCCCTTTATATTATAAGATCAAAAAATTTACGAAAGACGAGGAAAGATTCTCATATACAATAGTAGTTCATAGGTGGAAAACATACTCAACCAACTTATTGGTAATAAGGAGATGGCATCATGATACCTTATAATTTTTTTTTATATTTGTCTATGTAGTTTCACCAATTTCAAAATGAAGCTTCAGCGAAGGACCTAAAAAATATTTTGTTTCAAGTTTCCCAAGGCTTTAGACAACACAAGCTAGATTGAGGGGAGATGTTAGCCATTAGTCATGAACACGAGGCAAGTTCATTTTAATCTTAGAATGTTTGATCAACACCTTCTATCCCTGCACTTTTTAATAACAATACCTTACTTGATTCTTATCGTTGATTGTCTTCTGGAAGACGTTATCTACCCCAAGACATAATTGATTTTTATGCTATTACTTAGTAAACTATCACGCATCTCCATTTTGAAGAAATCTAAAACAAATGCTTTGGGATTTCTATTTGTTTATTTGTGTACTATAAAGGCTCATTATTTTTTAGCATGATATGTTAATGAGTTAATCATTTTTGTAAATGCTCATTTATTCTTAGCACAATACTTTAGTGAGTAAATCCTAGGGTTTTATGCCATCTCTATTTTAATGGCATATTTGGTGACATTGTCATAATATATGACTTTGTTGGTCACCATCAATATTAACTATAAACATGGTTGACTATCATTCAAGGAAGTGCACTTGCATAGTTCATCAAACAATAATCTCTTGCAATTGCCAATGGTATTATTAATTAGTGCTAACACCTCCATTGTACTATCATGTTGCTTTATACAACACAGTTTCCTTTCATGAGATATCAATAATATTCATTAAATTAAAGTTTCTTTTATTGCTGATGACTTCTTTTGATTTGGGACTACTCAATGAGTGCATTAACTCCTATAGCTACATGTTACCACTACAATAGCATGTTGCCCTAGTGCTATCATCACGGATGCATCAATGACTTCATTGTATTTCATAAGCTTACTACTATAGGATTTCCTTAACATATTTCTCAAACTTATATTTAGATTGATCACTATGACTCAAGTAACATTGGTTTGGGTTTATCACAACATACTCGTACCCCTTTGCCTTTGTAAAACAACATGCTTACTTGCTTTCCATGACCATTATTTTTAGATATTATCTTTGCTATGTCGTTAGTGTCGATGGTTAGATTATTTTTTCTATAGCACATGACTGCATATGTATTTTAGTTTGATGTTCAATGCCACTATTTGTTGATGGTTCCATGTTCACTGCATCTTTTGCATATTATCACTGACAGTCATAATTGTACTCTCTCTATTATGAGTTGTAACATTGATGTCTTAGTACCATAATGATCAGTTATTCTTCATTTTTTTTAGAGTTTTAAAAGTGATGAGCTATTCTTCATTATTTTAGAGTTTCAAAGTCCACTATTTTGATGAACTATACTCTGTGTCCTTTGTGGCCTTGTACTCCTATTATAGTAGCATACCTTTGTCCAAAAGAGAATGGATTTTCCCATTTATATTTTGTTCAATTTTCCTTTGCAAGTTATTTTTTTCTTTGTGGAGATTGAGTTGGGATATATTAGTGATATCAAAGGCTCAAGCAATGAACTCAAGTAATATGGAGAAAATCAAAAGCTTTAGTGACATCCAATTGTTGATGGAGAAAATGAAGCACATGTAAGAATAAAGAGGATTAAACCTAAGGTGAAAGTGAAGCAAGAAACTCAAGTAAGAAGAACCTTACCAAGAACAATAGATGAATCATGTACGGATTTGTTCGGAACAAGTGATTGTTTTGAGGAAAAATTATCTCCATTTAAGGATGTTAATATGAGTGTCATAGCTACCATACAACATGTCCCAAGAACTAGAAAGACTATTTAGACCTCTATAAGGAGTTCTCAACATGTAGGGAGAAGGTAAACATAGTACATATTCCTACACTATCAATAAGCTTCTAAACTAGATGCATCTTAATAGAGCATGTCCTACTTAGAATTATTTTTCTTAATATGTTGGTTTGTTTAAACTTTACAAGTGGTATAATTTTATTTCTACTAATCCCCCCAAAATGCTTTACTAATCCCTCCCAGGCCTCATTCTTATTTGATCTAGTTGCTGATGGTATCTGGGAGTTTGCCCTCCTCTCCATACCCCACTGCACCTCCTCCCCCCTTGGCTATGCTAGTCGAAAATCATTTTCTATTAATCTTTGGTTCGATGTTGGGTGTAAGTCTTTCCATCACTCCTTGCATGCATCTTTTCCGCCCATTCCCCTTTGTGCACTCAGATGGGCTCTTGATATCATTGCCTTATTTGTCATAGGAAGTGATTATTTGTAGCTTAACAGTGCAGATCCATCTGCAACATGCTTTCCCATGGGCCAAGTGGAAATAATGAAATTGATAAGGATTTTGTTTCTCAGTTGGTTCATGAAAACCTCTAAGATTGATGCAATAGGTTTCAATTCATTCATCTATTGGGGAGGTGGCTCAGTTATCACTAGGATGGTCTATGGACTGAGTTTTGTGCTTTCCACACCAATACTAGGATTTAGATCCATGTCTTTCTTCTTCATTTTATTTTTGTTTTGATGTGTGGTAGGTGGCATGAAATGATGATGCACCTAAGGGTGGTATGCAAGATGATGTGATAGGAATTGCAAAGTGCAAGATGAGTTCTAAGACCTTTTAAAGATGAGATAACATATAATCTATGATGCAAAGTATTTATTGAGATCTAAAGACTTCTAAAAAATGCAAAGGAATGAACATGTGGTAATACAAAGGATGATGATGGAGGATTCTATCCCAAGGGATAAAACTATGATGAGATCAGTGAAAAGTGTGTGAGGAAGAAGAAGGATCTAATTGTAATAGCTCTAAGTCGTGAGTTGGATAAGACTACAAATAACTCCACTTTTTGTCTTATGTTATCAATCTTGCACTCCAACTCTTCTTGTAATGTGTTTTTAGTGCCTTTTTTCTCAATTCAATCTAGCCTAGCAATCATTGCCTATATGGAAAAATAACTGTATTGACAACTGATTGACAGGGGTGGTCAAAATGGGCAGGTATTGACAACTAAATATAACTAAGGAATTTTTATTTTTTATCACAATTATGACGTCTGCCACTAGAATTGCGATGGGGTTTCTGTAGCGGTGATGCCATCTACCATCACAATTTCCTAGGTGTCCATCACAATTGGGACATAAGCCACAAGAATTGTGACAGTGGTTGCTGTCGTAGCTACAAAAACCCCGTCACAATTTTCAGGGTTTATGTCGCAATTGCGATGTCGGCCACAAGAATTGTGACGGTGTTGATGTCACAAAAAGGTGCTCAACTATCGTTGCAATTTTTGGGGTTTTCGTCACAATTGCAACGTTAGCCATAAGAATTGTGATGGTGTTGATGTCACAATAAAGTGGTTGCATAGTGACGGATATGCATTGTAATTGTGACGGTATAGGATAGACATCATAATTTGTGACTAAAAAACAATAATGTCTATTACTGTCGTAGTGGTAACACATTTCTATCATAATTGTGACACATAGCCATCGCAAATCGATGCCAAATGTATTAGTGGAGAGAAACAATCAAATTTTTAGAGATAGGGAGGCTCCTATTTATGTGCTTGCAGATAAAATCAATAGCACTATGAGAGAAAATTTTGTTATAAGGAAGGGGGGAGATATTGATGAAGGAGGTAAGAGTAAGGAAAGGTAAAATGACAAAAGATTGAAAAGGCAGGAGGTGAAGTGGAAACTCCCTCCCAAAGGATGGCATAAAGCCAATTTTGATGGAGCGGCTAAAGATAACCTTGGTCCTTTGGGATGTGGGGGAATCATTAGAAATAGCCATGGTGTGGGTGTTGGTGGTCTTTCCTATTCCTTGGGAAATCAGACAAACCACTATGCAGAAGCCAGTGCTGCTCTCCACACTGCTAAACTAGATCTGGTGGTGGGAGTCAAAAACCTATGGTTGGAGGGAGACTCATACAATATCATCAAATGCATAAAAGGAATTTTCCAACTTGCCTGGACCATTGCAAACATAATGGAAGAAATATGTACAATACTTGGAAAATTTGAGAGTGTTCATGTCATCAATGAGTATAGGGAGTCTAACTTGGTGGCTGATTGGTTTGCCAACAAGGCATTCAAGAATGAAACGACAATGATATGGAACACTAGAGGGAATATTCTATCAGTCAAAAAAGGCCTAATCAATTAGGAGAGCCTCCAAGGAGGTACGGGTGAAATCCCTAGTTAATTATGGGAATTAATTCAAATATGTGTGAAAGCCAATGCATTTATGGAAAATACGGGAGGAATTGGTGGATGATGCATTCTATGTCTAATTGCCATGCTTTATGGGATTCTAATTTTCTTTACCATCTCATTAGAATTGATAGAAAATGGGATTGTTGACTGAAAAAATAGAGGATATAAGAAGGAGAGGAGAGGACTATGTTTATGCGAAAGGGTATCACTCAATGATTACCAATCTCATGGTAGAGTCTTGGAAGGATGATAGGGTTAATATTGATGGGGTGTCACATCATGTAAATGTGGAGGTCATTTCCCATGTCATAGAAATACCTGATAAGGGTTTAAAGTTCTACAAAGATTTTTAAAAAAAATCTCTACAAATGTGGTTAAGGATTTTTCCAAGAACACATATGAGAAGAAGGAGCTGGTGAAGAGTGAGAGTTACTATGAGATGGATTCAATCAAGAAGCTTTGGAGATATGATTTGAGGGCCATCATCGATTTTATTTCTTTGGACATGTAGTTTGATAGGGTTAGAACCCATCATTTTGTTTTACTCAATCTTTTCTGTTGTGGGGCTAAGATTTCTTTTCCTTTTTACTTGTATTCTTTCATGAACAAGAATATTTTGGGGTATAAGAGAAAACCTAGTGCTAACCCTACCTTGCATGAGGGTTTACTTCTTTTTCTCTATGAATATTTTAAAGCTCAATCTAAGAGAAAATCTCTAGCTCATGTTGTGGCTACTTCAAAGGAGATGAGGAGCTCTAATTTCTCCCCATACATAGAGGAAATCCAAAGCTTAAGCTCAGAGGAGGAGGAAGAATATCATTCATCGGAGAAGAAAACTAGGGGAAGAGACAAGGATACTCCTAACCCCAAGTAAAGTTCCCTACAAGAAAAGCCCTAGGGGTCATGTGCTCAAAATAGCTGGTTAGGGGGAAGAAGAGTATAATGAGGAAGGAGAAGATATGGACACAAAGGATGGGAAAAATGGGGAGGATGTAGAGATTATAGAGGAGCTGGTCGCTAACCCCAAAAAGAATCAAAAGAGGAATAAAAATGAGGACATGCCTCTAGAAGGGAAAAATGATACAGGTCCAGATATCTCTGTGCCCCCTCCCCTTCCCATTCCCCCACAGTAGCAAGAAAAGGAAAAAATGGAGGAGGGAAGCGATGAGCTTGTTATAAAAGATAGGCATATGGCTTGGAAAAATTTCAATGCCAAACCCTCAAAAATGTGGATTATGAGAGAAGTTATGAATCCTCAAATTCTTGAAGAAAAAAAGGGCAAGATCCAATTGGAGAAACTAATAGAACCAGCGTTTGTGGCCATCACAAAAAATGTGAGGGAGGTGGGTATGAATTTTCTCAATAATGCAAAAAATAGCATGATTGATAACTTTTGATCTATTGAATGGCTTTTTCATGAGTTGGAGGTAAAAGATAGAATGGGACAGATGGAAAGCTAGGCAAAGACAAATGAGAAAGGGATCCCGAAAGACTAGGGGGATCAAATAAGGTTGGATGAAAAGAGGATGCAAAATCTAGAGAATTACAACCATAACATGGCTAATCAAATACTCACTATTCTGAATTCTCTCAATGAAAACATTGTCAATATTGGTGGTAAGCTGAAAGCCAAGGGTTTTGTTGAGGATAAGGATGAGAAGGACAACGTTGAAGATAGGATGGAAGAGGACATCATAATGGAAATAACCCAAAGCCACTTGGATTGGACCTGTGAAAAAAGCTAGGAGCTCATGATAGAGGAGAATCAAAGAGCCTATGAAGTAGAAGAGACTACCCAGGACCTCGAAAGGAAGGCAGAGGAGTAAGTGAAGAATTTTCAAGTTTTGTCCTTGGTTTCTATAGTCTCTGTAGGTCTTTGTCTTTTTGGATTTTCACCTTTTTTTTGTTCTGGCCTTTCTGTTGGTCATCGTCCTATTGCTAGGCTTGTTTTGTTAATTTTCAACCCTTTGTTATGTAAGAGCTTTTGGGTTTAGGATCCCTATAAAACTTTTTTTTTTTAATAAAAGTTAGTAAGTTGGTAGTTTGGTTAAAAGTGATTGAAAGCGTTAAATTATAAGTTGAAAATTACACCAACTGATTGTTGATAAAGTTTATGAAGTTTTATTGGTACTAAAACTATTTGAAAGGACTATATGATAACTAAACATAACTGATTCAACACCCCCCCCCCCCCCCACATCTCAATTATCTAATAATTGGTATCAGAACACGATTCTTGGAGAAAGAATTTCAAAGCAACTTGAGCTAAAGATAAAAGATGTATAAGAGAGAGGTGCCAAGATTGAACAAAGAGAATTGGTCATCATAGAAGGATAAAATAAAGCTTGGAATTGGAGATAATGTCACACATTGGTTGAAACATGAATATATTACCCCTACTAGTCCCCTAACTTTGGAAGAAATGAATGAGAAGAGGAACCATAATAACTTGATGATTGAGATTTCTTTTGCACTCAATGATGTCAAGTTTGATGATATCAAGGATTGCACTACTACCAAATAGATCTGGGATAAATTGACACTTGTACATGGAGGAGATGATAATGTGAGAAGAGAAAAAGATAAAAGTCTCAAAGGAAAGTATGATGACATGAGAATGAAAGAAGGAGAAAATGTTTGTCAATATGTAAATCAAATCAAAAAAGGTGTAAGCCCAATCAAAGTTGTAGGAGGTGTCATCAATGACTCAAAAATTGTAAGTAAAGTTCTCATAACTCTTATGCCTATTTATGCTATCAAAGTTTCTGCTATTTAAGAAGTGAGAGCCATTCCTGGTAATGTATTGGCATTTGATAGCTTAGTTGGTTGGTTGACTACATTTGAGTTGAGTAATTGTGAAAATTGTATGGTTACATTTGAAAATTCATTTACATCTCACTAACCATTAGAAGTTCCAAGAAAGAAAACAAAATTAAAGAAGAAAGTGAGTCTAAATTTGAAGATGATCTGGATGATCTTGAAGCATTGCTTGCAAGAAGGTTATCAGGAGGAAAAGGTAAATACAAAGGTAAACTCCCCTTGATTTTTTTCAACTGTAATGAGGTTGGTCACTTTTCTATCAAATATCCTAATAGAAGTAAGAAGGATAGAAATGACAAGAAATATTTCAAGTATAGGAAGAATAGAGACTACAAAGACAAAGGAAAGAAGTCATGCTACATTGGTGAAGAAGAGCATACCAAGTCTAGTTCTGATGATGACAAGGAAGTAGTTGAGATGGTTTATGTTGCGATCAAGGAAGAATTAAATGGAGAAATCTATGAGAGTGAAGATGCCCTCATTTCACATGTTAGTAAGAATGACTTGCAGATTATTGATAGTGGTTGCTCACATCACATGACTAGTGATCTAAGTAAGTTTGATAAATTTGAAGAAATTGATGATGGTAGAACTATCAAGGTATTTTATGACATTAGTTGCCCAGTGAAAGGTAAAGGGTCACTAACGTTGAATGATAAGATCAGTTGTGATGATGTATATTGGGTTCAATGACTTAAGTATAATATTTTGAATGTTGTACAATTGAATAACTCTAACACAAGCTAGAATTTCAAAATATAAAGGTCAAGATCTTTGATGATGAAGGAAATTTGATTAGAAAAGGAATGCAAACAAAAAGTAATTTATTCTATCTTGATCCTATAGTTGAGGCATGCTCATTTTGTAGAATCGAGGATGTGTTGTTATCGCATTAAATGTTGTGTCATGTGAACTTTAATAACATGGTGAAAATTAATAGAAAGATAATAGTAAGAGGCTTACCGAATCTACAAAAACTAGAGAAGGTTATGTGTAAAGATTGCAAGCTCGGCAAGATGACAAAGTAGTTTTTCAAGAAAGACATGCACTTCAAATGATATCTTGGAATTGGTGCATATAGATATATGTGGTCTAATTGGTGTTGAAATTTACTATGGTGATAAATATTTCATTTTTTTTTTTTATGATTATTCAAGGATAATGACGCTAATATTTATGAAGGTGAAGTCACATACTTTTGATGTGTTTAGGTGGTATAAACCTAGAGTTGAAAAGGAAACTGGTAAATATTTGAAATGCTTAAAATGTGATAGAGGTGGTGAGTTTATGTATGTTGAATTCAATAACTTTTGTATTGAGAATGGTATTAAAAGACATTTATATGCATTTAGAGTGCCACAAAAAATGAAATTGCTAAAAGCAGAAATAGATTAATTATGGATTGTGCAAGGACATTGGTGATTTAGAAGGAGGTTTCTTAGATATTATAGAGAGAAGCAATTAGTAATGGTGTTTACACACTCAACCAAGTTCAATTAAAGAAAGGAACAAACAAAACACCCTATGAACTATGGTATGGTCACACACCAAATTTAAGTTATTTCAAAATCTTTGGAAGTAGGTGTTATATTCACAAAAATTCATAGAATGGTAGACTTGATGTGAAAGGTATTCCTTGGTTATTTGTCTAAGAGTTAAGATATAAATTTTAGAGTGGGGTTATCATTGCACCAAAATATCGATCTGTCAATGCCTGATGCAACCTCTCAATTTATAGTAAATAGGAGGTAGGTAAGCCCTTGTCATGAATCTCGAGGGGAGCACTGAACAAATTTCTAACAACCTCCCACTCGACATTACTCAAGGGTCTGAGGATTCAAACATGTGACCAAGCTCTGATAATACTTGTTAGAGTGGGGTTTTCATTGCACCAAAAGATTGATTTGTCAATGCCTGATACAACCACTCAACTTATAGTACATAGGAATTAGTTAAGCCCTTATCATGAATCCCAAGGGGAGCACTAAACAAATTTCTAACAATAAATGTTTGAACAAAGAAACTAACAAGATGATCAAAAGTACAAATGTAAGATTTGATGAGTTTGGAGAGAGGAATGATGTGAAGAGAAAAAAGGAACATGAAGAATATAATAAGTTCGTTTACATCTATGAAGAGACACCTAATACACTACCTGAGTTACACCACAAGGCTACCAAGAATTAGTCAGTGACACCCGAGTTACAGAATGCTTTACCCGAGTACCAAACAATTCAAGCTGAGCAAGAAGATGAATCTCTACTGAGTGAAGAAAATGTTGAAAATCAAAGGAACGAGCTTGTATTGACCAAATATGTGAGGAAGAATCATTCATTTGAATAGATAATTGGAGACAAAAGTGTTTGAGTAATTTAAACAAGAAGTAAGTTAAAAGACAATATTTGTTTAATTGCTGATTTTGAACCAAGAATAGTAAAGGTTTCATTATATAATGAATTTTGGGTTAATTTTATAAATGAGGAGATTGGTCAGATTGAGAAAAATAATACTTGAACACTAGTACTGAGACCTACTGATAAAAATGTGATTAGAACCAAGTGGGTTTTCATAAACAAGTTGAATGAGAATGGAGAAGTGGTAATAAATAAGGAAAGATTAGTTTGCAAAGGTTATGCACAAGAAGAAGGAATTGATTATGGTGAAACTTTTGCACCTGTGGAAATATTGGAAGGAATAAGAACACTATTGGATGTCAAATATCCATTTTTGAATGGAATACTTGAAGAGGAAGTATATAATGAACAACCTGAAGGATTCATTGCACCTAAAAAGAAGAACATGGTCTACAAGTTGAACAAAGCATTGTATGGATAGAAACAAGCCCCAAGAGCATGATATGAAATATTACACTCTTATCTGAATAAGATTGGATTTGCTAGGACAAATGAAAATAGTAATCTATATTTGAAAAATGATTATGAAGATATGATGTTGATTGCTTAAATATTTGTTGATGACATAATATCTATTGGAAATAACTGAATTTTAAATGTCTATATTTGGTGAGATAAAAAATAATAATTAGACTGCAAGTCTATAAAACAAAGAAAGGTATATATGTGACTTAGTCTAAGTATGTGAAATAAATCTTGAAAACATTTAAGATTGATGAGTCTAAGCCAGTCGATACACCTATGGTGACTGAAGTAAAATTATCAAAAGAAGATACTATTGGTGAGGTAAATGAAACACCACAGATCTATGATTGGAAAGTTATAGTATGTTGTACATAGTAGACCAGATATTGCACTTGTTATTGGAATTGTCGCAAGGTTTTCATCTAATCCAAGGGAGACTCATATGACTTCTATGAAAAGGATAGTCAAATATCTAAAAGCAACTAAAGATTATGGCCTATGGTATAAACAACAGGATGACTTTAATCTTAAAGTCTACACAGATGTTCATTGGGTTGATAATGTTGATGATAGAAAAAGCACAAGCGATGGATCTTTCTTTCTAGGAAGAATATTGACTACATGAATAAGAAAGAAAGAAATTTGTATTTCACAATTTACTATTGAAGTTGAATATGGTGTTGTTGCAATCAATTGTTCAAATATTGTATGGATTAAGAAATTGTTCGAAGAAATGAAAGAAGAGGTACCTAAGCCTATTACTATTTATTGTTATAATAGGGGTGCAATAAATATTTCAAAAATCTAGTGATGCATGATAAAACAAAGCAAATATCAATCAAATATCATTATTTTAGGGAGAAAGTACAAGAGAAACAAGTGAAGCTTGAAAATGTGAAGTCTAAGGAACAAACTTTTGACATATTTACCAAGTCATTTCCTAAGGATGCTTTTGAGTATCTAAGAGATAAACTTGGGATCCTACCCCTATCCAAAATTCACTAGGTGAAGATGCATGTTGCATCAATTCATGAATGAATTGTAATGTCGTTATGGATTTGATGCATATGGTTCACACTTTAGGAACATTTTTAAAGTTGTCAAGTTGATTGTGATGAAATTGATGTATAAAGTACATGCAAGGTACAAGAATGACTATAAGGTTTCTATAAGTTTGTTACTAAAATTTATAATGACATTTGGCAATGCTATCAAAGGGGGAGAGGATGAGTAAGGGAGATTTATGTTAAAGGGGGAGAAAATTACCAAGAAGGAGAATATACCCAAAGGAGGAGGAGAATGTAAATGAGAAGAATGCAAAAGATTGAATAGAGATCCTATCCTAAGGCAAAGATATGCTGAAAAATATTGTTGTTGTCACTGAAGATACAAACTAGGTTACAAAGATTCTGCAATTGAAGGAAGAGAGATGAAATTTTGTATTTTTGACAATGCATACATTTGATTATCTTATGTAATGTTTTGTAATGTAAAATCATGTGTTATGTGTTTCCATCAATGCTAAAGGGAGAGATTGTTAGCCCCAATTAATAATACAATTGGTAATGTTATGAATGTATGTGAAAGAGTCATATCAGTTGTTATATTTCCATTCATGTCAAAGTCTTAGTTGGCTAGACATTATTTTAACTCAGTAGAGTGTCATATAATTTGATTGATGAAGAGGATTTGATTAATGAAAAGGAATTCAAGAAGGTATGATGAAGATAGTATCGGTAAGTATGATATTCATTGGGTAATTGAATGAGTTGGATAGAGATAATGTAATAATCATTTGATTATTTTACAATAATATATTGTTGTAATGTATTGGATATCACAAGCTTGACTGAGTGACAAGGTTAATGAAGGGAGGTTTTATTCACCACATGACTACAGTATTTCCCAAGCAATTGACAAAGCTATAAAAAAATTAGTTCCTCCCGAGTGAGTCTAAGTATTAACTGAGTTCTATATTAAATGAATAAATGTTATGTTTATTAAGTAATATCTAGATGAACAAGTTTGGAGAATTGGAATCTAAGGCTGACTTGTGATGGAAATTTGGAAAGTGCAAGATGGTCTAAGGAAGAAAGAGTCAAAGTATGTTACAATATCAATGACTAGGAAAATTCAATAAGGATCTGATGATGGATATTGAAGAAGGATAAGGATGAGCACAAAGTTCTATGAAAGTTATAATTTGTGATTGTCTACATTCATTGTATGAATTTTGAATCTAGAAATTTGATATGAAATTAAGATTGATGATTGTGATTAAGCGGCAATAGAAGGAATGATCTAGAATCTTAGAGATGACTATTTAAGAAGGAGATCAAGACAAAAAAAAATTTAGGTCATGTTGTTGAGCAAGTTTCTTATGTTGTTGATACAAAGTATTGAGAAGAAGAATGAAGCAAGGTAAATTAAGAAGATAAGAGGGAAGAGAGAAGCAAAGTTGGTGAAAGTGAAGGTGTGAATCGACTGAGTGAGAGATCAGACAAAGACAAGAATGGAATAAAGATATGAACAAGAAAAGGTAGTTGCTATTCTTGATAGATCATTTCTACTTTTACTTTTTAACCATTGTAGCAGAAAATCTCATAAAACTTAGTGGACCTAACAAGTCTATAAAATCCTATATGGTAACATTGATTAGTGGTGTTTGTAAGTCCTTTAGAGTAGGCCACTATTTAGACAAGATCAAGGAGTGATAAGGTCTAGATGATCTTTTGTTGAAATCATCTAACAAGGTCACATTAAAAATGTGTATGTAACATTTAACAAGGTTAGCTCTTAGCAGAGCTTACTTCAGAAGAGTGAATATTTTTGGGTTGTTGATCCTAGGTGGTTTTTTCCCTCATAGGGTTTCCATGTTAAAATCATGGTGTCAAATGTATGAATGTTATAATAACAACTACTTAATTACAAGGTAATAACTAAGTTATTTTACTAATATTCAGTAATGCAAAGAATAGTAAGTTAATAGTTTGGAATAAAGTGATTGAAAGAGTTAGACAATAAGTTAAAAATTTACACCAAGTGATTGTTGATAAAGTTTATGATTTTTTATTGGTACTAAAATTGTTCAATGGGACTATATGATAATTAAATGTAACATATTCACCCCACCCCTCACCCCTCACCCCTGTCTCAGTTATCTAACAATTACAAGGCTTAGCTTATCAAAGAAGTTAAAATTCTATCAATTTGAAAAGGAAGAAGAGGTCAAAGGAATCTTATGGAAGACTATAGAAACCCTAATTAGGTCAAGAAATGAAAATTTAGGTTAGAAATTGAAATGAGTAAATAATTATGAAAAGAAGAAGAAAGAGAGCGGAGAAAAAAAAAAGCTATCAAAAGAAGAGGTGCATTGACAAGCTATTGGAAAGGTGAAGCTATCGATGAAGCAGCAAAGACAGCAAGCTATTGGAGGGAGAATAGTTGGTGCCAAAAGAAATAGACCTATCAAGTAGAGAAAAGACAAACATGGGTCAATCTCTTTTGTTTTTACTTAATCTGTTAATCAGCAAAATTGTGAAATATCTTTACAAGGTGGTCTTTAGCTAGACTTTGTATTTATTGTTTTGAACTAATATTGTAAATCCCTTAATCGAGTGAACATTGTAAGAATGGGATTAAATCTCTTAATAGAGTAGTCTTTAATGGAATTTTGATAGTCTTAGTTGGGTATTAGACACCTTTAGAAGAGAGTTTAGTCATTCATAAGATGACATTATTATAAGCTCTTAACCAAGCACATTATTATTATAGTAATGAGTTGTTGATATCATCCTCATTAGAGTTTTTCCCTTTGATCAAAGGTTTTTTGTGATACCAAAATTAGTGTGTTATGTGTTTCAAGTTTATGGTTTGGATATTTATTCCATTTTACTATTGAAGTTAAATTAACTATTGGTTTACTTAAAAGATATAAAGGACACTATTGGGAGAATGTTTAGATAGACTATGGGTTAAAGGATAGCAAGTGTTTAAGTAAAATGAAATGAACTCATTGAGAAATTAAAAATGATTTTGGATCACTTGGTAAACTATTGGAAGGAAGTGTAAACTTTGAGGAAGTTTATGCCGCAATAAAGGAATTACTCAAAAAGAATGATGAACTGCTTGAAAAGAATAAAGAATTGAAGGAAAGGTTAGATCTAATAAAAAGCAAGCAAGAGAGTTAGGAAGTCAGATTAATTGAGCTATTAGATAGAGTGGAAACTCTTGAAAGTGAAAAATATGACATTGAATCACGATATCAAGATGCCCTAAAGGTGATGACTAGAAAGGATTTAGTCATAGAAAGACAACGAAGTGATATTCATGAAAGGTATAATTTAATCAACAAGATCAATGAAAGAAGTCAAAATATTGAGAATGAAAACCAAAAATTGAAAAATGAAAAAATGACTTGAGCAATGAATGAAATTTGAGGAGATAAATGTCAGACTCACCAAATTTGAAGAGAGTGTGCTGGAATTGGATTGATTGTTAGTAAAGTAAAAGGAGCAATTGGTTACCAGTAAGACCCCTATCAGAAATACTTTAGAAGAGAAAGGGGAGATACCAAATTTTGAAAAATCATTAAAAAATGAAGTAGACATAGGAAGAAAAAATTATCATCATGTATGTTATTATTGTGGAGAATATAAATCATACAAAAGACGCATGTAGATACAAATAGGAAAATGACATAAAAAGAATATCATTCAATTGTTACTATCACAATTGCATTGTATATGGACATAAAGCTCAAGAATGTAGGACAGGATCATATGATAGGATAATTGGAAGGAGTTTCAATGGCTACTTCTACAAATACAATCAGTAAGGTCACAAGCCAGATACATGTAAAACAAGATCACCGAAAAATAAGAAAATTATGTACTATCCAGAGAATTGTGAAATGGAACTTGTGAATTTATATTAATGTGGAGGACAAGCTCATCTAACTTCAAAATGTAGATCAAGAATAACACACTCATGGAAATTGCTAAAGATTGCATGTTGTTTTTTTTCACAATATGATCACTCCACCTATAACTGCTGGTATCAATTGAATACTGAAAATAATCAAACCAAAAAATAAAAAGGAACTGTAGACAAAGAACAAGTAAGGAAGGAAATATAAAGAATATGGGTTAGAAAAAAAATAGGAAACTACTACAACTGAGAAACCCTTGTTGGATGACATAGGGACTTCATCTACAAACTAATTAGGCAAGTGAATGTTGGAATACTTTAGAATAACTAAGAGGGGGGGTGAATCAGTTATTTAAGGTCCAAATATACAAATAAAACTTTTCAGTACTACAACTTTGTTGGAAATGATTGAAAAAGATCATGAGGGAGATTGGTGGAAATGACTGAAGAGATTATACATAAAAAGTAATGGAACTGGTAAAGAATGTTCTCAATCATTGTTTTGTCATTGATGTCAAACTTTCTACTTGCAGGAATGACAATTGCTTTAGTGATCCAAATACTATCAATTGGTTGATTAACAAGGAGGAGGCAATCAATAAGATGTAACTAGAGTACCTAGAGAAAGGTTGAAGTTATGATGTTGTAATGAAATACAAGGATCAGCTAAGCCATTGATGAAAAAGTGTATTGATGACATACTCTAAGACACAGAGAATGGGCACACTGAAACATATCAAAGATGTAAGGTTTTAGCTAAGTCATTCGTAAAGTCTAACTAAGTTCATTAGAGAGAGAGAGCCGAGCAAGCAAGTCAGTTCCGAACAGATTCTTAGTTGAAGCCAAGCAAGTTCACTTTTAGAGTGTGTCGAGTAAATATCAAGTGCCAAACAAAAAATAAGTGCCAAGTAAATATCAAGTGCCGAATAGAAAATAAGTGCCAAGTAAATATCAAGTGCCGAACAAAAAAAAGTGCCGAGTAAATATCAAGTGTTGAGAAAAAAACAACTGTTGAGTAAACATCAAGTGCCGAGCATGAAACAGGTGCCGAGTAAAGATATAGATGACGAGCAGGATACAAGTGTCGAGTAACAAAGAACAAGCTGAGTATCAGTAAACCAATAATGCCGAGTTGCTGCATTATTTTGAAAGTGAAGATTCGCTAGATCTGAGCCGACAAGGTTGTTACCTAGAAGTTTGTAAACCAGATAGAAGATAAGAGTGATGAGCTAGTGGCACAGAACACCATGTAAAAAGGTTTTTACTAAAAACAACTGGATGCTAGACAAGGTTTCTAGATGAAGAAGAAATATGGGGTAGATACATTGTATCCTACCTAATCCATTGAAACCCTAAAATTGGAAAGGGAGAATTGAGCAGGAAAGATATTTTAGATTTCTATTTAAGAAGTCATAAGGTCATGAAGCGAAAGTGTGGTGGTGAGAAAGTATGAAATCATGAGCTGCTGAAGAAAAGTGCTAAGGAGTAAGAGAACAAAGAATACTCTGTTTTGCTGGATGACCACAGATATGATTGCATTGGTATGATGAGTAAAGAAGACTCAAGGAAACAAAGCTTGAGAGGAAGAAAAGCTAACAAAACTGAAGTGATTAAAAACCAAGCAAAGGATTGAACTGAAGTGTGATCTATAATTTGCAAGTTATGTTGTAAGTTGAATCAGATCAAAGCTATTGTTGTTACTTTCTAGCAATTGTAACAGTTAAGATAAAACCTATGGACTTAGGTTGGTTTAATAGCCATGTTGTAAATCCTTTAACAGGGTGACATTCCAAGTGAATGTCCAAAGTCCTTTAACCAGGCCCATTCCTAATAGTTTGGTGAAATCCTCTAACAAGATCACATTTAAAAATGTGTTGTAGCCTTTAACAGGGTAGGCTTTTCATAGGGAAAACCATCAAAAGTGGTTAAAATCAATTGCGCAGTTATTTTGTGGGTATCATCCCCACCCCAGTTTTACCTTCTTATTCCTGGAGGGTTTCTGGGTTATCAAATTCTTAGTGTTATGGTGTGATGCATGTTTACTTTTCTTAGTTGTTTCAATATTTAAAATTGTGTGCATGATAAGTTCAGTTATGCACCATTAAGGATTTTTAGAGAAAATAGAAAAAGTTTTATTATGGCATTTGGAACTTGAATAACTGATTCACGCCCCCCCCCCCCCCCCCCTCTGAGTTATTCTAAAGAATTATAACAAACTTATCCTTATGCATGCATTAACCATTCAATATATTAAACATATGCATATTGTTGTCCTATGTAAAAATAACTTTGCAAAAATGTAAACATGCAAAACCACAAAATCAATCACACACTTTGACACAATGATTTTACGTGGAGACCCAATTTGGGAAAAACCACAAGTAACATGCTACCAATTTCACTCTTCTAAAGTGAGCTTTGTGAGGAGCCAACCTTGTTAACAATTATAATGCACATTGTTTTATGTGACCTAGTTAAAGGATTTCAATCACCCTATTAGAAGTGAGCCTTGTTAGAGGACTTTAGAACATTCCATTAGAATGTCACTCTGTTAAAGGATTTACAAATGACTATTAGGTTAACCTTAACCCAAAGGGTTTTTCCAGACCAATACAACGATTAGAAAGTAGAAATGGGACTTGATCTAATAATAAAACACAACTCACTTGCAGATTATAGATCTTTGGTTTATTCCTCCATTCTACTTGGAATTCATACCCTTCATCTTTGAGTGTGTGTTCACCCTTCAAGATTTCAACCTCCTAAGCCTTCTTGCTTTGCATGCCAATTGCAGACTCTTCTATTTGGCCACCATATGAAGCAAAACCCTGGACTTCTTGTCTTCCTTAGGTTCTCACACATGAAAATAGTTTCTTCTAGCATGCTATCTTATAAATAGAGAATTTAGGTCTTTTTCCACCTAACCACAATTGTCCATTCTAGGGTACTTTTCCATTTTAGTCCCTTCTAGAAACTTCTTCTATAATCCTCCTAAAATTCACCTCAAAATGGTTTATCATGAATTATGTGCCACCAACTCATCATAGAAATCTTCCACATGCTTCACATAATTCAAGAAATCAACTTTGTCAGCTCAAATTTGTTAAATCTTCAATCTAACACATTTTACTGTCACTCAGCATCCACATTGTTCACATTGCAATAATAGTCTTCTGATGCTCGGCCAACACAGGGTTTCCAGGCATCAACTAAATCTTCCTTGCTCAATCACCACTATCATTTACCTAATGCTTGGCACATACTATATTTTTCTAATGCTAGACACCTACTAACTTTTTGACACTTGGCACATGTTGAATTCTGCTTAGCCTGAACTAAGTTTTCTCAACTTACACTGTTTTCTCAGTCGTGCTTGGCAAACACTTTTCTTTACTTAGACTCCTTCTAGTCTTTTCTCAAGTATACTTTCATTGTGGACTGAAGTAGATAAATAATACACTATATCATCAATGTCTTACTTGGTCTTAGTGCTCCTTTTATACACCAAATAACTCAACCTTTCTCTAGGTTCTCTTGTTATCCTTTCTTTTCAAATCCTTTTCATCAATCAAACAAGTGATAGCATTCAAACCAAAGTAATAAATTGTCTCACTAACAAGTAGTAGGTTTGACATCAGTGACAAAATAATGATTGTTCCATGATAGTTTCATCAATCTTCTTCACTTCAGCAATCTCATTTCAATAGTGAATAGTTGGGACACAAAACTATGATTAATTACTTATAAGGTCTAAAAAAGTAAGATACTTTTAAGAATAAGTCAGCAATCGGTAAAAGAAAAAAAAAATTGTACTATCAGTAAAAAGATAATTAGTTATTGTTGGCTAGACTTTAATACATGTGGTACAATAGTTGTTTGAATATGTATTCTATAAATGAGAGAAATGCTTTTCAAAGTTTTCACACCTAAGAAAAAGAAAGTGTGAAAGCAAAAAAGAGCCAAGTCTCTTAGAAAAACAAGCAACATTTCTATCAGGCAATTGAAAGTGAGTAGCATGGTATGCAAAAATGTGTTGATACAAAGATCTAATGAAGATGAGCTAGAGTATAGTGTATGTACAATAAAAAAAAAGACCTAGTCAAAATAGGAACCTTATCGAGTATACTAGATGGAGTACTACTGACGAGGGATGTAATCAAATATCTTCAAAGAAAACAAATTGAATTTTAAAATGAGGAAATTGAACTAGCATATGAACTATTAAAAAAAATGAATTGTAGAATGACAAGTTCAGACTGGTGAATATTGTTCATCTACCTAGAAATCTTGGTGAAGAATAGATTAAAATAGTACTTAGCAAAATGCATAGAGAATACCTATGAAGAATGAAAAAGTGGAAATTAAAAAGGAAATCATCAGTATTGTCATAGCATTACCAAGAAATAGTTGCAAGTTTGTAAAAGAGCTAGATCCCAAAGTTTAGATTGATGAACTAGTCAGATATAGGTAAGATCAAAGCATGGTTGGTGAAAGGACAATCAATGATAAAGGTGTAAGGTTTGCATCTTTGGTAATTGGATACAAGATTTATCAAGATGAGAAAAGTGACAAGATACCTGGAGGAGCCCTACAGGTGGCTTATGAGACCATTGTTGAAGGCCAAAAGTTTGATCTAAGAGAAATAATGAGAGATTAGTTAATGATGAATGTACATAAGGTTAGGAGGCAAGGGTTAAGGTATGGATGTTTATTGGTTTTTATATATTTCTATGTGCAAAATTATTATCCTAGAATTAGAACTATGAATTGGTTAGTTGGTGAACCAATTATACATCAAATAAATAGATTTAATGGAACACTAGGAAGGAATTACAATAGTTTGATGTGGTTTCACTTTAAAGAAGTTCAAGAGACAATGAATAAAATAAATCAAATTTCATCTGAAGTAGTAAACAGATACAAGAAGGAAAAAAGTTTCTCAAAAAGTACACACTCTTGTATAGTGAAAGTTGCAGAACCTAGATTATTGTGGGTAACACCCTTAGGATATGAACTAACAGATATTGAACTTCAACCAATAATTGAGATACTACTAGAAAAATCAAAATATGAGGGAGTTGAAAGACTTGGAATGTATGAGGAAAATTATAGAAAATAATCATGGAAGAAAAGAATTTCAAAGAAGAATGAAGTAGCAGGGTGAAGTCTATTGATATACCATGCACATATGCAAAAATAAAGAAGCCAAAACAAGTTGTTGAATGAAAACAAAGAAGAAAAACAAGATATGTAATAGCTCAAGCATCAAGGAGAATGAGAATTCAAACTTCAGGAAATATATAGTCAAGTGTAAAAAGGAAGAAGGAAGAACTTTAATTAGTTGTAAGACAACTGACAAAGAGATTCAGAGTGATTGCTCAAGAAATGGCAAAAAGTATAAAGGAATTTGGAAGAATTGGAAACATATAGGAATATAAGTTTAGAAAAAGGAATGAAGAGGAGAAATTGATTATAGAAGAAGCAGTGATGTACACCATGCACGAGTTTTCATATTTTTCGAGCAATCTAAAGGACATAATTGTATGAAAAAATCCTATTCAAATGGAACAATGCAGATCAATTGGAGAGAGATAATTGAGAAAGAATTTTACATATAGTGAAACTAGACTTAGTAGTTACCGAGATAGACAAGTTGATGGAGTGTGAGAGGAAATTTTCCATAAATTGCATGAAAGCCAAAATTCTTGTGGAATAATCGAAGACATTGAAAATGGTAGTAAAAGGATGTGGAATATAATTTTTATGTTAAGGATACTACTATAGAGGAATCATTATTGGTTGATATTGATCTAACAAGTAATGAAAGTCGAGGAAATACAAAGTGAGTATTAATATCAATTATGGAATGAAAAGATTAAGCTAGAAATAGTGAAGAAATGGAAGAATAGAAGAATGACACATCTGAAGAAAATCTTGAAGAAAAAATAAAGGAATCAAGTAGGACCCAAGAAGGAGTGATAGATGTCAATAAGTGTGTTGATATCGAAGAAGTAAGGGAAGAGATATTGATTACAACTACTGAAAATGAACAAGAAATTTAAGAGAAATTTGTAAAAGATAAAATGAATCTTTAGATGTGCAATTTTCTATAACTTTGTAAGAGATGACACAAGGTGCAAAAAATCATAGAAATGAGAAAACGAGAAGATGAATATGATGAGGAGGAAATCAATAATTGAGTAAAATTTGAGCTATTGAAATGACCTTATGCAAAGCTGAGTCATGAAGATAGAAAAATATATGCAAAGAGATTACAAGGATGGGCATATTTATTGAGTAAGATAGAAGACAAATGGAGAACAAAGAAAGTTAAGAGAACATTGAGTGAATTTTCTCATCTACTACCTAAAGTAAATATTGACAATAAAAAGAAGAATGGAAAATAATTACAGACATTTCTAGATACAATAGAGAAAAATCAGGATATTCAAGATGAATTTGTTAGAAATGCTTTAGAATAACTGAGAGGGGGGTGAATCAATTATTCAAGGTCCAAATGTCTTATTCAAACTTTCCACTAAGTATAGTGAACCCTTTCAACCATTCATTCATCCAAGCTTTAACTTATCTAATCAGCAAGCTACTATAAATCAACATGCAAGCATAACACATAAGAGATCAACACATAACACAGTAGTGATTTACATGGAAACCCAATTTGGGAAAAACCACCAGTAACATGCTACTCAATTTTCACTCTTTAGAAGTGGTGCCCTGTTAAAGGCTTACAACACACTCTTAAATGTGACATTGTTAGAGGATTTAACCACCCTGTTAGAAGTGGGCTTGGTTAAAGGACTTTAAAACATTCACTTGGAATGCCACCCTATTAAAGGATTTACAAATGGTTGTTAGGCCAACCTAAGTCCATAGGATTTTCCAGATCTAATACAATTGCTAGAGAGTATTAGAAAATCTTGACCTAACTACAACATACAACTTATCTTGTAGATCTCAGATCACTTCTCAGCCCATACCCTTGACTTGCCTTCAATCTCTGCAATTCAGACAACTTTCCCTCCTTTCAAGCTTAGTCTCCTTGAGTCTCCTTGCTCAATGTTCTAGTACAATCATCTCTTCATGACCACTTATAGAAGCAGAGCCTCTATGCTCTTCCTTCTCCTAGATGTCTCCTCCTTGACACCCTACTTCACAGATTTGGCTCTTTAGCAACAATAGTATCAGAAGCTCTTTGCTTTTTGGTCTATGAATCCTTAAATAGAAGTCTTGGAGTTCCTTTTCTAGCTTGATTATTCCATTCTTTTGTTTTCATCTAACCCATATTCTATTTCCTCTAGAAACTTCTTGAATAATCCTTTAGAATTTGCTAAAAAATGGTTTACATAGGATTCTGTGCCACCAACTCATCATCCTTATCTTCCAACTCATTCACAAAATTCAATGTAACCACTATGTTGGCTTAGATTTGGCAAATCTTCATCATTTGAAATAATGCAATAGCTCAGCACATACTGTGTTACTTGGCATCAACTATGTTTTTCCTGATGCTCGGCACCAAAAAAGAATTTTTTGATGCTCGGCACCTGATCTTCACTCGGCACTTGAAGATCACTTGGCACACACTAGAATTTCATGTTACTCGGCTCCAACTAAGAATTTTCTCAACTTCAACTAACTTTCTCAGCACCTACTAAAGATCTTAGTTTAAGCTTTGCATTCAACCTTGTTACAACTTCTTCCTCCAATATTTCTAAGTGTGACCAACCTATATATCCTTGAGTATGCTATCAATACATCATTTAACCATTATCTTAACTGATCCTTGCACTTCATTACATCATCATAACTCAACCTTTCCCTTAGGTTCTCTTGTCACATCTTGTTGATCAAATCCTCTTCATCAATCAACTAAGTGATAGTACTTAGATCTTATAAGCAAATGTCATTCCTACAAATAGAAAGTTTGACATTAATGACAAAACAATGATTGAAAACATCAAACTTCTTTCTTTGCAATAATCTCCCTCTTTTATCTTCAACAATAATGAGCTTTTCAATTAGATTTCCAATAATCTCCCTCTTTGGCATTGATGGAAAACCAAACTAATCAACAATCAGACTAAACTATTCAACCAAATTCTAGCTAGGTTAGAATAGTAACTCAAATGTCAAAAAGTAAATTGTAGCTTCACATCTCCTTCTACTATTCTAATTGCATCATTTCTACTTCTTCCTCTTTGTTCTTGCCTCCTTGTTCTTTGTTTCTTTCCCTCTATATTACTTATCTTCAGCTAGTCTGATCAACATCTGATTACTTTAGTCAACTTATCCCTCTATCTTCTTTGATCACAACTCCTCCTATTGATTAGTTTTCTACTATTTCTCCCTCTTGATCCTTCTCCTATTGATTAGTTTCAAACATCTTCTCCCTCTTTGACAACAATGCCCATAGACGTATAAGCATCTTAGTATGCAAGTGTAGCTTTTACAAGTTCATTCAATGTCCCCCTCTATCACCTTACTTGTGACTAATTTGAAACTTTAGCACTTCAAATACTTTAGAAATAAATCCCAAAGTAAACATCCTCTGCATCAATGTGTAAAATCTTCAACATTCAGCTCATTTGATGTAGGGTATTCTTGCTTTATCTTTAAGTAGCCTTTGTTGGGGGTATCACCCCTAACTTACCTCTAAGATACTCAAAAGCATCTTTAGGTAATGCTTTTTTGAATATGTCAGCAATTTGTTCCTTTGAGCTAACATATTCCATCTTCACTTGTTTATCTTCCACCAACTCTCTTACATAGTGATACTTGATTGCAATGTGCTTGGTTTAAGCATGCATTACAGGGTTCTTTGATATGTTGATAGCACTTGCATTATCACAATAAAGTATCACAAGATCAGTTACTTCTTCCTTCATACCTTGCAGAAAATGTTTGATCCATACAATATTGGTACAATTTATAGCAACAGCCACATATTCAGCTTTAGCAGTGGACTATGAGGTGCAGCTTTTCTTTTTACTAGTCCATGTAGTCAACCTTTTGTTCCAAGAAAAGTGATCCTCCACTGGTGTTTTTTCTATCATTAATGTTACCTCCCCAATCTGCATCTGTGTAGGCTCTCAATTCAAATTTTTCACTCCTCTTGTAGTACAGACCAAAGTCATCAGTTCCTTTTAGGTACCATAGTATTCTCTTTACTACCATTAAGTGATTTTCTCTTGGATTTGCAAAAAATCTTGCCACTATTCCAACAGCTAATGTAATGTCTAGTTGCAACTTTCCAATCATTGACCTATATAATGTCTGATTCACTTCAGTAGACTCATCATTCTTGGATAGCTTATGTCCAATTGCCATTGGTGTACTGACTAGTTTTGAGTCTTCTAACCCAAATGTTTTGAGTACCTCCTTGATGTTTTTGGATTGGGTCACAAATATCCCATGCTTCAATTGATGTACTTTCAATCCAACAAAGAATTTGATCTCTCCAAACATTAACATCTCAATTCATGTTTCATTTGATTAGCAAAATCTTTGCATAGAACATCTTTTCCTCCAAATATTATATCATTAACAAAGATTTCTGATATCAAAATATCTTTACCTTTTTCATCTTTTATGTACAAGTTGTTGTTTTCATCTATTCTCTCAAATCCTATCTTCACAAGATATTTTTGTAGCCTCTCATACCATGTTCTTGGTGCTTTCTTTGATCGATAAAGTGTTTTGTGTAGTTTGCAAACCATATCCTTGTTATTCTTATCAAAAAATCCCTCAAGTTGTTCTATGTAGACTTCCTCTTCCAGTATACCATTCAGAAAAATAGACTTCACATCCATTTGGTAGATTTTGAAACCTTTATATGCAGCATATGCAAGTAATGTTCTTACTCCTTCCATTCTTGCAACAAGGGCAAATGTTTCTCCATAATTAAGTCCTTCTTCTTGTGCATAGCCTTTGCAAACTAATCTAGATTTTTTTTCTTGTTCTCTCACCATTTTCATTGAGTTTTTTTCTAAACTCCCATTTAGTACCAATCACATTCTTATCAGCTGGTCTAGGAACTAGGGTCCATGTTTTGTTCTTCTCAATATGATCTATCTCCTCTTCCATGGCTTTATACCAGTCATCATCTTGTAGTGCATCTTTCACTATTTTAGGTTCAACTTTGTTCAACAAACATGATTATTCCTTAGTCTATTCCTTGTCATTGGCTTGGAATCCTTGTCACCAATGATTTGATCTACAGGGTGATGTCTTCTCACATACTTGGCTAATCTTGGTTATGTCCTTCTTTCCATGTTTGATCCTTCAACTTCATGGTCATTTTGCTCTCCTTCATCTGGTACTTCATCATTCCTCTCATGTGTACTGTTTGTAGAATTAGAATGTGCATTCTCTACATTCTGTAGCTTGGCTTCTGAATGAAGCTCAACATTCACTCGTTGAGACTCAGCAGATACAAAAAATTGTTGCCGATTCCCAACTTGATTTGTAGCATTTTCTTCAACAATCATTCCTTCATAGATAATCCTCTAGTTGCTTGGACTCATCAATCTGAACTTTTGCATGCTCATCAAAATTTACATTTTCACTCTCCACAATCTTGTTAGTGTTAGTATTCAAACACTTATATGCTTTGCTTCTAGTGGAGTATCCAAGGAATATGCCTTCATCACTTTTTGCATCAAACTTGCCATTTCTAGTATCTTTAAGAATATAGAATTTACAACCAAATACTTTGAAATGTTTAGCATTGGGTGAGTGACCATGGCATAATTCAAAAGGTGTTGCATTTGTACCCTTCTTGACTTGAGCTCTATTCAGTGTGTAGAATGCAGCACTTACAGCTTCTCTCAAGTATTTTAGTGAAACATTTTTCTCCATCAAGGTTCTAGCACAATCAATCACTGACCTATTCCTCCTTTCAAAAATACCATTCTTTGGTGGAGTTCTTGGTGCTGATGTTTTCCTTTTGATGCCTTTGTCATTGCAAAATATTTCAAATTCTTTTGATGTGAACTCACCTCCTTTGTCTGACCTTAGACATTTTAGGTTCTTTCTTGTTTCCTTCTCAACTTTGGCCAAATACCACTTAAACATTTGAAATGCATTAGATTTTTGCTTTAAAAACATAGCAGTCATCATCTTGGAATAATCATCTACAAATAGCATTATGTATTTGTCTCCTAGGTAGCTTTGCACTTCTATTGGACCACATAAGTCTGTATGGACCAACTCTAGTACTTCATTGGATGTGTATGTTTCGCTTTTGAAACTAGATTTAGTCATCTTCCCTAGTTGACATTGTTTGTACATTATATTTTCAAGTTTTTTCAATTATGGCAATCCTCTAACTTTTTTCTTTTCGCTAATGCGAACCAGATTATCAAAATTAACATGACACAACCTTTTATGCCACAACCACACATCATCAAATCTAACAATAGGACATGTTGCATCTTCCATATCTAGGTAAAATAGATTACTCCTAGTGTGTTCACCTTTTTCCTATTAGATTTCCATCAGTGTCATAGATCTTGGCAGTTTTGTTTCCAAATTCAACTTTGCAACCTACATTACCTAACTGTGATACACTTAACAAGTTGTAATTAAATCCTTCAACATAGTATGCATAACACATGAAATTTTCTCTGCGAGCTTAATAGAGCTTTTTCTTTTGATTTGATATGGAGTATCATTACCAAATCTAACACTATTTCCATCATATTGAGTAAAGGTAATGAACATACTTTTATCTCCTATCATGTGATGTAAGCATCCACTGTCTATGATCCACTTCTCATTCTTGTTCACAAAGGTAACCAATGTTGTTGCTTCATCTTCTTCTTTATCTAATTCATCCTTCATGGCTACATAGATTACTTCATCATCATTCTCATCAGAATCTTCTTCAACAATGTAGCATATTTTTCTTTTCTCCTTCTAGTGTTTGCTATCATCTTCTCTTTTGTTCCTATACTTGTTTCCTTATTTTTAGTTCTTCCTCTATGTACATCTAGCAACAATATGACCTACTTCATTAAAATTGAAACATATGATAGGGAGCTTACCTTTGAATTTTCCTTTGCCTCTATAGAATCTCCTAGCTAGTAGTGCTTCTAACTGTTCCACATCTTCCTCACTTGCACTACTATCACTGGATGCATGTTTTCATTTTCTTCTCTTCTTGTTTGGTGTCTCCTCCTTAGTGTTTTTTATTGTCATCTTTTCTTTGAAAGTAGATTCAAGTTTCTCAGGTCTGTAGTTGTCAAAATTAGATAGCTCAAATGCAGTAAGTGTTCCCACTATTCCTTCAAAGGTTAGTGTGTTCCCTTGTACACACCTTAGCTCTTGGATGGCTAAAACTCTAATAGCATAGATAGGGAGCAGAGTTCTAAAGTATTTTCTGATGGCTATTTCTTCTTCCAATTGACCACCTAGACTTCTTATTGCACTTACCACTTCTTTCATTCTTGCAGCATACTGAGCACCATTTTCACCTTCCTCCATTTTCATGTCATCAAATTTTTCTCTTAGGCTTTCTCTCTTTGCTCTTTGAATATTCTGATCTCCTCCATAGATATCTAATAAGTTTTTTCACATCTTGAATATAGTGTCACAATCTTTGATGTCATCATATTCTACATAATTAAGTGTAGAGGCAATCTTCGGCATTGCTTGATTGTGCTCCTTCTTTTTTATCAAATCATTTGTAGTAAGAGGTCCTATTGGATTTACATGTTCTATTCCAATTAAGGTTTGTGCAAAGTCACATATTGATCCAAGGTGCAATTTCATCAGACTCTGTCATATATCAAAGTTGTCTTTGTTGAGCTTGGGAACTTCTCTCTTGGACATCTTGATCTTCCTACTTCTAGTACCTTGAAACTAAATCAGCAGATGGCTCTGATACCAATTGTTAGAAATGCTTTAGAATAAGTGAGAGGGGGGGTGAATCAATTATTCAAGGACCAAATTTCCTATTCAAACTTTCCACTAAGTATAGTGAACCCTTTCAACCATTCATTCATCCAAGCGTTAACTTATCTAATCAGCAAGTTACTATAAATCAACATGCAAGCATAACACATAAGAGATCAACACATAACATGGTGATTTGCACAGAAACCCAATTTAGGAAAAACCACCAATAACATGCTACTCAATTTTCATTCTTCAGAAGTGATGTCATGTGAAAGGCCTGCCCTATTAAAGGCTTACAACACACTATTAAATGTGACCTTGTTAGAGGATTTAACCACCCTGTTAGAAGTGGGCCTATTTAAACGACTTTAAAACATTCACTTGGAATGACACCCTATTAAAGGATTTACAAATGGTTGTTAGGCCAACCTAAGTCCATAGGATTTTCTAGATCTAATACAATTGCTAAAGAGTATTAGAAAATATTGACTTGAATACAACATACAACTTATCTTGCAGATCTCAGATCACTTCTCAGCTCATACCCTTGCTTAGCCTTCAATCTCTACAATTTAGACAACTTTCCCTCCTTTCAAGCTTAGTCTTCTTGAGTCTCCTTTCTCAATGTACTAGTGCAATCATCTCTTCATGACCACTTATAGAAGTAGAGCCTCTGTGCTCTTCCTTCTCCTAGATGTCTCCTCCTTGATGCCCTACTTCGCAAATTTGGCTCTTTAGCAGCAACAATATCAGCAACTCTTTGCTTCTTGGTCTATGACTTCTTAAATAGAAGTCTTGGAGTTCCTTTCTCACTTGATTCTTCCATTATTTTTTTTTCAATTCACATGGATTAGGTAGGATTCATTGCATCTAACCCATATTCTATTTCTTCTCTAATAATCCTTTAGAATTCACTCAAAAATAGTTTACATAGGATTTTGTGCCACCATCTCATCATCCTTATCTTCCAAATTGTTCACAAAATTCAATATAACCACTATGTCAGCTTGGATTTGGTGAATTTTTGTCATTTGAAATAATGCAGTAGCATGACACTATTGAAATACTAGTGCTTGACACAAACTATGTTACTCGGCATCAACTGTGTTTTTCTTGATGCTCGGCACTTGAAGATCACTCGACACCAACTAAGAATTTTTTGATGCTCAGCACTTGATCTTCACTCGAAACTTGAAGATCGCTCAACACACACTAGAATTTCCTATTACTCAGCTCCAAATGAGAATTTACTCAACTTCAACTAACTTGCTCGACACCTACTAAACATCTTAGTTTAAGCTTTGCATTCGACCTTGTTACAACATCTTCCTCCAATATTTCTAAGTGTGACCAACCTCTGTATCCTTGAGTATGCTATCAATACATCATTTAACCATTTTCTTAACTAATCCTTGCACTTCATTACATCATCATAACTCAACTTTTCCTTAGGTGCTCTTGTTACATCTTGTTGATCAAATCCTCTTCATCAATCAACTAAGTGATAGTACTTGGATCTTATAAGAAAATTTCATTCCTACAAATAGCAAGTTTGACATCAATGACAAAAAAATGATTGAAAACATCAAACTTCTTTCTTTGCAACAATCTCCCTCTTTGATCTTCAACAACAATAAGCTTTTCAATCAGATTTCCAATAGGAACTGATAGGCCAGACTAGCTAAAGCTACTAAACTACTATCAGAGAAGAAGATTAATTTAAAGAATATAATAGTTGAAGGAGTGAAAGATGTGGAGATTATTTTATAGGTGACCAATGCTACCGATGTTGATTTTTACCAGTTATCACTCTACATGATTCTTATGCATCAGTAAATGGAGGAGACGAATATACTTCTAGGAACATTATTGATTGGAATAAGTATAGATATTCTTGAACAAATCATACACATAAAATTTCACATTTTAAGTCTCTCATTTTTTCAAGATAGATGTAATAACATAATGATGAATATAGCAAGCAAGATGAAATTTATAGAGTCAGCCAAGTAAAAACTAAATAAAATCTTGATGCCTTTGGAATTGTTATCAAATGGGTAGAAGTTTGGTAATTAGGGAGAAGTTTGGAAATTAGAAACAAGAAGTGAAGACAATATATGATATGAAGAGGAAAATTTATAGTATTATTATAAGGAAAGGGGGAGCTATTATGGAAGGTAGATTATACATAAATAGTTTTTCCACCAATGCCAACAGGGGAGATTGTTAGCTTGGACAATATCACACACCCTTATTGGTATGATATTTCTAATGTTGTCATTATTGTTAAAACTCTATTCTCTTATATTATGCTATATGACATGTTTAAGTAAGGAAGTTAAAATTCTATTAGTGTTAAAAGGAAGGAGAGGTCAAAGGAAGCTTATGGAATACTCTAAAATCATAATTAGGTCAAGAAGTTAAAATTAGGTTAGAAAGTGAAATGAGTGAATAAGCATGAAAAGAAGAAGCAAGAGACAGGGAAAAAAAGCTATCAAAAGTTGGCATGCAATGGCAAGCTATAAAAAAGGTGAAGCTATTGATGAAGCAATAAAGATAGCAAGCTATTAGAGGGAGAATAGTTGGTGCTAGAAGCAACAGATCTATCAGGTAGAGAAAAGGCAAACATAAGTCAATCTCTTTCTTTTTTTACCTAATCAATTAATTAACAAGATTTTGAAATTCTTTTACAAGGTGATTTTTAACAGGACTTTGTAGTTCTTATTTTGAATTCATTTTGCAAATCCATTAATCATGTGAATAGTGAAAGAGTGAGATTAAATCTCTTAAATGAGTAGTCTGTAATAGGACTTTTGATACTCTTATCAGGGTATTAGACACTTTTAGCATACTGTAGTCATTCAGAAGATGACATTATTGTAAGCTCTTGACCAGGCACCTTATTACTATAGTGATGAGTTGTGGGTATTATCCCTGCCACAATTTTTCCCTCTTACCAAGGGTTTTCTACGATACCAAAATTAGTGTGATATGTGTTTCAAGTTTATGGTTTGGATGTTTGCTTCATTTTACCATTAAAGTTATGTTAACTATTGGTTTACTTAAAATATATAAAGCACACTATCAGGAGAATATTTACACAGACTATTGATTAAAGGAAAGCAATTTTGTAAAAGGAGAGTTGTTCAAAGTATTAATTCACCCCCCCAATACTTTATCCTAATTGTATCTACCAACACCCACTACCCTATCACCGCACTAAAAGTGATAGATGTTTTCGTTGCATTGAATGTGATAGGTATTAACTAGTTTATTATCAACCAATGATGAGGCAAGTTATCTACAAGAGACGGGAGACTTATCAAGTGTGTATTCAATTGTTATTGTAACCTATAGGTAAAATGCCTATGTGAATGTGATTGGAGAGTCACCACTCAATGGGGTGACTCCAATGTGGGGGGTCACAACCCATTGGTTTATGACTTTCCATTTCATTTCCAAAGAAATAAACAATAGGTGATCGACCATGCATCTTGGTCACTCCAATTTAATCAGTCAAAACAAATGTGAATAGTAGGTTAGAATAATGTAAATAGTCGGTCAAAACATTAAATAATTATTTTGGACATTTAATTTATCAAATATGATTGTATATATATAATACAAATATATATAAGAATATATATATTACAATCAAATATATTCTGCAATAATAATATATTAAAAATATTACATCATTTATTTCAATGTATTTTTACCATCATTGTATCTTGAATAAACTATAACATTAACACTCACTTAGTTTAGAATGATACAGACATGAGTAAATGTTACACCATTGACAATATTAGGAATGATACATAAGGACATATTTGATCAAAAGATTTCAACCATTTTGATATCATATTTGATATCATGAGTATTGGCTTCCAGAATATCAACATATGATATTCACCAAATACTCTGAGTAATGGTCTATAGAATATCAACACATGATATTCACCATTTTTATATTATGAGTATTGGCCTCTAGAATATCGACATATGATATTCACCAAATACTTGGAGTAATGGTCTGTAGAATATCAACACATGATATTCATCAAATACCTATCATATATCTATACAAACAACTCATATACCATCTAGTGAATGACATATAACATTTAGTTTTTGATTTATACATATATTTTATCATGACCTACTTCAACATTTACATAACATATATATCATGATTTAAGTTATTGTAAGATCGTCATTTTACAATAACTTATGCAATAACTTCTACAAATACTTCTTTGTGATGTACATGGGGGGTAGGCTCATTCGAATAATAGTCACACACAAGGACTTTCAAACTCCCTATAAATATCAATCATTTCATCTCCTCATCCAAAGTTTCCTTCGAAGAAATGTTAGACTCCCTTTGAATCTGATATCAATATTCCTTTTCCTGCAATAATATTTTCAGAGGGAAATAGCAAGGCACACATCTCTTATGGTATACAAATAAATAAGATTCTAAATTTCATATAAAAAATATAGTAAAATAATTTGGTATTCTGAGCCTCTATCTCAAAAATTGCAACTATGTCAAGTTCACTTTGGAATTGTTCCACATTACACCCTCTTAATTCAATATTTCACATGTATTATGGATATTTTGAAGTTATTTAGAATGGGAATCTCTTTGAATCTATATCACATATGATGACTTTGGCAAAGGATGCATGATGTTTTAGTTTGTGAGGGCATTGTATTCTTGAGTGACCATAGTTGTTGCATCTAAAAAATTGCATTTTAGAGTAGTCCATATGTTTCTTTTTTCTATTTAATTTAGGTTTCTTCCTTTTATCAACTTGAATTGTGAGAATTTGAATATAACCTCTAGTAGAAGTATCACCAATTCCTCGAGATATTAACATGCTCTCTTCTTGTACACATTCACTCCTTGTCTAAACATTTTCCATGATGGTAGCATTCCTTTTAGTGCTATCATTTTTAATTATTTTCCATCATAGATATGACCAATTGTAGAGAGTTAGTTCTTTAGTTCTATTATCCTCATTGTGAAAATTAACACTATTGCAGTCACTGATTATTAATCTCCTATCATAAACAATTATTAAACTATCATAAATAAATTCATAGCTAATATCAAAAAATAACACAATTGCAAATTCACCAATAAAATATGGAAAGAAATTCAGAACACAAAGAACACAATGTTTTTAGACAAATTCTCCCTGGAATAGCCCCTAAGGGAAAACCAGGTTTGCAAATGGAAAATATATTAAACTCAGCAAATCAAGAGATACAAAATTCCTTGCCTCTCACTGGTAGAATTCAGACAACCTCCTAATTTCTCCTACTGATATTCCCCACTGCTATCCCCAACACTATCACTATGCCCTTGCTAACACTGTAAGTCTATTTACTATCATTGCAAACTCATTTTCTATCACTACAAATGCTTCTACAACTCTTGTTGTTCTTTGTTCTATTTTGTTCTCCAAATGCCTCCCGTGACCCCCTTTTATACTACTTAACCAAGAGGTTTCTAGTTGCTTCTTGATAAAGACAACTCAACCAAGAAGTTTCTAGTTGCTTCTTGATTAAAACAACCTAACCAATAGGTTACTAGTGGCTTCTAGAAGGTGTCAATAAGTTAACAAATATTTGTCGTAACTCTAACAATTATTTGCCAATTAATCACATATAGACGAACTATTGTCCAAGCTACCTAAAACTAACTATTAGATTGTGGTGACTAATCAAGGAAGTACTATACATATTCCATAATTCCTCGGCAAGGTTCGGGTTTGGGCCGAGAACCAAGCGAGGGTTTGGGGGTGAAAGCCACCAATATAGCCCAAGTTGTTAGGCCTTGGTTGTTCAGGGGTTTGGTAGCGGAGCTCTTGAAAAGAAAAAAATTGGGCCCTATTTTATTGGGATTTTGGACTGACATGTAATTATTAATTATAACCCTAAAGTAGTAAAAATACTTGCATAAAAGGGCTTAGGATTAGGGATTATTTTAGTGTGGTGATGTGAAAATTGGTTCTTGCGGCGGTATTGAGATGTAAGGGATCACGGATTATAATCAGGTTGTAATCAATGGATTATAATAATATCAAACTTATCATTTGGTGGACGTAGCCTAAGGATTGGTTGAACCACATTAAATCTTGGTGTCTTGTGTTATTTTCTGATATTGTTTATGTTTGCATGTAATTGTTATTTCTATCCATGGTTTAATCCTAACAAGTGATATCAGAGTGAGGTTGTTATTTTTTAGTTATCCTCTGTAGGAGAGTCTCATGGTTGAATGGGAGTGATGGAAAATGAGGGTAAGCTGAGGGTTGACAAGTTTAATGGGTAGAACTTTCAGTTATGAAAGATGCAAATGGAAGACTATCTTTATCAGAAGGATTTATGGAAGTCGTTGGAAGGCAAAACCAAGAATTAGGGATCTATTTCAAATGACTACTAGGATCTTTTAGATAGAAAGGCACTTGGAAGCATTCAATTATGCCTGGCACTATTGATGGCATTTAATATTACAAAAGCAAAGACAACTGAAGAGTTGATACAAACTCTAGCGAAATTGTATGAAAAGCCTTCCACTTCAAACAAGGTATTTCTTATGAAGAATTTATTTAATATGAAAATGATAGAAGGTGGATTTTTTGCAAATCATTTAAATGAGTTTAATACTATTACTAGTCAATTATCTTCTGTGGGTATCAATTTTGATGAAGAAATTAGGGCTCTCTTGATTTTGTGTTCTTTGCCTAAAAGATGGAATGGCTTGGTAATGGTTGTGAGTAATTACTATGATCGGTGTTATTTTGAGTGAGGAAAATCATAGGAAATCCTCAGGTGGATCTACATCAAGAAGTGCTTTGAATGCACAAAGCAGAGGCAGAACGACTAAGAGAGGAAGTAATTCCAGAAATTGTGGGAAATCAAGAGGAAATTCAAAGGGGAGGAGGTCTCAATCAAGAGGACTGAATGACTGCTAGTACTATGGGAAACTATTGTTGTATCCACAACACACATCCCATTCCTAGTCAACAATGGGGACCCCTTACTTTTTTCTACTCCCGAACTCATAATTCGAGAGTCAGAAGAAGAAAATTTGTTTAAAGTTTGCATCAATAATCAAAAAATTAAAAAATTATTTAAAAAATTTAAAAAGTAAAAATGATTTTAAAAAATTAAATCATCATTAATCACACACACACACCCATGCGCACACCGAGGCACAGTGCATGCAACAAGGTGCAGTGTCCACAATGAGGCATGGGCTATAAAGCCCTTTTAACCCCCCCCCCCCCCCACCCATCCTCATTTTCATGACCAAGTCTCACATTTTTTGGAGTGAGGGTAAGTAAGTCTCCCCCGCTTCCCCCCCCCCTGCACACTAGCCTTAGGCGTGCCCCACACTGCCCTCGAGCATGCGTGCATGCAGCATCGCCCTCGGGCAGGCTCTGTAGCACTGCCCTCGAGAGCACACCGCGCCGCCCTCTGACGAACGCAAACTGCACTATGTTTCTTTTAGTTTTATTCCTTTTTTAAAAAATAATAATAATAAATTTTTTTAAAATTTAAAAAATTTTAAAATAAATAAATTTTAAAAAAAAAAAAAATTTCAAAACAAAAAATAAATAAGTCCCCAAGGGGGACCTTTTTTTTACTTACGTCATTTTTCACTATCTAAGAACTAATCATATTTTCTTTTCTTGTAATGCACAGGTAACCGTAACAAGATTAGATGGCATCCACATCCTGAGCACCAGCGAAGCCAGTTGTTTTCAAGTTCCAAGGCATACCCCCAAAGTCAAGATTACATGATGAGTACGCTAAGACCAAAGATATTGACCTTGGACACACAAACTTGGGAGAATTCTTGAGAGTTTGCAACAATTTGACACAAAGGTCAACCTTGGTGTCTGCATTGATCCGATTCGGATTAGTGAATGTAGCATCACATCCTTTGTCAATACAATCAGCTGAATTGGTCATGACCTTATCTCGACACTTTGTTCCTGATGAAAGGGTAGTTAAGAACGTCACTGAAGAAGTGGTCTTAGATCTACGACCTGATAACATTGAGAGGGTCTTCCATCTTCCCAAAGTTGATCAGTTCATCTGACTCTCCTATGAAGCAACTAAAAGATTGTATAAATATCATCACCAAGAAGCCATCAACATCATACATTCCTTGTACTTCATTAAGAAGCCACCTCAGGGAAAGACAATCAGCAAAGTGGATATGACTTGGGGATATATGAAGGATGATGTCAGATACTCTATTATTCTCCTAAGTAGAGTCATGGGCTTACCTACAATAGGTCATCTTGCTCCATTCATGGTCAACTTCATTGAGACCATCAGGCATGTAAAGATACTACTAGATTGGGCCACCACACTTAATGAAAATTTGTGTGAGCAGCTAAGGATGGTAAAGGATAAGAAGAAGTTCTATATGAATTCTTATGTGGTGTACCTACTTGCAGCAAGGGCAATGAACTATCCCAAGTTATACAAGAAAGGCAGTATGCAGGACCCCAATGCTTGGCCATACATAGCCTATCCTCAGTTGGTGAAGAAGAATCTCTCACCACAGAGCAAAGAGTATAGAATCGTAAATGATGCTTTCATCTTTGCGATCATTCGATTCATTGAAGGGGACTATGGGAAGAGATTTTCTGAGGAAGCCAAGGCATAGATCACAGCTCTCAGATCATATTTCATCTAGTTTAGGACATTTACATATATTCGGGTAGGTGATGCATCTATCAATCCAAAGGAACTCCCGAGGTACCCAAGTGACAAGTTGGTCTTAATGGAAATATCCTGATAGATTGAGTCAGCTTATGAGAGGATCAAAAAGCAATGGAGACCTTGTTGGAATTGGCCTTTTGTCATAGGAGCATATCAGGTGAAGAGAAAATAGGATATTTTGACATTTGAATGGGAATGGGAGAACTATCTTCTTGAAGAGTATAACTCTCCTCGACCATATTTTGACAATGTGGGCAAAGTGGAAAACCTAGTAGGGAAGGATTTATATTATGAGGATGCCATTAAAGACCATTGGATGAATGCCACAAATGACTACGACGTCTGCATTAGAGACTATTGTAGGATGACTTTGTATCTAGAAGAAAAGGCTCTCCATTTGACCATCCCTGATGAGATAAGGCTACAGGAATCCAAGGAACTACTGGATCCCCTATTTAATATAGATAAAAATGGTGAGAGACCCATTATGAATGCAAAAATTGATAGAGAAGAAGGAGATGATATTAATCATCGAGCAAGACATTTCATTCAAATGATAAAGAGTTGGATTAAGAAACCCTTTCCACTTGATCCAATTCCTGATACTTTAATCTTCCATGCACATGCTTGCCTAGAAAGGGGTAAGGGAACGAAATTCATAGTTCCTATCTTTGCACTCTAGTCTCCTATTAGGCCTAAAATAGTCTACCAGCTCGACTGCCTAGTGGGATATTATCACCCTTCAAAGAGAAAGAGAAAGAGTAAAAGAGCCTCTCCTTAGAGGATTTAGACAGAGCATGTTGTAGAACAAGTCTCTTCCCAGCAATGGGAGCCAAGTGCACAAGAGCCCTAGGATGGTGGAGCTACCCAAATTTAGGCTGAACTTCAATTGCCTCCTATTTTTCCAAGCCAATCTGAAGAGGGAGAAATTCTAGAGACCTTTATTCCTCCTATGCAAAAAGAGTCTACTTCTCCTGTAGCTCCAAAGAGACAAAAGAGGATCAAGGTTAGGATAAACAAGAGGCAAAGAGTTAGTAAGAGATTAGTGCCTAATCCATCAGTTCCTAAAACCATTTTAGAGGAAGAAATAGAATCAGATGAGGAGGAAGAACAAGTGCCTCTAAAAAGGAGAACTTGGTTGGAAAAAGCCACAGAATTGGAGAGAAGGAAGAGTGCCATGAGTACCTCACCACCCACCCAAGAAGAACCTGTAGAACTCTCCTCTTCGAAAGACGAAGTGCAGCAATGGGTGAATGAGAAAAGGGAGCAAGGTGAAGATGTTCTCTCGATCTCGTATTTTGATTTCATGCCTATGGGTACAGAGCTAATTGGGGATAAGATCAGATACACCCCTACAAGTGAACTCCAATAGCAAGACTGGATGTAAATGCCACCAGAGACACAGGGTCCTGATCTCACTCCTCCATCTCCACCACAGATCATGGTGGTAGATAAGGGTTTATTCACTCCACCTCCAAGAAGAGGAACATGTTCAAAAGGAACCACCATTACAAGAGCACCCAAAATTGAGGGTTACTAATGAGGCATCAAAAGAGGTGCAGATAGTAGAATATGTGCAGTAACCTTCTTAGGATGTTGAGGACCAAACTATAGGATTTGTAGAGACTGAGACAATAGAAGAAGAGTCCACATAGTAGGAGACTCTGAGCATGAGCGATAAAGGGAAGGAGGTAGTTGAACACATCCCTTCATCATCAAGAGCCAAGGTTGTAGAGAGACACATCCCAAGATGGTTTTGGAAAGAAATAATGAGAAGTGTCAAGCATCAGTTTTGTGCTTTAGAGGATGACATATGTGATATTGCAATGGTCATTAACAAGCCTTAGTCTCCATTACATGATGTAATGCCATTTGTATTCATCACTACCATATAGAACCAGGATTTATTTGCACAAGTGGCTCACCCTCCTAAAGGTACAGATGCAGAAGTTGTCAGTCTCGAGGACTATGAAGTGAAAGATATTATGTTGGGAAATCCTACACGGGATACATCCTGATAGATGATGACTATGGGAGTCAAAGAGGTTCTCAGGCACATGGAATTAGATGAGATCAAAATCAAAATACTTCAAAGGAAATTTGAGATCCTAAAGGGATATCTAGCCGAAGTTGTTAGTCCTTTTGATCCTAAATGCCCCAAGGAGACTCTAAATACCATTTTTAGAGAAGATGAAGGTGTATAGCTCAATCCATTTTTGAAATCTTGTCAGGAATGGCAGGATAGCCTTGAGGATAAAGGTGTCACTATAATCATAGGAAGTTTGAAGTTGTTGCATGCTATGCAAGAGAATGTGGATAAGATTGTGGCAATTTTGAGGCAAGACTTTAGTATCATGGATGAAGTACGAGTATGGAGCAAAGATTTGCAAACTCTACAAGCCATAAAAAGGAAAAGGTGTCACATTCTAATTGATGTATATACTAGAGAAGAACTAGACATGATATATTATTGGATAGATAAAATAGTAGATGGGAATAAAGTGATGAAAACATTGCATGATGAGATACATAGGCTCAAGGACCAAGCTTGAGAGCAAATTATGGAAGCAAAAAGTTGTGTAGTGATGCATGCTTGGACATATTTGAAGATGAAGAATGAGAGAAGTTTTTTCCAGTTGAGGTAGTAGTGGAGAATTTCAAGGAGACTTTAGAGGAAGCATCTATTGATGAAGACATCATACAAGCCTTCAAGACAAAGGAAGCACTGTTAGAGTTGGACACCAAACTCAGAGATTTTGCAGAGACTCGAATTGAGGTGGACAACTATAGAAAAAAGTCAAGGACAAGTATGAGGCTTTAGATCTTCCAGATGCTGCTAAAATTACTAAGATGATAGATAAATTCAAGGGCAAACATCCAAACATAGCTTTGGGGTGAAGATGAACAAAACCCAGATGCCAGAATTTCAATTTTGACACTTAGTAAAATTTTGAGATTTTGACCCAGTTGAGGTCCGCAGCTCTACATTTTCATGCAGCTTTGAAGGTCCCCAACTCTAAAATTTAGAGGTGCACTGATAATTGACTACCAGTTCCAAAAATAGCACTTTCCATGCATCGAGAACGTGTTTTGATGGCGAGTTAACTCTGACACACGCCTAGTGAAGGGCCAGCTTCTATTTTTGGTGTCTCAATGCACTCACACTTTGACTAATGGCTTCCTCCTACTTTCTTTCTCATTCTTTCTTTTTTTTTGACATGTAAAGGGCTCATGCATCCAATTAATGAATAAAATATGGATGGAATCCCTCTAAGCACTAGTTAGATTGTTAATGTGTATAATTTTAGTTTTTTTTATTAGTTAAAAGCATTTTATTGCATGAAGAATATCTCTCACTCTCAACACAAAGTGAGGAGATGATTTCTTATAAATACCCCATTGTAAGATGTAACAAGGTCTGTCATTATTATGCAATAAAATTATGCTTTTGGTGCTCGCATTTGGAGTGTAGTCATTATTTTCTGAATGTGTCATTGTTTTGTGGATTTTATTCATGAGATTCTGATTGAGCCAAAGGTTTATTGTGTTGTTTCTGGTTGTGCAATCTTTTAGTTCTAGTGTTTGCTACAGATATATGAACTTAGCTGATGTAACGAGCTTGAGAAGAGATCACCCAATTGTGTCTACATAGCTTTTTGTCTCACATGAGCGCACTTTCTATACCATTGCAATTTGATGAAAAGTGAAATATCATTCGATTTGTTAAATTTTCTCATCGACGATTGCATCAGTGGATTTTAGGAAGCACTTCTCCTATTTTCATTGGTTTACTACCAATTTCTTTGAAGGTTTAACTCACAGTGTGTTGTGTTTAGTAGCTTATGTTCGTTTAGGAATTTCAATTTCAAGTTATTTCAATTTCATGTTATTTGCTTTCAATTTCGTTATTTTCTTTATTAACCCCCTATTAGAATAGGACCTCATAGTAGCTATATTATTAGAGTTGCATTCATTAAAAATAAAAAATACAAAAATATTGTTCTTTTAGTGTGATATCTTGAAATAGCGAATAGATTTACTTTCATTTCGAGATAAAAGAGTTTTTTGAACCAGTAAAGGTCTCCTTGTGAACACTCACATTTATCTTCTACTGAGCATATTTTGGTACGTCGCAAGTAAAATATTGAACCTTGGAGTGGATCCTTAAAAATATTTTCTTTTCAAGAGAGGAATTATGCAATGGATTCCTACCGTTGACCTTGTGCAAAACGAACGACCAACAGAAACCAAGACATAAAAAGAAAGATTGTTGGACTTGAAAGAAAAATGAAGGAGATAAACCAGATGGAGACAAGGAGGAAAATGTGGTAACTAACAAATCTAAAGAGGATTCTTTGCTTCTATCTTTAGAAAGTGTTGATGATTCATGAGTTTTAGATTTTGGTGCTTCATTTCATGCTACACCTCATAGAGGTTATTTCATTGATTAGGTCCAAGGGGATTTTGGACTTGTTTATTTGGGGGATAATGAACCATGTCAGATTGTTGGAAAGGGAAAAGTTAAGATTAAGTTGCAAAATGAGGATCATTGGCTATTACATGAGGTAAGACATGTTCCAAGGCTGAGTAGGAATTTAATCTCTGGGCAACTTGGTGATAAGGGTTGTGTAGTTACTTTTAATGATAAAAATTGGAAGGTTTCAAAAGGTTCCGTTGTAGTAGCAAAAGGTATGAAAGTAGGCACCTTATATCTTTGTACAGGTCATATTGTTCCTTCTACTTTAATTGTATCAGAGAAAAATGAATGTTCATGAACAATTGTTGTAGTTGAGCAAGGAGAACAAATAGCTATTGTAGATTCTAATACAGCATTGTGGCACAACAGACTTGGGCACATGAGTGAGAAAGGTATAAAACTACTTCATTCAAAGAAAGTTTTACCTGGTCTGAAATATGTTAATATGGATTTTTGTGAAAGTTGTGTGTATGGAAAACAAAAGAGAGTGAGTTTTGTGAAGACTAGGAAGGAAAATAAAAAGGAGAAATTAGAGCTTGTGCATTCAAATGTATGGTGGTTGACTCAGGTATCTTCCCTTAGTGGCTCTCATTATTATGTTACATTTATTGATGGTACAACTAGAAAATTATGGGTTTATTTCCTTAGACAGAAATTTGATATATTTCAAACTTTTAAGAAATGGAAATGCTTGGTTTAAAATGAGACTGGTAAGAAATTAAAATGTCTCAGATCTGATAATGGTGGTGAGTATTGTAGTCATGAATTTGAAGATTATTGCTCCACTCATGGTATTCATAGATAGAAAATTGTTCCAAGGACTCCATAGGAAAATGGAGTGGTTGAACGCATGAATAGGACTATAATGGAGCCTACAACAAGCATGAGGTTGCATGTTGGGTTGCCCTTACACATATGGGTAGAGGTTATCAATACTGTTGTATATTTGATTAATAGAGGTCCCTCTACTCCTTTAGGTTGTGGTATTCTAGAGGAAGCATGGACTAGTAAGAAGGTGAGTTATTCTTTTCTCAAAACCTTCGATTGTGAAGCATTTGCTCATATAGATTCTGAAAATAGAACCAAGCTAGAAGCTAAGTCAAAAAAATGTGCATTTTTTGGATATGGAATTAATGAATTTGGTTATAGGCTTTGGAATTTTAAAAATTGTAAAATTGTAAGAATTTGGGATGTCATATTCAATGAGAAAGTGTTGTACAAAGCTTCATTGCAGCAACATGAGAAGAAAGAAGATGATTATGTAGTGTTGTATGATACTCCACAAGATCATGTTCTAGCCATTCCTCATGATGTGCAACAACTGCAACAAAAAATACCACACACACTAGTGAATGTTAGACAGTCAACAAGGCTAATTAGACCTCCAGAAAGATTTTCTCCTTCTTTGTATTCTATTTTACTTACTGATGCTGGTGAACCTAAATGTTATGATTAAGCTATGCATGTGGATACTAAGATTCAGTGGGAATCTTCAATGAATGATGAAATGAACTCTTTGCTGAAAAATAAGACATGGGATTTATGCAAGTTGCCTATAGGTAAAAGGGCTTTACAGAATAAATGGCTTTACGGGTTAAAAGAAGAGGATGGTGATAAGAAAAGATTTAAAGCTAGGTTAGTTGTAAAAGGATTGCCATAGAAAAAAGCCATTGATTTTGATGAGATTTTTTCTCCTGTTGTTAAGATGACTTATATTCGTACTATTTTAAGTATTGTGGCTATTGAAGATTTGCATTTAGAGTAGCTTGATGTTAAAATAGCCTTCCTTCATGGTGATTTGGATGAATAGATATATATGGCTTAGCCATAGGAATTTGAGGTCAAAGGTAAGGAGAACTTAGTGTGAAAATTGAAGAAAAGTTTATATGGCTTGAAGCAAGCACCTCGGCAATGGTATCTGAAATTTGACAATTTTATCCATGAGCTTGGCTATACTAGGTGTCATTTAGATCATTGTGTTTACTTTAAGAGGTTGGATGATGATAGCTATATTATTTTATGTTTATATGTTGATGATATGCTTGTAGCTGGGTCTAACATAGATCAGATTAAGGGTCTAAAATACCAATTAGCACATGCATTTGCTATGAAAGATTTGGGGGTAGCATAAAAAATTCTTGGTATGAAGATTTGTAGAGATAGGAAGAACAAAAAATTGAAGCTATCTTAGGCTGATTATGTTGAGAAGGTGTTACAACACTTCTCTAGGGAGAATGCTAAATATTTTAGCACGCCCTTACCTGGTCATTTGAAGTTGACTAAGGAGATGTGTCCCAAGACACAAGAAGAGGAGGATAAGATGTCAAAGGTAGCCTATACTTCATTTGTAGGAAGTTTGATGTATGCTATGGTATGTACTAGGCTAGATATTGCACATGCAGTGGGAGTCGTTAGCAAGTATATGAGTCATCCAGGAATTGAGTATTGGAATGCAGTTAAATGGATTCTCAGATATTTGAGAAGAACATCTAGTAAGTGTTTACACTTTGGGGGCTCTACTACAGATTTATAGGGATATGTTGACTCAGATTTGGTAGGAGATATTGATACCAGGCAGAGTACTATAGGTTATGTATTCATTGTTGGTGGGGCAGCAGTGAGATGGGTTTCTAGGTTACAGAAGGTTAATGCTTTATCCACTATAAAGGAAGAGTATGTTATTGCTACAAAGGAAGCCAAGGAGATGATATGGCTTTAGTTCTACTTGGAAGAATAATGACACCCTTAGAAGGATAATTATTTGTCTACAGATAGTCAAAGTGCCATTCATCTTGCAAATATTCATCTCTTCATTCAAAGACCAAACACATACAGTTGTGGTACCATTTCATTCGGTCAGTTTTGGATGATGGGTAGTTAAAGTTGGACAAGATACATATAGATGACAATCTAGTAGATATGTTTACAAAGATAGTAACAAGGGAGAAGTTGAACTCCTCTTCAGCTTCAGTTGGTCTTCTAGACTGAACATGAATGAAAGAACAGCAAAGTCTAGGGTGGTTTAATTCAGTGGGAGCCTCATGGAGTAGTGGCATAGCTACAGGATCAATCTCCAAGTGGGAGATTGTTGTTTAGTGTGGAGCCTGATCAGTCCCCAAGTGGGAGATTGTTAGATTGTGGTTACTGATCAGGGAAGTATTCTATATACTCCATAATTCCTCGATGAGGTTCAGGGTCTGGCTGGGCCCCAAGCAGGTGTTTGGGGGTGGCAACCCCCAATATAGCTACAGTTGTCCAAGGGTTCGAGGGCAGAGCCCCCAAAAAAAAATTTGGGTTGTATTTTATTAGGATTTTGGGCTTTAATTATAACCTTGAAACAATAAAAATATTTGTATAAAAGGGCTGAGGGTTAGGGATTGTTTCAATGTGGTGATGCAAAAATTGATTCTTGCAGCGGTATTAAGCTATAAGGGATTATAGATTGTAATCAGGTTGTAATCACTGGATCGTAATAATATCAAACTTGTTGTTTGGTGGACGTAGCCTAGGGATTGGGTGAACCACATTAAATCTTGGTGTCTTGTGTTCTTTTTTATGTGAACTACTATTTTCTGATATTGTTTATGTTTGCATGTAATTGCTATTTATGTCTTTGGTTTAATCCTAACACTAACACTCATGAAATATGAAGCGATGGAATCTCCTTTATCCATTTTAATGTTAGAGAGTTTGTCTTTTATTGTGAGAATTATGTTGGTATTGTTTATCTCAAACATCTCTTCAAGTACTTTGAACAATGCATTTGATGTCTCTATTTCTATAGTGATGGGAATTAAATGATCCTTAATACCATCCATAATTAATTTCATGGCTATAATATTATTATTTTTCCATTTCTTAAATTCATCAATTGCCTTGGGTGGTTGGTAAGATTTTTCAATGAATTATTATAATTTGTTCTCTTTCAAGGTTAACATTATTTGCAATATCCATCCTACAAAATTTGAGTCACCTTTGAGTTTGCCCTCTAGTCTCATATTGTTCAACATTTTGGAAGATGTAGTGTTTACGAATATATGAGTGCACTAGATAAATAAATCTGATCAGGATTGTCTCTTAGACCTGCTCTAATACCACATCAAATTTGGGGACCAGATTTATTCAATTTTCTTCACTAATTTATACATAACGATTCTTAAGTCTCTTTGTAGTTTATATATATGAGACTTGGAAAATACTGACAATCAATTTATATATTGATGCAATTTATTCATTATGTCAATACTCTACAATAGCAAACTATTTGAGCTATAAAAGTATAGACTGTATGTGTTGTGAAGGTGGTCCCAATATATTTGATTTCACCAATGAAGAGGAATAGATAACTTGTGACCAAATAGCTTGAATATGTTAATACTTTTTTTGTTCTTTATGTAATTTGTCATGTCCACTAGTTAAGGACCCACTACATTATTGTTGCACTGAAAGTGATAGATATTGCCACTGTACTAAATGTGACTAATTTGACTAGTTTGTTATCAACTAATGATGAGGTAGGTTATTTGCAAGAGATAGGAGACTTATCAAGCATGTGTTCAGTTGTTATTATAAATTTCAAGTCAAACATCTATATGAATTTGATGAGAGTCACCACTTGATCGGGTGACTCCAACGTGGATTCATGACCCATTGGGTTGTGACTTTCCAAGTCACTTCCAAATAAATAAACACCCAGTATTTGATTATTGACCATGTATCTTAGTCACTCCAATTTATTCAATAAAAGTAAATGTGATTAGTAGGTTAGAATAATGTAAATAGTCAGTCAAAACATAATATTATTATTTTGGACATTTAAATTTTCAAATTTGATTGTATATATAATAAATAAATAAATAAGAATATATATATTATAATTGTTGAGAACAGATTGACATAAGTATGAAGAATGTGTTTCAATCATTGTTTTGTCACTAATGTCAAACCTGCTACTTGTTGGTAAGACAATTGCCTAGTTGATTTGAGTACTATCATTTGTTTGATTGATGAAGAGGTTTTGATCAAATGAGATAACAAAAACACCTAGAGGAAAGGTTGAGTTATGGTAAGAAAAAGGAGTAAAAATATTAGTTAAGATAGTGATGTTATAGTGTATTGATTATCTACTTTAGGTTGCAAAGGTTGGAAACACTGACAAACTCTAGAAGAACAACTAAAAATAATTGAGTCTTTCAAGCTTGATCGAGTGGACGGTAGGTATCAAGAAAAGTTAGTGCAAGCCAAGCAAAAAATCAGTTGGAGCTGAGTAAAGTGAAATTTTAGTGTATGTTGAGTGATACAGTGTAAGCTGAGTAAATTTTAGCTAATGTCAAGCACCAATAAACTTTAGTGTATGTCAATTAATCTAGTTGAAGATGAGTGGAAGAACAATTTGGAAGCTAACTAATAGCATAGTGATGTCGAGTGCCAGTATTCATATTAAATCAAAGATTTGACAAATCTAAGCTGACTATTTTGTTTTCTTGAATTTTGTGAAGCATGTGAAAGATAACTATGATGAGTTGGTTGCATAGAATTCATGGTAAATTGTTTTGAGGTGAATTTAAAGAGGATTGAACAAGAATTTTCTAGAAGGGACCCAAATGAAAAGATGGGTAGATTCATTGAATCCTACCTAATCCTACCTAACCCTAAAATGGACAATAGAGGTTGAACAGAAAATAAAAAATCTTAATTTTCTATTTATAGAGATGGTTAGTCAGAAGCGAGGTTGGTCAATGTTTGAGAACCTAAGTTAGACAAGAGGTCTAAGGTATTGCTTCATTTAGTGACAAAATAGAAGAGACTATTATTGGAAAGCAAAGAAAGAAAGCTTAAGTGTATGAATGCTTGAAGAGTGAACAAGCTATCAAATCTGAAGTGTGTAAGCCAAGTAGAATGGAGGATCAAAATAGAGAACTGTAATCTACAAGTGAGTTGTAATTTGTTATCAGATCAAGCCTTACTGTTACTTTCTAAGCATTGTACCAGTCTAGCATAAATCCTTTAATCAGGTGACATTCCAAGTGAATGATCTAAAGTCCTCTGACAAAGCTCGCTCCTAATAGAGTGATTGAAATTCTTTAACTAGGTCACATTTAACAGTGTGTATTGTAACTTTTAACAAGGTTGGCCTTTCACAGGCATCACTTCAGAAGAGTGAGAATGAGTAGCATGTTACTGGTGGTTTTTCCCAAATTGGGTTTCCACATAAAATCCTAGTGTCAAATGTGTTATTGAATCTTTTATTTTTCATGTTTACATTTCTGCAAGGTTGTTTTGACCTAGGATAGTAATTTACAACTTTAAGTAATTGTATGATCTAATGGATGCATGCAAGAATATGTTTTATGGATATGGGTTCACTAAGCTGTGAAAAAAATTATTTGTACGTCTGGACCCTGGATAACTGATTCACTCCACTCTCAGTTATTCTAAATAATTTCAACAATTGGTATCAGAGATATCTTCTTAAGAGGACTAGTTTAAAAGTACTAGAAGCAAAAGATAAAGATGTCAAAAAGAGAGGTACCCAAGCTTAACAAAGAAAACTTCCCTGCATGGAAAAGCCTAATGAAGCTACACCTAGGAGGTCTTGGAGACCATGCATAATCTAACATCACCATTGAGCATGTTGATCCTATTGGAGCTCTAACTATTGAAGATCTGAAAAAGAAGAAAGAACACAATCAGGCAATGTTGAAGATTGCCTCTACCCTAAGTTATGTCAAGTTTGATGACATCAAGGGTTGTGATAGTACAAAGAAGATGTGGGATGCTCTTCACACCATCTATGGAGGAGATGCAAATGTTTTGAGAGCCAAATCTAAAATTCATATAGGTAAGTTTGATGATATGAGGATGCAAGAAGGTGAGAATTTTGCTTGATATTGCTCCAGAATAAAAGATGTTATCAGTGCTAGAAGAAAATCTACTAGTCAGATAGATGATGATACTATATTAAGAAAAATTTTGAGAACATTGTTGCCCATCTATGTTATTAGAGTTTATGCAGTAGAACTGAGATTTATACCAAGTTCTAATCCAACTCTTAAAGGTTTGGTAGGTAGGATCACTTATTTTTAGCTATCTAATTTTGACAACTTCAAATCTGACAATGTTGAATCTTCTTTCAAAGCTAAGTTGTCATTGAAGGAACCTAATGAGAAGAAGAAAAAAAAGGTAAAATATGTTTCCAGTGACAATGATATAGATGAGGAGGATATAGAACAACTTGAAGCAGTACTAGCAAGAAAATTTCATAGAGGTAAAGGTAAATTACCTATCATGTGTTTTAATTACAATGAGGTCAGTCATATTGCTGCTAGATGTCCTGAGAAGAATAACAATAGAAGTGGAGACAAATAAAGAAGTAGAAGAGATGAGGATAGAAAAGATTACAAAGACAAAGGCAAGAAGTCTTGCTACATTGCAAAAGAGGAAATCAAAGATGGATCTAACGATCATGATGATGAAGTGGTGTATGTTGCATTAAAGGATGATTCTGATGAGGATGAGGCAACTGCACTAGTGTCTTGTGTGAACAAGAATGATAGATGGATCATTGGGTGTTCACATCACATGACTGGAGATAAAAGTAAGTTCATTACCCTTAATTATTATGATAGAAATAGTGTAAATTTTGGTAATGATGCACCATGTCTGATAAAAGGAAAAGGATCTATCAAACTCACAAAAAGTATTTTATGTGACAATGATTATTATGTTGAAGGACTTTACTATAATTTTTTGAGTGTGTCACAACTGAATAGTTTAGGTTGCACGGTTGAGTTTGAGAACAAGATAGCTAAGATATATGATACTAATGAAAAATTAATTGGAAAAGGTGATCAAACTAGAGGTAATCTATTCTATGTTAATATGGATGATGTTACTTGTCTAATTGTATAATTTGATGATGTGTGGTTATGGCACAAGAGGTTATGTCATGTTAATTTTGATAACTTGGTTAGTATCAATAAAATGAGAAGAGTCAGAGGTTTTCTTAAGTTAAAGAAACCTGACAATATAATTTGCAAACAATGTTAGTTAGGAAAAATAACAAAGTCTAGTTTTAAGAGTAAAACTCACACCTCTAAAGGAATTTTGGAGATTGTTCATACTAATTTTTGTAGACCAATTGATATGAAAATATAGAAAGGTGACAAGTACATTATGCTATTTTTTGAAAATTATTTTAAGATGATGGCAGTTATGTTTCTAAAACATAAATCTGATGTTTTTCAAATACTTAAGTGGTACTTAGCAAGAGTTGAGAAGGAAATATGTAAAAGTTTGAAATGTCTGAGATCCGAAAGAGGAGGAGAATTTACTTCAAATGATGTTGAAATTTTCTATAATGACATATGAATTAAAAGACATACATCTACACCTAAGGCCCCTCCAAAAAATGGAATTTTTGAAAGGAGGAACATATCTATAATGGATTGTGCTAGGACACTCATGATGGAGAAGAATGTTGCTTTGAAATACTGGAGAGAGGCTATAAGTATAGTTTTCTATACCTTGAACCATGTACAAGTTAAGAAAGGTACTCATTCAACACCTTTTGAACTATGGTATGGATACTCACCTAATATAAAATATTTTAAGGTATTTGGAAGTAGGTGTTATATTCTAAAAGATATCAAGAATGGAAAATTAGATGCAAAAAGTTAGGAAGGTATATTCTTTGGCTATTCCACAAGAAGTAAATCTTATAAGTGTTTAAATACTAATAATAAAAAAGTTGTGGAAAGTGCAATGTGAAATTTGATGAATGTACAGAGGTACATGAGGTTGAACCTATGAAAGAACCATAGGAATACAAATCTTTTTTATACTTTTATGAAGGTATGCCTACTGATGAAGATGATGTAAATCAAGTTGCAAATCAATAGCAAGTTTCAGTGGCTGTCGAGTCACATGCAATGAATTTTGAGTTGCATTCAAAAACTGAGCTATAGTGAGGTGTCGAGTTGCAGACTAAAAGAAAAGGTACATTCTAATTCTAAGATTAGTGTACATGAAAGAGATGTTGAATTACCTGATAGAGAAGTACATAGTGATTTAGAAATTAACACACCTAATGAGGAAAATAGAGGAAAACCAAGATTGTCAAAGTATGTCAAAAGACATCACCCTGTTGCACAAATTATTGGAGATAAAGATGAAAGACCAATGACAAGAAACAAGCTAAGAAGTGATACATGTTTGCTTAGCATGCATGAACCTAAAATAGTGAAAGATGCCTTAGAAGATGTGAACTGGAGTAAAGCCATGAAACAAGAGATTGAATAGACTGAGAAGAAAAAGACATGGACACTAGTTCCTAGACCAGAAGATAAAAATGTGATTGGAACCAAGTGGGTGTATAGAAACAAGTTAGGTGAAAACGGTGAAGTCACAAGGAATAAGGAAAGATTAGTTTGCAAAGGGTATGCATAAAAATAAGGGATAGACTATGGAGAAACATGCACCCATGTTGCAAGATTGGAAGGAGTAAGAACTCGACTTGCTTACTCTACATACAAATTTTTCAAAGTTTATCAAATGGATGTTAAATCTACATTTCTGAATGGGATATCAGAAGAAGAGGTATATATAGAACTGCCAGAAGGATTTGTTGATGCTAACAAAAAAAATATGGTATGTAGACTACACAAAGATTTATATGGTTTAAACCAAGAACCAAGAGCATGGTATGAAAGCTTCACAGTTATCTTGTGAAAATTGGATTTGAGAGGACTGATGATAACAGCAATCTATACTTAATGACAGAAAAAGGCAAAGGTATTCTACTATCTAAATTTTTTTGTTGATGATATCATATTTGGAGGTCAAGATAATTTATGTAAAGCATTTACAAATGAAATGAAGAAAGAATTTAATATGTCTATGTTTGGACAGATCGAGTTCTTTTGTGGGTTTGCAAGTACATTAGATGAAATATGGTATATACATCACTCAATCTAAATATGTAAAAGAGATACTGAAAACTTTTGGACCGGAGGACTCCAAGCCAGTAAACATTCCTATGGTGATAGGACACAAGTTTTCAAAGAATGATGATTTAGCTGAGGTGAATCAAACATTGTAAAGGTCTATGATTAGCAAATTGCAATATGTAGTGAATAGCAAACCTGATATTGCATTATTTGTTTGGATAGTTACAAGATTCTTTGCTAATCCTAGGGAGAATAATTTCATATTTTTTAAGAGAATAATGGGATATCTAAAAGGAATAGAAGACTATGGTCTATTCTATAAGAAAAATGAGAAGTTTGAGTTGAGAGCCTACACTGATGCTGATTGGGATGGAAATGTTGATGATAGAAAGAGCACTAGTGGAGGAGCATTTTTCTTAGGAAAGAGGTTGGTTACATGGACTAGTAAGAAACAAAATTGTATACCTCAATCTACTATTGAAGCTAAATATGTTGTTGTTGCAGCAAAGTGTACAAACATTGCGTGGATCAAACAACTACTAAAAGGTATGAAGGAGGAAATCGTTGAACCTGTGATACTTTATTGTGATAATACAAGTTTTATAAATATATAAAAGAATCATGTGATGCATACAAGGACTAAGCACATTGCACTCAAGTATCATTACTTGAGAGAGTTAGTTCAAGACAAAAAGGTGAAGATGGAATATGTAAATACAAAAGAGCAAATAGTTGATATCTTCACAAATGCATTACCTAAGGACGCTCATGAGTATCTAAGAGGTAAACTAGGAGTGATACCCCTATCCAAGGCTATTTAATAAGCATGAGTAGTGCCTTGCATCAACTAAGATGGTTGACATATGTTACACATTAATGCAATGGATCTTACTTTAGGAGCTGCCTAAAGTAACCAAAGAGTTGGAATAGTTGATCAGCAATAAGCTAGGTGATAGAGGGAGAAATTGAAAATGTTCATATCTGCATATTAAGATGACAAAGTCTTTGGCATTGTTGTCAAAGAGGGAGATATAGTGAGAAATAGAGAAATAGAGAGAGGGAGAAATATCGAATACCAAACACAGTGATAACAAGAAAGAAACATGGAATATCTACTCAAAGGGAGATAGTGTACCTGATGATTACTACAGAGGGAGAAATGACTAAAAGACATGCATCTACCTAGAAAGAGGGAGATAGCGCTAAGGGAGATATAAGAATAGAATAGTATAGAGATATCTAAATATTAGAAAGAGGAGTGATCAAGAGGGAATCATACAAATGAGCTGATTTTTTGTTGATCAGAACAGAGTTTTGTAGTCTATACAGAAGATGAAAGTTGTTGATAGAGCGAGAGATTTCAATACAAGGAATTATTTTCTTTTTGGTATTATTGTTGGTATGGTTTTCCATCAATGTCAAAGAGGGAGATTGTTGAAAATAGATTGGCATAAGTATGAAGAATGTGTTTCAATCATTATTTTGTCACTGATGTCAAACCTGCTACTTGCCAGTAAGACAACTACCTAGTTGATTTGAGTATTATCATTTGTTTGATTGATGAAGAGGTTTTGATCAAATGAGATAACAAAAGAACCTAGTAGAAAGGTTGAGTTATGGTAAGAAAAAGGAGTACAAAGATCAGTTAAGATAGTGATGTTATAGTGTATTGATTATCTACTTTAGGTTGCGAAGGCTGGATACACTTAAAAAGTCTAGAAGAACAAGTAAGAAGAATTGAGTCTATCAAGCTTGACTGAGTAGACAGTAGGTGCTGAGAAAAGTTAGTGCAACCTGAGCAGAAAATTAGTTGGCGCTAAGTAAAGTGAAAGTTCGGTGTATGTTGAGTGATAAAATGTAAGCCGAGTAAATTTTAGTTGATGTCGAGCACTAGTAAACTTTAGTGTTTGTCGAGTGATCTAGTTGAAGACAAGTGCAAGAATAGTTTGGAAGCTGAGTGACAATATATTGATGTTGAGTGCCAATAGTCATGTTAAATCATAGATTTGACGAATCTGAGCCAACTATTTCATTTACTTGAATTTTGTGAAGTGTGTGGAAGATAACTATGATGAATTGGTGCAACAGAATTCATGGTACACCATTTTGAGGTGAATTCAAAGAGGATTGAACAAGAAGTTTCTAGAAGGGACTCAAATGAAAAGATGGGTAGATTCATTGAATCCTACCTAATCTTAAAATGGACGATAGAGGTTGAATGGAAAAAGATCATAATTTTCTATTTATAGAGATGGTTGGTTAGAAGCAAGGTTGGTCAATGTTCGAGAACCTAAATTAGACAAGAGGTTTAAGGTATTGTTTCATTTAGTGATCGAATAGAAGAGACTGGTATTGGAAAGTAAAGCGAGAAGGCTTAAGTGTATGAATTCTTAAAGGGTGAACAAGCTATTAGAGCTAAAGTGTGTGAAAGCCATGTAAAATGGAGGACTGAAATAAAGATCTATAATCTACAAGTGAGTTGTAATTTGTTATCATATCAAGCCTTACTATTACTTTCTAATCATTGTACCAGTCTAGGGTAAATCCTTTGGATTAAGGTTGACCTAACAGTCATTTATAAATCTTTTAATTAGGTGACATTCCAAGTGAATGATGTAAAGTCCTCTAAAAAGGCTCACTCCTAACAAGGTGATTGAAATCCTTTAACCATGTCACATTAACAATGTGTATTGTAACCTTTAACAGGGTTGGCTTTTCATAGGGCATCACTTCAAAAGAGTGAGAATGAGTAGCATGTTACTGGTGGTTTTCATAAATTGGGTTTCCACATAAAATCCTAGTGTCAAATGTTTATTGAATCTGTTATGTTTCATGTTTACATTTTTGCAAAGTTGTTTTGACCTAGGACAATAATCTACAAGTTTAAGTGATTGTATGATCTAATGGATGCATGCTTGAATATGTTTTATGGATATGGGTTCACTAAGCTTTGAAAAGTTTTATTTGTACATCTAGACCTTGGATAACTGATTCACCCCCTCTCGGTTATTCTAAAGAATTCCAACAACAATCAAATATGTTGTGCAATAATAATATATTAAAAATAATAGATCATTTATTTCTATTTATTTTTACCATCATTTTATCCTGACTAAACTATAATAATAGCAATAAAGGAGAGAATTAAATAAAGGGGTTGCACTAGTTATGATCTGATGGTGGAGATTCAATGATCAGAAGAGAAGTTCAAAGCTTGAGGGAAAATTTTGTTGACCAAGTATCTATATTCAATGTATCTAAGTTGGAACATGATCGAATGGTTATGATTAAGCAGCAAAACATTGGAGAATCTGATTAAGTGACAATAATCTCTTTATTTAAGGGATGAATGAGATAATAGTAAGTAGATTTCAACAATCCATGAACAATTGCTATTATTTATGGATTCGATTGTGTAACTTGTATTGCATCGACATTTCAGATCACACTCTTTGATCCATCATCTGGCATTATTCACTCACTCCTTATGCTCTTTTTACTCATCCTAATGATGGATCACATAGTGTGATCTAAAAAATCAATGCAAAAAAGTTACACAATTGAATCCATAAATAATAGTGGATGAACAAGATGTTTATAGATTCTTATTAGAATCATTTGTGAAAGTGAAGAAAGAAGAGGATATTGAGCTGAACTATATTGCAAGATCAAGCAATTGAAATGGGAATTTTATGTGTGAAGGTAGAACATCCAAAGAGGAATAAGTTGGATAAAGGATGAGAAAAATGGAGATCTAAAACAACAAAGGTAGTTGCATTATTTATCATATATTTCACTATTACTCTCTAAAAACTATAGCGAAAACTCTCTTAACTAAATGGACTTAACAGTCTTATTTGTAAATCCTTTTTAAGGTGACATTCCATTGAATGTTTGTAATTCCTTTAAAGAAGGCCACTCAATTGAGGAGTGATAAGGTCTAGATGATCTTTGGTGTAAATCCCCTAATAGAGTCACATTTAACAATGTCCAACTTACCTTTAATGGGGTTGGCTCCTAACCAAGATCACTATGAAAGAGTGAAAATTTTGGGTTACTAGTCCTAGGTAGTTTTTTCCTTAATAGGGTTTCCACATTAAAAATCATTGTGTCAAAATGTGTGGACGATTGTGTTACATGTTATTTCATGCTTATTTTATGTTTATTTTTTATTGATGCAACCTGGTACATGAAGTCTACATTTAACAGTCAATTACTCTGATACTTAGTATAAGCTAACAGTTTACTAGTAAAGATTGGACTGGATATTATTGTAAAGTTTGGATCTATTGATTGAGTTTGTGTATTGGAATTATGAGTTGTTAAGTTGCAAGAAATTGGTAATAAGGGTCTAAGAATAACTAATTCATAGTCCCTCTCATTTATCTAAAAAATAAATTGGCCTAACATGGTTTGTCCATAATTGTTATATCAAACTTGTGCATTAGTAGCAACCACCTTTCCAATCTGATCATGATTGATATTTTGTTCATGAGCTATTGGATTGTTGTATGATCAGTATGCATAAAGATGGAATAGCTTGTGATGTAGTGACTTAACTTATTGAGTGTGTATATTGTGGCTAGCATTTCTTTCTCTATGACAGTGTAATTTAGCTTCACCCCTTGTACCTTCTTACTTACATAATAGATGACATACTTAGTAGAACCACTTTCATGTCCCAAAATAGCTCCAACAACATAATCTGATGCATCTCTATAAATATGAAAAAAGAAATGACCAATCTACTCCCTTTAATGTAGGTGCATGGATGAGAACAATTTTAAGATCAAGAAATTTGTTCTCACATTCTATTTTCCAAACAAACTCTTCATATTTTTTGAGAAACATATACAAAGGTGTTGTTTGACTGAAATCCTTGATGATCTATAGTAACCAGCATGGACTAAAAAAAATCTGAGTTTTTTTTTCTTGTTAGGAGAACGTAGATTAGAAATCACTTCATCTTAGGAGGGATCTACCTAGATTCTTGCAATAGAGATTTAGGAACCCAATACAATGCCTTCTTGCATCATCATAAAGAACTCCTAACTATTAAGAGATAAGCTATGGTCCTCACACTGTTGTAATACCTTTCCTAGATTATTCTTGGCCTCTTCAAATGTTGAACCATAAACAGTGTGTTGGTAAACAGATTGTTCTTTCCCTTTACTCTTTGGATTCCCAACACTTGTGAACAATCAACTGATTACAATAGTTGGAAAGTTGTACTAAATGACTAACTTCCCTCTGAATTCTTAGGTATATCTCTCTTTTGTATTCATAATTTGCAATGAATTATGTTTGTTTCTAACTCTAAAATAGGGTATGTTCTTAACCCGAGAATAGGAGAAGTGAACCAAGTTAGGCCTAAACAGGAACTAACTTAGATGAGGATTTGAAATTTTAGGATTAGTTAAATTTGTGGGTTCACACATCTTATAAACCAACAAAGTTTAACAATTCTTGATAAATTCTATCTACAACTAAATTGATACCAGTGAGATCTTAGTTCTAAGAATGGAAAAGACTAAACTTGAAAGAGAGCATGGAAAAGGATTTGTCTTGAACTTCCAATAACAATACTATTGTCTATAGTTCATAGTTTTGAAATAGGGGAACAAAAGTCTTTTCATTCCTTGATTCAATTCCGATGAAAAGAGAAAACATAAAACTAATACAAAAATGAAATGGAATAGAAAATGATTGACACAAAATACCCTCAAATTGTCTCTACAACATCAAGTATTTCACACCAAAAATTAGCCGACTTTCTATTAATATTTCAATTAGATACATATAGGATTCTAAAATGATCGTTACAAAATGGAATTTAAATCAGATCATCTCCTCAAAATTGACAAATGTCAAGTAGCCAATTGTCAATTACAATCATTACATCAAAATATGAAAAGGCAAGATAAAAATCACTTTGCCTTCTTTCCTTTTTCTGACTTCATCCTATAGGCTTTGGCGACAACAATGATTGGGATCAAGTCCTCATGTCTATGGACATGAACATTAGTGTACCTTAAAAACCACTTGGAATGCTCTCTGGCTAGATCTTTGATGGCACTCATCCGCTCTTGTATCTCCTCCATAGCCATGTGTACACACCTGCCAAGTTTTTGAAGTTTTGACACCCTGTTCTGGTGATCAGAAGACTTCTTTGTTAAACTATCTAGATAATTGGAGAAATTCTTTTTCATGACAACTCCAACTATCCCTTTTTCTTTTCCACTAGCTTGGGAATCTATATGTAGGCCTCTTAGTAGCTCATAGTCTCTATCTTGATCTTTCTTAACTTTGACCTCTATTTCCTTTAACCCTTCTTCTACTACTAGGATCATTTCATATTTGAATTGCATGCTTTGTAGCCATTCAAATAAGGGTTCATCTTCCTTAGGTAGAATCTTTGCCTCCATAGCTTCCTTAGTCTTCATCTGGATGATCATTTTTAATAAGGAAATGCAATTTTTGCTCTTAACTTTCTCTATTGCCAGGGTAGCCCGATTAGCTAAGATGTTATCCCTCTTTGTTCCAAGCCTCAATATTATATTGTCAATCTAATCTATGATTCCAAGTCCCTGAGACTTGAGTTTTCCGGTCCACTCTCTACCCATTTGTCCAAAGTGCTTATCTTCTTGTAACTGGGAGATGATAGCCTGAATGCCAATAGCAGTAGGATCACTAGTGATTGACATTCCTAAGATGCTCACTAATGGGGTGACTAATTTCCTAATGAAGCCATTAAGCTCATGAATCTCCACCTTCATTCTAACTTCTGTCAGCTTAAGGCTTTCGAGTTGTCCCTCTATCACATAATTTTTTGACTTCCATAGGACCACCTTGGTGTTGTGTCTAACTTCTCTGAGATCCACAGAATGTAAGGCAAAATCATCCACAAACATGTCTTCAATCCTTCCTTCTATAGTGGGCTTAGCAATTTCCATAGTCAAATGCCCAGTGTCAGGATCTTGCCCAAGAATTGATAGGGTCTTTCTGCTTCTTGACTTTACTCAATGCTGATCCAGAACGGATAGCCAAGGGTAGAGTTTCTTTGTTGGGAAATCCCTCTTCTTTCCTCTTCCTCAACATGTCCAAGGTTCCTTCTAACCATGATTCTGTGCCAATCACCTTGGATGTAGTCTTGAGTGTGTCTATATTGAACATCTTTCTTTTGACTGGAGTCGATGTCTTCATAGCTGAAGAGAAAGGATTCTTTAGGACCTATGAAATGAGCTTTGAAGATTCAGGGCCTTTCTCTGGTTCTATAGTCTTATTTTTTGCCTCATTGGACTCAGTAGACTCACTTTCACTATTTCCACCATCTCCAAAATCCACCACTTGTGCTTGGGGACTACTTGGTAGGAGAAGTGCAGCACTCATAGATGCGATTGGACTGCTATGGGGTGAGAGAGCCACTGTGACTGCACCATCTTTCAATTCCTCTGCCTTCTTCTTCTCACCTTTTGTTGTAGTTTTGATTACTAGCAAAGAATTGTCCTGACAAATCTTGGCAAGAGGAATGCTCATGTCAGGAGGTTGATCACCTCCACCTGATGGTTGTGTTGGCCCTTGAATAATAGAAAAGGTTGCACCTGATGTACCACCCTAGGAAGAGGAATCTGCTGCAACTTTTGGGGAAGCTTGAGTAGATGTGCCTTTTCTCTGACATCTCTAAGCTATGGTCCATTCGACTCATTTTTTGGTCCTCTTGTAGATTCGATCCATTATTAAATCTAGTTCTTCACTGGTGTCTTCGTAAGGCTCCAAGCTTATTGGAGTGCCTTTGAGCTTGGTTAGGTAATTGTTACTGTACATATTTTGGTTTTCTTCCTCCACCCCTTCTACATCAATGTTAACTTTATACATCTTCACTTGATCAATTGTTAATATGGTGAAATCTCGATCACCGCTCTCAAACTCATCCTTGCAATCAGCCCAGTAATCCTCAATGGTGGTAATATCCTTTATTACACTTCCTATCTACAAAACATCCCTAACATACCCATTCAGATCGAACATGGGCCTCAATAATTCGTAGATGTCCAGCTTATACTTCATCTAAAATACCTTCACCATATTCTTGGTTTCGGAGAGAGTATCGCAACTGAAAGCCCCCATCTTCACGGGGAATTCATATCCTTTCTTCTTCAAGCTCCCACTCAATATGTTCACTTGAATGGCTTGCCACATAATCTCAATCAGCATGAGCATGTCACTGGGATACATTGGTAGCTTCAAGTGGAATCCATTGAAAGTTTCAAGACAAAAATAAGAGAAAGATGAGAACTGAATGAAATAACTCCCAAACTGGCTGATGGCGGCCATGGCTTCAAGACTGAATCTCCTTTCTGGACATCCCTATAGCTCCTTGCAAATCCTCATGGAAAATGCATCATTTACCTTCACATACTCTACATAACTATTCTATAACTATAAGCATGGATAAAACTCATAAGATTTAACATCATCAGGAAAATTCTCTATTCTTGGGAGGCCTAGCCATAATTGCAATGAAGCCAACATATAGATGAGGAAGGAGGGCATATAGAATGTATTCTAAAATTTGGTTGCACGGAGAGTGTTGGACAAAATTTTGCTTACCTCATGAGCCCAATCAATGTATTGAGTATCAGAGCAAATGACTTGTACTAAAAAGAAATACTACTCAGCGAAATTCAAAGCTTCTACCTCACCTTTCAACCTATGTAGGAGAACCAAAATATCATTAATCTCTAGTTTGAGGTTGGTCTCAAACAAGGTTTTAGGAACTTTACTCTTAGCACTCCACAGTTTCTAGAACCATGTCTACGTGATTTCTTTCTTCCAGATCATCTTCTTTGCGGAGAACTTAGAGACGGCTCCTTTAAAGGTCAAGTCTAAAAATTCTTCCCATTCTGGCACATGGAGGTAATTGACCATAGTTTGCCTGTCACTTGAAATCAATAATATGTCATCAGTTAGCACAATCTGCCTTATCTCTGGGTTGTAATGATGTATGCATTCATAGATTAACTCTAGGGCCTGAACTGCAACTGGAAAACCAACGGCTTCAACCAACCCACATCCTCAGAGTTTCTCAATGATGGGGTGAATCTACTCAAACTTTACTCTATTTTGAAAATCCTCCATGTCGTAGAAGGAAAGAGAAGTGTTTGTGAAATTCTATAATTGAGATTTGATCCCAATCAATCTATCGAAACTCGCAGATCTGGTTGCCATGATTTTGAGGACAAGATTCAAATTGAGAAAATGAAAGGAATGGCTAATGCAACAATCACTGGCCTTTCTAAAATCTTATGCACATTAGCTAAATAATAGTTCAAAGAAAGAGTGGTAGTTCATCCAATTGTTTATGTTTCTATATATGGGAGCCTCAATTCATTTGTTGATCTTCAGAATTTGCGCCACACAAATGAATTTAAGGAGATACCAATTGAATAGTAAATGTGAGCATTTAATGAACATCTAGAGGTCTTTTCACTATTCTGTTGAGCTCAACGGTAACTTTCTATATCTACATAACTTACTTTCCTGTTTTCGTTTAAGTTTAGGGAAGTTACCATTAGGGTACTCCTTCGAAGAATGTCCGTGAAGTTAGATTCTGATTATTATTTCTTTTTCGTAGTGTTTAGGTTCACTTTATTATCATTCTAAGATATTCTAAATATGACTTGCGAATCCAATTTGATCATTAACTTGATTTTCTTTGGAATTCGGGAAACTGTCCTCATGGGTTGAAAACCCACTGAGGAGAAGACAATTTCTAATTCTCTGTTAATGTTTCCTTTCTTAGTCAGACTTTGGACAATCGCCCCTCTTGAAGTTAGAAAAATTTAAATGAGGTGCAAAGACCTTTTTGAGGACCACTTATCATTCCTTTTCATTCCAAACTGGCTTTTCGAAAAACCAACTTCATGGGTTGAAAACCCACCGAGGAGAAGTCAGTTTTGAGTTTTTTGTAGAGGGTGATTATGAGGGCCACAACAAATCTAAACCATTTTCTGAAGTCATAATCACAAATGAAACATTGATTTTCTGCATGATGCCTTGTTATTTGCATGTTTTTTGATGTGCATGCATCATTTAGTGCTCTTCGCAAGAAATCATCCTCATGGGTAGGAAACTTGCCGAGGAGAAGATGATTTCCAAATTTCTGCTAGCATTAGTTTTTCAAATAGTGATACGCCGAAAATGGGTGTAGAAAGTTGTTGATCTCTAAATGAGTAAGAATGAATCTCTATTGAACTAGGCACTAACCTACCCATACAATTACTTGGCAAATGAAAATCCACCCGACTATAAATGAGGAGAGGAAGAAAGGGGAAAATCCAATAGAGATCCACCTAACCTAAAGGGACTTAGACCTAGACTCAAACCAGACCGAAACTACTCTTCTTTCATTAAAATACAAGAACTCACTTTGCCAATTGGAAGAGAACAAAAAGTGGGGCAACATAGTGAATTCATCCATGTAGATTTTCATGCAATCGTAAAAAATATATGCAAAGATGTGAAGGATGGCCCTTTCGAAGGTCACAGGAGCATTAAAAAGATCAAAAGGTAAGAATGGGATAGAAAATATACCCCATGGGGCATGTGAATGCGGTCTTTTGTTGGTCCTCTGGTAAAATCTGTATTTGAATGTAGCCACTAAAATCATCAAGAAAAGAGAATTACTTTTTCCCTAATAGGTTGGCTAGGACTTGATCAGTAAAGGGAAGAGGAAAATGGTCCTTCTTGGTTTCTAAGTTAAGTTCTCTATAGTCCACACATAATCTCAATTTCCCTCCTTCTTAGGTACAATAACTAGTGGAGAGACCCATTGACTATCTCAAATAGAGTAAATGAAACCAGCATGTAGAAGTTTTGGCAACTCCTCCTTGACTATTTCCCTTAATGTTGGATTAACTCTCCTTTGTGGTTGTCTAAAAGGTTTGAAATCATTATTAATAAATATTCTATGTGTGCACAACTTTGGATCTAGCCCTTTCATATCACTATAGTCCCAAGAAAAGTTTTTTTATGGGTAGAAAGCATTTGCACAATAGATATTTGTTGATCAGCAATAAGTTTACTATTAATGTTCAATGTTTTTCCTTTAGCTACCTCCACTTGGAAAGTTAACACAAGCATAGATATTTCAAATAGAAATGATATCTCTATTTTACGAGGCAATAATGTGTGCAAACATTCAAAGGTTGCATGTGTTGTGGTTGAAGGAGGAAGAATTGTATGCAAGAAACATGAGCTATTTCACATAGAGGGGTTTCTAAGCCATAATTTTTTTGAAGTACATTGGATAGGACTTCTTCTTCTTGTGTGTCAATAAATGGTTTTCTAGTAATCATCACTAAATTAGCAATAGAGTTGACCTCCACTTCTTCTTCAAAGTCACCTAGATCAGACCACACTACCTCCTCTAACCCAAGTTGAGGTTGGGTTGGTGTATATGGTTCATTTTCTTGGTATTGTACCCACCTGAAACTTTCATTTTAAATATCTAAAGCCTATATAAGAATTTGCACTGGCCAACCAACGTCTTCCAAGGATTATTGGGTACCCCCCTAATGTAGCCCTAGGATACAATATGATAAAAAATAGTAGGGTATTCTCGTGAATCTAAGGTAACCACAAGGTCTTCTACTACTCCATCAAGCTTAATATTTGAGCTAGCAGCAAGTTGCAAGACTGTGGGTGTAGATTTCAGCTTTGAGATACTTAGTTGAGACATAAGATCTTTGGTCATGACATTAATAGTTGCACCAAGTTCTACTAAAGAATTATTATTCTTTACTCCTTTAATGGTGATTTCTACAACAAGGATGCCAAGGTATGAGTATTTTGCGGTGGTAAGCTTCCCTAGCATTAAATTGGAAAGTTGTCCCATGACATGCATATTCTAAGGATCTTTCTTTTTCCTACCTGGCTTTTTGAGGCATGCCTCCTTGATAGCCTTATTATAGATAGGGACCTCCTTTATATCTTGGAACAAATGTATTTAAACACAAATGTACTTTAGTTGGTCTAGGAGATCAATAGTGGGACTTTAGCATAGATTCACTTTCCAACCTTTGTGAGAAGGGAGGTGAAGCTTTGTTGGAGATTACACTCAAAGGTGGGCTTTGGGAAGATTTTTGGGATGGAGCTTGATTACTAATATCCCTTATCTCATTCTCTTTAGCAAGCATCTATGTGATTATTAGTGGAGTAAGAGTAGGTAATATTGTTCCTCACCTTAGGTTGAAATTTCCCAAATTAATAGTGTAGGCAGGTTGTTGATTAGGATTAGTGGAGTAGACTTGTTGTTGTTACTAAGGTTGGCTATTTGTATTAGGAGAGGCTAAGAAGGTAGCTAAGTTGTCTTAGGATTATTGCCTTAATTGGCTCCAGGAAGTGGCATAATCGACTATTATTGGGGTTGTTGTAGAAACTCAACATGTTGGTTAGACCATTGTTGGTTTCCACTCCACTAATTAGGTTATTGTCAATTCCCTTATGGAGGTTGCCGCTAATTTTGGGTATGTCATTGGTTTTGAGGTGGTGGTTTCCATTGATTTTGTTGTAGGAGGTGCTACTAATTTTTCTAAGGAGGTTTCCATTGGTTATTGTAATAAGGTGGAGCTTGGGACCAAAATTTAGGGGATACTAATTTTTTCCATTTATTATTGTATGAACCAGAATTTTGCAATGGGTCATGACGCATACCTTGATGTTGGACCCAAGGCCTACATTGTGCAACAAAGAATACCTCCTCATCTCCATCTATTGCTTTTAATTTAGTGGGCATATATTTTAACCTCCATGTTGGCCACTGTTTTACATCTATAATTGTGCTTCTTTTGCATATAGTGTAAGCAATTCCACTAGCAATACTCCAGCTTCTTATTTCCTCTTAGCGTGCATGATATCTAGATAGGCAAAAATAGTATTAATAATGTCGTGTTTGACATCAAATAAGAGATTAGAAATCTCTCCCTTGATACTTCATAACCACTTTCTTTGTTCACTAAAGGTTTGAACCCTTTACCTTTCTTCATAATTGCGCTAGAGTAGTTGAGATTTTAAAAATGATATTTGTCCAATTACTCTGAGTGATGTCTCCTCCTTTCATGAGGTCATTAAAACCATTCAAGAAGAGATATTTTTAATACTCTTAATTAAGTTGGTGTTGAGTACTTTTCTACAAACTAAATAAGAACCTTCAGACATAATCTTCCAAGGTTTCATCATGTTTTGTAACATCTCAAAGATGTCATCACCTCTCATATCGCTTCACCTATAGTACTCTTTATATTATTTTAGGAACAATTATTCATCTCATCCCAAGTTGCTACAACATTGGTACCTAATCCTGTGAACCACCTCAATGCTAACTCTTTTAGAGTAGAGGGAAACAGCTTCAATTTATGAGCATCAGTTGTATAGTCATAACTCCTACAAAGGATATCAAACTCAAAGAGGAAGGTGTTAGGGTCTTCAGTGATCAAGACATTAAATTTTGGGAGTATAGAAGAAGGAATATTTTTCATATTATTGTTGGCATGCAGATCGGAGATGGGAAAGGGAAAAGTAGATTATTACATCCTTGGTGGTAGTCTTTCTTGTTTCCTTGGTTGATAGATGATACGAGCCAAAGTGTTATCTTGATACTTAGGTTTGTTGAAGATATTATTCAAATGGAAGTACTCTTCTAAGGATGGGGTTGAAGGAAATTCTTTCTCAGCATCAATAAATCGATTTTCTTTTTCTTAGTAAATTTCAAGCTCATCTTTAGGAATTTCTCGGGGTTTTCCTCTAGGAAGAAATCTTCTGAATTGGTCCATTCTTCTATGTATACAGTGAAAATAATTATAGCTTATTGCAAGGATACAAAATGTTGATCTACACTGGAAATGTAATTGAAACTTCAACTAATACATCTAGAACAAGCTCTTAGTTTGACACCATCCCCGACAATAACACCAAAAATGTATTGTCTTAAATAGAGATAATTACTATGGACAAATATTCCTTTACTCATGAATTGGACATCTCAACTGGCAATCATATCACAACCTAAGACATCATTTAATTATCATCCCAGTGACATTAAACTTGAAATGGGTTAGCACGATATATGCACTAAACTCCTCTTTCAAACATGGAATCTAGCTTAAAGATTATGATGTTGGAATGTAAATGTTGGAAATGAAATCACTCTAACTTCTACTTCAGAAAGTAAAACCTATACTCAATTTTCAAAACAAATATCACTTTGTTCCTAGTGGCTGCAGGAACAACAGATGGCTATGTATTTCTACTAGTTGCAGGAACAGCCACGTTGAGTTCCTTATGAAAGCAATAATGGAAAGCATGAACCGAAAATGTTAACAGATAACTTATTTGTTGAAAATGAAAGAAAGACAACTCCCTATGTGGGCTCCTTTAGTTTTATTTTAGCACACCGGATTAAAAGAAAGACGCCATAAAGTTTATTGATAAAAACTTGCATAATACACAGAGCTTGCTCGCTATTACAATCTTGCTCATTTGAGGGAGAACATGACTTATTTATTCATCCTAACTATCCAACTACTCCCAAGGAATGGGAAAATATTTCTTACAACTTTTATCTCTTTACAGTTTTGGAATGAACGTGAGAAGAAAATACTGAGTCAAATTAGTTGAAGAAGTTATTGAGCCACTATCCTAGATTTTTGGATCATAAAAGGCCTCCTCTATTGGATACGTGGAGCTTTACAAGACTTCCTCTATAGATTTAATGTACTCCACCAAATGATAGATGTTTTTCCAGCTACTTCCTCTTCTATTGTTGAGGAATCCTTGTTTGACACTGTCTTGCAGCACTCATATCCTCCTCAATGATTGGCACATGCATCATCTATGAAATAGTCCTGCAACAGTGGGTTAGCTCAACACAAAATCTCATATATGAATCATCATCATTCATATGTTCATCAAGCATTAAATAAAGCTAAAGCAATAATTTGTATGTCAGCTGCAAGACTCTTGATAATCATGGCTACAGGAAAATACTTCATCTCGTGAACTCAGGATTAAAAATATATTTTTAAACTACTTTCAAAACGACAAGTAATTAGCCATGAAATAATATAAAGATACATCATAGTAGTATATAATATTGATTATAAAAGGTCAGCATGTTATCCATAATTAACACTTGAAGTCTATCCAGAGTTATAAAAGTCATAAAAGAGTGTTTGAAAAGATAACAAAAGTATTCTAAATATGGGCCTAAATATGCCAAAAATTGGGCTTATCACTCATCATATTGCCACTTAATTTCCTCATGCTCGTTGACATTCTCTCAGAATTCTTTAGTCAACTTCTAAAAAATTGAAATCACCTTTAATATTGATCAAATTATGGAAGTACTAATTGAGGACTTAATTAAGATAATTGGTGTATTCTTTATACAGGTAAAGTTTCCAGTCAGTAGAATACAACCAGGAGGCTTGAATCTCGGTGGGGTTGTCAACTATCTTCTCAATTACCAACATTGTAATTTTCGAGTCTAGCATGTTCTCAATAGTTTTGACCAGAACATATAAACTGTTATGTTCATCCCTCATCTTCTGCAATTCCTAGATCAAAGCTTGTCTTTACTGGTGATACTAATGTATAGGTTCCTAAGGGTGGTTAGGTATGTTATGTCTTGGTCTCGCATCTATTCAGCCCACTTGGCCAACACTTGCACCATACTGATACTATGTTTGAATTGCTCAAAGGTCTCTACTTCATTAAAAACTTGGTTAGAGCTAGAGGATTCTTCTCTGATAGAGCTAATGGTTCGTGTATGAAACCATTTTGAATAAATTGTTGCTCCCGGGGACTCAAATCTTTGTGCTCATAACACTCCACAAATGTATGAAAGTCTTTTGATCTCTCTGTATCCTTCACCTTTAATAGTTGGCTTTGAATTACAAACTACGTGTTGAGGAGCAAGCTTGAGCAAGTAGTGTATTAGAGGTGTTAAAGAATGCAACTCAAACAATCTGCCACCCAAGTGATATATTGATTTCGATGGGATGTATATTTTATGAAGCTTCATCTTTCTCCTTGGAAAATGTGCATATCTCATACCAAGCTACAAGTAAAGAAACAATGGACTGACACATCGAAGGAAAGACGCTTATGCGGAATTATACTAATGATTGAGACCCACCGTTCGCCCGGACACTTGTAAACCTAAACTCATAACTAGCGATTGAGGCTTTCGGACTTCCTAAAACCTTCGACCAAGCGATCGGTAACACGTTATGCACATCTTGTGGAAAACTTGGCAAGACCGACAATAAGAGTATGCCTTAAAACAGTGACAATTGATTAGACTTTTCAAGGGTTAACCCTTTAAAAGGGAGCAAAAAGGAAACATGACTAAAACAATTGAAATCCTCGCTTGATAAGATTGTCCTGTGTGAGAATTTTATTAAGCATAATTGTCCGCTATAACAAATTAACTTTAGGAATAATTTGGGAGTTCCAAACTCTTTTTCTACAACTCTCCATTATTACCCTCACAAAGGAGTAGGGGATGGGCAATCTTCACCATGAGTTTACCACTAGCATTTATTTTCCAACAAAGTCTATCTTGTCTATGAAACAATGGAATTCTTACCTTCTAAAGCCTCTTCTACAAGATCTTTAGAACAAAGAGATATGTTCTTCCATGAGTTAGAATCAATTAGATAATCAACCACCTAATCTCCAAAGAAGCACTTACCAACCCCTAAGAGTCCAAGGACCAGTGGATGGGAAGAATGGGGTGTATCCTCCAATGACATATCACCCCAAAAGAGGATTGATTGACCACCATCAATCCAGCATTGCAAGCCCAACTAGATAATATTCCTACATTTGAGGATGTTATTCCATAGTCTGGAACCATTCAAGGGCCCCTACATAGTCATGAAGTGATAGAACATTCCATTCTCCAAATACTAATCAATCATAATATCACACTAATTAGCTTTCTGTAGGGGAAGATTCCACCGCACCTTTTTGAGGAGTGGATTGTTGAAGTGAGAAATTTTCCTATGTCCAATCCTCCCATAATTTTTTATTACCAAATTGCCTCAGTTAACAAGGGGAGTCCATTTTCTTTCCTCCATACTCTTCCATAGGTTTTTTTTTTGAATTCTCTCAAGATTTTCCACTAGTGAATTTGATATCTAGAAGTGGGAAAGAAAATACATACGAATTAAATACTTATCGATCATAATATCACATCGATTAGCTTAATAAAGGGCAAGAATTCACACCATCTTTTTTAGAAAGGACTGTTGAGGTGAGAAAAATTGTTGATGCCTAGTCCTCCCATGAGTTTCAACTTGCTAACATTGTCGCCATTAACAGGAGGCATCCACTTTCTTTCCTCCATACCCATCCATAGGAAAAAAAAACTTCAAATTCTCTCAAGCTTTTCCACCATTGAAATTGAGATTCAAACATGGGAGAAAAAAAACACAGAAATCCCTTGCAAAGAAAGTCCCAAAAGTAGTAGATTTCCACCACTACTAGGAAGTCTATCTTTTCAACTAGCTAGTTTACATTGTGTTCTCTCAAGGTTTGTGATCCAACAGAATTAGAGACCTCTTTGACTATAAGCAAGAGCCCAAGATAGTACATAGGAGGTTGGATTGCACATTGATAGCCTACAATATTATTGATCTTTTACGCAGACTATCAAAAATGTTGCAACAATAATTGTTACTTTAACATAATCAATGGCCCTAAATATTATATAGACAATAGTGTTAAATTTGTTTTTACCTACAAATGTATAGTTATGCATATAGCAATAAAGTAGTTTTGGTATTTTACTATGGATTGCACTCTCATTTGATCAAAATCTTCTTATAATTAATTCAAAAATAAAAATTTATTTTTAGAACATACTGAAGTTCTTCTTAAAAATACCTCTACCTTGTATTTTCAATATCCTAAGACCTTAACCGTATATATGGGGTTCAAAGATAAGCTCCCTCTTACAATCTAGAAGCCTATCTATTACAAACATCTTTCTAACCTTTTCTAATATCTCCTAAACCTCTTTTAAGAAACTACGGATTACAATCATTTTCACCATTTTTTCGATGTTTCTACCATATTTAATTTCTACACGTCACCAACTATGATCTCCGTATTAATAATTCGAATTATTATTTTGCACTCTCCCATTTATTAACAACAATTATTTTAAAGTTTAACATTGTTAACTATTATATAATAAGTTAGTTTATCAATCTTGAATTTCGAAATAGATTTATTTACAACTGGCAAAATATACTAATACATTTTTATATTAAATCAAGTGAACCATGGGCCTTCAACGAATTTCTCTCTAAAAAGAGATCGAAATTCCATATCCTTCGTCCTGCACTGAAAATCTACTTTCTACTTTCTATCTCATAAACGATAAACGGGAAAACGCGCCTACCACTTATACAAAAAGCAGGAATAACTCCCAGCATTTAATATATCCCTGTTCATTTCCAATTTCACTCAATGACTCGTTTACAGTCTTCACTACAGACATCCTCAGCCAAATTGGAATAATTGTTTGCTTTTTAAGATCCGAACAGTCCTTGCATGAAATTACAAGCTATAAATTTACATTGAAATCATAAAGGGGGCATATTCCCTTTCTTTCACTGTAGGAAGAAAATGCTAAATCTGCAGTTAACACACTAGAAATCAGAGAAACTATATTGCAGTCTCTGAATGTCAAAGATTATCCACAACATTATCAATTATCAGAATCTCAGTGGCAATATATCCCGCAATATTCACATCAGCTAAGGATGGTCTCAAAACTTGTGATTTAGGCTCTCATAGAACAAGATATAACCATGATCTGTGTTGTTTGAATACTCTTGTGTTGAGCCAAAAAATGTTTGCACTAAAGACTCGTCAATTATTTCTACATTCTCATCATCAAAAAAGAGCCAGTGGTTATGGCTTTTTACAAGGCTAACATAGTGGCCATGATTTGGACCACTGCCAACATGAACCACAACTGCAGAAAGTGAATACTCTGCATCTGAACCAGGTGTATTATCAGTTGTATTCCATAGCTTCAGCTCCATAGGAAATACAACACGATAAGAGAGCTTTTTATAGCGCCCTAACTGTTCAATAAATTTGAAACGTTTCAAGTGAATAACAAGAATTCGTGGTAGGACCTTGATTTTCATTCGCTTTTGTGCCTCCTGCAAGCTGCAGTAAATTGAAGCCCAAATCAGTCCTCATCTAATCATCAAAAGTTTCTTTATTTCATTTTATCTTAAAAATGATTATAGAAGTAGACCTGCAGCATTTGTCACAAAAGAACTTGTCTTCTGCATTGAGAGTCTCTGTGGAGCTAAAGTTACGGAGACAACTTGTAATAGAACTGTTCTGTTCTATATCAAGACTTAAATCCAAAAAGGCTTCATCCCTTGCAGTAATAGTTTCACATCGCAAACATCTTGTTTCATTTGCAAATGTTCCCTACGATCAAGAATGGAAAATTTGCATATTTCTTTTTTTAGAATGAAATCTATCAAAGAAAACAAAAGGTGCTTTAAAAAAATAATGTAAGTAGCCCAACGGATGTAAAACAAAAATTTCCATACTCAGAACCAACCCTAAGCAAGGTTGAAATAAACAAAAGATAATTTGATTACCTGAAAGATGTTATGAACCCAGGTAAGAACTGGTAGCTGCTGGGTACCATTTGCGAGCCCATTGACTGAACCATTTGTTTTCTTCTCTGGTTGCGTTAAATTTCCTGAAAGTTTTTTGGTGGCACTAGATTCCTTTTCTAAAATCTCAACAAGCTCATTTAACAGGAAATTTAAAAATTCGTGTGCATCCTGTTGAAAAGTTATAGCATACATGAACATCATGGTTTACCTATTGCACCTTATATATACTATTCTTAGCAGGCCATGCCTATCTAATAGGCTAAAATAATATTAATTAGCATGAAGCAAAGTACAAACCTGGTGCATATAACTACGAAAAAGTTCATTTTGTTTTTTCACCCTCTGGACAAATCGTTTTGGGGCAATGACACCTGTCTTCTTCTTCTGAGAGTTAATCTGCATACAACCAGAAAATGTCAGCATCCATGCAAATCCATAAACAGTCTCTGAAGGAATTCCAGAGATTCAACTGATTCTAGGAAGATAAACATGCAACCCTTATATTCAAGCCAAATTATTATAAAAACAAATATTCCCGGTAACAATTTTTATGGACTGACCATTTTGGAAGGTGGTAGCTTCATGACAACCAACTGCATAAAGGACTTAAGTGAATCTCTCATATTACACAACTTATGATGCCTTGCAGGATTAGTAATTATGAAAAGGGAACTTCAATAGTGATCAATGATTAATCCGCACTTAGGAAAGTAGAACCTACAAAGGCTACAAAACCTGTGAAGGGCTTGATAGTCACTGATAAAGTACATTAAAGTGAACCCAGACGATTTCATGTCCAATTCCTAGCTGTTCCTTGCTTTTCAACATATGATACTAGAAATGGATCAGCTTGGTGAACAAGCACAGCATTTTATAGATATAAAAAGTGTATTTGAAACATGAAGAAATCATTATAAAAGCACCAAAAATGGATTTAAAAAATGTAAGATTTGGCTGAAAAGCTGCCCAAGAATGTAAATGAATGAAGAAAAGCTAGAAATCAGAAATTGGAAGTACAAACTATATTCTACTCGAGAGTATATAAAGCTTACAATGAGAATGAGATGCTCATATGAGAGGAAGAGGTGGGAATCAATATGGGATAATGAAAAAGTCCCTAAGAAAATATGGTGCAGAGGAAATAGAAGCAAAGATGGGTCCCGGCTATAGGGCCTATTGAGGTATTCACATACAAAAGATCCACTCAACTATAGAAGGAGAAAACCCAATGGGAAAAACCTATACCTGCTCTCAGTGAAGAATTTGGTGAAGATATCTGCAATCGCTCTGTTGTAGGACAGTAAAGCAAATCAATGACCTACTCCTAAACCAACTCCATGAGAAAATGCATATGGATCTGAATGAGTTTGGTCCACTGATGATGGGCTAGGTTTTTCAGGATTCCAATGGTCCTTTGGTTGTCACATAGTAGATGACTGATGGCTTCTGAGAAGTAATACCAAAGTTCAATAAGGATAATCTAAAACCAACTAGCTCAGCAGGGGCATTGACTGCCCCCAGTACTGAATCTCAATTTAAGAGAGAGCAATGGCATGTTGTTTCTTACTCTACTAATAAATGCATCCAGAGCCTAGGCCAGATGTGAACTTGTCATCATCAAGATCACCAGCCCAGTCAAAATCGATGTATCCAAACAGGTTTAAACATGTGCCCACTGCATAGTGAATCTCATTATTGTAACCTAGATATGTTTGGCAGCTTTCAGGCTCGAAGTGTGAAACAATGTCAACTGCAAAAGAAATAACAAGGCCAGTATGAGTCAAGTAAATGAGGCTACCAACAAGCTGACACAACAAAGTACCATTAACCAACAGTGTGGAACACTTCACCTCAAGCTCAACCCCAAACAGAAAGGGAATTTGATGCGATCTTATAATCAATCACATGAAAACAAACCAAGAGGTTAAGAGCATAATTTGGTTGTGTAAGAAAGATCTTGGAAACAATCTGAATGCTCTCAATCACAAGAAAATAGTGCAAGAGATCCAAAGTCAATCATGGCAAATCTACCAATCAAAGCAATCTTGACACTCACAATGATGGATGAAATGCTCCCAATGACAATCAAGTTATCAACATAGAGAGCATCCTCGTGTCCTAGGATATAGACATTTGGATCTGAGTGGCATCTAGAGAAACCAAGAGAAGAAAGGATACGTCTTGGCATACCGAGCCCATGGGGCTTACTTGAGTTCATATAGAGACTTCCTTAATCTGCAAACCAATGAAGAATTTTGAATGAACCCTTGTGGTTGCTTGATCTAAGTCTCCTCATGGAGATTCTTCCCCAGAAGAAATGAATTCTTCACATCAATCAGATGTACAGCCCAACCGTAGCCTGCAACAATAGAAAGTATCAAGCGAATGGAATTCACTTTAGCAATGAGAGCAGAGGTTTCAATGTATTCAAAGCCTAGCACTTGTGAAAAACCTTTGACCACAAGTCATGCTTTATACTTGTAAAATGTCATAAATTACAAACCCTTACAATTTCACTCTTTTTTGTCTAATTTGTTTGACAGTCTGGATAACTAAGAGGGTGAATCAGTTACTCCAAAACAATTTCCTTAACCTTAATTAATCCGGAGCAATATAAAACCAATCATTAAATTAAAACAGATATGAACATGCAAGAACACAAACACCATACACTATGAACACCAGAATTTACATGGAAACCCAAGATGGAAAAACCACGGAGAAGCTAATTCTCATGAATATAAGCACCGGTTAAGGTTGATTTTACAAGGGTCATTGTCAGTTTTCTCACTGTGGATAAGGCTCACAGTTAGTTGCCTCACTGCCAAACATGAAAGGTTAACTGCCAATACAAAAAACGTGCATTGCCAAAATAAGAATAATGAAAGGAATCCACCAATTCATTAACTGCCACCAACAAACAGCAACAATGGAAGAATGTTTCTACCTGCTGCCAGTTGCACTCTCCCCCATTCTTCAACAGTTCACAGATCTTTCCATGTGAAATTCACATTCACCATGCTTATACTTTCATCTTAGCATCAAACAGAACCATTGCTTTCTTATACCATGCTATGCCATATAAACTTCTAAGTTGGCCTAATCGTAATTTGGAATAGATGACCACAAAACATCCTGCGGTTGTAAGGAATGAAATGCGACACAGAACCTCTTCCCTCAAATCAGCACACTAAACATTCACCACAATATTCAATGCCGAGTAATAGAGTATGCACATTACAATCTAAAAAAAGTTTTGAAGCAAATTAAGCACTTTCCAGATCAATCTAGACCCAAAGGAGTGTACCACATTATGTTGCAAAATGAATGGAATCAAGACAAACAGGTCAAAGATAGATCTTCCCAGCACATCATTCAGAGCAAGCTAACCCAATCTCCAAAGCATCAAATCCTCCTCGTTGCTCTAAAGTTGCGCCTATTGAATTATTCTTCAATGTGGGTTGATGTGAATGGGCTTGATTCCTAGTTTAAAATAGTGGATTCCTATTCCTCATCCCATAACTTGTCAACTAATCCATCTACTAAAAATTTGGCTTGATAGATCCACTATCATCAAACTAGCTCTCTTCGCTTATGAAGTAGAACAAGATCTCATACTTAGTTTCGCATCAAAGAGATGTATTCTTCCTACATTGTTGAATCACACTCGGCAATATTAATGCTTCATGAAATGATTGCAATGTAGGAATATGAAATATCTTGATGTTGTACGAGTCTGAAGGATCCCAACAAGAGTACTTGCAGACACAATTGTTTGATGAGACCCAAAAAGGCATGGTAGAGGATGAAGGAGAAAATTTGAACACTGTGAAGAGGGAGATGAAACATCGTGATCAATTCTACGAGTAGAGGAAGCTTGAGCGAAATCCTCGAGGCCATTCTCATCTTATTTCACAATGGAGGAAGGAAGATCAGAGAATGATCTAGAAGAGTGTTGATGGGTGTTTTAGGACCTCACTGTTAGTATTTTTCCTTGATCTCCCTGCCATGCTTGGAATGGAAGCTCGTGTGTTGCCTATCAAACTATTGACAGCAGCATTTAGAATTGTTTGGTTTTGAAAATGACATGTGGCTGCATTTGTTCTTCTCCTGGATAGACTATCTTTTTAGTTCAGTTTGGTCCACATTGCATTGTTAAGTTGAAGACGATTGTACACCTGCCAATGTCTCTAATTCTTTCTATCAATGCAAACTCTGCATATGGTATATTACATCGCCCAGTCTGCAAAGTGTTTTGAGGCAGTAGCATTACCTGCAAAGAAGAATATATGCGTGTGCAGTAGCATTACCTGCAAGGAGAATATAATGCCATTCTGACAAGCCAGAAGGTATATATGTGGAGACAAATGGATAGGTGCTCCATGGTATATACAAAAGCTCAGGTTACGCAACTGGCAGTTATGATTATTCGGCTCAGACCATGAACACGAGAGTAGAAGTGAAGTTTTAAAACGGATAGAGTTCTCGAATGATGGCAGTGATAATTATATTGAGCACATGCATCAGTGAAGAAAATGTTTGAGCTGTGCATGTGAACATATAGTTTTCAGGTGAAAGCAAAAAGCTTTTTTTTTTTCTGTGAAAGATTTATGTCTGCACGTATGCAGAGGCTGAATGATAACATGATAAGTTTTTTTGGGGGGGATTCCCAGGATGCAACAACCTCTCTTTTTTTTTTGAGATTGGAAGAAATGCAGATATACAAAAAAACGTGATAAAAAGGAAATAAATATTTTTGCTCTGTATGCGTCAAGAAACCAAAAGTTGTGTTTGGGTTGTGCTTCAGAGCAGACCAAAAATTATCTATGTAGATGACAACATGTAGTTGAGCATTCCAAAATCAGGCTATTTTTGGAGGTGACTGTGATAAGAAACATTGAAGTGTATATTTCATTGAGGTATCGTGCCTAGTCCCCACTGTTGGAAATTTAAGAGGAGTAACTGAGAGGGGAGGGGTGATTCAGTTACTACTAAAACAATTCCAAATCCCTTAGATGTCAATACAAACTTCCTTTAAACTCACAGTTTGGTTAGAACTAGATATACATTAACTCAGTTAACAAAGCGATCTGATATATTAATGTGTATTAACTTTTAGTAACTTAGTTGCAGAAAGATAAAGTAATAAGCAAATAACATTAACACGTGACACCAAGATTTAACATGGAAACCCAATTTGGGAAAACCACCAATGCAACTAGTTACAACTTTTCACTCATCTGAAGTGAGCCCTATTAGGATCCAACCCTGTTAAAGGTTAGAAAACACACTGTTAGGTGTGACCCTGTTAAAGGATTTAAATCACCTTGTTAGAAGTGGCTTTGTTAGAGGTCTTAAGACACTTCAATCTAGAAATGCCACCTTGTTAGAGGATTTACAAAATGACTGTTAAGTCAACTCTGTCAAAAGATTTCTTTATTACAATTGTTAGAGAATAATAATGATTGACCTGATTTATGAAGCAATTGGATTGCAGATTCAGATCATTGTTCTAGCTTATCCTCTGGATCCTCCTTGATTAGAATATTCTTTGCAGCTCCTTGGATACTTTGCTCTTAATCAGATATCCTTCTCTTTTCACATCTTATCTTCTCCACCTCTTATACACTATTCAATCCACATCTTGACCTTTCATAAATATGAAATCCAATGTCAAGTCGGCTTGAATACCCTTACAAACAAATAACATCTGCCAAGTCGGCTTGCATAAACCAACAAATGAATAAAACTAATCTCCTAGAGGTTGGCTAAAACTAGGTCACTCGGTTACCACTGAGTTCTTTGGTAACCGACCTAACTCAGTTTACACTCAACTCCTTTGGTAACCAACCTGACTCGATTTACACAAGAATTCCTGAACTTTTGTTCTTCTGAACTTTGGCTCGACGAATATTGGCATCTTCTAAACTCGGTTCCAACTGGCAATGCTTGGTAAGAGTATAACATTTGTGTAACATCAATGACAATATACAATTGAATAATTGTTATCAACGATCTCCCTCTTCGGCATTGATGGCAACACAACATGTCATTAAGCAAAGAAAACTTAGAGCAATCAAATGATTTATAAGATTTTATAATATCCTTAGTTTCATTTTGATTCTCTATCCATCTATGAGAACTCCCTCTGATATTCTCCCTCTGCCATCTTATCTTCAGACTCCATTAAATCAAGTTCTCCCTCATGCAGATTACTGCCTCTGATTCTTCTCTGATTACACCAATCTCTCTCAATGACATGATTCTCTCCCTCTTTGACATCAAATGCCAAAGACTTGACATAGTGATTTTACAATGTCCCTGATGTACTAATTCATATCCAATGAGCTCTGACTTTTTTGCATCAACTTGATAGATCTTCAAAGTAGTTTGGTTGATGCATCACTAATCTGTACTCTAGTGAACATCAGATCCCTAGCTTTCCTCTTAGATAGAAAAATGCATCCTTAGGTAATGGTTTCGTAAATATGTCAGCAACCTGCTCCTTTGTGTTAACATATTCCAATCTAACCTCTTTATCTTGAACTAATTGTCTCAAAAAATGATACTCGATTACAATGTGTTTTGTCTTGGTGTGCATCACTAGATTTTTAGATATATTGGTTGCACTTGTATTATCATAATAGATAACCACTAGATCCTTGATTTCTTCCTTCATTCCTGATAACAATTGCTTGAACCACATTATGTTGGAGCAATTAACTGCTGCAACAACATATTTTGCCTTTGTTGTAGACTGAGAGATGCAATTCTGCTTTTTACTTGTCCAAGATACTAACCTCTTTCCAAGAAAGAATGCTCTTCCATTGGTGCTCTTCCTATCATCAATGCTTCCAGCCCGATTAGCATCAGTAAAGGATTTCAGCTCGAAGTTCCCTCCTTTCTTGTACCATAGACCATAGTCTTGAGTACCTTTTTGATATCTCATAATTCTTTTGATTGCCATCATATGATTTTCTCTAGGATTTGCAGAGAACCTTGCAACTATACCAACTGCTAATGCAATATCAGGTCTTGTATGAACAACATCTCGACGTTTTCCAATCATAGATCTATAGGTAGTCTGGTTTACCTCTTTTGAATCATCATCCTTGGATAGCTTATGACCAGTAGACATGGGTGTTCCAACTAGTTTAGAATCTTCCATCCCAAAGGTTTTCAATATCTCCTTGACATATTTGACTGAGTAATGTAAATGCCATCTTTCATTTGATGAACTTGTAAACCAGCAAAAAAAAATATTTCTCCAAACATTGAAATTTCAAACTCTTCCCTCATTTCTTCAGAGAATGACTTGCATAAGTCATCATGACCTATAAATAGGATATCATCCACAAATATTTCTGCTAGCAAAATCTTGTTCTATGGTCCCTTTTTAATATACAGACTGATGTTATTATTGGTTCTTTGAGAACCAATCTTTACCAGATATCCATGAAGTCTCTCATACCATGCTCTAAAAGCTTGCTTCACACCATATAAAGCTTTGTGTAACTTACACACCATGTTTTTGGTTGGATCAATGAAACCTTCAGGCTAATCATTGTAGACTTCTTCTAGAATTCCATTCAAGAAAGCTGATTTTACATCCATTTGATACATTATGAATCCTTTAAATGCAACATATGCAAATAGTGTTTTGACTCCTTCAAGTCTATCAATAGGAGCAAATGTTTCTCCATAGTTTATGCCTTCTTCTTGAGCATATCCTTTGCACACTAGCCTTGCCTTATTCCTTGATACTTCGCCATTTTCATTCAATTTGTTTCTAAATACCCACTTTGTATCAATTACATTTTTATCCTTGGGTCTAGGAACAAGAGTCCAAGTATTGTTTCTTTCAATTTGCTCAATCTCTTCATTCATTGCCTCTATCCAACTTTTATTTTTCAATGCATCATTAATAGTTCTAGGTTCAAATTCAGTAAGCAAACATGCACCTTTTAGTTTATTCCTTGTCATTGTGTCTTTTGCCCGATCTCCAATTATTTGCTCAAGTGCATAATGCCTTCTGACATATCCAGCAAGTACAAGTATCTTACTTCTAGATTTTGGACTGGATTCACTTGGTTTGCCATGCTCAAAGGTTCTATGAATTTCCAAATTCTACTTTGTTTCTGTTGTCTAAGACTCGGTTCCCATAGACTGTGACTTGGGTTCCTTTGTTTGAGACTCGGTTCGAATAGTCTCCAACTTAGGTTGCACTGGCTGCAACTCGGTTGAAACTCCAGACTTGGGTGACTCGGGTGGGGTAATCTGTTGAATGTTGGGTAATGTATCAGGTTCAAAGTAGACAATTTTTGTAATCCTCAGGTTCTTTGCTATTTTGTTCTTCATTATTTTCTGCAAACTCGTCAATTTTTACATGTGCACTTTCTATAACCTTGTGAGTAGTAGCAAGATTCAAACATTTATATGCTTTGCTCTTGTTGGAGTATCCTAGGAAAATGCCTTCATCAGTTGTCACATCAAACTTTCCTTTCCTTGATTCTTTCAGGATATAAAATTTGCTTCCAAATACTTTGAAATAACAGACATTAGGTTTATAGCCATACCATAATTCATAAGGTGTTTGATTTGTACCTTTCTTCAGTTGAACTCGGTTCAAAGTATGAACTGTTGTGCTGATTGCTTCCTTCCAGTATTTGGTTGCAACATTTTTCTCTATCATTAGTGGTCTTGCTCAATCTATGATGGATCTATTTCTTCTTTCTACTATGCCATTCTGCTGAGGTGTACCAGAGGCAGATACTTGTCTTTTGATTCCTCTTTCATTGCCGAATTCATTGAATTCATTAGAGATGAATTCTCCTCCTCTGTCTGATCTTAAGCATTTTAACTTCTTACCTATTTCTTTCTCAACTCTAGCCAGATACCACTTGAATTTTTTAAAAGCTTTAGATTTATCCTTTAAGTACATTATTGTCATCATCCTAGAATAATCATTAACAAACAAAATGAAGAATTTGTCTCCGGTGTAGCTCTATGTACCTATTGGTCCACACAAATCTGTATGAACTAATTCCAAGACTTCTTCAGTATTGAAATTCTTACTTTTGAAGCTAGTTTTATCCATCTTTCCAATCTAACATTGTTTGCATACGGCCATTTCAGGGTTCTTCAGATTTGGAATACCTCTTACTCTTTTTTTTTTGCTTATAGTAACCAAATTATCAAAGTTAACATGACACATCCCTTTGTGCCATAACCAACTTTCCTCTACATGTGCCAAGAAGCATTAACTATTAGAGAGATCAAGATAGAATAGATTACCTTTTGTCTGATTGTCAGTTCCAACTAGGTTTCCTTTACCATCCATAAGCCTGACCTTCCCACTCATGAATTCTACCTTGAATCCAATGTTGTTCAGCTATGCCACACTCAGAAGATTGTGTCACAGTCCTTCAACCCAGTAGGCATTATCACATTTGATTCCATCAGTCAATGCAATGCAACCTTTTCCTTTCACATAGAATGGTTCATTGTTTCCAAATTTAACACTTCCACCATCATGGTGCTCCAAGTGTTCAAACTTTGTTTTATCACTAGTCATGTGATGAGAACAGCCACTATCTATTATCCATGTGCCATTCTTGCTTACATGAGAAATAAATGCCATCTTTTCATTATCCTCGTCATTTGATTCATCTTTAATAGCAATATATACTATTTCATATTCATTATCACTCTCAAAATCGTTAGCAGTATAACAAGATTTCTTATCTTTGTCTTTGTAGTCTTTGTAGGTTTTAAAATCTTTCTTACCTTTGAACTTGTTGGATTTTCTATCATCTTTACTTTCCTTGTTTGGACACCTTGTAAAAAAGTGACCAACTTCATCACAAGATAAGCAAATCAATGGAATTTTGCCTTTATATTTACCTTTACCTTTTGGTAACCTCCTTGCAAGTAGGGCTTCAATGGCTTCAAGATCATCATTAGATTCTTCATCTTCTTCCCTGTCAAACTGTTGTCATTAGAGTTTCCTCCCTTTCTTCCAAGGGTTAGTTTTGCTTTTAATGCTGATTCTATGTTGCGAGATTCAGGAAGATAGTTATCAAAGTTATCCAACTCAAAAGTAGTTAACCTTCCTACTAGTGCATCCAAAATTATATCATTTTTGGGATCACATCTCATCTCTTGAATAGCTGAAACTCTAATTGCATAAATAGAAAGAGGAGTTCTTAATACCTAGCTGACTACTGTTGCATCCTCAATTTTTCCTCCTGAGGCTTTGATTGCATTCACACTTGCTTTGATTCTCTCACTATATTTTGCAATTTTTTCATCTTCATCTAATCAAATTGACCTTTTAAACTTTCTGCTTTGGCTCTCCTCACATTGTCATCTCCTTCATAGATCTTTTGCAGCTTGTTCCACATTTCATGAGCAGTAGGACAATCTTTGACTTCATCAAATTCAGCATAATTGAAAGCAAAAGCAATGTCAATCCTCATTGTGTTGTGGTTCTTCTTTTGTACCATTTGATCCACAATCAAAGGATCAGGAAGTGACACATACTTGTTGTCTAAGAATTTTAGGCCTATATCTTCAATGGTTGCCAAATGCAACTTCATGAGAACCCGGTCATGCTTTGAAGTTATCTTTGTTCAACTTAGGAATCTCTCTTTTGTAAGACATCTTGATCTTTAGCTTAGGTCCTTAAAACTTTTTCTGCAAACACCAATAGCATTGATACCAATTGTTGGAAATATAAGAGTAACTAAGAGGGGAGGAGTGAATCAGTTACTACTAAAGCAATTCCAAATCCCTTAGATGTCAATACAAACTTCCTTTAAACTCACAACTCAGTTAGAACTAGATATACACTGTAACTTGGTTAACAAAGCAATCTGATATATTAATGTGTATTAACCTTTAGTAACTTAGTTGTAGAAAGATAAAGCAATGAACAAGTAACATGAACACATGTGACACCAAGATTTAACGTGAAAACCCAATTTGGGAAAACCACCAATGCAACTAGTTACAACTTTTCACTCTTTTGAAGTAAGTCCTGTTAGGAGCCAACCCAATTAAAGGTTACAAAACACATTCTCACGTGTGACCCTATTAAAGGATTTAAATCACCTTGTTAGGAGTGGCCTTGTTAGAGGTCTTAAGACACTTCAATCTAGAAATGCCACCTTGTTAGAAGATTTACAAAATGACTGTTAAGTCAACACTGTTAAGAGGCTTCTTCACTACTACAATTGTTAAAGAGTAATAATGATTGACCTGATTTATGAAGCACTGGATTGTAGATTCAAATCACTATCTAGCTTGTCCTCTAGATCCTCCTTGATCAGAATATTCTTTGCAACTCCTTGGATACTCTGCTCTTAGTCAGATATCCTTCTCTTCTCGCATCTTATCTTCACCACCTCTTACACACTATTCAATCCACATCTAAATCTTTCATATATATGAAATCCAATGTCAAGTCAGCTTGAATACCCTTACAAACAAACAAATAACATCCACTAAGTCAGCTTGCATAAACCAACAAATGAATAAAACTAATCTGCTGGAGGTCGGCTAAAACTAGGTCACTCAGTTACCACTAACTTCCTTGGTAACCGACCTGACTCAATTTACACTGAACTCCTTTAGTAACCAACCTAACTCGGTTTACACAGGAATTCCTGAGCTTCTCTTCTTCTGCACTTTTGCTCAGCGAATACTAGAGTCTTGTGAACTCGGTTCCAACTAGCAATGCTCGGTAAGAGTATAACATTTGTGTAACATCAATGACAATATACAATTGAATAATTGTTATCAACATCCACTCCACAAAAGTGTTTTTTTCTGAAAACAATGATGGGAGTGTTTCTCAAAATGTAACAGCGGATACCTAAAGTCCGTAACGGCAGGCAATAAGTTGAAAAACTTTTTAGCATTGGTTCCCCGTGTATGTCTGCAGGAGTGCAAATTGTTTTTACTAAATATATTCACGTGCTTGGAGATTACAAAATGGTTGAGTGGAGTGAGGTGCAAAAACGGTAGCTAAGAAGTGAAGGAAAGTTGTCGTTTTCACTGTTGGTTTCAAGTTTTAACAGAGTAAAAATTGTTTTCCTTAGATACACAGTTCACATGTTCTTGAAGATGGATCAGCGTGCTTAGAGTTTGTGCTGTGAATGCAATATGCTAAGGGAGAGGCAACATCGTGATTGAAGATGGGTGTATTGGATTTGAAGGTCTGGATTACTGTATTTATCCTGTGACTTTTATCATCTCTTACACAAACAGGAGCTTAAGTTGGGTGTAATTCTGTGTACTTATTTCAGATATATTGGGTAGGAGCCCTCTTGAGGTCGTAGCCTCCGGTCTCCCAAGTTGGAGCTTGTATTGTAACTAAGTGTGTAAAAGAGTTGCAGCTCTTCATTGTAGTGGGTGGCAGCCTATATTTTGGAGATTAATGATACCGTAGCTTTTACCCAAAAGGGTTTCCACGAGATAAATTTGTGTCTCTATCTCAATTTGTTTGAATGTGTCCTTTGTCTTGCTGTGTGAAATCTATGTTACTATTTGAGTCAGTTTTGAACTAAAGTTTCTAAAATTCAGATTGACCCCCACCCACTCTCAGTATTTTTGTGTTTTCACTCAACAACATAGAAAAAAGTGCCAAAGACAATCTATCCTCCCTTGAAAAAAGATACTACATATGCTAAGATTGCAAACAAGATCATAGAGGTGAGTCCAAGGTTTTGACTATGAACTTGCGAGTTTAGTGTGAAGATGAGCTCATTTGGCTTGATGTAACCTGTTTATACAAGAGGACATACTATTACGATAATAGATAATAGTCTATTATTAGTTAATGGTAATCTATTTGTAAACTATTGTAAATATTAGAATGTTTCTAAAATTTAAGTTAGTTGTAGATATCTGATAGCTAGAATAGAATGCTTCCATTATTTACGATCATTTCCTAAGGAAACATTGTTCCATTCATTTGTATATAATGACCTCTTGGTCTCTGTTAATATAAGTAAGTATTTACCAATTACTTTGTTAAACATCGTTCCATTCATTTGTATATAATGACATCTTGGTCTCTATTAATATAAGTGTTTACCAATTACTTCGTAATATGGTATCAGAACCAATACTTCAAATTCTTTCGAAATTATTTGCTCAAATTTTTCGAATTTATTTTTGAGATTTTCTCCACAAACCGTCTAGGGTTTCTATTTTTGTGAGAAATTCATAGTTAACTCCTGGGTTTTGGCTAGGCTTTTTGAGACTAGTGAAGGGCCTTTTTTTCTACAAATCGCGACCTGCAAATCACATCTGATATCTTGTGGAAACTCGTGATTTCTCTGCTACATTTCACTGCAAATCGCATGCCATTGTTGTGGTCTTGTTCCTGGCTCGTGTTTGGTGTTCGACAACCCTAACTTTGCTCGTGTCTGCAATTCTTTTTCTCGATTTTTATGCAAATCGCGACGTCATTCAAACACCCGCATGTCCTAACAAACTGACTTTTTTTGTGCTAAAATCCTTCAAATCCAATGACGCTTTCATAGATAAAAGACCTACAGATCATGTGAAGTCATCTACCTGGTACATTGATTCAGGTGTCTCTCGTCACTTCACTCACCGCAAAGACTGGTTCACTGACTACCAACCTTTTCAGACTCTATTATTTTTGGTGGTGGAGAAGGGAGTAGTGTTGTCAGTAAACATTCAGATTCAATCTACTAGAAGGAACTCATTGTACTACGCTCCAGCGATGGAACTAAATCTACTCTCAATCAGTCAATTACTGCGACATTCTCCACACTTGGATGTCACCTTTTTTCACATCAGTGCACCATCACTGATCAAGCAACTTAGTCTATAGTTGTAGTGGGTCTTGAGGATCATGATCTTTTCCGACTTACTGATTCTGGTGATTCTTGGGACTTAACTATGGCTGCTCGGCGATATCTGTTAGCACACTTTGGCATCAGCGATATCAACACTTAAATGTGCATTATCTCTATCAACTTGCTCGGGATGAGTTTGTCCTTGGATTGCCAGAGATTCAGACTCAACAGCTTGGAGTTTGTAATGTATGCTAGGCTGAGAAGCAACATTGTACACCTTTCACAAATGGCGATTCATGGGGAACTTCTCAAATACATCAACTTGTTCATGTCGATATCTGTGGCCCTATCGCCACTCCTTTTATTCTTGGGTCCAAGTATTTTCTGTTGTTTGTTGATGATTTCAGTAGAAAAATGTGGGTGTATTTTCTTAAAAAGAAATCAGAAGCATTTCTTGTATTTCAGAAGTTTAAACCTTAAGTTGAAAAAGAGTCTGGGAAATCTATTATTACTCTTGGATCAAATAATGGGGGGAATTTTGTTCTAATGATTTCTCTAACGTCTTGGATACTCATGGCATCAAATGCCAACTAACCACACCCCACACACCACACCAGAACAATGTAGTTGAACATCTGAACAAAACAATCACCGAGATAGCTCGATCCATGCTCGAACACTGACATGTTCCGAAGAAGTTCTACGCAAAAGAAATCAACACTACAGTTTATCTTTTGAACCGGTCACCCACAATAGTAGTCAAAGATAAAACTCTAGAAGAGGCCTAGTCAGGTCGCAAGCCCAAAATTAGTCACTTGAGGGTTTTAGCTCCCTTGCTTTTGTTAAGATCCCTGATGCGTCACGCACCAAGTTGGATGCCAAGAGTCAGATGCTCATGCTTGTTGGATATAGTAGTCTTCACAAAGCCTACCGCTTGATTGACACTGAGACATCTCGTCTCATCTACAGTCCTGATGTAGTCTTTGATGAGCAACGAGGACCTTTCATGCCTGTTTCTCATGTTCCCAATCCAACAGACCAACCTATGAAGGCTCAAGATTTAGGAGTTAGACTTCCATTAGGTCCACCTGATGGAAGGGCTGCAATAGCTCCTGCAACTCTAGTTGTACCAGTGATCTCGGTACAGACACCTCCAACTTCTCTTGCAAGATCACTCATATTTGTACATGCTTCACCTGAGTTTGATCCAGATTCTTCTGTCATCAAGCATCTCCTGATACTATTGTTGTTCATTCTCCTCTCCAAGCTAAGTGGTGGGCTAAGACACTTGTTGATCTTTGAGATTAAGAGCTCACTGAGGGGAGAACTGCTCGGAAAAAGAGAAAACCTACAAAGTCTATTAACTTTGCTCTGATGGCCAACATTCACAGTGTGTTTGAACCTCAAATATACTCTGAAGCTAACGGAATTCCAAAGTGGGAACGGGCCATGACCTCTAAACACCAAAGCTTGTTGAAGAATAACACCTAGGTCCTTTCTGATCTTCCACCACAGAAGAAACCCATTGGCTGCAAATGGGTTTACAAAATCAAATACAAATCAGATGGTACTATGGATAAGTACAAAGCTCGTTTAGTTGCGAAGGGCTTTTCTCAACGTCAGGGCATTGATTATGAGGAAACCTTTGCTCCTACTACAAAAATGAGCACCATCATATTGGTCCTAGCCATAGTAGTACAGTTTGGCTGGAAGGTCCATCAAATGGACATCAAGAGTGCTTTCCTGAATGGTGATCTCCATGAAGAGGTCTACATGACATTGTCTCCTGGTTTCAAGGTTGCTAGTAAAGACCATCAAGTTCTCAGATTGGTAAAAGCTCTCTATGGCCTGAAGCAGGCACCTCAGGCATGATACATAAAAATTGATAAGAACCTCAGTGATCAAGGCTTCCAGAGGAGTTCTTCAGACTCAAATTTGCACATCAAGACTACTGACAATGACATCATCCTTCTGGCCATTTATGTGGATGATTTGATCATCACTGGCAATTCAGCATCTTTGATGCAGGGAATCAAACATAATTTATGCCAGTCTTTTGATATGACTTACCTTGGGCTCATGCATTATTGCCTAGTGTTGGGGTTTGGCAACAGTCTTCTGGTATATTCATCTCTCAATCCAAATATGTCAGGGCTCTATTAGACAAATTAAGTATGTAGGATAGCAAGTCAGCATCTACACCTATGCAGAAAGGCCTCAAGTTATCTGCAAAGTTTGATTCTCCTTCTGTTGATGATACTGCATACAGGCAACTAGTAGGCAGCCCCATCTACCTCTTTGTTACTAACCCTGATATCAGCTTCACAGTCAACTATATCTCACGCTTTATGACAGCTCCTAAGGCTAATCATTGGATGGCCGCAAAGTGTGTGCTTCGTTATGTGAAGGGCACTTCAAATTATGGACTTTTGTACTCTCGAAGTTCTAATCCTAGACTCAGTGGGTTCACAGATTCAAATTGGGCAGGCTCTATAGATGATAAAAAGTCAACTTCTGGATGTATTCGGTTTGGGATCTAGTGCTGTCACATGGACCAGGAAGAAGCAGCAGGCAGTTTCTCTCTCCTCTACAGAGGCCGAATATAGAGGAACTGTTAAGGCAAGATGTGAAGTTGTTTGGCTTTGTCCAATGCTTTTTGGGGATATGCAATTGTCAGCAGCAGGACCGACTACTCTATTTGTTGATAATGAAAGTGTTATCAAGTTAGCCTAAAATCAAATCTTCCATGAACGAACCAAGCATGTAGATGTTCACTGTCACTTCATACGATAGCTGGTTGAAGACAGGACAATAGACTTGCAATATGTTCTTGCCACAGATCAAAGTGCAGACATTCTCACCAAGCCTCTTAGTCCTGATAAGTATGTCAAATTTAGAGGACAACTTGGTGTTATGGATAGATTAACCATTAAGGGAGGGTATTACGATAATAGATAATAGTTTATTATTAGTTAATGGTAATCTATTTGTAAACTGTTGTAAACATTAGAATGTTTCTAATATTTAAGTTAGTTGTAAATAACTTATACAGCTAGAATAGAATGTTTTTATTCTTTACAATCGTTTCCTAAGGAAAGATCATTCCATTCTTTTGTTTATAATGACCTTTCGTCTCTGTTAATAACAAGCAAGTATTTTACTAATTACTTCGTAACAATCTGACCCTCTTTTGTCCTTTCAATTGACTAACCAACAAATCCTAGGACTGAGAAGGCTTAAGGAGAGCCATTAGAAGAACCTCATCTTTTTCTTATATCAACATTCAGAAAAGGAAGCATAAGATATGGTGAATGTGGATCCCAATGTCAACATATGAGTGTAAAAGCTACAAACAAAATTTGCATATTCAAGTCCAAGTTTGATGAGAGCAATATAAACAAGCTGAATGTACTTCTCGAAGACAGATGGTTTACATTGTGTGGTAAGGTCATTGCTTTGTTACATAGCCTTGGATGTTATAAAAATGACTTAGGATCAGGACTCGTTACTTCATTGTCAATTTGATAACCCCAAACTTCACCAGTTGGACCATACAGAGCTTTAAATTTTCCCATGCATCATGGAAATTTGCACATTTTTCAATTTGAAACATAATATCAAGGGAAACTAAACTCCCAAGACAACGAAAATATTTTTTAAGTACAAGCATCCAGAAAAACTTTACCTATCATTTGAGGGTAGGGTTCAGTTACCTTCTTTTCAACATTAGGTGTGTATCCTAGATGCAGGAAGCCATTCCATGCATTTTGATGCCATGTGTTGTATGTTTTAGCAATGGAAACTTTGGACCCATTTGAAGGAAAAGAGAGCACAAGTGGAAAGAGATACACGTGCACAAGTGCACTAAGGGGGGGATACACAAGCACAAGTACACCAAGAGTCTACCCCTTGGTTCACTCAGTCAAAGAACCCCCAAAAGTGGAATAATTTGACACTATATATAGTGCAGTTACAATTCCCCCCAGCAACAAACATTAAGTGGACTTTATTTCAATGCTTTATAAATCCTCAAGGAATGAGCTTTTATGAAAGTAACGTACAATTTTGGGATAAAACCAGGAGAAATAAATAACACCACTACGAAATACATAAGCATACACTTCAAAAAAGATAGCCTCAATCTGAAGTCATATGAAAAAGCAATACAGCTTTGAAGTTCCCAAAATGGGAACCATGCAATGTCACTTAGGGCCCATTTGGTTGCTGGAATTGACCTGGAATAGGAATCGACAAATTCTTAAAAACTTTAATTCTCTGTTTGGGTGTGTTAAATCAGAATTGGGAATGGGAATTCATATTCCCATTTTGACCAAAAATAAGCATTTGTTGATTCCACCAAAATACCTATTATTGGAATAGCAATTTGTATACCCATTTTCCTTTTCGATATTTGATTAAAATTTGAAGTCTGTGGGTTGTCAATCTCTTCATATTCCGCCCAAATATTGATCGAATCAAAGGTCTTTTAGGTTGTCCTGTTCGCCATTTGCCATTCTTGTGGGTGAAGAAATAGTGGAGAAGTCTGAACATTCCCGGCCTTGAAATGTCCCTTTTCTATTGCATCAAATCGAGAGCTTTAATTTCTATGTAGCAGATGGAAAAATAGTAAAATACAACCCTGTGCCCTAGATCCTGCAGCTTAATTCCAACGAAATTAGCAATGAAAATATCAAAGTTTTATTTCTTGCACTCAAATTACGATAAAAACCATAGAATACCAAACAGCAGCCAAACAACTTGGTATTCCTTCAAAACTTCTAAATAGCATAAAAAATGGTTACATAAAACTCAAAGTTAAACAGGATATGGCTATGGGATGGGTATGAGGGGCGTATCAGGGAAGAACAGTAGTGGAGAAAGGGAGAGAGAGTGGGAGAAACGGGGGCTGCAAAACTGGTTGTTTACGCTGGTGCAATCAGCAGAGTGACAGTCTGAGCTCTGAGCAGTGGCGACCACATTCAAGACCTGGGCTGCGGTGGTTAATCTTTGGTGGAATTGTTACCGTCTGCACTCAAACAGCAGACATGAACAAATAATTGACATTCGTCAAAATAATAGATAATCCCCTGTTAAGCTATCAGCCCCAATCTTGTTCCACTGTTCTACATTTCTTCTTGATCTGATATTTCTTTGGCTATGATATTTTGAAGCAATTCCCATTCTATTTTGTCTATCCAAACAGAGGGATCAAATTTCTATTATAGAATAGCAATTCCCAATTCTTAATTCCTATCCCCGCAACCAAACAGAGGCCCTAATCTGTAAATTCTAGAAAATCCCTGCAACAAAATATTACAAACATCTTTACCAACGTATAGAGCATGAAAAATTTAGCCCAAATCAAAGCAAAAATGCTTGAGAAACAGCGTTTTGGAGCTCAAGAAATTATGTTTCGAAGTTTGCCTTTCCATTGCAACTTGTCAAACAAAGAAGAGGCAAGAAAATTAAAATCCTCCAACCAAATGTGGCAAAACAGTGGCACACTATGATGATCCACCAAAACTAGAGACCCTCCAACTACTTTAAAGTGTTGCTAAAAGTAGCAAACCACTAAACTAATGTAAATCTCTGCTTAATTTAGGGGACTCGTCAAATTATTGCCAAAATATGGTGAGAGCAATTGTTAACGGACTCGGAAGTTTCTTTATTTAAAAATAAATTAAATAGTATCTTTTATGATTTAAATTGGCTCAGAGGCCAAATTGCAGAGCTGCTTTGGGCCCAAAGTCGCCACCAAACTTGTGAGGAATCTTCAGCCTTTGTGTTAGGTACGGCCTGCGAAGTGTGCCACCCAAGCAAGGGCTTGTGCAAGTAGGTTACCTTCTGTATAGGTGGTAGCTTGCCCTTCTAAAAAAAAAATTCTGGCTTTTTTTATTTTGACTTTAGTTTAACATTGTTTGAAAAAATTGTTTTCAGAATATTGTTTAAAATTGTCTTTTATTAAACACAAACAAAAAAATAAATAAAGTTCTCATATTGGTACATCCATGGGGACTATACATCTCCCTCAGCAACAAAACATTTTCCTCACCGAGCAACTTGTCTAAAATCAACGATTTGACAATCAATTTTAAGGTTCTCAAGCCTCCTGATACAAAGAAAGGATTGAATTTGACCCAGGATGCTCCAAAATAACAGCTGCATAATAGATCTAGCAATGAATCTACCACTTCAAGTTCAAACCTTTCCAGATCTATCCTCCAATGTTTGCTTCAGATAAAACAAAATGCAAATCTAACTTCCATCCTAAACGCTTGTAAAAACCTACAACTAGTAAGTCAATGTTTGAACCCCCGACACCCCCCGCCCCCCCCCGCCCCCCCCCAAAAAAAGAATATTGGTCTTTTTCCCACTAGGATGTCAAAGAAGAGCATACTCTTGTGCTTTGAAGCTAACAGCTCACATACCAAATAAGCTTTGGCTAAAAGGCCACCCAAGAATGCACATGAATGAAAGAAAGCAACGCAAGCATATTCTTGTGCTTTGAAAATAATAGCTCACATACCATATAAAGTTTGGCTAAAAAGCCACCCAAGAATGCAAATGAATAAAGGAAAGTAACTAAGGAAATCATAAATGAGCAAGAATAAAAGGTACTCTACTGCAGAGAACGAAACAAGCTTACAATGAGAATGAGATGTTCACATGAGAGCAAGAGGTAGGTATATATAGGATATTCCACCCAAGTGATTGAAAATATAATCAATATGGGATTATTAATAAGTCTCTAAAAGAATATGATATAGTGTGGGACAGACCTCAATGGATAACTAGCTGGGAAATGAACTAGTTAGATAATGTACCCCATTCACACTAACAAGATATCACACATTTTAGGGAAATGATGATCCAATATTAATTTTCCCACAAATTTTCCAAAGATATCTAGCACACACATAATAGATTTGTCTTACAACATAAAAAAAAATTGCTCATACATGCTCTTTCCACTTTGTGAGAGCTTTTTAACTCACACAGGTACGGCTAGATTCAGGAATAAAATGACACTTTCATTTTTGCCAAATATGAATGAAAGACAATTTGAGGTTCACTGAAAACCAAAATGATAGTTGTGAATATTTGATCTCCATACTAGTTACGAGGCTGAATGGTATCTGGGCTAAAAACACATTGGAACAGTTATAGAACAAGGTTGCAGGTGAGAAGTTTTCCGTGTCAACCAAAATGTACTGAACCATTCAAGATATCATTAATAGGGAAAACTGTTGTCGAGCAAGCAACACATTTAATAATCACTTGTCAGTTAAATGACAAACAAGGTTTAATTAATTTTATCAAAGCACTAAAGGATTTTTGGAAAATTGACTGTTACAAACTTCAATTGTCATCTCAAGCTTAAAGACTGGTTTGTTTTTAATGTTAAATGAGCTATGTAATAATCCAATTTTAGATCCCTTAAAGCTAATGGAGTTATGCATATTATAACTGCACAAGGGCACATGGAAAAAACGATCAGCCAAGATCTGCATAGTCAATCCAGCATCTCTTGCAATGCAATGTTTTTTAGGTGGAAGACCTAACAGGAAATGAGATGAATGAGGAAGCATAACCTATATAGGTAAGAGGGAAGTTTATAAGATAATACTTCAAATTGTCTAGCATGTGAATAATTCTGTTTGAGAAAGAATAAGTTTAAATAAAGATTACATATTTCATACAAGGTGTCATGGAAGAATCAAAATCTTTATGTATTACTGGAACAAGTCGAGGAATCCAGAACAAGTCGAGGAATCACTTGAGAGGGGGCAACACTGCTGAGTAAGACCCCTGCGAGATGTCACAGATCTGGACAAATCAGAAGAAAAACCGAGAGGCCGCTTCACACCACGGGCAAAAGACCCCGGAGTGAAAATGGAGGTGATCAGCCAATCCAAATGCTGTGAAATCGGGAACAGAAGCTGCATAGTGTGATCACAAAGTTGCATGGCCTCCTACAAATCAAGAGCAAGACACCGTTGATCAGAGTATCTGAAAAAGGAGAGGGATATGCACTCTTTGAATAAGCAGTAGAACCTTCCTCTGATCTTATAGTAAATGGGGCAGCAGGACACAAAATGGGTCTCAGACTCAGACCCCCAAAGGAGGCAAAGTCAACAAATCATGTCCTCCTGATCAAGGTTGTGATTTGTCTGTAAACATAGCTGGTGAGAGCCCACTGTAAAGGATCCCAAAGAAATGCAAAGGGCGGGAGTCCAGCGATGGGTAAGGTACCACGGGCGAATAATAACCCCATCCTAGATATCCATGTAGTGCTTAGCACAAAAGGCCATCCTATAGCAGAGCCCACCAAGAGGACTCCTCCAGGTCTTTGATAATGTACTACCTATAGATGTCAAATCTAACATGCTCATTCAATTCCTGTCGAAACAAAAGGAGATGAGTTGGGGCATCCAAAGAGAACTGAAAGGGGAGGTGGTACATTGATCTCCCAATCGAGCCAAGGAGAGTGGCGGCCTAAGCAAACCAACAACGAGCTCTGCTAGTAGGATTAGAACCCGCAATCGCCTTTGAGGAGCAATAAGAAAGATAAGAACACCTATGACAGCCTTCAGCAGAGTCCACAAAGCTCTGAAGCCAATGAAGAAACTAGATCAGATCGAAGATAGTCTCCAATTTGAAAGGACGAGCCCCAAACTCACTAAGATGATATTGTCGGGAGTGGACCAATGACACCTGATAATGCGTTGGATAAGAAGGGTTTGGACTCTCGACCATAGCCTAATCAGACTCGAGGAGAGAGAGCCCCCAAACAATTGACCCATAGAGGACAGATAGCCTAAACAAGGAGTCTAGAAGAGGTAGCTTGGTCACGACATCATGGAAGTAGTGTTTGAAGCACTGCCTCTCTAGCATAGCTAAGGAACCGAGCCCCTTATTAACCTGAGTTGCATGGCAAGTCTCATGTTGAAACGAGGGCCAGAGAACTTAACCTCAAAGTATGTATACCAGGAAGAGATCTCAACCTCATCACCCTGGAAGTAAAAGTGAAGGTGTGAGGTCTTCAAACTATTGAGGACCATAACCCAAGTTTTACCCAGATTAACAAGCTAGCACGAGACACAGAAAGAAGCCAAACCATCAATTAGTCGCCAAAGCCCCTCTGAAGATGAAGCCAAAAGAACCACATCATCGACGAACAATAAAATAGAGATCAACACCTGGTGTAAAAGCAACAATCACTAGGTAGAAAAACATCTCGGACGAAAGCCTCAAGCTCATAAATGTAGATACCAAACAAAGAGAGAGAGAGAGAGAGAGAGAGAGAGAGAGAGAGAGCGGCCTAGCTTGACACTAATGGTACTCTAAATAGGGTCAGAGAAACCATGTGCAATCTTGAATCTCCCCATAACCCTCTCGTAAAGTCTCATGATAGTCGTCAGTAAATGCTCTAAAATCCTAATGTCCCTAAGATTCTAGAAGAGAGTCGTCCGTAGAACAAAACAAAAAGCTTTGCGAAAGTTTACAAAGCAGCAGTAGACATCCGTCGAGTAGTGCCAAGCCTCCTCAATGATAGTCCACGGAGTCAAGATATGGTCCCTGTTTGTTGAAAAACTACCCAGCACTCTAGCTTGACAATGACGTTGATCAAGCTCCCTGGAGAGGATAGTTGTTCAGCACAATGGCATAAGAATGGCAAAGATATGCCCGATCATGATAGTCCTATAATTTTCGGGCTCAGAGACCAACCTGATCTTATGAACCAAATAGATAATGTGACGTGACCAAGAGTCAAGAAAGTCAGTGCACACCACTTTGTTGAAGAGCGCTGTGAGAGCGGAACCCAAACTGAAATACCAAGCTTGAAGAGCTCTGAGTGGAACCCTTCCTCATTGGCAGCCCTACTATTGCTCATGCAAATAACTACCTCTTTGATGTTGGAAACCATGAAAAGGTGGCAACACAATGAGGGCGTGAGGTGGAGAGGGGGTCGGCTAGGGATCTCATAGAGTAGAGGTGTGGGAGACAAGGAAACGAGGATCCAGAGTGGGGGAGGATGGCGAGGGAACAAGGTACACCAGAAGAGTTGCAAAGACTGTCATAGAATGACACAGAGGAATCTACACTAAAAGGTGATGAACTCACATTTCTGGTGGCGAAGAAAATTGTGATAGGTGAGCCTCAACTTGGTGAAAGAGGGGGAGAGAATGGCAAAGGCAAAGCAAACCAAGCGGTGAAGGACTTGGAGTCCTCGTCAAACCATTTTCTCATGAGGCAAGAACTCTTGCGCTTGGGACTATGGGAAATAGGGGAGGCGTGACAGAGGATGGAAAGGAGGGCGAACTCTCGTACAGCAATTGAGAGCAACTCAAGCATGAAGGGGCATCATCCGTATCGATGAAGTAATCAGGGGCGAGGAGCAATCGAAGATGGTGGGCAAAGAGTGTTAGTGTAGTTTTTTATTTTTCCTATTTTGCTAGGTTTTTCCTACACTTTTAATAATCTCGCTTAGGTTAATAAAGCATGTCTTATTAGGTGAATGGTTGTGAGGTGTCACCTTCCTACATGTGAGCATCCATTAACTATCTTGGGAAGATACTTTGCTATCTTTAGTCCGATAGATGGTTGCTCCTCATTGGTTGGTGTTGCCACCTCCTCCCTCTTCCTAGCCTATATAAGCATGCTACCTGGCTTGTATTTGAATATCTCTTATTTTTGCATCCTCTTAATGCTATTTTGCTTCCAGCATTTGCATTACTCTCTTGGAGACTAACTCTATGATGCTATTTTGATTTTGTATCATTTTCATTCATAGTTTAGATATTTACTCTTTGCACTAGTTTTCTAGGTTATTAATCTTATCAGATTCTAACAAAGAGGTCATGGTCGCTCTCAATGAAGCAAAAGTAAGTGTGGTGGGGGGAGCCAATGACGAAGGGAAGGAGGGGGTAGTGGGGTGGAGGGGGCAGGGGGAGAACCTGAGGGTGAGGCAAAGGAGAGCGTAGTCGGCCAAGGGGAGACGAGAAGAGGTGAAACGGCTGATGGAAGGGATGAGAAAGGTACAGGAAAGAGCATAGTCAACAACACTCGCACCGCCACAGTAAGGCCAGTGAGTGAAGAGACCGGATCTAAGAAAGTAGGGGAGCTTGTTCTGAATCACCAAGTCAAAAGACTCACAAAGTTGAAAAAGATGGCGACCGTATCTGATGAGGGGTCCCCTACTGTCCTCAAAAGAACATTGTAAACCCAGGGAGCCAGGGTCAGATTCGGTCATGCAAACTGAGTCGAAACCATGATCATGAAGCAAAGTCTATAGGTCTCTGGTCCTAGCATTGAAGTCACATAGAATAATGACATCACCCAAGGCCAAGAAACTAGACATATGCTCCTGGGGGTTGATAAACAAGTTCCCACTATCCGAGCAATGGATCACAAAAGGGGAGACGAGAAGAGGTGAAACGGCTGATGGAAGGGATGAGAAAGGTACAGGAAAGAGCATAGTCAACAACACTCGCACCGCCACAGTAAGGCCAGTGAGTGAAGAGACCGGATCTAAGAAAGTAGGGGAGCTTGTTCTGAATCACCAAGTCAAAAGACTCACAAAGTTGAAAAAGATGGCGACCGTATCTGATGAGGGGTCCCCTACTGTCCTCAAAAGAACATTGTAAACCCAGGGAGCCAGGGTCAGATTCGGTCATGCAAACTGAGTCGAAACCATGATCATGAAGCAAAGTCTATAGGTCTCTGGTCCTAGCATTGAAGTCACATAGAATAATGACATCACCCAAGGCCAAGAAACTAGACATATGCTCCTGGGGGTTGATAAACAAGTTCCCACTATCCGAGCAATGGATCACAAAAGGCAAGTAGACTGGCAGAAAGTAATAGGACGCAATAAAGATATCTCTAATGTAACGGGCAGAGTGGCCGATACGAATCCCCTGACCCCACCAGAAGACCTAACTTTATCCAAAAAGACAGAGAACCACTGATAACCAGAGAAGCTAAGAAGAGGACGGTTCAAGCTCCCACAAGTCTCCATAACCACATTTATATTAGTAGGAAACCAATAGCATCATGGAAGGCCAGGTATGGACCATAGAGTGTCATTAGCATTTCAGCCATTAGCAAGGAGGGAGCTACAAGGAGACTACTCCCTATCCAAATGTTGTCTACAACATCATTTGGCCTTGGAGGTCGGCCTCGATTCCCAACCTAGAGGGGGGGGGGAATCACAAATAACTACTCTAATGTTCCTGACAACGGCCCACTTCCCTTTACGCCTAGCCTCCGCAATGAGTCCACGGGAATGTTTCAGCTCGGAAAGTTGGGATTTTGTGAGATCCTCATTGAAATTTGTTTCAGCTCGGAAACTTGGGCTTTTGTGAGATCCTCATTGAAAGTTTTTATAGGATCTCTGATAGAGTAAAGAAAAGAATCAAATAATACTTGACTGAAGGTATGATATAGTTAACTATAAGTTTGAATCTAATATAGATTGCAACAATTTTGAAACTAATTTAAATATCCAAAACTATTTTATAAAATTTCTGATATAATACTAGTACACAGTATTAATACTTGATTGAGGACTGCAGAAATTACGTGAATCGAAATTGCTGCTGAAGATACTTTAACAGTGTCGTTGATTGTTGTTGTTTCCCTCCAACAACAATCAATATATATAAGAGACAGAGGGGCCAAGTCTACGTAGAGACATGACTCTACGTGGCTATGGCCACGTAGGATTATTTCCCTACATGGACATAGTCAACCACGGTCTATGTCAATCTTTGCAGATTAGAACACAACTGCCCGATAACAGTAATGAGTTCGAGCATGTTGAAGGATAATATAAGGAGATGCCTGATAAAGTGAAGTCATTGAAATTTGTTATTACATATTTTATATATATATGCTTAACAACAAAGATATATTATAATTTTGTATATATATATATATATATATATCCTTATACAATTTAGATACAGTATAATCTGAGGATGACCCAATTCGACTGATGCTATTAACACCCCCTCTTAGACAGGGAGAAGTGAGTCATCCAAAATTTCTCATATTCTCCTGATATGTGCACTGGCATCAACTTCATTGATGCCTATCAAGAGAATAGGTTCTCTGATTTTTGGCACACCGGGACAGCAACTTAATGTACTCTATTAGATAACAAAGAACCACGATGTCATGAACTCTATCATGACAAGTATTATGATCTCCGACACTCCGAGACAACAACTTAATGAAGTTTTATCATAATAAGTTTGTTATCATGACCTCCGGCACTCTGGGACAACAAATTAAGTCTGTCATGACAATAGGTCTGCTATTGATAAGGTCGTCACCTTACAAGAGTTACCTTTTGTTTATACATCGATGAAAGATCGTCACCTTTCATGACATATCACATGCAAGTATAAGATAGTAAATTTTTCACAAAGAATTTATATGAATGTACATATATAATCACAAAACTGAAATTTAATTTCGGTAGTTACAATCATATTTGAACCATGCCAAGTTTACCTCTGAAATGCTCCAATTTAGGCTTGGATAGAGGTTTGGTAAGTACATCAGTTGTTTGTTCATTGGTACTAATGTATTCTAACTTGAGAAGATTTATGTCCACCATATCTCTAATGTAATGATAGGGAATTTCAATATGCTTTGATATGTTGTGACTGGATTTACTAATAGTTTGATGCAACTTTGATTGTCACAATGCATGTCAGTAGGCTTTAAAGGCTTCCCGAATAATCCAACTAGTAATTTCCTTAACCACACTACCTCTCTGGCTCCCATAGACGCAGCTATGTATTCTGCTTTAGTGGAGCTTAAGGCAAGAGATGATTGTTTTTTACTAAACCAGGATATCATAGCTGAAATAACATCTTGTAGTGCTCTTACAATCAGTGGAGCTATTAGCCCAATTAGAATCAGAGCACCACTAAAGTTGGATCTCGACTTGTTCATATTTAAGAGCAAATTCGATTGTACCATGCAAGTATCATAACATATGCTTCGCTGCCATGAGATGAATCTTCTTAGGTTCGCATGTGAATTGACTTAAGGTATTGGTTGCATAACAAGGGTCAGAACGAGTGTTCACCAAGTACCTTAATGATCCAATTATTTGTCTATAGTAAGTTGGATCGGTAGGTTTTGAATTAACCTCATCGTTCTTAAGTTTGTGAAGATTTGCTTCCACTAGTGTAGTCAAGGGCTTGCAGTCCATCATCCCAAATTTGGTTAAGATGTCAACAATGTATTTTCCTTGATTTAAGAAAATGTAATTTTCCTTTTGCCATACTTCTAGACCTAGAAAGTAATGAAGAAATCCACGATCTTTCATATCAAATTCAAATGCTATTTCGTGTTTGCATTTTACTATGAGATGGTCTTCACTTGTTATTAGTAAGTCATCAACATATAATAAAAGAATAAGCATGTCACCAACAGATATTTTGAAATATATATTAATATCAAGTTCATTTTTGAAGTATCCTAATTTGAAGAGATAGTTGTCTATTCTTTCATACCATGCCCTGGGGGCTTGTTTAAGACCATAGAGTGCTTTCTTCAATTTACATCCATAGGAGTTTTTGTCATGAGTAACAAATCCTTCTGGTTATTCTATATATATACTTCCTCTTCGATGATGCCATTTAGAAAGGCAATTTTAACATCCATTTGATGCACTTTCCACCCTTTAGATGTTGCAATGGCTATAGTAGTTTGGACAGAGGTGTAGTGAGCGACAGGAGGAAATGTCTCTTCATAATCGATTCTAGCCTTTTGAGAGAATCCGTGAGCTACAAGTCCGGCTTTGTATTTTTCAATACTCTCGTCTAGTGCATGTTTGATTTTGAATAACCATTTAGAGAAGACAACAAATTTATCTTTAGGCCTAAGTACAACTTCTCATACTTCATTTTTTTATATAGATTGATATTCTTCAATCATTGCATCTTTCCAAGGTTGACATGATAAGGCTTCTTCAATGCTTGCAAGATCTGTTTTGATGAGTTCGGATAACAGTGCAATATAGCATGAATGGCTTCTTGTTCTCTTGCTTTCTCTGAATACTTCATCAAGTTCTACTTGATTTTCTTCTATCATTTTTCTTGCCCAAAGTGGCCTCTTTTTATTGTTAGGGTTTTCAGTATTTTTTGTATTCAAACTAGGAAGTGCGTGATTTCCAGAATCACTCTCCCTCTGATTATCCATTATGGTATTCTCATCTAATTCGGTAGTTTGTTCCGTGTATGATTCATCAATGTTCTTAGAGAGATTAAAAGCAATGTGTTCTTCAAATTTGACATATCTGTTGATTTCAATAGTTCTTTGTCCAAGGACGTAAATCCTATAACCTTTGGATGATTCACTATATCCTACAAATATGCCTTTCTTTCCTGATGATTCTAGTTTAGTTCTCTTTTCCTTGGGAATATGAACGTATACAGGACATCCAAAGATTCTTAGATGACTTAAGTCTAGCTTGTTTCCTATGAATACTTCTTCAGGGGTTATGTTCTCTAATATTGAATGAGGACATCTATTTTGAATGTAAACTACGGTGTTAGAAGCTTCAGCCCAGAATGAGATGTGGAGATTTTGGTCATGCATCATGGCTTTGGCAGATTCTATAATAGATCTAATTTTCCTTTCTGCAACTCCATTTTGTTGAGGATTATAGAGAACAGAAAACTCCCTCTTAATCCCAACAAAGATGCAAGATTCTTTAAAGTTTTCCAAAATGTATTCATGCCCCCATTATAGGATCTTAGAGTTTTGATCTTCTTCCCAGTTTGGTTTTCAACTAGAGCTTTAAACTCTTTGAACTTGGATAACACTTCATTTGATTCCTTAAGTTTAAGGAAGTAAATCCAAGTTTTCCTAGAGAAATCATCTATTAAAATTACATGGTACAAACATCCGCTTAGAGAAGGCACCACACAAATCAATGTGAATAAGTTCCAGTACAGCTTTGGATTTATGTTCACTTTTAGGAAAGGACCCTTTTGTATTTTTACCTTATGCACATTCTTTGCAACTTCCAAAATGAACAGGTGTTAGACTAGCTAAACTGGTTACAATTTTTTCTATAGATAGTAAGGCACAAAAATGAAGATGGCGAAGTCTTCTATGTGAGATTTCATTAGAATTTGAAATTTCATGATTTAGGGCTAGATTTTGATGGTTACAGAGTTTGTAAAAGCTTCCATCTCTAAAACCAATGGTTATTGCATTCTTAATGTTGGAGTTCTTGGGCCACGATAGTACTTTATCCTCTTGGAATGTGATTCGATAACCTTGATCTGCAAGGCCAAAGATTGAGACCAAGTTTCTTTTTATGTCGGATGCAAACAATACATTCTTTAGCTGAAGAGTGATTCCTGTTCTTAGTTGTATTGAACATGATCCAATTCCTTTTACCAAATATGTCGAATTATCCCCAATAGTTACTTCTTCAAATGAGTAATCTTCAATTGTTTCAAATTTGTCTTTGAATCCAGTTATATGACAGATGGTCCATTATCAATTATCCATGTATTTTTGTTGGATTAATTCACTTCATAGAGCTAAATAAAATGCTAAATTTTCATCCTTTACTTGTGCTAGGGCAGCTTGAATTTTCATCCTTTCCGAGCAAACTTTGTGAGTGTGACCAAATTTGTCACATTTGTAACATTACACTTTAGATCAGTCTCTTTTCTTGTACGATTGGTTTCCTTTTCCTGTTTTCTATTTGAATTGACCCTTCTTTCCTTATCGTTTGCATTAGTTTGCAGAGCTTGAATTTCTCCCTCTTGGTGTGGACTGATTCCTCTTGAGATTAGTCTTGACTCCTCTTGAGTGCATTCAAATTTTAGTTGCTCAAAATTTGGTAGTTCAGGTTGAAAGCTTAATCCACGGATAAAGGTTTCCCAAAATAAAGGTAAAACTTTTAGAGCAATTAGACATGGCTCTTTATTATCTACTTGATTTCCGATGATAGCTAGTTGATCTTTTAACTCTGCAATTCTTAAAAAATATGATGTTATAGCCTCTCCATTGTTCATTTTGATGTATAGTAGTTGTTGCTTCAAAGTTAGCACTCTAATGGTATTATTAATTTCAAATGTATTCTAAATAGTGGTGAACATCTCATATGCTGTTTTGAGGCTTGATATTGATGGGAGTACATGATCTTTGACAGAATCTATAATGATCTTCATAGCTTTATTATTATGTCTTCCCCAGGTCGTTTTGTCAGGATCACGTTTAGGTATAGACTTATTTTCTTCTATGTATCCTTCTAATTCCATCTGTCAAAGGATAATCATTATTCGTGTTTTCCAAGATGCAAAGTTGGAGGCACCTTCAAGTCTATCTTTGTTACATCCCAATTTTTTACCTAGCTTGAAATATAGACGTTGAGGTTCACATGAAGTCAGTTGGCAATTTAATTTGACATAGTCTGGCAAAAAGGTAAGTTAGTTGGTCGTTATGATTTCAAGTGCAGATGACATGTTAGTTGATCGTTAATCGCGAATTCATGGAATTAGGATGAAAGGTTAACTGTTATGATTATTTATGATTATATAATTTATAATTTAATTACGGAGAAATTCCTTATAGAAAACATGTTGAAAGGGTGAAAGCATTGTCAGAAAAGAATTAGGCACGGCATCACCATCACTGGCAGACGGGTAAAGGACCTAGCGATTTGAAACAAGATACATCTGTGGAATTACATGAGTTATTTAAATTAAAAAATTGAGTTAAAATATAAAGTGTATCTTAAAAGATTTTAATATATATTTCATCACATTATTTTAATTAATATTTATAAACGTTCATATATGTATAATTGATTTGGCACCACTATAATTTTAATAATTAATAAAGCGATGTTACTTGAACATATAAATAATGTTCGAATTTTAACAACATTTGAATTATTATTATTTTCGAGTTATAATCTTTCAATTCTTTTCCCATTCTTTTATGCTTTCCTTGTTTTTAATCAATTATAGAATTGGGAATTAGAATCCATTATAACCTTTTAACTTTATGTTCTTGCTTTACATCGAATTCATGAGTGGAATTCAGATAGTTTCTTGTAACGGATAGAAGTCGTAAGGTCGAACTCTAGTCTATATTTTGAACCATTTACATATCAACAATCATCCATGCTTGCTAACCGACAATTTTCAAGCACTTTGACTAGATATCTTTCGAATTCCTTTATCAGTATTTTTGGTGCTGTTTGAACCCTGTTTTTGTTCTTATTTATTGCATCGAATCATATCAAAAGCCATCCATCCTTGCTCTCGGCATTCATCCTTGCCCTAGATTTTGAGATACAGTTCACAGCTGGTTTGAAAGAAAGATAATGGCAAGACCACGGTGTTGTGAGACGCCTCCACCACGAGATCATCCTTCTATTGGCATTGGAAAGCTTGAAGCCTTTCATGACTTGACGGCTTATGTCACTGGTTCCCCTGACGCCGCTGCCGCAGACATTCTGATTATTGACGTTTTTGGTATTCTCTGCCACACCTTTGATCATTTTGTTTTGCATGTTTAATCAGCGTAGTTGCAGACGCAACCTTCTCACATGATTTGTTGTGAACTTTTGATTGAAGGTTTTTATTTTTATAGCTCTCGTTTACTCATGGTCTAATGCTGAATCAAGAAGCTGAAAACGATTGCTACCTAGAACTAATTCTAATTCCTTCAACATGATGCTGAGTCGGTCATAGGTTTAATCCTATGTAAGTTGACGTACGTTTTCTATTGTTATTGAAAGTATAAAGCTAAACGTTTTTCTATTCAGCCTTTTTAATTTATCTGTATTGGATGGAATATATAAGCAGACTGCAATAAATCTAAATTTATATATATTCAAGATTAAATCAACTGCCATAGCATTGATCCAATTATAGGATTGTTTTTCACCATAATATCCGAATATGTATTATTCTGTAGATTCTTTTAATAACTTTCTTTCTTGGTAAAAGATAATATATAGTATGGAATATTGTTTAAAATTTGAATTGAATAACAAAACAAAGTACCAAGGAAAATTACCAGGCTGAGAGCCATAATAAGGTAATTAAGGTACAAGACATAACAGTTAAGGTTAATTGTTCAAGCACCAAGGAGTCACTGGCCTAAAGGCCTGATTATGGTAAGGAGGTGTAGATGAACCTATTAAAAAGAAATACAAGAATGTTGTCATTTTGAGATCTCTTTAAGAACATAATCATAGTTTTATGAAATGATGGTTGTATGTAATTTTCTTGAATATACGAAGGAGATGTCTGCTCTGAGAACCCCGAATACTTGGACTCACCCGACTGTGAAGCCAAGAAGATGGGTGAAGTGGTAAGAAAGGAATCCTCAATAAAATGAATCAGTATCAATTATGACATTCCATATTTACCATTTAAACAAATTAGTAACTAATGCATAATCCTGTTATGGTGATCTCTTGCTACCAAGTTGTATGGCATGTTTATATCTTGAAGTCCAATGGATGGTAAGATGTTCCCTATCAATTCCAGGTAGGGAGGGTCTTTCTCGTTAGAGATCGTGTGGGGATATATATATTGTGGTCCGAGGTTGGATGGTTAAGCCCCTGACAATGTTTCATCTCTCTCAAGACGTCGGATATGCGACAGACAAAGATAAGTCATGCATTCAATTGTTTATCGGAAACAGGTAATATCATTTTTGTTTATGAGAAGGTAAGATTAAATTGAAGTATTTCGTTGTTATCATCATTTTTACTTTCATATAAATGAATATTGAATATAAGAATTTATCTAATCTTGAGAAATTGTCACAGATAAGCAATTGGAAGGAAAAGAAATCCGAAGCCCTAATTGATTGTGTCACAGATGGAACCTTAATTGATACAGTGGTATTGGAAGCCCTAACTGAATCCGTGGTATTGAAAGCCCTAGTTGAATCCGTGGTTGCAGAAGCCCTAAATTGAATCCGTCGTCGCGGAAACCCTAGATAAAATCCATCTTCGCGGAAGCCCTAAATTGAATCCGTGGTCGCGGAAGCCCTAAGTGGTAAAGTAGTATCAGAAGCCCTAGATAAACTAATGGTAATTGATGCCCTAATTGGTAAGATGATATATGATGCCCTAATTTAAGTTATAGTGGTATTTAGTTGTATTCATCAAATGATTTTTGAGATAGCAGTAGATTTGAGAAATTGTTATAGTGTATTTGTGGACTAACCTGGGTGGTTGCAGAAGCATACTTAGATGATTTTCAGTCTCAGTTTTCCAAGGTATGTGATTTCAATTTCTGAAGTAATTTCATTAAAAGGTATTTCAAGTATTTAGTTATGAAATTTTTGTTTAACTGACTTTAACGGTAAATCTTCTTCACATGAACATGAATGATGTAATTGCCTTCTTATGAAATCGAAGTTATAACTGTATTCTATGCTTATGTTAGATGTTAATTTAGACCCGGGAAAACTGGATGTTACAATCTTCTAATCTTACATGGTTCACCATATTTGCAGATTTGAGATAATTCAATGGATCTGAAATTTATAACCTTAAGCTGAATGTTTTGCTCTATCAGTTGGGCTCTCATACCATGAAAGTTTTTATAGGATCTCTGATAGAGTAAAGAAAAGAATCCAATAATACTTGACTGAAGGTATGATATAGTTAACTGTAAGTTCGAATGTGATATAGATTGCAACAGTTGTGAAACTAATTTAAATTGGTACAGAGGGAAAAGTTTTCTCCTCGCCCTTAGAGCCTAGAGCCGGTCAGCTAAAGTAAGGAATTTGAGGAACAGACTACCAATGGGGCCAGTCCAAGCTCTCTCCAATGTGATATCAGGCAAGCCTAGCTGCTCAAAAAGGAAGGTCTGTCCTTCTGAAATAGGGTCTGTGGAGAAAGAGAGAGGTCATGGACATGCAGGTTGAGCACACGTGTTCATCTAATGCATTCCTCAGTCAGTCTATCCTATACAAGTATATCCACGCTAGCCAGAGGAGCAGAACTGGTGTTATTGCAGATAGAAGCCCAAGTTTTAAGTTGTTGCTCAATTTCACTCAGAAATGAGGTCTGCTTGCAAACAAATTCATCCTATTTATCTTTACTGGTACGAAGATCCTGGAACTGTTCATTATCAGAACCAATTTGTTGTTTCAAGTCTGCAATAACAACATTTAATGTTGCCAAGTAATCTGAGGTCTGTAAAGAGTTATGTCTAACTGCTGTTTGAGTCCAATGTTTAACAGAGAAAGGGAGTCAACCAGTCCATGAAGAGTGTCATTGCCAGATTCAAGTTTTAAAACCCTGTCCACCAGTCGCTAGTAGGTGATAGGCGGTGGTTGAGAAGCAGACCTGACCAGGCAAGCCAGCCAGGGCACAAACAGCCGACGCGGAACAGGCAGGTGAGAACACCACAAACTCAACACTCAAACAAACACAACCAACAAGCACTCAGGTCGCACAATGGTCGCACAAGCAGAGTCGGAAGCAACGTGATCGCATCGGGAGCATAGCATCAAGGATGATTTTTGAATATGGTTTTATTTTTATCTTCACTAATAATTCTATGCCCTTTCTAAAGAAATCATAATCTTGAGCAGCACAACTGATTGAGGGCAGATGCCTCTCTCAGGCCCATGCAAAAAGGAGATAGTTCACCCCACTAATGGATAAGATGTTCTGCACTGAGAATAGTAAGCCAGATCAGTATGCACAAGAACAACAGGATGTGAAAAACAAAGAGTGAGACTAATGGAGTCTACTAGACCTAAGGCCCGATTCTAGGTAACAATAAGGCAAAAAGGAAGTTCAGAAACAGGCATAGAGCCTGAGGACGGCAAAGGTATGTTGACTGCTAAGCAAACAGATAACCAAGATATTTTCTAGTCAGACAACATTGAAGATGCCAGGGAATTACTCAGTTAGCAGCAGAAAATACAAACCTCTTTCAGTGTTCACAAGATACCGGCAGAATCCAGTCTGATGGTCAGATTTGCTACATAAATGCAAAACTGGCTACACAGCAAACTAACCCTGCATGACCTTGTTATAGATGGAAATACAAGAAAAATAAGCAATGTTTTTTTTTTTTGGCTGATCATATATGTAGGGATCTTTAATGGCTTTATTTCTGATTGCTCATAAATTCATATAGCTGAAGAGCCAAATCACCCAAATACTAAGGGAATGCACTCAGAATTGGAGTCCAACACCATAAAGAGTGAACAGACTCAAAAGAAGAACAATTAATTAGCAGCTGAAAACCAACAAACAATTTTTCTCTTTGATAGTAAATTAACATAGAAGCCCAATATGTGGATGGTAACCCAAGCAGAAGTAAAGGATTGGGACACTGAGCTGTGAAATGCATGAAGACAGAATTTAAAGAAAAAAAAGCAAGTATGCCCTTGTTATGGATGTTCTTTTAATCTTCACTAACAGTTCTATTCCTGACTGATTTTATGTAAGGAGGATGTGCATCGACTCTCTATCTGGCTCGTCTTAATTCATAACCAGTCGATTTAAATAAAGCAACCTTGGCAAATATCAAAGAATATGCCTATGAACTTATAAAGTATAAGACAATTGCAAATCTAAAAACTGGAGGACAAATAACAGAGTAAATGCAAGTCGGTACCCTGCCAAAGAAAAAACATTAAAACAGACAATGAAGCTTCCCAAATCATTTAACTTCCCTACTCTAAAAGGTCTTCTACATCCTTTGATAAAATCATACCAGGACACTCTCGAGATAAAGGCTGGGTAAGAAACAAGCATATTCAGTAAAGAGCATTTTAAAATGGCTTTTATAATTTCACTTTCTAGTCTAAGGCAAGTCAAGATATTTGAGCTGTCAATTTATATGTACTATGTAGAGAGACTCATGGTTTAAAACAAAAATGCTACACTTTGTCACACTACTATCTCTTCAATGAAATTCTGCGTCTCCATCTTCTTGGTATTATTCTGAAAACCAAGGAATTTACCGACCTGCATAAAGAGATCTGCCAAGCATGTTAGAAGATTCTCCTCTGCTTCCCCAGTAGGCTTATTGTGGCCATAATACTCCAACAATTGATCTCTAAATGGAACGCAGAAATAGAGAGCCTGCACTAGACAACAAATGAAATTTCTCAGGTAATTCACCATTTCAGAAATTAATAATGAAGGCAAAATACGTTAAGATAGTCTTAGGCTGTATCTTTATATACTGAGAATTAACTCCAAAAAGATGCATGCACCATCATAGCTATATTCATTTTAAAGTTCCTTGTGGCCTATGTTATTTGTGGCTTGTCCTCAGAGATTTATCTAAAAGCTAAATAAAAGTTAGATGAGGACTATAAATATCTAATCAGAGACCTCATGGTACAGATTTTTAAAAACAGTTATTTTTTCCTCCATTTATCTTGTCGTAGAACATGTACGGATTAAAATAATAGTTATTTCCCTCCATTTATCTTCTAGTAAAACACTCGATGTTGTATTTTGCCACGAAGCCTCTTACACTTGTTCAGAATTCAGTGATCTCTCAAAAAAGAAATCATTTTCCCCTTTTTTTGCAACAGATAATTACGCAAAGACTAATTTTCTAGAATTTTTTCACTGCATATTTCTGAAAAGACAAAATGGAGAACAAATGAATTTGTTCATTCTAAGAACTTTGCAATGAGGTTTTATTATAACATTTTTAATTTTATAATTAGATTTAGGAAAAATAAATTACAATGGCACTGCAGAGCTGCCTAAAAGTTCATGGAGAGCTGCCTAAAAGTTCCTGGAGCTAGGGTTAGGGCTGTGAATCCTGTTTCTCAGCCCAAGGTGAGTTTTCTTCCACAGAACTACAGGAAGAATGGCAGGGTTTTCAATTTTTTGAGGGCAATTCTTCTTCCGGCAAGGGTGGACTGCAGCAGGGTGTCATGGAGCTGACACAGGGTGTCTCACAGCCGTCGCTTGTCGACGAGCATGGTATTTTCTGCAGTGGCAGCAACAAAGATTTGGACAGGCACCACCATGTCAATAACTCTTCTTCTGTACAAAAACAGGGATTTGTGGGGAGTAAATCTACCACTCCTCTGGGAGCCTCCCTTCACATAGCGCAGACTAGGATTTCAAATGAGGTACGACCTTCTACAAAACCTGTAGATGGATATGCCAAAGCAGAGATGAATCATAATGTTCTGATTTTTTTCTGAGCTAGGGCTGACTGGCCATTTTCATGGTCTCTGGCCAAATTTACAAGATTCGCACACTTGAATTTCCGTCAATTGGGAGCCTATTATTAGTGGATGAGTCCAGATTTACCCAATGGCAAGGGGTTTTTTATTGTAGTTTTCAAATATATTCAGGACAGAAATATGGTGTTGTGCGATCTGATATGGAGCTGGGCAGAGAAGTTTGTTTTGACGCTAAAGCCATGGCACCCTGATTTTATACCAAATTCTTAAGTTTTTGATAGGATCCCTGTTACATCCCAAATTTTACCCTAATTTTTAATTTGATCATAACTGTTGGTTTAACAAATTATTTCTTTCCCTGATCATGTGAAATGAATTAGTTATTTATAAACATTGTATCAACTGTTAACAAATTATTTCTATTCTTGATCACGTGAAACAAGTCAGTTATCTATATACATTGTACCAACTGTTGACGAATTATTTTTTTCATGATCGTGTGAAATGAGTTAGTTATTATAAACGTTGATGAAATAACCAATAACCTATAACTGTTATTAGATGATTAGCAGTTGTTTGATTGAATTAACTATCAATATATTTTTGAATTAATGTTTTGGCGAGAATGTTTTGCTTGGGTGATTCTAGGAGAAGACTGAAAAAAGGGGAAGCATTGCTAAACGGGATCATCAAAATGGGATGGTCATTTGGTTTAGTAATCAAGATCGGCAGGTATGACCTAAGACTCCCTTGGAAAGGATACAAAGACTTGTCCACAAGTTATATTATGGGACCACATGAGCTATTAGGAAAACAATATAATAAACACAAAAAATAATCTAAATTAAAATATAATTCCTACCTTTAGAGATTTAATATTGAATCTTCTTATTTTATCATTATAATAAACACTTAAATACGAACACAAATATAAAAATGAAATGGCACCAATAAATTATAATAATATAATCTAATGATGTCACCTCATCAATATACTTACATGAACGTATATAAGAGCATATAATAAAAATAAAATAAAGTTTAAACTATTCAATTCTTCCTTGTTTCTTTTCCCTCTTTAATTCTTTTCAAAATCGAATTCATGTTGTATTCGAATAGTCATCTTGGAAACCAATAAAAGCCGAGGAGTCTCCGCTAAGTCTTTAAGAAGCCATGATTGAATTAGGCAGGGCATAACTCCTTCTATCTTCTATTCTTTCATATCTCCATACTGCTGCTTTTTCATATTGAGTTCACAGCCGAATACCCTTCCTCATTCACATCCCAAATCCCTGTTTTCTTCTTAATACTGCCGATGACTGAAGTCATGGAATTAGTCTCAAGTTAGCGGGTGGACAAGAGACCCGGCTAGAGCGAGGGAGACACAATCCAATCACAGGTCACGACTCCTGATTTCCTTTTATTTTGTTTTCAAGATAAGCCGACTGAAAAGTGGATCTTCCTATTTTCAACATTGAATACCATAGCAATGTAAATCATGATTCGATTTTACTAAGTTTAATATCTATCTTCAGCTGGTACATAATGATAGGGTTGAGAATAAATTAAATATGTTTTTCAAATCCTTTTCTCTCTGATTGAGTATCCATCCATAGCGGTTAGGCATGTTAAATAGAGATCAATTTATAATACTAGCTGTTTGTATTTTGAAGTGTATATGAGATCATTAATCGAGTAATGTTGAGTATATATCATTTATGAATTCATTTGGTAGTTGTATCAAACTTGAGTGATTACATAAATCCACTTCAATGCACATGAATTAATAAATTTTCCAAACATATTCAAAATACTTTTAACACCGAGGAATTCACCGACAAATGCCAAGGAATTGGTGAAGAGGTGTAAAACAATATCAAAATGTTCATAATCATGCGGACACCGAGGAATTCACCCAACAAAGAAGCCATTGAATGGTGAAGAGGTGGAAATAAACCTGCAGAAACAAATAATGAAATCACATTGGAATAATAAATAATGAATAGCTCATGCATGTCCTAGTAATGGAATCTGTTGTCAAGTCCAGTGGTGGTGATCGGGTTCACAAACCCAATTGAAATCCTTGGCCAAGGTTGTTATAGGCATATGTGTCAATCTTGAGATCAATTGTTTGTCAGTTATATAGGTATAATTGATGGGGCACTCAAACCACCGGGTTGCTCGGATGGCTGCACTAAAGAACATCCCAAGCCCGATCCTGAGGTAGGGAGGGTTGTTCTAATAAGTTAGGATGTGTCAGGATAAGTATGGTCCGAAGTTGGGAGGTTAACCCTATGTCAATGCTTCTCCTCTCACCAATGCCGAGGCTTGAACAACAAGATAAAGAGATTCTTCCGTTATATCTGTATGTTTCTTTTGCACTGTTACTTTTAATCCTTAAAAGAATACTTAGATTAGTTTTCTAATAGCATAATTTGAATGAATATATTAGTTGATATAGAAGTTAGTTGTTACTTTGTTTTCAGCTGAATTTGTTATCAATTAGAAAAGGTTAAAATGTTAGCAATGTATTTATGTATTTTGATCTCGTTATATCAGCTGAGCATGAAATACAGTTAAAATAGAAACAGTTACTATCATCATAGTTAGTTAATAGAAGTCATTGTCATGTGAAATGGAATCAATTACTTATTAAATAAGATTGTTAGGCGATTTAAAATTGGTTAAAACAAATTGTTTGTTACAATCCCATCAGGGGTTAGACTTTCAAATTTACCTTTGCATATATGATTCAATTCTTGTCTCACAAATATTGAAGACTCTTTGGGAAAGTTTTTAATGGTGGATGAACGTTCTTCTAATATCCTTCACTCCACCTATGCCTGTGTTCTGGTGGAGATGGATGTCTTAGATGGGCTCCTACAAATATTTTGATTAAATCCTCTAGGCTGTTAGGTGCAACCTTCGGACTTTGAAGGGATTCCTTTCACATGTAAACGATGCCTTTAAACTGGGCATCTGGCAGCAAAGTGTGCTAAAGATAGAATTCCCAAAGAGGCTTCCTGGTCGAAGGATGTTTCTCAACAACACTACACTCTTGAGAAGAAAGATGGCAAACAAAAGAGTTTCTCTCAAGTTGTTTCTGGGGCTAAGGTGCCTACACCTCTGGTCCCATCTCAAAAGGATCAAACAGATTTGAACAGTTCAAATATTGAACTGATTTTGAATGCTGAGATGCATGTGGTTAGCAATGGTGCTACTACACCGGAGGGGAAGGAAAAATGTAGGCCTAGGATGTCTCAAGACAAGGGTATGGTTTCTATATCAGTGGAATGTCATAGCACGATTGATGAATCTTGCGATGAAGAGAATGAATCTCTGCTCAAGAGAAATCAGTATAGACAGATTTCAGGTGGTCTATTATCCAAAGAAAAATCTTTCGAATGGAAAACTACAGCAGCTAGGATAGAGGATGGCTGGCAGACAGAGAAATTAAGGAAAGAGAGGAAAATCAAGAAAGATCCTTTTGCTATGGTTCCTAGATCTCATTCTAATGGTAGTAGCAATGTTAAATTGTAGTTTGTGTCCTGTTTGATTGATATGTGTTGCTTCTGATATGTTATGAAATGTTACAGCATGTTATCTGAATTACTGTAATTTGGGATGGTGGTACCCAGGGATGCTACCACCCTTGGTCTGGGCCATGTATTTTCTCGGTTCTAAATTAATAAAATAAAATAGATTATTACCAAGCAAAATACAAAGAACTTTGCAACAAGGCACAGATATGTACAAACTTGGATAGAAACAAATTTGATTAATTGGCAATCTCCAGGTATTTTTAAAAATTTCTATTTCAAATTTATAAGAGACCCTCTATAATCAACCAATGATTCATTATTCATTCTCAAATCTAGCGTTCACATAGCATAAATTACAAGCATAAAATATGCCTCCAGAATAACTATGGTCACACAGCAACATAATCAAGTATACTTTACATGTGCTTTGTTTTAACATTTCAAGAAAAACAGAACTCTTCAACCTATTGGAACAAAATCCACATGCCTGAATAATATTTATACAAAGTTCATAACTGATAGATATAAAGCAAATCCAAAGCACAAGTACTAAATAACAATTCATTGTCACACTTTGACCTATATGATGAGAATTTGATGTTTCCAACTACCTAGAAAATGAATTAAGGTATAAATAAGTTGTGCCATCTTTGATCTACTATTACATGAGAAAATTATATCTGTTAGGTGTATGTGTTAATCCTTCATTCTTAGTTGGTTTGGTTACTAAATTCTCGATTCAGAAAGCATTGGTTTGGTTACTAAACTCTCGATTCAAAGAGCGCATAGTAAAACCCTCTCTAGATAGAAGTCAACAGGTCACATTGTGCAGACATTCAGGATGAATAATCTCATGTTCATTCCTGGATGAACCTGACAAGTGCTGACTATGTTAAAGTGTGTGGTTAATTCAGAGGCCCATATTTAATGCATAAATTAGGAAAAGGTGTTATGCACCTTGCATAATATTTGTAAGGTTATATTTTATTATTAAGTGTGTTGTGTTGGAATACTTTAGCATAACTGAGGGGGGGGAGTGAACCCATAAAACATTTATACTCATGCATGCATTCATAAAATTATGCAATCACTTAAAACTTGTAGGTTACTGTCAAATCAACTTGCAGAAATGTAAAGATGAAACATAACAAATTCATCAACACGCTTGACACAATGATTTACGTGAAAACCCAATTTGGGAAAAACCACCGAAAACATGCTACTCTTTTTCACTCTTCTGAAGGGATACCCTATGAAAGGCCAACCCTGTTAAAGATTACAATACACACTGTTAAATGTAACCCTGTTAAAGGATTTCAATCACCCTGTTAGGAGTGAGCCTTGTTAGAGGACTTTAGGCCATTCACTTGGAATGTCACCCAGTTAAAGAATTTACAAATGACTGTTAGGTCAACCTTAATCCAAAGGATTTACCTTAGACTGATACAATTATTAGAGAGTAACAAAGAGCTTTGATCTGATACAACTTACAACTTCTCTTGCAGATTGTAGATCTTTGTTCAATCCTCCATTCTACTTGGCCTTCATACTTTTCAGCACTGATAACTTGTTCACCCTTCAAGCATTCATCTCCTTAAGCCTTCTTGCTTAACATGCCATTGCAGACTCTTCTTCTAGGTCACTTGATGAAGCAAAACCCTTAACTCCTTCTCCTCCTTAGGTTCTCGCACATGACAACTTTGCTTTATGACCAGACATTCCTATAAATAGGAAATTTAGATATTTTGCTTCTGGTTCTCCATCGTCCAATTTAGGGTTTGGATTGATTAGGTAGGATACAATGTATCTATCCCATATCTAATATCTCTTTTATAAACTTCTCCTAGAATCCACTTTAAATTAGCCTAAAAACGGTTTACCTCAAATTCTGTGCCACCAACTCATCAACCTTATCTTCCTCTTGGTTCACAAAATTCAAGAAAACAAACTTGTCGGCTCAGATTCAGCGAATCTTTGATCTTTAAAATAATGCAGCAACTTGGCATTATCAACCTTCTGATGCTCGGCACATACTGCATTGCTCGACATCAACTATAAAATCACTCGGCATCAACTAAAGTTTACTGTGCTCGGCATCAACTAAACTTTACTCGGCATCAACTCTCTTGCTCGGCATCCACTGGAATTTGCTTTTACTCGGCTTCAACTAATTTTCTGCTCGGCTTGCACTAACTTTGCTCGGCACCTACTATCCAGTCGGTCAAGCTTAGCAAACAAACTTTGTATAACTTGTTCTTCTAGGCTTTCTTACTGTGGCCAACATTTGTAACCTTAAGTAGATTATCAATACATCATGTTATCACTGTCTTAACTGATTCTTGTGCTTCATTACATAATCATAACTCAACTTTTCCTCTAGGTGCTATTGTTACATCTTTTGACCAAATCCTCTTCATCAATCAACTAAGTGATAGTACTTGAATCTTATAAGCAATTGTCTTACTAGCAAATGGCAGGTTTGACATCAGTGACAAAACAATGATTGAACCACATAATCTTCTTCAACAATCTCCCTCTTTGACTAGCTTCTTCAATCCATTCTCAACAATCTCCCTCTTTGGCATTGATGGCAAACCAAACTCATCAACTAAGTCAATCAAATAATGAACATCTTGTTCAACCAAACTAACTAGGTTAAAACAGTAAGACAATACCAAAAAAAGAAAACTTGTATCAAATTCTTTCCCTCTATCATCAACTTCCTTCTTCTGATTAGGTTACAACTCGTTCTTATAACTCCCTCTGAGTTCCTTCTTATATTGCCCTCTTACTAGGTAATTAGGATTTCTCTCTCTTTCTTGTATTTGTGTTCTCCTACTTGTGTTCTCCTCTAATCAGCAATATCAGCTCCCTTTGATTAATACACTTTCTCCCTTAGTAATCTCTTACATATTGACTTCATCAGCAGAATATCAGCAACCTCTTTGACAACAATCTCTGGATGTTTCCCTCTTGAGTAATATTGTTGATCAGTAATATTATCTTCCTCTTTGACAACAATGCCAACGACATATCATCTTTACATGTAGATATATTTTTTTCAGTTTCTCCAATTTCTCCCTCTATCACCTTGCTTGTGACTGATTTGTAGTTCTAGCTCTTTGATTACTTTAGGTAGCTCCTAAAGTAAGATCCACTACATCAATTTGTAACATATGAACATTAACTTGTTTGATGCAGAGCACTCCTCTTGTTACTTAGATAACCTTTGATAGGGGTATCACCCGTAATTTACCTCTTAGATACTCATGAGCATCCTTAGGTAATGGTTTTGTGAAGATACCAGCAATTTGTTCATTTGTGTTGACATATTCCATCTTCACCTCTTTATCTTGAACTAATTCTCTCAAGTAATGATACTTGATTGCAACGTGCTTAGTCTTTGTATGCATCATTGGATTCTTTGATATATTGATAGCACTTGTATTATCACAATAGAGTATCACTAGTTTTATGATCTCTTCCTTCATTCCTTTGAGTGACTGCTTGATCCAGACAATGTTTGTACAGTTTATAGTAGCAGCAACATATTCAGCTTCAGCAGTAGATTGTGAAGTGCAATTTTGTTTCTTACTAGTCCATGTAACTAGTCTCTTGCCTAAGAAAAATGCTCCTCCGCTAGTGTTCTTTTTGTCATCAATTTTTCCAGCCCAATCAGCATCAGTGTAGGCTCTCAATTCAAATTTTTCATTATTCTTGTAGTATAAACCAAAATCTTTTGTTCCTTTCAAATATCTCATTATTCTCTTCACAGCCATTAAATGATTCTCCTTGGGATTAGCAAAGAATCTTGCACCTATCCCTACAGATAATGCAATATCTAGTTTGCTATGTACAACATATTGCAATTTACTAATCATAAACCTGTACAATGTTTGATTCACCTCAGCTGAATCATCATTCTTTGACAACTTGTGTCCTGTCACCATAGGTACACTTACTTGTTTTGGAATCCTCCAATCCAAAAGTCTTCAATATTTCTTTGACATATTTTGACTAAGTGATATATATACCATATTTCATCTGATATACTTGCAAACCAACAAAAATTTTGACCTCTCCAAACATAGCCATTTCAAATTCTTGCTTCATCTGATTTGCAAAATCCTTACATAAAGCATCTTGACCTCCAAATATGATATCATCAACAAATATTTCAGATAACAAAATACCTTTGTCTTTCTCTGTCTTCATGTACAGATTGTTGTTATCATCAGTCCTTTCAAATCCAATCTTCAAAAGATAATTATGAAGTCTCTCGTACCATGTTCTTGGTGCTTGTTTCAAACCATATAGAGCTTTGTGCAGTCTACATACCATGTTCTTATTGTTAACATCAACAAAACCTTATGTTTCTACTGCGAATGTTGAGACTTGTTCTCACACACGATGTTGGTATGCACAGGTTTCTTCCTTGCTGTGTTCGATTGGGATTGACATTGAGCATCTCCCCCCTTTTCAGTTCTCTTTGGATGCTCCTGCTCATCTTCTCCCCTCATAGCAGGAGTTGAATGAGCATGTTCCTCTTGATACCTATAGATGTTACATTACCACTACCTAAATTAACCCTCCTGACGAGTTACGCCCATGGATGTCCTTTTATGCGGAGCAGTTTTTGGAGATTTCTGATGGGATCATTGTCTGTCCTAGTTACCTATCACGAAGGTGGTCTCATACTCTGTGAATCTCTTTAGGTTCTTTTAGAGTTGGTTCCCACTGTCTTCGAGCTCAAACTGATCAACATATTGTTAGTGGGGAGCAAAATTGTATGCTCTGTACTTTAGAGGAAGTGGAGAATGAAGCTCATTTCCTTTTTCAATGCCCTATTTACTATGAGATCAGAGGGAGATTCTTCTATCTGTTCTGGGAGTGCTTTTCTCTCTATGACTTTTTCAGCTATTATACTCACAGATACCTTGCACTTTATCTTCGTGAGTCACTGCTTCCTCATCAGCACTCGTCTACTCAGCTCATCACTACCTTTTTTACACCATTATCTCCTTTGCGGGTTGTAAAAAGGCCTTCCAACTCTATTCGTTCTCATGGGCTTTCTAGATGTGTCAGATCCCGTTCTGGATATTTGCACCAACAACACTCTTCTGTGAGCAGCCAAAGACAGTCCAATGCCTCTACACATCGGCATGTGTATCATTCAATAACTGATTTCTTCTCGCCCAAGAATGACTCTTAGTGCTCTCTGTGTTCTTTGTTCGTTGTTATTGCTTTGGTTGTATTCATTTATTTTCGGACACCTTTGTGTGTTCCTGCTGGTGTTAGCCTAGATGTTGTAATCTTTCAGTGCCATAGACCTCTTTTTGGTCTTTTGTTGGACATTAATATCATTATCTTATCTTATCTGGTTGTTCTATGTAAACTTCTTCTTCTAATATGTCATTCAGAAATGCAGATTTAACATTCATCTGATAAACTTTGAAACCTTTGTATGTAGAATAAGCAAGCAGAGTTCTTACTCCTTCCATTCTAGCAACAAGGGCAAATGTCTCTCCATAGTCAATTCTTTCTTCTTGTGCATATCCCTTGCAAACTAATCTTGCTTTGTTTCTTATGACTTCACCATTTTCATCTAGCTTGTTTCTAAATATCCACTTGGTGCCAATCACAATTTTGTCTTCTGGTCTAAGAACTAGACTCCATGTTTTGTTCTTCTCAATTTGTTCAATCTCTTCTTCCATGGCTTTACTCCAGTCAACATCTTCTAATGCATCTCTTACCGATTTGGGCTCCTTCATGCTCAGCAAACATGTATCATTTCTCAATCTATTTCTTGTCATTGGCCTAGCATCTTTATCTCCAATGATTTGAGCTGCAGGATGATGTCTTTTGACATATTTAGACAATCTTGGCTCAGCTCTTGTTTCTTTATTTTTTGTCTTTCAATCAGCTATCTTAACATCTATTTCATGTCCACCAACTTCAGAATCAGAATATGTACCAGCTCCATTCTGTAACTCGGCATCTGAATGTGACTCGGTTCCTAAATGCAACTTGGCATTCATAGATGTGACTCGGTAGTCATTGAAACTTGCTATTGGTTTCCAGCTTGATTTACAACATCTTCAGCAAGCATAACTTCATAAAAATATACAAATGATTTTGTATTCTTCTGGTTCTTTCATAGGTTCAGCCTCATGTACTTCAGTATATTCATCAAAATTCACATTTGCACTTTCCACAACTTTGTTAGTGTTAATATTCAAACACTTATAGGCTTTACTTCTTGTGGAGTATCCAAAGAATATACCTTCTTCACTTTTTGCATCAAGTTTACCATTCCTAACATCTTTAAGAATGTAACATTTGCTTCCAAATACCTTAAAATATTTTACATTGGGTGAGTGTCCATACCATAGTTCAAAAGATGTTGAATGAGTACCTTTCTTGACTTGCACACGAGTCAAGGTATAGACAATTGTACTTACAGCTTCTCTCCAGCATTTCAAAGCAACATTCTTCTCCATCATGAGTTTTCTAGCACAGTCCATTATAGACCTGTTTCTCCTTTCAGCAATCCCATTTTGTGGAGAGGTTCTAGGTGCAGATGTCTGTCTTTTGATTCCTCTATCATTACAACCATTTCAAACTCATTTGATGTGAATTCTCCTCCTCTATCTGATCTCAAACATTTCAGACTCTTACCTGTTTCTTTCTCAACTCTTGCTAAATACCACTTAAACATTTGAAAAGCATCAGATTTCTGTTTTAGAAACATGACTTTCATCATCCTAGAATAATCATCAACAAATAGCATAACATACTTATCTCCCTTGTAGCTTTGCACATCAATTGGTCCACACAAGTCAGTATGAGCAATCTCTAGTATTTCTTTAGAGGTATAAGCTTTACTCTTAAAGCTTGACTTTGTCACTTTGTCTAACTGACATTGTTTGCACATTGTGTTGTCAGGTTTCTTTAACTTAGGCAAACCTCTGACTTTCTCCATGTTACTAATACTAACCAAGTTATCAATATTAACATAAACATAATCTCTTGTGCCATAGCCACACATCATCAAATTTTACAAGACAAGTAGCATCTTCTATATCAAGATAGAATAGATTACTTCTAGTTTGATCACCTTTTCCAATCAATTTTCCATCAGCATCATATATCTTAGCAATCTTGTTTTCAAATTCAACCCTACATCCTAAATTGTTCAATTGTGACATACTCAAAAAGATTATAGTTTAGTCCTTCAACATAGTAAGCATTGTCACGTAGTTTCTTATCTGTGCGCTTGATAGAACCCTTTCTTTTTATCAAACATGGTGCATCATTAACAAATCTTACACTATTTCCTTCATAACAATTTAAGGTAATGAACTTACTTTTGTCTCTAGTCATATGATGTGAGCATCCACTATCAATGATCCATTTGTCATTTTTGTTTACACAAGTCACAAGTGCAGTTGCCTCATCTTCATCAAATTCGTCCTTCATTGCAACATACACCACTTCATCATTATGTTCATCAAAATCATCCCTTGTTTCCTCTTCAGCAATATAGCATGACTTCGTGCCTTTATCTTTGTAATCTTTGTTGTCATCTTCTCTTCTGTTTTTGTACTTGTCACCACCTCTGTAGTTCTCCTTCTATGTACATCTTGCAGTAATATGACCAACCTCATTGCAATTGAAACAAATGATAGGTAACTTACCTTTGAACTTGCCTTTACCTCTATGGAATCTTCTTGCCAGTAGTGCTTCCAGTTGTTCAACATCTTCCTCATTTGTATCATTGTCACTAGACACATATTTTATCTTTCTTTTCTTCTTCTACTTGGGCTCTTCAGAGTCCTTCAATAACAGCTTAGCTTTGAAAGCAGATTCAAGACTCTTTGGTTTGTAATTGTCATAATTAGATAGCTCAAAAGCAGTGAGTCTACCTACCAGACCCTCAAGAGTTAGATCATTTCCTGGAATACATCTCAGTTCTTGAATTGCAGAAACTTTAATAGCATAAATAGGCAGTAGTGTTCCTAAGACTTTGCTTAGCACAATATCATCATTTATATGACCAATAGCTCCTTTTATTGCACTAACAACTTCTTTTATTCCAACAACATATTGAGCAATATTCTCACCTTCTTCCATTCTCATATCATCAAACCTACCTCTGAGACTCTCAGATTTGGCTCTTTGAATATTTTTGTCTCCTCCATAGATTATGTGTAGGGCATCCCACATTTTCTTTGCAGTGTCACAGCCTTTGATATCATCAAATTTGGTGTAGCTTAGAGCAGAGGCAATCTCCAACATCGTCTGATTGTGTTCTTTCTTCTTCATATCTTTAGCAGTTAGGGCTCCAACTGGATCAACATGTTCCATTGAAATGGTAGTTTGCGCATGATCTCCAAGTCCTCCAAGGTGTAGCTTCATCAAACTTTGTCATGCAGGAAAGTTATCTCTATTAAGCTTGGGTACATCTCTTTTTGACATCTTGATCTTTGTGCTTCTAGTACCTTCAAACTAGTCCTCTTAAGCAGATGGCTCTGATACCAATTATTGAAATACTTTAGAATAACTGAGAGGGGGGGTAAATCAATTATCCAAGGTCCAGATGTATAAATAAAACTTTTTACAGCTTAGTGAACCCATAAAACATTTATACTCATGCATGCATCCATAAGATTATGCAATCACTTAAAACTTGTAGGTTACTGTAAAATCAACTTGCAGAAATGTAAAGCATGAAACATAACAGATTCATCAACACACTTGGCACAATGATTTACGTGCAAACCCAATTTGGGAAAAACCACCACTAACATGCTACTCTTTTTCACTCTTCTGAAGTAATGCCCTACAAAAGGCCAACCCTGTTAAAGATTACAATACACACTATTAAATGTGACCCTGTTAAAGGATTTCAATCACCCTGTTAGGAGTGAGCCTTGTTAGAGGACTCTAGGCCATTCACTTGGAATGCCACCCGGTTAAAGGATTTACAAATGATTGTTAGGTCAACCTTAATCCAAAGGATTTACCCTAGACTAATACAATTGTTAGAGAGTAATAGTAGAGCTTTGATCTGATACAACTTACAACTTCTCTTGTAGATTACAGATCTCTGTTCAGTCCTCCATTCTGCTTAGCCTTCATACTTTGCAACTCTGATAGCTTGTTCACCCTTCAAGCATTCATCTCCTTAAGCCTTCTTGCTTAACATGCCATTGCAAACTCTTCTTCTAGGTCACTTGATGAAGCAAAACCCTTAACTCCTTCTCCTCAAGTTCTTGCCCATGACAACTTTGCTTCATGACCAGACATTCCTATAAATAGGAAATTTAGATATTTTGCCGCTCGTTTTCCATCATCCAATTTAGGGTTTGAATGGATTAGGTAGAATACAATGTATCTATCCCATATCTCATATCTCTTCTAGAAACTTCTCCTAGAATCCACTTTGAATTCACCTAAAAATGGTTTACCTCAAATTCTGTGCCACCAGCTCATCAACTTTATCTTCCTCCTAGTTCACAAAATTCAAGGAAACAAACTTGTCGGCTCAAATTCAGCGAATCTTCAATCTTTAAAATAATGCAGCAACTTGGCACTATCAACCTTCTGATACTCAGCACATGTGTTGCTCGGCATCAACCATAAAATCACTTGGCATCAACTAAACTTTACTCAGCATCAACTGTCTTGCTCAGCATTCACTAGCATTCTCTTTTACTCGGCTCCAACTGATTTTCTGCTCCGCTTGCACTAACTTTGCTCGGCACCTACTATCCAGTCGGTCAAGCTTAGCAGACAAACTTTGTACAACTTGTTCTTCTAGTCTTTCTTAGTGTAGCCAACATTTGTAACCTTAAGTAGATTATCAATAATCATGTTATCATTGTCTCAACTGATTCTTGTGCTTCATTACATAATCATAACTCGACATTTCCTCTAGATGTTATTGTTACATCTTTTGATCAAATCCTCTTCATCAATCCACTAAGTGATAGTACTTGAATCTTATAAGCAGTTGTCTTACCAGCAAATAGCAAGTTTGACATTAGTGACAAAACAATGATTGAACCACACAGTTTTTTTCAACAATCTCCCTCTTTGATTAGCTTCTTCAATCCATTCTCAACATGTTGCACATAGGAACGCCTATATGAACGTGCATCAAAATGTAGAGATTCCATAGTCATTCCATTCTTGGGACCACTTTACATTGTATTGTAACATTGGGATTATATTTAACGTAAATCACGATATTATATGGTAATTATTTGATATTGGGAATAAATATTAAACTAAGTGAAAACTTAGTACCCAATATTAAATGAGGGATTAATAATATCATGTTCACATGATTTTGTGGCACATGGTTTTACTTTACCACTAGTTGTATTTTGTGTGAGCTTGTGCCTATAAAAGCAACACGTATTAGTGGTTTGGGTTGGCTGGTGGTCTAGGCTATCATTATTGAGTCTTTTTGAAAACAGCAATTGTGAAGAATGGCATGGGACGTACAAATATATGCTTCAACACATCGGAATGCATTTGAGGGCTCATAGGTGTGTTAAGTCCACACACCATAACCGAAGGGGGGAGAGGGCAAGGGGTGAATCAGTTGTGAGCAAATATACTTAATTCCAAACTTATGAAACTGATCACCAACAATTAAAACAATAATGCACAACTATAAGAAACCATACACCATAACACTGATTTTTGTTCTCAAGGAAAACCCTTGATCAGAGGGGAAAACCCTAGTGGGGATGGGAACAACGAAATAGTGTACTACTAAAGTTTTTGTGAAAGGATGTGACCCTGTTAGGAGTCAAATATAGTACATTTAGTACAGTGGTCCCTGTTAGGAGACCTTAAACCCTTGTTAGAATGTTCTAACCCTATTAGGCATTGATGAGAACAAAAGGCACACTACCCAAGCTCATTGCTCAAAGGATGAAAGATTAAACCACCTTTGCAAAAGGATAACAAATCCAACAATGTGAACAAACTAATTATCTACAACTTACTAGCCAAAACAGTTCCTTTGAAATCCAATAGAAATGATAAATTCCATTCATACCTCTTCTCAAGCATTCAACAACTTCTCAGCTCTGCTCTGATAACCCGGCATCAAGGCTTGCATCTATACATCTCATACATTCTATTCCCATACCTTACAATGCGGAAAATAACTTTTCTTTATAGCAATTACAAATAATCAATTAGGTTAGCCTATTAGGTCTTTCCCAATGTACAATTAATTATATAGAACCATGCTAACACATGCACGCCTTCTCAAGCAATTATACAACCATTACCTAAAGTGTTCCACATGCTACAATATGAAATTAACAATTGCCAATAACATTTCGGACGCTAAAATGATCTAGTCAGTAGTCAATAAAATGCATTTCACATTACACGCCAACGACCTTTCCAAAATAAGCCAAATGACTCACAAATCCAAGCATACATGCACGAACACATCTTTAACCATCTTCCATACTTGCCAGCATCAATTCCTACTCGTCATCAAGATATAGCAAAAGCACTGCAACTGCCTCTGACATATTTTCTCGATCACTTATCTACTACTAATCTTCACAAAACAAACTATAACTAATTCGGGATTTCGGATAACAGTACTGCAAACATAGACATGATGTCTATCCTCGTTCTTCTACACAAATGTATGCTCGTGTATCCAAAAATGTCAACCATTGCATGTTCTAAACTGATCAATGACCTACGATATGCAAAATCTGAGCCTGTTGTCAACCAAAGAACATATGTTGACATCAATGACAAAACTTGTCATTAATACAAAATCTCTACAACACTACAAGTGCCAACTATCTCTCCAATTTCCAACAAGGTATTCATTGTAACTCTGTAAGTGCTTTGTATTGCATTAAGCTTTAGTAATGTTGGGGAGTTAGATGCTTTGGAGGCTAGGCTTTTCCCTCGTGAGGGCTTTCCCATAGTATTTCTTGTTTTATTGTGAATTGTCTCTTTGATTTTTGCTTAATGATGATTCTAGAAGCTTGAATGAATGCTTGTTTCTCATGTATTATGTAGGAAATGGATTATATGTAACTAGGTATGGGCATTATTTCATAACAATATCCCATAAAATTAGATAAATTATTCATTAAATTACCTACAAATCACAATTGGATATTTAGATATCTGTACATATGTTTCATCATCATGCAAGATCTCATTTACATTACAATAAGCAATTACTTACATGTGAAACCTATGATCCCATCTTGCACAATGATTTGATCCATGTGAAAATTTTCAGTATTGTTCTAGATCATGTACATATTAAGCCAAATTCAACTACACTTGCCCGGTACAAGCTACTCCATTGTTCATTATCATTGTAAGAAGAAATTAGTGCAATTGGAAAATTAAACTAACTGATTAGTTCATCCGCTATAAAGGAAGATCAAAGCCATTAAAATCTACAGGTTGATAGATAAGATTTTGCGATTAATTGCATCTCTAGGAAGTTTTACTTTATCCCCTATAATATTATTATGTTATTTAAGTCTTAACTGTTTTTGGTAAATATCAACAAAAATAGTGTGCTGGTCAGAATTCAAGTAGGGACAAGAAAGTAGAATGTTGAGAAATACTTCACAAGAGAATGACAATGAGATCCAAGGGCATCAAGATGAGCACCAAAACCCTTTAATAAAGACACGATAATATACTACAGCCAAGTTAAGAATGTTATGATATCCAATAATAGATTTCAAAATCCAACTGCCAAGTAATCTGGAACAGAATTATTTTGTCAAAGAGGCAATGAGACGAAAAGTCAAGATGGAAGGCACTAAAGATTCATTCAAATCCTCCTTTATGTGTGTAAGATATGATGAGATAAATTTATTAATGTCCAACAAGAGACCACAAAGAGGGTCTAAGAGACTGCGGAAGTACAAAACAAGACCAGCCAGCAGAGAGACCACCAAACCATGCCCCGAAAAAGACCAAACCGAAGCAAACCCCAAATTGAAGTGCGTGGGCCAAAACCAACAACACACTAATGTCTTCTCATAAACATGAAAAAGTTTAGAACCAGAGGGTAGGGTTTGGGGCGAGGAGAGACCTTGCGTCATCTTTGAGAGCCAATGCAAATGGAAGGTTATTGTTGAGTGTAGCTCATGCGAGGTTACATTGACCTGGTGTGACTAGGAATAGAGGGAGTGAGTGTCCGCTCGGTACCCCGAGCAAGAGAGACTGAAGAGAAGAATGTGGTAATGAGTTGATTCGTGGATTGTGGTAATGAGTTGATTCGTGGACTGTCATGACCGCACTTGAAGTTACATCATGTGATCCCTAAGCCTTGTAGCCTCTTGGTGATTCAATGCAACACACATGTGATCCATGCAACTAAAGAAGGATGTGAGAAACCGACAATCCCTGAAAAGGTAGTAGAACCTCCCTTTGATCTCGTAATAGATGGGGCAACAGAAAATAAAGTGTGTTTCTGATTTTGGCTCCCCCATGTCACATAACCGATATATCCACTCCTCCCTAACAATCTAGTGGTCAGTCTTAATATGAAGCCAATGTGAACCAACCCTAAAGGAACACAAGGAGATGTAGAGAGTGTGTGCCCCGTGTCGAGCAATGTAGGAAGGATGCACAATGACCCCATCCTAAATATTAATACATTGCTCTACGTAGAAACCCATACGTAGCCAGAGCCCATTAGTGGGGTTAGCCACCAAACCACCGAACCATACAACCCACAAACACCAAACTATACAGCCTTGGCGGTTTAATCAAGGTGTCTAAAAGAGTCATCTTGGACATGGTGTCTTGGAAGAGATGTCAAAAGCACTAGCTCTCAAGTAGAGCAAGGGAGTCGTACCCCTTATTGATACAAGGTTGCATGGAAAATCTCATACTAAAGCAAGGGCCAAAGAGCTTGACCCCCAGGTATGTGTACAAAGAAGAGATCTCAATTTCCACCCCCTGGAAGAAGAAAAAGTGGAGATGAGAAGTCTTCAAGCAATTGAAGAACAAGACCCAAGTCTTGCCCAGATTGACCATCAACTACCTCGAAACACAAAAAGAAGCCAAGACATCTAAAAGCCTCTAAAGACCCTCTGGCAAAGAGTTTAGGAGAACCACGTGGTCAACAAAGAGAAGGATGGAGATCAAGGCCTAGTGAAGACAAAAACCACCCCCCGAGAGAGAATCTTCCCTAAGGAACTCCTCTAAATCATCAATATAGATGCCGCTCGGTACCCCAAGAAGGAGAGACTGAAGAGAAGAATGTGGTAATGAGTTGATTCGTGGACTGTCATGACCGCACTTAAGCTACATCGTGTGGTCCATAAGCCTTGTAGCCTCCTGGTGATTCAATGCAAGACACATGTGATCAATGCAACTAAAGAAGGATGTGAGAGACCGACACTTCCTAAAAAGGTAGTAGAACCTCCCTTTGATCTCATAATAGATGGAGCAACAGAAAATAAAGTGTGTTTCTGATTTCGGCTCCCCCATGTCACACAACCGATATATCCACTCCTCCCAAACAATCTAGTGGTCAGTCTTAATACAAAGCCAATGTCAACCAACCCTAAAGGAACACAAGGAGATGTGGAGAGTGTGTGCCCTGTGTCGAGCAATGTGTGAAGGATGCACAATGACCCCATCCTAAATATTAATACATTGCTCTACGTAGAAACCCATACGTAGCCAAAGTCCATCAGTGGGGTTAGCCACCGAACCATGCAACCCACAAAACACCAAACTATACGATCTTAGCGGTTTGATCATGGTGTCTAAAAGAGTCATCTTGGACATGGTGTCTTGGAAGAGATGTCAAAAGCACTAGCTCTCAAGTAGAGCAAGGAAGTCGTACCCCTTATTGATACAAAGTTGCATGGTAGATCTCATACTGAAGTGAGGGCCAAAGAGCTTGAACCCCAGGTATGTGTACGAAGAACAGATCTCAATTTCCACCCCCTGGAAGAAGAAAAAGTGGAGATGAGAAGTCTTCAAGAAATTGAAGAACAAGACCCATGTCTTGCCCAAATTGACCACCAACTGCCTTGAAACACAAAAAGAAGCCAAGATATCTAAAAGCCTCTAAAGACCCTCTAGCAAAGAGTTTAGGAGATCCACGTGGTCAACAAGAGAAGGATGGAGATCAAGGCCTGGTAAAGACAACAACCACCCCCCGGGAGAGAATCTTCCCTAAGGAACTCCTCAAAATCATCAATATAGATGCCAGACAAGGTGTGGGAGAGAGGACAACCTTACTTCACCCCACTGGGCTCTGGATTGGATCTGAAAACCTTTTGGAAACCTAAACCTGCCCGCAACACTCTCATATAATCTCATGATGGCTACCAATAAAGTCTTTGGAATCCTTATAGTCTTTGGACGAGAGTTGCCCGAGGAACGAAGTCAAAAGCTTTATGAAAGTCCACAAAGCAACAATAGACCTTCACAAAGTGGTGTTAAGCCTCCTTAATGATGGTCTGCAAAGTCAAAATATGATCCATTATATGATAATCTGCACGAAAACTAGCATACCCCCTAGCCCACGAGTGACATCGATCCAACTCTCTAAAAAGGATAGTAACACTATGGTGTAAAGTTTGGCGAATGTACGTCCAACCATAATGGTTTTGTGGTTATTGGGTTCTGAGGTTGGCCCAACCTTGTGAATTGAATTGATGTGTTGCAACTAAGAAGGAAGGAAACCAAAACAAACCACCCTTTTGAAGAGCACTATGAGAAAGGAGTGCAAAACTATAATGCAAAGCTTAAAGAGTTCTACTTGGAACCCTTCCTCATATGCTACCCTGCTACTGTTCATGGATCTAACCACCTCACTAATGTTGGAGAAGGTGAAAAGATGGCAGTGGGGTGGGAGGTTGAGGTGGATGGGGGTTGGCTGGCGCTTTAAGATGAAAATACTAAGTCCCCTGTGGATCAAATTGAAAGATCCAAGCCCTTTTTCTTGAATTCATGAGTATAAGTGACACTTAGTTTGGATTTCCTATGCTCCATCTAATGCTATATTTTAATGTACAATGTGCTATTCTAGATCATCATATCTAGAATGGGTTAATTAAAAAATATTTACTTCAAAATCTTTGAAAGTTTTCATTAAAAGACAGTGTCACTTTTGTATCTTGAAAATTCCTAAGATGAATCTATTAAAAAATATAGCAAAAAATTTTAGGAAACCTTACTTTCAAAACGCATCTTGTGGTTACTATGGGGGGATTGCCCAAAGAATTGAAGCAAGACATGATGCAGGAGCATCCAGAGGTATAAGGGCAATCCTGTGTCACCCAAAAAAATGTACTTAGACTTAGTTTCTGTTTCATGTCTTTTCATTTTTGGATACCCATTTGGGTCAAATAAAGGTTCCAACTCTCACAGTTTAGCTATCAGTGTGCTAGAAAATCCCAAAAAAATAAGAGCATGCAATTTGGCCATCATTTTGGTGACCTAGAAGGTGTAAATTGGCCAGATGAATGTAATTGTGATTTAGAGCATTCCAGAAAAAGGATCAGGTCAAAAGGCCCCACGGTTTGAAAGTTATTGCAATTTTTCGAGTTTTGGAGACCTCCTAAGAATGCTTCAAAGTCAGGTTAGGGGCATTAAATGGCCTCAAAAAGGGCCAAAAAATGGGGAACGAGCGAAGCTTGTCCATAGGGCTATAGAGTGCTTCGAGAGCTTTCCGAAAATGTAAACAGTTCGTCAATCGAAGCTACGGTTCAAAAGTTATGCCTCCCGAAAGTTCGGTTAGCTTTTCTGGATTCTTCTAGATTTGCACCGACTTCTAACGCAGCTTCTAGAACCTTCTATTTGGTCGGTGGATGCCTACTAGCACTTTCTAGAATGTACTCCTAGTCCTTAACCCTCCAGGGTCTATTTAAGGAGATTTTTGGCATTGTAAAAGGTAGTTCGGAGTGGAGTTTGAGAGGAGGTACTGAAAGGAGAAATTATCTCCAGATTTATGTTATTGTAAGCCTTTAGGGCATGTTTTGAAGTTTATTTTCTCTGTACTGTTTGTACTAGCTTATTTTCTCAGTTAATATAATTTCCCCTTTTCTGTTGTGTCCATTCTATTCTTGGGTTGTGTCCCCATCAAGTGGTATCAGAGCTGGTTTTCCTGAGTGTGTAGACAGAACGCCGACTGTGAGGCAGTTTGCACCAGGACTGTGTGGTTGTGGGTTTGAGTTAAGAAGATGCCTCCACGAAGAGAGCGTGGTGGAAGGGCCAGAGCTATTAATCCTGAGGAGGTTAGAGCCCTCCAAAGGCAGGTGCAGGCATTGCAAGAGGAGCTTCGTAGAGGAGCAAATGTTGCCGCAGGTGACAACAGTGAGGATGACAATGAAGAAGAAGTAATGGGACCAGAAGAGGAATTTGACGGGGAAGTTCTGAATCATGCAGAGGAAAGGCTTTTTAGGGCCATTATTAAGTTTGGGAAAAGACCCACAATTGAAGTGGGTGTATTTTTAGGAAATCTGAAACCAGATGAGTTGATCGATTGGATCAATGAACTGGAAGAATACTTTGAGTATGAGGATATAAAGGACCCAGATAGGGTTAAGTTTGCAAAGGCCAAACTGAAAGGCTATGCCAAAATCTGGTGGCAAGAGGTTCAATTGGAAAGAAACAGAAGAGGAAAGGAGAAGATCACAAAATGGGATCACATGGTGGACAAATTGAAGAAGCAGTTCATTCCTGTGGACTACGAGCTTGATTTGTTTAAGAAAATGCATGGGTTAAAGCAAGCAGGAAGATTAGTCCAAGAATATACAGAGGAATTTTACCGACTCTTGATTAGAGCGGGACATGCAGAAGCAAATAAGGAGAAGGTTGCTCGTTATATCAGTGGGTTGCGACCTAGCATCCAGGAGGAATTAAATCCGGTAAGAATGACCAGCGTTGAAGACGCATACCAGTTTGCCCTACGAGTTGAAGAGAAGCTGAATAAAAGGTTTGAAGGAAGACAAAGAGGGCGCGGTCAAGGAGGAAGGGGAAGCGGTAGATCATCTGGAGGCCGCAATGAAACCCAAAAGAAAAATGAAGATGTGGGTACTAGCAGGAACCAGAGGAATGAGGGTTTCAACCGCTCCCGTGATCAAGACTTTGGAAATCAAAGAGGAAGAGGTAGAGGACGTGGACAAGGAAGAGGAGGCTTCCGTGGTACCTGTTTCCATTGCAATGAAGGTCATTGTGCCTTTGAATGCCCTCAACGACAAGGAAGGACAGATAGGAAAGCTGAGGGCCAAGCTAGGATTGCTCATGTGGATGAAGATGCACAATCATCACATTCAAAGGATGCAGAAAGAGGAGAGACCTTGGTAAATGAAAGAGTCCTACTAAGTGGTGAGATTGAACCAGGACAACGGAGGAGTTTGTTCCGTACCAGATGCAAATGTGAAGATAAATGTTGTGACGTGATCATTGATGGTGGTAGCACTGATAACTTGGTATCAGAAGAGATGGTCTCTAAGCTAAAGCTCAAGAGGGAGAAACATCCCCAGCCTTATCGGATTGCTTGGGTAAAAGATGATCATAAGGTCCAGGTAAGTGAACAATGTTTAGTGAAATTCAAAATTGGGAGTTACCATGATGAAGTTCTCTGTGATGTTATTTCGATGGATGTTTGCCATCTATTGTTGGGTAGACCATGGCAGTTTGATAGACATGCAGTACATGATGGACATGCAAACACATACTCTCTGACAAAGGATGGAGTTTGCCACAAATTGAAGCCCATGAAAAAGGAAGGTGAAAAGGTATGTAACAGTGCTAGGATTTGTCTTGTTGATGGAAGGAAGTTTTTATATGGCATGAAACATCAACATATGTGCTATGCTTTGATTCCTAGGAAAGATAAAGAAGGTAGTAGTGAAATACCACTTGAAGTTTCAGATTTACTAGGGGAGTTTGGAGATATTATCTCTGATAATGTTCCAGATGGATTGCCACCAATAAGGCAAATCAATCATCAGATAGATCTGATTCCAGGAGCTAGTTTGCCTAACAAGGCTGCTCACAGGATGACTCCTACTGAAACAAAGGAGCTAAATAGACAAGTTCAGGAGCTGTTGAGGAAGGGCTTGATTCGAGAGAGGTTAAGTCCATGTGCAGTACCTGCAGTACTCGCACCAAAGAAGGATGGAGAGTGGAGGATGTGTATAGATTCTCGAGCTATAAATAGGATCACCATCAAGTACCGATTTCCTTTGCCAAGGATGGATGATCTTATGGACTACTTGAGTGGAGCTCAGTACTTCACAAAGATAGATCTGAAGAGTAGTTATCATCAGATACGGATTCGAGAAGGAGATGAGTGGAAAACAGCCTTCAAGACCAAGGAGGGTCTTTATGAGTGGTTCGTCATGCCCTTTGGATTGACGAACGCCCCAAGCACCTTCGCGCGGCTCATGAATGAGATACTTAAGAAGTTCTTGGAAAAATTTGTTATTGTCTATTTGGATGATATTTTAATTTTCAGCAAGATTTTGGAAGAACATTTATTGCATATTCGTAGTGTCTTTGAAAGGCTAAGGGAAGAGAAATTGTTAATTAATCTGAAGAAGTGTAACTTTGCAAAAAGGGAGTTAGTCTATTTGGGGTTTGTTATATCACCTGAAGGTCTCAAAATGGATCCAGAGAAGGTAAAAGCCATCTTGGAATGGCCTACTCCAAGGTCTGCTACTGAGGTAAGATCATTTCATGGTCTGGTTAGTTTTTACAGGAAGTTTATTAAGAATTTCAGTGGCATATGTGCACCCCTAACTGATACAATAATAGGGGATAGAAAAGAGTTCAAATGGACTACAGCAGCTCCAAGAAGTTTTGAATTGCTGAAGAAGAAGGTGACAGAACAGCCTGTGTTGGCACTTCCAGATTTTAGAAAGGTTTTTCAGGTGGATTGTGATGCTAGTGGCAGCGCTATTGGGGCTGTATTAAGCCAAGAAGGTAAGCCTATTGCATATTTTAGTGAAAAATTGAATGATGCAAAAAAGAAGTATTCTGTTTATGATCAAGAGTTCTATGCAATAGTTCAGGCCTTAAAGAAATGGAGGCATTATTTATTGCCAAAGGAATTTGTTTTGTATACTGATCATCAGGCATTACAGTACCTAAATAGCCAAGGTAAATTGAATCAGAGGCATATGAAGTGGGTAGAGTTCTTGCAGAGTTATAAATTTGTGTTGAAGCATAGAAGTGGAAAATCTAACAAGGTTGCAGATGCACTAAATAGGAGACAGTCATTGCTTACAGTAATGCAGGTTGAAGTAGTTGGGTTTGATGAACTCAAGAATTTGTACCCCGAGGATCCTGATTTTGCTGAAGCATGGAAAGCTTGTAAAGAACCTGTTGCTAGATAGAACCAAGTGGTTAGACTATTTGATTCAGGATGGCATGTTGTTCAAGGGTAGTCAATTGTGCATTCCAAGAAGTTCCATGAGGGAAAATCTGATTAAGGAGAAACACAGTGGAGGGATGGCAGGACATTTTGGTCGAGATAAGACCATTTCCATTCTTAGAGAACATTATTTTTGGCCTCAAATTTCACAGGATGTGAAGAAGTTTGTACAGAGTTGCCAGGTTTGTCAAGTTGCGAAGGGGTTTAGTCACAATATTGGCCTATATCAGCCATTGCCTGTTCCATCAAGGCTATGGGAGGACATAAGTATGGATTTTGTTCTTGGATTGCCAAGGACACAAAGGGGTAATGACTCAGTATTCGTGGTGGTTGATAGGTTCTCCAAAATGGCACATTTCATTCCATGCCACAAAACTCATGATGTTGTCCATATTGCAGACTTGTTTTTCAAAGAGGTGGTAAGACTACATGGTCTTCCAAGGAGTATAGTTTCTGACAGAGATACTAAATTTGTGGGGTATTTCTGGAGGACATTATGGAAAAAGTTGAGAACAGACTTGAAATTCAGTTCCACGCATCACCCACAAACTGACGGCCAAACAGAAGTGGTAAATAGAAGTCTGGGCAATTTGCTGAGATGTTTAGTTGGGGATAAGCCCAAGGGATGGGATTTGATTCTACCACAAGCAAAGTTTGCTTACAATAACTCTATAAATAGGAGCACTGGAAAATCACCATTCCAAATTGTATATGGGAATAGCCCAAGAACTGCACCAGAATTGAGGAAGATAGAACAAGGGGAGAGGACAAGTACTAAAGCTAAGGAATTTGCTGAACATATCAAGCGTCTACATGAGGAGGTTCAAGCACACATTACCAAGATGAATCAAGAGTATAAAGCTAGGGCTGATCAAAGGAGAAGACATAAGGAATTCCAAGTAGGAGATCTAGTCATGGTGCACTTACGAAAAGAAAGATTTCCAGCCGGTACTTACAACAAGCTAAAAATGAAGAAATTTGGCCCCTGCAAAATTTTGAAGAAACATGACTCAGGAAATGCATATGAGGTGGAGCTACCAGATGGTATTCACATTTCTCCCATTTTCAACATTGCAGATTTAACAGAGTATCATGATGATGGTGCAGATGAGGAGCTGGTGTTAGAGCCATGTCCAATTCCTGCTTCTAAGAAGGAGGAGATAGAAGACATTCTAGATCATCGTGTGGGTAGGAGTACCAGAAATAGGCAGTATGAAGAGTATTTGGTGAAGTGGAAAGGACGGCCGATTGAGGACTCAACTTGGATTTCAGCAGCTGAGGTTTCCCATTTGGGATTTCCTCTACCATTCATAAAGTGACAGGGTCACTTTTCAATCTACCCTGGGTGTCTGATGCAGGAGCATCCAGAGGTATAAGGGCAATCTTGTGTCACCCAAAAAAATGTACTTAGACTTAGTTTCTGTTTCATGTCTTTTCATTTTTGGATACCCATTTGGGTCAAATAAAGGTTCCAACTCTCACAGTTCAGCTATCAGTGTGCTAGAAAATCCCGAAAAAATAGGAGCATGCAATTTGGCCATCATTTTGGTGACCTAGAAGGTGTAAATTGGCCAGATGAATGTAATTGTGATTTAGAGCGTTCCAGAAAAAGAATCAGGTCAAAAGGCCCCACGGTTTGAAAGTTATTGCAATTTTTCGGGATTTGGAGACCTCCTAAGAATGTTTCAAAGTCAGGTTAGGGGCATTAAATGATCTCGAAAAGGGCCAAAAAATGGGGGACGAGCGAAGCTTGTCCATAGGGCTATAGAGCGCTTCGAGAGCTTTCCGAAAATGTAAACGGTTCGTCAATCGGAGCTACGGTTCAAAAGTTATGCCTCCTGGAAGTTCAATTACCGTTTCTGGATTCTTCTAGATTTGCACCGACTTCTAACGCAGCTTCTAGAACCTTTTATTTGGTCGGTGGATGCCTACTAGCACTTTCTAGAATGTACTCCTAGTCCTTAAACCTCCAAGGTCTATTTAAGGAGATTTCTGGCATTGTAAAAGGCAGTTCGGAGTGGAGTTTGAGAGGAGGTACTGAAAGGAGAAATTATCTCCAGATTTATGTTATTGTAAGCCCTTAGGGCATGTTTTGAAGTTTATTTTCTCTGTACTGTTTGTACTAGCTTATTTTCTCAATTAATATAATTTCCCCTTTTCTGTTGTGTCCATTTTGTTCTTGGGTTGTGTCCGTTCTAGCTATCATTAACACTTGCATGCTCAAACATTACAACTGCAACAATCCATTTGAAAGTTATTTTATTGATCTAATTAGAGTCAAAAATCCTTCGTGTGCATTGAGAGATATAGACCAATCATAGCTAGCCAACAAAGATTGCACTTTACTATATAGCACACAACCAGCTCCATGTGTCAACGTAAGAAAGTGTGCCACCATTTTAAAATCATAGTGCTACACTAAGCTTTCCCTTTACTTTACTGACCACTATAGTGCATAGCCAAGTCACCTCTAACACTTGTTTCCACGCGACCACGCAACCAATCAAATGGTAGGCAGTTGGACAATGTGTTTGCTTCACCATGTGAAGTGATGGGCCTGCTAGACAAGTAGTGCCTCGCACATTAGCATGAATCTAGCAAAGCACTAACCTTTGGAGCCAACAAACCACACTAAGCCACTACATGTCATCATTGCATGGCCTCCCACTAACAATAGAATTAGGAAAAAATAATCGCAAATGAGGCAAGTTAGTGCTTAGGGGAAGGGGTCAGTAAACTAAAATAAAAGGGCCACTCGAAGTCGTGACTTAAAACAAACAACCAGTGTAGGAAGCCATCGTTGAATTATGACAGAAAGGGTTTAGACTTTTAGTGATTGGTAGGACCCAAGGCTTTTGATGACTAAGCATATTTATCTAGGCCTGAACAAGCCCAAAAAACAAGAAAATCGGCAGGGTTCCACCACCTAGCTTGCTTTTTGTGTAGATTTGAAAACTGTCAACCACCTCTTCTAGTTTTACCCATAGGCCCAAGTGCCTCGGAACTCGATACATGATTTCTTCAAGCCTTTCTAGCCAAAGTCTTTCCTTAGCATATGATTCTTTTAAGCAATTGGCTAATAAGCCCATGAAATTGCCCCAGATGAAGCAAGCTTTCAAAGTGTAAACTATGTTCAACAAATGGAATGATAAAACACTACTTTACTTTTGGGTGTATGTTTATTTCACTTTACATACCAAAGCCATTCCAAAGTTGTTTTGCAAGCTTCCATTCTACCAATCCTTTTTGTGAATTGTGTATTATATTTGTATATTTCTAATATAGAAATCCACTGTTCGTCATCAAAAAAATAACAACGACAGATGGAAACAGATTGAGAATCCAGTCAAACTAATCAGCCAATAAGTGTTTTCCCCTAGTTTTCTGATCACAGAATCTCCATTCTAAGCTTTATGTCTTTCCAGTTCTCACCTGTACAAATATAGAGCATATATATTTGGTTTTACTGAATGGATTTACACTACTGTTTCCACGTCTACCAAATGTGGAATGATTTACCACCTGTTTCTTACTGCGCATTCAATATAACTTGGAAGCTTACTAGCTGAATATTGCATTTCCCTCTGCATCACCATCTACAACCTTGAGTTGTGGACTGTTAATGCCAGCAAGTTTATTTCCTTATCGATGTGCAGTTCCATGTCACTAACAATCAATCCATTTGCACAACCATCAAAATTCAGGTGAAAAATGATAACTGATGAGCACAAGCAAGTCATTAACCCTGGAATTCTTGGTTTATACATTTGCATTTTTTAACCTCGCTGAGTTCTAACACAACCTTGTCAAAAACAGTAACATATAAAGTAAGAAGATTCAACATCAAATGAAAAAGGAGCTCCCCTGTTCCCTTGCATTCCATACAAATAAAAGTGGCACAGCTAGATAACACACTAAACAAATGAGCACTGCTAGATGCTATAAACGTGCACACTAGGGCTAACATCCCAAAATTTGCATCCGGAATGGCAAAACTTTCAGAGCGACGTTGTAGTGTAAACATTCTTTGACTCACAAGTAGTACTGCAGAATAATCTCAAGAAATCCAGAAACGAGTTTAGCAAAGGCATGCGCCGATTCGAAATCCTGTAGGCATTAAATCAATTGCGCACACGAAAGGTCCGATTTTGTATAAGGTTCAATACCCGCATTAAAATTAAACGATGTGAACGTTTACATGAATCTCAGGCTTTCAAAATCGCATTTTCTAGACCCATCATAACGGATCGAGCCAAAAACAGAAAACACGATAACCACAAAATTCCACGAAACATTAGAATCTCAAACTCCCGCACAGCCCGAAATTATTGCGAAAATAAAACTCATGGCTTTAATCAACCGATAAATTATATCAATTATAAATTACCTGAAGAACGCTATTGCAGTAGCAAGTATTACCAAAATTCTCAAGCCCAAAATATCGCTCACCCTCGGGAAACTGGTCCCCTAGAGCCTTCTCCAGTTTCGAGCCTGCGGCCCCCATTTTGCTAATGCTATCAACGCCACTGTTTTATTTAGTGGATGGCCTTCGACAACGCTTGTAATCAAATATCCATTTCAACAAACCGATTATAAACCGAAACTTACAGCTTGACGGGCCATTTTATCAGGTCAGGTTACAACAAAATTGACGACTATTCTGTATTGCGATTTCAGCACACAGACAAAGAAAAAAATTAAAAATACAAGTCTCACATGGGAAACAAAAAATTAGGTTTTGGTTTTGCACTCTCTTAACTAGGGTATTTATAAAGACAACTGTTTTTTGACATGTTCCTCAGGCTGCAGGAATCAACCGTGGTTTGTTTTCCTCGTTTGGCCTAAATTGTTTTGTGTGTTTACCTTGGTCATTGTAGCTGACTCTACAACTATATATATTAAAAAACATACTATAAGTAGTTTGTATAGTTTATAGAGAGAGACGGTTTTAAAGTTTTGTTTGTGTAAACAAGAGACACGATGCATCATAGTTCCTCCTTAACGCATAATGGTTGTAGAGGTGTAGATGAGTGAGAATAAGGTTAAATAGTTCTAAATTAACATTGTGAATGCATTAATTTTTGCCTAGAAATGCACTTGTGATCTAGTAGAATGACTCATATTTTGTTATTAAGTTCTCGTGTCATATTATTATATATTTGGGTATTTAAGCTCAAGAATAAGAGGCCAAAGTACCCAATATGGCACTAACTACCTAATATCATACTACGATCAATACATATGCTTTAGACAAATTTGCACCTTCTACATTGACAACTTAAAATATGTGCAATGAGGAAAGTTATCCATACCAATATCTGAATTATAAAACTTGAAGAAGTGATGAAGCATTTGGAGTATCACATTATATGTTTAAGCATATTATGCATGCTACTAGAGAACCATAAGTAGTTGGAAAAACTCCTTCAATGATTAATACATATAAATTTGATGTTGATGAATAAATATGATGTAATAAATAAGAAATAGAATATAGCTATTTAATTTTAATACATAGTTTATAAAAACTTAATAATAATTTACATATCTTTTAGAATTGAATTATTTCGTTTTTGTGATTATTTCCTTTAGTATTTTTTTTTATGTAAAATATAATTATTAATTTAATATTAAAATATATATTTAAGTTTTAAATATATTTAAACTAAATGATAAATTGTTTAAATATTAAATATTAATAATAATAAATGATATAATTTACAAATTGTAACACTTATCAATTATACATATTACAAACACTATTATAAAATATAATTAAAAAATCATATTGCTTAATTTTTTTTTAAAAAGTAAAATAATAGTAATAATTTAATTACATTTATTAAAAAATCAAAGTTTTAAAAAAATTAGAAATTCAAATACAAAGATATAACATATTGAAATTATATTGTTAGTGAGAATTAATATTGATTAGACATGTTGTGTGAGGTGGAAGATAAAATGATTGAAAAAAAATCTTATCAACAAATGTGAAGATAAAGTTGTAATTAATGCATTCATTAATGCAAGATGAAGTTAGAAAATATTTGTATTTTTGTGGAAGAAAATTAATTTTCTCCCCCACCAAAAATAGTATGGACCAATAGAATGGATGAAAAATATGATTTATAAAATAATGAAAAATTAAAAAATGATATAAACATTTGAAATTTCATATAATGTTTTAAATTCTTTGATTTGATTGGCTAGTGTTAATGTCATATTAGAGTGACATGAATGCATAAGTATTCCTGCCTATGGCAGGAACTAAAGATGAATACAATGGAATTACTGAAAATGAAAAAATATATGGGAGAATGGAGTCGTAAATTAATAATAATAATAATAATTACTATATAAATTCTAAATTCTAAATTCTAAATTAAAAAGTTGAGATTAAGAAAAACATTCTCATTATACAAGATTATAAGGTCAAATATAGTAAGTACATGAAGTATATAGCTGATTATACAAGATTATAAGGTCAAATATAATAAGTACATGAAGTACATACCTGGTGATAATTTTAAAAGAATAATTAACTCTTGCTAAGATTTGCTTTGTCAATATGAAGCATTATGCTTCTCCAAAATTCTTCCATTGAAAAATACTCAACCCTGCACAAGAATGCCTAGCAACTCAAAATTGACAAGGTAATGGATTCTAATGCAACTTGCTATATCTACATTCAAGATGCTTAAGTAATGATGTTGTGGTATGGAAGAGAGCATGGAACATAATGATCAATAGCAAGCATGTATTAAGAGGTCAAAAGCATATTTTTGTGTCAAGTATCGATAGATAACTTTAAGTGGAGACATTACATTCCCTATAAACTTGCCCTTCACTTTGCTCCATATATTGGAACTCGTCCAAGTTCACATAAAACAATCATTCAAAGAAAACAAGAATATAGCTATGGACATAAAAGCATACAATACTATATTAGAGCTTGTAAGAGCACATTAGAGCATGCAATTGGTCAAAGTATTTCCATAAATCTACTTATCAAGATTAGAATGCAACTTCAATTGTAAATATAAAATGTTAGAGTAATAAAGTATTTTCTTATTAATTTAATTATTAAGTCACTTCTTGTGAGCCTCTTATCAAAGAGGTATTGGGTTCGAATCTACTCACACTTAATAAAAATAATAATAATTAACACAACACATAATAATTAATCTTGGCTTTGGTCTCTTACCAATCAAAAACATATATTACATCACTTACTATCTCTAGTTTACTTAAGCTAAACTTTGGGCATATAATAATTAATTTTTTATTAATTATTAGCACCCAACCTAGGTTTTAACTTTTAATTTTTTTTATCTCCTTTATAAGGTCAATCTCTCTTTGTATTCGTTGATTCACTTTTGACTATAGCAAATTCTCTTTTTGCTCATCAAGAATGTCTCATCTGTGGATCCGAAAATTCTAGTCTCTGTAGCTTTTGCTTCTCTCTTTCTATGACAAGTGTTTACATGCAGGTGATTCTTGGGAGTTGTGGGATTGATCTTTCATCAACTTCAACATGGTATTAGAGCATCAGATCTTCATGCCCCTATTCTATTTGTAAGAGATTTGACATCAGTTTTCAAATCAATGGCTTTTAGAGAATTTTGAATTGGATCTGGGGGACCTATTTTTAGAACACTTTAAGCTCAAACAAACATCACCATTGAGCTCAAAGTGCTCGAAACCCCTTATTATCATATAAAATACATCCATTCTAGACACCGTTGAAATCTAAGGCAAAAAAATTGCAACCAGGTCGTTTTGACCTAGGTGCAGTTTCAAAGTAATTTGTGATTTTTTGCCCCTCCATTTGGTGATTGGTCATTTCAATGGGCAATTATATTTTGGCTGCTCCATCCTCCTTAGCACACAAGCATCCATAGTTCTCTTTGATATGTGTACCTATGTACGTGTTTGGCATCCTACGATATGGTTATTTGGTGTCATTCAGGACCCTATTCTTGGTACCTACAGTTTATGGCAAGCTCACATCATGCTCACACCTCTGCTTTTTTTTGTGGGATTCTTCATCTATATTTGTTCTTTGGAGACTTGTAGTTCTATTTGCATATGTGGATCTTGGGCTCGTGTCATGTTAGCACATGAAGCCATCATTTCTTGGGTAGCGATTTACTTTCAATCATAGGCTTTGTTCAGGTGGTAGCTCACCATACTATGATTATAGCCCACACTTGAGTTAGCACCTTGGAGATTGAAGTCCTTGTCTTTTATGGACCCCATGTGTGGTTTCCTTGCTCTCCAAAGATTGGAGTTTGGCAACTTTTATGCCAAGACTGTCAGTTTTATTGGGAAGAGCATTTTTTTGGCACCCTTTCTCATCACCGAGTTTGAGCCTGTTTTGTGACATTAATGGAGGCAGTGTTTTTCGATAAGGAGTGTCATGTGGGTTTATCATTGGTGTATTGGCCCAACCTTCTTGGAATTCGCATGTGAGTTTTACACTTAGCTCTCCTTTTTTCTGACAGTTTTGGCATTTTCCAGGATGCACTTTTTATTAAAAGTTTTATCAACATTTTTGGGACCTTTGTCCAGCCTCGGTCACCACACTTTATTGGCTCCAATTTTGATTAGAGCTCACATTTTCTAGTGGGACCTCCCCATATGCATTCACCCTCCCTTCATTGGCATGCTACATTCTTCTTCTTGGATTGACATTGTTTTTGGCATGCGAAATACCATGTCCTCTCTTGGGCCCACTTAATCATTAACGATATTTTTTCTATGGTTTGTGGCGTTACAGACTTCTTGGGTAGTTTCCAATCAATCCAAAAGATTATTGCCACTATATCGACAACTTTGGTTTCTTAGAATGTTATCTTGGAAAATTTATTTTTGGGTAGTTTACCAATGACAAATGGTATTGCAATTCACATTTTATGTGGGCATATTTTTCCATGGTTTGTTGGAGGCCATGTTATTTTCCTTTTAGATACATGGGTTTTAGCACATGTCTATTGGCTACCAAATTTTTTTGGCATCGACTCTTCTTTTTTGGGCAAGTATTCTGACGATTGGATTTTTTCCCGATAGGGGTCTTTTTTTGGCAATTTTTTGCCTCAACAACCATTTCACTATCAAATTTATGCTCATCACTTGCTGACATCAATCCTACATCAACATATCCTACTACCCCTTCAGGCTCTATTTGGACCCACCTTTGTGTTATTTCTCATATCTCTAGCATACAAACTCTATTTTTTGCAAACAAGATATTGTCAGAAAGCTAGTTTTGAGCCAGTCACAATGGTATAGGTATTTTTTAGTTTTGATGCCTTTTTTATAGCTTGTGTTGCTCTCAAAGTCAAGAGTTCTATTTTGCATTGTAGGAGACATATCTTGAGCATCTGATCTTTGATTTGGGAATTCTTTATATCATTGCAAAGGTCTTTATGTACTCTTTCCATTGATGCTGGTTTTTTTCCAAATTCTACTCCAAGCACATTATATTCAGTTTTTTTTATTTTTGCATTTTGTGGATATCTTGGTTATTTTAGGTTTGGGGATCGATTTTGTTACTTCAGATGATTTTTCATGGGTTGTATTATCTATTGTATCAACATTATGCCTCTTATGGTCTTTGTAGATATTTATTGTATGTATTCTTGCAAACGCACTAAGATAAAGTGTCGTATTGCATCTATATTTTTGTTTCAGTTGTTCTTGCTTTATTTTGCCTTTCAATTCAAGCAGTGTCATTTGAAGACACTCATGCAGATTATTGTATTCTTGGGATTCACCATATCTTGTGCCTTATTGTACATGCACTGCTCTGATTAAACTGATATGGGTGGGTGATGTTTTGCCTTTGTTTGTCATCTTCCTTTGTCCAATGAGTGTCCCCTCTATGACATTAGCCTCATGATGTGTCAAAGATTGATCACCTCAGTACACACATATGTACTCTTTTGTGAATCTTGATCATGGCTCCTTGACATGTGGTTCTTTTGGCCCACTTTTCTAGTTTCCTAACACCTCACCTTTGTTTGTATTGGGGGGGTTCTTCTTCTATTGGTTCTTATGCTTCCTTGGTTTGATGGAGTGAGCTATGTATTCAGTATTTGTTCATATGTACTAGGTGGATGCAGTGACTAGGTACATATGCATTTTGGTGAGATGGATGATTTACCTTATTAACACTCTTCTTTGTGTTCCTACTTTGGATGCACCCTTCCATGTTCGATTGATCACCTCTTAAGGCTTGGGTTTTTCATGCCATTTGTATCTTCAAGCTTAGTTGTTTGCCTTTGTGTGCATCCTTATTTGATGTGGATTGTAGTCTTCTATACCTGGTCAAGTTCTATTTCAGTGGAGGTTCTTCACATCAATAGTTATTTTTCAATAGAACTTTGCAGCTTCTACGTGCTTCGATGGTCCTCTTCATGACCTTCTTTTGTTCATATCTTTTGGGACATTCCCCAGTCTAAAGGCTTCTTCAGTCCTTCACTAGTTCTTTTCAGCATTATTTCCATCTCTTTTTGGAATATGGTTTTTCCTATGTGGTTTCTCTATTTCTCCTCTTTTCAGAGATTTGGTTGTGCTTAGGTACCTCATCAAGCCTTGTTGTCAGAACCCAAATTTACTTTCAATAGTAGTTTCTAGGTTTTTTGCTACACCCCAAGTTTATCTTAAGGGGGGTGTTAGAGAAATAAAGTATTTTCTTATTAATTAAATCATTTTGATTTAATTATTAATTCACTTATTACCTCTAGTTTACTTAAGTTAAACTTTGGACATATAATAATTAATTATTTTATTAAATATTATCATACAACCTAGTTTTACCTTTTAGTTTCTTGTTCTCCTTTATAAGGATGATCTCTCTTTATATTCATTGATTCACTTTTGATTATAGAAATTTCTCTTTTTGCTCATCAAGAATGTCTCATCTATGGATTTGGGAATTTCAGCCTTCATAACTTTTGTGTGTCTCTTTCTGTGATAGGTGTTTGCATGCAGGTTTGGAGTTGTGGGGTTGATCTTTAATCAACTTCAACATAAAATTCTATACTTATCATAAGAAAATGGATGACAATATTTTTAGTTCAAGAAAATTTAGTCACCTTTTCTTTTGATATATTTTTCTAATTCACTCCTGCTTGAATTGTTTATTTTTGAACCATCAGTTCTACCTTTTGTTAATTCTTTAAATTGATAAATAATAAAAAATTTATAGTAGCTCTTTTTTAGACCTTGTCCTAGCAGTATTCTTCTCCCTTTCTTTACCTATTGTTGACCAAGTTTGACTTGTGGGACCTTGTGCTAAGCATGTTGTTTTTATCAAGCTAAAAGGCTCAAAGTTTATTTAAGTAAACTTGAACCACTTTGTACCACTCTCAAATGGTTTGTACCTCTTTGTACCTATATCCAATTCAATAGTTCGACGGTTCCTTCAGTTCAAGTTGTTTTTGATTCTCACATGACACTTTATGGTGGGCCCTAGCTGGATGCGCTATGAAGTTCAAGGAGAAATTGTGCTACAGTTGGACGTCATTATGGAATTGACACACTCGTGTGCAATTTAGTCATTTAAGGAAAAGTGAAGAATGGTTAATGTTTTGACATAGGGTCATCATTAATAATCACACTGAGACATTGATTGTTTGGGATCAAACGTAAAGATTTGGTGCATGTGAAGGTAAAATATCACTTGAATTCTTTGCTTGGTAATTAATGTTAGACGTCGTAATAGTCCCATCGCCCCTTTTTCATAGCATGTAAGAATTCATTATGCCCATTTCATAAGTAATGCCTTAACCTTTCCTCAAAGTCTACATGAGGCAAATTATTCTTTGGAAGAAGAAACATAAGTTTCCTCAAGTGATTTAAACGCTAGTTGCAGAAGTTTAGAGAAAGAATCAGCTTTCATAGTTGACATAGTTGTTGTTCACCAAGTAAATTTCATATTTCTTATTCCTACATTTCATCTTTTGATAGACAGGGTAGTGAATGCTTCTTTTATTTCCAAAAAGTAAGGTTTTGAGTCATGAGGTCTACTCTTCATATGTTTTAAAATACTCCTAATCTGTATAGTAAGTCACCTATCATGTAAGATACAAACCTCCTGGGGGTTAATTTAGAGGGAATAACAGAGAGGCTATGCAAAAGACTATCATATCCCTTTTCCACCAAAGCCTTGGATTGTAATTTTCTTATGGCTTCTACTTTCCCTCCTCTGTATCCCTATCCAGAATTGATCCAAGAATGTGTTCAAATGTATGATGTACCCAACAATAATATGCTGAAAAAAGTATGGGAGTGTTTTGTTAAGCATGACTAGAGAATTTGTGTCTAAATTGTTCTACCTTGAAGAACAAGTGTTTGCTAACATGACTCCTATGTCATCTTTAGTGAAATTCTCAACAACTCTAGACATCTATAGGAATGCCACTGTAAGGAGCCGGACTGTGTCATTTTACAAAGGTGGTTCTAGGTTGTTGAAAACCCTTAAGAAAGATCATATCTCCCCATGAGTTCATGATATAATAGTTTTGTTGCACAAAATATGTGATTCTCAAGATGTGAGTCTATTTGAAGATTAGATATATTTTTTAATCTAGATTGTGTTGGAGGGGTCTCATTTTTTGGATTGGGTTGGGTTAATTGCTAGCTCTTTGAGGAACCAGCTTAAGTGGGCTTTGAACCTAAATAAATATTTTCATATGTCCTCATACTTGATGTATATGTTAACCAGTACCCAAGATTTGCAATATTTACCTCATCAAAGTTGGATCAAGAAAATTATTGTGTATAATCATTTCCTTGTGTTGCGTAAAGACAAAGCCTTGGAAATTTTTTTTAAAAGTCCATGATATTTACTCTAGGAATATATGTTTTGAAATAAAGGTTTCTTCTCATTGTAGATTCTCTCACGAGTCTCGAAAACTTGTTCAATCCTATGGGAGCATATACATTCAATATCCTAAATGTACTTATTTGAGGATAGGTGGTTTTGATGATGAACCCATGCAACTCCCTAGATATGTTCTTAATTTTTTTATCCTAGCAGAGGTGTCTCAGCAACTAGTTGTTGTCGTGAACAAGTTTTCAGTCGAAGAAGCATCAAATGTTATCTTCCCACTTAAATTAGGTAAATTAACCTACAGAAGTATGGAGGATGCCATATGTATAAGTTCAGACTTAGTAAATTTCTATTTTGGCTTCTATCATGCTAGGCATGATTTTGATAGTAAGGGGATATTTCATAGCTTATTCAAAACCAACATCATTTTTTTTTCGTTCATAATGTTGAAGATTTTTGGGTGGATTGTGCAAATGAACTGGAAGTATGGAAAAGAGAATCCTCCAGGTTTACTAATTCTTAGATTAAGTTGTATCAGTGAGTATGGATGTGGACATCACAAGTATTGAAGAGGATCAGACAAATATGATTGACACTCAAACAACTGAGTCCTCGATTTCCAAACAAGTTGTCATAATCTGGGATTCTAAAGAGGAAGATAATATTCTTGAAAAGACGAAAGTCATCTTTGAAAGAAAAAATTATTGGCTAAAGATGAAAGAGAGAAAACATGTTAAAAAATTAGCTAATCCCAAATTTTCTAATGCTACCCTTAAACTTGCAGGTAACAAGAGATTTCCAAGAACTAGTAGTGTGAAGGGTACTAATACTTCCTCAGTGTGGAAAACCCATTCCAAGAGCAAAGCTAATATGTCAACACCATTGGGACCTAATGAAGCTATCTAGGTCCACAGTGAACCTGACAGAGTAGGTTGGTGGACTTATTGATAACTATCAATGAGTCCAAATGATAGTGGGCACATCTCCTCAAAGAATAGAAGTTATGAATACTCTAGCCAAGAGTAATGAACCTCAAAAAGTTGTTGTTTCCACCCCAAATTGGTTAGTTGCTTCGATTAATAAGAAACAAAGCTTGGTACCTATTTTCTTTCTGGTAGATGATATTGTGAGCAAGTACACTCTTAGGGCTCCAAAACCTAAGAGAACTAAGAGCACAACCAAGATAGTGTTTGACAACACGATAGGTAAGAGCATTACTGAAGTAGCTACATATAATCACAAGAAGAGTACATATGAGCTTGATCTGATTGACTTTGAAGTTACTTGCATGGACCTGGGAGTAATCAACCATGAAACAAAAGAGCATTGGGTGGAAGCATCAACCAAACAATTTTTTTTGCAATCTCAAAAAGATGGAATCAAGAAGAAAAAGTTGAAGGCAGAAATAAATGCAATGGTTGAATATATAAGTTCACTGAAAGGACAAAGTTCAACATCTAGTTATCAATCATGACTCACATTTGATCCGAGTGCACCTAAGAATCAACAATTGATGGATGATTTGAAAAAGAGGAAAGCATTGATCACCATTGTCTACAATTGGATTGATCAAGTGGTAAACTTGGTTGCTAAGCTCATACGAGATCTGCACAAAATCTTCACTCTTGTTGAGGTCGTACTCAATGAATCTTGCCTTCAAGTGGCAATGTAGAAAGCAAAAGTTGAAAGGTTGTCAGCCATGGTCACTCAATTGTTAGAGGTAGAGCATTACGGTTCAAACAAATTCATGGAGGAAAATCCATTGCAACATGTTGATGTAGGGTTGATTCATGTTTTGTGAATTAACATAGCTTGGATGTTGTCTAATTATGGTTCAACCATCTCCCAAATGCAATCCTTCGAGAAAGATTCCAAAGCTACACTGGAGAGTGTGAACAAGGAATTTCAGATAATCAATGCAATCCATTCTGCACTGTTTAAAGAAGGAGGTCCCAATGTTGAGACATTAGTCAAGAAGTATGGAGAATACCTAAACCTAATTAAAAGCTAAGTTGATCTGACCACATCTGATCTTACTAAGGTAGCCAAAGTTGAGGCAATGATAAACATGTGCAATCAACAACTTCCTAAGTACCTTGATATTGTGACTAAGATGAAACAGGATAAAGACACATGGAAGAACCAGATTCAGAGTATAAAGGGTCCAAATACAACTGTGATGTCTGAATTCATGGGCAAATTCAGGGGATGGAAATTGGCACAAGGACCAATCAATACATAAGATGAAGAGGAGTCACTTAAGCAGCAAGAAGATAATTTGCTTTAGAAACTTTATTGCTTTATGTTTTTGAGATAGACTTTTAATAGTTAGTTTTTGGGTCTACGTACCCATGGATTGGTTATTTCAACCACTTTCTTAAATTGTCTGAGAATTGAGCTTTAATGGAGTTTCTCGGACATAGCTCTATATATGCATGAAACTTAGTAGTAGTAAAGGTGGGCAATTTTTGATTGAGATCAAAACTGGAGACTTCAGTTTTGTATTTACTTTTGATTTATCTACAAGTATTTTGAATTGTCAGTAGCATGCAAAAATGGAATGATTTTTGAATGAATGAAAGGTCCCATAACTATTCGAAGACTTTGTACTCTGGTTATTTTTTGTTGGTTTATTTTTTAATCAATTTTGAATTATGGAGCTATTTTATATATTTGGATATATGTATGATGCATATTCTAAATTTTTAGTTGATCCATCATTTTCCTTCTTGAACACATATGCTAATGGAAAAACTATGTATTTTCATGATTATATGTGTTGTTTGTATTACTCCATTTGTATTTATCTGATTTCTCCCCCTATCCAAGAATAAACGAGATGCCTTATTGCTTTCTAGTTAAAAGTAATTATGTTGAACATTTGATAAGGGAGTTGAACCTTAGTGAAATTCATAGAATAATTAAAGAATAACAATTCAAGTCAACTGTTGGAAAATTGTGTTTGTCTTGAGAGATTGGGCATAAAGAGTTTTAATTATTTATTTTATTGAAAAGACAAATCTATTTTCTATTAGATTTTTGGTGACTCTACTAGTAATCAAACATATAAGATCCAATGTTTCATTAAGCTTGAAAAGGAGATCACGCACCAACATGTTACTCCCACATTATAATATTTTTCCCATTCTATAGCCCAATATCGACTTTAATAATACCTAGGAAGATATCATATCTAATTTGAATGCAATAACTTGGAGAAAAAGAGTGAATAATCAGCCATACTCACAAGTTTCTAGACTCTTAGAAAGGGAAGAGGAAATTGGTGAGTGACTTAGAGGGATTCATGTGGTTCAAGGAGTTGTTGTGATAAAAAAATTAGCCCAAGAACCAACGAGAAATTGAATAAAAGATATTAAAAAGATGGCAGAGAGAAGATACATGAGGACTGACGAGGATAAGGGTTTAACTGATGATGACTTCGAAGCTTTGAGATTGATCAATTTCAAACTCGATCATACTCTAAGAAGGAGAAAGAAAGTTCAGTCAGTTAGCAAACCTGCAAAGAAAGTTCGGTCAGTTAGCAAACCTGCATCTCCACCACCTTTAGCACAACCTTCCCTTGTTTTACAAGCTCTTGTTATCCCTAGCACTATCACTCCTTCCTTCCTAAATATTCAACCTTTGAATACCATCAACCCAAACATGGCCTTTTGGGTTAGCAAAATGGACATCTTCGTCTTAGAGAAAATCTTGGAGCCATGCCTAAGGCTAGGGACTTCTTGCCCAAATTTAATGGAGATGACAAAACCCTAGCTAAAGATCATCTGAGTTCCTTCAAAGTAGCATGTGAGACTATAGATGTTCCTATCAAAGATGTTATTGTTCAACTCTTCATTCAGACTTTTACTAATGCTCCAACTGGTTGTTTTAATCATCTCCCACATGCCTCCATAACAGATTGGAATACCATGATTTGTGCATTTGAAGCCTACAGCCTCAAGACCCAATGTTGAGAACCATAAAGGATTCTTCTTAGGTGCAATGCCCCCTAATATTTCTTTTCAAATGAGGAGGAATGTACCTGTTGATCTAGCAATGACTCAAAAGTTAGCCATTGAATTAGAAGATGATCTAATAATTGAAGGAAAGTGGAGGAAAGACATGCAAACATATGGTGCTAAAACCTCTACGAGCACAGATCCTATGGTTTAAAGGTTAGTAAATGATTTTATCACCCTAAAGGGACAACAAAGTAGAGCTAATGTTTATCCAAACCAATATCAAAATCAAGCCGGATGAAATAACTTCCCTACACAACAAGGCAAAGGTGCTTATCAGTTGCCTGGCCCACAAAATAAGTTACAAATAGAAGCTCCTCCTAGGAAAGAGGTAATGTGTTCTTTTCACCTTACCATAGATCATGTTAGCAAAATATGCATTGATTAGCTGAGGTATTTAAGGATGGAAGAAATTGAAGGTTAGCACGGGATTGTTATTGAAGAGGAATCTAGTCCATCTGATGCAAGCACCCCAATAGATTTCTTTCTCGAGTACGAGTCAAATTTTGATAAATGAAGGGATATCCTATTAGCCATAAATGGCCTATCCTATCCTATATTAATAATAATTCAAAGAACTTTAAAGTTCACTCGTGGAGCAAGTTCAATTCCACAAGGTGCAAAGGGGAAACACCCATCTGAATCAAATAAAGATACCCCTAAAGGTACTGAAAATACTTTTCCCAAAAAGATCATTGTAAATTCAAATTCTTCTTCTTCTTTTGATATAGTTAAATTTTGTAAATATTCATTTGTTACTATATCTACTACTAATTATTTGAAATCCAATCCCAAAGAATTAGACAGACTGGTTGAATTTATTAAAGGTGAACCCTGTAATAATTCCAAACTTATAGGAGAAACCTCTAATTCTATTGAACCTCCAACTCCAACTCTTGAAAATGCCTCAAAGAAACTTGTAGATGATGACAGTTCAATGGTTCTTGAAGTTGACAAAAAAGATTAAAAAAATCAATCCATTCTACATCTCATTATTACTAAATGGATGAAAACTCAGCAATTGCATTATTGATTTTGATGCTTCTCATAACATTATGCCCTCTTCGGTTGCTAAAGCTTTAGGAATAACTCTTAGGGATAATTTTGGAAAATGTTATTCTATAGATGGTAAATAGGTTCCTCTCATAAGGCCAATTGAAGGATGCATAAGCATTTTTGGCGGCGTACACTGACAAAAGACTGAAGTTAACCATTTTAGTACCTAAGATACCAAAAAGCTATGGAATGTTGCTAAGCTAAAATTTTTGTGAGGAGATTGGGGAGAGATCAAAATGGATTGGTCTAAAGCAGTGATCTTGATTGGTGATAAGAAAGTTTGGCTTGCTCCTGAAGTGAAGAATAAATACACGATTTTCCTTCAAATGATCCCAAATCCCACATCCTGTATGAAGAGTGTAAATTTAGTAACTAATTTATCCAATCTAATGAAGAAATAAGTCCTTCAAAAGAAGAAGAAATGTGGAGCAAGAATTTTGATGGGATTTGTTCTAGTTCTGGTTCAGGGGCTAGAGTTGTATTGATTTCTCCTAAAGGAGTTATGTCTGCATATTCTTTCAAATTAGACTTTCCTAATACCAATAATACCTTTGAATATGGAGCTCTTCTTTTGGGATTACATGAAACAAAATTGAAATCGATAAAGTTTCTTAGAGTGAGAGGAGATGATGAGTTGATTGTAAAGCAAGTTTGAGGTCTCTGTAGTGTGGGACAATATTGAGTTTCTTGAAGTATTCAATATCAAAGCAATCCCTAGAAGTGAGAATTCTCAAGTGGACTCTTTAGCAGTATTAGCCTCATTGCTTCTTCTACAAACAAATTTTGATTAGAAGTAGTACCAAATTAAGATGATTTATCACCCTAGTGTACATGACAATATAAATCACTGACAAGTCTTTGATAATGACAAGAAAATTGAATAGTTCATGGCTTCCGTAGGGTGCTTTGCTAATTCCTATTTTGAAGGTTCTTCAAAAATATTGAACGAAGGTCACTTGGAGCCCCATGATGAACAAGAGATAGTTCAACTAAAAGGAAATAAAATCCCTCATGGCCTAGTCTCCCTTGAGAATATGTTCATGTAGAAGGATGAAGGTCTTATATTAAAGAAAGATCCTAACCATGAGGTAATTAAAGAGTATGAAAATATTAATGCTGGAAGTGAGAATGATCCAAAGTGGATCTCTATCGGAAGAACATGTTCTCCAGAAGAAAAGGATAAGATGAAATCCTTATTGATAGACTTTAAAGATGTTTTTGCATGGAGTTATGATGATTTGAATTTTTTAAGGATTGGAGAATATAAGCATCATATCCTATTGAAATTAGAAGCCACTCCTTCCAGGAAAAAACTGAGAAACTTCAATCCTAAGGTGTCTAAAGCCATTTTGAGAGCAGTTCAGAAGATGTTGAAAGCTTGGATTATTTACCTAATTCACCACTCTACTTGGGTAGCTAATATAGTACCAATAGGTAAGAATAATGGAATCTGTGTAGATTTACACAACCTAAATTAGGCTAGTCTTAAAGATAATTATGCCCTCCCCATGATGGAACATTTGCTTCAAGTAGTAGCTGGTGCTAAGATGATGTCAATGTTAGATGGTTTTTTAGGTTATAACCATATCAGTGTGTTAGATTGTGGTGACTGATCAGGAAAGTATTGTACATACTTCATAAATAGTATGGCCGTGGCCGACATGGTAGCCGACATATTATGGCTGACATGTTATAACCCTAAAGCGATTTAATACTTGTATAAAAGGGCTTAGGGTTAGGTATTTTTCATTATGTTGTGATGCGAAATTGGTTCTTGCGGCGGTATTGAGCTGTAAGGGATTACGGATTGTAATCAGGTTGTAATCATTGGATTGTAATAAGATCAGACTTGCTGTTTGGTGGACGTAGCCCAGGGATTGGGTGAACCACGTTAAATCTTGGTGCCTTGTGTTCATTTCTGTGTGTTCTATTATTTTCTATTATTGGTTATATTTGCATGTAGTTTTTATTTATGTCCGCGGTTTATCCTAACACAGTGTAGTTGAACAAGATCGATGCAAGACTGCCTTTATAACTCCCTGGGGTACATTTGCCTATAATAGAATGCCTTTTGGCCTCATTAATGCTGGTGCTACTTTTCAACGGGCCATGAATTCCTCTTTCAAGGATATGAGGGACAAAATAATTATAATTTATCTTGATGATTTGACCATGTTTTCTAAAAAGAGGAAGGATCACTTGAAGGATCTATGCACTGTACTTCAGAGGTGTAGAGAACATGGTATTTCCTTGAACCCTAAAAAGCCCATTTTTTTTGGTTGAATAAGGGAAATTGTTAGGAAACATTGTGTCAAAAAGAGGAGTTCAAAAAGATCCTATAAAGATAAAGGCTATTCAATAGTTGAGTCTTCTAGTGAATAGGAGTGGTGTGAAGTCCTTTTTTGGACAAGTTAATTTCCTTCAAGCCTTCGTATTGGACTTTGTTGAGCTTACCAAAGACATAATAAAAATGATCAGTGAGAAAGAAGTGTTTAGATGGAATGAAGATAAGAAGAAAGCATTCGAGGAGTTAAGAGATCCATTACACTCGCTCCTACATTAGTGATTCCCAATTTTAAAAAAAGCTTCATTATTTATTGCTATACCTTCGAACATACAATGTCAGGTACACTTACATAGAAGAATGATCAAGGTACAGAAACAACTATTGCATTTATGAGCATGCCCTTAAAAAAGAATGAATTAAAGCAATCACTCATTAAAAAGCAAGATTTTTCCATGGTAAAAGTAATAAGACAATTCAGGTACTACATCTTACATTCACACTCTGTTGTTTATGTTCTTGAGACTGTCGTGAAGAGTATTTTGACTTAACAAGAGGTGGGGTTGAATAAAAGGGCTACGTGGGTGGCTATGTTGTAAGAATATGATATTGATATAAAGCCAATGAAGTTGGTTAGAGGGAAGGGTTTATGCGAGTCAATTGTTGAAAGCACTGGCATTTCACCAGAAGAGGAAGAGCAACCACAAGTATTATTGGTAAGTCTCACTAATTCATGGTTTTCCCAGGTAGCTTATTATTTGACTTATGGGGATTGCCCACAGAGTATGACACTTAGGGAGAAAAGAGATTTGAAATTGAAAGCTACAAATTACGTGGTAGCCCAGGGTATTTTGTATAAAAGAGGTTTGAATGGGACTTACTTAAGATGTGTACACAGAACTTAGCAAAAGAAATTGCTCAAGACTTTTCATGATGAGGTATGTAGAGGTCATTTCTCTTCTTTTTTCACTACTTATAAAATCCTTAAAAATTGCTTCTATCGGCCTAGAATGTTTTGTGATGCTTATCTATATGTTAAGGATTGTGAAAAATGTAAACTATTCACGGGTAAACTTCAACTAGCTACATTGCCCCTTAGACCAATGATTGATGATGAAACTTTTAAGCAGTGGGGAATTGATTTTATTGGACCTATAAATCCAATATCTAGTGTAGGACACGTGTATATTTTAAGGCGACTGACTATTTCACTAAATGGGTCAAAGTCATTCCAACCAAAAAAGCAAATACTCAAGTGACTTGTGAGTTCCTGACAAATCACATCCTTGTGAGATTTGGAGTAACTATGAAAATTGTTGATGATAATGCTACATATTTTTCTTCTAGAGCAAAGTATGTTCTTCTATGAACATGGAATCACTTTGGCACATGCTTCATATTATTTCCCCCACGGCAATGGCCAGGTTGAGTCAAGCAATACAAATTTAGTGTCAATCATGAAAAAGTTGGTCAATGATAATGGTAAAGAGTGGCATAAAAAGTTGTATGAGGTGCTTTGGGTAGATAGAATTTATCCTAAGAGAGCAATAGGTATGTTTCCATTTGAATTAGTTTATGGGATTGATGCACAAGTTTCTTTACCTCTAAACCTTGCAGCTTCAAAATTGCAAACAATGATAGAAGATTATTTTTTTCAATCATCCCTGGAAAAAAGGATTATGTAATTAACAAAGCTAGAAGAGGAAAGGAACAAGATGGTAGATATGATAATAGAACACTAGATGAGAGCGAAGAAGATCTTTGATAGGAATGCGAGACCAAGAAAGTTCATGCCAGGTGACAAAGTTCTCTTGTGGGATAAGCAAAATGAGAAGAAAGGGATCCACAAAAAATTTGAGTCCTTGTGGAAAGGTCCTTTCAAAGTACAGAAGGTAATTGGATCTAATGCTATGAAATTGTCTTATATGGATGGTGAGATCATGACACATACCTACAATGGGTAGGATCTAATATAAGTTTTGAAGGTTTGCCCTTTCTTTGTACATGTTTGGCTTAGGTTCTCATTTTTGTTCTTGCTTTTTGCTGTTGTTTTTGTTTTTGTTTCCTTGCTTTAGATCTGCTTACCCAAGTTCTTAAGTTCTCTAGTTTTCATTTTAAAACCAGTCCCTAGGTAGAGTCAATGTTAGTTCAGGATTTTTTAGAGTTGCCTTTTCTTTTGATATATTTTTTCGATTCGCTCATGCTTGAATTGTTTGTTTTTGAACCATTGATTCTGCCTTTCATCAATTCTTTAAATTGAGAAGCAATAAACAATTTACAATAGCTCTTTTGTAGACCTTGTCCTAGTTGTATCCTTCTCCCTTTCTTTGCCTATTGTTGGCCAAGTTTGACCCATGAAACCTCATGTCAAGTATGTTGTTTTTATCAAGCTAAAAGGTTCAGAGTTTCTTTAAGTAATCTTGACACACTTTTTACCACTCTCAAATGGTACAAAGGAGTCATGAACCTCTTTTTACCCCTTGTATCTAGTTCAACAGTTTAATGGTTCCTTCGGTTCAACTTGTTTTTTATTCTCACATGACACTTTATGGTGGGCCCTAGCTGGACGTATTGCAAAATTCAAGGAGAAATTGCACTACAGCTGGACACCATTTTAGAACTGACACACTCGGGTGCAATTTAATCATTTATGGAAAGGTGACAGATGGTTAACATTTTGAGATAGGGTCATCATTAATAATTATAGCGAGACGTTGATTTTTGGGATCAAAGGTAAAGATTTGGCATGTGCAAGGGTAAAATATCACTTGAATTCCTTGCTTGGTAATCAATACCATATGCCATAAAAATCCCATCTCCCCTTTTCTACTACATGTAAGAATTCATTATGCCCATTCATAATTAATGCCTTGTCCTTGCCTTGAAGTCTATATGAGGTAAATTATTCTTTGTAAGAAGAAACATAAGTTTCTTCAGGTGATTTAAATGCTAGCTTTAGAAGTCTGGAGAAATAAGCAACTTTCATAGTTGCCATAGTTGATGTTCACAAGGTAACTTTCATATTTCCCATTCCTGCATTTCATCTTTTGATAGACAAGGTATTGATTGCTTCTTTTATTTTCAAAAAGTGAGGTTCTGAGTCATGAGGTCTGCTCTACATATGTTTAGAAATACTTGTAGTCTGTATAGCAAGTCACCTGTCATATCAGATACAAACCTCCCTAGGGTTAATTTAGAGGGAATAATAGAGAGGCTATGTGAAAGACTATCAGAGCCCTTTTCCACCAAAGTCTTGGATTGTAATTTTCTTATGGCTTCTATTTTCCTTCCTGCATATCCCTATCCAGAATTGATCCAAGAATGCATTCAAAGGTATGATGTACCTAGCAATAATATTATGAAAAAGGATGGGAGTGTGTTGCTAAGAATTACCAAAGAATTTGTGTCTAAATTGTTCTACCTTGAAGAACAAGAGTTTGTCGACATGACTCCTATGTCATCTTTAGTGAAGTTCTCAGCAACTCTAGACATCTATAGGAATGCCATTTCAAGGAGTTGGACTGTGTCATTTTACAAAGGTGGTTTTAGGTTGCCGAAAACCCTTAAGAAAGGTCATATGTCCCCATGAGTTCATGATATAATAGCTATGTTGCACATAATATGTGACCCTCAAGATGTGAGTCTTTTTGAAGATTGGATGTATTTTTACATCTATATTGTGTTGGAGGGGCCTTAGTTTTTGAATTGGGATAAGTTAATTGCTAGTTCTCCGAGGAACCAACTCAAGTGGGCTTTGAACCCAAAGAAATATTTTCATATGTCCTTGTACTTGATGTATATGTTAGCCAATACCCAAGATTTGCAATATTTACCTCATGAACCTTGGATCGAGAACATCATTATGCATAATTATTGCCTTGTGTTGCGTAAAGACATAGCCTTGGAAGATTTCAAAAAAGTCCATGATATTTTCTCTGGGAGGCTATATTTTGAAATGAAGGGTTCTCCTCATTGTAGATTCTCTCATGAGTCTCAGAAACTTGTTCAATCATATGGGAGCATGTACATTCAATATCCTAAATTTACTTATTTGAGGATAGGTGGTTTTGACAATGAACCCATGTGACTCCCCAAATATGCTCATGATTGTTTTATCTTAGCAAAGGTGTCTCAACAACTAGTTGCTATCATGAACAAGTTTTCAGCCAAAGAAGCATCAGATGTTATCTTCACACTTAAATTAGGCAAACTAACCTGTAGAAGTATGGAGGATGCCATATGTATAAGTTTAGACTTAGTAAATTTTTTTTTTGGCTTCTATCATGTTAGGTGTAATTTTGATAGTAAGGGGGTATTTCATAGCTTATTCAGAACCAATGTCAAGTTTTTTCCTATTCATAATGTTGAAGATTTTTGGGAGGATTGTGCAGATGATTTGGAAGTATGGAAAAGAGAATCCTCCAGGTTTAATATTTCTCATATTAAGTTATATTAATTGAGTATGGATGTGGGCATCACAGGTGTTGAAGATTATAAGACAAATCTAATTGGCACTCAAACAATTGAGTCCCTAGTTTCCAAACAAGCTATCATAAACAAGGATTCTATAGAGGAAGATAATATTCTTGAAAAGATGAAAGTCATCTTTTAAAGAACAAATTCTTGGCTAAAGATGAAAAAGAGAAAACGTGTTCAAAAATTAGCTAATCCCAAATTTTGTAATGCTACCCTTAAAGTTGTAGGTAACAAGAGATCTTCAAGAACTAGAAGTGTGAAGAGTACTGATACTTTCTTAGTATAGGAAAACCCATTCCAAGACAAAAACTGACATGTCAACACCATTAAGACCTAATGAAGCTATCCAGGTCAACAGTGAACCTGACAAAGAGCAAGTTGGTGAACTTTTTGATAACCATTGATGAGTCCAAATGACAGTGGGAACATCTCCTCAAAGAATAGAAGTTATGAATACTCCATCCAAGGGTAATGAACATCAAAAAGTTGTTTTCACCCCAAATTGGTTAGTTGCTTCAGTTAATAAGCAATGAAGCTTGGTACCTATTTTCTTTCTGATAGATGATATTGTGAGCAAGTACACTACCAGGGCTCCAAAACCTAAGAGAACTAAGAGCATAGCCAAGATAGTGTTTTACAATGTGATAGGTAAGAGCATTGCTTAAATAGCTACATATAATCAAAAGGAGGGTACAAATGAGCTTGATCTAAGTAACTTTGATGTTAATCACACGAACTTGGGAGTAATCAACCATGAAATGAAAGAGCATTGGGTGGAAGCATCGAACAAACAAATTGTTCTATAATCTCAAAAAGATGGAATCAAGAAGAAAAAGTTGAAGGTAGAAACAAATGCAATGGTTGAATATATAAGTTCATTGAAAGGATAGAGTTCAACATCTAGTGATCAATCATGACTCACATTTGATCCAAGTGCATCTAAGAATCAACAATTGATGGATTATTTGAAAAAGGGGAAAGTTGTGATTACCATTGTCTACAATTAGATTGATCAAGTGGTAAACCTAGTTACTAAGCTTATACGAGATCTACACATAATCTTCACTCTTATTGAGGTCGTACTTAATGAATCTTGCCTTCAAGTGGCAATGTGGAAAGCAGAAGTTGAAAGGTTACCAGCCATGGCACTCAATTGGTAGAGGTAGAAGATTATGGTTCAGACAAATTCCTAGAGGAAAATCCACTACAACATGTTGATGCAGGGTCGATTCATGTTTTGCAAAAAAAACATAGCTTGGAGGGTGTCTAATTATGGTTCAACCATCTCCTATGTGCAATCCTTCGAGAAAGAGTCCAAAGCTGCACTAGAGAGTGTGAACAAGGAATTTTAGATAATTAGTGCAATCCATTCCACATCGTTCAAAGAATGAGGTCCCAATGTTGAGACATTAGGCAAGCAATATGGAGAATACCCAAACCTAATTAAAAGCCAAGTTGATCTTACCACATCTAATCTTACTAAGGTAGCCAAAGTTGAGCCAGTGATAGACATGTGCAATTGACAACTTCCTGAGTACCTCGATATTGTGACTAAGATGAAATAGGATAAAGACACATGGAAAAACCATCTTCAGAGTATAAAGAGTCCAAATACAATTGCGATTTTCAAATTCATGGGCACGTTCAGGGGATGGAAATTGGCACAAGGACCAATCAATATAGAAGATGATGAGGATGAAGAGGAGTCACTCAAGCAACAAGAAGATAATTAGCTTTATAAAGTTTATTGCTTTATGTTTTTGAGATAAAATTTTAATAGTTAGTTTTTAGGTCTGTGTACCCATGGATTGGTTATTTCAACTACTCTAGTAAATTGTCTGAGAATTGAGTTTTAATGGAGATTCTCGAACATAGCTCTATATATGCATGAAACTCAATAGTAGTAAAGGTGGGCAATTTTTTATTGAGATCAAAACTGAAGACTTGAGTTTAGTATTTACTTTTGATTTCTCTGCAAGTTTTGAATCATTAGTAGCATGCAAAAATGGAATGAATGAAAGGTCCAAAACTATTTGAAGACTTTGTTCTTTGGATTATTTGTTGTTGGTTTATTTTTTAATCAACTTTGAATTGTGGAGATATTTTCTATTATTGGATACATGTATGATGCAGATTATAAATTTTTAGTTGATCTATCATTGTCCTTCTTGAATGCATATGCTAATGGAGAAATTGTGTATTTCCATTATTATATGTGTGGTTTCTATTACTTCATTTGTATTTATTTGACTTGTCCCCCTATCCAAGAATAGATGGGATGCCTTATTGCTTTTTGGTTAAAATTAATTCACATTTAAAAGTGATTCTATTGAACATCTGATAAGGGAGCTAAACCTTACTTAAATTCAGAGCAAAATTAAAGAATAACAATTCTTTAACTGTTGGAAAATTGTGTTTGTCTTGAGAGATTGGGCATAAAGAGTTTTAATTGTTTATTTTATTGAAAATACAAATTCATTTACCAAGAAATACACACCTTACTCATTTACATCTATTCATACAAAATATGATAATCAATATGAAGTTTTTGTTAAATTTCACAAGGGTCTGTTGCAAATGTAATAGCACTGCCATTTGATTTTGGTATGTGTGTTCCAAAGGCATCTCTCCTTATATAAATAAAGGTACACCATAATTAGTATATTAATTTATCTCATCTAATAATAAACACATATATAATTATATCTCATAGGTTTATCTAGCTGAAACTACCACACATCAACAATCCCTCTTAGCTAGGGAGGATAAACACAAGATCGTATATCACCACAATATAAGAATATCTTTGATTATAGCATATTGAATATTTTGATATCGCAAGTCTTGATCTCCCAAAATATTGACATTCAATATCCACCTATTACTCAAAAAGATTGATATCACATATGATATCATGAGTATTGGTCTCCCAGAATATCAACGATATTCACCAAGTACTTAATAAGGTTTGATATCACATTTGATATCAAGAGTACTAGCCTCCCAAAATATCGACATTTAATATTCACCAATTACTAAAAAAAATTGATACCACATCTGATATACAAAGTATTGGCCTCCTAGAATATGAATGATATTCACCAAGTACTCAAAATAAGGTTTGATATCACGCCGGATATCAAGAGTATTGGCCTCCCAAAATATCAATGATATTCACCAAGTACTCTTTGAGTAATGGCCTCCCAGAATGTTGAGATGCAAGACTTTCACCATATACTCAATTGTTTGATCTTGTAATACAAGTTATTGTAAGATCGTCACTTTACAAAAACTTCTCCAAATACAAGTGATGGTCATTTGGAAGTCATCACTTCCTCATGATGTACAAATGGGGTAAGCCCATTAAAAACACATGGTCATGATGTATGAATCATAGTCCTCTTGACTGTGAAAATTATAGAACACTAGAGAAACCATCTCAACATGATTTACTCCCTCTAAATCAATATGATAGAGGTCACCAAAGGTTGACTGAACAAAATCCTCTATTTGCTCCCTCTCTTTCAAGGTTGCCCATAATGAAATTTCAAGCTCCCTCTAAATCTCAATCTCCCTTTGCCTAGAATAACATTCTCATAGGAAAATATCAAGGCAAATATGATACTCAAGAATAATAAGTAATTATACATAATAAATCATTCCAATGTTCTATACACACATTCTCCTCACAATTCTTATTCCTTTTACATATGGAAGAAATGCATTCCTCATGAATTCCCATATGTACTTACCATGTGTATATATATATATATATATAGAATAATAAATTTAAGTAAAATGTTTCAAATGTGAAAGGAGAACCTTAAATAATATACTATCATAATTTATTTCCATACACATATTATATATCCATAGATATATTATAATCACAAATGCCTACATATAAATCCATCTCAATCAATATCATAACAAATTATATTTCTATCTTGAAACATATCAATTAATTCATAAAGTCTATCAATTAAATCTCATATTATTATGTATAATAATATTATTAGACACTCAATAGTTATCCCTACCAATATTAAATATTAATTCTATTTACTTAGTAAGTAATAGTCGATCCTTAAAATAACAAATTAATGCGTGAAGCCATGCCTTTCTTTCATCATATATATATAAGATGACTTGTGTTGGTTTTCTGACTTAGCACGGACCTCGAGCATTGTTTGACTTTCATGTGTAGTGATAGTTTAATTATATTGGGTCGTATCTTCCATGGTCACCCTTATTTAGTCGATTAGTATTTTATCGCTTCATTTATGAGACCCTACCATTTGTGCTTGTACAGTCAAAATTTGTTCGCTTAGGGTCTTGTCGTCCCCGTGTCTTACCTATGACCGTGGCTAAATAGCCGAAGGAATGCACTTGACGTGACTATTTCTTTGATTTATCAATTAATTTAAAATTACCAAAACCATGCTTTTGTGATTTTTAAAATTAATTAACAAATCAACAAAAACGTCACATTAGGTGCAAAAATTCTACTAGATAGACATCTCCCTTACCTATGGTGCCCATACTCTTTTTGGGAATCTAGTTTCTTTATTATTGTTGCACTATAATATAAAAATGTATATTTGTCTCACTACTACTTTTCTTACCTGCCACTATTCCACTAAATTGGTGACTTTGGTGTGTATTATTTTTCTTATATATTCACATTGATCCTTCTTCCTTCAATACTTCCCTTGCACCTTATGCAATTATAGTTTAATGATGAACTGATTCGAAAGGGTCCCAACAATAATGGATTACCTTTCGCTTGTATGCTTCTCCATTTCTTCCTTCCCTCAAGTTGGGATGGCTCCTTACACGTAGTGATTATGCAGTATGAGGAATTTTTGAAGCATATACATAATGTTGAAATATTTGCCTCCTTTGGACTATTATTGTCAACATGGTCATTCATTCATTTATCACCAATATGATGTGGATAACACACCATTAGTGATGTCGACTAATGGTTATTGCAGTAAAAAAAATCCAATACTCTCAAGGTGCACTCCAGCTTGTATTTTATAGGCCAATACATGACCCTTGGCCAAAGCATCTTGCATGGGCGCCCATGCATTAAATACACAATCATTCGGTCTTGTTGATCACAAAATCCTAGTCATGACAATGACTTAAACCTTTCCATCTCGGCCTCTATCAAATCTACGCTTCGTAGATCACAACAATCTTTGACCACACACAAACATCAACTCTTTTGCGAGGGATGTTTGGTAGCTAATCGTCTTGCAATCTACTGGAATAGTTGACAATATAATTGACTGATATTTGTTTGCATAGACCTTACCATAGTTTACAATTGGTGTTAAGAACACAAATCATCTCTAACTTGAATTTCTAAAAGATTCACGCAATTAATTCTCTGCCACATCATTGTCATCAGATCCATATACTCATTGCTCTATAATATTCATTACATACTCCAATCTCTAATATACTCTCAGAAAGTAATTTGAATTGTTTTGATCATTGTGCACTATCAATACTAGTTTCAATGCGGATAGTAATACATCTCAATGCTTCTTACATTTGCAACTAGGTTCTAATACCATGTTAAATTTCATGAGGATCTGCTACAAATGTAATAGCATTGCCATTTGATTTTGGTATGTGTGTCCCAAAGGCAACTCTCTTATAAATAAGAGTACGCCATGAATAGACATGTCCCTTTAAGGGACATGTCTATTTGTTAATTAATAATTAATATTATAATAAATATAACCATAGTTATTTATTATTATTATATTAATTTATAATTAATATATAACCATAATTATATATATTATTATTATATTAATTTAGCTCATATAATAATAAACACATATATAATTATATCTCATAGGTTATCCAACTGAAGCTACCACACATCAATAGTTTCAATAAGCCAAAGGTCAATGGCCATTGATCACTAAGTTAATATAACCTTTCTTACCATCTCCACAAATGGAAAGTATATGATAATCAATTTGAGTTATGTTGTGATATTGTTATTAGGATTGAATTGTGTTGTTTTTTGAGTCAAACTCATTGACCCATGTTTCATGAGTAGTGGTTCACAAGAATAGATCTCTCATAAGAATATGAATGGAACCACTACTCATCAAACATGGGTCAATGAGTTTGACTCAAAAAACTATATAGTTGAATTGTGACAGCAATGTCACAACTTGATTTGTTATGCAAAATATCTCCTATTTATTAAGTTAAGTGAACTTTCAACAATACTAAATACAACATATTAGAAGAACATAATTTTATCATGCATTGACCCATGTTTCATGAGTAGTGGTTCACAAGAATAGATCTCTCATAAGAATATGAATGGAACCACTACTCATCAAACATGGGTCAATGAGTTTGACTCAAAAAACTATATAGTTGAATTGTGACAGCAATGTCACAACTTGATTTGTTATGCAAAATATCTCCTATTTATTAAGTTAAGTGAAATTTCAACAATACTAAATACAACATATTAGAAGAACATAATTTTATCATGCTTATCTCTTAAATTTAACTTTCTAGATCTTTTATTATTTATATAGAAGTCAACTTTTCGAGATTTGAATACCCAAATATTCTCAATTATCTTTGAAGAATATTTGTCATAAAATTTTAGAGTAAAAAATGATACCAATAGATGATCTGTACTTTACCAATTATACCCTAGCTTTTATTCTATATAATTTTTCTTGAAGAGATTATTTGATAACTATCACATCCTTTTATATTCTCCATACAAGATGACCCTGTTTAGCATTTTTTTGAAACTTTGACATTTAACCTTCATTTTAGTCACCCTAATAAGTCTTTTAAGTTTTTTATAAAATTTTCTTTAAATAATAGAATGTTTAAAGAATATTTATCTCTTACATATCATTCAATTATGAAAGCAATAACCTAAAGCACCTTTGCTAGAATGTATCTTAACAATATCAATAAACTATAATCACCTTCTATTTATTACTAACTACAAATTATTATTTTAAATTAATAAATTATCATGTAAATACTAAGATATAATCCTATATTCTCATGATAATTGAGAATATCTGTATTAGGTTTCAGTGATCATTCATTTCCATTTAGCCTCTAAATGTAAATCAAGTTATCTACAATAATCTTATCACTACAGATAATAAAATACTTACGTACTAATATATAAATGCATAGTTAAAACACAACTTTAATCACTCTCTTCACTAGCCTTTCTAAGTACCTTAAATGATGATGTTTCATTACATAATGTGATGCAACATATCATAATATATCTAAAAATGCAATTTATCACAATCTAGGCAATGTTAACTAGAGCCAACTCATTTCAACTCTTATAATCTCAACATCTTTGTTGGGAGTCAAATACATATAAATGATATATTTTGACAAGGGTAGCCAACTATTGTAATCTCAACATATTTATTGGGGGTCATACAAAATAAATAATAAATAAAAATTATGTTTTGGCAAGGGTGACCAACTCTTCTAATCTCAACATGTTTATTGGGAGTTATTTAAAATAAATGATCTATTTCGGTGAGGGTGAATTGATGAGGGTGACCAACTATTGTAATGTTAACATGTTTATTGAGAGTCAAAAAATAAGCGATCTATTTCTATTAAGGTGGTTGAAATGACAATGCAATTAGTAGTATCCAAACTTAAGACATCAAATTTTATTATCCCTAGGCTCAAATCATTGAGCTAACATGTGGATTAAGTAATGGGGCTATAAAATATAGAGTATTATTAAAGAGGGAGAAGTATTAATGATGATATATATGCTTATAGAGACTGAATCAAACATTCAAGCTATTTAGTAGAAATTTAGTAAAAAAATTTCTAGATTTTTAAAACTAACTCCCTCGTATTTATTTATTGATTAGGACGTTCTTATTTTATTTTATTATCTTAAATTTATTTATTTTTTAATTATTCTTAATTATTATATGAATTTAAACCAAATTTAACAAATTATTTCCATGATTTAATTATCAAAATATTTTGAAGGGAATGAAATAATTAAGAAATAAATAATATGGGAATTACATATGACATTACTAAGAGTTACATATATAGGATGAGGAGGATAGTAATAATCAATTTTTTCACCTTAACTATCCAAAGGATCTTTGACATTAGGGATGAACTTATAGCCAATGACATTTTTCTTTTTCTTTTTGTTTCAAGCACCAAAATTTGCGAAAACAAATGAAATAATAAGGTCCAACCAAGGGTACTTCCCATTGTTGCCTTAACTATGGAGGTCATGATTACAATGAGGATCTATAAGAGTTGTATCTTGAGTGAGCATTGTGGCTGTAATTATAATGGCACTTGATAAGGCATTATCAAAGCTCTAACTTTAGTTAGTTATTATTTTATCTAATGGGGCAGTGACTCATGGCTATATGTAATAGAAATTCAAGTACCTCTTTTAGGTAATTATTTTTAAGCTAGGAAATGAAGAAGTGCTTATGATAGAATAAAATTTAAGTAAGAGATAATTTAGAATTACAATATGCAAAAAAATACTTGAAATTAAATCTACAAATTAGCTCAAAAGTATTGCAAAAAAGAAGAAGTTTTTAAGCTATTTGAATAATCTTTCAAAATATTGCCACACTACCGAGTTCTCTCAACTATTTTTAGATAAATTAAATTTTTTTAAATTATTTTGGGTTCTACATAATTCAATATTCTATCATAGTACATACATAAACTATCCAACAAGTACAAACATAAAGATTTGCTTCATTTAAATAACACGATCATTATAGTATAACACAATAATTCATAATGACATAAAAATTTAAACCACTTATCTCTAAATTAACAAAAACCAAACTATTACCAATTTTAAAAAATGAATTACTTATCTCTAAATTATTGTTATAATTCTAGCTAGCTCTTTAAGGGAAAAAAAAACTTCAAAGATTTATAGTATCATCCATACATTGCAAGAAAATACTTATAAATTAATCTACAAATAAATTTAAAATTATTGTAAAAAGGAATCTACTTGAATGTTCTTCTGAAGTAGTGTCACACTACCAAATTCTTCTAAACATTTTCAAGCAAATAAAGGATTTCTTAAGTGAATGCGAGTCACAAGGCATTGTGTTAGGCTAATGATCCTGATGCTATGTAGCACCTCTGGTTCAAGTCACATTGGATTACCACAAACCCTTAAAAATAATATAAACAATTTCAGTACCAACAAAACTTAACAAACATTATCAGTAATCACTCGATGTACACATTCAGCTTATCATTTAACTCCTTCAATCACTTTGTTTCAAATTGTTCATTCACCATTTTGTTTTAACCGATTGACAGTAATAAAAATTAGTTATTACCGACCATTAACTTAGTTGTTACCAATTTGCAATAAAATGAAAGTAACATGAAAATTATCTTGCAATATAACAACATTCACACAATCAACACCAAGATTTTTAACATGGAAACCTTGTGAAGGGAAAAACCACCTAGGATCGACAACCCAAATTTTTCACTCTTCTAAAGTGAGCTTGACTAAGAGCCAACCTTGCTACAGGTTACATGCATATTGTTAATGTGACCTCATTAGAGGATTTTATTAAAAGATAATCTAGAACTTATCACTCCTTGATCTTGTCTAAAGAGTGGCCTTCTCTAAAGGACACGACTAATCGATGTTATCATATAGGACTTCATAGACTTGTTAAGTCCACTTAGTCTATGATATTTTCTACTACAATGATTAGAAAGTAAAGGTGTAAAAATAATATGTTTAGGTATAGCACTACCGTGCTTGTTCATATCTCATTTCTATTTTTGTCTCTATCTAATCTCTATCTTCTTGGTCTCCTTTCTTTGTTCTCTTGACTAGTTGATTCACTCCATCTTTCTCCCAACTCTTCTCAATTCCCCTAGCTCAACTCTCTCCTTTAATCTTCTTCAATAGTTCACACTTTTATATTTTCCTTAGCATTTACTCAGTAACATCAACAACATAAAAAACCAACATTTGATCAGCAACCAAAATAACAACATAAAACTATCTTGTTCTTCTCCTTAAATAGCCATCTATGAGCTTCCAGATTCTTCCATCTATTATCATTTAATCACAATCGTCGATCAAAAATTTGATGTATTTAACCACATGGAAAATATAACTTTACATAGAACTTTGTGCTCATCCTTATCTTTCTTCAATCTCCATCATTGGATCCTTATCAAATTTTTCCAATCATTGATCTTGTAACAAACTTTAACTCATGTCTTTGACTATCTCGAACTTTCCATATTTCTATCAAAAGTTAGCCTTAAATTCCATTTCTTTCAACTTGATCTTCCAACTATTTCTTGACAAACATAACATTCACTTAGGTAATATAGTACTAATGTAATACTTGACTCATTGAGGAAATACTGAATTTCCCTCTTACTTTGCCAATTGCTCGATCAACATTGTAAGCACTTAGTGAATACTATTTTCCTTCATTAACCATATCACTCGGTTAAGCATGTGTTCTTCAATACATTACAATATTACATGATTGTAAGAAAATAAAACCAACATTACATTATGACTACCCAATTCATTCAAGTGCCCATTGAATACTATACTTATCAATTATGACTTCAACATACTTTCTTCAAATCTTCTTCATCAATCTAATGATATGGAACTCTATTGAATTAGATTAATGTATATCCAACTAAGACTTGACATCACTAGAAACACAACAACTGATATGACTCTTTTACATACATTCATAGCATTACCACTTACAATATCAGTTGGGACTAATAAGCTAATAGTGGGACACATAGTTTCTAGGATTTAGCAGAAGACATTGGAGGCTTCAATGGGGCTGAGGGTGCAAATAAAAAATATATTATCTTGAATGTTGAAGGGTTGCTTCAACATGGTGATAGGGGGTGCATGTACAAGGGCTAGCGATAGGTAGGGGAGTAGTGACCCTCTTTGGGTGTGAAGGGAAGATTTTGGAGGAGGACCCAACCAAAATAGGGTCAAGGAAAGGTTGATCCAATAAAGGACATAGATAAAGCTTCCTATCCTAATCAAGAAAACAAGAAAATGAGTGGTCAAGGGTTTTCTTTAAGTCCATCAACAAAAAAGACTACTATGGATGTCACTGTTGAGGATGAGAAGGAGATTTCTCATAATCTCCTAGTTTTTTTTTATTTGGATGTTATTGGACATTTCCATGGTTTCTAGCCTAGTATACAAGAATTGCATTCTTGGATCTTAGAGAAATGGGAACCTATTCTTGATGGTGGAGTTTAGATTTACCCAACAGCAAAAGGGTTTTTAATTCGTGTGTTTAAGAATGTTCAGGACAAGAACAAGGTTTTGTGTGAATATTTTTTATGCTGGGAGGATAAGTTTTAATTGATGTTGAAACCATGGGAGCCATATTTTTGTCCAATAGTAGATAAATTTGACAAGGTTCTAGTCTGGGTTTGGTTTCAAAATTTCCCCCTTCATATCTAGTTTGATTCTATGTTGGAGGCTATTGGTAGATCTTAAGGTTTTTTTTTAATGATGAACGTTGGTTCTTCAAATATTTTACATTCTACTTTTTCATGCATCTTGGTGGAAATGGATTTAGTTGAAGGATTTCCAACAGAAATATTAATTAAATATGCAAGGGGCTATTGAATTCAATCAGGTAGATTATGAAGGGTTTCCCTTCAGATGTAGGTGTTTTCAAACTGGTCATGTTGTAGAAGAATATGAATAGGGGAAAGCCACAAATACCTCTACATGGTGGAAGGATGTTAAGAATCAGTATTATACAATGGAGAAGAAATTAGAGAAATGTCAAAGTTTCTCTCAAGTGGTGGCGGAAGCAAATGGCTAGGAGGAGTCCCCTATATAGGACCTCCCCATTGGAGGGGTAAAAGGGTTATTGGTCACAATAATGGGAAAGTTATTTAATTGGAGGTGGATACCCTAGATGGAAGGGAGAAGTTGAGATTGACATAGCAAGTGGAACAAGATGGAGTAGAATGAGATGAATCTTTGGTGGGTAGCGAGGAGTCTGGGGTGGAGGATTATGGTGATGACAATGGTGAAAATGAGGTGTCGAAATAGGCAGAGGAGACTAAATTTGAAGAGGGATAGAAGATGGTTAAAATAAAGAAGGTAAAAATTTTAAAGAAAATTGGTATGGTATTTTGGTCCGCAAAACATGCAAGGGTTAGATTTATTTGTTTCTTGTTTGGCTGTATGATCTTTATTGTGTTACTGTAATGTTATTTGGCATGGTGGAACCTTTTTTTTCCATCCTTATTTCAAGACATGTTCCTGCCATTTATTTTGATAAATAAATTATTATTACCAACCAAAAAAAAAAAGAATTTCTTAAATTAAAATCATTCAATTGTTTTTGTTTGTACCTTATATAATGATGCATCATACTGTAAATGTATTGAATGACGCACAAAATAAAATAGATCATATCAATACCTTATATATTGAATGCATCATATCAAGAAGTGAAAACTCATTTCTGTAATCTATCATATCAAGAAATGACAAAAGTTATAGTTTGTAAAATAATCAAGTCTGAGGCCGACAAAGTTAAATTTTTAGATGATTCAAAGTGCATGGATGATAAGGATTGATGAGTTGAAGTATTTAATGCATGAAGAGATTTTTCTATACGATCAAAGGAAAGCATTTGATCAAAAGTTTCTAGAAGTATCAAGAAAGGAGAAGGAGAATAAAATGATAGAAGAATTCGATGAATCTGACCTAAATCTAAGATCTACAGTGATTTTTAAGCAGATTTTTTTTGAAATTACCTATTTAAGAAGGCACAAGGGATGTTTTCTAAGGTTGGTTCATTGTTGATTGGTGATCTTAAGGAGAAGTTGTGAGGAGAAGAGCAATATAGGAGAAGTGTGAAGAAATTAGTGAATTATGATTGCTTGAAGGGATGCCAACAATATCAATGATGGAGATGATAATGCAAGCTAGTCAATGAACTAACAGATGAGTGAATGGAAATATGGATTTTCAAAGTGAGTTATATTTTATAGATCAAACCTTGTGTTACATTCTAACCATTATGATAGTCAAAATCCTTTAATCAAGGTTGACCTAACAATCATTTTGTAAATCCTTTAATTAAGGTGAAAATCTAATGGAATGATCCAAAGTCCTTTGATAAGTCCACTCCTAATAGTGTGATTAATGTTGACATTATGGTCAAGTTTGTTTATTAGTGACTCACAATAGTCAATTGGTTAGCAACTACCAAGCTTATCTTGTAGTCTATAGTTACTACCTGAGAAATATAGTTGTTACCAAGTTCTATAGTTGCTATTTAGTTCTAGAATCAGTATGCAGTTTACACTGAGCAATATCTACCGAGTTGATAAGTGAGAGTGCAAACCAAGCTTCATAGTGTTAACCAAGTTGCACAGTGTCAATTGTGGTCTCCAGTATCTACCGAGTTCACAGTATCAGTGATGTGAATCTAATGTTGACTGAGCCAAGGACGAGAATACTGAGCTTGTAGTGTTAGTGTTGACTGATCCATGCAATGTCAATCAAGTGATTCAATTTATATGTCAACTTTCACAGTGTTCATTGAGTCACCAATGTTGATTGAGTTCAAAAAACTTAGAAGTGATTAGTATGAGCCAAGCTTGTACTTCTACCAAGTGCATGACAATGTCGAGTGTTGACAATGGTTACCGAGTATCAATACCTCACCAAGTTTGTCTTCAGAACCTGAGTGCCAGTAGTTGAGTTGACTTTGTGTATTTTGGCAAAACTTGTATTGTAGCCAACTTTGTTGAATTGTAATTTGGATTGATATATATGTAATGTATTGTATCACATCCAAATTAATAAGAAGAAGAAAGTATGAAGAGCAGAAGTGCGAATTAAGAAGGCTACAAGCAATATAAGGAGCAATACATATTTATCTATCACAGCAAGGTGATCATTACACTTCAAAGGAATCTTGTTAGAAATGGAAAAAGAAATATGTAAATAAGCAAAACCAGGAAAGAATCTAAGCGAGTTAATGCATGAAAAGATATTACCATAAGATAGGAGAGAGAAAGCTTCAAGATCCAACACCATGAGTCAAGATATTTGAAAAGGGGAAAGCAAAGAAAACCCCTTGTGACATTATGAATGAGGCATGAAAATCCTAAGAAGAGTGAGAGAGAGAGAGAGAGCAATTGCTCATACAATAATTGAGAAGAGGAAGAAACCTCATTAGAAATGAGAGAGAGGAGGGTCATCTCTTAAATAGAGATGAGAGAGAGGAGTTAGAATGTAACTCCCATGTCTATGAATGCCACCATTCATAAGTGTGTGAGGCCAAGTGTGAGATTCCTCTTAAGGAGGAATAATCTAAATTACAAATTACAATAAATATTTGTCCTCACATATTCCACTAGAGGACAAAATAAGATGTAGTGGAAAAAGGACAAAAAAGAAATATATTAGGATACCTTGGCTTATATCCTAATATATTATAACAATAAAGAAAGGAGGTCTAACCTTGGTTTATAAACACACCAAGGAAAGATTACAACTTCTAACAACCCCCTTTTAATCTTTACTTGGGGTAATTATATCAAGGGGTATTAAACCCAAATTTTTACAATGAAATTCTAAAAAGCAGCAACTTGATCTTTGAGAATGTCTTCAATTATGTGAAAGGTTTCTTGTGAGTGTAGGTAGATCTTCATAGAACTGAGTGGATAGGTCATTAAAGTACACCAAATCTTGTATGTGTCTGGATGGATTACCTGAAAAACATAGATACAAGAAACAAGGGAACTATCCACAAGAAGTATTTCATCTTATATGCAAATTAGAAATGCTTTCGAATAATGATAATAAAACTCTCATAGAGAAACAATGAGAAAATAAAAACATGTTACCACAAAACAATGGAGATAACCTGATATCAAAATGAAGTATAAGCTCAAAATATTATCAAAAAGTTTGATCAGTATTCTCATTAAAGGTATATTGTACTAATGACCACAGACAAGGCCAACTAATGATACTTGCATCAACATTGCATCAATCACGTGGATATATATAGTCCACTTAATGAATCATCTCACTGCAAGTTAATGGGGGTGTCCCTCCATAACATGCATGACTCATGTTCTAAGAAAAAAAGTATGCAAATCATTATCACATTAATATATGAAAATAAAGTAAAAGGAGAGACATGTTGATCAAATTAGTATTATCAAGATTTTTGTTAGGATACTCAAATGAATGAATTATGAGGATGTAACAACATATTGCCTTCAAATTGGAAATCCATCATGGACAAGCAAGATCATTGCCACGATAAAAAAATCATCATGGGTCAAAACAAGTTTCTCAAATAGAGTCTCCAATATTGGAGTGCTCCAAGATATGGTAGCCTCATCACCTATACACTAAAAAATGAGCAAGGTGTAGGAAGTCATACCATGAATAAATCACAACTAGGAGCATACACCGAGGAGGCAAGGAGATTGGAATGGGAAATCCCCATAAAATATCATCCTCGCATGAGGAACAAAAATGGAACAACATGGAGGGAAACTCCATAAATATCAACCTTTCAAAGTAGAGCATATAGAATCAAATGGAGGGAAACTCCATATAAATATTAATCTTTCAAAGTGGAACCAATAGAACCAAATGGAGGGAAACTCCATAAAGAAATTATCCTATCAGAGTGGAACAGATAGGATCAAATGGAGGGAAACTCCATATAAAATGAGTGCACACCAATATAAGATGGAGTTATACTCCATGGACCAGAGAAGGAAACTATGTATCAGTTATACTGAGGGGACCTACATAGTTATCCTTGAAAAAATTGGCTCCCTATGCAACTCAAAACAAAATATCATATAAATCATGTATATCAATGGTATAAAACCATAAAGTTCCAACATGGGTATAGAATGATGCTATAAAAGCATAATAGTGCAACTATGTGCAAATCAAAATATCACAATAAGGTTGAAGGCAAATGTGTAAGATAACCCATAATCCAATTGAAATTAAAGTAAGTGCAGAGATCATATTACTTAGCTTTATCAATGAAAAAATAAATAAAATATGGATATCAGGTATAAAACTCCATTGAGGGTAAACATGAGTATTGAATTCATTTTCTGAAAGTATATATCAATAGTTATAAAAAATTATATATTTATTTGGGTATATATGTGTGCACCCATATATACTTAAATAAATATGTCTAAAATATACCATTAAACCAAAAATATCATGCTATCAAATCACACAATTAAAATCATAGAAAATAGGATCATATGAAAGCCAAATAGATGACATGCTTTTCCTTGTTAGGAGATCAAGAACTTGGATGAAAGTCTTATATATTTAAGGAACAAGGGATGTTTGACAAGGAAAAAATATTTAATGAGAAAATAAAGCAAACATGTTAGATAGCACAAGAGAAAATTGAATGTCAAGTGTAATATTTCATTTTTAGAGGGGATTATAAGATTAATCAATACTTACCTTTGAAAGATTAATACACTATTTGATGTAATCAAACTCAATAGTCCTAGTAAAAAGCCTCTTATAAATTATAAATAAAAATTTAATATATAAAAAATTAAATTATTTTCCAAACAAAATTAAAAAAAAACTTGTTTGAGAAAATTATAAATCTTGTACAAAGCTCATTTTCAAAAAAAATCATATAAGGAATATTTTTTTTAAAAATGATTTAAGCACAAAAGACAATACTATAAGAAAAAACTAAATGAAATTTAATATTAAAACTTTTACTTAAAATATCATATTCTTTTAAAAAAATTGAAAAGGTGAATTAAAAAAGTGTTTTAAAACTTTTTGTTCAAACTTTTACTAAAAACTAAAGTTACTAAACTAAACCATGTGCTTCCAAAATTTGAAAGGATCCTCACGTTATTTAAATGTCATAATTTGAAAAGATATTGTAGTAGAGTCTTTTGCTTTTAAAAAATAAGGAGAATCATGATAGAGAAATATGAGACCTCAAAAAAAAGGGCAGCGATAGAACCGAATACGATAATAAAATATGTTTGATGATTAAATGTTTAGAAAGATGAAAGAGAGAGACGTTACACAATGATAGTGCCTGCATAAAAGAAGAGAATAAAAATGATTTAAAAGAAGACGTTTTAAACGTAAATATTGTACAAATAGCACAGAATAAAATACTAATGATATACACACATAGAGAGAATAAAATCTATTCTAAATTAAGGATTGAGGTCTAAACTCGAGCAAATAGGGGAAAATAAGCCTGGCTGCAAAATGGTGTTCTTTTCTCGACTCTTCCTACGATCTTTCCACTCTTCTTTGCGAGAACATTGCAAAAAGGGTTTTCCCGTGCGAAGAGTACCCTAACGTGGCAAACGAGCGGCATTATGCATACAAAGTTTGCGACAAGCTGAGGAAAAATGTAGAAGAGTTGTCTCTGATCATGATGGCAATATTTTGTGGTTTTTAGTTTTCGTAATGGTGTATATTTTGGTTTCTAGGGTTTTGAATTGCAATACTAGAAGTAGCATTCCTGATTTCAACTACATGAGATGCATCTAATGCATCTCAATCTAGAAATAGATGCATTTATTTCAGCATGGAATGTAAAAAACCTTTAAATGATGACATATTTGGTTTGTATGTTTCTGATGACGAAAATATTTTTGTGTTGCTTTTCATTTTCACAGTGTTCAAGTACATAGTGAAGGAGAATTCAGTGTTGCAGGTGACGAAGGAGGCGTTCTAGAGTTGCAACACGACAGTGCCACTTACGAGCTATGATGACGGGCAAACTGTGTTCAAGTTCCCAAGGTCTGGGCCATTCTACTTCATCAGTGGCACAGAGGGGTGTTGTGACAAGGGCCAGAAGCTCGTGGTTGTTGTCATGTCGTAGGGCAGCCGCGGTAATGCTGGTGCACCATCTGCATCCCTTGCTTTCGCTCATTTTGGCACAGTTCCCTCCTAGAAGTAGAGCTTACCAGAGCGAAAATAGCAAGAACAAGAACAAAATCAATTTTTAGAACTACAAAAAAACTTCCTGAAGCAAGACGAGGAAAGATTTAACCAGTTTCTTGAAGAAGTGGAAAGAGGGGAACAGAAAATAGCTGCCAGAGCTCTGCTTCCTCACAAAATTGTTACCAAAGCACATTCAAAGAGGTCCAGTTAGAGGAATTTTACTAAAGCTTTAAGAGGAGGAACGAAGAGAGATGAGGATAAATGAATGTGTTCACCAACATGCAATAACAGTCTTGAATCAAAAGTCCGCCTTCTATAATGCTATGATGGATTCCTATAGGTTGCTCAAAAGACCCCATTTGGGTACAGGCTGGGAAGATGCTGATAAAGGTTGTGTAGTTTGTTTCACACCTGCTAATTGCATTTGGCCAATTCTTTCTCAGCAATCACAGTTTGTGCGCATATCTGGCAAATATTGTGAGTGAGGAGGGGTGCTTACCTTTAATGAGCATTAACACCCATGGTTGAGCAAAGAAGCAACCTAGGATTGCAGTGGCTATTGAGCATACAATGTTGAATTGCTTGAAATATGTTTTAAAAAAAAACATTCTTCTTCCATGTAGGCATAAAGAAATGTCTATCTAGCCACCTGGATTCATTATTTGAATCAGGCAGAGTCTCTGAAGAGACGTTACTTAAGAACTACACAAGAGGGACGAGGGAAATGCTCGGGCTGAAGTCTTTATAGGCTTGACCGTGGACATGCAAAATGAGCAATAGGACAAAAAATAAAATGAAATTGAAAGTGCAGTAAGAGTATTTTAGATTTTGATTAATCTAAAAAACAATCCAAAGTTGTACAACTAAACTGTTATATATTAAAAAGAAATGCAAGAGCAATGTTAATAACAAATCAATATTTTAAAAAAATTAATGAAACCTCTAAGAATAGAATAGTTTTTTTTGTAAAAAAAAAAATAGATATACAACCTGCAAAAAGGCTATTAGAATTAAGTTCCTCTAGTTTTGACAACAAGCCTTTCAAGACAAGAGGAAAAATAAAAATAAAAAATTGCATGAAAATTCCTCTTTGATGGCAAGCCTTCCAAAGGGGGTTAGATGAAAACTAATAGAAAATAAGAAGCAACCTGCACAAATTAGAGCAAATAGAAGTTAATCGGGTTTGGCAATAAACCAGCCAAACCCCCAAAAAAAATTCAATTTCTTCCAACTTAAGAAGATTAAAAAGGAAATTAGTGAAATATCTCTCAAGAGTCTCCTTCAAATCATACCTTCATGCAAACACTCAAAAACAAAGATTAAACTGCTCTGATACCATGTTAGAAATGGAAAAAGAAATATGTAAATAAGCAAAACCAGGAAAGAATCTAAGCAAGTTAATGCATGAAAAGATATTACCATAAGATAGGAGATAGAAAGCTTCAAGATCCAACACCATGAGTCAAGATATTTGAAAAGGGGAAAGCAAAGAAAACCCCCTGTGACATTATGAATGAGGCATGGAAAGCCTAAGAAGAGTGAGAGAGAGAGAGAGCAATCGCTCATATAATAATTGAGAAGAGGAAGAAACCTCATTAGAAATGAGAGAGGAGGGTCATCTCTTAAATAGAGATGAGAGAGAGGAGTTAGAATGTAACTCCCATGTCTATGAATGCCACCATTCATAAGGGTGCGAGGCCAAGTGTGAGATTCCTCTTAAGGAGGAATAATCTAAATTACAAATTACAATAAATATTTGTCCTGACATATTCCACTAGAGGACAAAATAAGATGTAGTGGAAAAAGGACAAAAAAGAAATATATTAGGATACCTTGGCTTATATCCTAATATATTATAACAATAAAGAAAGGAGGTCTAACCTTAGTTTATAAACACACCAAGGAAAGATTACAACTTCTAACAAATCTCAACAAACAAATTAGAGTTTTAGATCAAAGATTAGCCACTAGCTCATCCTAATGGGTGTATCAGTTAAATCCTTTTACAAGGTAGACTTAACAATCTTTTGCAAATCTCTTTACCAAGTGCATAATTCATTGTATATTTTGTAGTTCCTTTAACAAGGTGGACCTAGCAGTCCTTATTGCTCCTAACAGGGTAGATCATCAGAAGTGATCAATTGTAAGCCTTAAAAGGTTAACTTTATACTATAGTACTAAAGCTTGTGGGTATCATCCCCACCCTAGTTTTACTTTCTATTTGGAAGGTTTTTGGATCACCATATCTTCTGTCAAACTATTATGAATGTTTTAATAATTTCAATCTTTTATGCATGCAATTAGATCATAATATATATGTAGGATTAATTGGTGAAATATGATTAAGTTTTATTGGTTCTTGATTCACCCCTCCCCTCTCAGTAACCTAGCCTATCCTATATTTCCAACAATTGGTATTAGAGCTTTTTGGTTCTTAGATAAAAGTTTAACAACTTGAGAAAAGATTAGAGGCAATGAAGGTATACAGGCTAGATAAGGCTATTGACAATAAAAATTTGGATTTGGAATTGGTTATTGGAAAACTAAAGAAAGCAATGAAGCAACTCTCTCAATAATTAAAAAGAAGAAAAGATCTTGCAGTACAAATGAATGACAATCTCTACACTAAAGAAAGAATTGAAGATATTTAGCCAAAAAGAAACTCAAATGAAGCTAATGAGGCAATCAAAGACCTATTAGAAAAGGATTGCAATCTTCAAGAAGAATTTAGAAAGATGAAAAGAGAACAAGAAATTCAGTAAGCTAGATTATGTGAAGTCATGGAAGAAAAAGACAAAGCCAAAGAAGAGATAGAAGAAAAGAATAATGAAATTCAACATCTATCCCTTTAGCAAACAAACTTCATTGATCAACTTACTAATGTAAATGAAGAGATCATGAATCTTAGACTAGAGAATGAAAGATTGCAAAATGATCTAAACATTGAAAATAAAACTAATGAGAGAATGTTTAAATCTCAAGCAGACATGAATCAATTGAATGAGCAAAGTCAAAATAGACAAAAAGGCAAAGAGCAGAATAGGATACATAGAAGAAGGTGAATCATCCAAGAAAGGAGCTCAAAGGAATAAAAAGCCTACATGCAATCACTGTGGTAAGTTAGGTCACATATCAAAAAAATGTTGGAGTAATGGTAAAGAAAACTTCAATGGAAAGTGTTACAATTGCAATAAGCATGATCATAGAGCAAGTGAATGCAAAGAGAAATTTAAGTTTGAAGGTAAATGTCACAAGTGCAAGAAGCATGGACATGAATTTTTTGAGAATGCAAGTCTGATTCATGAAGCTCATGTCACTCAAGAATTGGGTGACTCAAGCATTTCAACTTGATCTCCCATAGGAGTGACTAGAATTGAGACTCTAAAGGAGACATCTTACATCAATTTCAGCTAGCTAGAAGGAAAGATCCATATCAACATTCAAGATGCAAAGGGATCATTAAGTGACTATGGAAAATCAAGACCTTACCGAGCTAAGTCAAGTTGTAACATCCTACCAAGCAAGGTTAGTATACACCGAAACATTGTCTAGACACCAAGCTATGAATGACTCTACCAAGCATTAAGGTTGAACCAAGTGGAAGACAATTTGTCACTGAATGAGCAATTGTACCAAGCATTTATGGCAATTGAAAAGTGAAAATTTGTTAAAAGGAAGGAAATTGAATTCATTTATCACTGTGAATTTTTGAAGAGCTATTTACAAAGGGTGATTTATGTACTTCCAAGCGATCTGTGTGTTTTTTGTTGAACAATTTCATGTTTTCATAAACCCTACTAAGCATGGCATCTTCTAGCAACAAAACTAAGAAAGGGTCTGAGATGTTGGTTCGAGGAGTCGATTGGAAATCACTAGACTGTTGGTCAAATAAATAGTATTAACAAATGAGTGTCAATACACTTAACCATTTTCACTATACATGCCGAGTACACAATGCATGTTGAGCCATAATTTCAATAGGTGTTGAGTCACAGTTAGTGCCGAGTAGATCATAGTATAGTATGTGCCAAGTGATACATAATTGTTCATGTGTCGAGTAACAGAATTATTCAGATGCCAAGCAATTCATAACAACATATGCCAAGCAATAAAAGATATAATAGGTGCCGAGAAAACCAAAAAATGTAGTTAATGCCGAGCAATCAAGAAATAATATGTGCCAAGCATCAATAATACTTCATGTGCCAAGCAACATAGGATCAACATAAGAGTTTGTATTTGCACAAACTAAAATGTGAACCATTTTTTGAGCTGACTTAGAGAAACTTTGAAGGAGAAAAAGGATAAGGACGAATCATTTACATTCCCTGTGTAATCTGCATGCAACCAATTAGAAAAATGGTGAAGGCATTCAACCAATAAGAAAAATGAAAAGTATGAGTGGGAATTCGAGATTCAATATGGATCATAGATCCATAACTAACCCTAAGTCTTCGCATTCTTTATAAGGAGAACAAATGTACCATTGTATGTGTGGAAAGAAAATAGCATAAGGGGAGATTATAGCAAAATTTGAGTGTGAAGAGAAAATACTTAGTGGAAAGGACAACATTTATACATCCAGTTGATCAGAACAAAATAGGGGACATATTTAGAGATCAGATCTAGTAGAGATCAGAAGAGAAAGAGCAGATCAAGTGCTTGAATTGAGCAATTTGAGATTGCATTCAATCAGGTTAAATGTTCTTATACTCTCTCACAATTGTATTAGAGGTTGAAATCCTATGTTGATAGGTTAGCTTAACAGCTAGGTAGGAGAGCCTTTGGAGAAGGTTAAGAAAGTCGTAATCCTATTTACCTATCTCTAAAGGCATCATTAATTAAATTTCTATTTAATTAATCCTTTGCCATCCCCTAGCTGATTAATTTAATTAATCATCTACAGTCCTAATTGATAAATCAAATAACCCATCATTTATCAATTAAATTCTATTCTCTTATGTAAATCCAAAACCTTCATTTATTAAATAAGTCTATTTGATAAATAAAGGCCTCAAATCTAATAGCCCCTAACCTATCCTTAATCCTCCATTTAGCCTAATCCACCCCATCCACCCATACTAACTAAGCTTAGCCACTAACTCACCCACCCTCATCAATACCATCCACTTGCACATCTCTAACATCCTTAAACTAATCCTAACCCAAGCCTAACCCATCCCCTAATCATTTGCACAATCCTAAATGAGATTAAGACTTTCCTAAACCAAGCCAAAGTCTCCCCTCAAAATATCCCAACCACCAAGCCATAAAAGCTCTTACAAAGCCATGAATGACTCTTACAAGCCCATTCATTGCTCTTACAAGCCATTATGAGGGTCTTTATGAGCTTTGAGCCTCCTTTGTTGACTCCTCAATCCCTCTTGCCCTAACCAATGACCCTGTAACATGTGTCACTCCTTGATTGGTTGTAAAGAAGCACAATCCATGTGCTCTCCTCTCATTCAATCTGAGCCCTCCATAAGCTTTCTCCTTTCCTTGCATCCTAGCCCTTGATCCCTCAAGCCCTTTTCCTATTTAAGGAATCCCCTCCCAAGCCATTTTAATCACAATCCATCAAGTAAACTTATAATGTTGTTTTGAGAAGCCATTTTACCAATCTCACTCATTCACACCAAAAAGCCATAAAAAATCCATTGAAGCCTTTGAAAGCAATTGAACATACATCATATCAAATAGACACACCCATACATCAAGTGATCATCCTCATTGAGAGAGCCTATCCATGGCTCATATTCTCATTTGAGGATCTCACTTTGTCTCTCTTGAAGTTTATATTAATTTTGTTAGTTAATGCTTTGGTTTTTAAATAGATTAGCGTTTCTTGCTAAAACAGTAGTGTATACACTATTAAGTTAGGTGGTTTTAACAACCTTTATGTAAATCCTTTAATAAGGTGACACTTCATGTAAAGTGTTTGTAAATCCTTTCAACAAGTCACATTTAACAATGTGTTGTAGCCTTTAATAGGGTAGGCCTTTAACAGGGCAAACCATCAAAAGTGGTTGAACTCATTGTTGTAGCAATTTTTGTGGGTGTCATCCCCACCCTAGTTTTACCTTCTTATTCTTGGAGGGTTTCTGGGTTACCAAATCTCTATGTTATGTGTTGATGCATGCTTTCATTTCATGCTTATTTATATGTTTACATGCATACAAATTATTTTTCAAATATGTGTTAATAAGGGTTTGAAAGGATTAAAAAGGTTACTTAATTCACCACCGCCCCCGCCCCCTCACCCCCACCTCTTAGAAGTACTCTTTCCATTTGAACATTCCAACAATTGGTATCAAAGCACTAGTTCTTTCAAGAAGAAGCCTAATAGCTTAGAGAAAAAGGTCAGAAGATGGAAGTTTTCAAACTTGGGAAGATCATTGACAATTAGGTGATTGATGTGCAACTAGCTTTACACAAAGTGGAGAAGCCAGGGAGGAACTGAGAAAATCTTTGAAAAGAAGAAAGGAGATAGCCATAGCTGAAAATGACATACACTACAAGGAGATTGACACCTCACAAGTGTTTTACAATGGAAACTCCAAGGAATTTGATGCAGCAATAGCAGAATTAATGGAGAAGAACAGAGCACAAGCAGATTACTCAAGCTTGAACAAGAATCACAAGCTATAATGCTTTGTGAAGTAACTGAACAAAATAAAAGAGCTATTGAAGACAAGGCCATGGTGGAAGATGACAAGAGAAATCTCATCAATAGGCTGGAAGAAAAGACAATTGAATTTGAAAAGATTTTAAACATGCAGTTAGACACCTTAAGCCATATGATGAATGCTCATCATGAGCTAAACATGAAGGATATTGAGATCTCCACCTTGAAGATACAAAATGAAATTTTATAGAATGAATTGAAGAGAGAAAAGGAAATAGCAGAAAGTTACAACAAACCCAATGAGGCCATTAAGTACTTTGAGCAATTGCTGAAATCACCAAGGGCTACTAATGACACTACAGGACTTGGCTACATCAGCACTTAATAAGGAGAATCATCCAAGGTTGTAGAAGAAAGAAGCAACAAAGGTAAGAACACTAAACCTACTTGTCATTTCTATGGTAAAAAGGGACATACCTCTAATGTGTGCAGAAGCAAGAAGAGTCATCAGCATGATAAGCCTACAAATGCAAATTTCTATTACAAGTGCAAAAACCAAGGACATTTAACACAAGACTGTAGAACCAAGACCATGAGGACACCAAGATTTGAGGGTCATTGCTACAACTACAAAAAATACGAACATAGAGAATTTGAATGTAGACCAAAGCGTATGTGGACACCTAATCAACCTGCAAGAGGAATCAATCATGCACATCACTACAAGAGGGATTACAATACCAGATATAGCTGTCACTATTGTCAAGAGTATGGGAACATTCCTAAAAATTGAATAAGGACACATTTCAAGGGAAGTTATAGCAGGTGGTTAAACCAAACTACATGTTTTAGTTGCTTGAAGATTGGTCATATTAGCAGAAATTGTCCAACAAAGGCCAAGGCACCCAAGACTGAAGTTAACAAGGGCAAAGAAAAAGTTGATGTTGAACACATTAGGGAATATATGAAGAAGACATGGCAAAAGAAAGGTGAATCCAACACATCAAATGTAGAGACACTTCACCCAAGAGGTCAAGTGATCACACCTCATCAAATTAAGCATTAGAAAGGCACATGGGGCTGATACATATAAAGATGTATCATACATCAGCCCAAAAGAACATAGGAGCACTACAAAGAAGAAATTAGCATAAGTAAGATGTCAAGATAAAAGTTGGAAGATGATGCCGAGTTACCTCTAGTTGCCAAGTAAAACTCTAGTACATGCCAAGTTGAACAGTTTAGTAGTTGCTGAGTAAGACTTGATAGTGGCTACCGAGCAATTAACAAGATTAATAGTTGCCGAGTAAATAAAATAGAATTGATGCCAAGTTGGAAAATCCTTTGGAAGCCGAATGACAACTGTAAGCATAAATGCAATGAATGCTAGGTTATGCTAGGTTTCAAGCCTAATAAAAGTGAAAATCGTTCATTTTTTAATTATTCGAACAAAGAGCAGAAACAAGCAGAGCGATTGAGCAATTTCCTAGTGATCAAAAGGCAATTTGCAGTGATTCAACAACAACCCAACTCCGTTTCATCGATTTACCAGGTATTTCATTCAAGTGTCAAGTTACACAGTTTGAAAAGTTTGTTTAAATAGTAAACCCTAGTTTGGTTAGAAATGGCATTTGGTTCTAAGTCTACAAAGGGAAAGGAAGATTTGGAAATTCAATTGGTTAGCAATGAAGTTAAACAACCTGAGTTCAAGCCAATCCTAGAGGTTGCCTAAAAAAATGATCTCACTGGTGCCCTATCCATGATTCTTGATAAAGTAGTAATGGTTTAGGATGTACACAAATGCTACAACTATAAAATTGGAGCCATAAGAGATTTGGAGATTTTTAATGCATTTGATAAACTCTATGAAAATGGGAAACTTAAAGATGAATTCTCCATAGTTGAGAAGAAGGGTCTGACCAAAACCCTAGTTTTCCCTATTGTCTTTAAAACAAAATGGATATGCATTGTGTTGAGCAAAATCCATGATGGAGCTTTTAGGCTAGAAATAGGGCTAGTAAAGTATACAAAGAAAATTGTACATAGGGTTACTGGTATTCCAACCCTAGATCGGCCCAAGACCCTAAGGAATGATAAGAGGGAGGTGATTGAGAAAAACACTGGTGCCAAATGGAGCAATAGGGGCATGAAAATAGACACCATCAAAGACCCCCTACTAGATTTTTCTATAAGGATTATATCTCACAAATTTTACCAATCTAGTAGGTTGAACAATGTACCTTGCATAGTAGTAGATGTTGCCTACAAGCTAGTGAAAAAGGATCATACTTATGATCTTGCAGAGTTGATGATGCAACAAATCAATGAAAACTTGGGAACCATAAGGAAATCAAAAGGGGTTGGGCTCAATGCAAATTTGGCTCAGTTTTGGTTTGCATGTTTTTCTACATTATGAAAGAATTACCTTTAGTAGGCAAGGTGAAATGGGATCCAAATAAGACCATCGTTGACCAAATAAATGGATTCATTGATCGAATGGGTGAGAATTTTGATGCCCAAATGACTAGCTATTTTGAGGACTTCAAGAAGTCCATGAAACAAAGAATGAGGATACGAGTCTCACTGGTTGAGAAGCATGAAAAGGACATTTGTTTTCTAGTGGATCAGGCTTCAATAGCTATTACAACATTACTTGCAGAGGAAATTGATAAAACTGCAAAATATTTTGGAACCTATGACATTGTTAAATCAAGAGTGGTAACAAACCTCAAAGCAGCCTCAATAGTGAAGAAGAAGGATAAACTGGTCAAGAAGATCAAAAAGAAATTTGGTGTTGAAGAGGTAGCACAATAGAGGAAGAGGAAGCAGATGAAGAAGAGGATGACAATAAAAAAGATGAGGATGAGCTAGAGCAAGGGCCACTTCAGTTAACCCAAGGCCTACGTGAAGATGAGGATGAGAGTGCCAAGGAAGGATAAGCCAAGGAAACATCCATCCAAACCAAGATCACCAAAAGAAAGGAAAATGCACCACCTGCTCCTTAGTCCAAGCCAAAGAAAGTGGCAAAGCCTACACCTAAGAAGCCTACTACAAGAGCTACTATGAGAGCTACTACACAAAAGGCAAAAGAAGAGGCAACAAAGAGGAAGGAATCCACTGAGAAGACTGCAGATGAGCGAAAGAAAAGAAGAAAATTTGTGGCTCAACCTGATTTAGATGAAGAAAGGACATAATAAGAACAAAATAGTCAGTTTAAAGTGATAAGTCATCCACCTAAGTCTTCAATTGACAAATTATTTGCTAAGATTAGGAATGGTGACTTGAATGATTTGAAGAATGTAGATTTTAATAAGCTCACAAAGGATGAGCAAAATAAAATAGAGAAATCTGTCTATAGTATGATGGAAGAATATAAACATACACCTCTTGAATTGGATAGCTCATTGCCAAAGGAATTATATAATATTGTAAAGGATAAATGGCATTTTTTTTTGCAAATTGAGAAGCAAATAAGGGAGTCTACCTTAGCAAGAATGTTGCTTGATTTGACTAAAAGTCAAATAACAAATGTAGTCAAGAGACACAAAAACATATTTACTCGCAAATACAGGGCATTTAGTATTCTACAAAACAAAATTGAAGAGGTTGTGAGCAAATCCACAAAAGTGTGGAAGATTATTTACAAGAAAATTGATGATGTATTTGATGAAGAATACAAGGCAGAAGCAAGTGCCAAAACAAAGGAGATAAAAGAAGCAAGAAGGAAGAAAATAGAGGAGAACAAAGTGGAGGAAGAAAAGAAGGATGAAGAAGAAAAGGAGGAGGAAATGAGTAAAGAAGAAGAAAAGGGGACATATGAGCAACAAGAACAGAGTGTGCAGGACACACAACTGCCACCTCCTAGTCCTTCTCATTCTACCATCACACCTGTAGAGACAATCAAGATAAAGGATATTATTGACACTTTTGGTCAAAACACTAATCCATTAATTGCAGAGGATCTAGCAAAGATCCTTGACCAATCAACACAAGTAGCTAGACTATGTTCAAGCCCAATATTGGTCAGTGTTGATGAATTGCAAAAGGCAGTAGTGAAATCAAAGGAAGTCAAGGTGAAAACACAAGAACCACCTATGACCACACAATCTACTGGAATTATACTTCTTCCACCTCCATCTCCACCAAAAGCAATCACATTGTAAGCACTTTAGGAGTTGAGTGCAGCAGCAAGGGATGATAAAGACAAATTAGTACAATCAACAGGTACACCCCCAGCCAGAATGATAGCAGAAGAGAAATAAACTGAAGAGAAAGAAGAGACAAAAGATAAGGAGGAATCTACAATACAAACTTTGGTTGAACTACCCAAAACAAGTACTCCCACTCAAACTCTTTAGCAGCCAAGCACTAAAACACTAGCATTGCAAATTAGAACACCAAGCTTGAGCTCAACAAAAGTAGCCAGTAAACTTCATTATGGAATTCCTGAGCTTGATGAAGAAATAAAGATACCCTACTATGAATCCAACACTCTCACAGAAGAAAAGATGAATGAAATACAAAGTGCATTGGATAGAAGAAGGAGACAAGAGGCACTTAGAAAGGATTACAAATATAGACAAGCATTAAATGAAATCAAGGACATATTCATGGATGCCTTCAGCCTATAGTCTCCAGATGAGTCAAGACCAATTATAGAGCAACTATCAAATATAGTTGATCAGATGACAAATGAGGACTATGACACCAACGCCAAATTAATGGAATGGTTAGAAAAGAAGTTCCAAGGTAAGGTTAATCAGAAGATATCAAATAACATCATTTTGGGACAAGTTCACCTGGCTAAGAAATTAGATAGAGTCAAAGTTGTACTTGGGAATATATTCTCCCTCTACAACAAGTTGTGTGATTTTTCCAATTTCACACAAGAAACTGGCCAAAATATATTGAGCTTGGAAAGAAATCTAAAGATTTCATGCATACAACTTCCTACCAATCTAGCTTAAAGTGAGAAGCATTTTGGTTAGATGCTTCACACTCAAAGGGAACTAGCTGTATTAACAGCAAAAGAGGCTAATATAAAAGCCAAGCTAATGCAAATTCAATCCTCCATCACCCCTCACTTGGAAGTACTTCACAAGGAGCATATGTATGTAGAGACAGTCCTGAAGAAAGATCCTAATCTTTCTACACATGAAGGACTTATAGACCTAGCAGTAGATCTTGCAATCCAACACAAGTCATTGGATATTGCATTAAACAACAAGGATGCAGCTTTGAAGATAATCTTGGAGGTCAATAGCTCATTTTTGGCTAAACATGGTATTACTCCATAGAACCGTTTGACATCAGTGTCAATAAGGGGGAGATATATTATAGGGGGAGTAATGAGAAAAGGAGGAGATATGTAGACACTATGGGTAATTACCAAATTTTGATCATTTTGATTACATTCTTTCACTCCATTTTGAGAATAAAGTAGAACGATTATAAATAATAAAAAATGGGGGGGGGGGGGGGGGTGGAAGACAAGGAATGATAAAGGAACGAAGGAGAGATGATTTTTTTTGGTAATCACATGGAATACAAGGACATCACAAAGATCAGATACAACATATAGGCTTAGAATGCAGAAATAGGTCAAAGGACAGAGAGGATCAGGCACATTGGCATAGAATTCCACTTTCAAAAGCATAATCAACTCAGAGGGAGTCATAAGGTATATTGCTACTCATAATTTTTTGAAATTTTGCATGTAAGCTGAGCAAGTAAAGAATGTACTCAATAAGGTTAGGATCACAAATGCTTAGTTAAGTATTTTTGACACTCATGTCAAAGGGGGAGATTGTTGGTCAAATAAATAGTATTGACAAATGAGTGTCAACAAACTTAACCATTTTCACTATACATGCTAAGTACACAATGCATGCCGAGCCAAAATTTTAATAGGTGCTAGGTCACAGTTAGTACCGAGCAGATCATAGGATAGTATGTGTCGAGTGATACATAATTGTTGATGTGCCAAGTAATAGAATCATTCAGATGCCAAGCAATTCAGAAAAATATATGCCAAGCAATATAGGATATAACAGGTGCCGAGCAAACTAGAAAACATAGTTGATGTTGAGCAATCAAGAAATAGTATGTGTCGAGCATCAGTAATACTTCATGTGCTGAGCAATGCAGGATCAACATAAGAGTTTGTACTTGAACAAACTAAAATGTGAACCATTTTTGGAGTCGACTTAGAGAAATTTTGAAGGAGAAAAAGGATAAGGACAAATCATTTACATTCCCTATGTAATCTGCATGCAACCAATCAGAAAAATGGTGAAGGCATGCAACCAATAAGAAAAATGCAAAGTATAAGTGGGAATTTGAGATTCAATATGGATTGTAGATCCATACCTAACCCTAAGTCTTCACATTCTTTATAAGGAGAACAAATGTACCATTGTATGTGTGAAAAGAAAAATAGCGAAATTTGAGTGTGAAGAGAAAAGACTTAGTGGAAAGGACAACATTTATACATCCAGTTGATTAGAATAGAATAGGGGACATATTCAAAGATCAGATCTAGTAGAGATCAGAAGAGAAAGAGCAAATCAAGTGCTTGAATCAAGCAATTTGAGATTGCATTCAATCAGGTCAAATATTCTAATACTCTTTCACAATTGTATTAGAGGTTGAAATCCTATGTTGATAGGTTAGCTTAACAGCTAGGTAGGAGAGCCTTTGGAAAAGGTTAAGAAAGTCCTATTAAGTTAGGTGGTTTTAATAGCCTTTATGCAAATCCTTTAACAGGGTGACACTTCATGTAAGGTGTTTGTAAATCCTTTCAACATGTCACATTTAACAATGTGTTGTAGCCTTTAACAAGGCAAGCCTTTAACAAGGCAAGCCTTTAACAGGGAAAACCATTAGAAGTGGTTAAAATCATTGCTACAACAATTTTTGTGGGTGTCATCCCCACCCTAGTTTTACCTTCTTATTCTTGGAGGGTTTTTGGGTTACCAAATCTTTGTGTTATGTTTTGATGCATGCTTTCATTTCATGCTTATTTATATGTTTACATGCATACACATTATTTTTCAGATATGTGTTACTAAGGGTTTGAAAGGATAAAAAAGGTTACTTCTGATTCACCCCCACCCTCTCAGAAGTACTCTTTCCATTTGAACATTCCAACATAGACTTCAATTTGAGTCTGGAAATTGTAGAAGCGCTTGACCCAACTAGAGCTCAGTCATAAATTTCATCCAAGGTATTACTTGTTAACGATATTCGTTCACATTTTTATTGTTCAGTACGAGAAATTGGAACCCTAGAGATGGATGAAACTTTGGAAAAGTTATGTGTTGTGTGTTGAAGCTCGAGCATCAACATTTAGAAACCAAGGGTTTGACACACAGTCTGCATATTCCTTGAGACTTTCAAATAAAATGGATAATGTTTATTCTTAGTTGTGTACACAATGGGCAGTTATGGTTGGAGTAGCCTATTCAAATAACAAAGAAATTTAAGGAGGAGCTAGAATGGAAAACTTCAAATCTCTCAAATATGAAACCAGGAATACAAATGAGAAGAAGCAAGTTGAAGATATGATGATGTCAAAATTGGGAAAATGGAAATTCTCACCTGATCAACTTGTATAGAAAATTCCTAATGAGCTTATGCAAGCAATCAAGACAAGATGGGAAAATGCTAAGAAGACTATAAAAGACATATTTGAACAAACTCTGAAGCAACTCATGCTTTGTCTTAGTGACAAAGAGGTGAAATAATCCATGAAGAAAAATGAAGAAAAGCTCACTTTGAAATTCAACACATGCATGATATTAGTAAATGAAATTGAACATGTGGTGAAGACAACTACAACTACATGGAAGAATGTTTACAAACTTCATTAACCAGATGATTTTTTCATTCATGTCAATGACATAGATGATGAAGATGAAAAGGAAGTTAATGATAATAATGATGAAGAATATATAGAAACAAATGATATAAATCTGGATAATGAGGAGCAAGAACAGGAAGCTATAGAGGAGAATCTCCCTGTGATTTAGATTATTGACGAAACTAACCCAGAGAAGATTGCAACATCAGTAATGGCCTCATTTCCTCACTCTCCAAGAAAATATTTAATGCCATAAAGCTTAGAGAAAGCTTCTTTTGAGTTGGTTGTGGTAATTGCTACAAGACCATGCACCCAACCAATCTCTGCACTTGTTTAGCTGAGTACCATATTGAGTGAAGTGATCATCACTTCATCTACCGAGCAACTAGTGCTTCCTCCATCATCAAAGTTGTCTTCAAAACAACAAGATATTTCTAATGTCAGTACAATATCTACTTTTGTTGGTAGCCCTTCTATTTCTACTATTGTTACTGATGGTTTGTTTTTCCACAGTGCAAAATTTTCCCACAAAATAGGCTTTGAAAAATCAGATAGATGGGAATGAATCTTGTAAGCTAGGGTTTTACCTTTTATAAATTTTACTAACCCTAGGTAGAAACCTTTTAAAATAAAAATTTTGCACCCTAAGTAGACTTGTTAGGTCATGTGCTTCTATTTTGAAAAGCTTGGCAGGTGAATCAGTTTTGAAATTGGTATATTCTTTTGGGAGACCATTTAAGTTCTTTCTTTTTAGTTATCTTTTTCCTCGAAGTCATTTCTACCATTAGATCTCTTCTAGACCTATAGTGGTCATCATGTCACATAAAGAAACTACGAGGATTTTAGCCTATGCGACATGGCGACCATCGCAAAACAGAAAGATGGTGATGTGAAGCAAAAAGTGGGCACTAGGTTTTTAGTTATTTTGAAATTTTTGGTGGTGTGATTGATGTCAAAAATGTTAGGTATCAGAAAGAGGACTAATTGGAATATGCCACGTATTTCGTTACCAATTTTTATAATATCTAGGAGGCCAGTATGTTGCGACCAAAAAATGAAAGAATCCTTCCAGTAGCAACATGGCACCTTGCCAAGAATATGAAAAAGGTAATATTAACAAATGAGACAGGTGCCGTAAAATTTACTATTATTAATGTGGTCATGTGATTATGATGCATTGTCAGAGAAATTAAATACAATGATGACGACGGAAACATGTGATTTTCTTGGCACCAAAATTTCTTAAGCTTAAAGGAGGTCACTATGTTGCAACCAAAAAACCCATGTTTTATGCTGATAGCGACATAGCACCTCACCAGAAAATGGAAAGTGGCAATGGTTTATATTGAAAGGTGGGTCCCAAAAATTCCCTCTTTAGCAATAAGCCACATAATCATTTTGATAGGTTGGTAGCAATTAAGAATGTGTATATTTTTGTGTGCCAAATTCTTTTAAAAGTGTGATGGTTGCTATGTCGTGACCAGAAAACCCATGTTTTATGTCGGTAGTGACAAAGTGCCTTACCGAAAAAGAAAAGACATGGCAGAGCTTGCTTTATTGAATGTTGCAAAAGGATTAAAATATTATACATGATTTGTCAACATGTCAAAGCATTGTTGAGTCACATATGATGTGGAATTCCATTCAGAATGAAGATACATGTATAAGGGGACTGCTAGATCAAAGCATGTCTACGGTAGGTGCTAAGTCATTATGAGAATTTGGTTACTTGTTAATGGTAGTGACACAGTGACTAAAGAGAGAAATGGAGGGACCCACTATAGTCACGTTGAAGCACTAATCAAATACATATCATCAAATTATGATGAATCAACGATGGTTGTTATGTCGCATAAGGATGTCGCTCACTATTTATGCATGGCCACCACATAGTGAGGAGATGACACATGTCCCCAAGTGCTAGTGGGTCCAGACCAATGTGCTAGTAGTAAAAGAAAGGCTTACATGGATAAAGCTTATTGGGTTGACTTCTAGCTTGGCAAGTAGAAAATGAGTCATCCATTCTTGGATCATTGGATTTTTTGGGATCGACGGTGTATTTTCAAAAATAGAAAGTGGTGTCACTCAGTTCTCCTTACAGTTCATTTATGAAAATTGAAAGCTCCTTGTGCAAAATAGGAACATAGTATATTGCAAAAATCTTGCTATTTCTTTCATACACAAACAAATTTTTAGGCTTTCAAAGAGTTCGGAGCTATTAAGAAATCACACTTGGTGTGATCAGAAAGAAAAAGAATTTCCATTTGTCCATAGTAAATTGCAAAATTATAGAGAAAAGGTAGCGGAGAATCAAGCAAGTTCCTGAATTCACCATATATATCAAAGTGTTCTATTTTTCTGTGATTTTTATTCACCATGCCTCCAAAGAAAGTTTTCTTGGGTCAAGAAGACTATTTATCCGGAAATATTTATGATGATCTCCTTGAGTTATTGCCCGAGTCCATAAATGAATCTGCTCAAGTGAAAAAATTAACCTCTCTGAACTCTAGACTGAAGATTGCTGACAGATTATATGATAAGGGAAATTTGGTTAGAGATGCTACTACTTCTAGAACAGGGCTCTACCTATTCAAAAAATGGTTCTCAAAAAGGAAATTATTTTCCCCTCATGGGAATATCTGGAACTTTCACTTGGGAAAACTAGTGGTCCCTAGTGTTTTCATGGATTCTGACCTATTAATGGCTATTGCCAAGAGTTATGATCCAACAATTAGAGTAGTGAGAAGAATGGATGGTGAATGTCTCATCAGAGTGAGCCTTAAGGAAATTTGAGAAGTTTTTGGTCTAGAGCCACTATTAGATTATCATATACCTATTAACCTACTAGATTTGGAGAAGGAATATCTATCTAAAAGGGATAAGGTCAAGCAGGGTGCACTGAGGGCACACATAGGAACAATTGGAAACTTGCTAGTAATCACAACTTCTACTAGGGAACCTTTTAAAAAGGAATATTTCAATTCCTGGGCTGTGGAGATATATATGACTTTGTGTAGGGCTTTTAGTGAGGATGAGTAGAATGTTATGCCTATAAATTATATATATATGATGGCTCAAATTTCTTCTTTTGGTGTTGATATTATTTTTGATTTCGCCTCTTATTTAGCAAAAGAAATCCATATAGGCCTGGTTGGAATTGCCAAGGGCAAGATAGGAAAAACTTTTGGGCACTACTCATTGCTGATGCATATATTCTTGTTTAAAGGTGTGACATATTTTGGGAAAGAAATGGTTTTGAATAGGGAACAATAGGGAGAAACTTTTCCAGTCCAATTATGGAGTGCAAATATGATGTAGGATGTAGTTTAGGCTAGTTTTGTCAAGTTTGATAGGTACTTTGCATCAAAGTTAAGGTGCCTCTTATTAAGGGACAATCCCAGAGTCCCTAGGGCATTAATAAATTTTATCAGGCTCATGGATAACCCCTCTGGTTTGAAAGTATCACACAATTGGGGAGATATTATACCATAATCTATTTCAACTATTTTTAGAATTTATGGCTTCCAAAGGAGCCCTCATGTATTGCCCTACTAGGTGCCTCTAAAAGTAGGAATAGTTGAGATATTGTGGCAGCTGGGAGGATTGGAGGAAATTTATTTGGTAAGAAGACAAAGAGGCTCATTTTTCCCAACTTGTATTGTAGCCCACCATTTTGTAATTACAAAAGGTGGTTGGTTGTCTTTACACTAGTTTCTAGACTGGTATAAGATGGTTGTGTCTCATCCCCATTTTTGTGATATTGAGGGATTTTATGATTTGGTTTTTAGATTCAGAGCTAAGTTTGGTTCCATAAAACATGAACCTTATTACCCTGAGGATATAATAAGGAATGAGTTCTCTTTGCAAGAGCAAGAGACCAAAAAGGAGAAGTGGAGGGTTTTTTCAAGAGTTTTGGAATTTATTCATTATTTTGAAAAAGATTACGAGCCTCTTGATAATGCAAAAATAGAGGCAGATAAAATAAATAAGCTCATGCTTACCTTTCCTAAGATAATGGAAACAATGAATGAGAAGAAACAATTCTTCATTAATGCCTATCCAGATAAAGCCAAAGAGGTCATGAGGAGATTGAAATTCACTCCTAAAATTGGAATAGGGTAGTTAATTATCCAAAAAAGACTAGGCTACAATGTGATCCAAAATAAGAAGGCTACTCTAGACAAAGGTAAGCAAATAATAAGATCAACTAGTGTTGTTTTGGAACAAAGACCTGATCAGCCCTCCCCCAAGAGGCAAAAAATAATAAAAGAACAAGGTCCTCACATTCAGGAATATCCACCTACCCAATCCCCTTTGTAGATTGGAGAGGAGCATCTCACTAGAGAGCAAGTGGAACATCTGGGGTCCCTAGGGGGACTATTTATTACCCAGGCAGAGCTAGAAGAGGGAAATCTTCAAGAACTTCCAATGCCAAGTCTTGATTTGATAGTGGTAGATTAGAAAGGAAGGGAATTGGACCATGTATTAGAATAGGCTAGCCACACATTTTTGTCAGATGATGATTTTGTTAAGTCAAGAGCCTTCTATCAGTTTTCTTGGAGAAAAAAATAGGGATTTTTGAAGAAAGGTGCAATAAATTGAGAGCAGAACATCCAAAGGAAAAGGAAGCAAATGCACAAAACCAAATAAAGGAAGAGATGACACAAGAATTTAAGAATTTGACCTCTGAAGATGGGAGACAAATGGTAAAAGCAGATGGTATTCTACTGCTACCATTGGGATATAGCAGATGCTCTAGTTTTTAATTCTATTTCTAATAAACTAAACATACAAGATAAGAATAAGAAAGAAATAAAAGGTGCCACATTCATGTAGACCATGTTTTAGATTATGGTAAAAGCAGGTTTTGAAGGGCCCTTGAAACCCTTTAACAAAAACAAGAAAGATAGGCAATTAAGACCACCAGGAACAGTCCTAAAACCTATTAAGGAGCAAAAAGAAAATTAGGTTTTACAGGGACTTGAAACCACTAGCAAATTTCAATAAAAGTATCCAGGTTTTACAAGGACCTGGAACCTGAAACAAAGTTTTACCAAAAAATAGGACCAGAACTAGAAACTAGAACCAAAAACATAGACTAGATAAAGGACCTATACATAAATAGAAACAACACAGAAGACCCAAAGCTTCTATTATAGTTTCGTAATCATCTTGACAGTGTAGACCATGTTGCCTTACTCATTTGGTCAATAAGAAAAGGATCCAAGACTATTTCCTCACAGTCAGATGACACTGGATTAATGGGCAAAATAATTGTTAAGAGGGTAGAAGATACAACCAATGTGGAGGCTGCACATTTGAATGTTGGTAGATCTAATCTAGCTTTGGCCACAACAGGGAGAGATGAGTAGGAAAGGTTAGCATTGCAAGATAAGTACGAGAAAGTTTTGGAGGCCTATAATAAAGAAGTTCAATAAAGAATTGAACTTGAAAATAAAATGAGGGGACAATCTTCTAGGCCAAGGATCACATAACCTCACCCACTAGTGGAGCCTTTTAAATCTACTCCCCTTATTGAGATTCTTGATACACCACAGAGGCCACATTATTATATAGCTGAAGATTTTGAAGAAGAGAAGAGAAAATTGTGGGCCTTACATGTAGAGTTAAATGTGTAGTATGAGGACAAATTGAGAAAGGCTCTCATGTATTTGGTTAATAAAATTGAATGGCCATTATTTTATGACCAGTTAGCAAGGGTAATTAACATATGGGAGGAAATAAAAGCAAGTGATGAAATTTTGAAACCCATTGTCAATAAGTGGAGAAAGAGAAGGAAAGAGGTCACTTTTTAATGTTATTTTGTCATAAAATTTTCACATGACCACATAGAAAAAACTTATGATGTTACTAATGATCTTCTAGAATTTGATGATAAAAGAGTTGAGTTGCAGAGAAGAATTGTTAGCTACTTGGATAAGTATAGAAGTGCAACATTTTATTTATTCCCATTTGCTTTGGATAAGAAGAATAGATTGAAAAGTAAGGATGAATGGGCCAAAGAATTAGATGACTTGTTTTGTTTGAGAATTTATAGAGTCATTAATGAAAAAGGACATGTATGGTGGGCAACCACAACAGAGGAAATTGTGAAGGTCCAATTATTCTTTGGTTCTTTAAAACAAGATTTTGTTAGCATTGACAAAGTGGCTAAGTATGTGATGAAGAAGCAAAATGATATTCTACAATTTAACTGGCTAGATGACACTGTGATATCCCCATTTTGGCATATAATAAATAAGTATTATATACGAAGTAATATTAATAATATTGAAATAATAATATTTTATAAGTAATATTATATTATAATCATATAATAATATAATATAATATGTCGCATTATAATAGCAATATGAAAATATAAATGAAATATTAATCTAATATAATAAATAATAATATTATAATTAATATATATTTTAATAAAGTATTATAATATAATATAATATATATAGTTGATATAGTATTAAAATAATGTGTTATAATATAATTATTAATATAACATATCTTATGATATTAATTAATATAACTAACCTTATTAATATAAATATATATTATTAATAATTATATTATTATTAATATAATTAATAGTATAATATAATTATTTTTATGAAAGGATGTGACTCTTACTATGTTATATATATATATATATATATATATATAGATACAAAATAATAATGTTCCTGTAAGGGATATCCGAGAGAAAAATAGGAAAATATATGCATAATTAGGGTTTATAATCTAATATCCTAAAACAAGACATTACAAGTGGTATCAGAGCTGCTTTCTTGCCGATTGACCAAGCCACACCCACACTCAAATAGGATAGTCAAAGCATTGGGGGCATGCGCAGGAGATTATACCTCTGCCTGGCAATATTGGTGTAGTGAACCATCAACATCTTGTTGTGCATATTGAAGAACTAAAACCTAATGGTGAGAAGGATTGCGGGAGCTATAATTACTCCACCACAAATTACATGTCATCCTTGGAACCGCAGTTAGTGACGAGATGCATGGGGCAACTTGCTAGCAAGGTACCAAGTATTGAGACCTGTGCATAACAAGATAAATTGTATCATCAGTTTTGGCTATTTAGTGTTTGAGAAATCCTTATGTTGTGACAAATTGATCTGATGTCAAGAGAAATAATGTAGTAAGATATGGATGTGACATCATGGGAAATGTGGCTTGGAGAGGATCTGACTTGGCAATGAGATTTGACTTTCAGTTGGATTTTCCCCAATTGTTTTGTTCTCTTACAAAAACACCAAATTATTATTGCAGTTCATAGATATATAAGGTGATTGATATAATAAATGGTATGCCATCTAAATGAAGGGACAAGTGATGAGTAGAACATACATTTAAGGAGTTGAAATGGAGCAATAAGAAGTTTACAATAAGCGACATTTACATTTAAAGGAAGACCAAATAGACAGGAGGCCTACATCATTGGACAAAAGTCAATCTCATTACAATAAAAAAAATATAGGGAATTTGTCCAACCAACTTCAGCATATAGTCAACATTAAAATAATAAAATAATTAATAATGTTTGACAAAGAGGAAAAATAAGAATTCAAGATGACAGATTTAGATATATTTTTTTTGAGACACAAATTTATATTCTTTGAGAAGGTTGAAGCACATAAGAATGTTGATCAATGACATTTTTGCTAGCAATTGTTGTTTGGCATAAAAGGACTTTGTACAGAGATACACATGAAATTATCTCCTTATGTTGAAGTGCAACTCCATTCAGAGACAAACACTGAGAAATACATTCTCTTGAGAATCTGAAGGTTTAAATCACATATATGTTTTATCACCGAATCAACACTATTTGAAAAAATGGGAGGGCAATTACTGGATTAACCAATGATAGTGAAAACTTCAAACAAAATAAGAATTAGTCACAAAAGAGAAAGTATCTGACCCCTTAATGGAAGAGAAGGTGGAATTAAAAAAGAGACAAAACACATTAAAATATATCGAAGAAAAGGATAAAGCCAATCATTGGTGAAAAAATCTCACGTGGAATACCTTCAAACTAGTAGTATGATCAGACATTGACCTCTCAAAACCACAACCCTAAATGTTGTGTCTCTATATGTGTCTAGTTGACATCAACTCTTGAATGGAAGATGGAAGTCCTTAAAAAACAAAAAGACACGAAATTATAGGGAGTAATAATATAAAGAGGGAGGAGATGCTTTTGGGGAAAGTTCCCAATAAAATAAAATGATAAGAGGCTAGATTTAATGAAAGAAAGGTAAGTTAAAGAACAACATATGAGGTATGTCTTATTATATGTTATTTCATTTATATTTAGAAATAAATATTATGAATTTATAATAGATGTGATGACAATTTATATAATTTTAAACATTAGATATATGTTTCCAAAAAAAATGGTTATTACTAAATAGCACTATGTTCATATTTTATAGAGGGAATGACTAACTTTAAATATTATAATAATTTATAATATTATTATGAAATATAATTATAACAATAGAATGGAGTCTAAATGTACATTGATAAAATGATTATTATAAATTGATCATAGATAAAGAGTTTAATAGAATAGAAATTAATGATGATATTTACAATTAATTCAAATATGATTAATTATACTAAGAATTGGCTTGTAGAAGAATTTTCTTTTGAAGCTCACTTTAAATTGACCTAGTAAAAGGGGTCATTACAAAGTGAGTCATTACACAGTAGGAGTAATTTGTATTAAAGGAGCAATTGTCTTGAGAAGACAATTTAATAAATATTTAAAATCACAATCTTCCAAGATAAAGTAAGGCCGACGGTGAAATGGGCCGGGTGACACCATTCAGAGGTACTAGGTAAGGCTTGCGGTGAGATGGGCATTGGGTTGCATCATCCAAGGGTACTAGGTAAGGCCTACGGTGGAGCAAATACCCAGGGGTACATCATACAAAGGCACTATCTTAGAGATGATGATCAGAGAGAGATAACTGTAATGAGGGAGAATGGTGAGGCCCATGATTGGGTAACAAGGCACCCTATTATAGTTTCTCCTCCCATACTTAGAAAATGATGAGTTAATAAATGAACTATACTTTTGATGGACAAGTCACTAAATTGAGACCGTAAATACCTTGTCAGGGGATTGATATGAGGAAATCCTAAAAAAGAGAATTTATATATAAATGTGTACTAATGATTTTTTGTGGTTGCAAGTTCACAATCAAGGAATTACATAACGTGTGTATTGTGTGTCTACATCATGTATGCTTCGTGTCTTCATCTGTTTGCATCATATTTGCTTCGTGTTTTCATCTGTCTACATCGTGTATGCTTCGTGCTTTCATGCATTCATATGACTACTTTTATTTGCTTTGTTTTTTTTTTTTTTGATGAATAGTCCTGTTCTATTAAAAAAATATACTTAGAATACAATTCACAAAAAAGGGGTCGGGGGATACAAGATCACCTTGCGATTTTTATTCATTAAGATATATATCTCATAAATCTTTTAAGATTTGGTATGCAAATATGTTTTATGTCTGTGGAGGAGCTTGTGTATGAATTATTTTGCTTGAGGACAAGCAAATTCGAGAGGGGAAGACTGTGATATCCCCATTTTGACATATAATAAATAAGTATTATATATGAAGTAATATTAATAATAGTTTATAAGTAATATTATATTATAATCATATAATAATATAATATAATCTATCATATTATAATAGCAATAGGAAAATACGAATGAAATATTAATCTAATATAATAAATAATGATATTATGATTAAAATATATTTTAATAAAGTATTATAATATGATATAATATATATAGTTGATATACTATTAAAATAATATATGTTATAATATAATTATTAATATAACATATCTTATGATATTAATTAATATAACTAACCTTATTAATATAAATATATATTATAAATAATTATATTATTATTAATATAATATATATTATTAATATAATTATTAGTATAATATAATTATTTTTATGAAAGGATGTGACTCTTACTATGTAAAATATATATATACAAAATAATAATGTTCCTATAAGGGGTATCCGAGAGAAAAATTGGAAAATATATGCATAGTTAGGGTTTAAAATCTAATGTCCTAAAACTAACATTAGAGAAACACTTTTTGACAAGTGGATGGCAGATATTGCTTTTGATGAGAAGTGGAAGGAAGTTGAAAGTGATGATGATGAAATGGATCAAGATGAAATAAAGATCATTGATACACCTACAGGAGATCAAAGGGAAGAGGAGGACAAAGACAAGCAACTTGTTGATATATGATTCAAAAGATCATTTGAATGGAAATATTGTTGAAGAAGACTATGTGTTTCAATCATTGTTTTCTCACTTATGTCAAACCTGCTACATGTTGGTAAGACAACTACTTATATGTTTCAAGCACTATCATTTAGTTGATTGATGAGGAGGTTTTAATCAACAAGATGTAACAAAAGTACCTAGAGGAAATGTTGAGTTATGATTATGTATTGAAGTGGAAGAATCAGTTAAGATAGTGATAACATAATGTATTGATGATCTACTTGAGGTTACAAAATGACTAGCTACACTTAAAAAGTTTAGAAGAACAAAATTAGACTAAGTTCATTTGCCAAGCTTGACCAAGTTGATAGTAGGTGTCGAGCAAAGTTAGTGCAAGTAGAGCAAAAATTCAGTTGGAGCTAAGTAAATGCAAATTCTAGTGGATGCCCAACAAGTTAGTTGATGCCAAGTAATTTTTAGTTGATGTTGAGCACCAATAAAATCCAGTTGATGCTGAGTGATTTTACAATAGATGCCGAGTAACACAGTATGTGCCAAGCATCAGAAGATTGATAATGCCGAGCTGTTGTATTATGACAAAGATCAATGATTCGCCAAATAAAAGCTGACAAGTTTATTTTTTTGAAACTTGTGAATCAAGAGAAAGATAAGATTGGTGAGTTGGTGGCACATAATCTTATGTAAACCATTTTGGAGGTGAATTCAAATGGATTACAGGAGAAGTTTCTAGAGAAGACAAGATATGGGGTAGATATATTATATCCCACCTGATCCATCAAAAACCCTAATTTTGGTGATGGATAATGAGCCAAAAAAGTGTTCTAATTTCCTATATGCAGGGATATCTTGTCATGAAGCAAGGAGGTTAGAGAGTTTTGATGTAAAAATCTAACAAGGAGAAGGAAAGGGGTTTGCTTCATCAAGTGACCCAAGTGAAGAAGTCTACAATGGTATACCAAGCAAGAAGGCTTAAACAGGATGAATGCTTGAAGGGTGAACAAGTTGTTAGAGCTACAAAGATTGAAAGCCAAGTAGAGTTGAGGACTAAATAGTGATTTGCAATCTGCAAGTAAGGTTGTAAGTTGTATCAGATCAAAGCTCTACTGTTACTTTCTAACAATTGTATCAACCTAGGGTAAATACTTTGGAGTAAGGTTGACTTAACAATCATTGGAAAATCCTTAAATAGGGTGGCATTCCAAGTAAATGGCCTAAAGTCCTCTAACAAGGCTCACTTTTGACAAGCTGATTGAAATCCGTTAACCGGATCACATTTAACAGTGTGTGTTGTAACCTTTAATAGGGTTGGCCTTTAATAAGGCATCACTTCAGAAGAGTGAAAAAGGAGTAGCATGTTACTGGTGGTTTTTCCCAAATTGGGTTTCCATGTTAAATCATTGTGTCAAATGTGCTGATGGATATGTTGTGTTTTATGTTTTACATTTCTACAAGTTTATTTAACAATAACATATTAATGTTAGGTAACACACAATGAATGCATGCATGGTTAAGAATGTTTTATGGGTTCACTAAATTATGAAAAGTTTTATTTGTACATCTGGACCTTGAATAAATAATTCACCCCCCTCTCAGTTATTCTAAAAGAATTCCAACAATTGGTATTAGAGCCATCTGCTTAAGAGGATTAGTTTTGAGGTACTAGAAGCACAAAGATTAAGATGTCAAAAGGAGAGGTACCCAAGCTCAACAGAGATAACTTTCCTGCATGGAAAAGGTTGATGAAGCTACACCTTGGAGAACTTGGAGACTATTCATAATCTTGCATTTTAGTAGAACATGTTGATCTAGGAGGAGCCCTAACTGCTGAATATTTGAAGAAAAAGAAAGAACACAATCAAGCGATGTTGGAGATTGCCTTTGCCCTAAGCTATGTTGAATTTGATGATATCAAAGGCCTTAAAAATGTAAAGAAAATGTGGGATGCCATAGACACCATCTATGGAGGAGACAAAAATGTTCAAAGAGCCAAGTTGGAGAGCCTCAGAGGTAAGTTTGATAACATGAGAATGGAAGAAGACGAGAATATTGCTCAATATGTTGCTAGAATAAAAGAAGTTGTTAGTGCAATAAAAGGTGCCACTGGTAAAATAGATGATGATAGTATGCTAAGTAAAGTCTTGAGAACATTGTTGCCTGTGTATGCTATTAGAGTATCTACAATCCAAGAGTTAAGATGTATAACAATAAATGATCTAACCCTTGAAGGTCTCATAGGAAGACTCACTACTTTTGAGCTATCTAATTTTGACAACTACAAACTAGAGAGTATTGAATCAACTTTCAAAGAAAAATTGTTACTAAAGGATACTGAGGAAGTAAAATAGAAGAAGAAGAAAAGAAAGATAAAGTATGCATCTAGTCATAGTAGCACAGATGAGGAAGACATTGAACAATTGGAAGCATTACTAGCAAGAAGATTTCATAGAGGAAAAGGTAAATTCAAAGGTAAGCTGCCTATCATTTGTTTCAATTGCAATGAAGTTGGTCATATTGCAGCAAGATGTACACAGAAGAAGAACTTTAGAGAAGGAAACAAGCACAAAAATAGAAGAGAAGATGATGGAAGAGACTACTGAGACAAAGACAAGAAGTCATGCTACATTGCTGATGAACATAACTTTGATGAAAATGATGATGAAGTGGTATATGTTGCAATGAAGGACGAATTTGATTAGGATGAGGCAACTACACTTATGATTTGTGTGAACAAGAATGATAAATGGATTATTGATAGTGGATGCTCACATCACATGACTGGAGACAAAAGTAAGTTCATTACTTTAACTTGTTATGATGAAAATAGTGTAAGATTTGGTAATGATGCACCATGTTTGATAAAAGGAAAATGGTCTATCAAACTCACAGACAAGATTTCATGTGACAATGCTTATTATGTTGAAGGATTGAATTATAACTTGTTAAGTGTGTCACAATTGAATAATTTGGGATGCAAAGTTGAGTTTGAAAATAAATCAGCCAAGATATATGATACAAATGGAAATTTGATTGGAAAAGGTGATAAAACTAGAAGTAATCTATTCTATTTGGTTATAGAAGATGCTACTTGTATTATTGAAAAATTTGATGATGTATGGCTTTGGCATAAGAGATTATGTCATGTTAATTTTGATAATTTGATTAGTATTAGTAACATGAAAAGAGCTAGAGGTTTACCTAAATTGAAGAAACTAGAAAACATAATGTGCAAACAATGTTAGCTAGGCAAGATGGCAAAGTCAAGATTTAAAAGTAAAGCTTATACCTCTAAAGAAATACTTAAATATTCATACTGACTTGTGTAGACTGATTGAAGTGAAAAGCTACAAAGGAGATAAGTATATAATGTTGTTTGTTGATGACTACTCTAGGATGATGACAGTTATGTTTCTAAAATAAAATCAGATGCTTTTCAAATGTTTAAATGGTAGTTGGCAAGAGTTGAAAAAGAAACAAATAAGAGTCTGAAATGCTTGAGATTAGATAGAGGAGGAGAATTCACTTCAAATGAGTTTGAGATGTTCTACAATGATAGAGGAATCAAGAGATAGACAATTGCACCTAGGACCCCTCCACAAAATAGAATTGTTGAAAGAAGAAATAGGTCTATAATGGACTGTGCTAGAACACTCATGATGGAGAAGAATGTTGCTTTGAAATACTAGAGAGAAGTTGTAAGTACTGTTGTATACATCTTAAACTGTGTATAAGTCAAGAAAGGTACTCACTCAACACCTTTTGAACTATGGTATGGTCATCCACCTAATGTGAAATAATTTAAGGTATTTGGAAAGTTTGATGCACAAAATGAAGAAGGTATATTCCTCAGTTACTCCACAAGAAGTAAGGCTTACAAGTGTTTAAATACAAACACTAACAAAATTGTGGAAAGTGCAAATGTGAATTTTGATGAGTTTATAGAAGTGCATGAGGTTGAATCTAAAAAAGAACCAGAAGCATACAAATAATTTGTATACTATTATGAAGGAATGCCTACTAAAGAAGATGCTACAAATCATGCAACAAGCTAATAGCAAGTCTCAACAATTGTCGAGTCACAGCCTGTGAATGTTGAGTTATGTTTAGATGTTGAGTTGTAGAATGAGGAAAATGCACAATCTAAATTTGAGATTAACACACATGAAAGAGATGTTGAAACACTTGACAGAGATGTACACAGTGATACTAAAGCTGAACAGTGATACTAAAGCTGAGAGACATAATGCAGCCATAAGAACTGAGCCTAGACTATCCAAATATGTCAAAAGGCACCACCCTATAGATCAAATATTGGAGACAAAGTTGCAAGGCCAATGACAAGAAATAGGTTGAGAAGTGAATCCTATTTGTTAAGCATGAAGGAACCTAAGACAGTGAGAGATGCATTGGAAGATGATGACTAGTACAAGGCTATGGAAGAGGAAATTCAACAAATAGAAAAGAACAAGACTTGGAGTCTAATTCCTAGACCAGAAGACAAGAATGTGATTGACACAAAATGGGTATTCAGTAACAAGTTAGATATGAATGGTGAGGTAACAAGAAACAAATCATGGCTAGATTGCAAAGGGTATGCACAAGAAGAAGGAATTGACTATGGTGAAACATTTGCCCTTGTTTCAAGAATGGAAGGAGTGAGAATTTTGCTTGCTTATGTTGCATACAAAGGTTTCAAAGTTTATCAGATGGATGTCAAGTTTGCATTTCTAAATGACATATTAGAAGAAGAAATCTATATAGAACATCCATAAGTTTTTGTTGATAAAAATAATAAGAACATGATATGTAGACTGCATAAAGCCCTATATGGATTGAAACAAGCACCAAGAGCATGGTATGAGAGACTTCATACTTATCTTGTTAAAATTGGATTTGAAAGGACAGATGATAACAAAAATTTGTACATGAAGATAGATAAAGAAAAAAAGGTATATTGTTATCTGAAATATTTGTTGATGACATCATATTTGGAGGACAAGATGTTTTGTGTAAAGATTTTGCAAATCAAATGAAAAAAGAATTTGAAATCTCAATATTTGGTGAGATCAAATTCTTTGTGGGATTACAAGTTTATCAAATGAAATATGGTGTATGTATCACTCGGTCAAAATATGTCAAAGAGATATTGAAGACATTTGGACTAGAAGATTCAAAACTAGTAAGTACACCTATGGTGACAACACTCAAGCTATCCAAGAATGATGATTCAACTAAGGTAAATCAAAATTATTTAGATCCATGATTGGAAAATTGCAATATGTAGTACACAATAGACCTGATATTGCATTAGCTATGGGGATAGTTGCAAGATTCTTTTCTAATCCTAGAGAGAATCACTTGATGGCTATGAAAAGGATAACAAGATACTTGAAAGGAACAAAAGAGTATGGTTTATACTATAAGAAGAATGAAAAGTTTGAACTAAAAGCCTACAATGATGCTGATTGGGCTAGAAATATTGATGACAGAAAGAGCTCGAATGGAGGAGCATTCTTCTTAGGTAGAAGACTTGTTACATGGACTAGCAAGAAGCAGAGTTGTACTTTCCAATCTACTATTGAAGTAGAGTATGTTGTTGCTACTATTAACTATACAAATATTGTATGGATCAAGAAACTACTTAAGGGAATGAAGGAAGACATCATAGAACTAGTGAAAATTTATTGTGATAATACAAGTGCTATCAATATATCAAACAATCCTATAATGCATACAAAGACAAAGCACATTGCAATAAAGTATCATTATGTAAGGGAATTGGTTCAAGATAAAGAAGTGAAGATGAAATTGTTAGAAATGCTTTAGAATAATTGAGGGGGGGGGGGGGGGGGGGGTAATTCAGTTATTCAAGGTCCAAATGTCCAATTAAAATTTTTTCACTAAGCATAGTGAGCCCTTTAAACTAATCATACATCCAAGCTAAACGTTCATCCTAGCAAGTTACTGCAAAATCAACATGCAAGAACAACACATAACACAATGATTTACATGGAAATCTAATTTGGGAAAAATCACTAGTAACATGCTACTCAATTCTCACTCTTTTGAAGTGATGCCCTATGAAAGGCCTGCCCTGTTAAAGGCTACAACACACTATTAAATGTGACCTGGTTAAAGGATTTCAACTACCCTATTAGAAGTGGGCCTGGTTAGAGGACTTTAGAACATTTACTTGGAATGCCACCCTGTTAAAGGATTTACAAATAGTTATTAAACCAACCTAAGTCCATAGGATTTTACCCTGATTGATACAATTGCTAAAGAGTAACAATAAGGGCTTTTGACCTAATATAACTCACAACTTAACTTGCAAATTTCAAATCTCAATTCAGCTCACAAATTTTTCTTGGCTTTCAGTCTCTGTAGCTTTGACAACTTGTCCTCCTTTCAAGCTTCATCTCCTTGAGTCTCTATGCTCATTGTGCCAATGCAATCACATATGTGGTCACCTATTGAAGCAAAGTCTTTGTACTCTATTCCTCCTTCTCAATGTCTTCTCCTTAAACACCACATATTATCTCCAACCAACCACTCAACCATTTGGCAATCTTAGCAACTCTTGCTTCTTGACCTATAACTCCTTAAATAGAGTTCTGGAATACTTTTCCCACTCATAGTCTTCCCACTTTTAATTTTGGTTTGAATGGATTGGGTAGGATTAAATGAATCTACCCCTTATCTTGTTCCTTCTAGAAACATCATGAAGAATCCTCCTAAATTTGCCCAAAAATGGTTTACCTAAAATTTAGTGCCACCAGCTCATTATCCTTATCTTCCAACTGGTTTACAAAATTCAAGGTAACAAACTTGTCAACTCAGATTTGGAAAATCTTTAACTTTTCAAATAATGCAGCAACTTGGCACTATTGAGTTTTTGATACTTGGCACACACCGTGTTACTCAACATCAACTATATTTTACTGATGCTCGACACTTACTGTGGATTCACTCAGCATCAACTAAGTTTTTCTTGATGCTCGACTTCTATTACTTTCTCGACACCTGAACTTGCTTGGCTCCTTCTGTTTCACTCGACACACACTAGATTTTTCATTCGCTCAGCTCCTACTAAAAATTTGCTCGGCATGAACTAGCTTGCTCAACACTCACTGATAAATTTAGTCAAGCTTTGCAGATAGCTTTGTTAAAACTTATCCTTCTAGAGTTTCTAAGTGTGGCCATCCTCTATATCTTCAAGTATATTATCAATACATCATTTTATCAATGTCTTAACTGATCCTTGTACTTCATTACAAAACCATAACTCAACCTTTCCCTTAGGTGCTTTTGTTACATCTTATTGATTAAATCTTCTTCATCAATCAACTAAGTGATAGTACTTAGATCTTATAAGAAATTGTCATTCCAACAAATAGAAGGTTTGACATTAGTGACAAAACAATGATTGAAAACATTCTTTATCAACAATCCCCCTCTTTGCAACAATCTCCCTTTTTCAATAATGATATTTTCAATCAGATTTCAACAATCTCCCTCTTTGGCATTGATGGCAAACCAAACTGATCAACCAAGTTATCAGAATGCTAACTAGGTTAAAATAGTAAGTCAAATGCCAAAAAGAAATTTGTTGCAATTACTATTTTCATTAGCTTTCATATCTCCTTCTTTGCTGATACATTGAATTCTCTTTTTTTGTTCTACTCCCTCTCTGATCTGCTATCTTGATTTCTTTACTTTTTCTTCTCCCTCTTGGTTGTTGTTTCCTTTTACGTTCCTTTCTACTATTTTTCTGCTATTTCTCCCTCTTATCTGTAGCTTACTAGTTTGATCTGTTTACTTTTTGATGCTGCAATTTCTTTCTTTACACATTTGATTTTGTGGATTTGATCAGTTTCTATAATTTCTCCCTCTTTGACAACAATGCCAAAGACATATTATTTCAGCATCTTGTCATGCAAGTGTAGCATTTGAAGGCACTTAATTTCTCCTTCTGTCACCTTTCTTGTGACTAATTTGGAGCTTCAACACTTTTAGTTACTTCAGGAAAAGACCTAAAGTAAGTATCCTCTGCATCAATTCATAACATTTCAGCAATCAACTCATTTGATGTAGGGAAATCTTGCTTTTTACTTAAGTATCCTTGGATAGGGTTATCACCCCTAACTTACCTCTAAGATATTCAAATGCATCTTTAGGTAATGGTTTTGTGAAGATGTCAGCAATTTGTTCTTTTGAGTTGACATATTCCATCTTCATTTGCTTGTCTTCTACTAGTTCTCTTACATAGTGATACTTAATTTCAATGTGCTTGGTTTTGGCATGCATCACATGATTCTTTGATATGTTGATGACACTTGTGTTATCACAATAAAGTATCATAGGTTCAGTCATCTCTTCCTTCATACCTTGCAACAGATGTTTGATCCATACAATATTTGTGCAGTTGATGGTAGTAGCAACATACTCAGCTTCAACAGTGGACTGCGAGGTACAACTCTAATTTTTGCTAGTCCAAGTGACTAATCTTTTACCTAAGAAGAATGCTCCACCATTGGTGCTTTATTTGTCATCAATATTACCTCCCCAATCTGCATCAGTGCAGGCTTTCAAATCAAACTTTTTAGTTCTCTTGTAGTATAATCCAAAGTCATCTGTTCCTTTTAGATACCTCAATATTATTTTTACTACCATAAGATGATTTTCTCTTAGATTTTCAGAAAATCTTACCACTATTCCAAAAGATAATGCAATGTCTAGCCTACTATGCACAACATAGTGCAACTTTCCAATCATTGTTCTATACATTGTCTAATTTACTTCAGTTGACTCATCATTGTTGGATAGCTTATGTCCTGTTACCATTGGTGTATTGACTGGTTTTGAATCCTCTAAACCAAATGTTATGAGTATCTCCTTGATGTATTTTGATTCAGTCACAAATATGCCATGTTTTAGTTGATGTACTTGTAATCCAACAAAGAATTTGATTTCTCCAAACATTGACATTTCAAACTCATATTTCATCTGATCAAAAAAATCTTTGCATAGTGCATCTTTTCCTCCAAATATTACATCATCAACAAAGGTTTCAAATATCAGAATATCTTTACCTTTTTCTACTTTGATAGATAGGTTGTTGTTGTCATTTGTTCTCTCAAATCCTATCTTCACTAGATATTTGTGAAGTCTCACATACCATGCTCTAGGCACTTGTTTCAAACCATACAATGCTTTATGTAGTTTGCAAACCATATCCTTGTTTTTGTCATCAACAAATCTCTCTAGTTGTTCTATGTAGACTTCCTCTTCTAGTATACCATTCAGAAAATTAGACTTTACATCCATTTGGTAGACTTTAAAACCTTTGTAAATAGCATATGCAAGTAGTGTTCTTACTCCTTCCATCCTTGCAACAAGGGAAAATGTTTCCCCATAGTCAAATCCTTCTTCTTGTGCATAAGCTTTGTAGACTAGTCTAGCCTTATTTCTTGCGATCTCACCATTCTCATCTAGCTCGTTCCTAAATACCCACTTGGTACCAATCACATTCTTATCAGCTAGTCTTAGAACTAGGGTCCAAGTTTTGTTTTTGTCTATCTGATTAATCTCTTCTTCCATAGCTTTACACTAGTCCTCATCTTGTAGTTCATCCTTCACTGTTTTGGGTTCAATCTCACTCAACATACATGATCGATTCCTTATTCTATTCCTTGTCATTGTTTTGGTTTCCTTGTCACCAATGATTTGTTCAATAGGGTGATGTTTCCTCACATACTTGGATAGTCTTGGTTCTATCTTTATTTCCATGTCTCGTCTTTTAGATTCAGAGTCACTATGCACATCTCTTTCTGGTCTTTTATCATCTCTTTCATGTGTACTAATTTCAAAATCAGAATATGCAGTTACTTCATTTTGCAACTTAGCTTTTGAATGCAACTCGACATTCACTGGTTGTGACTCGGCTGATACTAAAACTTGTTGTTAATTCCCAACTTGATTGGCTTCTCCTTCTTCAGTAGGTTTTCCTTCATAGAAGTATACAAATGATCTATATTCTTCTAGTTTCTTGGATTCATCAACTTGAACTTATGTATGCTCATCAAAGTTTACATTTGCATTCTCTACTATTTTGTTAGTGTTAGTATTCAAACACTTATATACGTTACTTCTAGTGGAGTATCCAAGGAATATGCCTTCATCACTTTTTGCATCAAACTTTCCATTTCTAGTATCTTTAAGAATATAGCACTTACAACCAAACACTTCGAAATGTTTCACATTGGGTGAGTGACCATACCATAATTCAAAAGGTGGTGCATTTGTACCTTTCTTGACTTGTACTCAATTCCAGTACTTTAGAGCGACATTCTTCTACATCATTAATGTTCTAGCATAGTCTATCAGTGATCTATTCCTTCTCTCTGCAATTCCATTCTGTGGGGGAGTTCTTGGTGTTGATGTTTGTCTTTTAATTCCTTTGTCTCAAAATGTCTCAAATTCTTTTGATGTGAACTCTCCTCCTCTTTTTGATCTCAGACACTTCAGACTCTTTCCTATTTCCTTCTCAACCTTGGCCAAATACCACTTTTACATTTGAAATGCATTAGATTTTTGCTTTAAGAACATGATAGTCATCATCCTTTAGTAGTCATCCACAAACAACATTATATATCTGTCTCCTTTGTAGCTTTGCACTTCTATTGGGCAACATAAGTCAGTGTGCACTAACTCTAGTACTTCTTTGGAGGTGTACATTTTTCTTTTTAAACTTGACTTGGTCATCTTTCCTAGTTGACACTGTTTGCACATTATGTTGTTAGGTTTCTTTAGTTTAGGCAAACCTCTAACTTTCTTCATTTTGCTGGTGTTGATTAGATTATCAAAGTTCACATGACATAGCCTTTTATGCCATAGCCACACATCATCAAATTTTACAATAAGACAAGTTGCATCTTCCATATCTAGATAAAATAAATTACTCCTAGTTTGGTTCCCTTTTCCTCTCAAATTTCCATCAGTGTTATAGATTTTGGCAATTTTGTTTTCGAACTCTACTTTGCAACCAACATTACTTAATTGCAACACACTCAGCAGATTGTAGTTCAATCCTTCAACATAATATGCATTATCACATGAAATTTTCTTTGTAAGCTTAATGGAACCTTTTCTTTTAATTAGACATGGAGCATCATTTCCAAATCTAACACTGTTTCCATCATACTGAGTTAAGGTAACAAACTTACTTTTGTGTCCTGTCATGTGATGTGAGCATCCATTGTCTATAATCCATCTGTCATTCTTGTTTACATAGGTTATTAGTGCTGTTTCCTCATCTTCATTTGACTCATCCTTCATGGCTACATAGACTACCTTATCATCATTTTCATCAGAATCCTCTTCTTCAACAATGTAGCACTTTTTGCCTTTGTCTTTGTAATCTCTATTATCATCTTCTCTTCTATTATTGTGCTTGTTTCCTTCCTTGTAGTTCTTTTTATGTGTGCATCTTGCAGCTATATGTCCTACTTATTGCAATTAAAACAAATGATAGGCAGCTTACCTTTGAATTTACCTTTGCTTATGTGAAATATTTTGGCCAACAATGCTTCCAATTGTTCCACATCTTCTTCATCTATGTTGCTGTCACTGGATACAATTTTTGTCTTTCTTTTCTTCTTCTTTGGTTTCACCTCCTTGGAATCTTTCAGCATTAGCTTGGCATTGAAAGTAGATTCAAGATTCTCAGGTCTGTAGTTGTCAAAGTTGGATAACACAAATGCAGTTAGTCTTCCCACTATACCTTCAAGAGTTAGCTTGTTTCTTGGTATGCATCTTAACTCTTGGATGGCTGAAACTCTAATAGCATAGATGGGGAGCAAGGTTCTTAAGAATTTTCTATTAGTAGTGTCATCTTCTAAATAACCACCCAAACTTCTTTTGCACTTACTACTTCCTTTATTCTACAAGCATATTTAACACTGTTCTCAGCTTCCTCCATTCTCATGTCATCAAATTTTTTCTCTGTGGCTTTCTCTTTTTTCTCTTTGTACATTCTAATCTCCTCCATAAATATCCATCAAGGCTTTCCACATCTTGAATGTAGAGTCACATCCCTTGATGTCATCAAATTCAACATAGTCGAGAACAGAGGCAATCTCTAGCATTACCTGATTGTATTCCTTCTTTTTATTCAAATCTTTTGTAGTAGGGACTCTAGCTAGATCAACATGTTCCAATTCAATTGAGGTTTTTGCATGATCTCCTATTGATCCAATATGTAGCTTCATTAAGCTTTTCCATGCAGTGAAGTTATCTTCGTTAAGCTTGGGAACTTCTCTCTTGGACATCTTGATCTTTCCTACTTCTAGTACCTTTAAACTAAATCAACAGACGAATCTGATACCAATTGTTAGAAATAATTTAGAATAAATGGGGGGGGGGGGGGGGGGGGGTGAATCATTTGTTCAAGGTCCAAATGTCCAATTAAAACTTTTTCACTAAGCATAGTGATCCCTTTAAACTAATTATACATCCAAGCTAAATGTTCATCCTAGCAAGTTATTGAAAAATCAACATGCAAGAACAACACATGATGAATCAACACATAACATAGTGATTTATGTGGAAACCCAATTTGGGAAAAACCACCAGTAACATGCTACTCAATTCTTACTATTCTAAAGTGATGCCCTGTGAAAGGCCTACCTTGTTAAAGGCTACAACACACTGTTAAATGTGACCTGGTTAAAGGATTTCAACCACCCTGTTAGAAGTGGGCCTGGTTAGAGGACTTTATAAAATTTATTTGGAATGCCACCCTATTAAAGGATTTACAAATGAATGTTAAACCAACCTAAGTCCATAGGATTTTACCCTAACTGATACAATTGCTAGAGAGTAACAATAAGGGCTTTTGACCTGATATAACTCACAACTTAACTTGCAGATTTCAAATCTCAATTTAGCTCACAAATTTTTCTTGGCTTTTAGTTTTTGCAGGTCTGACAGCTTGTCCTGCTTTCAAGCTTTGTCTCCTTGAGTCTCTATTCTCATTGTGCCAATGCAATCACATCTATGGTCACCTATCGAAGCGGAGTCTCTGCACTCTATTCCTCCTTCTCAATGTCTTCTCCTTAACACCACACATTATCTCCAACCAACCACTCAGCCACTTGGCAATCTTAAAAACTCTTGCTTCTTGACCTATAACTTCTTAAATAGAGTTCTGGAATACTTTTCCTGCTCATAGTCTTCCTGCTTTTAATTTTGGTTTGAATGGATTCAGTAGGATTCAATTAATCTACCCCTTATATCGTTCCTTCTAGAAAAATCATGAAGAATCCTTCTGAATTCACCCCAAAATGGTTTTCCTAAAATTCTATGCCACCAACATCATCCTTATCTTCCAACTAGTTCACAAAATTTAAGATAACAAACTTGTCAGCTTAGATTGGAAAATCTTTGACTTCTCAAATAATGCAACAGCTCGACACTATTGAGTTTTTGATACTCGACACACACTGTGTTACTCGACATCAACTATATTTTACTGATGCTTGGCACTTACTATGGATTCACTTGTCATCAACTTAGTTTTTCTTGATGCTCGACTCCTATTACTTGCTTGGCACCTGAACTTTCTAGGCTCCTCCTGTTTCACTCAGCACACTAGATTTTTCATTTTCTTGGCTCCTACTAAAACTCTACCCGGCATGAACTAGCTTGCTCGACATTCACTGATAAATTTAGTCAAGCTTTGTAGACAACTTTTTAAAAACTTATCCTTCTAGAGTTTCTAAGTGTGGCCATCCTTTGTATCTTCAAGTATATTATCAATATATCCTTTTATCAATGTCTTAATTGATCCTTATACTTCATTACAAAACCATAACTCAACCTTTCCCTTAGGTGCTTTTGTTACATCTTATTGATTAAATTCTCTTCATCAATCAACTAAGTGATAGTACTTGGATCTTATAAGCAATTGTCATTCTAGCAAATAGCAGGTTTGACATCAGTGAAAAAAAATGATTGAAAACATTCTTTATCAACAATCTCCCTCTCTGCAACAATCTCCCTTTTTCAATAATGATCTTTCCAATTAGATTTCAATAGAAATATATTAACACAAAGAAGAAAATTGCTGATATCTTCACAAAAGCATTACCTAAGGATGCTTATGAGTATCTGAGACGTAAACTAGGGGTGATACCCCTATCAAAGGCTATGTAAAAGATAGAGGAAGTACTCTGTATCAAACAAGATGACATTCATTTCATACAAATTGATGCAGTGGATCTTACTTCCAGAATTGCCTAAAGTAATCACAAAACTAGAATTACAAAACAATCACAAGCAAGGTGAAAGAGGGAGAAAATTGAAGAACCTACAAAAGCCTATATCTGCATATAAAAAAGATGCTAAGTGTTGAGTCTATGTTAGCATTGTTGTCAAATAGGGAGAAAGTACATTAAACTAATCAAGTGTAAGAGAAAACAATGGAGAAATTACACCATTAGAAGATTAGGAGACTAAAAGAAAGAAAGAGGGAGAAGGCAGAAAAGCAATCAAAGGAAGGATCAGAACGAAAAGAGGGAGATATTCTACTGATCCATAAAAGAAGAAGAAGAGATCCATGAAAGAAGAGAATCAGATAAAGAGGGAGTTATATTTTGTAACCTAATCAGAAGAGGGGGCTATTGATAGAGGGGAAGTTTCCATCACAAACTTTTTTTTTAGTATTGCCTTACTGTTTTAACCTAGTTAGTTTGATGGAACAAGATGCTCATCATTTTCTTGACTAGTTGATCAATTTGGTTTTCCATCAATGCCAAAGAGGGAGATTTTTGATAGATGATTGAAAAGATCAGTTGAGTGGAAGAAATTGTTGAAGAAGACTGTGTGTTTCAATCATTGTTTTGTCACTAATGTCAAACTTGCTACATGCTAGTAAGACAATTTCTTATCTGTTTCAAGCACTATATTTTAGTTAATTGATGAGGAGGTTTTGATCAACAAGATGTAACAAAAGTACCTAGAGGAAAGGTTGAGTTATGATTATGTATTGAAGTGCAAGAATTAGTTAAGACATTGATAAAATAATGATTGATGATCTACTTGAGGTTACAAAATGACTAGCTACACTTAGAAAGTTTAGAAGAACAAAGTTAAACAAAGTTCATTTGCCAAGCTTGACTAAATTGATAATAGGTGCCGAGAAAAGTTAGTGCAAGCCGAGCAAAAAGTTAGTTGGAGCTGAGTGAAAGCACATTCTAGTGGATGCCGAGCAAGTTAGTTGATGCCGAGTAATTTTTAGTTGATGCTGAGCATCAGTAAAATCTAGTTGATGCCGAGTGATTTTACAATAGATGCTGAGTAACGTAGTATGTCTCTCCCGTGGGTCCTACCCTCAAGTTTTTTGTCCACCTCACTTTTTACCTACCTTCTCCCTTTATTAACCCCTGCACTAGCTGGATCAGCTCACACATTTTTTCATTCTTGCATTCTCTCATCCGGATGATGGACCACAGAGTGTGATCCGAAACGTTGATGCCAAAAAATAGCAAACACAATCAAATCCAGAAGCAAATTGTCAAAAACGTAGTATGTGCCAAGCATCAAAAGATTGATAATGTTGAGGTGCTCCATTATGACAAAGATCAATGATTCACCAAATAAAGTGAACAAATTTGTTTTTTTGGAACTTGTGAATCAAGAGGAAGATAAGATTGATGAGCTGGTGGCACATAATCTTATGCAAACCATTTTGGAGGCGAATTCAAATGGATTCTAGGAGAAGTTTCTAGAGAAGACAAGATATGGGGTAGATACATTATATCCTACCTAATCCATCAAAAACCCTAATTTTGGTGATGGATAATGAGCCAAAAAAGTGTTCTAATTTCCTATATGTAGGGATGTTTGGTCATGAAGCAAGGAGGTTAGAGAGTTTTGATGTGAAAATCTAACAAGGAGAAGGAAAGGGGTTTGCTTCATCAAATGACCCAAGTGAAGAAGTTTGCAATGACGTACTAAGCAAGAAGGCTTAAAGAGGATGAATGCTTGAAGAGTGAAGAAGCTGTCGAAGCTACAAAGATTGGAAGCCAAGAAAAGTTGAGGACTAAATAGTGATCTATAATCTGCAAATAAGGTTGTAAGTTGTATTAGATCAAAGCTCTACTGCTACTTTCTAACAATTATATCAGTCTAGGGTAAATCCTTTGGAGTAAGGTTGACTTAACAGTCATTGGAAAATCCTTTAATAGGGTGAAATTCCAAGTGAATAGCCTAAAGTCCTCTAACAAGGTTCACTTTTGACAGGGTGATTGAAATCCCTTAACTGGGTCACATTTAACAGTGTGTGTTGTAACCTTTAATAGGGTTGGCCTTTAACAAGGCATCACTTTAGAAGAGTGAAAAAGGAGTAGCATGTTATTGGTGGTTTTTCCTAAATTGGGTTTTCACATTAAATCATTATGTCAAATGTGCTGATGGATATGTTGTGTTTTATGATTTACATTTTTGCAAGTTGATTTAAAGATAACATATCAGTGTTAGGTAACACACAATGAATGCATGCATGGTTAATAATGTTTTATGGATTCATTGAATTGTGAAATTTTTTATTTGTATATCTAGACCTTGAATAATTGATTCACCCCCCTTTCAGTTATTCTAAAAGAATTCCAACACAACCAATTGTAGTTGCAGGTTCAGAGGCCCAAAATGATGCTATGGCAGAGGAGGAAACAAGAATAAATGTGGTTTTATTAGTTCATGATGAAACCAATGAAGACCTTGAGTTGAGGTTAACTTGCAAATATCAGAATAGGACACAACATTAGCAAGTTTGATAGCTACATATTTCAAGGAATCAGAATTGCACAAGAGCCAATCATGGAATTTGTAGCATTTGGAGATGTAACAGAAGACGGGCCCACCAAAAGAATACTCTGATGTATAAGTTTTTTGCTACACAAATTTTTTTGTTTTTGTGATAGCAAAATGTAAATATATTTTGTCTTAAAGGACAGCTATCATTTTCTCTAAGCCTGAAGCTTGTTGCATCTCACCCTTTATAAGTGAGATTCCAGGGCTAGAGAAAGGGTCTGAATAGTTGTATCACTTTTAGCTTCTATTAAGTCTATCTTTAATTCTATTCAGTCCAATACCTTGATGCAAACATTATGATGTATTCCTCTACAATTATTTGAGAATACATTTTGTCTTGCAAGATATTGTGGTTTCATCTCAATTCATCTTGATTTTCATGCCAATTGTACCCAATTTTTAGAAGATATTAATACAAAGTGGACTATCTCCATTAATGGTTTTGTTGAATCTTGTCTCCATTCTGTTACCTAGTTATTTTGGAGTTGTGTAAGCAAAGCTTTTCCAATTGAATGAAATTAAATCAAATTGTATGTCAATTCACTATTGCTATCAATTCAATGAATTAAATAAATGCTTTAGTGATGTTGATAGGGTCTCCATGGTAATAGGAAGGATGTCCATAAGTATGATTTTCAGTAAGAACTATTGATAATTTATTGATTATAAAGCAATCAATCAGATCTAGGAATTAAGTGAACTCTTAATCCCAATGGATGATACACCGATCTATCAAATTCAGTCTGTATATGAAGAAATCATAGGCAAGCATAAAGCTCAAATTCAAAATCAATTTTTACTTTACTGTTTGAAAGATATCAATGTTGGTCAGCACTTGTTTGCATTTGATCTCTAAGCCTTAGTTAGCTACTATTGCTAGAAATATTTGTAAATCTGAGAAGAATTGTGACCAAATCTGCTTATAAGGGATCTATATTATCTTAAAGTGTCATGGAATGAGAAAACTATGTATATGATGTTTTATAAAAAATACCTTCCATCCCTTAGGTATAGCCACCTTGGTTCTACAGAGCCTAAAGAGTAGGAAATCTGTCTTGATTTTGTTGCAGTTGGGTCCAGATAAGAAACACATTCAATTGTTTATAGGAAGTAGCTGATCCTTAGATTATTTGTGATTTTATTATCTTGGTATTGAGTATTTTGTTACTTAAATAGTTGAAAAACACCAATAGTTACAATTCTAAATATGAAAACAGTAAGTACAAGGACAATTGAGAGCAAGTCTCAACTAAGTAATAAAGTTTCTAGTAAGGATAAAGGTAAAGAAGAAGACATTGATCTTGATGAGGATATAGTTATCCTGAATTGGGATATCTTGATGTAGGAGCATCTTACATGGGAATGTTTTTAAAAAAAAAATGAAGAAGAGAAAAAGTGATGAAAATTAGAGGAGAAATAATAAAAAAGGGAAAAGGAGAAAAAAAATGAATTCCTATTTTCGAGGTGCATAGGTGGCATAAATAGAAAAATAAATTAAAATAGTTGTCATTCCATTTATCGAGGTGTGTAGGTGGAATTCTAGAAGTTTGTGAATATTTTATGAAATCATGCATTTAACATTTGTTGGGCCACATGGTGGTGCTTAGTTATATTTGGGTGAGAATTAAATATTCATTGAAAGGTAGTAGCATTTACCTTTTATCCCACATTGGTTGTGTTGGTAGCATCTTGGGTGGTAAGTGCCTATTTAAGCAAGGCATATGAGCATTTCTAAATCAAGCTTCAAGGTGTGAAAGCTTGAAACTGTGATCTCTTCTTAGTAGAAGCTTGGAGAGAAGGAGAAAACAAAAGGGTGATTTTTCTTGAGTCTGTGGATAGAGCACCGAATGTGAGGTAGTTTATAGCAGGATTGTGGTGGAGTTATGAGTGTGTGGATAGAGCGCTGAATGTGAGGCAATTTACACTTGGATATTGGATAAAGTTGGAGAAGAGCTAGTGGTTGCAATTTAGAAACAAGGAGGTTGCATGGTGGCTTGTGAGCACAAATTGAGATCTTGAAAGTTTATACCAAAGTGTGGATCTAGACTAGCTAGTGTATGGGTTGGATCTTGAGGGATCTTGCATTACTATTATTGTAATTTCTTTGTATTTAGTCATAACTGGAAAGGCCTTACAACTCAACACATTCAATGTAACAGTTATTTTATGAATGAAGAGTTGTGATTTGATATCAAATCTTGCATTATTATTGTGTTTTCACTGTGTGGTTATATGCTGGGGGCTAGGACATCTCGTTTGGGGATTCTCCTACTTTGCACTGCATCATATCTGTACTATGAATCTTGATCAAATGAACATCATGGGTGAACTATGGCAATAGAGAGTTAAGAAACATAAGCTTAGAGAAGAGAACAACAGAGAAAATCAAGTGCTTGAAGATGTGAAAAACTCACTTGTAGATGCACTATGTACTAAGGTTGATGGTACACAATCTATTTTGGTTAAGTTAGTAGAAGTTGTCCAGAAATTCAATAAATATCTGAATGAACAAGAAAAATTGCTACAGAGGGCAAAGAGGAAATTTGAGAACAAAGTATTGGAGCAAGTTGCACAGAAGATTGCAATAAATCAAGTAGAATTTTCTACTATTCTCATCTCATTAGAAACATCTGCAAATAATGTTACTTCATTACTTATTAAGTTATGTGATACATCTATCTTCACTCTAAAAACCAAAGATAAACTATCTAAGATAGATGAAGATTTGAAGAAAAGTGCACACCAATTGTTACTTGACCCGAGCTACAGTTCTTCTCACTACTCAAAGATCACATTTCTAACTAATTTGCAAGTAGAATTATTAAGGGAAGAAGCTAGGATTAGGGCCAAACTTGTAGACATTCAAGGCATGATTCTTCCAAACATGGATGCATTTCAGAAACATATTACACATGCCAAAACTCTCATTCATGACAATAACCTCTCCATAGTTGATCACATGATGGAGTTATTAGTAGAAGTACAGATTACACTTCATGCAAGTAAGGTATTACTAGAAAATTGGGACAAGACTATGACATTGATTTTGAAGGTACATTTTGACTTCTTATCACATTTTGGCATTACCATGTAGCATAAACCTTTGGCATTTATGGAAAAAAGGGGGAGAAGATGTGATATATAAAGGGGAGAAGTATAATATATGTATATATGTATGGGGGATTATTGTAATATTATATATACACGTGTACAAAAGATCAGAAAACATTCCTTACAAAAACAATTTTGAAAAATCTAAAAAATAGAGTATGTTATCAAGTTGAAGACTCGGGATGGAGATAAAAGAATGTTTTGGACTTGAAATTTTGAGAATTCAGTTTTGGATTGATATGTGTTTTTGTTAGTAATGCCAAAGGGGGAGATTATTGACATTATGGTCAAGTTTGTTTATTAGTGACTCACACTTAGTCAATTGGTTAGAAACTACTGAGCTTATCTCACAGTCTACTATTACTACCAAGAAATAAAGTTGTTACTGAGTTCTACAATTGTTATCCAGTTCCAAAATCAATTTTTACTTCACACCAAACAATATCTACTGAGTTGATCAGTGATAGTGCAAACCAAGCTTCATAGTGTTAATTGAGTTGCACAGTGTCAATCGTGGTCTCTAGTGTCTATCGAGTTCACAGTATCAGTGATGTGAATCTAGTGTTGACCAAGACAAGGAGTGTCAACCAAGTGATTTAGTTTATATCAAGCTCGTAGTGTTAGTGTTGACCAAGCCATCCAGTGTCAATCGAGTGATTTAGTTTATATGTCGAGTTTCACAATGTTCACCAAGTCACCAATGCTTACCGAGTTTAGATTACTTGGAAGTGATTAGTATGAGTTGAACTTCTACATCTACCAAGTGCATGGAGATGCTAAGTGTTGACTATGGTTGTTGAGTATTAGAACCTCACCAACTTTGTCTAGTGCCAACAGTTTAGCTGACTTTGTGTATTTTGGTGAAACTTGTATTGTAGCTGACTTTGCTGAATTGTAATTTGGATTGGTATATATGTAATGTATTGTATCACATCCAAATTAATAATGAGAAGAAAATATGAAGAGCATAAGTGCTAATTAAGAAGGCTACAAGCAGTATAAGGAGCAACACAGATTTATCTATCACAACAAGGTGATTGTTACACTTCAAAGAAATCTCAACCAACAAATTAGAGTTGCAAATCAGAGATAAGCCACTGGTTCATCCTAATAGGTATATTAGTTAAACCCTTTTACAAGGTAGACTTAACAGTGTTTTTCAAATCTCTTTACTGAGTGCATACTTCATTGTATGTTTTGTAAATCCTTTAACAAGGTGGACCTAGCAGTCCTTATTGCTCCTAATAGGACAAATCATCAAAAGTGATCAATTGTAAGCCTTAACATGTTAACTTTATACTTCAGTACTCAAGCTTGTGGGTATCATCTATTTTGAAGGTTTTCGGGTCACCATATCTTGTGTCAAACTATTACGAATATTTTAATGCTTTCAGTCTTTCATGCATGCAATTAGATCAAAATATATATGAAGGAATAATTGGTGAAATAATATTAAGTTTTATTGGTTTTTGATTCATCCCTCCCCTCTTAGTAACCTAGCCTATCCTATATTTTCAACAAATTAAATCCTTTAAATCGGGTAACATTTAATAGTGTGTTGTATAACCTTTAATGGGGTTGGCTATTAACGAAGCTCACTTTAGAAGAGTGAAAAATTGGTAGCATATTACTTGGTGGTTTTTTCTCAAATTGGGTTTCCATGTTAAATCCTAGTGTCAAAGTTTTATTTACATGTTTGGATGTTATTTTATACATGTTATTCTTATAGTTGTTTATTTTACTTTTAGTCATCACACATAGGTAGAACATAAAGTTAAAGAATGTTAAATTGTTGATATATTTCTATATAGACCAAGTTGTTTAATGAGATCATTTGAAGTTGTTGAAAGTTGAATTTGGTACATCTAGAACTGAGGATAACTGATTCACCCCTCTCTGATCTGTTCAAAATCATTCTAACAATTGGTATAAGATCTTTTGTGCTTGTAAAGAAATTTTGAAGGGACTCAAGTTAAAGATCAAGATGTACAAGAGAGATATACCCAAGCTGAACAAGGAGAACTTCCCAGCATGGAAATTCTTGATGAGATTGCACTTATCTAGTATTGGAAATTCTAGATCATACTACTTGGACAATGAATACAATGAGGTACCTAGACCCATGACTGTTGAACAATTGAAAGAGGAGTAGGAGCACAATCAAATAATGATTGATCTTGCAACAACCCTAAGTTCTGTTGAATTTGATGATGTGAAGGAATACACTACTACAAAGAAAATATGGGAAATTTTAGCACAAATCCATAGAGGAAACAAAAATGTATTGCGAGCTAAGACAAAAATATTGAGAGGCAAGTTTGATGATATGAGAATGAGAGAAGGTGATGTTGGATACAATTGATTAATTGTGTGTTGTCTTTCATGTTACAAAAATGTCATATTAGTTGATAGACAATGCTTATTGAGCTCACTTGGTTAGTGAAGATAGTTTTCCTTGTCTACTAAGCATTCATAGGTTTACTCTGAACATATGACAGTGTCTACCAAGCTCACTCGGGCATCAAAGGAATTGAGGCAGAAAAGAGTGTTAACCAAGCTCACTTGATTAACAAAGGGAAAGTTGGATAGAATCAGTGTTCACTGAGTTCACTTAGTTTTCAAAGGATTTCTACAAGTTCGCAATGTTAACTGAGCCTCTATTTGTTAACACAAAGAATCATTCTAAAATTAGTTTCTACTGAGCAGGGTCAGCTTACAAAAGATTTTTCTTGTTTTGGCATATGAAGCTTAATTACTTTATATATTATTTCTAGCTGACTATGATGATGAATATTGGTTATTGTAATTTGAATTTGGGTCAACTTGACAATCTAAAAGGTATAAATGAAAGGTCAAGTTGAGATTTCTAGTGTGTGTGCAAGTGTGTTGATTGAATTAAGAAGAAAAGAGAGGAAGCAAACTTGAAGGATAAGCAGGTATCCATGTGGAGTCGAAAAGTAATATTCAATCAAGAAGGATCAAGTTTAAACAGAAAAGAGATATGGATTCAAAAATTTAGTTGCATCACAATCAGGTCATTTCATTGTTACTCTCTAACCATTGTAGCAGTGATCTAAACTCTCTTAACAGAGTCTGTTTAACAACTAGTTGCAAATCCTCTAACAAGGTGGCAATTCCATTGAATTGTTTTAAGACCTCTTGCAAGGCCACTCCTATAGGGTGATTAAATCCTCTAACAAGGTCACACCTAATAGTGTGTTTTGTAACCTTTAACAGGGTTGGCTCCTAACAAGGTTCACTTTAGAAGAGAAAAAAACTAGTTACATTGGTGGTTTATCCCAAATTGGGTTTCCACGTAAAATCCTAATGTCTCACGTGGTCATGCTATTTTTCTTATGCTTGCAAATTAATTACTATTAATGTTTTAAGATCTACTAAAAGTAATTCACACTCTGCATTTACCGAGTTACAACATTTTTTGTGTGTATACTAAGTAACAATAACAATTAGTTTCTCAGTCTAAATTTTATTGTTGACATCTAAGGGATTTGGAATTTATTTTAGTGGTAACTGATTCAACCCCCCTCCTAGTTACTCCTATATTTCCAAAAATTGGTATCAGAGCTTTTGGTGCTTGCAGGAAAGGTTTCAAGGACCTAAGCTAAAGATCAAGATGTCTTACAAGAGAGAGATTCCAAAGCTAAACATAGACAACTTTTCAGCATGGCAAGGACTCATGAGACTTTATTTGGCTAGCATTGGTGATTTAGGCTACAAATACCTTGATGAAGAATACAAAACTCCTACTAGTACATTATCTATTGGAGATCTTGCTGAGAAAAAGAACAATAACATCATGATGATTGATATTGCATCTGCTCTCAGCTATGATGAATTTGATGAGATCAAAGATTGTAAAACTACTTTTGATATGTGGAACAAGGTAAAGGACATCTATGGTGGTGATGAAAATGTAAGGAGAGCCAAAGTAGAAAGCCTTAGAGGATAGTTTGATCAGATGAGAATGATAGAAGATGAAAATGTTGCCAAATATGTGGAAAAAATCAAAGGTATTGTTAGTACAATTAGAGCTTCTGGAGGAGAAATCAAGGAAGAAACTGTTGTAAGTAAAGTTCTCAGAAAATTGTTTCCTATCTATGCAATTAGAGTATCTACTATTTAAGAAAAGAGATGTAACTCAAATCACAAATTAAGTTTGGAAGCCTTTGTAGGAAGATTGACAACTTTTGAGATAGACAACTTTGACAATTATGTTCCAGCTTCCAAAAATGTTGAGTCTACATTTGAAGCTAAACTTTCACTCAAAGAAAAAGAAAAGAAAACAAAGGAAATTCAGTCAGAAAGTGAAGAGGAAACATCGGAAAGTTCTGATAGTGATCTTGAAGTTGTTGAAGCTTTACTTGCAAAGAAATATTCTAGAGGAAGATGAAAGTACAAAGGTAAGGTTCCTTTAATCTACTTTTCATGTGAAGAGATTGGTCATATTGCTGCTAGGTGCCCAAACAAAGAAAGAAAGGATGAGAAGAAGAGCCACAAGTACAAAGGAAAGAAGGAATCCAAAAGTCACAAATCCTTCAAAGACAAAGGTAAGAAGACTTGTTTTATGGCTAAAGATTCTGATAACAGTGAAGATGAGATAGTATACATTGCTGTAAAAGGAATTTGATGAAGAAGAAGATAAGATGACACTTATCTCACATGTTAGTAAAAATGACACATGGATCATAAATAATGGATGTTCACATCATATGACTAGAGATAGAAAAAAATTTGAACACTTTGAACACTATGATGGAGGTAGTGTAAGGTTTGGAAACAATGAACCTTGTTGCATAAAAGGGAAAGACCGCATATCATTAACCAATGAACTTGTATGTGACAATGCTTATTGGGTTGAAGGACTGATACATAACTTACTAAGTGTAGCACATCTAATCAACATTGGATTCAAAGTAGAATTCATGCATGGCAAGGCAAGACTACTGGATGAAAAAGGGAATGTGATTGGATCAGGCAAACAAACAAGAGGTAACCTATTTTATCTTGATCTTGGTTATTGCTCATGTTTTATTGCTCAAATGGAATAAAGTTGGTTATGGCACAGAAGACTATGTCATGTAAACTTTGATAATATGGTCAAGATAAGAAAATTCAGAAAAGTAAGAGATATCCCTAGTTTGAAGAAACCAGATGTTGGATTATGCAAAAATTGTCAGATTGGCAAAATGGGAAAGACTAGTTTTAAGAGCAAAAGCTATCAATCTAAAGATGTCTTGGAAATTGTGCATACTGACCTATGTGGACCCATTGGAATAGAAAGTTATAGTGGAGAAAAATTCTTTATTCTTTTTGTTGATGACTACTCTAGAACGATTATTGTTATGTATCTTAGAGAAAAATCAGAAGCATTTGAGAAATTCAAATGGTATCTACCAAGAGTAGAAAAAGAAATAGGAAAAAGATTGAAATGCTTAAGATCAGACAGAGGTGGTGGATTCATCTCCAATAAATTCAATAATTTTTGCATTGAAAGAGGAATCAAAAGGCAAGTATTAGCCCCTGGTACTCCTGAGCAGAATGGAATAGCTGAAAGAAGAAACATATCCATCATGGATTGTGCAAGGACTCTAATGATTGGAAAGAATGTTGCTATCAAATACTAGAAGGAAGCCATCAACATTGCAGTTCATACTTTGAACCAAGTTCAGCTGAAGAAGGACTCACATAAAACTCCCTATTAATTATGGTATGAATACAAACCCAATGTAAGTTACCTAAAAGTATTTGGTAGTAAATGTTATATCTTGAAAGAGTCTAGAAAAGGAAAGTTTGATGTGAAAGGTGATGAAGGTATATTCTTTGGATATTCCTATAGAAGTAAGGCATATAAATGTTTGAATTTGTCTACTCATAAAATCATATAAAGTGCACATGTGAGAATTGATGAGTTTGTAGAAAAGACTAAAGAAGAAAGCAAAAAGGAACCAAAAGATTACGAAAGATTTGTTTACTTCGAACCTGATACATTACCTGACATATCTAACAATAAGGAGACTTCACCTCCCAAGTCTTCCTCAGCTATCGAGTTGCAAGGCCATTCCTAGCAAGGTGATTAAAATCTCTAACAATGTCACACATAACAGTGTGTTTTGTAACTTTAATAGGGTTGGCTCCTAACAGGGCTCACTTTAGAAGAGTGAAAACTAGTAACTAGTTACATTGGTGGTTTTTCCCAAATTGGGCTTCCATGTTAAATCCTAGTGTCTCATGTGTTCATGCTATTTTTCTTATGCTTGTAAATTAATTACTATTAATGTTTTAAGATCTACTAAAAGTAATTCACACTCTACATTTACTAACTTACAACATTTTTTGTGCGTTTACCGAGTAACAACAACAATCAATTTTCTCAGTCTAAATTTTATTGTTGACATCTAAGGGATCTAGGATTAATTTTAGTGGTAATTGATTCACCCCATGCCCCTCAATCTCTCCTTCTATATTTCCAATAGGTGAAACCATTGCATAATATTGTGGCCAAATAAAAGAGGTGGTAATTCTATCAAAGGAGTTGAAGGAATCATATTTGTGGAGATTGTGATAAGTAAGATATTGAGGACTTTACTTCGTATCTATGCAATTTAAGTATCTATAATTTAAGAACTCAAATGTACACCTGGTAATGGTCTGACCTTGGATAGTCTAGTTGGTAGACTTACTACATTTGAACTATCAAATTCTGATAGGTATTCCTCTACTAGTGTTGAATATGCTTTTAAGGCTAAACTACCCCTTGATGGATCTAAGAGAAAGAAGAAAAGAAAGTATGTGGAAAGTGACAGTGAATTTGATGATGACCTTGATGTGCTTGAAGCATTATTGAATAGAAGACTACCAAGAGGAAAAGGATAATACAAAGGTAAACTTCTTCTAATCTGTTTTACATGTAACAAATTTGGTCATATTGATTTAAGGTGTCCTCACAGAGATGAGGAGGAAAGGAAATATTTCAAGTACAAAGGAAGGAGATACAATGGAGATAGTCAAGGTAACAAAGACTATAAAGACAAAGGTAAGAAATTTTAGTACATTGTTGAAGAAGATGGTTCTGATAGTGATTCTAGTGATCATGATGAAGAAGTTGTTTATGTTGCAATGAAAGATGATTTTGATGAAGATGAGAAAGCTACATTGATTTCACATGTGAGTAAGAATGATAAATGGATAATTGATAGTGGTTTCTCACATCATATGACTGGTGATACAAGGAAGTTTGAGAAGTTAGAACATTATAATAAAAGTAGTTCTAAGTTTGGTAATGATGCACCATGTTGAGTGAAAGGTGAATGATCAATTATACTAAATGATAAGATCAAATGTGACAATGCATATTAGGTTGATGGTTTGAAATTAACTTTTTGAGAGTGGCACAATTGATCAGTTTAGGCTACAAAGTTTAATTCCAAAATAAAAAGGCAAAGATCTATGATGCTACTAGAGAACTAATTGGAAGTGGAGAGAAAATAAGAGGTAACTTGTTCTACCTAGACTTATCTAAAGATACATGTTCATTTGAACAAGTTGAGGATGTTTGGTTATGGCATAAGAAACTATGTCATGTAAACTTTGATAATTTGGTAAGAATTAGTAAGATGAAAAGAGCTAGAGGATTACCAAGAATGAGAAAACTTGATAAGGTGATGTGCAAACAATGTCAAATGTGTAAAATGAAAAAGTCTAGTTTGAAGAGCAAGACCTATATTGTGATGATATTTTTGAACAGGTTCAAACTAATTTATGAGGTCCTATTGGAGTGCAAAGCTATTATGGTGACAAATATTTCATTCTATTTGTTGATGAATTTTCTAGAATGATGACAATGACTTTTCTTAAAGAAAAATCTAATGCATTTCAAGTTGAGTATGTTGCTATAATAGTAAATAGTTCAAATATTGTGTGGATCAAGAAATTGTTGAAAGGTATGAAGGAAGAGATCACTGAACCTATTGTGATATGTTGTGACAACACAAGTGCTATAAACATATCAAAGAACCTTGTGATGTACACAAAGACTAAACATATTGAGATCAAGTATCATTACTTGAGGGAGCTAGTACAAGACAACAAAGTAAGATTAGAATATGTGAACACAAAAGAACAAATAGATAACATGTTCACATAGACACTACCTAAGGATGCTTTTAAGTATCTAAGAGATAAGTTATGGGTCATTCCCCTACCTAAAGAAAATTGAGAAGAGATGTTGCATTGCATCAATTGTTATGATCATAATATCTTATAGATTGATGTTGTAGGTCACACTTTAAGAGAAGTCTAACGGTGTGAAAAATAAGACACTGAACTATGTGCAAATGAATCTGCATGGAGTTATGAAGCAAGATATGGAATAAAATTTCTATATCAGTCAGAACAGTGTCTTGAAGATGTTATATATGCTAGAGCAAAGTGATGCATATGAATGGTTGATGTCTTTGGCATCGTTTTCAAAGAGGGAGAGTGTGCACAAGTTACCAAACATGCTACATATAAGGAGGAAGAGAATATAAAATATGAGTAGTTACCATTCCTATGTGTAACAGGGCGAAGTTATGAAGTTACTATTTTACATCTGAAATGATAGAAGGAGCAATATCATATAGTTGATACTACTACAATTGATGACAAAGGGAGCATTGTGAGATTGCATTGAATGAGAATAAAAATGAAACTAAGAAAGAGTGAACAAAAATAGAGGGAGCTAATAGTACAAGTTTAGAAGAAGACATAATGAAGATTTTGGATTGCACAGTAACTAGAGGTGTTTCCATCAATGCCAAAGAGGGAGATTGTTGGAAAATACACTTGAAACTATTGTAATATTGTCATTGATGTTAAACCTACTGGTAAGACATTCTCTAACCTATTGGAGAGACATTCACTAACAATTCAGAGTGCCATATCTATTGATTGATAAAGAGGATTTGAAAAGAATATATAGCAAGGTGAGCTAGTCAAGTTGTTGAGGAGAAAGAAGTTAAGTATTATGGAAATATAATGGGCACTTGACAAGTTAGTCATTGACAAGATAATGTGTTGTTTAATAAATACATTAAATAAATAAGACAAGTGAATTGATGTATGAGTGAAATGAAAAGAGTTGAGTTAAACTCTAAGCATGATTGAGTATCAGTGTTGGTTGGTCAATGAAGGAGCTGAAATAGAAGATTAAGGAACTTAAGTAGAAACCAAACAAATAGTTTAAAACTTTAAGCAAGTGATAATTATTGCTAGGCAAGTTGATAAAGGTTAGTAGCAACTGAGTATAGTAATGGACAAGTGAGGCAATAGATGCTAAGTGAAACAAAATAATGTATGTCGAGCTACACAGTGATGATAGAGAAAAAAAACATAGTGATTGTTGAGTGATAACAAAAGTTACAGTTTTTACAAGAATCAAGTTTGAGGTTGACACAGTTGATTTTTTGGATGAGTCAAAGTGCATGGATGATAAGGATTGATGAGTTGGAGTATTTAATGCATGAAGAGAGTTTTTTGTACGATCAAAAGAAAGGATCTGAGTAGAAGTTTCTAGAAGTATCAAGAAAGGAGAAGGAGAACAAAATGATGGAAGGATTTGATGAATTTGATTGAACTCTAAGATCTACGGTGATGTTTAAGTAGAAAAATAATGAAATTACCTATTTAAGGAGGTACAAGAGATGTTTTCTAAGGTTGGTTCATTGTTGATTGGAAAACTTAAGGAGAAGTTGTGAAGAGCAGAGCAACATAGGAGAAGTGTGAAGAGATTGGTGAATTATGATTGCTTGAAGGGATGCCAAGCATATCAGTCATGAAGATGATAGTGGAGGCCAATGAATGAACTAGTACATGAGCGAATGGAGATATGAATTTGCAAAGTGAGTTTTATTTTATAGATCAAACATGGTTTTACATTCTAACCATTGTGATAGTCAAAATCCTTTAATCAAGGTTGAGCTAATAGTCATTTTGTAAATCCTTCAATTAAGGTGAAATTCTTATGGAATGATCCAAATTTCTCTAACAAGGCCACTCCTAATAGGGTAATTAAATCCTTTAATAGGGTCACATTTAACAGTGTGTTGAATAACCTTTAAAAGGGTTGACTCTTAATTGAGCTCACTTTAGAAGAGTGAAAAATTGCTAGCATGTTACTTGGTGTTTTTTCCCAAATTGGGTTTCCATGTCAAATCTTGGTGTCAAAGTGTTATTACATGTATGCATTTTACTTTGTACATGTTATTCTTATAGTTGTTTATTTTACTTTTACTCAGCACACATAGGCAGAACATAAAGTTAAAGAATGTTAAATTGTTGATATATTGCTATATAGACCAAGTTGTTTAATGAGATTGTTTGAAGCTATTGAAAGTTGAATTTGGTACATTTGGAACTGAGGATAACTAATTCACCCCCCCTCTCATCTATTCTAAATCATTTTAACAAGTAGTAGAGCTTTGGTGCTTGTAAGGGAAGTTTGAAGGGACTCAAGTTAAAGATCAAGATGTACATGAGAGATATACCCAAGTTGAACAAGGAGAACTTCCCAACATGGCAACACTTGATGAGATTTCACTTATCTGGTATTGTAGAGAGCGAGCGAGAGAGAGAGAGAGAGAGAGAGAGAGAGAGAGAGAGAGAGAGAGAGAGAGAGAGAGAGAGAGAGAGAGAGAGAGAGAGCCACTTAACATCAAAAGGTAAGGAAGGATGGATTTTACTTAGGTAGGAGGGAAATAGTTTAAACAAACTTTAATATGGGTTTGAAAAGATGAGATCAGATCCCCTGCTCCCTCCACTCAAATAGATTATTGTGACCACTACCTAGCATTCCCAATAGTGACACCCCATCCTAAGGTAAGATAATAAGATTAAGCTAGAAGGGGTGGGGGGGATGAACTAGTTACTCAAGGATAATCTGTACCACTTGAACAATTAAAAAATAAATACTTATCCTACTATTGCATGATCTATATTGTAAAACTATCATAGACATAACTTGCATTGCATAATGAAAACATTATTAAATGTAAATACACATAAAGAATTCACCATAATTTTGACACTAGGATTTTATGTGGAAACCCAATTTGGAAAAAAACCACCAGCAACATGCCGCTCTTTTTCACTCTTTCAAAGTGAGCTCTGCTAGGAGCCAACCCTGTTAAAGGTTACAAAACACACTATTAAATGAGACCTAGTTAGAGGATTTAATCACCCTATTAGGATTGGCCTTGTAAGACGAATTTGATCATTCCATTTAGAATTTCACCTAGTTAAAGGATTTACACAGACTGTTAGGTCAATCTCTGTTATAAGGATTTCAATACAAACTATTTACAATGACTAGAAAGAAAACAATAGGTTTTGATTAGTGTGATTACAACTCACTTTGTTGGTTTAGATATTTGTTCGGTCCTTGTGTTAGTTTATTGATAAGCGTTCCATCAACATATTTGATCTTGATTTTCTTGGACACCCTTCAAGAAATTAATCCACTCTTCTCATAAACACTTAAGTATTTTGCTTAGATTCACTTATCAACATCAACATCATCTCTGCAAGCTTTCTCTATTAGATTTGCAATCACTCACACTCGTACATTTCTGATCAACCTTGCTATGTATGTCTCTTTTCACATACAAGATTTGCACATACACACTCACATGCATCACATCAATTGTTTAGCTCTATATCTCTTTAAATAGGTAATTCATGCTTTACCATTTTATACATCCATCATAGATCTTAGGGTTTACGATAAGGCCCAACTTGATTCATTGTATCTGTCTATCTTCTTGATCTTCTTCTAGAAACTTTTCTAGAATTCATATGTTAGGTCTTTACCTAATCTTCTCCTTGAATTTAATGATCCAACTCATCAATCTTATCTTCAACATGGTTTACATCTCCCAAGAAATAAACTAAGTTGGCTTGATCTCATTATTTCCTTGAGTTCATTCTTATACTATCACTTGACAATCGCTAAATTTTGGCACTTGTTCATCACTAAATTCCACATTCATTGTAAAGATTTCTAGCTTGGCATCAATAGTCTCTCTCGGTTGATGCTAATGCTCAATCAACACTAGATTTTCTTAGCACTAACTATAACTTGATTGACATAAGTATTACTTGGAACTAACTATATTTTATACTTCTGCTTAGCTCGGCTTAGCTTTCTTGACAGAAACAATCACTTTGCTTTATCAAAGTCTATCTAATCAAATCTCCATTGTAACTTCCTTTTCATAACTCAACCTTTTCTCTAGATGCCATTATTATTAGCAGCTTCTCAAATCCTCTTCATGAATCAAATAAATATGACATTTAGATTAGGTAGTAATATATCTTATCAATAGATTTACATTAATGACAAAACAACAATTGTTTCAATTGTAAGTTTCCAATAGAGTTCTATATATATATATATATATATATATATATATATATATATATATATATATATATATATATATATATATATATAGAGAGAGAGAGAGAGAGAGAGAGAGAGAGAGAGAGAGAGAGAGAGAGAGCACATTAATCATCATAAGGAACATTATAGCCCACTAAGACCCCTTAGAATACATTAAGCATTATAAGATTCACTAATTGGTCTTAAGTGGTCCAAATGTATCATAATGGGTCATAATGGGTCCTAAATGGTCCAATAACCCTCGAGAACCCATTATAATCCCTTAGGACACATTAGGACTCACTAGGACATTACAATTCATTAATACACCCTAGAACATGTTAAGGGATGTAATATACACTAGATGTGTTTGAATGTTCCCTAATGGGTTCTAATTGGTCCTAAGATGTACTAGGGTTTTGATAGATCTTAAGTAATCTTATGAACCCTTAGGACCCATTAAAACCCTTTACAAATTATTAATACCTATAAAAACACATTATGACCCATTAGTACCGCTTACATTAATCATTGTTGAACACACTTTAGGGTTCTTATGTATCCTAATGGGTCCTAATGTTTCATAGGGATTTTAATAGGTCCTAACTAGTCCTACAACCCATGAAGACTTATTACAACTACTTAGGACACAATATATCCTATTAGGACATATAAGAACCCATTATGATGTGTCAGAACCCACTAATACTTCTTAAAACACACTAAGGGGTGTATGAAACACCAATGTGTCTTAAGGAATAATAATGTATCATAATGGGTCTTAAGTGGTTCTAGAACCCCTTAGAGTACATTAGGACACATTAGTAAACATTAGAACCCATTAATACTCTTAGAACACATTAAGGGGTGTGTGACAGACTGATGGGTTCTAATTTTTTGTAATGGCTTCTAATACACTATAATGGATCATAAGAGGTACTATGACACCTTAGGATCCATTACAACCCCTTGGGACACATCAAGAGCCATTAGGACCCCTTAAGATCCATTATAACCTCTGAGGAGCCCTCAGAAACCTCATAACACATTAATCACCTCAAGACACACTTTAGGGTTCTAATTTTTTCTAATAGGTCTTAATGTGTCCTAATAGGTTTTAATGGGACCCCTTAGGACTAGTTATGACACATTAGGGCTCATTTGGACATGTTAGAACTCATTAATACCCCTAGGACACATTAAGGGATGTGAGACATACTAATAGGTTCTAATATGCCTTAATGGGTTGTAATGTGTTCTAAGGGGTTTTAATGAGTCCTAATTGGTCTTACAACCTATTGGGACCTATTAGGGCACATTACAACACATTAAAACCCATTAGGATATATTTAAACCCATTACGACCCCTTAAAACATATTAACTATCGTAAGACACACTAATGTATCATAAGGGGTATTGTAATGAGTTCAAAGTTCTCCTAGGATCCCTTAGGATCCATTAATATGCCTTGTTATGTATCAATACACTTTGAAACACATTAATACCACTTATAACACATTAAGGGGCATATGACACATTAATGAGTTCTAATGTGTTCCTATTAGTTCCTAAAGTGTCCATAGGGACTATCCTAATGGGTACCAATGTGTTCTAAGGGGTTCTAAGAAGTCCTATGACCCATTATGACATATTACAACTTCTTAGCATTTATTAGAAACCACTAATACCCTTTAGAATACATTAAGGGACATAGTACACACTAATGGGTTCTAATGTGCCCTAATGGATCATATGGAGTTTTTATAGGTCCTAAGTGGTCATGGGATCCCTTAGGAATCACTATGACCCATTAAGTTTAATTAAAACCCATTAGGACACATTAAGACCCATTAGGATCCCTTAAAATATATTAATAGTTATAAGAAACACTTTAGGTCTCTAATGTGTTCTAATAGCTCCTAATATGTCCTAAGGGATCATAATGGGTCCTAAGAGTTCCTAGGACCACTTAGGACCATTAAAATACTGTAAGGCACATTAGGAACCCATTAGAACACATTAAAACCCTAAAGTGTTCTTTGTAATGATTAATGTGTTCTAAGGGGTCCTAATGTGTTATAATGGGTTATAATGGGTCATAGGAAGTCATAATAGGTCCCAAAAATTCTTAGGATCACTTACCCATTAAAAATTCTTAAGACTAGTAATGATGCATTTTAACCACTTAGAACTGATGCAGGAGCATCTTGGTTCTTTGAGCAATCTTGCATCAACCAAAAATATTTTTTGTTTTCTGTACCAATCTATTATTCATGAAGTAGTCATCACTACTTTTGATTTCGTCATGTGTGTGGTTGAAATCATGTCAAGGACCTATTCTATATCCTTTTACTAAGTGCGTGTATTCTAATGTTTTATATTCTTTGAGTTCTATGTCATTCTTTGTGATGAGCCATGCTATTTTTGTTGGCATAGTTTTTTATGCTGACATGGCATCTTGCGCAGCTAGGAGCCAAATCCTAACTTGTGTTTGGATATATTCCTAAGAGTGCATGATCTAATGTTGTCCTTTTCTTGGGTTTTGGTTTACTCTTCCAAGACTAGACCTATAATATAATTTAATGCCTAACTAGCTGACTTGTATCTTAGCTGGCTATATAAGAAGCTTCGTTAGATGTAGTGAAGTATCATCTTAGAGGGGGAAAGATAGAGATGCGAGCTTGGACTTTAATTTTGTAATTTCATTATATATGGCTATAACCTAGAAGGCCTCACAGTTGGGCATGTTTTTTCTTTATATGTGAAGTGAAATAATTACACTATTAACCTATTGCATATAGATTTTATGTTCTCTATTGATTTGTATGAATAAATATTTCATGTGCAACTCTTAGCAAGGGTGTTAGTAGGTTTAAGTTAATTTTCTTCCTTCTTATTCCTCCTAGTAGTCCTGCCCCCTTGCACCAGGTGGTATCAGAGCAAGTTTATCCTTCCTTGAGAGTCTGGGATCATGGAGAACCTTATTGTATTGGTTGTAGGGTGGTAGATATGGAGTCTAACCTATAACTTGTAGAAGGTGATGATCTTGTAGGAAATATTATCAAAATGGTTTGAGGTAGAGGAAATGTAGATAATGTCATAATGGACATGTTGAGGCAAATCACAAAAAGACTTCAAGCTGCTGAGACAACCTAGAGAAGAGCTATACATCTTGAAGATGTTAGTGGTGATGAGGAAGTAACACATAATCCTAACCTTAAACCTTAGGTGGAACAAGATAAGAAAAGGCTTTTGAGATTCTTATCTAGTGCCAAATCTAGACCCTCTGTTGAAGTTGCTTGTTATGATGGAAGCCTTGAGACTGATGTAGTAATAGATTGGATCTAGGAGATGGATAAATTATTTGAGTATGAAAGTAATCCTGATAATAAGAAGGTTAAGATAACAATCACCAAGTTGAAGGGTCATCATTTACTTTGGTGGGATCATTTGCAAACTGAGAGACAAAAGCGAGGAAAAGGAAATACCAAGACATGGGAAAAGATGATTGGAAAATTGAAGAAGAAGTTCCTTCTTGTAGATTACTAAGTTAACATATAGAGAAGAATGCAAAATTTGAGGCAAAAGGACATGAGTGTGAAGGAATATACTGAGGAGTTCTACAAGTTTCATATTAGATCAAGACATGTGTATGATGAAGTTGAGAAAGTGGCTAGATGCCTAAATGGTTTGAGGACATCTATTCAAGATGATATCATTTATGTTAAGATGGACTGTGTGTAAGAAGCATATTAGTATGCTCCGAAGGCTGAAGAAATATTGACAAATAAGCATGATCAAAGACAAAGAGGTAGAGGTGGCAGGTTTCAAAGAAGCACGGGTAGAACCTAGGGATAAAGTAGAAGAGATGACAATACAATGCAAGATAAAGGAAAAAAAAAATAGAAATAAGAACCTATTGAAAAAAGAGGTAATTACACTAGAGGTAGATATATTGGTTACTCTAGGAATAATAATGGTGGAAAGAGGGAAGATAGGTCTTTGTTTAAGGGAACTTGTTTCAAGTGTGGAGAAGAAGGACATAGAGATTTTGAGTACAATAATTATAGTAAGAAGATTGTAGGTAATAGTGGGAATACTTTGGCTTGTGAAGAAGTTGTTGAAACACCTAATGAACTTGAGCATGATGAGAACTTGATGATAATAAGAGGTTTTTGGAATGAGGAAGCTAATGAAGAACCTATTTTGAGAATAAGTTTGTTCAAGACCAAATGTAAGATAACTGGAAAATGTTGCAAAGTAATCATTGATAGTAGAAGTTCTGATAATTTGGCATCTAGGGAGTTGGTTAACAAATTGTATTTGCATAGATTGAGACATCCTAAACCCTACCACATTGCTTGGATTTAAAAGGAACATAGTTTACTTGTAAGTGAACATTGTCTTGTTAAGTTCAAAATTGGGAATTATCATTACAAAGTCTTGTGTGATATTATTCCTCTAGATTTTTGTCATATTTTTTGGGGTAGACCTTGGAAATATGATAGACAAGATTTACACGATGGTAGATTGAATCATTATACAATTTGGGTTGATGGGAAGAAGAAAATTGTGTTGCCTTCAATAGAAAAGCTTGATGAGAACTAGTGTACCACAATTAGACTATGTTTAATTGATGAAAGTTTGCTAAGGATATGAAGGAAAAAAATGTTTGTTTTGCTTTGATTCCTAAAAAGACCAAGAAACAAGATGAACTAGAACATGTACCTAAGATTAAATCCTTGTTGATGAAGTTTCAAGATATTATTTTTGATAATTTACCTAATGGTTTACCTCCTATAAGAAGCATAAGTCATTGCATGGATTTAATTCCTAGAGATAGTTTGCCTAATAAAGTACCACATAGATTGAGACTTGCTGAAAATGTTGAGTTGAATAGACAAGTACAATGATTGCTTGAGAAAAGTCTAATTAGAGAAAGTTTGAGTCCCTATGCAGTACCTTCTATGTTAACAACTAAGAATAATGGAGAATGTGCACTGATTTTAGAGGTATTAATAAGACCAAAATGAAGTATAGGTTTTCCTGCACCTGACGATCTATAGTTTTTTTATATTATAGATTATTTGATCTAGACTTTCATCTAGAGAAAAATTCATAGATTCTAGATAGATACCTGGATGTGTACATGCACGCTATTTATATTTGATATTATCTTCTAAGATCTAGATTATAAATGTTTTGTTATTTGTTCGATGATTGATACATATATTGTAGACTTGAGAATGATGTTCGTCACATGTATTTATGCTCAGGTTCATATACATGTCTAACGATTGGTATACATATATACATCCTCTAAACATTTATTTTACATGTTAGATTATGTTGGATAATGTTCTAGTATATATTTGATGAAATTGATGTATACATATGTGGTTAATTTTGTTCTATGTAAGTGATATTTAGATATAATTAAATTCAACATTTGATCTAGAATTTATAATTTACAAGTACATTTGTATAATGGTATTTGTTGTGAAACATGTGTTTGATTTAATTCAAGTTAAATATGTACATGTACTTTAGATAAATTGAGAATATTATAACATGTAATTTATGTCCTAATATGAACAAGTATCAGGTAATCAAAGTTACATATATATCTTAACTAGTTAATTCCTAATTTCTATAATTAGTTACAAATCACAATTTAAACTTGACAAGTTAAATGAAAGAGTAAAAGTTCAATATAATTAGTTACAAGTCCTAATTTCATCCCCTTAAGAAAACTGTTCAAATTTATTCCCCTCAAGGCACATGTCCTAATTAGTTGCATATAAGTTCCTAATTTCTATAATTAGTTACAAATCACAATTTAAAATTGACAAGTTAAATGAAAGAGTAAAAGTTCAGTATGATGCAGAGCCACACCTTGGAAAACTCAGGAGGAATCAGTCACTCAACTGAGTTGCTTCAAGGGGCATCTACAACCTTCAGGATCACACACGATATATTATAACCACCCATTGTGATTTGAACCAACTATTTTTATCATTATTATTATTATGAAAACACAACCAGAGATACCTTAGACTCAACTCATAAGACTCCTATAACCATCCACTAGATTCAAAACTTTGAAAATAAATCCTCCCAAAAATTTCTTCTTGCTGCCTCCGGATAGACCTGCACTCAGACATGAATAAATTTCGAACCAGAAAAGATTTACTCAATCCAACTCTTGAGATTTTGCGTAACTAGGTTTCAAACAACATATAAAAATTTGAGCGAAATCCAACGGTTCAAACCTGAGATATTGACCCCGCATCAGAGTATATTTTTTTGGAAAACATTGCTTCTTGTTGTCTCTAGATAGGCCTGCACTCAGACATAAATAACTCTTGAACCAAAACAAAAATCTTCAATCGCTCTAGTGAAGATGGGCGTAATTAGGCCTATAATAACATATCCAAAGTTCATGAAAATCCAACGGTGCATTTGGGAGATATTACCCACGCACTGAGACTAATTTCTGCAAACATACCGAATTTGACCCAAAACTAACACTTGTCTCTTCCCCTTTCTTCCTCTTTAAAAATTGACTCCCTATATAAGGAATATGAAATGTCCCTATCCAAGAATAGGAGACTGTTTCAAAAATTATGAATATTCCTGCTGCCAACTATCTGTCATTTTTCAGGATATGATTTGATTCTTAAATCATTGCACACTACTAACTTCACTAAAACAAACACACATGGTCCTAAGTGGCTATAATTGGAGAGTTTATCATTTCACTCCTCCATTTATGCCACCACATCATAGGACATTATTACAACATTTAAATTTAAAACACACACAAAATGTAAAACATTACTTATCATATTTTTCGCTCTGCTACTGCAGCATATACCTAGTAAAACATTACAGATTTTTCTTATCTTCTCACTGGAAACAAGTTGATAGTTTGCAGAAGATTAAAAAGTTTTAGTTTTGGGTCGAATTCGGTATGTTTGCAAAAAATTAGTCTCAGTGCATGGGTAATATCTCCCAAATGCACCATTGGATTTTCATGAGCTTTGGATATGTTATTATAGGACTAATTATGCCCATCTTCACCAGAGCGATTGAAGAGTTTTGATCTGGTTCAAGAGTTATTCATTACTGAGTGCAGGCCTATCTAGAGACAACAAGAAACAATGTTTTGCAGAAAAATGTACTCTGATGCTGGGTCAATATCTCAAGTTTGAACCGTTGGATTTCTCTCAAATTTTTATATGTTGTTTGAAACCTAGTTACGCCAAATATCAATGGTTGGATTGAGTAAATCTTTTCTAGTTCAAAAAGTTATTCATGTCTGATTGCGGGTCTATTCGAAGGCAGCAAGAAGATGTTTTGGAAGATTTTATTTTCAAAGTTTTGTTTATTGAATCTGATTTTAGTGTGTGATCCTGAAGGTTGTAGATGCCCCTTGAAGCAACTTAGTTGAGTGACTGATTCCTCCTGAGTTTTCCAAGGTGTGGCTCAGGAGGAATCAGTCACTCAATTGAGTTGCTTCAAGGGGCATCTACAACCTTTAGGATCACACACTAAAATCAGATTCAATAAAATAAAACTTTGAAAATAAATCCTCCCAAGAATTTCTTCTTGCTGCCTCCAAATAGACCTGCACTCAGACATGAATAACTTTCGAACTAGAAAATATTTACTCAATCCAACCGTTGAGATTTTTCATAACTAGGTTTCAAACAACATATAAAAATTTGAGAGAAATCCAATGGTTCAAACTGGAGATATTGACTCCGCATCAGAGTACATTTTTCTGCAAAACATTGCTTCTTGCTGTCTCTAGATAGACCCATGAACAGACATGTATAACTTTTGAACCAGACAATATTTTCTCAATCCAACCATTAATATTTTTTTAAACTAGGTTTCAAACAAAATATAAAAATTTGAGAGAAATCCAATGGTTCAAACTTGAGATATTGACCCCGCATCAGAGTACATTTTTCTGCAAAACATTGCTTCTTGCTGTCTCTAGATAGGCCTGCACTCAGACATGAATAACTCTTGAACCAGATCAAAAATCTTCAATCTCTCTAGTGAAGATGGGCATAATTAGGCCTATAATAACATATCCAAAGCTCATGAAAATCCAACGGTGCATTTGGGAGATATTACCCATGCACTGCGACTAATTTTTTGCAAACATACCGAATTCGACCCAAAACTAAAACTTTTTAATCTTTTGCAAACTATCAACTTGTTTCCAATGAGAAGATAAGAAAAATCCGTTCAAAACTCAGACTATCGAAAACTTGCACAAAGACAAAATGAAAAAAAAAACATTCCATATCTCTCCAAATTCGATTCATGTCTTACATAGCCGATTGGCTCACCCTTAAAACTGACTTTCTTTTTCCTATTAAAGGATGTGAAACGTTTTCTTCTTATTTTAGAAAATAAGAATGTCTTCTATCCAAAAAAAGGATAAGAATCTGAAACGTTTTTTCTACCAATATTAGACAATCATTTTCTAAGTCAAGAATATTCCAAAAACTGCCTACTACCTATTATTGGATTCTAAAAATCATTAAACACTCCACCTATGAACTAAAAAAATATATTTTAATTGAAGATCCACACACCTGGTCCTAGATGGCTATATCTGGAGAGCTTATCGAACTGCTACTCTAGGTATGCCACCACATGTAGGACGTTATTACAAACTTCAAAAACTAAAAGCATTTAAAACATAACATTAAATTCCCTATTACATTTTCAAATTTATTCCCCTCAAGGCACATGTCCTAATTAGTTGCATATAAGTTCCTAATTTCTATAATTAGTTACAAATCACAATTTAAAATTGACAAGTTAAATGAAAGAGTAAAAGTTCAATATAATTAGCCACGAGTCCTAATTTCATCCCCTTAAGACAAGTGTTCAAATTTCTTCCCCTTAAGGAATATGTCCTAATTAGTTGCATATAAGTTCCTAATTTCTATAATTAGTTACAAATCACAATTTAAACTTGACAAGTTAAATGAAAGAGTAAAAGTTCAATATAATTAGTCACAAGTCCTAACTTCATCCCCTTAAGACAAGTGTTCAAATTTATTCCCCTCAAGGCACATGTCCTAATTAGTTGTATATAAGTTCCTAATTTCTATAATTAGTTACAAATCATAATTTAAACTTGACAAGTTAAATGAAAGAGTAAAAGTTCAATATAATTAGTCATAAGTCCTAATTCCATCCCCTTAAGAAAAGTGTTCGAATTTCCTCCCCTCAAGGCATATGTACTAATTAGTTGCACATATAAGTTCCTAAGTTCTATGATTTTAAATTGTTGAACCAAATTTCAAATTGCTCAACCAAATTTTTAATTGTTCAACCAAGTTTTAGATTTCAAATAGTTCAACCAAATCTCAAAATGTTCAGTTTTTTTCAAATTACAAGTTGTTTCTATCTCGTATCAAGTGGGTCAATTTGTTGTTGGATAACATTTAATATTTTCCCATGATCATCAATATCAAGTCTCCACTTATGTAGTCTAGGTCCTTTAACTAGATGAAGAGTTAGATTAGTGGCAATAACATGGTTACTATGCTGATATACCTTATTGTTAGGTTGATCATCAATGAAATGAATGTTAGAATTCTTTAGAATAACTGAGAGCGGGGGGGGGGTGTGAATCAGTTATCCAAGGTCCAAATGCCCTATTAATACTTTTTCACTACTTTTAATGAATCCATACACTTTTCATCCATCCAAACTTTAAATCAACCATATTAGCAAGTTACTGTAAATCAACATGCAAAGATAAAACATGCAAGATTAACACATGACACAATGATTTACGTGAAAATCCAATTTGGGAAAAACCACCAGTAACATGCTACTTGATTCTCACTCTTTTGAAGTGATGCCCCGTTAAAAGCCTGCCCTGTTAAAGGCTTACAACACACTATTAAATGTGACCTTGTTAGAGGATTTCACCAAACTGTTAGGAATGGGCCTGGTTAAAGGACTTTAGCACATTCACTTGGAATGTCACCCTGTTAAAGGATTTATCTCATGGCTATTAAACCAACCTAAGTCCATAGGATTTAAACTAACTGTTACAATTGCTAGAAAGTAACGATAATGGTCTTTTGATCTGATTTAACTTACAACATACTTTGTAGATTTCAAATCACACTTTCAGTTTAATCCTAATGCTTGGCTTCAATCACTTCAGCTCTGACTGCTTGACTTCTTCTCAAGTTTCGTCTCCTTGAGTCTTCTAACTCACTGTACCAATGCATCCATATCAGGGGTCTTCTTACTGAAACAGAGTCACTATGCTCTCTTATCTCCCTAGCACCTCCTTTAGCATTTCATGCTTTCATGTTTGATCGCCTCTCTCTCTTTTTTTCATTAACTTATGACTCCTTAAATAGAAATCTGATTTGCCTTTGCCGCTCATTTCTCCCTTTCCAATTTTAGGGTTTCAAATGGATTAGGTAGGATACAATGTATCTACCTCATATCTTGTTCTTATCTTCAAACTTCATCAGTTGTATTCTTAAAAATGTTTTACATGGTGTTATGTGCCACCAGCTCATCATTCTTATCTTCCATTTTAATTCACAAACTTCTAGATAACAACCTTGTCGGCTTAGATCTGGAGAATCTTCGATTTTCAAAATAATGCAGCAACTCGACATTATTGATTTATTGGTGCTCGACATCTTTGTGTTACTTGGTACTGTTGGTTTTATTGGTGCTTGGCATCTCTGTGTTACTCGGCACTTGAACTTGCTCGGCACTTGCAGTTTACTCGGCACTTACTAAGAATTTGCTCGGCTCCTTATCTCTAATGAACTTAGTTGAGCTTTAAAAATGTCTTAGCTAAAACCTTACATCTTTGATATGTATCAGTGTGCCCATTCTCTGTATCTTATAGTATCTCATCAAATACACTTTTTCATCAATGGCTTAGTTGATCGTTGTACTTCATTATAACATCATAACTTCAACCTTTCTCTAGGTGTTCTAGTTACATTTTATTGATTGCCTCCTCCTTGACAATCAACTAATTGATAGTATTTGGATCACTAAAGCAATTGTCATTCCTGCAAGTAGCAATTTTGACATCAATGACAAAACAATGATTGAGAACATTCTTTATCATTTTCATATATCATTCCAACAACTTTCCTCATGATCTTTTCAATCATTTCCAACAATCTCCCTCTTTGGCATTGATGGCGAACCAAACTGATCAATTGATCAACTTAATTACCACCAAGATTGTATACATTGTCTGCTATATTTCTTTGCTGCTGCATCTTTTACTACTAATCTCATATATCTTCCTCTTTCATATGCATCATCTTTACTAGCTGATCTCATATATCTCCCTTTTTCATATATATTTCCCTCTTACTTTGTATTGATCAGGTTTCACATTTCTCCCTCTTTGACATAAATTCCAAAGATGTAGCATCTTTATTATGCAAAATATGAGCTTTGGCTTCTTGTTGTTTTCTCCCTCTATCACCATGCTTGTGATTGATTTGGAGTTTCTGCACTTGCTGTCATCCTCTGCATCATTCTTCTAATATTTCAATGATTTATTTCTATTGATGCAGGGCAACATCCTTGTTGGTTTAAACTGCTTGAGTTAGGGGTATTACCACCAACTTGCCTCTAAGATATTTATAAGCATCCTTGGGCAATGGTTTGGTGAAGATATCTATAGTTTGTTCCTTTGTGTGAATGTATTCCAACTTCACTTGTTTGTCTTCTACCAATTCTCTAATATAATGATACTTGATTGAGATATGCTTGGTTTTTGCATGCATCACTGAATTTTTGGATATGTTTATAGCACTTGTATTATCACAATATAATATCACAGGTTTTGTTACCTCTTCTTTCATTCCTTTCAATAGATGTGTGAGCCCTACAATGTTTGTGCAATTGACTGCAGCTGCTACATATTCTGACTCTGCAGTGGACTGGGATGTACATGTTTGTTTCTTGCTAGTCCAGGTAACTAGCCTTTTGCCTAGAAATAATGCACCTCCACTTGTGCTTTTTCTATCATCAATGTTGCCTCCCCAGTCTACATCTATATATGCATTGAGCTCAAATTTTTCATTCTTTTTGTAGTATAGACCAAAGTTATCAGTTCCTTTAAGATATCTCATTATTCTTTTTACTACTATGAGATGATTTTCTTTGGGATTAGCAGAGAATCTGGTTACTATTCCAACTACTAATGCTATGTCTGGTCTACTATGTACAACATATTGTAGTTTTCCAATCATAGATCTGTACAATGTTTGATTGAGTTCAGTTGATTCATCATTTTTGGACAGCTTATTTCTTGTTGCCATTGGTGTGCTAACTGGTTTGGATTCCTCCAATCCAAATGTTTTAAGAATCTCTTTGATTTGATTGTGTCACAAATATACCATGTTTGAGTTGATGTACTTGCAATCCAACAAAAAATTTGATTTCTCCAAACATAGACATCTCAAATTCATGCTTCATTTTGTCAGCAAAGCCTTTGCAAAGCACTTCCTTTCCACCAAACACTATGTCATCCACAAAGATTTCAGATACAATAATGTCTTTACCTTCTTCTGCTTTGATGTACATGTTGCTGTTATCATCAGTTCTTTCAAATCCAATTTGCACTAGATACTTGTGAAGTCTCTCATACCATGCTCTAGGTGCTTGTTTCAAACTATAGAGTGCTTTATGTAGCTTACACACCATATCCCTATTGTTTTCATCAACAAATCTTTCTGGTTGTTCAATGTAGACTTCTTCTTCTAGTATACCATTTAAGAAAGTAGATTTTACATCCATCTGATAGACTTTAAAATCTTTGTAGGCAGCATATGCAAGCAAAGTTCTTACTCCTTCCATTCTAGCAACAGGGCCAAATGTTTCCCCATAGTCTATTCCTTCTTCTTGAGCATAACCCTTGCATACTAGTCTAGCTTTGTTTCTAGTAATCTCACCATTCTCATCTAGCTTGTTTCTAAATACCCACTTGGTGCCAATCACATTCTTGTCAGTTGGTCTAGGAACCAAACTCTAGGTTTTCTTTTTCTTTATTTGATCAATTTCTTCTTCCATAGCTTTACACCAGTTATCATCTTGTAATGCACCATATACTGTCTTGGGTTCAAATTGGCTGATCAGACATGATTCATGTCTTAGTCTGTTCCTTGTCATTGGTCTTGCATTTTTTCACCAATTATTTGTTCAGCAGGGTGATGGTCTTTTTACATATTTGGATAATCTTGGCTCTGTCCTTGTTTCCATGTTTGATCTTTTAGATTCAGGATCACTATGTACTTCATTGTCAGGTTGTTCTTCATCATGTGTACTGTCTTCAGAATCAGATTGTGCATTTTCTTCATTCTACAACTCGGCTTCTGAATGCAACTCGACATTCATTGGTTGTGACTCGGCTGAAACTGATACTTGTTGATTTTCAATTTGATTGACATCATTCTCATCAATAGTCATTCCTTCATAAGAATACACAAAGGTTCTGTACTCTTCCATTTTCTTTGGTACTTCAGCTTGGACTTCTGTATGCTCATCAAAATTTACATTTGTACTTTCCACAATTTTGTTAGTGTTAATATTCAAACGCTTATATGCCTTATTTCTAGTGGAGTAACTAGAAATATACCTTCATCACTTTTTGCATCAAATTTTCCATTTCTAACATCTTTAAGGATAAAGCATTTGCAACCAAACACTTTGAAATTTTTTATATTGGGTGAGTGACCATACCATAATTCAAAAAGTGTTGTATATGTACCTTTCTTGACTTGTACTCGGTTCAGTGTATGAACAGCTACACTTACAGCTTCTCTCCAGTATTTTAGAGCAACGGTCTTTTCCATCATTAGTGTTCTGGCACAGTCAATCATAGATCTATTTCTTCTTTCAGCAATTCCATTCTGTGGGGGAGTTCTAGGAGCTGACGTTTGTCTTTTGATTCTTTTATCATTACAGAATATCTCGAATTCATTTGATGTGAATTCACCACCTCTGTCTGATCTTAAGCATTTCAAGCTTTTTCCTGTTTCCTTTTCAACTCTAGCCACATACCACTTAAACATTTGAAAAGCATCAAATTTTTGTTTTAAAAACATAACAGTCATCATCCTGGAATAGTCATCAACAAACAACATTATGTATTTATCTCCTCTATAGCTTTGTACTTCCATTGGGCCACATAAGTCAGTATGAACTAATTCAAGTACTTCTTTAGATGTATAGTTTTTGCTCTTGAAACTTGACTTAGTCATCTTTCCTAGCTGACATTGTTTCCACATGATATTATTAGGCCTCTTCAATTTTGGTAAACCTCTGACTTTCTTCATTTTACTGATGTTGACCAGATTGTCAAAGTTGATATGACATAATCTTCTATGCCATAACCATTCATCATCAAATTTTATAATAAAACAAGAAACATCATCCATATCAAGGTAAAACATATTACTCCTTATTTGATCTCCTTTTCCTATCAGTTTACCATCAGTATCATAGATTTTTGCAGTTTTGTTTCCAAATTCCACTTTGCATCCTATATTGCCTAACTGTGAGACACTTAGTAAATTGTAGTTTAATCCTTCAACATAGTATGCATTATCACATGAAATTTGTTCTATGAGCTTAATGGAACCTTTTCCTTTGATTTGACATGGAGCATCATTGCCAAATCTAACACTATTTCCATCATATTGAGTAAAGTTAAAAAACTTACTTTTGTCTCCTGTCATGTGATGTGAGCATCCACTGTCTATGATCCACCTGTCATTCTTGTTCATACATGTTACCAGTGCAGTGGGTTCTTCTTCATCAGATTGATCCTTCATGGCTACATAAACTACTTCATCATTACTTTCATCAGAATCTTCTTCAACAATGTAACACTTTTTACCTTTTTCTTTGTAATCTCTTTTGTCATCATCTCTTCTAAATTTGTTTTTGTTGCCTTCCTTGTAATCCTTTTTCTGTGGGCACCTGGTAGCAATATGACCTACTTCATTGCAATTGAAACAAATGATAGGCATCTTACCTTTGAATTTTTCTTTACCTCTATGAAATCTTCTAGCAAGCAATGCTTCCAATTGTTCCACATCTTCCTCATCAGTGCTGCTGTCACTGGATACATACTTCATTTTTCTTCCTTTCTTTGATTTTACCTGTTCAGCATCTTTCAGTGATAACTTGGCCTTAAAGGAAGATTCAACATTCTCTGGTCTGTAGTTGTCAAAATTAGATAACTCAAATGTAGTGAGTCTACCTATTATTCCTTCAAAACTTAGATTGTTTCTTGGTATACATCTTAGCTCTTGTATTGCTGATACTATAATAGCATAGATAGGAAGCAAGATTCTTAAGAACTTACTATTAACAATATCTTCATCCAATTGACCACTCAAACATCTTATTGCCTTTACCACTTCCTTTATTCTTGCACCATACTGGGCAGCGTTCTCATTTTCCTCCATTTTCATGTCATCAAACTTTCCTCTAAGACTTTCTCTTTTTTCTCTTTGTACATTCTGATCTCCTCCATAGATGTCTGATAGGGCTTTCCACATTTTGAATGCAGTATCACATCCTTTGATATCATCATATTCAACATAACTGAGTGCAGAGGCAATTTTCAGCATTGTCTGATTGTGTTCTTGCTTGTTTTTCATATCCTCTGCAGTAGGAGCACCTGTTGGATCTACATGTTCAGTGATAATTGAATTTTGGGCATAATCTCCTATGGATCCAAGATGTAGCTTCATCAAGCTTTGCCATGCAACAAAGTTGTCTTTATTTAGCTTGAGAACTTCTCTCTTAGGCATTTTGATCTTTTATGCTTATAGTTCCTTTAAACTGAATCAGCAGTAAGGCTCTAATACCAATTGTTAGAATTCTTTAGAATAACTGAGAGGGGCGGGGGGAGGGGGAGGTGAATCAATTATCCAAGGTCCAAATGCCCTATTAATACTTTTTCACTACTTTTAATGAATCCATACACTTTTCATCCATCTAAACTTTAAATCAACCATATTAGCAAGTTACAGTAAATCAACATGCAAAGATAAAACATGCAAGATCAACACATGACACAATGATTTACGTAGAAACCCAATTTGAGAAAAACCACCAGTAACATGCTACTTGATTCTCACTCTTCTGAAGTGATGCCCTGTTAAAAGTCAGCCTTGTTAAAGGCTTACAACACATTGTTAAATGTGACCTTGTTAGAGGATTTCACCAAATTGTTAGGAATGGGCCTGGTTAAAGGACTTTAGAACATTCACTTGGAATGTCACCCTGTTAAAGGATTTATCTCATGGCTATTAAACCAACTAAGTCCATAGGATTTAAACTAATTGTTACAATTGCTAGAAAGTAACGATAATGGTCTTTTGATCTGATTTAACTTACAACATACTTTGCAGATTTCAAATCACACTTTCAGTTTAATCCTAATGCTTGGCTTCAATCACTTCAGCTCTGACTGCTTGACTTCTTCTCAAGTTTCGTCTCCTTGAGTCTTCTAACGCATTGTACCAATGCATCCATATGAGGTGTCTTCTTATTGAAACAGAGTCACTATGCTCTCTTATCTCCCTAGCACCTCCTTCAACATTTCATGCTTTCATGCTTGACTGCCTCTCTCTCTTTTTTTCATTAACTTATGACTCCTTAAATAGAAATCTGATTTGCCTTTGCCGCTCATTTCTCCCTTTCCAATTTTAGGGTTTCAAATGGATTAGGTAGGATACAATGTATCTATCTCATATCTTGTTCTTATCTTCAAACTTCATCAGTTGTGTTCTTAAAAATGTTTTACATGGTGTTTTGTGCCACCAACTCATCATTCTTATCTTCCATTTTAATTCACAAACTTCTAGATAACAACCTTGTCGGCTTAGATCTGGCGAATCTTTGATTTTCAAAATAATGCAGCAACTTGGCATTATTGATTTACTGGTGCTCGGCATCTTTGTGTTACTCAGCACTATTAGTTTTACTGGTGCTTGGCATCTCTGTGTTACTCAGCACTTGAACTTCCTCGGCACTTGAACTTTACTCGGCACTTACTAAGAATTTGCTCGGCTCCTTCTCTCTAATGAACTTAGTTGAGCTTTACAAATGTCTTAGCTAAAATCTTACATCTTTGATATGTATCAGTGTGCCCATTCTCTGTATCTTATAGTATCTCATCAAATACACTTTTTCATCAATGGCTTAGTTGATCGTTGTACTTCATTATAACATCATAACTTCAACCTTTCTCTAGGTGTTCTAGTTACATCTTATTGATTGCCTCCTCCTTGACAATCAACTAATTGATAGTATTTGGATCACTAAAGCAATTGTCATTCCTGCAAGTAGCAAGTTTGACATCAATGACAAAACAATGATTGAGAACATTCTTTATCATTTTCATATATCATTCCAACAACTTTCCTCATGATCTTTTCAATCATTTCCAACAATGAATCCCATTTTAAGTACTCTTATTTGCTTCAAATATGTTCCCTGTACAATAAAAAAAACTTGCATACACATAAATAAATATATCATATAGATTAATTAATTACTGAATATATGCATACATATCCATATACATACATCAAGCAAATAAGTCAATAAATTTGAATTCATAAAAAACATAGATGTACATACATGATTGAATATATACTAACCTGTGGGAAACATAACTCCATCACTTATTTCAGTCTTTGTTAGCTTCTCTCTTTGTATGGTGCATTGCAATAAATAAAAGCTAACACCTTCTATGTTTTCAAATTCTGCCATGATTGCAAAAACATTGCCTACACAAAGTATATGTATAAATTCCATGTGTCATGTACATGAGTATACATATTAAATAAATTAACCAAAATTATGAAACAAATACACTTGTATATACATACATACCAACTCTGATCAATCCTAAAATATGGTCATAATCACTAGAAATCAGTGGATTGTCATCATAGTTTTCATCCTCAAACTCATTCGTATTGATAACATCTAGTGGCACCAAATTACATCCACCCACATATCCATGTTCTTGATTAATGCAACCATCATAGTTTTCATCAATGCAATTGTTAGGAACCTGTGTGTTCCTTCTGTTTATTTTGTTAGAGTAGTGTTGTTGGACGCATATGCTTTGTAAGTCGTCCCGTGAGCCTGTGTGTTCCTTCTGTTTATTTTGTTAGAGTAGTGTTGTTGGACGCATATGCTTTGTAAGTCGTCCCGTGAGTATATTTTATTATCCCACATGCATAGGTAGTATTACTTTTCCAGATCGTACTCAGTATATAAGAATAGGTTGAGGCCCTTGATGGGCACGGACGAATTTATTGTATTGAGCTTGCTCAAAGGAGGTTACCCCCTCGAAGTGGCCTGCGATCAGTAGATTCATTTTGAGTTCTGCTATCACTTTGTATTCTGTTATTTCGAGCATTCTCACGATATTTCTATAAGGAGGTTCATCACATCTGGTATCAGAGCACTCTCTTGGGCTCGCTGGGTGGAAATTACATGAAATTTTTTTCTGTCGTGGCCTTCAGGTTCCTCTCACTTCTAATATCTCTTGTTATTGCAATAACTCTTTTCAGTTGTTCTGTCTGTGAGTGAATTTTAGTCGTAGCTTCCTTGTTTGCTTTCTGTTTCTGCTCATACTTCCGCAGAACGTCTGCAATATCATTTCGCATACTTCCTTCCTTGGCGACCCAACCCCAAATTTTACATATCAAAGCCCTAAATCCCTCATTTATCTAATTTTAGGGTTTGCCCTATCTTTTTCACCTCTCATCCAATCGCCACCAAACTGAGCCGCAAGATTCAATTCCTCATTTTGCTCCCTTATCCCTCTTGGACTGTTCGCCTCATTTCGCCTCCCTACCCTTGAAACCCTCATTTTTCTTTTTCCCTTGTCCCCAGATAGTCTCCCACCACCCGTCGAACACCCATTTCCTAAATGAGTTTTACCCAAATCCAAGTTTGCCGTAACTAAAAAAGTTTTTGTTTCTCATCTTCTACCCATTCCAAAAAAAAAAAAAAAAAAAAAAAAAAAAAAACCTTGCTTTATGGTTGTTACGCGTACAGGAGCAAAAATCATGGAAGAGGAAATTGCATCCCTCAAAACCAAACTTCAAGATCTGGATGACAAAATTCTGGGTCTTAACTTTCAGCAGTCAACCATGAGCCGAAACCATTCAGGAGATACTGGGTCCTCTTCTGGCAATTTTCGTGGACCAAAGCTTGATTTTCCACGCTTCGATGGTTCTGATCCGACTGGATGGATCTATAGGGCAGAGTAGTATTTCAGCTTGCATAATACTTTGGATAACCACAAAGTCCCCCTTGCATCTTTTCATTTGGAACATGAAGCTCTTCAATGGTTCCGTTGGTACATCAAGGCTAATGTAGGCCCAACGTGGAGCGACTTGTGCACCCTCATTTTGGAGCGCTTTGGCCCTAGTTCCTTTGATGATTTCACAGGAGCACTCACTAAACTGCGTCAAACAGGCACTGTACGAGAATACCAGACAGAGTTTGAAAAATTAGCTAATTACACAGAGGGCTTGTCTGATGAATTCTTCCGTAGTTGTTTTGTCAGTGGTCTGAAGGATGCACTTCGCTCAGAAGTCAAAATGTTTCGACCTACTACAATGATGGAAGCCCTTGGGTTGGCTAAGTTAGCGGAAGACAAGATTAGTGCTCTACAACGCTTCAGATCTAATTTTGTTCCATTCAGAAATACAGGTTCTCACAACCCTCCAGTCATACCAGCTCCCAGAACTACTCCGATCAAGCACTTGTCTGAAACAGAGATGCGAGTCAGGCGAGACAAAGGGCTTTGTTATAATTGTGATGAGAAATGGTCTCGGGGCCATAGATGTGTTCAGCAAAAGCTTTATCTCTTGGATGTGGATTCTCCACCGGAACTGGAAGAATATGTAGATGCTCAGGAAACAGTGGATGCTGAGGTTGAGCCTCACCAGCCTGAACCTCCTTCACCAGAAGCTCCACCAGAGATATCTGTCCATGCTTTGGCAGGAGTCACTACTCCACAAACCATGCGGGTCCAGGGTTTCTTCAAGAAGATCCCTCTTACTATACTCATTGATTCTGGTAGCACTCATAACTTCATTGATCCACGAATAGCCAAACAGGCTGATTGCTTTATCCATCCCTGCTCTAGCTTTGAAGTCATGATTGCCAATGGGGGCACTTTACCTTGTAAAGGGAAATGTCGCAATGTGCGTCTCTCTATTGGAGATTATAACATGCGCTCTGACATGTTTGCCTTACCCTTAGGTGGCTGTGATGTGGTTTTGGGTGCCCAATGGTTACGCACTCTTGGCCCCATTCTCTGGGATTTTGCTGAACTTTGGATGCAGTTTTCAGCCGAGGGGCACCAACACACTTTGAAAGGCTTACAACCAGGGTCTCTCAGCATCATCAGTTCACACCGTATGGAAAAACTTCTTAAGAAGAATTCACATGGTGTCATCGCTCAGCTCCATTCCATTCAGATGCAGCCATCAGCAGTCTCTAACACTCCTGCCGATCTCCAACACATTTTGGACAAGTATTCTGGTGTATTTGCTGAACCTGTGGGATTACCTCCTTCTCGTCCAGAGGACCACCGTATTCAGCTCCTTCCTGGCAGTGTTCCGCCCAACATCAGGCCCTACCGCTACCCATTTCATCAGAAGACCGAAATCGAGATACTTGTCCGTGACTTACTGAAGCAAGGTATTATTCGCCCTAGTACCAGTTCCTTTTCTTCTCCAGTTCTGCTTGTTCGCAAAAAAGATGGGTCATGGCGACTCTGCATTGATTTCCGAGCACTTAATCATCTCACTATAAAGGACAAGTTTCCCATTCCAGTTGTTGATGAACTTCTTGATGAACTTCATGGGGCTCATTTTTTCTCCAAGTTAGATCTTCGTTCTGGGTATCATCAAATTCGGGTTAATGAGGAGGATATACCTAAAACTGCCTTCTGCACACATGATGGTCACTATGAATTTTTAGTCATGCCCTTTGGCCTCACGAATGCTCCTTCAACATTTCAGGCAGTGATGAATAACATATTTCGACCATACCTCCGGAAATTCATTCTGGTCTTCTTTGATGATATCCTCATATATAGCAAAACTTGGGCTGAGCATCTCCATCATCTGGAGCTTGTCTTGCAACTTCTCTCTGATCATCAACTCTGTGCAAAACTATCTAAATGTGTGTTTGGCCAGGAGGAAGTGGAGTATCTCGGGCATATTGTTGCACACCATGGAGTGCGGGTGGATCCTACAAAAATAGATGCCATGAAAACTTGGCCGCATCCTAAAACTCTCAAGAGCCTTCGGGGTTTTTTAGGGTTGACTGGCTACTACCGCAAGTTTTTCAAAGATTACGGGAAAATTGCAGCACCATTGACAGCTCTGTTAAAAAAGGATGCCTTCTCCTGGACCCCTGTTGCTGAGACTGCATTTGAACAACTGAAACAGGCTATGTGCAGTACACCTGTTCTCGCAATGCCAGATTTTTCCAAACCCTTCACTATTGAGAGTGATGCTTGCGGCAATGGATTGGGTGTTGTTCTCCTGCAAGATGACCATCCTATTGCGTTCACTAGCAAAGCCCTCTCTGGTAAGAATCTAGCCCTCTCTACTTATGAAAAAGAAATGATGGCTATTTTGCATGCTGTACAGAAGTGGCGGCCATACCTCTTAGGGAGTCATTTTTGCATCAGAACCGATCACCAAAGTCTGAAATACTTCCTGGAACAACGGGTATCCTCTCCTACACAACAGAAATGGGTCAGCAAACTCATGGGGTATGATTATGAGATCACCTACAAGAAGGGTAAGGAGAATATTGTGGCAGATGCTCTTTCTCGCACATTTGATAATCAAGCTTCCCTTTCCGCTATTTCTATGCCCATTCCCAATTGGTTAGCGTCTGTTCAGCAGGGCTATGACAGTGACTCTTCTTTATCTCAAATCATTCACCAGCTAGCCAATAATCCTTCTGCTATACCACATTACTCTTGGGATGGTGCTTCTCTTCGATACAAGGGTCGGCTAGTGCTTCCTCAGAACCCAGCTCTACATCAGGCTATTTTTTATGAACTCCATGCTTCTCCTTCAGCAGGGCACTCAGGCTTCCTCAAAACTTATGAGCGAGCAAGGAGAAACTTCTTTTGGAAAGGGATGAAATAGACGATTCAACAGATGGTGGCTAAATGTGATACTTGCCAATGCCACAAGGGTGAAACGACCCTCCTTCCTGGCTTGCTCGAACCATTGCCCATCCCTACACGGATTTGGACTGATATTTCTATGGATTTCATTGAAGGGCTTCCTAAATCCGGTGGCAAGACAGTGATCTTGGTTGTGGTCGATCGTCTCTCGAAATATAGTCATTTTTGTGCCCTCAGCTACCCCTATACTGCCTCCTCTGTTGCACAAATCTTCATGGACCAGATATTTCGTCTTCATGGACTCCCTTCTTCCATTGTCTCTGATCGTGATGCAACTTTTACCAGTCATTTTTGGACTGAACTGTTTCAGAAAACTGGCACCAAACTGAAGATGAGTTCGAGCTATCACCCACAAACTGATGGTCAAACTGAAATTGTCAATAAATGCTTGGAAACTTATCTTCGTTGCTTCACTTCCGAACAGCAACATCAGTGGGCCAAGTGGCTCCCTTTAGCTGAATGGTGGTACAATACCTCTTACCACACTGCCTCTAACATGACTCCATATGAAGCAGTCTATGGTCAGGCACCTCCAGTGCTCCTTCCCTACACTCCCAACAGCTCACCAGTCCAGGCAGTTGACATAGTTCTCCGCAGCAGGGATCAGATTCTTCGTACCTTACAGGATAATCTTCACATGGCCCGTAATCGGATGAAACAACAAGCAGATCAACACCGTTCTGAGCGCTCATTTCAAGTTGGGGATATGGTTTTTCTTCGTCTACAGCCATACAAACAATCCTCCCTAAAGCTGAAAGGGCGTCATAAGCTGGCCCCAAAATTTTATGGGCCTTATAAGGTTCTGCAGTAGATTGGTTCAGTTGCTTATAAACTGGAACTTCCTCCTTCTTCCCGCATTCATCCAGTCTTTCATGTTTCTTGTCTAAAGAAAGTTCTGGGTACCACTGTCAGAGCACAAACTACTCTCCCTGAAATGGATACGGAAGGATCCATTATCCTGGAGCCGGTGGCAATCATTGACCAGCGCACTCGCCAGCTTCGCTCTCGCTCCATCTCTGAGGTCTTGATTCAGTGGCATGGCATGCAACCAGAGGATGCTACCTGGGAACCCCTTCTTCAGATTCAACAACAATTTCCACACCTTAAGCTTTGAGGACAAAGCTTTTTTCTAAGGGAGAGGGGATGTTAGGAACCTGTGTGTTCCTTCTGTTTATTTTGTTAGAGTAGTGTTGTTGGACGCATATGCTTTGTAAGTCGTCCCGTGAGCCTGTGTGTTCCTTCTGTTTATTTTTTTAGAGTAGTGTTGTTGGACGCATATGCTTTGTAAGTCGTCCCGTGAGTATATTTTATTATCCCACATGCATAGGTAGTATTACTTTTCTAGATCGTACTCAGTATATAAGAATAGGTTGAGGCCCTTGATGGGCACGGACGAATTTATTGTATTGAGCTTGCTCAAAGGAGGTTACCCCCTCGAAGTGGCCTGCGATCAGTAGATTCATTCTGAGTTCTGCTATCACTTTGTATTCTGTTATTTCGAGCATTCTCACGATATTGCTATAAGGAGGTTCATCACAGCAATCAGGAGAAAAACATGAGTATTCTCGTGTACAATGACCACACATTACTATCTTGTACTCTTAACTGAATGCAAAGATCGGGTCTTCTCTACCCTCTTGCATGCATGCATTGATGTTCTATTAGCACCTAAATGTAAGGTCCATACATACATATAAAAAATGAGTTTTAAACATGTGTGTACATAATTTAGCTATCACCTAACGTATTAAATAAAAATTTTACCTGATACCTCCCAAAATACCCTGAATGGTATGACTCAATCTGCTTGTGATGAAGTGTTATCTGTATTTGTTGGCACCACAAAATGTGTTTTGCACCACTCAACCACATCATGAGCATTATTAATGCGATATCATTTATAGTCTATTTAATAATTTCTTAAAGTACATTTAATACAAGCTCCTGCACCATCATACTCATCCTTTCCATATCAACTCTTGAAAACAATCCAAATGTGTGGTACATTAAGGTATTGATGATATCTACATAATGCATAAAATGGTCTAGCTGATTCAAATTGTGTTGCATATCCATCTGACCATACAAAATGTTTTTCCATTTTTATGCCTTTGTTTTTCAAATATTCAAAAAATATCTTAAAAAAATATTCCACAAAATGTGTGTCATGTTCTTTGTCATCACTAATGTAAAAGTGATACTCTTTTTTAATGACTCGTGCTTGATATTTACTTCTTACACCATCCAAATAAATTTGTGCATGTCGATAAGACACTTGAACCATAATTGTAACCTACTTTGTAAAATAGTATTCCACTTGAAGTTGTTTTTGAAAAATGAAAGAGTAATTCTCTGCAAAGTCAACAACAGATAAAATCATTTTGAGTGGGAAAGTTTTTCTTAGTGTTTGAAACTATTCTGCTTGCCACTTAGCATAAAAATCATGACATATATATGGTTGAATCAATTTACAAAATTTTTGACATAAATTCTTCAACAGGTATCTCATCCTCTACATATTCCAACCTTGTTGATTCTTTTCCAACTTTTGTTTCTGATTTTATGTATTTATATCTCTTACATTTTACCATCTTAACCTGTCAAAGGAAATTTAGTAAGGTTACCACATGTTTCACAAGTTCCTCTTATGCAATCTATTTCACCTATTGCACGATCATTTGGTTTGTCACATAAGATTGATGTTATGAATTGGCTTAGTTATTTCTGAAAATAATTTTGAGAACCACATCTTTCTTCTATCATCTTTCAGAACCCTTGATAGTACAAATCAAATTCAACATGATATCGCAATAACATGTTTCAAAAGATTTATTTATCTTCACAAAATAGGGTTTTAATCTTACAAATATTATTTTTGATTAAGGAAAACAATTTTTAATGGGGCCCTGAAACCCTTACATAGTAAAAGTCAGACTTAAAAAGAATGCTTAAAGTAACAGATTAACTAAAATCAACCAACTGAAACAACCCCTCACAAATAAAAGAAAGAAACATGAAAAAGCCAGGGAGGGCAGGGCAAAAAACCAAGAGTGGAAAAAAAGCTAGGAAGGTAGCTCAGGTGATTTCTCTGAGAATTTCCACTGCACAAATTTCTAGCTCTAACATTCTACCAGCCAGCTCCTTCACATCAGAGAGATCTTTGTCAAGTTCCTGGATATCTTTCTTCTTCATGTTGGATCTAGTTCACTTCCTTGAACTTTCTTCAGGAGACCTATCCTTGGTGCTGTTGGGAGAAGGATCCTCCTCCTTGCTGGCCCTATGTTCTTCCACTTTGTTAATGATCACTTTAATGTTCTCATTAGCCTCTTTGAGAATGTTATAGCTTTGTTCAACTATATTCTGCATCGAGCTCTCCATAGTTTGGACCCTGCTCTTCACTTCCTCCACTCTGTTATCCATGTTATCTTCTTCCTCCATTTTCCTATTCTTCAAGCTGTATTTCTCCCTCTCCAAGCTACTCACTCTATACTTGAGCTCTTGGATTTCATGAAAAATCCATTTGGTGGTGTAAAAGTTGTCCACCACGTTGTTTTTAGCATTTTTGAGAACATCCATTTGAGGATTTTCCTTACTGGTGTCACTGAAAATCACAAGGGTCGGGTCAATCAATTCTTCCATTTGGATTTTTACCTCTTGATTTGCTTTGACCAAAGTTTTGATCAATTCTTTATTAATCCCCATTCTATCATAAACAATGTCAAAATTCCTTCACACCACATTCCTATCCTTGCCAGTAATTGTGCATTTGTAATGGTTGGTATTGAATTCCTCATAGTTGCACATCCCCTTCACCCTAATTAATGTCCCCCTCTGTCATTTCCTTCTCCTCCCCCTAATTTTCCTCCTTGGACTTAGAAACTTTCCCTCTTTTCTGACCCCTGAATGTACTGACAACTTCCTCTTTGTTGGTCAAAATTTTGATGGTAATGTTTCTACTACCCCTCTTCCTCTTTGTGCCCTCCCCTTCTCTGAGATAAGTCTCCTCCTCACCTTCTGCACTGTCACCCTCTGTGTCCATGCCCTTGGCCCTTTCATTATAGTCCCTATCCGAAGATATGTTGAAACCCCATTTAGGTTCAATTAGTGCTTTTTTCTCCTTCCTTTCCATTTTAATGATTCTTTTACCAGAAATGTGCTGTGAGGACTCTTCCTCCTCCGAGTCCAAGTGCATCTCATGGTTTTCCTCAGTATCAGAAGGCAAATAGTCTTCTTCTGACTCTTTTGAGTTCCCTCTGTCCTTCTTTCCCTCCTTCCTATTCTTAATTTGTTTCCACATAGACCTAGCCTTAAAAAATTCATAGATTAACAACAAAAGCCCCTCATGGAAGGCAGGGTTGCTAGAATGCTTCTCCTTATAATCATTTATATTTTCATTAATAGAAGAGTAGAGGTAGAAGGGAATAGATATCTTTGCCCCATACTTGAAATGGCTGAGAAGCACAAAATGGTGGGTGCAAAGGCGATCAAATCTAGTGTCAAGGAAGATGTACTTGATAATTACCTGCAACACAAACCTCCATAGCAACTTAATGGTGCTTGACAGATAGTAAGTGCCCTTCTTCACCAATGACTTCTATTCCTCTAAATCCTTGGTGAATTTGACCATCGCCTACTTCGAAATCTTTCTATCTGTATAGAATTTCTTCCTGATAATGGGAATACTAGTCATAGCAGAGATAATGTCCTTCGTCACCATAAAATCCACCCCATCAATTTTAACAATTCCCTCATTCCAGATCTTCACCATGCTCCAAGTAACAGTGGATTTCCAACCATGGAGCCTTTCTATGAAATTTGTGACTTCGCCTTTTTTTAGAATGCTCCACACCTTGGAACATCTATGCCACTTCTGGGTCTTGTCCTCTTGTTCCCTCCTTTTTCTTTCCCCCACCGTGATATCTTTCTCTATGAAATCTTTATTTTTGGTATTGATACCCTTTGAAGCCAGAATATCTTTGGCTCTAGTCGTTTTCTTGAAACTTCCTTTCACCTTGTGAACTTTTTGCCCAAAATTGATCCTCAAAGTAAGTTGATGGATATTCTTGATGTGAGAAGTACAAGTGATGTCGTACTTACACATCATATTTTTGCACATTCCTAATAACTCAAACAATCATAATGAGTCTACACATCATATTTCTACACATTCCCCATAACTCATAAACAATCATAATATACCTTTTATGATTCCCAATCTACCCAAGATCTTTTCCCTTTCAATCAGATCATTAATATCTGACGGGAAATTATGTTCATCCATCCACTTTGCCACTTCATTTTACTTGACTACCCAATTAGCCAAATTGTCCACCACTTGATTGGCTTCCTGATACTCATGAGCCACATAGGTTTTTTTCAAGGTCTTAAGGTATTGGATGCATTCATCAATGATATTTGTTATTGTCCATGTTGGCTTGTTCTTCTCATTAAGGAAATCTATAATATTTTTTGAATCTCCTTTGAGCCGAAGATTTTTTACTCCCATATCTCTAACCAATTTGATTTTTTGATGAGTCATAATCACCTCTGCATAATGATTAGTTTGAATTCCTAGAGGGGCAAAAACCGCAACAATCCCTTTGCATATACATTTTTGATGATGTCTCCCACCCCTGCCTTTCTTGGGTTGCCTTTGGCCACCCCATCAAAATTTTCTTTATGCCATCCCTCAGGTGGAAGAGTCCATTTGCAACCTTCCCTCTTATTTTTATCCCTGTCCTTTGTGCTGGGAAAGGGGATAGGGCCTTTGATATTGGTGTAGTTTTCTAGCATAGCATTGAGGCATTTGTGGAAGACAATGTCTGCCTTAGTTTCCTTCTATTAAAGTAACTAGAATCATTTATGAAAATGTATTTTCATTTCCATTGTAATTGATGATTCCCAAATGCAAATTTGGATCTCATATAAATATGAGAGGAGGAGACATGTCTTTTCAAGAGACATAAAGAGACATATTTCTATTGTTATTCACCATTTAGTTTATAACTAACTACATGTATAACTCATCTTTAACATATATACAATATTAATATATTAACCATATATGAAATATAATATAATATAATTATATTATTATATAATAATATATAATGCATAATATATATAATACATATTACATTATATATATCATATATATATGATATATATAAGATATATAATGCATAATATATAATATAATATGTATTATATATATAAGATACTTAATGCATAATATATAATATATAATATATATATATAAGATACTTATCTTAAGGACAACTTATCATCAATGAGGTAGCTTTAATAAAATCAAACCAACAGAGGCTACAACAAAGTCATGTCTCGTAGCTTATGTAAGTCATATATATATATATATATATATATATATATATATATATATATATATATATATATATATATATATATATATATATATATATATATAAAATCTTAAACATAAAACAATGTTCATATAAATCATGAATACAAATACTCAATGTATATATCACTTCGACTAATGATATACTTCAACACTCCCTCTTAGCAAGGGAGAAGTAACAAAAACATTTTATGAGACATCATAATCAAGGATATCTATACACAACATTTTTTTTGACTTTAACACTTTGAAATAGTGACTTGTCAAATAACTACAATCACAATGTTATGTTCAAACTATCATAACATACATCATGATCTCTAATTGTATGAAACAATATCTAGAGTAATCATAATGAATATGTTATCTATGATCTCTAATTGCTCAAAGCAATATCTAGAGATGTCCATAGTAATAACGTAAAAATTTGTTACTCATGATCTCTAATTGTCTAAAACAATATCTAGAAATGTCCATGGTAACAAAAGAGTTCATTATCTATGATCTCTAATTGCCTGAAGCAATATCTAGAGATGTCCATGATAATATGCCTATCATTTGCAAGATCGTCACCTTACAAACAATTACCTTTTGTTTGTTTGTTATCATGGTGTTCGAAAAAATCTGGTCCAAAGAAGCATGAAAACAGGTCTACCATTTACAAGATTGTCATCTTATAATGATTACCTTCTGTTTATATATGTCAATGAAAGATTGCCACCTTTCATTACATATCATATGTGAAATAGTAACTACCATGAACCTAGGGTGGTACAAAGGGTTTTCACCTTATATTTCTCTCTCATGGAGGAGAGCACATTATAAGGAATTTCTCTTAGAACTTCTCTTCATAGAGAAGATATTGTCCACAAAGGATTGTATCTCAAAAATTTTTCCCTCTAAACATCGATCCTAGGAAGCTAGGACCTCTTGTTACTTCCTCAGAAACTCTTTATACCCAAGGATGCCTATCAAACTCATCACTCCCTCATAATGTATGTAGGAGTAGGCCCATCAACATCATGCAATCACCCACATGTATTTTTAGACTCCCCCTGAGTATCATTCTTCTAAGCTCCAGCATTGCCTTCGAAGAAGTTTCATACTCCCTCTTAATGTAGAAGAATCTCATAATCTTAATCATCAAAGATGTTTTCTTCAAGAACCTTACTTTATGCATCTTAATCATCAGGGTCTTTCGAACTACTATCATTAGATTTAGTTTGCACAATATGAAGTACCAATCTTCTTTTCTTGTAAGAATATCCTCAAATGTAAAGGAGAAGATTAAAGCAAATGTCCCTTATATTATGTATATAATTAAAAATAAATGAATAGATAAATGTAAAAGATACAAGTACTTATCTGCACATGAGGGTCATGGAATATCTCCTTTTCTAAAGATGGTTCAAGTGGGAATGAAACATTGCCTATTATTCCCCCCACAATGTAAAATTTCCACTTGTTCTTCTCATTTATTTAAGTTCCTAATTATTCATTAAGCTTAATAGTAGAAGCACTTTCATATGATGTACACAAGAGGTAGGTCCATAGTTGAATAAATTATAGTCCTCTTGACTGCTACAATTTATCGATCATTGAAGATTCTATCACAACATGACTTACTCCCTCTGAATCAATATGATCGAGATCACAGAAGATTGACTGAAACTATCTGCCCCCCTCTCTTTCAAAGTTGTAGTTGATGAGATGTCAAATGTTCGGCTCCCCCTTAATCTCAATCTCCTCCTTTCTGTAATAACATTCTCGGAGGAAAATATCAAGGCGCATAGTTCTTATAGTACATATTAAAAATATAAGAGAGAGACCTAGATTATATTCAATATAAGATATTTTCAACAAAATGTAGATAATTAGAAACTAATGTGATCTACTCTTTTACTTTTATAATGATCCCTACTATTCCAATATAGTAAATATCTAATTAATTTTATACATGCATACTATAATATATATTTCCAGCATATTATTTTCTTATATGATCAATATCTCATTTTATATTCACTTGTATTTATAGAAAATGTATATACCTTATAATCACCATATAACCATTTTAAAATTATGTATGAACCTTTACATCTTTATATAAAAATGAAGATAAGTTCATAAAACTGAAATAGATTCATAAACGTACCTTATAAATTGAAGTAAGGTTCTATCTATATAAATTACCTTTTCGCTATGTGTGGTGTGCAATAATCTTCCACCCTTAACACATGTCCCAAAAGGTTGATCGTATCAAGAGATGACTTAGTCTCATCTTCATGAATTATTCTTGGCCCTGCAATAAGCATGCAACACCTGTTTTATTTATCCCTTCCATATTTGATTTCTGTCGTGGGTAAGATTTTTGTAGCACCATTAAGAGTTTGTTCTTTATTGTTAATGTTTGGTAGCTTCTGTCAGATAACTTTATTGTTATTCATATAAAATTATATATGAGATATAATATTATGTGAGATATAAGCTTATTGTTTGATATATATATATATATATATATAATTAATATAATTAAGTTTTTATTATTAATTATCTGTTTATTGAATAGACATGTCTATTCATTTACCCATGCTCAATATAAATGAGAGGATGTTGCATATGGAAAACATATACCTTATTACAGGTAACACTTAGTACATTTGCAACAAGATCCTGGAAACTTAATAGTTCGAACCATATTTGTAGTTAAAGAGAATCATTGCTTTCACAGATTAGAGTGATGAGTGGATTCACGGGACGATGATCAAACATATTCGCTCCTACATGGTGTTTCTTCGTATTTTTTAATGACTCTTTCTCATCATATATTTGGAACACCATATGAGACATGGGTGTAAAACCTTTGACCATCAGAAACATTGATCTCCTCACACTTATTTTTCGGGTGATATTCTTTGTTGACGCATTCTCCTATTCTTCTATCCCCTATTATCTTACTTATTTTTTGACTCCATATCTCCTATGGATGCTGGTAGTGCTCTCATATCATTTGTAATGAATAAAATAACCATAAAAAATATTCAATATTGTATGTCTTTCTATACGATTGTATTCGTAACCTCTGTATATTCAAGGGTGATTATATATGAGATGCTTTTGAATTTGGCAATGAGGCACACTAGATGCCTTGCCATATATCCCATATATTTCATTCTCACTATTTTCTTCCATGGCTAGGAAGGATTAATACTTGCCAAGTCTGTGGAGAGCCCTTACTCACACCAAGTGTTTCAAGCTCTTGCTGCTTCCCTACGTTGAGTTTCTTTTCAACTGATTATGTGTGATCCAAATATTTTTGTCACCTACTATAGGTTTATTTGATGCTCCTCGTCACTACATTTCATCCTCTATTGTCAATATTAAACAATGCCTTACCATGATACTTAATATATTCATGACATCTTTTGTTTTGGTCATCTTCTACATTGATTTTATGCTCTTGATTATTTTGATAAGATATTCATCATATCATAAATCGTTCAACATCTTTTATTACCCATATGTATGACAACATCATGACAATTTATTTATTTATGAGATGCTTTTGAGCAAGATTGACCATACTGAATTGTTGGTTATTATATGAGCTAAAACTGATCAATCTAAAGGTGAAGTCACTATTAAATTGTTTATTGGAGTTTTATTATGATTGGCAATAATATGATTGTTGTATGTAATCTGATATGGATCCTTTGTATGCCATCTCTGATGTATTATATTGATCATCACTTTCATGTGCTCCTATTTAGACGCGCAATGATTATCCCTAAACTTCTTATAAGGAGATGTATGACTTCTGCCCCATCATTCAAATTTACTAGTCTTAGAAGACTACAACCCATATGATACTCTTGATGAGAATTTTAGTGGATAATTTTTGTTGTTGTCATGTTTTAATTTCTAATTCTTGTTGTCTATATGGACTAGTGATGATTCTATATTTCTCCTTTCTATTGTCTACATTTGCAAGTTGGCTCTGATACCATGTTAAAGTAACTAGAATCGTTTCTGCAAATGTATTTTTATTGCCATTGTAATTGATGATTTCCAAATGCAAATTTGGATCTCATAAATATGAGAGGAGGAGACATGTCTTTTCAAGAGATATAAAGAGACATGTCTCTATAGTTATTCACCATTTAGTTTATAAATAGCTATATGTATAACTCATCTTTAACATATATATAATATTAATATATTAACCATATATGTAATATAATATAATATTATTATATTAATATATTATAATATATAATGCATAATATATATAATACATATTATATTACATATATCATATATATATTATATATAAGATATATAATGCATAATATATAATATATACTATATTATATATATAAGATACTTATCTTAAGGACAACTTATCATCGATGAGGTAGCTTTAATAAAATCAATCCAACAGAGGCTACAACAAAGTCATGTCCCGTAGCTTATGTAAGTCATACACATACATACATACATACATACATATTCTTATTAGTAATCTGAAACATAAAACAATGTTCATATAAATCATGAATACAAATGCTCAATGTAATGAGTATATCACTTCAACTGATGCTATACTTCAACACCTTCTCCTTGGAAATTTTGTTGTTCCTCTCTTTCCAAACCCCCCAACACACATGGGGTAAGGTCCAATTCCACATGTCCATGATATCACCCCCTAACAACCCATGGTGCCATTGTTCAAAGAGCCCCAAAATGTTGGAGGGAAAGCACCAGGTCATATTGAAAAAAGACAGGAAATGAGACCAGATAATTTTGATGAAATGACAATGGATAAAGATATGCTCCACACTCTCACTGTAATTTTTGCATGGAATGCATCTATTGGGCATCATATTCCCCCTCTTGGTAAGGTTGTCCATTGTCAAAATGTGGTTTTGAAGCATAATCCAGAAAAAAATGATAATTTTTGGGATAAGACCTAGATACCAGGCTTTGGCCCAAATAGGGGCAGGTCCATTGTTTTGCAAAGTCTCATAGCCAAAGACGACAGTGTAATTGCCATTCATAGTCTCCCCCTAGATTATAGAATCCTTGTTGTGGGATAGGGGTATATTCCTAACCATGTCCATCACCGGCTTGAGCTCTGGGAACACCTCAGTTAGATCAATCCACTTGTTTTGGATCTTGTAGTCACTCACCTTGCACCCATATCTTTCCATACAATCATTAGCCCATCTATTAAATGGCTTTATGTTCCATAGAGGCCCTAGTCTAAGCTAGCCATCATGCCATAAATTAATATCTTCTCCATTACCCAGTTTCCATTTAGTTTTATCAAAAGCTAAGCTCTTCATTCTCAAAATACCATTCCAAATGTTAGAGCCCCTTGGGTCAGGATCCCTACTGATGAACTGTCTGAAATTGATATTAGCAATACACTTGAACTTCAAAACATCTCTCCATCCCCCACTGGTGTTGAACAACCTCCAAATCTGTTTCTCTTGGAGGGCTCTGTTGAATTGTTTAACATTCCTGATCCCCAAACCCCCTTGCTTCTTTGATCTGCAGATATTCTCCTAAGCCACCAAAGGGTATTTCTTGTTGCCTTCGGTGCTAGACCACATAAAATTCCTCTGTATTGCTTCCAGAATTTCAGCAACCTTAGATGGGATAGAGAAGCGGCTTAAAGCATAAGTGGCCAAGTTCTGCAAAGTAGATTTGGTCAACGTCACTTTGCCAACCTGACTCAGAGTGATGTCTTTCCATCCTGCTAGCTTCCTATTGAATCTTTCTATGAGATTATTCCAAAAGATGTCAGGAGGTTTGGTCCCCAAGGGGAGACCCAAATAAATGGAAGGGAGGACGCCAACATTGCAACCCAGTATGTCCGTAATTTTCCTTTGTCTATCTACTGGGGTGTTAAAAAAGAACACCGAACTCTTGTTCCAGTTGATGAGTTGCCCAGTGGCATTGGAATAAGTATTGAGAATGCTCTTCACATTTCTAGCTTCTCTCATTGAAGCCTCTCCCCCCAAAATGGTGTCATCCACGAATTTTTGGTGGGTGAAATCAAGGGACCATAGGAAGGTTTTAGGCCTACTAAATCCCCTCTACTCCTTGTGAAATGGATAACCCTGCCCAGACCTTTAGCTAGGATGATGAAAAGGATCACACACTGTGCTCCCTAATCCTATGTTGTGCTCCCTTATCCTATGTTCATCCTGATGATGGATCACATATTGTTATTCAAAATGTTGATGCTAAAAACATTTAACACAATCAAATCCAAAAACTCTTGCAAATAAACTTTTAAATTTCGTGCATTGTCAACCCTTCTCTTATAGATAGATCTCGATAAAGAAACTAAAAACATAAATTCAACTTACGACATCATTAAAAATTTCCAAATTCTTTGCATTGCAAATTCTTATACTATAGATATTAATAAAGAAACTAAAAAAATACGAACTAAACTTGCAACATCATTAACAATAATAATTTCAAAAACCCCTCACTTGGTACATGTTAAAGGAGGGGGGTCTGGTCCCGTTTATGGAGGCGATGAATGGTTATGCTGAAAGTTGTTCGCTTCAGTTTGTGAATTCTTGGGATGACAGATGGGTGACGGTGAATGGTATCACTTTCTAGGTGTTTGAGGAAGTAATTACTGTGGCAATGGGCCTTGCTCTGAAAAGTAGGAAATGGCAGAAAGTGACTATGGTTGTAGACGAGGCTAGTTTGAACCATTTCTTTTGGGAGGAAGAAGAACTTGTCCATCACTGTGGTGGGTTGTTTAGGGAGAAGCTATCAGAGCCCTAGAACGAGGTCTGCTTAGTTCTAATGAAGTATCTCACTCTTGAAGAGAGATATGAGGTGTGCTATTATTGCCATTTCCCCCTTCTTAGCCATTTCAGACATTGTGATAGTCTTTCCATTCCTTTCTTTTTGTTGCATGAGTTACCAGACACTGTTACAGATGTGAAGGAAAAAATGAAAAAGGGTGCTAATTACACTATCCTTCACTAGGGTTTGATGTTCTGTCTCTACCATTTTCATTTGGCCCTATTACCACCTAGAATTGTAGAAGTTGATATCCCTGCTTATCATGATCCTTGCCCTCCACATCATGTCCCTATGAGAATTACTGGCCCTAGGGTCCCCACCCCCCAACCCTCTCCTAGCGAGTCCCCTACGAAGATTAAGAAGGCCCCATTGATGACCACTGGGAAGAGGGTGAAAATGGAGAAAGGAAAGGAGAAGGACTTGGTGGATTCAAAGGAGGAGGCCAGAGGGGGAGACTTGCAAAAACTAAGGCCAAGAGGAGATTGAAAACCACTGCCTCGCAGGAGGTGGATGAGTGAGAATATGATGATACACGCCCCCCCCCCCCCCCCCCCCCCCCCCCCCCTCCTCCCTTGCCCCTAAGCAAAGGATGAAACAAAAGATGACAACTTATAGAGCAGAAAAGGAGGAGGATATCGATATTTCAGATTCCTCGGTGTCGGGTTCGACAGAGGAGGAAAATGACGGTAAGGAGGTGACTCACGTCTTTGTGTCCCTCACGATGGATACGGTGGATCTCATGCAAGATCAATTTTTAGAGACGATGAATAAGGCCTCCTCCCCCATGAAGGTGTCCTCCCGGCTCGGGCAAATTTTAAAGAGGCAGTTAATTCTGACTCCCTGGTTTTGTAGGTTAACAACTTGGAGATGGAGAAGGGCAAGCCATGCAACTATCTGGAGGAAACAGTGATGGCTCTAAAAACAGAGGTCAAGGAGTTAAGGGAGAAAATGATGGTCCTAAAGGAAAGGTTTGACCTATTGTCCAAATTCACCATCAAATTAACCCATGAGGTAGCTACAACCTTGCATTTGTTGAAAGATAACCAGGATGAGGATCTGAACCAGGAGGACTCCAAATTATTTTTCGGGTTCCTGGCGGAAGACTAGGCGGATGTCCTCCTCAAGGGAAAAGACAATGAAAAGGCTAAGTAGTGCCTTGATCCTCTGCTAGTTTTTATGCGGTTTTGGTTTTTTTGGTGGATCTTTGACTTACTTAGTTTTAAGGCAATGTTGCCTTTGTTTGAAAACTCTTTATGTTTAAATAGTGCTAGTTATGGTTATCTTAGTAGGATGCCTAGTTATTCTTATGTTTATCATGTTATGTTTTTGGTAATGAGTATGTTTTATGGAAGAGTCAGAGTCAAAATAAGGGGGTGTTAAACTGAGGTAGAAGGTGTTTTTGTTGGGTTGGTAATCTAATGATAGTCGGCCAGCTTAACTTTTTATAAGGGCCAACCCCTTATTTTGACTACTTTATATTTCAAAAATAGTAATAATCTCATTTTTTCTTTTCGTTGCAAACTCTTATAGATTTTAATAGAGAAACTAAAAATCCAAACCCAACTCTATACAAATTTATAGACATAAGATATCATAATAAAAATGAGGTCAAGACGAAAAATGGTGAAATTGGCATCATTGCATTACTTTGAGGGTATCAAAGAGCTCGGCAGGTTACAAACACAAGAGAACAAACAATAACAATGCATTGAATGTGGACCGAACCTCGTTTCTCTTTGATTTACAGACATATATACATATAAATCATAGAAGCAATAGAAAGAGAACATTGTGAGCAAAAATAGCGAGTGGGAAAGGCCAAAACAAATTCTACATTAGAGAATGAGTTTTTAGCGGAGAGGGTCAACGAGAACGGAGACGCGCACAACCTCCATTCTGGCCGGCGGAGAGGCGCGTGGCGGAAAAGGAGCGGCGCTGCATACGGGGCATCTGCCCTGGCTCCGCAACCACCTACGAATGCACTCCACGTGGAAATTGTGGCCACACGATGGCAAGGACACCGCCGGTTGCTCGGCCTCCTCGTACTTTGACAGGCAAATTACGCACTGCGCGCCGGTGCCGTCTTCCACGTCATCTTTGCACCGCCGGTAATCGAAAACCGGCATGTCCACGTCGACCGTCTGCCCTGAGACGGCTGAGGATGGCAGCGGTGATCCGTCATCTGACGGCAATTGTTGCGGCGCCTTTTCGCTGAAGGCCACGTACGTCACAACCAGAAATAAGGAGGCGTATGCGATGTAGAAATACGCCGAGTGGAAATGAAATACGTATTTGAACAGTACCAGCGGAAAGGCGAATACGATCAGTACCCACAGAAATACGATCCATAAAGGCGATGCGGTGCGCCGCCTTCCGACAATTGACGGCATATTTAGATAAAGAGGGAAACCCTCAAATTTCTAATCGCAGAGAGAGTAGGCTGTGTTGTTATACAAAAAAGAGCCTTTTGTTGTTGCTTTGCTTTGCATTCTCCTCAGATTTTATTTTCTGTTTCCTCCTGATTCCTAATCACGCTTGATTTGCCCGTTTCTTCGATTCCGCGTGTTGTAAATGTTTTGTCCCGACTATGTATAGTCCAACACGACACGGTGTTGTTTTTAATTTGGGTGGAGAAAAATAGTGTGGGAAAAATACTTACCCTGGATAATTCAGAGCTTTGACGCGTGTTTCGCGTTTTTAGATGTACCTATAGGGAATAAAACTTATTTTGGGATGATCAGATTATTTTTGGTTAATTTAAAAATAATTGTTTAAATGATTCAAAGATGTCATTTTCGAAGTGTCTTTTCCTGTTTTTATTTTAATTTAAGTAAACAATAATAATTAATGAGAACATAGGTTTTCTTTAGGTAGGTTAGGTTTTTCAATTCTTTTAATTTTTTTTTTATTGCACTATTTTGTTATGTAGTTTAATAAATTAAAGTAGTTTAGTTTGTTCAATGTGTAATACGTAATATTTTAAATAAAATAGTTTAGATTGTCTTCAATATGTAATTTTATACATAAAGTAGTTTAGAGCGTTTGCAATATGTAGTTTGATAAATAAAGTAGTTTACATTGTCATTTTCACTAAAACCAATTTAAAATGATACTACGGTGTGTCTTGTCCATAGGGTCGCTTAAAAAGAGGTAGGTTAAGGTTTTTCGGTTGGGAATAATTTAAAAATTATTGATATTGATTTAAGGATTATTTTATTATATAATTTCATAAATAAAGTAATTAAGATTATCTTGATTATGGAATAAATTATGAAATTTTTTATGTGTTTAATTCTATTTTTAAGTTTTATTTTGAGTGCTGAAATGTGATTGTTTATTCTACTAATTCTTTTTTTTTTTTTTTTTTTTTTGGCAAAGGGCTAAATGCTAAGAAATGTAGTAATCACTTGGTTTCGTGAGGACACATAGTCAAGTGACTTAGTTCGATTAGGTCACATAACATGTTTTCTTTCTTTTTAAAATAAGGATACTTTATTGAAGATAAAATAACTAATTTAACATTTAAACAAATTAACTTCATTAGCTATGGGTCAGGCAGATGGCGAGTTAGAATAAGAGACTTGGTCATATAAGACAAGGTGATCAGACTAAAGGAGGGGGAGATGTGGGGAGATATTCACACAAATCATCAAAAACTCCAATGTGGGAAAAAAAGCCAAAAAATGAATTTTCCACAAATATTTTAAGATGATATGCCTCAAAGTCTATGAAAGAACATTATGGTGTGAGGAAAGACCAAGCAAAGTGGTTTTTCAAGTCCAAACTTGCTAGCAAAGAACTAGAAGATTGGAGAAAAGATGATTCCAAAGATGTTGAGCATGAGGACAAAACTAAAATACATGTTTTATTATCTCCTTTTTGGCACGAAAGGGACAAGACAAAGAGGGAGATATGAAGGAAAGACATTCATCAATAGGGAGCTTAACATGAAGGATTTTCTAGGCAACCAATTGAGCCTATGCATCATCTTTATATTTCCAAATGAGTGCATTTAGTTTATTCCACCTACAACAATTTAAATTGCAATGCCACTTAAGATTAAAGTGGGTGGACAAGGAAACTATGGGAAAGAGTTGCTTGTAAATGGCTTTGAGTGGGAAAGCACGTAAATTTTGGTTACTAGACCATTTCCAATCAGATAGGAAGTTATCATAGCATAGGGTGGACAACAACCAAGTAAGTTATGGAGGAACAAGCTGTTGAATTTGCAAATTCAGGTTTCTGTATTAATAAGAGACCAAATTGTGACTTAAGGCGATTCCATGATTTCCAATTAAATTTAACTAGATCCTATAAATCATGAAAGGTTTGAATGACATTTTTGAACAATTATTTTCCTTTAAGGATCTTGATATTAGCAAGGGGAGCATTTTCAAGTTGAACCAAGTGATTCCACCATACAAAGCAAGAGGCAAGACTCACACTATGTCTGCAGGATTGATTGCACCAAACTAATTTATTTGAGACATTTTCCAAGCTTTCTAGATTGAATGAACAATGGAGTTGAACCATGAGTCTTGAAGAAAGGAGAAAAAAAATAATTGTCCCCTTATTTGATTGCATCCCATGAGCTTATCCCAATTAGAATAGTTTGGATTCACCAATGAACCAACTATTTCCAAGGAGTATCACCATTGAAGGATCTAATGATCCATTTAGTTTTAAGGCAGATGTCTTGGGTGTAAGGGTCGACGATGCCCAATCCTCCTCTATCTTTTGGTTGTATACAATGATTCCAATAAGTAATGGGTGCACCTTTCTTGTTTCCCTACTTATCCCACACGAAGCTTCTAATTAAATGTGTTAATTAATTGTAGCATAATTTAGATGGTAACTGGGAAGAAGAAATATAAACATGGCTAGCCAAGAGGATTTTATTAGTGACTTGAATTCTTCCAGCCATGGAAAGAAATATGTTGGTCCAATTTAGGAGTTTATTATTGATTTTGGCCAATAAATATTTACACACACCTTTGAGAGAAACCCCAACACCAATGGGTATGGACCAAGATATCTTGTGATGGTACCATGTTTCACCTCCTTCTAATCACTTGAGATCCATGGAAAATGATGGTTGCGTCTTGTCATTATAAATTCATTTTTATGCATGTATAATTTAGAACTTGAAATTGAACAATAAAACTTCAAAACACCAAGCACATTGTTCACTTTCTTTGTTGAGTTATGAATGAAAAGCATGTTGTCATCAACAAAATGTGAATGAAGAGATATAGTGTTTCTTGTAAGCATGACTCTTCTAATCATCTTATTGTTAAGAGTGTGATCGAGGAGATATCCCAATGCATCAACATTAAGTACATATAAGAAAGGACATCTCTGAAAGATGCATTTTTGCATGGAGAACCAAGGAGAGACAACATTATCCTTAGATCTGATTCTCAATGAGTGTTCTCCTCATAAATGTCTCCAGAGGCATAAATATGGGCTTTTTTACAATAGGAGTTTTGGATTTTTCCAAGAGTCTCTTTGGATGATAAGAATGAGATATTTCAATTAATTATGGTCCCAAATTACAATAAAAAATCATTCACTAAAAGTTAAATTTGTACAACATGGGTCAATAATTAGAGGGGAAAATACCATTGTCAATTAACATGGAAGCAACAAGGACATACATACATGAATAAAGGAGAAAGTAGGGTACTAAAACTAGTCAAGCTGTGCAAATTACCTAAATCAAATAAATCTTCAAATGATTTATGCCCATAATAGTAGGAAAACTTGTAAGTTTAAAATTTTATTAAATTTTGAATCTAAGTTGGAATTTTCATTTCACCTTTCTAACAAGCAAGTGCAATTGCCCTCAGAAATAAAGATTTATAACATGTATTGAATTTATTATTATTTAAAAAAAAAATATTATAAAAGTTTACTAAACATAACATGAATTGAATTTAGTGTTAGTTTTGAACAAATACTAAAAAAAATTGTCAATAAATAAGTTTGAAATTATTATTTAAATTTACATATAAATATTTAGATTTACATTTAAGAAAATTATGTTTTTTTGTTATAATTTTACACTCTTAGATATGATCTTCTAACATTCTAAATATTTGTCACTAATTTTTACGCCGAAGGCATTCTTTATATGAAGTGCTCGACCTGATATCTTGGATCAATGGCATAGATTTCTTCTTAAACATGAACGACCATGGCATTCGATCCGTTCATCCATTCTCACAGGATAGGGCAAGCACATTTTTGGAATGATCTGCTTAGTGATTGCGATGGCTACATGGATTTCCTTGTGCATTAATTATGACATGACTAAGACGACAACAACTCTCCACTTGGCCCTCTATGTTTGGTCCCATTTCCCTTAGCAGTGACAGATAGTTATTGACTAGGTGAACTAGTTATTGACGTCGAATATCTATTCAATAGCGTGAATTTTGAAAATCAATTGCTTTTGAACAGATATTCAGTGTCCATTAATAGGGAACTGATATACGTCCTATCTTCAATAATGTTTATAAGTGGTCCCACACACGTGTTCAGTGGAGATAACTAAAACCAGTTCTTAGAGCATAGAGATAACTAAAACCACCTTGGCCATTTTCAAATTGTTTGAACTCTAAATTGTTTTGTTTACGTCTGATTCTTCATAATCCCTTCGAAGTTACTGATTTTAAATAACATAATAAATCAAAATAGCACACTCAATTAATTGTCAAAAATATTCAATGGAGCTTCCACATTTTTCATGGTGTCTACCAATGCATATTTATAGTAGGCCTTCAACAAATATTCTAAAACTTGTTTTCGTTTTTCGTAATCCATGTTTTAAATTGAATGCTATTGAGAACGTAATATCATATTAATTTTTTAATATTCTAAACATGTATGCATGCTCTTTTAATCTATCTATAATTTAAGATTAACATAATTATTCTATCATAGATTTAACTGATTAAAATTTATGTCAAGGACATTTTTATTTGAACTTATCTAATTAAGATGGATGATTGAATCTTCAAACATATGTAACAAGATTAAATTTATCTCAACAATCAAAATTTCAATTATCTACCTTTTTTTATTTTTTTGTTTTTTTTTTTCCATTGATAGGAGAGAGCACTTATTACTTCTAAAACATGGATCAATGAGTTTGACCCTAAAACTACACATTGGAATCATGAAACCAATATCACAATTTGCGACAAAAATATCTCCTACTCATTAATTGATGAGATTAAGGGGTTTTATATTGAATTTCTCATAAAGTAAAACAATCATTGAATGTTCTCCAATGATATTGCAAGAAAAATGAGCTTAGCCTTAAAGGAAAATTTGTGGGTAAGCACACTTGAGCTGGAGTAGTACTAGGATGGATGGGTGAGCTCTTAGGAAGTTTGGATGCTTCACCTCATCACCTAGATGCAATGAGTGCTAAGTATTGCATCAACTACTACTTACTATTGTTATTAAATCACACATGATTATAAAATGAAACTTAAGGGCCACCATACACTCATTATAAACCTTGTTTAATTTTTTGGGTCAAGTGAGCTCTAACCTATTGGAAAGTTATATGTATTTAATTATAAAGATTTAAATACCATATTTTTAATAGGTTTATTTATGTAAGATATATTATTTTGAAGTATACAAAATAGTTATTTCTTAAATAAAATAATATCTATAATACTTAATATAATTTATATATTATATTATTTATATATTATCAAGGATGCAATATAAATATAACATCCGCTATAACATTGTGTGTGTGTATAATGGTGTTTTGTATTAATCTTAAAAAAATTTAAATGCGATGCATATTTTAAAATAAAAAAATAATATTACATATAATTGAATATAAGATATAATAAATAATATATTATAGTTCTTGAAAAGGTACATTTTTAGGTTAGAGTTAGAGACAACAAGAAAAATTATCCTATAAAAGAGGCATTCATTCAATAATGTGTTCGTTCATAATTATATTAATTTTTTTTTTTTATCAAGGCAAGATCATGATAGTTTAAGGGTTTTCAATGGTATGCACTCGTTAAATTTGTCTACTCTCACAAAAACTAATATCAAAAGCAGAAAATGACTTGACATGTTGGTTATAAATTGTATTAACTTATCTATAGTTATCCAATCGAAACACTAAGAGTCCACTTGGTAAGCTATGCTTACTAATTTTTTGTTTAGATGTTTCTTATAAATATATGGTGTAATAAGAACATTGAATAAATACCCTACCATTGATATATTTATATTTCTAAATTTTATGACAATCGTTAAAGCTTGGGGTTGTTCGATTCTATAGTCTACCATATTTTTCTCTCATTTTAGTGCCCAATCGACTATATTTCAAAGGTTACATGGCTAAACATATGTACAATTTCAATAACTCACTTTAGAAACAAGGAGAGGATTTATGTGAACGACAAACAAAGACAAATAAGAAGAAAACATGGTAAATTTGTTTATTTAATCCTAGGGTTTCATTTCTCTATTGTGTTTCTCCTAATGAGATATCATTCTCTTCTTGTGGTATTTGAAACTAATTAGAAAACAAAAAATCTACAAAAAGGGAAAAATAAAATGAAATTAAAATTCAAGGAACCCACAGGTGAATGCCATTGTGAGGGCTAGATTAGGGTGGAGCATGGTTTTTGGGTTCTTGAGTATTTAAGGTATTACTTTCTGTAATGGGCACCCCTGGATGTCCCAAAAAACTAAACCAAATTGCTGAAAGGAATTATGTCAAACAGTTTGCATTCAACTTCTTATTTCTCCATTTAATGTTTTAAACCCCTTATAATTCTGGAAATCAAACATTTATTGTTTGTTGTGTTTCGTGCATGGAATTGGTATCATACAACATAAACAAGAAAGCAACTACAATGATATGCAAAGTGGAAATGAACTGCTACTAATAAAATGTTATTTTCAGAATTCATAAAATCAAATACATAGCAGATTTATCAACTCACTAATTACTTCAGCAATATTGTCATAATACTCCAGCCCATGCTTACGAACTTGCTGCTACAATACTTTGTCCTCCAATCAGTCCACTACCTTCATAATACCATTCCCTCCAAGCGGCATAAGCGTCGGACAAGTAGTGAAGAAGATATGAGCAAAATATCAAATCTGCCTGTAGCCGGAAATGCAACTAACTGCCTGATAATGAAGCCAATAAGAAAGAATTCCAAAGGCCAAACCCCAAGGGAATGACGTCTAGAATGTTACAAGAGAGGATAAACGTCCTCAAATGCCGAAAACAAAGCTGCAACTCACACACCAATTTCTTCTCATATTCAACCTGTCTAATGAAGCCACAAATGCTTCCTTTTATTCTATTCCCACGGGTCCCCTCAACTCATATGGGCAATGTGGGATAAAAGATGTGTAATATAAAACATATATTAAAATACCCCTTATGTCTCCCTTGGGTACACATCACCATAAAATATATATTAAAGTAACACTTTAATATTTTACAATTAAATTAGACGTTACTTTAATAAAACTTCAGGTATTAAAATGTATTAGCAATCGGACTCCGAATAATGCGAGTGATAGCTCATCGGAAAGCTCTCACCGAGGAGTATCGAGTCCAATCACCAAAATTGACCTGCACTGTGTCCTGCCGACTTACTAAAAATAGTAAGTATGCCTGAAACTAAGTAAATCAACTTCGTTTTGGCCCAAACTGGAAATGACTAGGCCAAAACACTCCAAGATCCCATTAAACCCTTCGTTAGCCCTCGGGACCATGTAGAACAAGGCTAACGTGCACACACTTGGTCAACTGCTAAAATGGGGACATTACACTTTCGTTAACAAGATAAAAGGATAAAAGATTGCACTCCCCTATTTCCGGTGATAGAAATGTGTTTCATAATGGAGAGATGTGTAGGGCATATTCTTATGTTGGTGTATGTCATTTCACCCATGGCTCTCCCTCATCAATAAATATGAAACAATGTCACCAAAAGTTTCGAACAATGATAGGACATGTTTAATCGTTGAGATTTATTGGATAGTCTCAAACTTATTTAGTTATTACAACTGAACAAAGTATAACATGGTTATCCTGCATCAATAAATATGAAATGATATCACCAAAAGTTTAGAAAAATGATAAGACAACATGTGATATTGCTATCAGTATTTAATTGTGTAGTTTTTGAGTCAAACCCTGATAGCAAACTATACAATTAAATCCTAATAGCAATATCACAATTTGACTTGTTGTGGAAATTATCTCCTACTTATCATAAGATGTCCAACATGTTTAATGGTTGAGATTTGTTGGATAGTACCATTAGTGTTGTAGTTGAAGGAAATATAATGATTATCAAAATAGAAAACTATATAATTTAATATGTGCTAAAAGATACATTGATTTAAATTACTATTATAAATATTAAAATAAGTATTTTTGATGCATACAATTATTAAATAAAATCTTGACTATAGATGCATCAATGAGGGATGGAAAAAATGGGAAGAAAGAAAATAAAATCAATCCATCTATTTTAGGATTTAGTGTTGAAATCACAATCAACATAATGAAGGGTTTGTTTTATGGCAATCTCAATTCTTCATCTACTTTTCAACTCTAGATTACCCAACTAAATAATTATTTAATATTCCATCTTACTTTGTCCTTGTGATATTTTAGCTCATTGACATTTTAGCATATCTAAATTGTATTTGAGAGGGATGGTTAATTTAAAATTCTTGGCTTGTTGATCATAACAACATGTGAGAAACATGTCACCGTAGTTGTTGAAGTGATGTTTAATGTAAACATTTTGCCACATGTTCTCTTCCCATCTTCTCAAGTTGTTGTTTCGATTCATGTTTGTGTATTATTCACTATTTCAAATCAGAAGAAAATGGAAGACAAAACACAAGTACAATGTGTAAATGTTTTGTGAAATTAAAAGTCTTGAAACTAGTCTATAGCTAGAATTCATATTTCCAACAAAAAAATTAGGATCACATATGATTTAAGTGAGTGAGAATCCCAAAAATTATCAAAAATATGAAAACTCACATCTTTAATATTATCTTCCAAAAATCCACTTCTTTATTCGATACATTGATAACTCTTTTAACTAAAATTTAGTTAAAAATACCATTTGTTGATAAAACTCTAATGATGAATAAATTGTACTTTATTCTTCATTTTAACTTTAATATTTAATTATTAACCTTTGCACCCAATTTTTAATATCCTTAGCAAAAAATTTTTAAAAATATTTTTAACTGTCAAACCATTTTATCCTTTGGTGAAGAACTTTCATTCTCAAACTTTTGTTCATAGCTTTTTGGATCCAATTATTTTCATGGATGTGTTGAAGTTACTCCCAATGCTTAATCTTTATAAATTGAATAATTTATTTAAAAATATATATATTATTTTTCTCCACTCTTGTTACCATTGCAAATCTTTGGTGAAAATTGGTGAATGAACTTCTATGTTTATTCAAGTAGCTAGTGCTTTTACCACAACGATCTTGTCTACTCTCTTCTATAAATAATCATCCCATCAATGACATGTAGTCATTTCATGAGAGATTTGGGCTTGGAAGAAAATGGGCAAGTGCTTTCACTTTTCTAAAATTCAGGAATCAAATTGGGAGCATGTTAATAAGTTTTAAATTAGTTTGTACTTGTTACCTCCATTAAATAATTTTGATAAACTACGTGTAAAGTTTATGAAATGCACAAATGTTTGAACATCTTCTCACACATGAAAGAAATGACTATGGTGTCTCCAATGTCTATCATTAGTCATTTAATATTTGTTGAAGTTTAAGATAGATATTCATTATCTTGATTTTACATAGCATAAGATAGAGAATTCACTGTCTTAATATAATAAAGTCTAAGATAGACCATTCACTATCTTGATTGACACTTAAAAAGTAATGGCAAAGGTGAGGTAACTGGGAGTATAGGATTATTTTTACAAGGGTACTAGTCATCCACTTCTTGATGATTATATAATAACATTGTTGAAAAGGTTCGTAACCTTGACAAAAATAAACTTTTTTGTTTTTCCTATTTTTAAATTTAAAGATCCACATTTATACCCATGCTCCATTCGTTAATATGCAATACACACAGTTAACTCCTGATAACAATATCACAATTTGACTTGTTGTGGAAATTATCTCCTACTTATCAATTGACGAGCTTAAGGGGCTTTCTAATGAATGGTTCATAAGGCACAACACTTGGCGAAGGTTTTGCAAATGGGGTTGCAAGCTTTGGGTTTAACCATGGAGGAAACTCTGTAGTTAAGCGCACTCAGGCTGGAGTAGTATTGGGATGGGTGACCTCCCAAGAAGTCCCTATGCTTCACAGATGTGAGCATCACCTAGATCCAATGAGTGCTAAGTGTTCCATTTATTCTCATGAGAGATGGATTCATGTTGAATCACTACTCATGAAACATGGGTCAATGAGTTTGACTCAAAAATCACACTGTTAAATCTTGATAGCAATATCACAATGCAATACATGTTTGAAAGTAGCTTAACCATATTTATTGAAAAAAATGGTAAGTGTTTGGAGCCCAACAAACCAACTATTGTTGCTTACCACTTATATTTCAATTTACTTGAATGGTTTTTTATCATTTTACAACAAATGTTATTTCACATGCACTGTTCACAAGTAGATGGAGAAAAACTATCCATTTATAGTTCTGACTACTCTTTCTCAAGTTTGGAATAGCATACAATGATTATTTTATTGGTTCTTAATTGTACTGTCGCACATTTATAAGTTCAAAATATCTGTAATCATCTACTTTTCAATGTTCATTAGGTTAATCGTGTTCGATACAATACCTATGATGATTTTTCCCTTACAAAACAATTTTTGGTGGTTCTAAGAACATTAAAGCCTCATAGAGCTAGGAATAAAAAGATCTTTCGAACACATATTTACATATATTTAACAATCAATTTACTTCTATTGAATTAATCATTCACACTCACCAAGAAACACTTATTCGACGTACCTATTGCACACTAAGGTGCGATTACTAGTTTAATATTATTATATAATTTTTGAAACATATGTATAATGTTAATTTAGATTAAAGTAATCAAATTTTAGTTTTATATTAAGTAAAAATATCATAACTTCATCTTAATTTGTAATAATAAAATACTTTATGTTAAATTTTGACTTTTGTTTAAAGCTTTTTCACCCCTTTCAATTATCATACACTCCATTGTAGAGTTACAAATTAAATAGATAATGGACAATCTTCCATTTGACACCTATAATTGTTTGTCACGTTATTTTAAAGGAAAAATTAGTCAGCAGTTCAGAGTTCAGGCAAGATCACGCGTACCTGGAAGAAAAACGAGTGAAAATGAGCTGACAAATAGTTAGCTGCACACTACCAATCATACATTGACATTATATAGTTGGAAAAACTTGTGTAAATAATCGCAACCGAACAAGCAGAAGTCGGGGAAGCTTTTGGAGTCTCTTTTTAAGCCCATTCTCCATTTTGGCAACGGACTTGGGATTCCACTTGCGATCACAGCAACTCTTCTCTCGCAGCGACAAGGCCTGTGATTTCTTCATATATATTCTGCTCGACTTCTTTACATTGCCACTATGAATCTTCATTGGAAAAACTTAAAAAATCTATAAACATACAATTCCATTGAAAAATTCATACAGATGGGCTCAAGACGAAGTATTATGGGGTTACCAAAGGGCTCGGCGGATTACAGACAATGCATCGAACCTGGACCGAACCTCGTTCATCTTTTGATTTACATATATTTACATCTAAATCATGGAAGCATTAAAAATGGAGCAAACTATTCTGTGCAAAATAACTAACTAGGTAGTGGGAAAGGACAAAACAAATTTTACAATGAAAGAAGAATAAAAGAATTACGAGTTTTCAGCGGAGAGGGTCAACGAGAACGGAGACGCGCACGACCTCCATTCTCGCCGGCGGAGCGGGACGTGGCGGAAAAGGAGCGGCGCTGCAGACGGGGCATCTGCCGTGGCTCTGCAGCCACCTACGAATGCACTCCACGTGGAAATTGTGCCCACACGACGGCAACGACACCGCCGGCTCTTCGGCCTCGTCGTACTTTGACAGGCAAATTACGCACTGCGCGCCGGTGCCGTCTTCCACGTCATCTCTGCATCGCCTGTAATCGAACACCGCCATCTCCACGTCGACCGTCTGCCCCGGCGCTGTTGATGGCAGCGGCGACACGTCACCCAGCTGAGGCTGTGGCGCTTTTTCGCTGAAGGCCAGGTATGTCACCAACACAAATAAGAATGTATATGTGACGTAGAAATACCGCGAGTTGATATGAAATACGAATTCGAAGAGTACGACCAGAAAGGCAAATGCAATGAGTACCCACAGAAATGCGCTGCGCCGCCGTCTTCTGATAGTTGACGGCATAATTTGGGTTTAGAATGTCTTAGATGAAAAGGGAAGCTGATGAATTGCAATTTTGCAGAAAGGCTGAGTTTGCCTTTTGCTTTGCTTTGCATTCTTCTCTTCTTAAACTCGGACTTCATTTTTTTCTGTTTCCTCGAAATTACGTTTGAATTGCTCTTTTCCTTCGGTTCCGCGTATTGGGAATCTCTTGTCCCGACTCCCGAAGATTTATTGTATTGTCCAAGACTACACGGTGCGGCTTTTTATTTTGTGGAAAAATCTAAATCTTGGAGAATCCGAGTTGGCCTAGTGGTGGAGAACTTGTACTCTTGAAAGAGAGGTCACAAGTTCAAATCTCACTAGTGGGGGTAGGGTATATACGCCTCATTTGTAGCGTCAAGCGCCTCTCGCAAAAGAGTACGAGGTAGTCCCATATCACTGTCACCATATGTAAACCCAAAAACTATGGCATAGTGTCGTGGATTATAAAACCCACTCACTCTCACTCTCTCTTTCATATACTCTGCCTGGGTATCAGATCTTGACGCGTGTAAAATCGATTTATTTAAAAACAAATTTTTACAAGATTCGAAAAAATGTTGTTTACAAAGGTTTGCTATTTTTTAATTAAACTAAAAATGCAACTTAGATTTTTTTTTCTCGAATTATTGGTGGTGATTTAAGAACTGTTTTGTTATGCATTTTAGTAAATTAAGTAGTTTAGATTGTTTTTAATATACAACAATAAGCATTTCCACATCTATTTTGACTATTCGAATGTGTTTTTAAATTCGCTCTCTCTTTTCTTCATATATATGTAAAAATATGAATAATTTATTTTCTTATTAAAAAATAATTAATTTAATTGTAATATATATATTTTTAATAAAAAATTATGTTTATTAAAAAATAAATTTGAAAATTACACAAACAATACTAGATTTCATAAGTTGGTTTACCACCAACAATCTTTTAGATATCCGGGTCACATCAAATGGAGTCTTTACATCGGAATAGAATAACATGATTTTGTAATATAGTGGAAAGATTCAATAGGTTTATCTTTAAAGGACATGTAGCCTCCTTCAACTTCCTCCATCCTACTACAAGCCGGGTCAATCACTTCCCAGTTAGACTTGAAATTGGGAAACTTTGGAAACCATCAAGAAATCCCTTCAAGTGTGAAAAAAAGTGGTTCTTGGAGGAAGAATTCCAAATTGACCAATGTTGGCAAACTAGAAATGCTAAAATAACATATTCTGAGTTGGAAATAAGGAAAATCCAAAAACATCTTCAAACTTAAGCTAGATAATAGAGAAGAAATTAAAAACCTCAATGATATTGTCATCAGAGAAGGGATGGATAATGAAAAATATATGAAAGAAAGAGCGTTACTAGCAAAGCAAGAGAATATATTAGTGATGGAGACGCAACCAATGACTAGAATGAACACATAGGAAAAGGGAAAATATTATTATCAATGAAAAATGCCCTATGGGCTTACAACAATATGATTCTGGAGAAAGAAATCCTCCACACAGTACCTTCTCTCTAACTCCACTAAGTGCTGCCTTTACAATGCCATAAATGTTCTTAAATAAGCCCCAAATGGTTTAGGGTTAGGAATACATTCTAGAATATGCTAGTTGGCATCCACCACCAAAATAGAAGGTTCCAGAAATCATGTTAGAAGTCGGTGTAAAATTAGAACAATCCAGAAATAGTAGTCAAACTTTTGGGAGGCATAACTTTTGAATCGTAGCTTCGATTGACAAACCATTTACATTTTCACAAAGCTCTCAAAGCGCTCTATAGCCCTATGGACGAGTTTTTCTCATCCCCCATTTTCGGTCCTGTATGAGGCCATTTAGTGCCCCATATCTGATTTGAAGCACTCTTAGGAGGTCTCTAGGAACCAAAAAATTGCAATAACTTTCTAACCGTGAAGCCTTTTGACCTGATTCTTTTTCTAGAGTGTTCTAAATTAAAAATATAACCATCCCTCCAATTTACACCCTCTAACTCACCATAATTATGGCTCAATTACATAGTCCTATTTTTTTGACATTTACACATATCTTAAGGTGCTTAAAAACTCTAACCCAGAACACTAATAGTGGAACTATGAGGGTTGGAACCTTTATTTGACCCAAATGGGTATCCAGAAATGAAAACACATTAAACAAAAATTATTTCTAAGATTTTTATTTGGGTGAAACAGGATTGCCCTTACACCACTGGATGCTCCTGCATCAGACACCCAGGGTAGATTGAAAAGTGACCCTGTCACTTTATGGTAGAGGAAAACCCAAATGGGCAACCTCTGCTACTGATATCCAAGTTGAGTCCTCTATTGGTCATCCTTTCCACTTCACCAGGTACTCCTCATATTGCCTATTTTTGGTACTCTTGCCTACACGACTATCCAAAATCTCTTCTATCTCCTCCTTCTTAGAACTAGGAATTGGACATGGTTCCAACATCAAACCCTCATCTGTGCCATCATCATGATATTCTATTAAGTCTACAATATTGAAGATAGGAGAAATATGAATCTCATCCAACAACTCCACCTCATATGCATTTTTCGAGTCATGTTTCTTCAAAATTTTACAAGGGCCAAATTTCTTCATCTTCAGCTTGTTGTAAGTACCCACTGGAAACCATTCCTTTCGTAAGTATACCATAACCATATCTCCTACTTGAAACTCCTTATGTCTCCTTCTTTGATCAGCCCTAGCTTTATATTGTTGATTCATCTTGGTAATGTGCGCATGGACCTCCTCATGTAGGCTCTTGATATGTTCAACAAATCCTTCTGCCTCGACACTTGTCCTCTCCCCTTGCTCTATCTTCCTCAATTCTAGTGTAGTCCTTGGGCTACTTCCATACACAATGGAATGGTGATCTACTAGTACTCCTATTTACAGAGTTATTGTAAGCAAATTCTGCTTGTGGTAGAATTAAATCCCACCCCTTGGGCTTATCTCCCACTAAACACCTCAGCAAATTGCCCAAACTTCTATTTACCACTTCGGTCTATCCATCAAACTGTGGATGATGTGTGGAATTGAACCTCAATTTTTTCCTCAACTTCTTCCATAAAGTCCTCCAAAAATACCCTATAAATTTAGTATCTTTTTCGAAAATAATACTCTTTGGGAGACCATGTAGTCTCACCACCTCTCTTAAAAACAAATATGCAATATGTATAACATCATGAATCTTGTGGCATGGGATGAAATGTGCCATTTTGGAGAACCTATCAACCACCACAAATACTGAGTTATTACCCCTTTGTGTCCTCGACAATCCAATAACAAAATCCATACTTATGTCCTCCCAAGACTTTGATGGAATAGGCAATGGCTGATAAAGTCTAGTATTGTGACTAAATCCTTCGGCTGCTTGACACACTTGACAACTCTGCACAAATTTCTTCACATCTTGTGACAATTAAGGACAAAAATAATGTTCTCTAAGAATTTCAATGGTCTTATCTCGACCAAAGTGTCCTGCCATTCCCCCACTGTGTTTCTCTTTGATCGGGTTTTCCCTCATGGAACTCCTTGGAATGCATAATTGATTGCCCTTGAATAGCATACCATCCTGAATCAAATAGTCTAGCCACCTAGTTCTATCTACAGTAAAAAGTTCTCTACAAGCCTTCCATGCTTCAGCAAAATCAAGATCCCCAAGGTACAGATTCTTAAGTTCATCAAACACAACCACTTCAACCTGCATTATTGTAAGCAACAACTGTCTCCTACTCAATGCATCTGCGACCCTATTAGACTTTCCACTTCTATGTTTCAACACAAATTTATAGCTCTGCAAGAACTCTACCCATTTCATATGTCTTTGGTTCAATTTACCTTGGCTATTTAGGTACTGCAATGCCTAGTGATCAGTATACAAGAAAAATTCTTTTGGTAATAAATAGTACCTCCATTTCTTTAAGGCCTGAATTATTGCATAGAACTCCTGGTCATAAACATAATACTTCTTCTTTGCATCATTCAATTTTTCACTAAAATATGCAATAGGCTTACCTTCTTGGCTCAATACAACCCCAATAGCACTGCCACTAGCATCACCATCTACTTAGAACACTTTACTAAAATTTGGAAGTGCCAACACAGGTTGCTCTGTTACCTTCTTCTTCAACAATTCAAAACTCCTTGCAGCTGCTATAGTCCATTTGAACTCTTTTCTATCTCCCCTTATTGTTTCAGTTAGGGGTGCATATATGCCACTGAAATTCTTAATGAACTTTCTATAAAAACTAACCATACCATGAAATGATCTTACCTCAGTAGCAGACCTTGAAGTAGGCCATTCTAGGATGGCTTTTACCTTTTCTGAATCCATTTTGAGACCCTCAGATGATACAACAAACCCCAAGTAGACTAACTCCTTTTTTACAAAGCTACACTTCTTCAAATTAATCAACATTTTCTCTTCCCTCAACCTTGCAAGGACACTAAGAATGTGCAATAAATGTTCATCCAAAGTCTTGCTGAAAATTAAAATATCATCCAAATAGATAATAACAAAATTTCCCAGGAATTTCTTTAGTACCTCATTCATAAGCCACATGAAGGTGCTTGGCACATTGGTCAGTCCAAAAGGCATGACTAACCACTCATATAGACCCTCCTTGGTCTTGAATGCAGTCTTCCACTCATCTCCTTCTTGGATCCGTATCTAGTGATAACCACTCTTAAGATCTATCTTTGTGAAGTACCGATCTCCACTCAAGCAGTCCATAAAATCATCCATTCTTGGCAAAGGAAACTGATACTTGATGGTTATCCTATTTATAGCTTGAGAATCGGTGCACATTCTCCACTCTCCATCCTTCTTTGGTGCTAGTACTATAGGTACTGCACATGGACTTCGACTCTCTTGAATCAAAACCTTCCTCAATAGCTCTTGAACTTGTCTATTTAGCTCCTCAATTTTAGTAGGAGTCATCCTCTGAGCAACTGTTTTGTTAGGCAAACTAGCTCCAGGGATTAAACCTATCTGATGACCGATCTGCCTTACTGGTGGCAACCCTTCTAGAACATTATTAGAGATGACATCTCCATACTCACTTAAGAGGCCTAAAACTTTAGGTGGAATTTCACTACTACCTTCCTTATCTCTTCTAGGAATTAAAGCATAACACATACGTTGATGTTTCATACCATCCAAAAATTTCTTCCATCAACAAGACATATCCTAGCACTACTACATACCTTTTCACCTTCCTTTATCATGGGCTTTAGTTTGTGGCAAACTCCATCCTTGGTTAGAGAGTATGTATCTGCATGACCATCATGTACAACATGTCTATCAAATTGCCACGGTCTTCCCAACAATAAATGGTAGACATCCATTGGAATAACGTCACAAAGAAATTCATCATGGTAACTCCCAATCTTGAACTTCACCAAACATTGTTCACTAACTAGGACCTTATGATCATCCTTCACCCAAGCAATCTGATAGGGTTGGGGGTGTTTCTCCCTTTTGAGCTTTAGCTTAGAGACCATCTCTTTAGACACCAAGTCATCAGTGTTGCCACCATCAATAATCACATCAGAACACTTATCCATGCACTTGTACTGGTACAAAACAAACTCCTCCTTTGTCCAGGTTTAGTTTCACCACTTAGTAAGACCTTTTCATTTACGAGAACCTCTCCTCTTTTTGCATCCTCAGAATGTGATGACTATGCATCTTTGTCCACATGAGCAACCCTTGCTTGACCATCAACCCTCCTATTTGTCCTTCCTTGTCGTTGAGGACATTCAAAGGTACAATGACCTTCTTTATTGCAATGAAAATAGGTACCACAGAAGCCTCCTCTTCCTGATCCTTGTCCATGTCCTCTACCTCTTCCTCTTTGATCTCCAAAGTTTTGATCACAGGAGTAGTTGAAACCCTCATTTCTCTGGTTTCTGCTAGTACCCACATCTTCATTTTTCTTTTGGGTCTCATTTCGGCCTCTAGATGACCTACTACTACCCTTCCTCCTTGATCACACCCTCTTTGTCTTAATTCAAACTTTTTATTTAGCTTCTTTTCAACTTGTAGGAAAAACTGGTATGCCTCTTCAATGCTAGTCATTCTAACCAGACTTAACTCCTCCTGAATTCTAGGTCATAACCCACCGAGGTAAGGAGCAACCTTCTCCTTATTAGCTTCTGCATGCCTTGCCCTAATAAGAAGTCAATAAAATTCCTTTGTATATTCCTGGATAGATTTTCCTACTTGTTTTAACCCTTGCATTTTCTTGAACAAATCAAGCTTGTAATCGACATGAATGAACCGCTTCTTTAGTTTGTCCACCATGCGATCCCACCTTGTGATTTTGTCCTTTCCTCTTCTATTCCTTTCTAGCTAAACCTCTTTCCACCATATTTTGGCATGGCCTTTGCAAATTTAACCCTCTCAAGTTCTCTAATATCCTCATACTCAAAATACTCCTCTAGTTCATTGATCCAATCAATCAACTCATCCTGGTTTAGGGTTCCCGAAAAATACCCACATCAATTTTAGGTCTTTTTCCAAGCTTAGAAATGGCCCTAAAAAGCCTCTCCTCTACCTGATTTAGGACTTCCCCTTTGCCTTCCCCTTCTTATCCAATTTCTTCTTCATTTTCTTCATCACTTTCGTTGCCAATGGCAACATTTAGTCCTCTACGAATCTCCTCCTACAATGCTTGCACCTACCTTTGGAGGGCTCTAACCTCCTCAAGATTAATGGCTTCAACCCTTCTACCACACTTTCTTAGTGGAGGCATCATCTTGACTCCAACCCACAACCACACAGTCCTGGTGCAAACTGCCTCATAGTCAGTGCTTTGTCTACACACTCAGGAAAACCTACTCTGAAACCACTTGATGGAGACACAACCAATGACCAAAATGAACACACAAGAAAAGGGAAAATATTATTATCAATGAAAAATTCCCTATGGGCTTACAACAATATGATTTTGGAGAAAGAAATCCTCCACACAGTACCTTCTCTCTAACTCCACTAAGTGCTGCCTTTACAATGCTAGAAATGTTCTTAAATAAGCCCCAAATGGTTTAGGGTTAGGAATACATTGTATAATATGCTAGTTGGCATCCACCACCAAAATTAAAGGTTCCAAAAATCACATTGGAAGTCAGTGTAAAATTAGAAGAATGCAAAAACGGTAGTCAAACTTTCGGGAGGCATAACTTTTGAATCGTAGCTCCGATTGACGAACCATTTACATTTCTAGAAATCTCTTGAAGTGCTCTACAACCCTATGGGAAAGCTTCACTCATCCCCCATTTTTTGGCCCTATATAAGGCCATTTAGTGCCCCATATCTGACTTTGAAGCGCTCTTAGGACATCTCTAGGAACCAAAAAATTGCAATAACTTTCTAACCGTGAAGCTTTTTGACCTGATTCTTTTTCTGGAGTGTTCTAATTTAAAAATATAACCATCCCTCCAATTTAAACCCTCTAACTCACCATAATTATGGCTCAATTACATAGTCCTATTTTTTTTGGCATTTACACGTATGCCAAGGTGCTCAAAAACTCTAACCCAGAACACTAATAGTGGAACTGTGAGAGTTGGAACCTTTATTTGACCCAAATGGGTATCTAGAAATGAAAAAAAATTAAACAAAAACTATTTCTAAGCATTTTTTTTTTGGGTGATACAAGATTGCCCTTACACCACTGGATGCTCCTGCATCAATTAGCCAAGGAAGAAATCTTCTAGAGACAAAAATCTCGAGAAACTTGCTTGTGAGAAGGAGACATAAACACAAAATTCTTCCATAATAACACAATTAATAATACAAATATAGATAGAATATTGAAAATAAAGAACAATGGAGTTGTAACTGATAACCCAAACAAGATAGCCGCAACCATTGTGAACTACTTTAAAGAATGTCTAAATAACTTTGAATCGTCAAATTTGATAGCCCAGAACAAAATTATTAATAGCATACCCAAGATAATCATAATAGAAGTTAATAAAACCCTAAATAAGAAATTCACAATTGAAGAAATCAAAGAAGTTGTTTTTCAATTAAATCCTGATAAATCTCTAGGCCCAACTGGGTTTCAAGTCATTTTCTTTCAAAAGTGTTGGCATATCCTAAGTCATGAGTTATGGGAGGTAGCTTAGGCAACTAGAACTTTTGGGACATTGTTAGTAGAGATTAATAATACATTGTTAACGCAAATTAATAATACATTTTTAGCACTAATATGAAATAAATCACAATATGAGATCCCTGGAGACTTTAGGCCTATTGCCTTGTGCAATACCATCTATAAAATTATTCTCAAAGCATTGGCTAATATATTAAACATGTTTTGCCCAAATCAATTTTAGAAGAACAAACATGTTTCTTACATAACAAATCCATCTTTGATGGTACTATTATTATTATTATTATTCGAGAGCTCATTTTTTCAACCCAGAGTAACAAATATCCATGTATGCTAAGGAAATTAGACATCCAAAAAGCCTATGATAAAGTGGACTAGAGATTCCTATGTAAAGTATTGGAGGCCTTTGGTTTCGCAGATCAATGGGTTAACTTGATCTACAATTGTACATCCACTCCAAAATTTTATTTTCTCATTAATGGTACTCATAAAGGTTTCAATAGTATTTCTAGAGGGATTAGGCAAGGAGACCCTACTTCCCCTTTTATATTCATCATTATGGAAAAGGCCTTCAAAAGTGTAATTTAAAAAGCTTAAACAAATACGAAAATTATATGCATTCAAGTAACAAAAGGGATCTCAAATGTGACACACCATCAATTCACCGATGACAAAATTATTCCAAAAGAAAGCACCATGATAAAAGCCCAAAACTTTAAACAAATAATTAAAACCTATACACAAGCGTCAAGATATCAAGTTAATGCATCCAAATCAAAAATATGTTTTCTTAACACCCCACCAAACTTAGAATAAGCAATCTAAAATTACATGAGCTATCATAGAGGAATCTTTCCTTGCAAATATCTTGGTATCTTCTTAGAAAAAGGCTATCAAGGTAATAAATCTTCAGACTATATCTCTGAGAAAGTGGAGAAAAAATAGAAAGTTGGAAGGGCAAGTACCTGACAAAGGTTGGCAGATCAACTATGATCAAAGCGATAATATCAACCTTCCCAATGTATCATATGTCTTCTTTACCTCTCCCTAAAGGGGCTAAACACAAAATGGACAAAAGATTACAAAAATAATTGGCAAGACATATATGAAAAAAGAAGCAAGCCAAGATTAGTTGGAAAAAGATTTGCAAACCTAAGTCCTTTGGAGGACTAGGCATTAAAGATCAGAGTTGGCAAAATGAAGTATTAGGAGCTAAACTGATTTTGGGAATGTATCAAGAACATAATAGTAAATGGGAAAAAATATTATCCCACAAATATTTAAACAATTAAAACCTCATCTCTTTATTTAGAACCAAAAATCCTCTAAAAGGATCTAGAATTTCAAATTTTATGATTAATTGCAAACCTTTAATTACTAATAATTAAACATGGGGCATTGGATTAGGATATGATTCTCTATTTTGAGAAGATTCTTGGGATGGTATTCAACACCTTGATAGACTTAATTTACCAACAAATATAAAAAACCCCCTTACTAATTTATGGGGACATCAAGTTGTGATTATAAACACAAAGTCAATGACGGTGTTGGAAATCTATATAGGACACACCTTTATCACAACAAGAGAAGATGCTATTTTAAAAAAGCATTCATGAGAGACAAATTAACCATAAGGAAAGGAATGATAGATTCATTTGGGGTGCATCCAATGATGGAAAATAAAATGTTAAAAAAGGGTATGAATTGTTGATTAACTCTCAACAGTGCGATAAGATAGATATTTCATTAAATCTCTATTGGGATTCAACATGCCTCCCCAAGGATGGCATATTTATTTGGGAAACATTACAAAAAAAATCCTCACCAATTATTCATTTACGAAAAATAAGTTTTGAAGGCCCTTCTAGATGCTCCTTATGTGAGCATGATTCTGAAATAGTAGATCATCTACTTTTTAGGTGTCCCTTTACAAAAACATATTTGAAATGGCTATGCTCCAAATTAAATTGGCAAATTGCAATGCCCGATAACCTTTTAGAATTTTTTAGAAGATGACCTAAAGAAAATCCTTCTAAGATTTATGATCTATTATGGAAAATTTCAACTTCTATTTTACTTTGGGAAATTTGGAAAGAAAAGGAACAAAAGGATCTTTTGTAATGAAATATTGGTAGCTCCTATATATCTTCCTCAATAAGATAGAAGCATGTATAACTGAAGTGGTGAACAATCACCTTTGAAATACTATCTAGGATCAAGGTACATTTTATTTATGGGATGCATATAGGAAGAAAAATTGGTTTAACTTGATTGAGTAAAAAAGCAAGAATGCAATGTGAATGATGACCCCCTCTGATAGGATGGCCAAAGCTCAATTTTGATGGAGCCTCTCAAGGAAACCTAGATACGACATGCTTAGGTTGTATTATTCACCTTGATAATGTATCCAAATTAGGCCAAACCACTAGGAATTGTGTCTAATAATTAGGCTAAATTAGAAGCATTATTCAAAGGCCTAATACTTTGTATTGAATTTGGAATCCTTAAATTAGTTATAGAGGGTGACTCTCAAATAATCCTAAATGCACTAAGAAAGAGAGAAACATATAATTAAAAACTAAATTCAAAGATTGAATATATGATATTATGAATGGATAAACTAGATGAAGTCGTCATTAAGCATATACATCGTGAAGGTAATAAAAAGGATGGTGAATTGGCCAATAAAGGGGAGGATGGCCAAAAAATATTATCTATAAACAAGTAGACACCAATACTTGAAATAATAAATACTTATGTTAGACTTAATAACCTAAAGGATGCATGTCTTTATCAATGATTTAAATACCAAATCCTTTACTTGCTCAAGGATGCTCTATTAAAATTTAAAATTGGATAGTCTTTAATTTACCTTGTACAAAAAACTAGGATAACTATTTTTTTTCATCATACAACATAATGGTAATTAAGTAGGAATCTCAAATATGAAGGTGGAATGATTCAAACTTATCTGTTGTAGCCTTTCAATATAAAACTCCATTAGTATTAATAATAATCTAAGCTAAATGTACAATCCCTGAGAGAGTAGACAACTCATCAATATGATGGGAATGACATGTTCATTGGTACATTACATAAGCTACAAGTATTGGAGCAATTATGGTTGTAAGTGGTAAATTATTCAGTTGGGATTCATAACAACTATATAATTAGACAAAGCATTAGTTGGTTAAGGTTTGAATTATAAATTAGGCATGCAAATATGAGTCTTAAAGGAGTTCCCTATAGAATAGAGTTTTACAGTTGATAAGGAAGATGGACACAACTATTCGAATAAAATAAAATAAAAAATAAATGCCCTCCTAGAGAGAGATCTCTAAAATTAGAATGTTTAAGTTTATGACAGTAACATAATCATTGGTCATAGTACTAAGAATTGTGGGTAAGGATTTCTCTACAATAGAAAATAGATCAAAGACTAAACGTAACGCCCTGCCAGGGAACACAAAACAAATTAACGTAAAGTTTCACTAAGTTTGTCAAGATTTTTTTTTTAAAAGATAAACAACAACAACATATATAATATAGCAGAAGCAATAACAACAAGAGATAAAATATAGCGGAAGCATTAACCCACATACATAACAACCATCATAAACAGATTACATCTCCTAAGGTTTCGTGATATTGAATCACATTTAAGTTTAATAATATTAAATCTAATACACAACCAAAATCCACATCAAAGAATTATTACAAGTACAAACACATTTAAACAATATACAATTATATATGATACTACCTAACAATAACTAGAAATGCTTAATCATCCACTATACAAGTCATAGGGTATGATAAGCTCAAAGAATATACAACATGTGTAAAATAGATCATCTCATTTGATCTATGGAAAATCAAGTACAATATAACAGGATATAACCATCCAACAAAAATATAAGATCAGAAAGAAAGGATCAACTGCATAGATACATCCAATAGTAAGATCTCAATAGTATAAGAAAATGCACTACCACCCGACCTCATGGACTGCAAAAATGCCCACTCCCACCGCGCTAAGGAGATAAAATCAAGTCCTAAATAGGATAACAAATAGAAGTCAAAACCAACATATAGGTCAAGGAAACACCTAAAAGCTAACTATCTTGAATGGTACCAAGACACAAGTATCAACTAATCCCAAAGGCAACAAAGACACGTAGGAAATCTACTATGCAAGTGGACAAGTGTCATCGCATGAGCCAACTCTATGGTTACCCTGGCAACCACTATAGACTCTGAACCCCCTAGTGTCTCTATGTGGCATCAATATCCTTTTGTACAGACAATGCATACTAATAAGTCAGCTCTAAGGTTACCCTGACAGTCTTTTAATACTTCGAACCCCCTAGTGACTTTCTGTGGTACCAATATATTATTAATTCATTTTAAACACATTTAATGAAATGTTATCACTTGTTAAAATCACTTGTTAAAATAACCTACAATGGGTTACCTGCTAGTGTCTTTAGGGCCTCAGCCTCCATTGAAAGCCACTTCCTAACATGACATATAGATAACCTACCCTAATCTTAGCAAAAGAAAAAGATTTCAAATGACTATAAATCACACATCAGTTCTTAAACAAGCAACTAGAAAGCACTAAAATATTACTGATCATTATCACAGATTCCACCAATACGATCATCCTAATAGGACTGATCCAAAATCGAGTTCACATAAACCAAATCCATGTCATAGCATGACATTACCAAAAAAAAATCATTTAATCACCTCAGTCCTATACAAAAAACTATGAAGCAATCAAGGATAATGATCGAAGACTCAAAGGTTATATAAGGAAAGTCACCCCATTCACCTCAGTTCTACACAAGAATTGGAAAGCACATCAAAACATCTGATCAAACTTGTCATAGCACACACATGGCACATTGCCATAGTCAGGTATAAAAAATCATAATCAAAACATCATCATGAAATTATAGAACAAAACTCCCAAGCCTCTGGTAAATATCCTAACTAGCCAAAGCTAAGTCGAACCCGAAAACCCCAACACCAATAAATCACATGTCACATAAAGTACATACAATATAACTTTCTCAATACCTTAGGTTATGAAAAAACAAAGGTTTAATTTACACTTATAGCTTTTCGAGTTCTCTTTTTTGTTTGCAGATACACATATTTAATAACAACTAGGGTTTCAATTTTCTTTTCCAAGTATTAATGTTTATAGATTTTTCAATTTCACTACAAGGCTTCGATTTTCATTGTTATGTTCAGGACACAAGAATTTGAAACACAAGAACAATAAATTCACAATGAGGTTTTAGATTAAATCATAGACAATTCTATAATGGAAATCAATTTTCTCAAACAAGGGTTTCAACCCAAAGAAATTCTGAAAACATAAACTCAATAGACACGGAGAAGATAGGAATTCGAAGAATGAGCAACTACTGCACAAACCCAAAAGATCCTACCTGGATGATGCTAAAACAACAAATGCACAAACACACAAGAATCTTCTTTTTCCTTCAAAGACTCTCTTTTCAAAAATTGGCTCCTCCAAACCTATGTGTGTAGAAATGAGCTCAAATCTCTTAATAAACAGTTTGACTCTACCTAGGGTTTTCGATTTTTGAACATGCAAAGGCCTTTCCTTAAAAATAAACTTTAATTATTTAATCCTTGCATGCAAATTTAAATAACTTTTTAATTAAAATATTATTTTATATTTTCCTTTCCTCCACTTTATTAATCAGTGCAAGCACTATTTAAAGCATAGTTTATTATTTAAATTAGTAAGAATAATTAAAGCTCATTATTTAAATGCAACTCTAATTTAATAATTATTAATTAAATAATCATAATAAAATAATATTAAACATTAAATCTTTAATCTTTTAATATTTTAATTCTATTTTTATCCAACTTCTTTTTAGACTTTTAAAATAAATATTTTAGACTGAAGTACATATTTAATTAATTAAATAACATCATATTCTCATTTTTCTTTAACCAATTTTCTAAATTTAAACCTCTAAATTTAGACTTCTAATTTTAGACTTTTTATTTAAAGCATAAATTTAATTAATCAAATATTCACATATTTTAATATTTTATTTTTAATAAAATAATATTTATTACTTAACTAATAATATTATTTGGAGTTTATTATTAAAATAAAACTCCTAAATAATTTTTATTAAATTAAATAAATATAAATACACCAAAATTAAAACTTTAATTAATTCTTTTATTTATTAATTTCTCAATTAATTAAATGTAATTAAATATTGAATTTTCTTTATAATTTTTTCATTAAATTAAATCTTTAAAATATCTTTTAATTTGATTTAGTTATAATAGAAAAATCACAATAGACCCACAAAACCAAATATGACAACTCAATTGAAGATAAAGAACACATTCAAACTCTAGGGTCAGAATCACAAATTCACATCACTTGACAAATTCGAATGGGTAAACTAACTCAGTTACTTGTCCTACTTTCTAGGACAATTGGCTTAGGTTAGGATTTGGATTCGAGAGTTATCTCCCCACTTATACCATTGAAATGCTGCGATAGGGTACACTCATCCTGGCAATTTAGGGAAGTCAATACTTGGTACCTACAATCTACATAAAATCCACGCATGTAAAAACACATAAATTCTAAACTAAATAGATAATGGCTGGGAGTGGTACATCATGTAGATCCTGACTAGCAAGTGACTACGAATCCCTCCCTCAACCACATCGAGAATGTCAATCAAAAAGTAAAATAGACAAGTACACCATACACATGCAAGTATAGGGTAAGTACTCATAGAACTACATATAAATAATCCATCTAATTAATCATCATGAGATAACTAAAATCACTAACTAAACATACATATATCATCATTAAAGGATAAACATAAACACATGAAACAATTGAACAACTCATCACATAAAATCAACTGAGTATGAAGCAACATCTAAATCAAATCCAGTAACAAAGTACCAATAATCATAAAACATAATAAAAAAATAGACCTAAAAGAATCCATCAATACAATAGATAAGTCAACTAGTAGTAGGCATTAAATTAACATTAAGATTATTTCCATGTTTATTGGCACTATCCTACAGGTGGACTCAAATAAGGATGCTCTGTATGAACTATGTTATATCTTATTTGGTATGGAGTTACTAGTTGAACTATAGGTGATGCTTAATAAGAATGATGAAGACTTGTGTATCCTAAAGAGCAGAGATTAGGGAATCACACATCATTATGTAAGGGTTTTTCCTATATTAATCATTGAAGACCAAGTTGAGTTTACATGAAGAGAATCTAATCAATTAAGAGATATTGTTGGTTTCTTCTTAAGACCATGCACATTAGGAACAAGTCAAGATGGAGAGGCCTTGACTGGTACAAGTGAGACGACAAGCTTGGTCATAGTGAGGATGACTCTGACTCAGATGAAGTTGGTGGCATGTAGCCTAGGATTATTCAATTTTGTGCTTCCTATCTATAGGTTAATTATGGGTTTATCTTTGTTATGATAGTAGCTTTTTGTAAATTTATGTGAATCATAAACTCATCTATATCTAATAGGGTTTCTCTGTAAGGATAGTTTATAGTTTATAATTTTTAGCAGATGTTGAAACTAATACTCTAGTTATATAGATATTTAATTAGCTAATGGGTATACATTAAGAAGACCTGATTGTAGTTGTGCTTTCTCTTAATGTGTTCATGAAATGGTTTCATACTTTGATATTAGTAGTTTTGAAATTGTTCCATATTTTGAAATGGTTTGTACTTTGATACAATTCATACAAATTATATTATCCTTTAAATAGATATAGGGGGTTACAGAATAGTGAATGATTGTTATAAATAAAAAAGTTTAATATTTGATTAATATTGATGCCAATAATGATATTCTAGTATAGTTTTCATGTGTCTTTTATGTTTGTATTAAGGAATCAAATTCTTCCTCATTTTTTAGTGTAGAGTTTTGGCAATTTAATTAATAGGGGATAAATGTGAATCTTATAACAAAAAGGTTGAAGTTGAGGATGATAATTCAGATTATCTCAGGTGTGAGTATAAATTCATATTTGGTTTTATCTTTTTTAAAAAAACATTTTTGTGACAAGTCTAAAGTGCAAAATACTATTTCTGTTTAGGAATCTAAGATATCTATCAAGGAATAGATAATGGGAAGTTATCCAACTATTCAAATTTTAAGTATGAACATATTCAAATAGGGGATATATAATAGTAGTTAGTAGTACAATAAGTCACTATAAATTGTCAGATTTCTAAGTTTTTTGGAGATATAGTTTAAACTAGATACCATAGACCTATGTAGCAAACGGAACAAAGATGTATCAATATCCTTGCAAACTAAATAAGGGATTTTTTCTAAATATAAAAATTAGTGCAATATGATAAACAAAATCTCAACTATACAATAAGCTCATTAAATTTTAGGAGATGATCTGAGTTGAAGATTAGGTACGTAGTATTGTTGGGAAGAGGTAAGCAATGTCTAGAGGAATGAAACCATTAATTAGAATATAGTGTTATTTTATGATAGGAAGTCTTGGTAAGTCTACGCTTTGGCTAGACAAGATACTGGTAGAAAAATTGGAAATTTGAATCAATCTTAAAATTGTAAAATTACAACTGATAGGTCAGATTACGAGATTATCTGAGTTGAGCCCAATAGTATCTTTGTTAGAATATATATTCCATTGATATAACTGAGAGGGGTGGGGGGTGATGCAATTATCCAACTATTATCACAATTATCAACTTTAAACAAACTTAACCATATGAGCAATATAAACTAAAACCAGATACTCATACACAATAATACTAGATATGTTAACTAGGGAAACCCTTGATCAAAGGGAAAACCTCGGTGGTGATGGTACCCACAAGATGATGTACTAATATAAATATCCCTCATTAGAGGATGGACCTTGTTAGGAGTCTATGAATACATTCAGTACATATGAGTCCCTATTAGGAGAAATTGAATCCCTATTAGGAGATTCCAACCCTATTAGGAGTTATGAAAGACAGCTGGACCCACTGGCCAAATAGCTTCAAGGGAAAGACCAATGAACCCATTGTGCAAATGATCTCTATATTATTGCTTACAAAACAATATAATTGTACTGTACTACTCCTTCCTCTTTCTTTGTTCCTTCTGATCTTGTAACCAGATCACAAATCTCACATCTAATAATCCTTTAGATTGCTTACATGCATTCTCCAAATACTCTTCCCCTTTTTACGCTTCACAGTTCATGTAAGAGTGGATACTTTACAAATAAGGAAAAAATCTTTCCTTTATACCATATCTTCAAAATAAATCCTTGAGTTGTCGTTGAGGCTTTCCCACTTGATTATAATAAGATAATTTATTAATTATAATTATAATAGCACTATCAGCTCACAAGCTATACAAAACTTCACATGTGCAATAATAGGGCTTGCACACTCATTGAAGACACCAACATATTATCCTTTGTTACTACCCAACTGTGCATCTTCTCATTACATCTCAGATGTAAGATAGTGAACAAACATCAAGAACTGCTTTCCCAATACTCTATCTCTGAATTTCTCACTATAAATTAGGTACAAATTTCATATGTCTTCGACTTAGACTCTGTGCACTTGACCATGTCATCAGGACACAATGTAGAACATGTCCATGAATGCCAATCACCAGACAATCAAACCATTGTCTGTACCATTAAGATCTCTCTCTACTACTCAACCAACCTTTACATAAACCATGCTATGTTGACATCAATGAAAAACACAATCATGAATGTAACATGTCAATACTCTCTAATGCTTAGGATACTCCCCCAAAGTAGTATCATCAACATTCATGCTAACAATATCCCCCTTTGGCATTGATGGAAACATAGATGAAAAACATCTAAGTTCCAAGAATACCAACTAGTGTTTTGCTACTGCTGACCAGTATCAATTGTCCACACGCTAAAAAGTCTCAACAAAATAAGTGCATACTCCTATTTCTTCGACAATAATTTTTGACTTCACACTAAACAATTCACAATACATCAAGTGGATATTATTTCTTCCTTACATGAATATTTCTAAATCTCCCTAAAGAGACATCTCTCCCTCATTCATACAATTCTTTGATGCCTATTCTCTTGCCCATACTTAGGAGTTATTCTCTCCCCCATACTTAGGAGTGTTTTTCATGCATATCCTCTCCCCCATTAACATCAATGTCAAAGGCCTCAATCTCAATGTTACACCATATCAATTATTAAACACCATTTGCTAATATGCTGCTCCAAGTCTTCAACCAACTCAAGTGTCCAAAGACACTGTTCAAAACCAAATACAAAGAGTCCTCAATAAGTCTTCTCATCACATATACTCCCCCATACGGGAAGCATAAGAATTTAGTTTAGTCTAACAATAGTGCTCTGTACCACTGGACTGATGCACTCTCTACATCATCTACTCAGAAGTAGGCAGGAGCATAACCACACACATACCTCTCAAATACTCAAATGTATCTATAGGTAAAGGCTTCGTAAAGATATTTACAATCTGATCTTTAATACTCACATACTCTAATTTGATCTCCTTTTCTAGCTGCTTTCTCTCTTAGCACATAATAGATATATGCTTAGTCTTAGAATGCAATACATGATTCTTAGACATACTCACTATACTTGTGTTATCCCATTAAATGATAATAGGTTTTTCAAACTCAATTATGATATCCTTCAAAATTTGCTTCATCTACATAACTTGATTACAATTATTTGTTGCTGCAACATACTCTACCTCAACTGTACTTTGAGAAATGCAATCTTGCTTCTTGCTTAGCCAAGAAACCAATCTTCCTCCAAGAAAGAATGCTCCACCTCTGGTGATCTTTCTATCATCAATACTACCTGCCCAATCTGCATCAATATATGCACATAGAGTGAAATCACTCAATTTGTCATACCAAATTCTATAGTTAGATGTCCCTTTCAAATATCTAAATATTCTCTTTACTGCTACAAAATGATACTCCTTCGGATCAGCTTGAAATCTAGCTACAATCCCAACTTTATTTGTTGTATCTAGTTTGGTGTGAGTCAAATATTGTAAATCTCCAATCATGGATCTGTACTTCTTCTACTTTGCTTTAGGTGTCTCATCTTTACTAGATAACTTGTGACTAGTTTTCATAGGTGTACCAATAGGCTTACAACTTTCTAAACTAAACCTTTTCAACAAGTCATTCAAGTACTTGAAATAAAAATTGCATCATTGTTCTGCATGATTTGCAATCCTAGGAAAAACTTCATTTCTCCTATCAGGCTCATTTCAAACTCATTCTTCATCTCTTCAAAAAACTTATCACTTGCTTCATCATTACCTCCAAAAATGATGTCATCAACAAATATTACTATTATTAGCAAATCATTCTCAATTTCTTTCAAGCACAAGTTACTATTATCATACCTTTAGCAAATCCAAGCTTTGCAAAATAACTATCCAACCTTGCATACCAGGTTCTAGGTGCTTGCTTCAAACCATATAGATATTTCTTTAATCTGCATACCATATCTTTTTCTTTTGATAAAGGAAAACCTTCAGTCTGCTTAATAAATACTTCTTCTTCAAGTTCTCCATTTAGGAAAGCTGATTTAGCATCCATCTGATAAACCTTGAACTTCTTATTTTCCACATAAGCTAAGAACATCCTTACTACTTCCATTCTGGCTATAGATGCATATGTCTCCTCATAGTCTATGCCTTCTTGCTATGAACATCCCTTGCATACAAGTCTAGCCTTGATCTTCACAACTTTTCCTTGCTCATTCGTCGTGTTTCTGAATACCCATTTGATTCCTATCACATTTTTGTCTCTAGGAAAAAACTCCCATGTATCATTATTCACAATCTGATCTAATTCCTCCTTCATTGCTTGAATCCAGTGATCATCTTTACATGCTTCATCTACACTCTTAGGTTCAACTTGAGACATCAAACATATCTCCTCATTTACTCTATTTCTAGTCATCACACCTTTGTCTTTTCTTCCACTTATCTTCTTAGGAGGGTGATTCTTTGTTTGATTCCTATTAGAGGTAGGAGTTGACATCTCAACTCTTATTTCATCTCTAGGTTCAGATCTCTGTTCTCCTCTTTTCTCAACAATTAACACATCATTTTGCAAATCATTTTTAGTCTTAAAGAAAACTTCTGCATTCTATCTAACAATTCTTGAATTATCTTCTTCTTCATCTAAATTATAATCTACCATCTTTTCCTTATTTTCAAACTTTTCATCAATCCTTACATTTGTGCATTCAACTATTGTCTTTGTTCTATAGTTAAAACATTTGTATGCCTTTCTTTTCAATTAATAGCCAAGAAACATACCTTCATCACTTGGATCAAACTTACCAATGTCACCATCTATCTTTATATAAAACTTGCTCCCAAATATTCTGAAATACTTAACTGATGGTGATTGACCAAACCATACTTCATAAGGTGTCTTGTTCATACCTTTTCTGAGCTCATAGTATATATTGTTGTATTGACTAATTTCTCCAAAATGTCTTAGAAACATCATTCTCAAACAACATTGCTCTTGCTGGTCTTGCTATTGACTTATTTCTTCTTTCAACAATTCCATTCTACTCAGGTGTTCTAGGTGAAGATAGTTGTCATTTGATTTCATTCTCTTCACAAAATATGTTAAACTCTCTAGAGGTGAATTCTCCTCCTCTATCTGATCTTAAACAGTTTATCTTAACACTAGATTCATTCTCAACTCTATTCTTAAATATCTTAAAATTCTCAAAAGCTTCAAATTTCTCTTTATGAAATGCTACCCACATCATTCTAGTGAAATCATAAAAAAAAGTCATAAAGTACCTTTCACCATAGAATCCTCCTATTCTAGAGGGACAACTCAAATTTGTGTGAATGATCTCCAACTTCTTTGTGGTAGTGAACTTCTTGCTAGGAAATGATACTTTCTTCTGTTTAGCCAAAATAAATTCTTTACATACAACATTAGTAGGCTTTGCAATCTTAGGCAAGTCTCTGACTGCAAATGTGCTACTTGTATGCACCTTAAAATGGTAGCCTAGACTATGAGCCCCCATTATCAATTTATCAATTGCCTGAATTAATGCCTTGCAATATTTTATCAAATCAAATTTCTTGATAAATTGGAATTATAAGAAATGAATAATGTTGAGCAAGGAACGAGAAACAATCCAAGTAAGTTAAGTGTGAAACAATGTTACCATAAGATAAGCAACTCCAAGAGCATACACCAAGATGGTTCAACAATGGAGACAAGGATTTATAAGGGGAAAGCAAAGAAAACCCCTTGTGAGTTATTATGAATGAAGGCAAATGCCTAAAGAAGAGAGAGAGAGTGTTGGAGCAAAGGTAGCTCAATACAATAACATCAAGTGCTTAGAGTGGTGTGTAGTTGTGAAGAAAGAAGGAGGAGCATCTCTTATATAGAGATGAGAGAGGAGTTGCATTTGTAACTCCCATTTCTATGAATGCCACATTCATAATAGGTGTGTGCAAAGTGTCACAATCCTCTTAAGGAGGATAAACTAAATAAAGAAATAAACAAGAGTTGTCCTTACATGTGGAATAAAGGACAAATAATGACATGTCCTCCACATGTGTACAAGTGGACAAATTACATGTAGGGACCCTTGGAATATCCCAATTAAAATATATCCAAGGAAAGATTAACCTTTCTAACACCCCCCCTTAAGCTTTACTTGGGGAGTTTACTTCAACGGGTTGCAAACCAAAATTTTTACAATGGAACTGAAATCTCTCTTTAGAAAGTGGTTTGGTTAAGATATCAGCCACTTGATCTTCTCCTTTACAATAAAGAAGAATAATTTGATTGTCTTCAACTTGTTCTCGAATGAAGTGATGTTGAAGTGAAATATGTTTGGTGCGAGCATGATATACTGGATTCTTTGCCAAGGCAATAGCACTTTGATTGTCACAATGTATAGGTGTAGGTGATTGTTGAGGTAGACCAAAATCATCAAGAAGTCTTCGAATCCACAAAGCTTCTTTAGCTGCATTGGTACAACCTTTGTATTCAGCTTCCGTTGAGCATAGGGAAATAGAGTGTTCCTTTTTGCTTTTCCAAGAAATTGGACCTGAACCAACAAAGAAAACATAACCACAAGTGGATTTCCCATCATTGGGATCTCCACCTAGATCGGAATCAGTATAGCCATGTAAAATGAATTCAGAGTTTGGATCATAAAATAAGCCTATATTAATAGTTCCTTTAATATACCTTAAGATGCGTTTAGCAACTTTAAAATGAGTTTGTTGAGGTTTAGACATAAAACGAGACACTAAACCAACACTATAAGCAATATCAGGTCTAGTAAGAGTTAAATAATTTAAACTTCCTACTAATTGTCTATACAAAGTTTCATCAACAAAAGGAGTATTCATATCATTCATTAATTTAGTTCCTAATTCACATGGAATTGAAACATGGTTAGAGTCATTCATCTTAAATTTTTCTAAAAGATCATAAGCATACTTGCTTTGAGAAACAAAGATACCATTAGGAGTTTGAAAAATTTGCATACCTAAGAAGTAATGTAAGATACCTAAGTCGGTCATTTGAAATGTTTGTTTAAGTTGGAATTTAATATCAGAAATCAAAATGTCTAAACTAGAAGTGAGAATTAAATCATCTACATAAACAATAACAATGATAATATCATCGGTAGTATGTTTAATAAACAAATTAGGATCATTTTTGCTTCTAGTAAAACCTTGAGAAATGAAGAAAGAATTAATTTGAGAATACCATTCTCTAGGTGATTGTTTAAGACCATAAATAGATTTGTTCAATTTGCAAACTAGATTTTCACTACCTTTCTTAACAAATCCAGGAGGTTGAGCCATATAGATTTCTTCATGTAACTCACCATTTAAAAAGGCACTTTTAACATCCATTTGATGAATGGGCCAATTCAGTTTAGAGGCTAAAGCAAGAACTAATTTGATAGTAGGCATTTTAGCAACAGGTGCAAAGGTTTCATTATAGTCTAAGCCTTCAATTTGGGAAAAGCCTCTAGCAACTAGTCTAGCTTTAAATTTACTAATTTCATTATTGGTATTCAATTTTGTTTTATATAGCCATTTACATGAAACTAGATTTTTGCCAGGAGGTAATGTGACTAAGTCCCAAGTGTGATTAGCAAGTAACGAATCATATTCCTCTTGCATGGCTTTCTGCCAATGAGGTTGAGAGTTAGCTTGATCAAAAGACTTAAGATCGTTAGAATTCATAATAGTAGTCATCAAAGCATAATTACAATAATTAATCCTTCTATGTTTAATTCCACCAGATTTAGAAATATAATCATCAGCTTCATTGATGAGATTTTGAGCCCATTTAGGTTTACATTTAGTTGTAATGGAATTATCACTAGAGGAAGAATCATGAGTAAGAAAGGTATCATTAGTATCTATTTGAGTATCATGAGATGTAGGAGTAGAAATAACCTGTGGTACTTGATTAAAAGAAAGAGTAGGGTTAAGAGAGGGAGGTTGGTCCTCCACTAGCACAATTTTAGTGCCACTGAATTCTTCATCCGTTGTAGTAGAGCAATCATGAACTCCAATTTCTGCAATACAAACATCTCTAGCAACTTGAACTTTGTTAGTAGTGGAATCATAAACACGATAACCCTTAGTGTGTTCATCATAGCCAACAAACATATAAGGAGATGACTTAGCATCTAATTTATGCCTTTTCTGTTTAGGCGTATGGACATAAGCAGTAGAACCAAATATCCGTAAATGATGTAAATTTGGTTTCCTACCAGACCAAGCCTCTTCTGGAGTGATAGCTTTGAGAGCTTTGGTAGGAGTCTGATTAAGAATATAAGTTGCACAAAACATGGCTTCAGCCCAAAATTTATAATGCAAATTCTTAGCATGCAACATGCTTCGAGCCATTTCAACAATGGTCCGATGCTTTCTTTTCGCTACACCATTTTGTTGTGGTGTATAAGGAATAGTAAGCTCGTGCTTAATTCCACATGATTTCAAATAAGAATGAAAAGCATTATTCACATATTCCTTCCCATTATCAGTTCTAAGAATTTTAAGTTTATACCCAGATTTCCTTTCAACATATAACTGAAATTCAATAAATATATCAAGAACTTGATCCTTGCTATGCAAAAAATAGATCCAAGTTCGTCTAGAAAAATCATCAACAAAGGTAAGTGCATACCGAGAACCTTGGATGGAGGTATTCTCCATGGGACCCAAAAGATCACTATGGACAAGATGCAACTTATGAGTTGCTCGCCATGATTTTCCACTTGGAAAGGGCTTCCTATGCATCTTACCACTCATACAACTTGTACAGGTAATCTTGGAAGGAATAATGTTAGGCAAGCCATCAACCATATTATGCTTTTGCATGAAAGTAATATAATCAGAATTTAAATGACCAAGTCTTTCATGCCATATATTGAAATCAATAGAAGTATGTAAAGAATATCGTGAACTAGCAAATTCATGGAATTTAAACAAATTGTCGTTATCCATTTTAGCATAAGCAATTACTTTAAGAGTTGGTGGATCTATAATATAACATGTATCTTTGTAGAATTCAACTTTATAGTTCTGACATAGCTGTGAAACAGAAATTAGATTAGTTTTCAAGTCAGGGACATATAAAACATTATGCAATTTACCATTAGGAATAGTAACATCACCTAGTCCTTCAACTTTACAAGTCTGATTATTAGCTAACTGAATAGGAATGTTAGCAATATTAGGTTGTAAGGAATCAAAAATTTCTTTATGAGAGGTGACATGTTGGGATGCACCACTATCAACAATCCACTCTAGAGGTTTACAAAGATTAAAGCTACAAGTAAAAGCTTGACGAGAATTAGAACTAGTTGAATGACCTTTTCTATGGTTTGAGGTTTGATGATTGGTACTATGATTCATAGGTTTTCTATCATTTTGTTTTTTAAAACAATTATTGACAAGGTGACCATCTTTACCACAATAAGAACAATGAGGTTTGGAATTGGAATGGTTCCTCTGATTAGTATTACGAGTATTATTAGGGTGATGGGTATTATTATATTTGGGATGAAATTTATTGTTAGTGTTATCTGAATTAGATGGCTTGTAATTATGATTATTGGAACGAAAATTATTAGTTGAATTTCTAGAGACAAATGCATGTTCAGTTGATTTGAGAGTACCAAACTGGATTAGCTTAGCTTCTTCCTATCTCAATAAAGTTTGAAAAATAACATAAGTTAACTGAGAAGATAAAGTAGGAATAGCAAGTTGTGCATGAATATTGGTTATAAACTATTGAAAATGTCTTGGAAGACATTTTTTAAGAATAAGATGGATTAAACGAATGTCCTCTAATTGAACACCTAAAGCCATAATTTGACTTTTAAGAGAATCAAATTTTAAGAGGAATTCATCCATACCTTTAAAATCTGCATACCTGAGATCTTCGAGTTGATCTTGCAATTGTATTTTGCGATATTCATCGCCACTGTCATACTTGGTCTTCAAGATGGACCACGCATCATGAGCTTTAGAACAGTGAGCAATTAAGACATATAAATCTGGAATAATAGAAATACCAATTAACCCTAAAGCTTCTTCATTTTTAGCTTTCCAAGTATCTTTCTCATCTTGAGTAGCCGCTGAACCGGGCTCAAGAGAAGGGTCAGTGGCTATTTCAAAGAGATGTTTAAAACGAAAAATAAATGAGATATGAGTTTTCCAAGAATGATAATTTGAATAATTAAGTTTGATTTCTGGAATTAATGTTGACATGATTGGGGAAAAAAAAATGCCCTTAATCAAATGATTTGGAGAAAAAAAAAATTAAAATTTTATGAATTAAACAAAATTGTTTTTATTTTATTTTATATTTTATTATTTTATGTTATTATTATTATTATTTTTTTAAGAATATTTGATTTTTTAAAAAATTTTAACTAATAGTGATAGAGAAAATTAAAAAATAATTAAAGTTGGATTAAAATTGGAAAAGAAAGAGGGGGAAACGGTTTGTTTAAATTAAAAAATGGAGGGGAGCGAGCGATGGCTGCCGCGTGGCAAAAGAAGGGCCGCGGTCGGTGGTCGCCACGTGGGGGGAGCGGCGAGCCGCGGGCGATGGTTGCCGCGTGGCGGGAGCGGCCAACATCGGTGGTCGCCGCGTGGTGGGAGCAGAGGAAGCGGTTGTGGGGGGTTTTTAAAACCACAGAGTGGCGGTTGCGCACAGCAAGGGTTGCAGAGGTGTCGAGCTGCACCGGCGGCGGCGAAAGTTGTAACCGGCGGCTGTTTGCGCGGCGGCGAGAATGTTTGCGTGGCGGCGCGAATGTTTGCGCAGCCGAAAATGCTTCGGCGGGTTAAATGTGAAGCAGCCAAGGAAGGTCCCCGGGCCGAAAAGCAGAGATGTGTAATAGTGCCTTCGGCGATGGTTCGCTGAGGCACGGGGTGGCGCGCGGGTGGCGCGGCCGCCCTATAAAAAATAAAAGAATTTTTTTATTTGATTTTATATATATAAAAACTTTGTACTATGTTTTTTTTTTGTTTTGTTTTTAAAAAAAAACAAAAAGTAGTAAAATATATTATTATTTTCCTAAAGAAATTTTTTTTGATAAATAAAGTAAGGAAAAAAAATAAATAGATAAAAAGCTTCACTATTGTAATATGTTTTGTTTTGGCGGCATGCCGTCCAAAACAAACCAAAAAAAATTACTAAGAAAACCCTTTGGCGGCAAGCCGTCCAAAGAGGGTTAGAGAAGAATATGAAGCTTTACAAGAAAACCCTTTGGCGGCAAGCCTTCCAAAGAGGGTTAGTAAAAAAAAACTTGCATGCACAAGATTAGTTAAAACGAGCTAAGATCACAACACAATCTTCTTCTCTCAATAACGTCTCCAAGTAAGGTGTGCTCCAATGAATGGCAACCTTCACCACAAAACTTAAAACAAGGATTAGATAACCAAGCTCTGATACCATGTAAGAAATGAATAATGTTGAGCAAGGAACGAGAAACAATCCAAGTAAGTTAAGTGTGAAACAATGTTACCATAAGATAAGCAACTCCAAGAGCATACACCAAGATGGTTCAACAATGGAGACAAGGATTTATAAGGGGAAAGCAAAGAAAACCCCTTGTGAGTTATTATGAATGAAGGCAAATGCCTAAAGAAGAGAGAGAGAGAGTGTTGGAGCAAAGGTAGCTCAATACAATAACATCAAGTGCTTAGAGTGGTGTGTAGTTGTGAAGAAAGAAGGAGGAGCATCTCTTATATAGAGATGAGAGAGGAGTTGCATTTGTAACTCCCATTTCTATGAATGCCACATTCATAATAGGTGTGTGCAAAGTGTCACAATCCTCTTAAGGAGGATAAACTAAATAAAGAAATAAACAAGAGTTGTCCTTACATGTGGAATAAAGGACAAATAATGACATGTCCTCCACATGTGTACAAGTGGACAAATTACATGTAGGGACCCTTGGAATATCCCAATTAAAATATATCCAAGGAAAGATTAACCTTTGTAACAGGAATTAATTCAATTATTTTAATATTTCTTAAGGTTTGATCATTTTATCATAAGTCTTATTTAATTAAAAGAAAACTTCTCTTTTAATTAAATAAAATAATCTCATTTAATTAAAAGAAAATCTCCCTTTCAATTAAATAAAATAAATCCCCTTTTAATTAAAAGAAAATCCCTCCTTTAATAAAATAAATAAAATCCTCACTTAAATATCTCTTTGTGATGAAAAAAGGAAATAAAACAAATAAAAACAATTTTTCTCTCCACTTAAATGCACATATTTATAAGTGGGATTCTTTTTTCCTCTTTCCACTTTCTTGTCAAACACTCCTCTTTTCTCACTAGTGAAATTTTGTCTCGCATGGATCAAACCCTATTATCCCATATTGGTTGTGAGAAGCCTCCCACCTCCACACTTGACTATATATGGAGCCCTCTCCTTCTCATTTCATAAGAATAATAAGGTTAAAGGATATAGTATTGTTATGCTGCAGGTTTGGAGAGGGATTTTGGAGAAAGAGTTTTAGCATTAGGGTTTAGACATTGGAGCTTCATTGCAACTTCTCTCTTCTTTTCTTCTCCCCTCATGCATCCATGGCTTCCATCATCATGTTTCATCCTTACATTTTCATATTAGCTAAGAGTCATATTTCTTTCATAGATTAATCTTGCATTGTTATTTCCTTTCATAGATTAGATTTTCTTTCTTGTATTGCTTTACATTGTTATCATTTAGATTAGCTTTCATATTCATTTGCATGCATATTTGATGATCATGGAGACTAGCACTCTTGTTTTTCTTCTTTGAATCTCTTATTTTATGGTGTACTTGCATGGGCACAAACTAGGTCAAACTGAGGGCCTCTATTACATACCCTTGCACTCCATGAATAGAGAGCTATGAGTCACCATTTGAGATCTCATTCTTGAGAAATCTTGGATATAATGATTCATAGAAGCGTGTCAACATCTTAGCATACATTTTTGGCACCCATCATGGGGTAACCCACCTTTACATGCTAGTTTTCACTATTTTTGGAGCTAAACCCCTTGTGCGGATTTGTTTGGAGATGATAAAACCTAGATCTTAAATATTTGATCATATCTCCCAAAAAGCTTGGTGTTTTGGTCTAAAATTGTTTTTGTGGGTTGGCGACATATCAGAGAAGCCTGAATAAAAAATTCAAATTTTCTTGAGGTAATTTGTATTTTTTATAATTTATCCTTTATTTTTCATAGAAAATCATTTTAAGTTCATATTAGAATTTTTTTCACAAAAGTCTAAAATTTTGGAAAGTTCTCTAAATTATAAATAGGGTTGTTTCTTTTTTTTTTGAGTTTAGAGGTCAGATGAGGGCTCAAACACTCGATTTAAAAAAAACAAATTGGTCTGTTTTGATAAAATAGGTCCCTAGAGCACAAGTTAAAACATATTTCTAAAATTCTAACACTTTTGGAAAGGTCTCTATTTTTTAATAGGGGTTCCTTTTCTATATTTAGGGTTTTGGGTCCAAATTCATATCATATAGGTCCAATCTTGTTGATTAGGTTAAAAATCAAAATTGAAAAATGACATTTAATGATTAACTTGCATTTAATTTTCACATGGTTCAATGCATGATGTGAGTTTTTATTTGGATTATTTCTAGTTATTATTACTCCTAACAATAATCTTTTCAGATCTAACCCTAGGGTTTGCATAAGACATATCTATCTTGTATTGGTTTGCTTGTTTTTTTCTTGGAGGGCTTGCTTGGTTTGTTAGATCAATGGAGTGATATGCATGTTGGGAGGATTACCAGGTATTTTGTTACATTTCTATAAAATTTGGATTTTGAAAGTAAAAAATGAACCTCTCATGTGTTTGACTTGAGTGTACATGATTTTATAGTTCACATTTCAATTTGGGCTTTAAGAATGAACCTAGATTTTCTTTCTTGCATATATGTTTCACATAGTAATTAGGCCCTTTGAACACTATTTACACAATTCTTGAGAGAGTGGGATTCATTCAATTTCCTTACATGCAAAGATCTTCTTGATGATAGATCCCCTTGTAGGTTGGGAAGGATTTGATATCATCTCATTGTCCCATTTGGTTTAATGAGGTAATTTCATATTAGCATGTCAATTAATCTATTTGCTATGTTTGAGTGAGGTGAAGAGGCTAGAGGAGCATGCTCTATTCCCTTTTGGGCACATCAAAAACTTGGAACCCTTGAATCTGAGCTAAATCCCCATGTGGTCCATATTGTGAGTCTTCCTTGTTAGAGAGAGTTAACTATAGTGGACACTCCCTTTACTAGGTAAACCACGTCAATGAAACCTCAAGTAGTATTAGCCACTTTTGCAGTGGAGCAACAACTGCTATATAAATGTCCTTGTAGAAGAAATTTCCACAGGTCTGGTCTCTTGTTGGGCTGTCAAATTTGCTCAGCATCTCCAATTGATTAAATTCTCAGAATGTGTCAAGACCCCGACGTGTTGAGATTTGATTTCACCCACTTGAGATTGCAAGAATTGCAGAATTGATCATTACTATGAACCATAGTGCAACCCACTTTTTCTTTTCTAGGACTATGTCCATGATTGGAAGACACTTTGAAGACATACACAAGTAGAGTCCTTAGGGAGTAGAGTACTACATCACTATTTTTGTTCATGCACAAGGTTGCTTTGCCCCTTGCCCATTGTTTGAAGACATTAATTATGTGAACTCCCTGATTGTTGTCTTGCATGCTTGATTAATGATTAAAGTCTGTTGATGCATCTAGTTGGTTAATCAAAACCAACAAAAAAGCTAAGTTCTTGAGTTGAAACCTTACCAATTCATTATCATCTGAAACTATCAACTTGCTCAATTTGTTATCCTATCATTTCTAGTCTTCTTCGATTGATCTGGGTCAGATTAGGTCACTTACCCCACTGTTAGAAGCTTGTATGCACCTTGTATTATTGCATTTTGACATCTTGAAATATTAATCTTTGATTTCACCAGTGACCTTTCTTGGAGTCAGTGAGCTAGAAACTATCCTAGTTGAGAAGATAAACCTTTGGATTCTTTGATAACACGCTTGGAGAGTCTTAGTAATCTCTTGTGCATTCACTTCCATACAAATTTAAATTAGTCAATTATAATTTGGGTAAATTATCCTCCTAGTCCATATGTTTTAGGATATTCACCCATATTATTGGGCACCTCTATGGAAGTGTTGGTTTACACCTATTGCAAAATTCTATCTTATCACCTCTCTTTTGGACAAGTAAGTGCATTTTCTATCCTAGTTTGGTACCAACATTTCTTAGGGTCATCCTATAATCTAGTACCTTTTCTTTCATGCTAGTTACAACAAGATATGAAGTAGATAAAGGAAAGAAACCTCAAGTAGTCTTTAATCAATTGCCCTTACTTCAAACTCACCAAAGACATAAGGAAAAAGAACCTATATTTGATCAATCACCTAGGAATAACTCAGAAGTTTGGTTTGATCCCAAGAGTGATCTTTGTGAGTTGAATACACCCTTAGCACCTTCTCACTCAGATATGAATATGAGTTATAGGATGACTCAACGAGAGAGGAAAGAAATGGATGAATGCCTTGATGACATATTTGAAAAACTTTGAGATACCATTTTGTTTGGTAGTTCCTCTTGTGAAAATCCACTAGTCTCACCCCTTATCTCAACTAGATATTTGGATGCACACCAAAGGGATGAAAGAGATAAGTAGCAAGCCTATCAAGAAGGACAATCATAACATAAAAACCAAGATGATGAACTTCATGGCACTCATGTGAATGCAACATACAACAATAACTTGTTTAGACAGTCAAGACCAAGTTCACCACTCAAGACACCTTCAAGATACATGAATAAAAGACTTAAGAGAATAGAATGTGTAAATAAAGCCTTCCTAGATGAACAAGATGCAAAGAAAGAACAATTTAGAATCCTAGAGTTGGAGAGAGAAGCCTTGTTGGAGATAGAAAGGAAAACATTCTAGGAAGATCAAGATAGAATCTTAGCTCAACAACTTAATGATCAATTTAACAATATGTGTGTTGGTGGTGCAAGCAACTCTCCTACATCCACCCCTCCTAAGACTCCACAAAGTGGAATATATCCAAGAAAAAATTCACAATATCCTAGCCCTAGAGGAAGAAGGGATTCATGACATGATCATTATAGGAGACAAACACCTCCTAGGAACTCAAGATAACCTTCACAACATGCTCACCATGGTTCACAATATGGGGGTAGTAGCTCAAATCTTGACCATAACTCCCAAGACTTCATGAGGATGCAACAAGACCTACATTTCCAATAGTATGTGGAGAGATATGTAGAGCAAAACAAAGACACGTTCTTAAAGAATTTAATCAATAAGGGCACTAGAGTCCCCCACAACTTTGATGTGGACAAGAAGATTAAGAAGAAAGGTCCATCTATAGAAGAAATGATCAAACAAATGCATAATATGATGGAACCTAAGAGTTCATTCTCACTTGATTCAATTTTTTCTAACCTTTTTGATAAGAGTGTTGACATGAAAGATTTACATAGAAAGGTTGAGATCCCCCAATATGAAAAGTATGATGGGAATGGAGATCTACATGATCACGTGCATCAATGTTATGCTATGAGTGTTGAGTTTCATAAAGATGACTCGTACCTCATGAGATTGTTTACAAGGATTCTTAAGGGTCTGGTGATGGAATGGTTCACCAACATAACTCCCCCTATTAAGACTTTCAAAGAGCTTGTTTAGAGATTTGTTCAACACTTTACATACAACCTTTTAAGATCTGTCACCTTGTTGGACTTATGTAACACAAAGAAAAATCAAGGAGAATCCTTTGTCACTTTCTTGCAAAGATGGAGATGAAAATGCTCTTATTACTCTAGGACTATCCCTAAAAATGAGAAGATTGAAATTGTTATTAGCAACTTGGTTCCCGAAATGCAGTATAAAGTTAAGAAGATGGTTTTTGAGTCCTTTGATACTATGGTTGAAACCACATTTAGGATTGAGGATTTTTTGAAAGAATAAGGAATTTTGATCAAACATGGAAACAACAACAACAATGGTCAAAACAATAATAACAAAGATAAATGAAAGAAATCATATTGGAATAGGAACAAATAAGTGGTCAATGATGAAGTTGTGGACTCCTCCAAACCCAACGATCAAGATGTTCTTCACTTGGCTAGTGCTAATAAACAAGAGAACAAGCCAAAATACCAAGATAGGCCTAAGGGAGAGAAACAAGAGTTTCAAAACTTGCTGATTCATATGAGGATATATTGACAAAACTCATTGCTAAAAACCTTGTGCATCCTCGAGATCTTGCAAAGTTTTGTATACCTAAGGTTAAACCATATTGGTGGGATGAGAAATTCTATTACAAGTGTCAGAATGGAATTGGACATTATATTGAATATTTTGGGAGACTTAAACATATCATTCAAGATCTTATTGAGAATGGAAAACTTAAAGTGGATGGATTGAACACTAACACTGATCACATGATCTTCAAAGAACCTTTTCCCAAGTACAAGAAGGGGGAAACCTCTAAACATAAGAATATCAAGGCTGAGATCAATTATACTTATGAAAATGTAGAGAACATTGTCAACATGCTTAAAGTGGTAGATAAAGATCCTTATGGTTATGATCTAGACATGGACTCTCTTCCTATCTTTGATGAGGAACTCATCCTGGTGCTAAGGGTTCCTCACTCTAGAGTGTCATCTCAAAGTCTCAATGCTATCACATGAAGTCAATGTCTCCTTGTCATTAGAGGACCTAGTTCAAGTCAAAAAAGTAAACCAAAGCAAGTGGCATCCAAAAATGTCACCTCAAAACTAGCAATCAATCCTAAGTTGAGCTATAATCTTATTGATCAGTTGCAAAGAACCCCATCTCATATTTCAATCTTTGAGCTCTTAGAGTTTTCTCCAAGACACAAGAAAGTCCTTGAGGATGCTTTGCATGTAGTGAACATCCCCAAAAAATTAGACATTGACCAATTCCAGAACATGGTTAACCATATTGCTAGCCCTCATTACCTTATCTTTTCAAAGGAAGATGATAAATCTTTGAGCCACCCACATAATATCACTCTTCATATTGAGGTCATGATGCACAAAACCAATGTTAGGCACATGTTGATAGATGGGGTGTTGGGCTTAATATTTTTTCCTTGAGTCTTTTGAAGATGTTGGGTTATTCTAAACAAGTCATAGATACCAAAATTAGTTCACTATCAAAGCCTATGATGAGGTGGAAAGAAATTCCAAGGGGTTGGTCATCCTTCTGGTTAGGATTGGCCCTATTGAAAAGAATATTTTATTCCAAATAGTTGACATTGGCCCCCTTGCATATAAAATATTTCTTAGTAGACCATGGATTCATGATATGCAAGCAATGTTGTCTACCTATCATCAGTGCATTAAGTTCCCTTACAATAGAATGAAGATTTGTATACTTGGGGATAACACTTCATCTATTAACTTAATTTTAATGAGTGCTCATGTTCCCCTCAATAGAGAAGTAGATGACTTTGATGTAGCCCTAGTTGCATGTTATTGGTAAACAAATTGTCCTTTTATAAATTAACTCTTCGAATGCCCAATATACACGAACAATGACTGATTACAATAGTTGGGAAACTGCACCAAATGACTAATTTCTCTCTAACTTTGAAGGTACAACTCCCTTGAAATTGTGGCTTATGATGAATTTTTTTATTCCTAATTCTAAAGTGGGGTATGTTTTTGACTAGAGAATAGGAGAGGAAAACCAAGTTAGGCCTAGACAAGAACTAACTCAGGCTAGAATTTGGGTATTAAAACTAACCAAATTTGTGAATCCACACCTCTTATGAACCCACAAAATTTGATGATGTAGTTATGAATCCTATTTGTATGAATTTGATACTCTAACTAAATACTCTCAACTTTGTAATGCAATAAATAGTTTAAGAAATAAGTATTTGAAAGAATCTCTTTTAACCTCTAACAATACTATGATTATCTTTGGTCTATTACATTAAATAGGAGAACAAAACTACATTTTTTCATTAATTCAACTCAACTAAGAGAGAAGCTTCTAACTAAGACAAGAAATGGAACAATAAATAATTGATATGAAACACATTCAATTTGTCTCTACAAAATGAAGTATCTGACACCAAAAATTTTCTAACCTTTCATTAACCTTTCAATTTGATACATCTAGGATTTTGAGATGAACCATTACAAAAAGGAGCTGAATTGGTCCATCTTCTCAAAAATGACAAATGGCAAGAAGCCAATTATCAGTTACAATATCACTATAGAAAAAAAAAAGAGTGGGAGAAAAATCATTTCACTTTCTTCCCCTTCTCTAATTTCACCTTATAGGTTTTGGCATTGACGATAATTGGAATGAGCTCTTCATGTTTGTGGACATGGACATTGGTGTATCTGAGGAGCCATTTGGAATGTTATCTGGCTAAGTCTTTGATTGGACTCAACTGCTCTTGTATTTCCTCTCTTGCCATGAATATGCATCCACTGAGTCATTGGAGGTCCGACACTCTATCCAGAGGGCTAATAGACTTCTCTATTTATTTGTCTAAATAACTAGAGAAAGTCTTTTGCATGACAATTCCTACTACTCCTTCCCCTATCCATTGGTTTGGAAGTCAGTGTGTAGGCCTTTTAGCAACTCATAATTCTTGTCCTATTCCTCTTTAACTTTGCTCTTTGTTTCCTTTAATCCTTCCTTTGCCATTGAAATCATTATAGCTTTGAATTGCAAGCTCTGTTGCCATTCAAACAAGGGCTCATCTCCTTTCTATAGAATCTTTGCTTCTATTGCTCCTTTGGCTTTCACGTGTATGACCATATGAAAGAGAGATGCAATCTTCACTCTTTGCCTTCCTTCTAATAGAGTATCTTGATTAGCTAGAATGTTATTTTTCTCTGTCTCAAGCCTCAACACCACATTACCTAATTTCTCCATAACTGCAAGTCCTTCAGACTTGAGTTTTTCACTCCACTTCCTACTAATTTGTCCAAAATTCTTATCCTTTTGCTATTGAGAGGTAATTTCCTAAATATCCATGGTTGTAGGATCACTAGTAGGTGGCACTCAAAAATACTTGCTAACAAGGTAACTAATTTCCCAATGAAACAATTGAGTTCATGGATCTCTGCCTTCATCATGACTTTAGCAAGCTTAAGGCCCTCAAGTTCCTCCTCTATTACTTCATTAGTTGATTTCCACAAACCCACCTTAGTATCATTCTTGGCCTCTCCTAGATCTCAAGACTGCAATGTGAAGTCACCTGTAGTTAGTCTTCAATTCTATCATCCTTGGTGGTCTTGGCGATCTCCATAGTCAAGTACCTTGTGTCTGGGTCTCGACCAAGGATAGAAAAAATCTTCTTCTTCTTTACTTTTCTCAATGCCGATCTAGATTGGATGGCCAGAGACAAAGTCTCTTTATTTGGGTCTCCATCTTCTATCCTCTTTCTCTTCCTCTCAAAGGTATTCTCAAGCCATGACTCAGTTCCGATCACCTTAGACATCGTCCCTAGTGTATCCACACTAAACATTTTTCTCTTAACATGAGTCAAGTGTTGTATACAATTATGTAATTGTGTTTTGTTTTTGATGTTACATAAATGTCATATTAGTTGTTAGTCAGTACTTATTGAGCTCACTTGGTCAGCAAGACAATTTTCCTTGTCTACTGAGCATTCTTGAAGATTACTTTGCGAAGATAGTGTCTATCGAGCTCACTCGAACATCAAAAGAATTTTGCAGGAAACAATGTTAATCGAGTTCTCATGGTTAGTGAAGGAAAGTTGGATAGAGTTAGTATTCACTGAGTTCACTCGGTTGCCAAAGAATTTTGCAAGTTCGCAGTGTTAACCAAGCTTCTATTGGTCAACACAAGAGATCATCTCAGAACTAGTGTTTACTGAGCAGGGTCAGCCAATAAAGGATTTTATTAGTTTGGCATAAGAAGCTTAATTATTTTAAGTATTGATTGTAGTTGACTATGGTGATGATTATTGGTTGTTTTAATTTTTAATCAAGACGACTTGATAATCTGGATGGTATAAATGAAAGGTCAAGTTGAGATTTTAGAGTGTGTGTGCAAGTATGCTGATTAAATTAAGAAAGTGAAGAGTGAGAGTGAATTTGAAGGATAAGTAGGTATCCTTGTGGAGTAGAAAAGCATTTATTTGATCAAGAAGGATCAAGTATGAAGCAGAATAGAGATTTGTAATCAACAATTCAGATGCATCACAATTAGGTCATTTCATTGTTACTTTCTTACCATTGTGGCAGTGATCTAAAATCTCTTAATAGAGTTGGTTTAACAAACAATTGTAAATCCTCTAACAAGGTGATAGTTCCATTGAATTATTTTAAAGACCTCTTGTAAGGCCACTCCTTATAGGGTGATCAAATCCTCTAACAAGGTCACACCTAATAGTGTGTTTTGTAACCTTTAATCGGGTTGACTTCTAATAGGGCTCACTTCATAAGAGTGAAAATAATAACTAGTTACATTGGTGGTTTTTCCCATATTGGGTTTCCACGTTAAGTCTTGGTATCTCATGTGTTCATGTTATTTCTCTTATGTTTGCAAATTAATCACTGTTAATATTTTAAGATCAGTTAAAAGTAAATCACATTGCATTTACCGAGTTACAACATTTTTTGTGTGTTTATCAAATATCAGTAGCAATTAGTTTTATTGTTGATATCTAAGGGATATTAGTAGTAAATTATTCACCCCCCCTCTCAGTTACTCTTATATTTCCAACATCAAGGCCTTTGATGATGAGGAGAAAGGATTTTCCAGGGTGGGGGGAATGATTTTTGGAGCTTTAGGTATCTTTTTTGCTTCAACCATCCTGACAAGTTTTATCTAGTGGGGTTTTCTTGTTAGGAGGTTGATCACCTCCTTCGATTGGTTAAGCTTGTCCTTGAGTGAGAGGCATAATCATGCCTAAAGCACCACTATGAGAAGATGAAGTAGCTAATACATTTGGAGAGGACCGAGTGGATGCACCTTTGCTTCTACTTCACCATGGCGTGGTCCACTCGACCCACTTCCCAGTCCTCTTGCAGATTCTCGACATCATCATGTCCAAGTCTTCCATGACATCTTCGAATGGCTCAAAGCTTATAGAATTATTCCTTAACTTGGTCAAATAAGTAGTTCTATACATATTTTGACCATCATCCTCAACTTTTTCCATGTCTATATTTACCTTATATAGCTTGACTTGATCCACTGTCAATCTTGTGAAAGCACAATCATGAATTTGACATTCATCCTTACAATCAACCCAGTAGTCGTCAATGGTGTTGATGTGCTTTATGACACTCCCAATCTACAGGACATCCTTAACATATACGTTATGGTCAAACATAGGTCTCAAGACCTGATACATGTCTAGCTTGTACTTCTTCTCAAAAACCTTCATCATATTCTTGACATCTAATTGGGTGTCACAACTAAAAGCTCCAAACTTAATGGGGAACTCATTTCATTTCTTCTTCAGGCTTCCACTCAGGATGTTCATTTGTAGAGCTTGTCGAATAATCTTGACCAAGACTATCATATCATTTGGATATCTTTGCAACTTAAGAGGAAATACATCGTAAGATGCAAGATGTAGGTAAGAAAAAGATGAGAATTAAATGAAATAACAACCAAATTGACTGCTAATGGCCATGGCTTTAGGGGAGAATCTCCTTTCTAGGCATCCTTGTAGTTCCCTTCAAATTCTCATAGTAAATGTGTCATTCACTTTTACATAATCTACATAACTATTATGTAGTTGGAGATATGGATAGAATTTATAAGATTTTACATCATCAAGGAAGTTTTCTAGACATGGAAGACCAAGCCATAATTGCAATGATGCCAACATATAGATTAGGAATGAAGACATATAAAAATAATTGTAGAACTTGGCCGATTGAAGAGCATTGGACATAATCTCACTTACCTCTTGCATCCAATCAATATATTATGTATGTGAGCATATAACCTAAACCAAAAAGAATTATTGCTCAAAAAAATTTAGGGCTTCTACTTCACCTCTCAATCTATGTAGGAGAACTAAGATATTGATTATCTCTAGCTTGAGGTGGTTCCAAAAAAAGTTTTTGGGAGTTTTCTCTTATCACACTATGGCTTTTGGAACCATGTTCACATGATTTTCTTCCTCCAAATCATCTTTTTCATCAAGAATTCTAAAATGGTCCCACTAACAATTAGGTCAAAAAACTCCTCCCATCCCGATACTTAAAGGAAATTCACCACTGTTTGTCTATCAATTGAGATCAATACTATGTCATCAGGTAGAACTATCTACTTGGTTTCCAAATTTTAATGGTTAATGCATTCATGAATGAGTTCTAGAGCTTGAACTACAACCAAGAAACTAACAGCTTCAACCAAACCACATCCTCAAAGCTTCTTAGTGATAGGATGATTGGATTTAAATTTTACCCTCCTTTGGAAGTTTTCCATATCATAGAAACAAAGGGATGTGTCTATGAAATTATGCAACTGAGACTTGATCCCAGTCAAACCATCAAAACCCGCAAACTTAGTGGCCATAGCTTATGAATAAGAATTGAAATTGAAAAAGAATAAAGCAATGGACACTACAAATACTAGCCTTTGGAAGTTACACATATTGGAAAAATGAGAAATCAAGGGAACAAGGTAATTCATTCAACTGCCTATGAACATTTATATAGGGGTCTCGATTCATCCATTAAACTTTAGAATTTGCACCACATGAGTGAGATTTAAGGAAATACCCATTAAAGAGTAAATGTGAAGGCTCAATGGACATTTGAAAGTATTTTCACTATTCCATTGGATATAATGATAACTTTCCATAAACATGTTATTTACTTTTTTGTTTTCCTTTAAGTTTCGAAAAGTTTCCTCTGGAGTACTCCATTGATGAAAATCTACCAAGTGAGATCCTGACCATATCTTCCATCTACAATGGTTTTCTCCATTCTAATATCATTATGATATAATCTATATCTAGTATGGGGGCCAAATTTTACCGATTGACTTGATTTTTGTGCTTAATCAGAAAGTTGCTTGCATGGGTTGGAAATCCGCCAAAGAGAAGGCAATTTCTGTTTCTCCACCAACAATTCCTTATTGGTTGAATCTTTGACAACTACATTTTTAACTTTCAAAGATATTTAGTTAAAATTCATAGATCCATTTGGATGTCACTTAGAAAACTCTATTTCGCTTATATCCATTTCATGGAAAATCATCTTCATGAGTTGGAAACCCGCTGAAGAGAAGACAAAGAGAGGTTTTCTGTAGGGCTTAGTATTTGGATGATAATAAATAAAAATCATGTTTAGGAGTTTGATCCCAAGTTCAAACTTCTATTTTCTTTAAAATCTATGCCCTTTGAATCTCTTTAAGCTAGATATGTCATTGAATCGTGGAGAATCACCTTCATGGGTTGGAAACCCATCGTGAAGAAGGCAACACAGAATTTTCCACCAATTTGTTTTATCAACTGTTGATATGTCATGAGATAGTGTCATGAAGACATGTGAGTTTTAGAGAACCTTCAAGAGTATGCTTCATTTGTAATGAGTGAAAATTGATCTCTATTGGACTGTGTACTAAAATTACTCGACAAATTACAAGATAAAAACAACAACCTGCCCGACTATAGAGGAAGAGAAAGTGTATTGGGAAAATTTGATAAAGATTGCCTAACCTATAGGAATCTAGACTCAGACTCAAACATTTCAGGAAAGAGACTAACTTCATCTAAAAATATAGAACTCAGTTTTGTTAATAGATAGAAAAAACAAAAGTAGGGCAACACATGTAAAAATAAGTTCAATTCAATAGACCTTGGCATGAGGGGATATCAAATAAACTCCCTTATGGAACTGCTAGTTTCACCTAGGTTTTATAGAAAACCTTCACAATAAATGATACCTTCCTCTCTAGCTATGATTTTATTTGGCATGTTCGTAAGCTCCTCAGTGCCTATTCAAGATGAGAAAGGAGACGTGGTTATTAGAGACTGGATTTATAGAGAAGAGAAGTACATGTGCAATGAGAACTTCTCTCCCTCTCCTAAGGCTTATGAAAGAGGCTATATTAGATTAGATACTAGAGCCAAAACCCTTGATCATGTTCTTTTTGGATGCAAGTCTAAGGAGACGATTGGCCTAGGATTTGCGAACCACAACAAGAACACTACTCCTATCCTAGATAAGTTAGATAGTGAAGAAGAACCAAAATACATATCTAATTTGGAAAATAAGCAAGACATGTGTGAATATTGGGTTCCTTCCACTAATCTCCTTTGGGGAGATTCAGATAGTCTAGTCACTCATGAGATAGTTGCAACTATGGAACAAGATGAATCAGATGTAGAAGATCCTACCAAGGAAAGTCAAAAAAGAGTCTTCATAGTTTGATGGAAAGAGAAGGTGTTACGCTTGATGAAATTAAAGCTTCCACATCAAGATGTCACAGACCTTCATGGTGTAAACACCCTAGTCAAAGTTGAGAAATGAGTCCACATGAATATGAATGGGACTCCTTCTTGGAGGCTTCCATAGTTGACATCAATGTTGATGACATCCACACTTATGGTTCTCAATCTAAGGTAGCCGACGAGTCATGTGTAGGATTAGAGGATTTAAACTCACATGTTTCCTTAGTGAACAATTTTTTACTTGTTAGGATGAATCCCAATTTGGGTAGCTTAGGAAGATACATGATGGACTTTGACTCTTCAGTCACCAAAGATGATATCATTCACACCTTGAACTAGTCATTGCCTTACCTCTTGTTCATCCTAACCTCATTTATTGGGCCCAACGCTACCAAGAACTTGAGCTCTTAATATTTCAAAATGATTATGCAAAATCTTGTTACTTAAATGTTATTGAACCCGTAGTCTCTTCCACCAGTGAATCGACTACTAACATGATAGAGCTAGACATCAAATACCTTAGTCATAAAAAAAAGAAAGAAAAGAAAAGAATAGGAGTTTTGACGGTGAAAATCATTGTGTAGCAGTGTTAGAGCCAAAAAAAAGTAAAAAGAAAGGATGTATCCAATGGTGAAAACCTCGTTGAGGCACTTAAGGATGAGGTACTTGATCATCTCCCTAGCTACTTTCAAGATAGATCTTCATTGCTTATTAAACCAACACAAGCAGTCAATTTGGGTATAGATGAGGCTCCATAGATGGTACACTTGGCTCAATCATTGTCACCACAAAAAGAAGAAGCTTCCACTAAGTTCTTATAGAAAAAGAAGATCAAATTTGCATGGACTTATACCTTCTTGATGGCATTATACTTGAAAAATTTAATTGATCTGAATGTAGAAACCTTATCCAAAATGCCTCTGCCATTCCCTTATCTTTGGTAATTTGTATAGGAGGGGTCTAGATGGAATGCTTCTTAGATGCTTAGAAAAGGAAGAATCCAACCAAGTGTTAGTTGACATCCACAAGGACATCTGTGGGGGACATTCCAATGGTCTTTCCATAGCTTGAAGGTTGCTTAGGGAGGGGTACTATTGGCCTATGATGCAATAGCTTTTGCAAAGTCATGTGGAAAGTGTCAAAAAAATTGTAACCTGATAGATGCTCTAGGTAGGGAGTTCATTCCTTCTATATCTCATTGGCCATTTCAGTGCTAGGCCTTTGATCTTGTTGGGAAAATTCATCCCAATTCATCATGTGGACACAAGTTTATTCTCACTACTACTGATTACTTCACTAAATGGGCAGGAGCTATCCCACTTTCTATTGCCTCGAGCAAGATAGTCTCTCTATTCATTCTGAACCATATCATTTGTTGATATGGAGTGCCTTCTAAAATTATCACTAATAATGGAGGCCAGTTAAAAAAAAAGGACCTTAAAAACTTTGCAAGAAATTAAAGATTAAACAAAATTGGTCCTCCATTCACTTTTCACAAGGAAATGGTCAAGAAAAAGTATCAAAAAAAGCCATTCTTAAGATCCTACATAAAACAATTTGTAAGAATGGTAGAGATTGGCACTTATAGATAAATATGGCTAGGTGGGCCTATAGAATGAGTATTCATACTCCTACTAGGGCTACTCCTTTTTCCCTTACATATGGTGCTGAAGCAATGCTACCTTTAGAGGTTGAGATTCCTTAACTTATAGTTTCCCTCAAAGGTCTAGTTATAGATGAAGATTACCATGCCATGAGACTTCAAGAGTTATAACTTCTAGATGAGAAATGTCAACCATCATTTGACCATATGAGGGTTTATCAAAAGTGCATGTCAAAAGCCTTCAACAAAAAGGTTCACCTTAGAGAATTTCAAGTGGGAGATCTTTTCCTACGTGAAAATCCTAAGAATCAACAACATAGAGATCATAAGGGCAATTTTGAACTTAATTGGCTTGGACCTTACATCATTACAACAAATTTTGGGTTAGGTTCTTATTTACTGTCTACAACAAAGGGAGAGAAACTTTGCAATCCTATCAATGTCTTGCACCTGAAGTAGTTCTATCCATGATGCTCATTCTATCTAGGGGCAACCTTTGTACATACTTATTGATCCTAACAAAATCCCCCCAAAATGACATATTGTCAAAAATTCTAAAAATTAGAAAATGTCCAAAAAAAATGATCATCTTAGTGAAGACCTAGCAATAGGAGCTTTGATGTGTCTCCAAAAAAATTATATATTCCAAAAATTAAAAAATTCAAAAAAATTGAAAAAGTGCCTTGGTGAAAACCTGGATATAGGAGCCTTGGTAGCAAAAATACAAAAATAAAATAAAAACCTTGGAAAAAGAAGAAAAAAATGGAAAAATGAAAAAATTATAATAAAATCCTAGAGGTGAAAACTTGGAAACGGGCACTACTTGAGGCCTTTGCACTCCTATTTCTTAGTGTGTGTCCTCGACACTTAGCCTTTCTCCATCATGCCTTGGTTTGGAATTAGTCTTTGTCTTTGTATAGGGGGCATAACTATGTTAGCTTTGGTCTCTTAGATGCATTAGTCTTTAGGACACCTTACAAATAATTTTTTTTTCAACACCACTCCAATTGTATTTTTTAATACAACCCTTGACATCAAGTATTTTTCAACACTTATTGGTTTGGCCTTACCCATTTTTTTCATGTGATTTTACCTACTTGCAAGCATTCGATCCTTATCCTTGGGACTTAGTATTAGCTAACACACTTAAAATTTTAAACTCAAATACTTACGTCATGCTCTTTTCTTTGTGTGTTGACTATTTTTGATTTTCATTGAGCATCCTTGTCTAACAAGTATCTCTAGTATGCATAGCTAGAGGACTTGGGGCATGGGGCATGTTTTTATTTTCTTTTTTCTTGTGGGTGTGGTCTTGAAACTCTAGAGTGTCTCTTGTTGTCCCCTTGAAACACTTAGGAGATTTGAGGCATCATCCTTGATTGCTTTTGCACAACCATTCTTATGGTCATCCTGACATCTATGCCTTGATGAGAGCATGGTTTTGGCACATTAAATTGGGCAAGATAACATCAAATTCATCTTTACCTTTATGACTTTGATGCTTATGTTAAAATCATTCCAAATTCCAATCCAATATAGATCACATTCATATCTTCATAGTTGTGCTCATGACTAGTGATGCTTATGTGATTTTATGATGTCCATTAATAATGGCCCAATGATGAAAATAAGTTCCTTAACATTCTCTAATTAATGATGAACACAAAATCCTATGTTATAGTTTCTCTATTGCAAGTACACCTTTGTATTTTCATGTAGCTTTCATTGTTAGACTTCATGTTAATTTGCATTTTTAGGTTGCATTATGAGTTTGAGAGGGTTTTCTTTCATCTTTCTTGTGGACTTTTAATCAACTGTGGTCATGTTTGATCTTCATTTCCTTATCTTATTTCATGATCTCAATCAAAATTTTCTATCTTAAATAGTTGATTAATTTTGGGGCATTTTCTTTCTTAAGGAAAATTCTCTTTCATCTTGCCATTTCTTTCCACCTCTTTCAAACTTCTATCTTCCATTTGCTTTCACCCCACTTCTTTTCTTCTAATTCAACTTTGGGGCATAATCTTTCATGCTTTATGATCTACCTTGGTTGTGTGATCCTTATATTTTTCAACTCACATCAAGAACCTTATCTTTAATTTGATTTGAGAAAATTTATCAATTTGTTGTTTCTCCTATATCTCATTTCAATTTTGATCATGAGGGGGTAGTACCTATCAAAATTCAAACCTTGATTCAACTTTATCAATCTTTGCTTTGCTTGGGACAACCTCACTTAAGATTCTTATCTCAGATATGTCAATTACCTATTAACAGGGGTGTTGACCTTATCTTTTTCAAATCAAAATTGTATTCTTTGTCCCAATGTGTTCCCAAATCAACCATAGATCTGGGTTGTTTTGTGATCCCAAGTTGGCCTCACACTTCAACTGCATTCTTTGACTACATGTGTTCCCAAATTGAGCACACATTAGTCAAAGAGGGGAAAATGTATGCACCCTAAAATGGTTGCCTAGACTATTGCCCCCCATTTATCAATTTAATAATTGTTTGAATCAATGTCTTGCAATATTTTATGTAATCATTTCAAATCAATTTTCTTGATCAAATCATAATTTATTCAATTATTTCAATAGTTCTTAAGGTTTGATCATTTAATCCTAAGTCTTATTTAATTAAAAGAAAACTTCTCTTTTAATTAAATAAAATAATATCATTTAATTAAAATAAAATCTCCCTTTTAATTAAATAAATCCAATCCCCTTTTAATTAAAATAAAGTCCATGTTTTAATTAAATAAATAAAATCCTCACTTAAATATCTCTTTGTGATGGAAAAAAGAAATAAAACAAAAAAACAAAAACAAAAATCCTTTTTCTCTACACTTAAATGCAAATATTTCTAAGTGAGATTCTTTTTTCTTTTTTCCACTTTCTTGTCAAACACTCCTCTTTTCTCATTGGTAGAATTTTGTCTCACATGGATCAAACCTTATTATCCCATATTGGTTGTGAGAAGCCTCCCACCTCCACACTTGACTATATAAGGAGCCCTCTCCTTCTTATTTCCTAAGAATAATAAGGTTAGTGGATATAGTATTCTTATGCTGCAGGTTTGGAGAATGATTTTAAGGGAGTTTGAGCATTAGGGTTTGGAAATTGGAGCTTCATTACAACTTCTCTCTTCTTGTCTTCTTCCCTCATGCATCCATGGCTTCCATCATCATGTTTCATCCTTGCATTTTCATATTAGCTTAGAGTCATATTTGCTTTTATAGATTAATCTTGCATTGTTATTTCCTTTCATAGATTAGGTTTCTTTTCTTGCATTGCTATCATTTAGAGTAACTTGCATCTTCATTTGCATGCATATTTGATCATCATGGATACTAGCACTCTTGTTTTTCCTCTTTGAATATCTCATTTTATGGTTTACTTGCATGGACACAAACTAGGTCAAACTTAGGGCCTCCATTACAAACCCTTGCACTCCATGAATAGAGAGCTATAAGTCTCCATTTGAGATCTCATTCTTGAGAAATCTTGGATATAATGATTGATAGAAGTGTGTCAACATTTTAGCACACACTACTAACCTTCACAATATTATCAAAGTTTATGTGACAAAATATTCTATGCCACAACCAACTGTTATCCACTTTATTTTTGTAGGATTCATGTAAAATACATTACCTATGGATCTTGTGCTAGTTCTAATCGTCTTACCATCTCTATCTTTGATAATGTAGGCCTTCTCAGTGAATCAAAATTGATAATCCTTGTCCACCAACTATCCAACACTCAATAAGTTATGCTTCAATCCATTAATAAAATAAATATCATCAGTGCTAGTTTTACCATCAAGAGTAATGGATCCAAATCCTGTTATATGATAGGCTACACTATTACCAACCCTAATAATATCTCCATGATTCTTTAACTTAAAAAACTTATTCATATCTCCAGTCATGTGATGTGAACAACCACTATCAATTATCCAATCAGATTTCTTTTCTACTTGGGAAACTAGAGCTCTTTCTTTAATTTCTCTATCAAGATCATCTTCCTTGATAGCCACAAATCCCAATTCATCATCACTTTCACTTTTACCTTTTTGATCAAATTATTCATCTTCATTTGCGTACAAAAAATCTCTATCTTTTCTAGGCTTAAACTTTCACTTATACTTTTTCTCTCTTTTAGGACATTTAGATGCATAATGACCGAATTCATCATAAGTCCAACATTTAAAGATTTTTCTTACCATATTTTTCTCTTCTCACAAGAAGGGCTATACCTTCCTCAATATTCTTATCTTCATTAGATTTGCTACTATGAGCTAAATCTCCATGTGTGCTTGCACTCCTTGTCAAATTAGGTCAAATGTTTGAGGCATTGAAAGCTATTTTGACTCTAGCTAGATCTCTAGATTGTCTCAGATCTACTTCTATAGATTCTAATCTTCCAAGCAATGTTTCCTTTGTGAGATGCATAATGACTGAATTCATCACAAGTCCAACATTTAAAGATTTTTCTTACCATCTTTTTCTCTTCTCACAAGAAGGGCTATACCTTCCTCAATATTCTTATCTTCATTAGATTTGCTACTATGAGCTAAATCTCCATGTGTGCTTGCACTCCTTGTCAGATTAGGTTGAATGTTTGAGGCATTGAAAGCTATTTTGACTCTAGCTAGATCTCTAGACTGTCTTAGATCTACTTCTGTAGATTCTAATCTTCCAAGCAATGTTTCCTTTGTGAAATCCTTAGTGTAGGGCATTCCTAGCTAAATTATCTGAGCTACTTGCTTGAATGGTGGTGTCAAACTTTTCAAGACCTTCCATATTACTTCATCTTCTTCCTTGGTTCCACCATGAGACTGAATTCTTGCAACAATTTATAATATTCTACCAATATAACTTCATACAGATTCATCTTCCACCATCTTAGCATTTTGACATGTACATATCCAATTCTACAATCTCATTCTCTTTGCATGCGTATCACCTTCAAAAGTAGATTCTAGTGCTTTCCAAATTTCATAAGATGTTTCAAGTGACTTTACCTAATTGTATTCATTCTCTAGAAGAGTTGATAGTAGAGCTTCTCAATAGCTCATGTTACACATGAATATATCTCTCTCTTCTTCACTACATCCTTTAAGCTTTTCTTCTTCAATGATTTCATTCTTACTCTTTGTCAAGATCCAATATCCTAGACCCATGCACGATAGATGAGTCTTCATCTTATTCTTCCAAATTTCATAGTTGGTCCCATCAAATCTAGGACTATCTACGTTATGAAAAGATTTTCCATCGATCTCCCAAAGTTGTTAAGCTCATCCTTCAAGCATTTGATGCTCTAATACCAATTATTAGAATGTATAGTCTACTAATATAACTGAGAAGGGGTTGGGGGGTGAATCATTTATCCAACTAATATCACAATTATCAACCTTAAACAAACTTACCATATGAGAAATATAAACTCAAACCACAACAAGATACTCATACACAATAATACTAGATATGTTAACTAGCGAAACCCTTGATTAGAGGGAAAACCTTGGTGGGGAGGTACACACAAGATGATGTACTAATATTTGGAGAAGACTTGTAATTAGCTTGTTTTGATCGAAACTAAGTTTCTATCAAAACTAAGTTTCTATCGAAACTAAGTTTTTATTGAAACTAACAATGCAGGTTATGCGCACGGTTAATTGGCCTTAGGTAGTTTCGATTGAAACTATCTAAGGTATATTCAATCAAAACTCTTGTTATCCTTTAGGGTTTATTTATTTATTAAAAATTGTCATATATATATATATATATATTTTCAATTTTAACATTCAAATCCAATCAGATAATTCACACTCCAATTGGGAGGGAGGAAATATTTTGTAACTTGTTTATTTTCGAATTTTGGAAGAAGAATTTGTGACATGAGCAATAATGATAAAAGAGCAAGTAAATATGTAGAAACAAGAACTCACAAAAAAGAAGATGAAAATCATGAAAAAACTTTTGCAAGATACTATAGGAGGCAAGGTATACATGTACAATTTTCTTTCCAATGAATATTTAACTTATAGTGTACAATCATATTGTAGAATTTTTGTATATAGTTAGGATTAAGGTTTATCCAATCAGGAATATGGTAAATATTAACTTAGGGTTACCATTAACTTAATATTAAGGGTTTATTAAATTATGAATATTTAGGATTAGGTTTTATTAAATTATAAATATTTAGGATTAGGGTTTATTACATTGTGGTTTTTTAAATTATAAATATTTAGAATTAGGGTTCATTTTAATTATGGTCTTTTAAATTATGAATTTATTTAGGACGTAGTCAACTAGGAGAACCTACTAAGGTTGGAGAAGGTTTATCCCAAGTTCAAACAGGTACATGCACACATCTCTCTCTAGATTTCTAGGTCTAGGCAAACTTTATATCTTTGATTTTTAAGTTTAGAGACATTCCCCTTACAAACTTGCTTGATTTTATTTGTTATATCGTGCATGTGTAGTAGTAGATGATGAAAATGTTGGACATGAGGAAATTGAAGATGAAGCAATGGATATCGAAGAAGGATCATTTGAAGGTTAGTTGAAATTGTATTTAATATTTCATTTGTTATGTATATACACATGTCCCCAAAAAAGAAGTTGTATCTTAAGTCTTTATTTTAATTTTTCTTGTAGCCTGAGATCAAACAATAAATGAGAATATTAATCTAGCTCAAAGATTGATGAGAAAAATTAATCATAGAAACATAGATCATTTAGTTGAAATGGATGTGGAAAAATTGAGAGAATATGCTAGTCAACCTACACATACTACGAAGAGGAAATTGAATCAAAAGTCTAAAGAAATAATTGCACAATCTAAGAATCTTGATATAGTGGAGAAAACTCAACAATTATCAATTTCACTTCTTAAAGATGATTTAGAAGAGTCATTGTTCATTGGTCATTCCCTATCAAAATAGGTAAAATATTGTATAAATAAATGATCCCTTCCAACTCGAAGACTAAAAGTCTAATCTTGTCAAACAATTCAATTGATTGGCCAAATACTTTTAGATCTTTACATTATTCATCGGAGAATCAAAATGTCAGTTATCCTTAACTTCCATATTTGTCTAGACGATGCTGCTTTTCATTTGAATAATCCCTTTTTTGCCAAATTGCCTGAAGCTTATGCAATTTTTGATCCAATTGTTAATGTAATGTCCATTATCCCTCTATTTTTTTTTATTAGCGTTTGCTTGGCAAGCTGTTGTAAGTTTTTGATAACAAGAATCTAAGTTTTTATTGATTTTTTTTTGTATCACTTGATATGGAAAAAACATATTTTTTTCTATCATTTTATGATTAGTTAGTTGTTACAATTTAACTATTTCTATATGGATAATTTTCATTAACTAACTTGATGTAACACTCTATTTCCTTGTTCGGGTATAGATACAAGTATAAAAAATAGGAATACTTCTAAACTATAAAAAGATATTGTTGAAAGTGTTAAGGAAGGGTTACATTCCATTGGGAAAAAAAAAATCTGCATATAAATCCATTGCACAAAGAGTGATATTGACATCTATTTCAAATAAGAAATTACAGAAAAAAAAGATAGATCTCTTCACTATCATCTCATATTGGGTATAGTCAAAAGATGATATTACATTATCTGAAAAGGAGAAACAATTTGGATGGTAGTACATTAGAAGGAAATTTGGCACTAACGTGTAGAGCTACTCGATTTGATAGGATTGTGGAAATAATTAAGAACTTAGTTATTCAATTTTGGATTGATAATACACGTTCTTCACCAAATAGAAGAGATATCACCAAGTAGAGGATTGGGCCTAAGGAGTATCTTAAACACACAAAACATTGGTTGGATGTCAGGCAACATGAATTGTATCTCTCATTTTATAATTTAAATCCTAACACAAAGATTGGATAGACAATGTTTGAAAGATTGAAACCCTATTTTGTGAAGATATATAAATATTTTGAAACATTTTGTTGTCAATATCATGTTGAATTTGATTTTTAATAGCAAGGGTTTTGATAGAAGAAAGTGGTGGTTCTGAAAATTCTTTTCAAAAATGACTGAGCCAATTCATAACATCAAGCTTATGTGACAAACCAAATGATTGTGCAATAGGTGAAATAGATTGCATAAGAGGAACTTGTAAAACATGTGGTAACTTGACTAAATTTGTAAAATGTAAGAGATATAAGTACATAAAGTCGGAAACAAAAGTTGGAAAAGAATCAACAAGGTTGGAATATGTATAGGATGAGATACCTGTTGGAGAATTTATGTCAAATTTTTATAAATTTATTCAACCATATACATGTCATGTTTTATTTGTTAAGTGGCAAGCATAATAGTTTCAAACACTAAGAGAAACTTTCTCTCGAAACAATTTTGTCTATTGTTGACTTTGGAGAAAATTACTCTTTCATTTCTCAAAAACATCTTCAAGTAGAATACTACTTTATAGAGCAAGTTACTATTATGGTTCAAGTGTCTTATCGACATGCACAAATTGATTTGGATGGTGTGGAAAGTAAAATTCAAGCACCAGTCATTAAAAAAGAGTATCACTTTTACATTAGTGATGACTAAGAACACGACATACATTTTGTGGAACATTGTTTTAAGACATTTTTTGAATATTTAAAAAACAAAGGCATAAAAATGGGATTTTTTTGTATGGTTAGATGGATGTGCAACATAATTTAAATAGCTAGACCATTTTATGCATTATGTAGCTGTCATCGATACCTTAATAAACCACACATTTGGAGGTTTTTAGAGAGTGGACATGGAAAGGGTGAGCATGATGGTGTAGGAGCTTGTATCAAACATGCCTTAAGAGAGTATCAAATGGAATATAAAGGATATCACATTGATAATGGTCATGATGTGGTTGAGTAGTGCAAAACACATGTTATGGTGCTAACAAATATAGATAACATGTCATCACAAGTGGATTGAGTCATACCATTCAGAGTATTTTGGGAGGTATCAGGTATAAATTAATTTAAATATTATAATTAAAGAGAATTTATATTTAATATGTTAGGTGATAACTAAATTATGTACAAACATGTTTAAAATTCATTTTTTATATGTATGTATAGACCTTGATTCAAGTGTCAATAGAAGATCAATGCATGCATGCAAGAGAGTAGGGAAGACATGATCTTTGCATCTAGTTATGAGTATAGATAGTAATGTGTGGTCATTGTACATAAGAGAATACTCATGTTTTGGTCCTGATTGCATTGATGAAAATTATGATGGTTACATTAATCTAGAACATGGATATGTGGGTGAATGGACTTTGGTGCCACTAGATGTTATCAATACAAATGAGTTGGAGGATACAAACTATGATGACATTCCATTGATTTTTAGTGATTATGACCATATTTTAGGATTGATCAGAGTTGGTATGTATGTATATATAATTGTATTTGTTTCATAATTTTGGTTAATTTATTTAATATATATACTCATGTAGATGCTGGCATTTGATAATACTCAAACTACCTAGCATCGATCATGTCCACCAATATATCCAAATTTTGTTGGGCTGCATCTAGCTCCATCTCTATATCTACGCTAGCATGACTAGTGACTGGCACACATCCTAATAATGATGATCAAAATGGAATGACTAGATGAGATTGCATAGAAGTAAAATCATCACGTGTCAACAAGTCCATCCATCCTATGGTTGACAAGCTGAAGTCAACATCATCAAGGCCCAAATTTGAAGTTTGACCATGCCCTACATTGGCTGAAGGGTTTGTACTATTATGTATATGTCCCTCTGTAGCAAAAGAGTGGTCAATAGGTGGATCATGATGTGTACTACCACCATGACCACACTTGATCAATGAGATGAATGTGGCTAAGGATGTGTCCCAATACTACCATGGACATGATGTCAAACATTTGATATGGGTATGCCAAGATGGTTTGATATGAATCTATATGAATATAATAGATCCTCAATAAGACTAATCATAATATCTCGTGCAAACACTATAGTGAGATCCTCTAAGTTAGTCATTGAAGGGATGCCTATTACACTATACAAGTCTCTTGAAGATGAAGCATCATATGATGAGACATCAAATACTGGCCAACCTTATCACTCAAAATATATCTGATAGCTACAAAATTCTCTCCAACTCTCTGAATTATCCCCCACAACTAGGTGCTATGCATGGTCTCATTAACTAATAGACTCAATATAGGGAAAATAGTAGTTTCCCTCTCTATGATAATTGACTTATATGTCTATGGTAGATGAATTGAAAATCTATCAGCTAGTCTACCATGCCCCTATCCTAAATGTGATGGTAAATCAGTGTAGTTCACCACCCAGCCTAAGCAAACCTCAACATAAGGCTATCGTGCAAAATAGAGTGTAATTTGGCCATTATTTGGATAATGACCATGATAAGAAAGGAAGCATGGGTATATCTATGTAGCCATCTATGGAAATGTACACTTAAAGGGAGAATAACCCTTCACAAACTTTTGTGGAACATAATGTGGGAAAAATTTCCTCCTCAAGATATCTTTGGGCACTAGCCCTATACCTACTACAATGAAAGACTTGAAGAGACTTCTCATCTCTTATTATCAAGGAAAACCTATATAGTATGTGGAAAACATGAAGTAACACCATGAATCTCATCTCTAATATATGTAAGGCTACGTAAGATGCTTTGGCATGTACTACTGTATACACTAGAGCATGCTGCTCGGGGGGGACAGACTACTGCTTGGGGGTATAGGAGGCTGTTGATCTACCATTTGGAGGTAAATGTATATAGTTTGCATGTGTATAATGTGTAAACTTGAAATAAAAATAAAAATATGACATTTAATAAACTTGAAATTTATTACAATGACATTTAAGAAACTATAATTTTGTAAACATGAAACTAAACATATAATACATGTAAACATGAAATGGACATAACATACATACTACATACGTGTTTTACTTCCTAAATTCTAAAATGACATTTAATAAAGTTGAAATTTATTAAAATGACATTTAAGAAAATGAAACAAACATAACATACACATGTACATAGAATTTTGTAAACATGAAACAAACATAGCATACATGTACATGTGTGTTAAATTTCTTCCTAAAAGTTTCAAATTTGAATGTTGTAAGTGTGCATATATGAACCCTACTATTTACCCAAGAAAACCCTAATATGAACCCTAATAAAAGCCTAATTTGAACTCAACAAAAATTGTAATCAAAACCCTAACCTTAGAAGCTTGATTATAGTCCAAATATAATTCTAATACTAACCTAAACACTCACTCTAGAACCCTAACCATTATTTTAAATCTTCATCAATTTATATCATGTGTACATGTGACAACTTCATAAAATTGTTGATTAAGTCTATAGAGTCTATATCACATGGGTGGACTACCTTACACATAACTAGGTTAAATATAGAACTAGATTGAATAATAAATTAAGGGATCCAATATAAAATATATTTAACTTGGGTTTGTGTTTAGGATCTATTTGTAAATAAAGCCTAGAGCTCGGAGAATCTATAATGTAATGTATTGAAATTTCTATACACACACATGAAGATATAGTTCAAGCTCCATCTTAAAATGATGGCTTAAGGGTCCAGAATATCAAAATCTCTATAGACATATATCACATGAACTTTTAAATTACAAAAAAGTGTTATAGTCTCTAGTTTTTAAATATATGCATGTATTTAAAGGGCTAATAGACTAGACCTAGGTTCATGTTATTCATTAATATGGTTTACTAATACAATGTTTTTAAAGGGGCTTTAAGTTATGTACAAGTTATTTATATGAATTAGGGAACTTTATATATTTAATGTTGTGTGTTCACTTTACATTAATTTAGAGTTTCACTCTGTAATTTAGGTGAAGTACTTAAAAACAAATTGTTTACATTCAATTTCAAAATTTCCATTGGTGTACAATTTAAGTGTGAGTATTAAAAACATTTATTTGATGAATTTATGTTGCATTAAACATATAAAATGTACATACATGTTTCTAGTATGTATTTATATATGTAAAATTAAAAACTAATACATGCTAATTTAAACACACACACACACACATGAACATAAAATTAATATATTACAAGTTTACATGTGTACATTAAAAATTTAAAAGTATGTGTATATCCACAATATGTATACACACACACACACACACACACACACACACACACACACACACATATACATATACATATACATATGTATGTGCATATATATACATTTGCATATATATGTATATATACATATACATATACATATACATGTATACACACATGATATATATATATATATATATATATATATATATATATATATATGCACACACACATATATTTATGTATATATATACATATACACATGTGCATATACATATATGCATGTACACATGGAAAACATATGCATATATACATATATACATGATATATATACATATATACATTATATATATACATATATACATATATATATATACATATATATATACATATATACATACATATATATATACATATACATATATATATATATATATATATATATATAATTAAACTAAAAACATAAAATGAAACTAAAATCATATAAAATTTAACTAAAATAATATAAAATGGGTAAAAAACCTGAAAATTTATACCTTTTTCAGAGTTTGATGGGTTGGATGACTCTACCTACGAACTTCTGATCGAAACTGTAGACTCCACTATCAAAAATGACATGTGGGGTCAAAGATGACCTCTTTTAAGCTTCCAAATTTTTAAAATAGTTTTGATCGAAACTAAATTAAGTAGTTTTGATCAAAACTAGCAAGCCCAAGACCGAGGTTAACAAACCCCATTTGGGCTTGGTAGTTTTGATAGAAACTACCTAGATAGTTTTGATCAAAACTATCTAGGTAGTTTCTATCAAAACTTGATGCATAGTTTGTTTCGATAGAAACTAAATAGTTTCTATCAAATCTTTTACAAAAATATCTATCAAAAGTATGAAATCAAAAATTGGTTGTTGCGCAATTTTGGAAAAATTTCTACCTCCAAAAAAGTGTAACCCACTATTGTGGGTTCACCCCAATATAATAGGTATTCACACATTTTGACATGAGTACTTGATGTGGAAACCCTATAAAGGGAAAAAAACACCTGGGAACCAAAACCTAAATATTTTCACTCTTCTAAAGTAAGCTCTATTAGGAGCCAACCTTGTCAAAGGTTCCATATGCATTTTCAATGTGACCTTGTTAGAGGATTTAGACCAAATATCATCTATACCTTATCAATCCTTAACATTTCTAAAGAGTGGCCTAATCTAAAGAACTTACAAAAATTACTATTTAATGTTACCATATAGGATTTTAAAAGATTGTTAAGTCCACTTGGTTAAGATACTTTTATGCTACAATGATAAGAAAGTAATAGTGAAATTGTTGGAAATATTCAAGATTATGCTAGGTTACTGAGAGGGGAGGGTGAATCAATAACTTCTAGAATTTCAACATTTGCAACTCTTAATCCAACAATCCAATTAGCATTTAATCCATCACATATAATCTGATCTAATTGCATGCATAAGAAACTAAAAACATGAAAGCATTCATAACATTGTGACACAAAGATTTGGTGACCCAGAAACCTTCCAAATAGAAAGTAAAACTGGGGTGGTCATGATACCCACAAACTTTAGTATTGTAGTATAAAGTTAGCCTGTTAAAGCTTACATTGATCACTTTTGATGATCTTCCCTATTAGGAGCAATTAGGACTGCTAGGTCCACCTTGTGAAAGCATTTACATACAATTAAGTATGCACTTGGTAAAGAGATTTACAAAATATTGTTAGGTCTACCTTGTTAAAGGATTTGACTAATCAACCTATTAGGATGAAATAGTAGATGATCTCTGATCTGCAACTTGGTTTGCTGAATGAGATTCCTTTCGGTACAAATCACCTTGCTGTGATAGATATGACTTTGTTGCTCCTTATATTGTTGTAGCCTTTGCAATTTTCTCTTTCTGCTCTTCTCTGATTATATTCACTTACATTGCATTCAAATTCACATTCCTTACTTATTTGGATATGATACAATTCATTACATATATACTAATCCAATTATACAAATTACAAATTTGACCATAATACAAGTTAACACAAATATTACAAAGTTGGTCCACATGAAGACACTCAGGTTCTGAAGATTGACTCAATGAAGTTCTGATACTTGACATCCACTATCAATGCTCAACATCATCATGCACTTGGTAGACATAGAAGCTTAGTCCATATTGATTACTTCCAAGTAGTCTTGAACTCAATCTACACTAGTGACTCAATAGATACTGTGAAACTTGTCATATAAACTGAATCACTTGGTTTACATTGTATGACTCAGTAAACACTATCACTTTGATCTCAGTATAAACTAAGTCTCTTGGTGAACACTAAGTGGCTCAGTTAACACTGGAATCACATTACATACACTAAAAATTTGGTGAACACTGCATAGCTTGGTTTGCACTGGTAGACTTAGTATACAATGAGATGCACGATTTACACTGCTAATCTTCACTACTCGGTAACCACTAAGATTTGTCCAAAGGACTTGGTAGCAATTATAGAACTCAGTGACAACTGAAATGCTTGGCAAACACTAATAGCTATACAATAGGCTCGGTAGCTATATACAATCTAAATAAGTGTGTGTCACTAATAAAAAAACTTGACTAATATGTCAACATAAATGATTTATTAGGTTTTAGCACTACCTTGCTTGTTCATATCTCTACTTCACTTTTTCTTTTTCTTTTAATCCCTTTTTGGCTGATTCACACACTTCACACTTCCTCTACTTGATCTTCATGATATTTTCTACTTGGTTCACCTTATTTTCACTTCTTCAACAACTCAATCAACACTACCATCATAAAAAAAAAGAAACATCTTGTTCATACCTTTATCTTTATATATATATATATATATTCTGTTCTAGAATCTTCCAAGCTTTTCCACTTAATCTCAATTATAGATCTCCACTAGCTTCAAATTAATTGAATCTAGATGCTTAGGATATATACTGACACCTTGAACTTTGTGCTCCATCCCAATTGATAAATCTTTGGATTTCTCCAGTCTTTGATCTCATAACTAAATTCATCCTTATCCTTGAAACTTCTTGAACATTCTTAATTTACATGAAATGTTGGCCTTGGATTAATCTTTTCTAAGGTTTTTCTTCATGTTCATGCTAGTTGAACATAACAACTTTCTTGGTCAACACTAGATTTAGTTAACATTGAAATCACTTGATTAACGCTACATATTCATCACTTCTTTCTCAGGTTCTCTATAATGTCCCCATTTTTTATAGCATTAGAGTTTGAGAGATTATCCTATCATTATGATCCTTATAGGATAATTATTGTGGATAGAGAGTCTTCTGAGGCAGTGGCATGGCTTGGGAGATTCTTGTCTTCTCCATTATTCAATAAGTTATAGGTTGGTCTTCATTTGGCTGAGATTGGACTTCATTTAGGCTTAGTTTTGTGTACTTATTATTTGTGGTAAGTCAAGTGTTGATTGAGATGGATCTTTCTATTTTTGGAAAGTGCATTTGGTCACATGGAGAAATAATAGGTGTGACTCCTATTTCAGACGATATATTTAAATGATGAGTATTTTGGGGGTTATTATATTTTTAGTGGCAAAATTATTATTAAATCATTAAATGAATTATTATAAAGTTATAATTCAACATTATAATTTCACTTAAGTTGAGGATTGAGTCATCATTGGAAGGTGCAATTTATTATATGCATATGCCAAGTATTAAATGTTATAAAGTTATGTTGTGTTGGAGAAGATTCGTAAGTGAAGTTATAGTTTGGAAATAAAAGGGCATTTGGAGATTATAAATATGAGCTCATTTCATTTGAAAAGATACACTTAGATATTTATTTTCTTTTGTTTCCTTTGTGTCTTTTTTTGAGTTATCTAAATTGTGTGCCCTTGCTGAAGTATAAGGGTTATTCTAAGAACTACTCTTGCAAATTGTGCTAAAGTATACAATTTTCCATTTCCTAGTTTTCAAATGTGTCTAAGTAGAATTTTACATTACAATTTATATTTTGATTATCTCTTGTGAGGGTTTCTAAGTTGTGAGTTTTCATCCATTATTGATGTATACTGGATTGTATCTGAGATTGTGACTTCTCTACTATTTTACATTGCACACAAGAAGTGAATTGTTTACTGAGGTATTGTTTGGAATCTTCCTATTGTGTCAACTTGGGAGATTGGTATGTGTTGTGCATCATGTTGTGATTACCATTATGTCAAGGGGGTGTGAATCTTCTCATAGAAATCTAGAATGGATGATTATTAGCATAGCATTGGTTTGCCTAGGTTTGGAAAACAATTCTAATTTAATTCACACCCACCTTATTTCTTTAGAGAAATGCTATTTGTAATAATTAGGGAAATAATCTTACCCTACCGTGAGTTTGAATTGCCATTAAATCTGGGAGATTATCTGCTGCAAAGTATTGACACCCAACTTCACCAATAACTAGGCACTTATAATAGGGGTTTGTATTTATATTTTTAGTATCATTCCTACTTCATTTTACCCAAATGAAATTGTGAGATTGGACACTATACCAAGTTTGTTACTATTGGTGGTTTTCTTCAAGAAAATCAAAGGTAGTAACAAGATCATTTTACTTAGTATTATTGAACATGGCTAGTATATAATTTCTCTTCTATAAATTAGGTACCTTTGGAAGTCACCTACATGTTCCTCTATCTGAATGTAATTTATTTTCTGTTGAAGCATCTAAATTACAACACTTTCATTACCCACAACTGATGTTACCATTGTAATTATTTGTAAAAATTCCATATAGTGAACATTGCATACCAAATGTTTATCAAAATTCCCTTGGCTGTATATAGTCATTTATTTCTCCTTTAAGGCATGAGAAGTATTTGAGAATATGTTAATTCATTGTGAAACTCATTTTAGTCACTCATATGCATCAAAAATTTGTAAACAAAGTAGCATATTGTCTCTCTTAAATTACTAATAAACTTTGCATCATTAGAATGATTCCAAACATCATTTGCAACATATGAATTTAACACAACACAAATTGAAACAAAGAACAATAGGTAAAGTATTTGAATGAAAAGTGTTTGATGAAATGTCAAACAATTGGTTAGTGGAGTAAACTAGTGTTTTTTAAAGCTAAAACTGGAAAGGGCTATTACCATTGTATCAGAGTGATTTCCTGCCAGCCTACACAAACTGGGCTCAGTATTATTTGATCAGTGATTTGTTCAGGAGTTGACAAAATTTCTTTTTTTTGGTATTTAGTAGTTATGGATGGTGACAGGAGAATCATTTTAGGTAGACATTATACCTTTAGAGGGTATACATCACCACTTAGAGATGAAAACTTGTGATACAACTTGGTATCCATTATACTCGTAGAGGGCATACTTCACCACCTAGGGAGGAATAATTTGAGATACAAGGTATTGTGAAATAGTTGGAAGTGCTAGTGAATGAGCTGATAAAAATAAAAAATGGATGACCCAATTGATTATTAATCCAAGATTTGAGCAGAGCATTATTGAAATCTAAATTGATACAAATATGATAAATATGTTTCAATCAATTTTTTGTCACTAATGTCAAACCTGCTAGTTTTTGGTAAGAAAACTACTTATATGATTTAAGTGCTATCACTTATTTGATTGATGAAGAGGATTTGATCAAAAGATGTAACAATAGCACCTAGAGGAAAGATTGAGTTATGATATGAAAAGGAGTACAAGAATCAACTAAGACAATGATATCATAGTGCATTGATAATCTACTTAAGGTTGCAAAGGTTGGTTACATTAGAAAATTTCAAAAGAACAAGTTAAATAAAATTTATCTACCAAGCTTGACCGAATGGACAGTAGGTGCCAATCAAAGTTAGTGCAAGCCAAGTAAAAGTCTATTTTAGTGTATGCCTAGTAAAATAGTTGATGTTTAGTAGAATTTAGTTGATGTCGAGCACCAGTAAACTTTAGTTCATGCTAAGTGATTTTAAAAAGGATGTTGAGCAATGTAGTTTGTGCCGAGCATCAGAAGCAAGTTAATGTCGAGTGTCAGCATTATTAGAAAGATTATGAATTTGATGGATCTGAACTGACAAGTTTGTTTTCTTGGATTGTGTGAACTAGGTAGAAAATAAGATTGATGAGATGGTGGAACATAATTCATGGTAAACTATTTTGATGCAAATTCAAGGAGGATTGAAGGAGAAGTTTCTAGAAATGGAATGGAATGAGGGGTAGATTCATTGAATCCTACCTAATCTGTCCTAACCCTAAATTGGACAATGGAGAATGAATGACAAAATATCTTAATTCTCTATTTATAAGGATGACTAGTTAGAAGCAAGGGTTGTCATGTACAAGAACCTAAGGAAGAAAAGGAGTCTAGGGTATTGCTTCATTCAGTGACCTACATGAAGAGTCTACATTGGAAAGTTAAGCAAGAAGGCTTAAGGGTATGGATGCTTGAAGGGTGAACAATCTATTAGAGTTGAAGCATGTGAAAACCAAGTAGAATGGAGGACTAAAATAGAGATCTGTAATTTGCAAATGGAGTTGTAAATTCTTATCAGATCAAGCCTTTCTATGACTCTCTAATAATTGTATTAGTCTGGGGTAGATCCTTTGGATTAAGATTGACCTAACAGTCATTTGTAAATCTTTTAACCAGGTGACATTTCAAGTGAATGTTCTAAAGTCCTCTAACAAGGCTCACTTCTAACAGGGTGATTGAAATCCTTTAACTAGGTCACATTTAACAATGTGCATTGTAACCTTTAATAGGGTTGGCCTTTCATAGGGCATCAATTCAGAAGAGTGAGAAATAGTAGCATTTACTGGTGGTTTTTCCCAAATTGGGTTTCCACATAAATCATTGTGTCAAGTGTGTTATTGAATCTTTTATGTTTCATGTTTGCATTTCTACAAATTGATTTGATAGTAAACTACAAGTTTTAAGTGATTGCATAATCTTATGGATGCATTCATGATGATAAATGTTTTATGGGTTCACTAAGCCGTGAAATTTTTTATTTGTACAACTGGACCTTGGATAACTAATTCACCCCCCTAGTTATTCTAAATAATTCCAACAAGCATGATATCAATTTTTTAAAGAGAGAAATGTGAAGATATAGTTGTGGCTACAAATGTGCAGGATATTTCTAATGAGAAACCACATGAGCTAGGCACAATAGAGGAGGAATGTGATGAGAAATCATGTTAGGTGGAGTCAGATGATGCAGTTGTTGGAATGCATTCCCATAATTATGTATTTGTTGGAAATGCAATTATAGTGAGAGTGGGAGCATGTGAGGATATAATCATATCAGTAGCCACTTCTGTGTCAGTTGAGCCCTCTAGTGAGGAGTTTATAAATATGCATGTGGTTGTAGATGTGTGCTTTGATAATAGTACACTTGCTATTGATGACAAGGTGAGTGATGTAGTGATAGAGTCATGTTATATTATTGATCAACATAATGTTGATGTTTACTTTGTGGAATATCCTATGTTCAACATGGATGCAATATTATCTTATAAAAATCCACTATTTGAGGTTGGTTGATCACTAACTTGAGTGGAGTTGGACTTATTTTTCACCATCTATATACTTAGATTAGTTTCCTATGACAATAATTGGTGATGTTTCCATTAGAAATTTGGCTAGGGTAGACAGTATGAGGTTGTCATTTATGGAAGCATATAATCAATGTTAAGTGAGAAAAGTATGGAGATAAGGTTTTGGAAGTGAGACTTGGAAAATTGTCTAAGTATCATGGAAATTATGTATCAGCACATGCACAGTTTCGATTCGCAAGATTTACAAAGGCATCATTTGTTGGAAATATAGAAGGAGTAACTGAGGGGGGGGGAAGGGTGAATTAGTTACCACTACAATAAATCCTAGATCCCTTAGATGTCAACAATAAAAATTAGACTCAAAAAATTGATTACTGCTGTTACTCGGTAAACACACAAAAATGCTGTAACTCGATAAATGTTGAGTGTGAATTAATTTTAGCAAATTTTAAAACATTTATAGTAATTAACTTTCAAGCATACAAGAAATAACATGAACATATGAGACACCTTGATTTAATGTGGAAACCCAATTTGGGAAAAACCACCAATGTAACTAGTTACTGTTTTTCACTCTTCTGAAGTGAGCCCTATTAGGAGCCAACCCTGTTAAAGGTTACAAAACACACTATTAGGTGTGACCTTGTTAGAGATTTTAATCACTCTATTTGGAGTGGCCTTGCAAGAGCTCTTAAAACAATTCAATGGAATTGCCACCTTGTTAGAGAATTTACAACTGGCTATTAAACCAAGTCTATTAAGAGATTTTAGATCACTGCTACAATGGTTAGAGAGTAACAATGAAATAAATTGATTGTGATGCAATTAAATTGCTGAATCCATATCTCTTTTTTGCTTAAACTTTATCCTTCCTTATCGAATATTACTTTTCTGCTCCACAAGGATACCTGCTTATCCTTCAAGTTCACTCCCTCTCTTCTCTTTTCAATTCAATCAACACACTTGCACACACACTAGAAATCTCAACTTGACCTTTTATTTATACATTCCAAAAGCCCAAATTCAAATTACAATAACCAATATTCATCACCATAGTCGGCTAGAATCAATACATAAAGTAACTAAGCTTCATATGCCAAAATAAGAAAAATCCTTTGAGAGCCGACCTTGCTTGGTAGAAACTAACTTTGAAATGATTCTCTATGTTAACCAATAGAAGCTGGGTTAACACTACAAACTTGCAGAAATCCTTTGGCAACCAAGTGAACTCGGTGAATACTAACTCTATCCATATTTTCCTTTGTTAGCTAAGTGAGCTTGTTTAACACTCTTTTTTGCCTAAATTCCTTCAATGCCTAAGTGATCTTAGTAGACACTATCATCTGTTCAAAGTAAACCTGTGAATGCTCGATAGGCAAGGAAAACTATCTCCACTAACCAAGTGAGCTCGGTAAGCACTGTCTACCAATTGATATGACATTTGTGTAAAATCAAAGACAACACAAAATTAATCAATTGTATCCAACAATCTCCCTCTTTGGCATTGATGGCAACACAACATGTCATAGGACAATGATATTTTGAGAACAAGATTCCTTTTGACAAAACATTTCTCCCTCTTTGATTTTACACAAGAACTTCTTCTTTATGTTGTATTCTCCCTTTGTATACTTTCTTTTCAAACTTCTCCCTGTACAAACTCTACAAAATATCAAGAAGATATAGATATGATAGTAAACTGCTCCCTCTTTCACAACACATGCCAAAGACAACACAGGCCAAATTTGTATCAATGTACTTTGAGTACTGATTCACATGCAATATTCCCTTGATTGATCTGCATCAATTGATTGATCTTTAACTAGGTTCTTGTTGATGCATCACTAAAATTTATTTAGTAAGATTTAGAAAGGGGAATGACCCCTAGCCTACCTCTTAGATACAAGAATGCATCCTTAGGTAATGGCTTGGTGAATATGTTTGCAATTTGATCTTTTGTATGGACATATTCCAATCTGATTTCTTTGTCCTGCACCAGTTCTCTGAAAAAGTGATATTTTATAGCAATGTGCTTTGTTTTGGAATGCATCACTGGATTCTTTGATATGTTAATTACGCTAGTGTTATCACAATACACAACTATTGTCTCTTTGATCTCAACCTTCATTCCTTCTAACAATTGTTTGAACCAAACAATGTTCTAAAAATTCACTACTGCTACTACATACTTTGCTTCTGCTATAGATTGGGATGTGCAATTTTGCTTCTTGCTTGTCCAAGATACCAACCTTTTACCAAGAAAGAAAGCTCCACCACTTGTGCTTTTTCTATCGTCAAAATTTCTTGCCCAATTAGCATTAGTGAATACCTTTAGGTCTAGGTTTCCTCCAAGTTTGTACCATAAGCCATTGTCTTTAGTACCTTTAAAATATCTCAAAATTCTTTTGATTTCCATCATTAGATTTTCTCTGGGTTTAGTTGAGAATCTTGCCACTATCCCAACTGCTAAAACAATATCAAGCCTTGTGTGAACTACATACTATAGTTTTCCAATCATTGATCTGTATAAGGTCTAATCTACTTCTTTGGAGTCATCATCTTTGGTAAGCTTGAGTCTAGTAGACATGGGGGTACCAACTGGTTTAGAATCTTCCATTCCAAACTTCTTGAGTATCTCTTTCAAATACTTGGATTGGGTGATATAGATACCATTCTTGTTCTGCTGAATCTACAATCCAACAAAGAATTTTATTTCACCAAACATAGACATCTCAAAATCTTTGTTCATTTGTTCTAAAAATAAATTGCATAGATCATCATTTTCTTTAAATAGAGTGTCATCCAAAAATATCTCTGCCAAGACAATTTTGTTATCTAGTCCTTCCTTGATGTATAGACTAGTATTATCATTTGTTCTTTAAAAACCAATCTGTATCAAGTAGTTATGTAGTCTTTCATACTAGGCTCTAGGAGCTTGTTTGAGACCATATAGTGCTTTTTGTAATTTGTAGACCATATCCATTTTGTTAGGATCAAAAAAACCTTCTAGCTGTTCAATGTAGATGTCTTCATCAATAATTCCATTTAGGAATATAGATTTAACATCCATTTGATATACTTTGAATCCTTTGTGAGAAGCATACGCAAGTAGGGTCCTAATACCTTCTAATCTTGCAACAGTAGCAAAAGTCTCACCATAATCAATTCCTTCTTCTTGAGAATAGCCTTTACACACTAATCTGGCTTTGTTTCTTGATACTTGTCCATCTTCATTCAGCTTATTTTTGAATACCCATTTTGTTCCAATCACATTTTAATCTTTAGGCCTAGGAACAAGATTCCAAGTTTTGTTCTTTTCTATTTGTTCTATTTCTTCATTCATTGCCTCAATCCAACTTTCATTTTCTATAGCATCCTTAACACTTCTAGGTTCAAAATTAGCAAGTAAACATGTACCTTTTAATTTTCTTCTTGTCATAGTACCTTTTGATTTATCTCCAATAATCTGATCAGGTGCATGATGCCTTCTGACATACTTAGCCAATACAAGTTCTTTGCCTTCTGAATGAATTGCACTATCTTCATTTTGAATATGAACTTCTAGCTCTGGTCATTCAAACTCAGTAGGCATTGGCTCAGTAGCTTTAGAATGTGACTCAGATCCTTGTGACTCGATTTATACTTCTTACAACTTGGTAGTTGTGGAAGACACATGAGGTGAAGTCTCCTTATTGTTAGATGTGCCTGGCAATGTATCAGGTTCGAAATAAATAAATCTTTTGTAATCTTATGGTTACCTTTTGCTTTCTTCTTCAATCTTTTCTACAAACTCATCAATTCTCACATTTGCACTTTCTATGATTTTATGAGTAGACAAATTCAAACATTTGTATGCCTTACTTCTACAAGAATATCGTAAGAATATACATTCATCACCTTTCACATCAAATTTTCCTTTTCTAGACTCTTTCAAAATATACCATTTACTGCCAAATACTTTTAGGTAAGTTACATTGGGTTTGTAGCCATACCATAATTCATAGGGAGTTTTATGTGAGTCCTTCTTCAATTGTACTCAGTTCAAAGTATGAATTGTAGTGCCGATGGCTTCCTTCTAGTATTTGATAGCAACATTCTTTTCAATCATTAGAGTCCTTGCACAATCCATGATGGATTTGTTTCTTCTTTTAGCTATTCCATTATGCTCAAGAGTACCAGGGGCTAATACTTGCCCTTTGATTCCTCTTTCAATGCAGAAATTATTGAATTCATTGGAGATGAATTCACCACCTCTGTCTGATCTTAACCATTTCAATCTTTTTCCAATTTCTTTTTCTACTCTTGCTAGATACCATTTTAATTTCTCAAATGCTTTTGAATTTTCTCTAAGATACATAACAGTCATCATTCTAGAATAGTCATCAATAAAAAGAATACAATTTTTTTCTCCACTATAACTTTCTATTCCAATATGTCCACTCAAATTAGTATGCACAATTTCCAAGACATCTTTAGACTAATAGTTTTTGCTCTTAAAACTAGTCTTTCCCCTTTTGCCAATTTGACAATTTTTACATAATCCAACATTTGGTTTCTTCAAACTAGGGATACCTCTTACTTTTTTGAATTTTCTTATCTTGACCATATTATAAAAGTTTACATGACATAGTCTTTTGTTCCATAACCAACTTTCTTCCACTTGAGCAATAAAACATGAACAATCACCAAGATCAAGATAAAATAGGTTAGCTCTTATTTGTTTGCCTGATCCAATAAAATTCCCTTTGTCATCCAACAGTCTTTCCTTTCCATGCATGAATTCTACCTTTAATCCAATGTTGATTAGCTATGCCAAACTTAGTAGGTTATGTTTCAATCCTTCAACCCAATAGGCATTGTCACATACAAGTTCATTGGTTAATGAGATTCGGCCTTTCCCTTTTATGCAACAAGGTTCATTGTTTCTAAACCTTACATTACCTCCATCATAGTGTTCAAAGTGTTCAAATTTTGTTTTGTCTCTAGTCATATGATGTGAACATCCACTATCTATGATCCATGTGTCATTTTTACTAACATGAGAGATAAGTGCCATCTATCTTCTTCTTCATCAGATTCATCTTTTACAACAATGTATACTATTTCATCTTCACTGTTATCAGAATCTTTAGCCATGAAATAAGTCTTCTTACCTTTGTCTTTGAAGATTTGTGAATTTTGGATTCCTTCTTACCTTTGTAATTGTGGCTCTTCTTCTCATCCTTTCTTTCTTTGTTTGGGCACCTGGCAGCAATATGACCAATTTTTTCACATGAAAAGTAGATTAAAGTAACTTTACCTTTGTACTTTCCTCTACCTTTAGAATATTTTTTTGCAAGTAAAGCTTCAACAACTTCAAGATCATTGTTAGAACTATCCTCTGTTTCCTCTTCACTTTTTGACTGAATGTCCTTTATTTTCTTGTCTTTCTCTTTAATGCAGACTCAACATTTTTGGAAGCTAGAACATAATTGTCAAAGTTATCTAGCTCAAAAGCTATCAATATTCCTAGCAAGGCATCCAAGCTTAACTTGTGATTTGGGTCACATCTCTTTTCTTGAATAATAGATACTCTAATTACATAGATAGGAAGCAATGTTTTGAGAACTTTACTTACAACCATTTCTTCCTTGATTTCCTCCAAAAGCTCTGATTGCACTGACACTAGCTTTGATTTTTTCGACATATTTGGCAACATTTTCATCTTCTCTCATTCTCATTTGATCAAATTGTCCTCTAAAGCTTTTTGCTTTGGCTCTCCTTACACTATCATCACCACCATAGATGTCTTTTAGCTTTTTCCACATATCAATAGCAATTTTACAGTCTTTGATCTCATGAAATTCATCATAGCTAAGAGCAGATGCAATATCAATCACCATGATGTTATGGTTCTTTTTCTTAGCAAGATCTCCAACATATAATGTACTAGTAGGAGTTTTGTATTTTTCATCAAGGTATTTGCAGCCTGAATCACTAATGGTGGCTAGATGAAGTCTCATGAGTCCTTTCCATGCTAAAAAGTTGTCTCTATTTAGCTTTGGAATTTCTCTCTTGTAAGACATCTTGATCTTTAGCTTAGATTCTTGAAACCTTTCTTGTAAGCACCAAAAGCTATGATACCAATTGTTGGAAATATAGGGGTAACTGAGAGGGGGGTGAATCTATTACTCCTAAAATAAATCTTAGATCCCTTAGATGTCAACAATAGAAATTAGACTGAGAAAATTGATTATCATTGCTACTCAGTAGACACACAAGAATGCTATAACTCGATAAATGTTGAATGTGAATTACTTTTAGTAGATTTTAAAACATTAATAGTAATTAACTTGCAAGCATAAGATAAATAACATGAACACATGAGACACCAAGATTTAACGTGGAAACCCAATTTGGGAAAAACTACCAATATAACTAGTTACTAATTTTCATTATTCTAAGGTGAGCTCTGTTAGGAGCCAACCCTGTTAAAGGTTACAAAACACACTGTTAGGTGTGACCTTGTTAGTGGATTTAATCACTTTGTTAGGAGTGGCCTTGCAAGAGGTCTTAAAACAATTCAATGGAATTGCCACATTGTTAGAGGATTTACAACTGGCTATTAAACCAAGTTTGTTAAGAGATTTTAGAGCACTGCTACAATGGTTAGAGAGTAACAACGAAATGACCTGATTGTGATGAAACTGAATTATTGAATCTAGATCTCTTTTTGGCTTAAACTTGATCCTTCCTAATTGAATATTACTTTTTTGCTCCACAAGGATGCCTTCTTATCCTTCAAGTTCTCTCCCTCTCTTCTCTTTTCAATTCAATCAACACACTTGCACACACACTAGAAATCTCAACTTGACCTTTTATTTATACCTTCCAGATTGTCAAGTCAACCCAAATTCTAATTACAATAACCAGTATTAATCACCATTGTCAGCTAGAATCAATACATAAAGTAATTAAGCTTCATATGCCAAAACAAGAAAAATCCTTCGAGAGCCAACCCTGCTCGATAGAAATTAAATTTGAAACAATTTTCTATTTTAACCAATAGAAGCTTGGTTAACACTGCAAACTTGCATAAATCCTTTGGCAACCGAGTGAACTCGATGAATACTAACTCTATCCATCTTTTCCTTCTTTAGCTGAGTGAGCTCAAATAACACTATTTTCTGCCTAAATTCCTTTGACACTCGAGTGAGCTCAGTAGACACTGTCATCTATTTAGAGTAAACTTGTGAATGCTCAGTAGATAAGGAAAACTATCTTCATTGACCAAATGAGCTTTGTAAGCACTATCTACCAACTGATATGACATTTGTGTAAGATTAAATACAACACACAATTAATCAATTATATCTAGCATCATTGACATATGCAAAGTTACTTGATGATAGTACAATATGTCGTGATATTGTACTTGAGTGTGCAAGGTAGTATGGTTAGTACATATAGAGTATAACAATTTTACCAGTTGTAGTATTGAGCAAATAGAACATAATAGAGTTACAAAATGGTATATTTTATGTTAATGAATTAGTTATTTTACCAAAATAATTACTCAACTAATTAGGGATGATATCCTAGATGTTAACGCTAAGTGGGAAAAGTATAGTTTTGTATTTTGGGATACATGTGGAAGCATGAATGCCAATAGTGCAATATATTGTGAAATATTATGATATAAAAGATGATTTTGGAAATGCAAAGTTGTGTAATGGAATGTGTTGTTATTATGACATCAATGCTATTGTTTTGTGAAGTGAAAATTTGTGATTAGAGAAGTAAGAGGAAATATATGTGACATTGGTACAACAAGCTACAAATATCATATAAGATATTGAAGATATCAATAGTTGTAAAGAGGTTTTTGTATCTATATTTTTGTATATTGAATATCATTGTATATTGCATGTTTTGGTAGTGGGATAATCTTGCATACATTTTTTAATTGCAATAAAATTTCCTAATAGAGTTGAGGCTTATAACAAGGTCTATTTCTCTAATAAGGACCAAGACAGTATATAGATGTAATAGATCCCTAACAGGGTCAATATCTTTCACAAGATGCTTTTGTATAGTGTATCATTTTGTGGGTACCACCCCTATTGGAGTTTTCCCTTGGCTAGGATTTCCCTAGTTAACAAAATATGGTGTTATGTATTGCATTACTTTATGGTTTTGTTTATTGTTCAATTTAATCAGTTTATTTGTTTATGCAAGTTATAAGATTATGAATGATAGCCATAGTTGGGCATTTTTTTTTGAATTACTGATTCACCTCCCAACCATCTCAATATTTCCTATATCTAAAAATTAGTATCAAATCTTAGTTACTTAGAAGAGGCCTAATAACTCGATTAAGATTTTTACGGATATGGGTTAGTTATAAAAGAACTTGGAAGAGGCTCTTGAGCAACTTGATGTACTTATAGAAGAAAGGGATACACTTAAAGATAAGTACGAAGACACAAAAGATTAATTTGAGAAGTTGAAGGACAAGATATGATGTAGTGCAAGGAAGGAGAATATTTAGAGGAGATCTCCTAGATCCCAAAAAATAACCACATAATGAAACATACATGATAACATAGAGATTTAGATCCACACAATGCCAATTCTTATAATACGATTTTTATCCAACATGGGCTTGTAAGGCCTTCTAGGTTATGACCAAATACATCAAAAATTAAAATATAAGTTCAACAAGATCTTGCAAGCTCCAAACCACTAGCTAGCCCAAATCCACAACCTGGTAAAGAACTCCAAGAACTCATGCTCACTGCTAGTTTGTGGTGAGTGATTAGGGAAGTGTTGTATATACTCCATAATTCCTTGGAACAAAAAATACTTGTGTAAAATGTCTTAGGGTTAGGGGTTTTCCATAAGGTGTGATGTTATAATTGCTTCTTATGATGATATTGAGGTTTAAGGGATTATAGATTGTAATCAGGCTATAATCACTAGATAATAATAATATTGGACTCATTGTTTGGTGGATGTAGCCCAAGGACTGGGTGAATCATGTTAAATCTTGGTGTCTTGTGTTCTCTTCTATGTGATTTATTATTTTTTGATATTGGTTATATTTGCATATAATTTTTATTTCTATCCATGGTTATCCTTATAAGTGGTACTAGAGCAAGTATTTTGTATGTTTTTGTTTTTTTGTTTTGTTTTTTTTTTTTTTTTTTATTCTCTATAGGAACGGTTGAGTGGGAGTGATGGAAGACAAGGGTAAGTCAAAGGCTAAGAAGTTTAATAGATAGATCTTTCATTTATGGAAAATGAAAATGGAGGACTATCTTTATCAGAAGGATTTATTGAAGACATTGGAAGGAAAAACCAAGAAACATGGAACTATGAAAAATGAGGACTGAGAGATTTTAGATAGTAAGGCACTTGAAAGCATTCAATAATACCTAGCACCATTGGTGACATTTAAAATTACAAAATCAAATATGATGGACGAGTTGATGCAAACCCTAGACAAATTGTATGAAAGGCCACCCACTTCAAATAAGGTATTTCTCATGAAGCATTTATTTTAATATGAAGATGGAAAGAGTTGGATATGTTGTCAAGTTTAATAATATTACTAGTCATTTATCTTCTATGAATGTCAATTTTGATGAAGAAATAAGGGTTCTCTTGATTTTGTGTTCTTTGCCAGAAAGTTGGAATAACTTGGTAATGGTTGTGAGTAATTCTATTTTTGGAACTAATATCCTAAAATTTGATGATGTGAATGGTGTTATTTTGTGTGAGGAAACTCATAGGAAAACCTCAGGTGGATGTACATCAAGAAGTTCTTTGAACACACATAGGAGAGGCAAAATGAATGAGAGAGGAAGTAATTATGGAAATTGTGGGAAATCAAGAGGAAAATCAAAGGAGAAGAGGTCTCAATCTAGAGGACTGAGAGATTATTGGTACTGTGGGAAGCCATGGATCATAAGAAAAATTTTTAGACTCGAAATAACAATGAAGGAGATAAAATAGAAGGAAACAAGGAAGAAAATGTGGTAAGTAAAAAATCAAAAGAGGATGCTTTGCTTCTTTCTTTAAAAAGTGTTGATGATTCTTGGATTTTAGATTTCGGGGCTTCATTTCATGCTACACCTCATAGAGGTTATTTTATTGATTATGTCCAAGGCAATTTTGCACTTGTTTATTTGGGGGATAATGAACCATGTTAGATTGTTAGAAAGGGAAAAGTTAAGATTAAGTTGCAGAATGAGAATCATTGGCTACAAGGTAAGACATGTTCCAAGGCTGAGCAGGAATTTAATTTCAGCAAGGCAACTTGATGATGAGGGTTGTGTAGTTACTTTTATTGAAAAAAATTGAAAGGTTTCAAAAGGTTCCCTTGTAGGAGAAAAATGTGTGAAAGTAGGCACCTTATATATTTTTACATGTCATACTGTTCCTTCTACTTTAATTGTTTCAGAGAAAAATGAATGTTCAGAAACAGTTGCTACAATTGAGTGTGGAGAACAAACAGTTGCTGTAGATTATGATACAATACTATGGCACAATAGAATTGGGCACATGAGTGAGAAAGGTATGAAATTACTTCATTCAAAAATAGTTTTAATAGGTCTAAAATGTGTCAATATGGATTTTTGTGAAAGTTGTGTGTACGGAAAATAAAAGAGAGTGAGTTTTGTGAAGAGTGGGAAGGGAAAGAAAAATGAGAAATTAGATCTTGTGTATATAGATGTATGGGGACCAGCTCAAGTATCGTCCCTTGATGGCTCTCATTATTATGCTACATTTATTGATGATGCAACTAGAAAAGTATGGTTTTATTTCCTTGGATAGAAATATGATGTATTTTAACTTTTAAGAAATAGAAATGCTTAGTTGAAAATGAGACTGGTAAGAGATTAAAACATCTAAAATATGATAATGGTGGTGAGTATTGTAGTCATGAGTTTGAAGATTATTTCTCCACTAATGGTATTCATAGATTGAAAACTATTCCAAGGAATCCACAAGAAAATGGAGTGGCTAAACACATGAACATGATAATAATTTAGTGTACAAGGAGCATGAGGTTGCATGTTGGGTTGCCCTTAAAAATGTGGGATGAGGCTATCAATTTTTCTATATATTTGATTAATAAAGGTCCCTCTATTACTTTGGGCTGTGGTATTCTAGAGGAAGCATGGATTGGTAAGAAGGTGAGTTATTCTTTTCTCAATACCTTTGGTTGTGAAGCATTTGCACATATAGATTATGAAAATAGAACCAACCTAAAAGCTAAGTTAAATCAATGTATACTTTTTTGATATGGCATTAATGAATTTGGTTATAGGTTTTTGGATTTTGAAAATTGTAAAATTATAAGAAGCACGAATGTTATATTCAATGAGAAAGTGTTGTACAAAGATCTATTGCTTCAACATGAGAAGAAAGAAAATGATTATGTAGTGCTGGGTGATACTCCAAAATATGATGTTCTAGTAGTTCCTCATGATCTGAAACAACCACAATAAAAAAATACCACACACCCCAATGAATGTTAGATGGTCAACAAGGCTAAGTAGACCTCTAGATATATTTTCTCCCTCTTTGTACTCTATTTTCCTTACTAATGCTGGTGAACATGAATTTTATGATGAAGTTGTGTAGGTGGATACTAAGATTAAGTAGAAGTCTACGATGGCAGAAGAAATGGACTCCTTGCTAAAAAATAAGACTTGGGATTTCTGCAAGTTGCCTACAGGTAAAAGGGCTTTATTGAATAAATGGGTTTACAGGTTGAAAGAAGTGGATGGAGGTAAGAAAATATTTAAAGCTAGGTAAGTTGTAAATGGACTTGCATAGAAAAAAGGGCATTGATTTTGATGATATATTCTCTCGTATTCTTAAAATGACTTCTATTTGCACTATTTTAAGTATTGTGGCTACTGAAGATTTTCATTTGGAGAAATTTGATGTTAAAACAACCTTTCTTCATGGTTATTTGGATGAAGAGATAAATATGGAACAACAGTAAGGATTTGAGGTTAAAGATAAGGAGAGCTTAGTGTGCAGATTGCATAAAAGTTTATATGGCTTAAAGCAAGCACCTCGACAATGCTATCTAAAATTTTATAGTTTTATGCATGAGCATGGATACAATAGGTGTCATTCAAATCATTTTGTTTTTTTAAGATGTTAGATGGCAAAAACTACATTATTTTATGTTTATATGTTGATGATATTCTTGTAGCTAGGTGTAACATGGATCACATTAAGGGGCTAAAATGCCAGTTAAGACATTCATTTTCTATGAAGGATTTGGGGGTATCAAAAAAATTCTTGGAATGAAAATTTTTAGAGATAGGAAGAACAAAAAATTGACATTATCTTAGGCTGATTATATTGTGAAGGTGTTGCAATATTTCTCTATGGAGAATGCTAAAGTTGTCAACACACCTTTACTTGGTCATTTGAAGTTGACTAAGGAGATGTGTCCAATGACACAAGAAGAGGAGGCTAAGATGTCCAAGCTTTAGCTGTAGGAAGCTTGATGTATGCTATGGTATGTACAAGGTAGGATATTGCACATACAATGGGAGTTGTTAGTAGTTATATGAGTCATCCAGGAATTGAGCATTGGAATGCAGTCAAATGGATTCTTAGATATTTGAGAGGAACATCAAGTAAGTGTTTACACTTTGGGGCCTCTACTAATAACTTATAGGGCTATTTTGACTTATATTTGGAAAGAAAAATTGATACCTAGTAGAGTACTATAGGTTATATATTTATTGTTGATGGGGAAAACAATGAGTTGGGCTTCCAGGTTATAGAAGGTGAACACTTTATCTACTATGCAGGTAGAGTATGTTGCTACTACAAAGACACCCAAGGAGATGATATGGATTTATTTCTTCTTGGAAGAACTAGGGTAGCCATAGAAGGATAATTATTTGTTTATAGATAGTTAGAGTGCCATTCATCTTGCAAAGAATTCTACTCTAAATTCAAAGGAAAAATACATGCAATTGTGGTACCATTTTATTCTGTCAGTTTTGGATGATGTACAATTAAATCTAGACAAGATACATATAGATGATAATCCAACATATATGTTTACAAAGGTAGTGACAAGGGAGAATTTGAACTCCTCTTCAAGTTTTGTTTCTCTTCTCAATAGAACATAATAAAAGAACAAAAAAGTCTAGGGTGTTTTGATCTAGTTGGAATCTCATGGAGTAGCAACATTGCTATAGGATTAGTCTCCAAGTGGGAGGTTTTTTTCCAGTGTGGAGCCTGATCATTCCCCAAGTAGGAGATTGTTAGTAACTAATTTTAACTCTAAAGCAGAAAAAATACTTGTATAAAATGGCCTAGGGTTAGGGATTTTCCATAAAGTGTGATGTGATAATTTCTTCTTGCAATGATATTGAGCTATAAGGGATTAAAAATTGTAATCATGTTGTAATCACTAGATAATAATAATATTGAACTCATTGTATGGTGGATGTAGCCCAAGGATTGGGTGAACCATGTTAAATATTGGTGTCTTGTGATCTCTTTTGTGCGATTTATTATTTTATGATATTGGTTATATTTTCATGTAATTTTTATTTCTATCTATGGTTAATCCTAACACTCATAATCCACGAAGAAACCTTCTTGTTTCCCAAGCCACACTGAGCTACTAGCACTGCTCAAACTTCACTCCTCTTAGCTACTCATTTTGCTCACCATGGATGATTGAATCTAGAGTCCACAAGACCCTCTACTTATACTAAACCAAGCCATAGGTTGGCCTAGTCAATTAAATTAATTAAATACACCCATATCAAATACACCTATCAAGCGACAAGTCAACTTGGTTACAAATATTAAATACATACCATAGTTTAAATACTTAAGACATGCCCCTAGTTTAAAATGCATAAATAACTCATCAAACCACATAGGAAAATACACACTTGAAAATAGGTCCACATGCCAACCAAATATCTAATACCAAGAACACACACATCAAATCCCTTAGATCGAAGCTCACAAATACAATCTCCAAAGCTCTTCTAGTAAATAGGAATGCATTACTAGCAACCACTAAAATGGCTCTAACTCTGAGATGGTAACTCAAAAATCACACACACTTATGGAAAGGTTCCCCAATGTGCCTCGAATAGATCCCCAACTATGCAAATCATAACTCCACAAACTTGAGTACAAAGTCCATGCATATAGGATTGTTAGCTTCCCTAGGATGCTCTTGCATTGGACACCTCAAGTGAGAAGAAAAGACGTTCTTAACACCTGGAAGGACATCTTTTAGGGTTCAACATGGTGCATAAACTCCAAACTATTTCTTTACATACATGTCCTCCACCACATCAACTTGTACACTCTTTCCTTTGTTCTGCAACTATCATCATCACATCTATCTTTGGTGCATAATAGGTTCTCTTTCCACACTGATCTCTAACCCTTTCAAAATCTCCCAACTCAACTTGACCACCAAAACTTAGGTTCCTATTGAGCTTTCCATTCTACAAAGGAATAAGGGAATTCTTCCTGCCACCTTTCTTGATAGTAAAAACATTATTGACACAATCATGCACAACCCTATAATCATACTGCCAAGGTCTATCAAGTAATATGTGACAACTAGTCATGTCCACAATATCACACAATACTTGATCCTTATAATGCCCAATCTAAAATCAAGAAGAAATTGCTCCCTAACTTCCAAAGCATGTGCATCTTATAAATACCTGATCTTATAAGGACAAGGATATCTTATTCTCTTCAAACCAAGTTTCTTAACCATCCTTGGTTATCCATACTATAACCATCCACAATCAAATTACAAATTTTACCTCCAAACCTGCAATGAGTCTCTAACAAATTCCTTCTCTGACAAGGTTCTAGTGTCCTCTTTCTAAGCAACACTCTTTGAATTAGTAAGTTATCCTCATCCTGCTCAAGTTCATTCTGTTGGACTAACTACCAACATCCCCCTTTGAGATTCATGACATTTCTTAACCACCTCTTGTATTCTATAAGTGTAGTGGTTGTGTCGAGCATTAATAGGTCAATCTTTTGGTGCAACGACAACCCTAGCTTGTAACAAGTGGTATCAAAGCTTGGTCATAGGTTCAAATCTCCTCAAGTAGCACTAAGGAGGGATTGTTGAACTAGCCACCAACATCCCCTTTTGATATTTGTGACAAATCTTAACCACCTCCTCTATTCTATAACTCTAGTGGTTGTATCAGGTATTAACATGTTGATCTTTTGGTGCAACGACAACCCTAGCTTGTAACACATTCACCAAGTCTTCAAAATCTTGCACCACAAAAATTATTTTGTCACCAACCTTGGGACATTAAATATATCTATTTACTTCTTCACCAAATGTGTAGCAAGTACCCTTAAATGAACTTTTGTTTTTCCTCTTCCTCTGTTTAACAGGTTTCAGTTCATCTTCAACAATTTGTTTGTTCTTCACCAAGTGATCCTGCTTCTCCTTCCTTTGAGGATTACTTTGATTTATCCTCTTCAACTTCTCTTCTACTCTCAAAGCATACTGATAAGCATCCTCAACCAAAGAAACATTCAGCATGTTGGGACTCAAAATTGCCTTCTCGATTTTGAGTACCATTGAAAAATGAAGCCCCATAAATGCTTTTAAATGCATATGTACCCGGCTATTAGTTTGAGGCCTAAGAGGTGTTTAATATTTCTAACACCTTCCATTTAGTCTATCCACATGTTCCACAATGATCAATTTTCATTCTGAGTCATTTGGCGAAGTCCTGTATTGAGCAAATGTCAAATCTGTATTTTTCACCCAAGTGTCAAACAACGACAGGAGGCCTTGTTTGCATCTGAATATCTTGGACCCAGAAATGTTTTGTGATTTTCCATTTTGGGAATATCTAGTGTCCATATCCAAGAACCTATTTTTTTAGATTTTGATTCATTTTGAGTCCATTTGACTAGGTTTCAAACTCTTCAAAGTTGGGCATTCACTATTTTCATGATTTTTCTCTTAGTTCATAATTCTAGGAAGCCCTATTTGACAAGTTGTAATTTTGACCTAGTTGACCCAAATGATAAATTTCATTTTGTGTTGTATTATAGATATTAACAATTTGTTATGTTTCAAGTTTGAGCTTATGACGAATCCATTTAGTCAATTTTCAAATGTGATTCCAAATGTAATTTATAACTTTTTACTGGTGTTAGCATTTGTAGATTGTTTGGTACCCTTGTTTGGGACATTATAACTCCTAATCCATGATAGGTGAGATCAAATGGATTGTACCATTGTGTTGAACTCTGAAAATACTTTAAGTGTGTTAGTTTGCAAGTCTTGACGAATCCATTTGCACACTTTTCCAGGTCAATTCCATTTGCAAAAATCACTTTTCTGCCATTGTTTTCAGTTTGCAAATTCCAAGTAGCCTACTTTGACCACTCACCATTTGCATCCTATTATTCATCATGAGCCCAAAGATCCATACTCTCCTCATGACAGAGAACCAATGCCCCAGTTTTTGTTTCCCCACGTATCCATTTGCCCAGTTTTCAAAGCCAAATGAAAACCTAGTTTGTTGTTTTTTGACTTGTTTACTTGCAAGTAATTCTGAGAGGTCAACTTTGAAAATGAATATATTTTGACCCTAAATTCATCATGAAACAAGATTTGACAGGGTGCAAGTATGCAGAATAGAGAATCGGTGGGTTAGTTTTTAGAGCTCGGTTAGAGGTTCGAATCAGTTTTTAAGGCCAGTCAATAGACCTCCTGGCACTAAAGTCACAGTTGGAAAAAGAGAGTTAAAATGATATTTAATTGATGGTTTAGTGATCAAACTTGTTTCCAATCAGTTTGAGATGATTGGTGGATCGGTTTGACAGTTCAGTTGTTTGAAAACAATTTTTTTTTTAGTCGGACCCGCTTTGGGACCCAACTAATCCTGTGAAATTGATAAGAAAAATGATCAGGATGGGGTTCAAAGTTTACTTTCATTAGATTCCATATTAATAATGATTGTATCATTGGATTGATATGTGGGACAAAAAGGGATTGAAGGTGTCAATAAGCATAATGTAAACTTTTACATTAAGGCGTATTATCTTGTTTTATTCCTAACAATTATAAATGCTTTCCAAAAGTTTGATAAAGTATCACAAGGATAAAGACTCTGCATTTGTGTGTGATGTTGAATAAAATTGGAGATGTTTTAGTGTTAGGAACACCTCATTGTTTAGTGGTTCATGTTGAGAGCCTTGTACCTATGCAAGATGAAATTGAGATAGAGGTGCATGGAACTCTAGTAGGAAAGGCATTTGATCTTGAGGGAAAGCCCATAAAGGAAATGAGTGCATATAATTTAGAGTTTGCAAATGTAGGACAAGTTCAACAACATTTTGAACTTTTTAACAGATAAGCACGTTCATTGCTATCAAAGGGGCTTGCTTAGCATGCTAATGTGCACAACTGTGGATTAAAACACAAGAATTATTGGGCTACCCGTTAAGCATCTGGGAGGAAAAGGAAGTGCTTTATTATCCAAAAGAAGCAATTGAAAAAGTAGTTTTAAAAGACTGAGTTAAATTAATGATTAAACTTGTCACTGCCCTATCTTTGATATAAATTGATGAAATAATAGTAGTGCACTGAATCCAATGTGGTAGGAGTAGGAGACGTCCATGTTTATGTGAATAGTTGAAAAAGACAAAGTCGACAAATGAGGAAGACAAAGCATATAGGAACAAGCCGATTGCAAAGGAGTGAAGACATGAAGCCAATCAAATAGAATTCTACGCCCAACAATAAAGCTGCCCATGTCAATGAAGAGGGAACCCATGCTTTCTAATGGCAATCAACATAATATAATTGGTCACAGGCAGAGTAACAATGAAGAAGGTGCCTAAGACCAAGCCACGCATTGCAAAAAGGAAGTCCACGGTATGAAGAAAGGGAGGAAAATAGCAAGGGAGTAAAAAAAATTTAGGTAATGACCCACACAACAAATGAAAAACTGCCCATAACACAAAGTGCCAAACACAAAGGGAGGAAGTAGGGCATATTGATTTGAACAGGGAAGCTCGTGAGCAAAACAAGGCAGGGTGGGATGTTGAAGGAGTTTCTCATTAGAGGAATACCACACAACAAATTAGGGGAGCCTTCTATGCATAACAAATGTGGCATGTGGAAAGAAAGTTGCCAAATAATATTAATCTTATGCCAAATAAGAAAGAGGAGGGTAGTGTTAATATCAATAACCATAGTATGCAAAGGAGGGAGTTGTGGCAATCAAAATCTATGACTATCATGGCCAGAACTCACACAGCATGAATGAAGAGTAGCGTGAATGAAAAGTAGCCCATGCAAAGTGGTAAAAGAAGAAAGTGCAGGAAGAAAGGTTTTCAAAACACCATTATCCCACATTGAGCAGGTGGCAAGCATTTTTAGTATTTATATACTTTTACACTCAATAGGTATAATGCCTTTAAGACAGTGCCCTTTGGAAGGGCAACGCTCATGCGTGTGGGGCTTGTTGTGGCCAGGTGGCACAATAACCTAAAATTTTGAATGGATGATGACATCATAATTTTAAACAAAGATGCTCCTGTGGTGAGGTGGTGATGGAGGCTCAGATAATGCCATGTGTTCGATCGAATGGTGAGGGCATACTCGCAAAACCAAGATGCCCAAGAGATAAGTAATGCGGGTATGCATGATTGTGCCATGTGGCATCAAGTCCCAAGTGTGCTGATGTGGTGCTCAGGAGTAGAATGGGATGGAGCCTCAAGATCGTGACACGTGTCATGATCCGACCATCAGTGCATGCCTGCATTTTAGAGATGTGCACCAGTTACAAAATGCGAGTGAGCGAGCGTGCAACACATGGCATTGGGCCTAGAATAGCTAGTGACATGGTGGATGATCATATTAGGCGAGCCAATCAAGGGCCAACACATGGCAGTCGGTTGAAGCCAGTTGACCCCAAAATGCAACGATAAAGGGAAAAATAGAATATTTAAAATATCAAATTTTTATTATTTTTCCAAATATGCCATATGCACGTTGAATTTTTTAAATTTAGAAGGCTTAAATATAAAGTTTTAACTTTAGAAGGTTTTAAATTTTTGAAATTTTAAACTAGCCAAGTTGCATGCCTGAGTCTTCTACTCGGGGGGGGGGTGTATTTTTCGAATTGAGATTCAGGGGGTTTTTGAGAGACTAATATAGTGATATTATATATCACCGAAATCATAAGAAGATGAACTTTTTGATTATGGAGTTCATTTTTGCATAGGAGTTCATGAGTTCAAGTTATAGCCAGAATTGTGAAATTTGGGGCCTTCTTAGTGGGATGAGTTAAAATTCAGAATGCAGTTATATGATTAGTAACATACAGTGAAAATGCAATTGGGGTAAGAATTTAACTACTTTCAAGTTAGTTGAATTAGGATTTCACCAGCATTTCATAGTGTTATCAGATATTTTGGCAAACAAAGGATTTCATCATAAACTGAGGATATTTTCAAATCAATTACAATGTAATGATGAAAAAAAATCAGATCAAAATGGGAGAAGAAAGAGAGAGGTTATTCAGTTGCAAAAGATTGAATTTCAAGTGGATAGGTGTCAATTGCCTAACAAATCAGAGAATTCATCTTCTTCCTATATCTTTCTTTTTTTCATCCATTGTAGAGGTTCCAGTTTTTGGAGAAAAACCAGTCACTGCTGTGATACCATGTTTTGGATCCAGTTTCGATGTGTTCCCATACTGTGATACCACATTTCTTTCAACAAATTTCTCTTATATGAATAGTAGTAGGAAGATAAATATAGCTAGTTCTGATATGTTAGGTGATTTCATGTTTTGATTTCATGCATTTGAATGTATTATTTCAAGAAAATTAATACAAATGAACAAGAATTTCATCAGTTTCATTTTGATTCTCGTCTCTTGTCTCAGTGAATTTTCAATCTTTTATGGTCTTTGAACAAAGAGCTTAGGTCATAGTTGTAGTCCTTTAAGGCTATATGTTGTTTTATTGTTGCTTATGACTCAAGGAGTTATGTAAATGCTTCAAGGAATCAATAGGGTTACAAGTTTATTGAGGGGGATATCATGTAAGAATGAGGTTTAGATTGAGCACATATATCTATTTACAAGGTAAATAGATAGATCATATATTTGAATATATAAATAAGTATCATATATCCATATGTATGCATTTGATTCATGGATTTGCCCAATGGATTAGGCACTGGTCAGCTATAGGATCATTAAAGTCTTACTACAACATATTTGAGGGTTTTTTGAATTCAACATTACAAATCAAACATTCTTTCCCTTTCATGTTGAAGAACCTAAATGTATAACCCTCACTCATCTTATGCATTTCATAGATTTCCATTCAACTACTATAGATCTATGTTATTACATAAGTTATTAGGAGATATAAGAGTTTTCATCTACAGTAAATAGATTTAGGGATATGTTTTGCACTGGTACGATATCGATTGAATCTGAGGTCCACCTGCCTAGGTCTTGCAGAGCTTGAAGTGAAGAAGGAGTTATGCCTTATAGTTGGCCCAAGATTGTAGTTGAGTGTATCTATTATAGAAAGTTTCTAGCCTTAAATGCATTTGTCTGGTTTCTTGGTTATTTGCAAAATTGTTAAATTAGGAGCCAACACAACATACCAATCTCATCTAGAATATTAAATCTCAAATGATTAATATATCTAGCCACCTTCTCCTTAGACAATTTTCTATGTCTAGATTGAATAGTCAACTTGTAAAACTCCTATGTATAGTCTTTCATAGTCATATCTTTCTACTTCATATCCTAAAATCTCTTAAACAACTTAAGGTAATAATCAACATGAATGAACTTCACCTTTAGTTTGGTCACCATCAATCTGCATCTAGTGATCTTCATTCACCTTCCTCTTCTCTATCTCTTTGCAATTCCTTCCACCATAAAGCAACATTTCCCTTTAGGTTAGTCTATGCCAAATCACTCGGAGTAGATCTCTAATATCCTCAAGCTCAAAGCACTCTTCCAATTTGCCAATCCAATTAATTAGGTTTTCAGGATTCTGAATACCTGAGAAATTAGAAACCTCTATCTTATGTTTCAACTTCAACTGAGATTCAGATCTATCAAAATGACCAACCCAATTTCCCATAGGTCTCTCAACTTGACTAGTTCTATCCTCAAAGTCTTTAGTAGCTTCCTCATAACCACCTTTAGTACTGATATGTCGAGGTACACCAACTATAGCACTTATGATCTCAACGTTCATATCACTCTTCATCATGCAATCTCAGATCTGAATTCTGCTTTAATATTCTATGAGATCATTTCTTCCACAACATCACAAAGATCTTCAATCACCCTAGGGTCCAATTTTCTTGGAAGCATCTTCCAAGATCTTTGCAAACCCTCTAAAACAAATATGTAAATCAACCAGATCCAAAATTCACTTTGATACCACTTGATGTAGTGCAAGGCATAAGAATCACCAAAGGAGATGTTCTAGCCCCCAAAAAATAATTACACAATGAAATATACATGATAACATAGAGATTTAGATCCACATAATGCCAATTCTCATAATAAGATTTTTATCCAACGTTCCTAGCTGTAAGGCCTTCTGGGTTATGACCAAATACATCAATAATTACAATAGAAGTTCAACAAGATCTTGCAAAATCCAAACCACTAGCTAGCCTAGATCCACAACCTAGTAGAGAAATCCAAGAATAATCTAAACTTGTGCTCACAAGCCAACGAGCAACCTTTTTGTTTCCCAAGCCACACTTAGCTACTAGCTCTGCACAAACTTCACTCCTCTTAGCTACTCATCTTCTCCATCATGGATGATTATGACTCTATACTCCACAAGACCCTCTACTTATACTAAAGCAAGCCACGAGTCAACATAGAAAATTATGTTAATTAAATACACCCACATTAAATATACCCATCAAGCCACAAGTTGGCTTGGCTACAAACATTGAATAAATACCATAAATTAAATACTTAGGGCATAGCCCAAGTTTACAATGAAAAACTAACACATAAGACAACATAAGAATAAATACACTTAGACATGGGTCCATGTGCCAAAAAGCTATCCAAAGCCAAGAGCACACACACAATATCGCTCAGATCAAATCTCACAAATATATTCTCCAAAGCTTTGCTAGTAGATAGGAGCACATTACCAACAAATGCTAAAATGAATCTAACTCCAAGATGATAACTCCAAACATCACACACACTTCAAGAAAGGTTCCCTAATATGCCTCAAATAGATTCCCAACCACATGAATCATAAATCCACAAACTCAAGCACAAAGCCCCTACATACATGATTGCTAGCTTCCCTAGGATGCTCCTGCATCAAGATAGAACATATCAGATCCAAGAAAGAGGCTATAGATTAGAACAACATTGAGTCAAATCAATTTTAAGATGTACATAAACAAGGTGAACTACCAAAAGAAGTAAGAATAAAATTTACTAGAAAGTGTTATGCATGCAATGAAGTTGGTCATAGAAAGGAGTGCACAGGTAAGTATACTAACCCTATTTATGGTTATTGTTATATCCGTTATGGTTTTGGACATAAAGCTAGTTAATATAGGAAACCTATGTTTAAGAATAATAATGATAGAATGTTTAGAGGCACTAACCCTATAGATAATATACCTCTTGGAGGAACCAATTTTTTAAGAAATGGTATCATGTGTCATAAGTGCAACAACCATGGACATATTTCTAGAGATTATAGATTACAGATCAATCAGTCAGGACCTAGATACAAAAACAATGTAATAGCATGTCAGATTTACAATAACTTGGGTCATACAAAAATATTTTGTAGGATGAACAATGTGAGAATTCTAAAAAACATGATGAACAACATGAGAAATACAAAATTTAGAAAGAATATAAATAATTCTAGAAGGAATGAGAGTGACAACAACAATTAGTCTCTAAATGTGAAAGAGCATATAGAAGATCTTAATGAGATATTTGTTAGAGCTAAGGATCCAATAGGTTAACATGTTGTGTTAGAAAATAAATCAAGTGAAAGACCTAAGAATAGGATGAATTCATTAATTCCTTCTAACCAACCCTTATCTATTTGAGCAACTTATTTCATATTTAATCAAAGGAATTAGCATCAAAAAATTATTTGTACCCTTAGGCAAAGATTTGAGACTTGCACAGTTAATATGAGGTAGAAAAGGATGCAAGAAAGCTATGTTTAAGTGCATATTAGTTTTTGAGTTCATTTGTGTGTTTGTAAAGAGAAATAAGTTCTTTGGTTATCAGTAACAAATTTTTGATGCATGTGTACTTGTGTAATTAATGTAGAAGTTAATTGGTAGTGATTTAAGGATCAAAATTAGTTTTTTATGCACCATTTGATTTTATGAAGAGCTAAGGAGAAATTTGAGGTGAATTTAGCACTAAATGGAAATCAACTATCCCCCATGGCACTTTATAATATAGTGTGAGTACAATAAATCACAATTATGAAAAAGATCTGAAAAGCAAGGGGAGGCACTTTATCTCAATGCGTTTGCATAAAAATGTTTTAAAATAATATCAACAATAATAAAAAAGGGAAAAGAGCTGATACAACAGATATAACAACCCAAAAGAAGAGATCCCATTCCAAGAAAATGATCCCTATACCTAAAACATCCAAGATATCCACCATAGAGAAAAAGAGAAAAAAAATGATAGAAAGAGCATGGAGTAGAATCTGAAAGAAATTGTAGCATTTCTAAAAAGTAGACAAAACCAACTTTCCAAAAATATAATGTTTTCAAAAAATGGAGATGAGATGCTCAAGATATGCCCTCTAGAGTGAAAAAATAAACATCCAACTTTGACTGCCAAAACAAGTAACCAAACTACATCAAAACCAAAAAAAACCTACACCAATGTCTCTGTCTTAGAACCAGCTTTTCAAAACTTCTTTCAGATTGAAAAAATACATTCGTATGCTCAAGTTATGGAGAAAAAATTGACAGGGCCCTTGGAAATGCATTTAAAAAAAATAATTTTTTTTTCAAAAAATGTGCCACCACTTGAGTGGTGGCAGAGCGGTGCTAGAATGGTGGAGCCACATCCACAATGGTAGGTAGGAGGTGGGCCACTATGGTGGAGCTGCTAGCAGGGTGCTAAGTGGTGATTGCCAGCAGTGATCCCAGTGGTAACTACAATGGTACTGCTAGTGGTTAGTAAACCGTGGCAGCCCGAAACCATGCGATTTTGATTTTTAAAAAAAATCTCACCTCAAATTGCATGTAGAGGCCATATGGCCCTACTAGGGAAAATTTTTTTTCCTCCTAGATCAACATTGTTCAAAATGGACAAACTTTATATGGAAATAAGGGTTTTGATGCCTTTTGGATCCATTTGTGAAGTTCGTTTGGCCTCAAATTGCTCTGAAAATTAGTGACCCCCCTTTTTTCTCAAGAAATACCTGAAAAAATTTAGTTCTGATCTGTCAAACCCTTGTTTTCCTTTTTCCTCCAAATATTGAACAAGCTACAACAAATCTAGCTTTGATACCATGTAGGATTTGAGCAAATATGTAAATCAAATCCACGAAGCCCAAGAATACCTGCATGCAAAAAACTTGTCATGAAGAAGAAAAAGACAAGAAGAGGCAAGGGTTTGCTTTGAAAACATGAAAATTGCATATTTAGATGAAGAAGAGATTGAAGAGATACTAATTACAAAGAGATCAATCCTTATAAAAGGAGATTGAAACCCAAAAAGGGTAACCTAATAAGTTACAAAGGGTAACCTAAAGGTGAAAGCTATTTAATAATTACAAAGTAATTATTAAATAGAGAAAGCTAAAAAAAACATAAAGCAAAATCTTAAGAAGGGAGAACAAGTAATTTAATAAATAGAATTAAATTATCCTTTTTCTCTAACAAAGATAACTCTACAATCACATTTTTGCAAACCCCAAGCAAAGTATTGTATTTAGAAGACATTGGTAGCTATACAAGGTGTAAACTTGAAACAATAGGAGAAAGAAACATTTCAAAGGATTTTGACAAAGTTTACAAGAAAGATATAACATTTAAGGAAGGCTATGAACATTTAGGTTAGGATGGCTTAATAAAATATCTTTTTTAATATGATTTTGACAAAGAAGAATGGACTAATATTATCTTGAGAATAGTTCATGATGGAAAGTTCTGGATGGGAGACAATAAGATTGAACTTTCAACAATTCTGATACATAAGGTTACTGGTTCTAGTAATGAAGACTCCATCCCACTGAATGAGAAAAATGATAAGAATTTGTTCTTGAGAACACCAAGTCAAAGTATAATGGTAGAGGCATAGTCTTGAGTGAGGTAAAACAAGATGATGTAAGATTTGTCAGTAAAATTATGGCAACCAAGATATGCTCTAGTTCTAGAGATGATGAGATGGAAAATGGATTTGATCATGCATCCTACATGATGTGCATTAAGAAATGAAAGTTCAATTTGTGTGAAATCTTGAGAGTGCAGTTGATAGAATACCTGGAGAGAATCAAGAAAGTTAGGAATGGACAATTTATATTTTAGACTTTGATCACCTATATATTTTTCCACTTGTTGAGAAGATTCCCTTTCATGCCACTTTCTGAGTTAAATAATAGTGAGAGATGCAAAATGGAGAAGATTACAAATTTTTATAAGAGGTACCCAATTGAAAAGACTAAGAGAAGCGCAAAACTAAATGTTAAAACATTTCAGGTTGAGATGAAACTAAGATTCTGAATTTTTCTATCAGTTATGAGAAAGTATAAGGAAGATTTTTTTTCATGATTGATACAAATTTTACCTATATTGAAGCAGTGAGTCTAGAATGATATATTTTGATGCTCTTGGTTATGAAGTAACTAAAAAGGAAGTTGAAGGATATGTAAAGTTTATTCTTAAGTCAGAGAAAGATGAATAATTTGATAAATTTGGGACATTTGAAGAAAGTATGCAATTCACTTATCAAGATAAGATTGAGAATTTTGTCAAAATAAAGATATATAAGACAATGAAGAAAGTTATGGAAGCAACATAGATGACACCAAAAGAGGTTTCTATAGTCAAGAAAACTATTTATGGAATAAAATAGACCAGGAAAGAAAGTATCATGTATGTTTCACCATTAGAAGTAACACGCTCTTCACCATTAGAACGATCATTAGTAGAAGGAATTACAATTTTTGAACCATCAAAAAGACATCATCCACCCCATATGCAATAGTTACACAAGTGAAACCACATATTACCCACCTTCACTAGTTTAGCATAGTAGTGAGGATGAGGAAGAAGTAAGCATTATTGAAGTCAAATAATTTGAAGTTACTAGGAAGTCTGCAAGGTTGGTAAAGGTTAAGTGAGAACAAATTCAGGCCGCAAAGAACAAGATAGTGAAGAAATTTTCCTTTGGACCTAGAAAAAGACCTAAGACAACAATGATAAATTAGAGAAATAAGACTCATATAGTTGAATCCGAATCCGAATATGAGGAATTAGATAGAGAGCATGTAGAGGCACAAAATAAAGAGAAAGAAAAAGAAAATGAGAAAATAGAGGTAGCAAGCAAAGGAAGAAAAATATAAAAACCCAAGGTTGAAAAGATAAATTGTGCAATCATTCATGATGGAAATTTTGCATAGTTGAACAAGTTTTATGATTTTTACAATAGCTTTAAAAAAATTTAGTTAGAGAATGTAGTGATCAGACACATAATTTTTAATAATAAGAAGTTTACTAATATACAATGACTTATTCCTAAGGACTTGTATGGAAGACTTGTAAATATAAATAAGAGATTGATAGAGGAAGACAAGGACATACGAGAAAGACTAGTTAGAAATCTTTGTGTAAGAGAGAGTGAAGAACATTTTCATGAGATATTGAAGAGTTTTGAACCTCTTTTGAGGAAAAAGACTAGATTCATTTTGATCATGGGAGAAAACTATGAAGAGATAAATAAAGAAAAAAAGAAGTAATAAATGTCACAAAATAATTTAGAATGCTCCTATACCCAGCACCAAGGAAAGTATGAAGTCAGAGGGAGAAACCCCTATTCTTACCCTAGTAACAACAACTAGAGTTGATACAAAAATGAAGGAAGAAAAGGACAGTAAAGAAAAAAAACACCTTCATCAACAACTCCTCAGATTTCAATTGGTACAAACACCATGAATGTAGATAGAACAATCATAACTATAGATAAAACTGAAGATCCCTTCAAAGATTATGGAGCTAATGTTGACAATTTGGCATGGTATGACAACTCTAATGAAGATGAAGTCATTGAGGTGATTAAAGAAGAAGATAAGAAGAAGGAGGGAGAAGAAAAGGAAGAGAAAGGAGAAGTGAAGAAACATGAGGATCTAGATACCCTTGTAGATGAGTTGAGGAAAACTGACCAAAATTCACAAGTTATGTGGAAAGTGATTATGCAAGAAACATCTTTATATGTGCTACAATTTAAACATACTAAAACTGAGGTTGACAAAGTTGTTTATTAGTATGAGGATGATAGTTTATTATTCACTCCTATTAGAGGTGCAATACAAGAGACAATAAATTTTTCAAAGTCACCCCTTGAGACTTTGATTTCACATACAATGAGATCCACACCATAGAATCCTTTTTAAGGCTCTGAAATAGAGATGCTCAACAAGTTATCAACATTAGAAACTAGAAGAATAATTGAGAAGAGCAAAGAAAATAAAGATACTCAAGAATTCCTTGAGAGAATGACAAAGAAAATGAAGAGCCTGATAAGTATTCAGATAAGTGAGGACAACCTATAGAGAAAGGCCACTAAACTCTTGGAAGAATTTGATAGCCATTTCAAAAATAGAGGTAGCAACAACAAAAGAAAAAGTAGAGCATGATGATAACATTTTTTCTAAGGTATGTCATAATGTCAAAAATGATCAGGAAAATCTTGATACATACATCAAAGAATTGCAAGGCTCCATTCATGAAGGAAAATAACTTTATGGGAAATGTGCACTAGCACATGAATAAATGAGCACCTTCAATGCAGAAATAAACACAAATGAAGATAAGCTAAACTATGTAACCAGTGAGCTAAAAAAACTAGATGTTCAAGTAGTTCACTTGGAACAAAGAATCATCAAGCTCTATGATGAGAGAAGGATACTAGTGTATGCACCCTAAAATGGTCGCCTAGACTATGGTCCCTCATTATTCAATTTATCAATTTATCAAATTTCCTAAATCAATGGTGTGTAATATTTTATTAAATCAATTCAAATCAATTTCTTTGATCAAATTCAATTTTTTTAATTTCTAAGGTTGATCATTTTATCCTAAGTCTTATTTAATTAAAAGAACTTGCTCTCTTTTAATTAAATAAAATAAGTCCCCATTTAATTAAAAGAAAACCTCTCTTTTAATTAAATAGTTCATCCACATTTAATTAATTAAGAGAAAAAACTCTCTTTTAATTTAATTAAATATTTTCTATTTAATTAAAATAACTTGCTCTCTTTTAATTAAATAAAATAAGTCCCCGTTTAATTAAAAGAAAAACCTCTCTTTTAATTAAATAGTTCATCCACATTTAATTAATTAAGAGAAAAACCTCTCTTTTAATTTAATTAAATAATTCCTATTTAATTAAAAGAACTTGCTCTCTTTTAATTAAATAAAATAAGTCTCTATTTAATTAAAAGAAAACCTCTCTTTTAATTAAATAATTCATCTACATTTAATTAATTAAGAGGAAAACCCCTCTTTTAATTTGATTAAATATTTCCAATTTAATTAAAAGAACTTGCTCTCTTTTAATTAAATGAAATATCCCACTTAAATCTCTTTTTGATGAAAAAGGAGTTAAAACAAGTAAAAAAATTAAATAAATCTTTTATCTACACTTAATATGGGACTTATCTTCATCCTTTCTCCACTTTCTTCTCAACCACTCCACTTTTCTCATTGGTGGATCTTTAGTTCACATGGATCATTATTTCTCCACCCTTGATTAAATCTTTTTCCTCTCAATCTAGATCATCCAATCTTCTTTATAAGGGAGAGTCCTCTCCTCATTTTGGAGACACCCATTATTATGCTATTGTTATGTTGCAAGTTTGGAGAGTAATTTTTGAAGGAGTTTTGAATATTAAAGCTTTTGTGGAGAACTTCTATCTTCTTGTCTCATTCTCTCTTGCATGCATGGCTTCCATCATCATGATCCATACTTTGATTTTCATGTTAGCTTAGATCTTGCATTGATAGATTAGATCTTGCTTTCATAGATTAGAACTGCATTGTTATTTATTTTCATAGATTAGATTTCATTTCTTGCATTGTTATTATTTAGATTAAATTTTTTTTATAATTTCTATTTGCATGCATATTAGATCATTGAATCTCTTGTTTCGTGGTGTACTTGTATGGGCACAAACTAGGTTAGATTGAGGGCCTCAATTACAAACCCCTACACTCCATGAATAGGGCGCCAATTATTTCTAAGGTTGATCATTTTATCCCAAGTCTTATTTAATTAAAAGAACTAGAGATTAGTAGAGAGTAAACATTGAAGAGATTTTCTTTGTTGAGAGGACACTTATCTTTGAAGATTGATATAGTAAAAAGGAAACTTGAGGATCCTAGGAAAGCAAAGAAATCCTATGAACAATTTAGATACAAATAATTTCAATCAATTGAGTTACCATCTTATAGGTTATGTAAATTTTTAAAAATTTCACACTTAGTGAAGGAAAAATGAAATGAATGATTAACATGTCTGAAGAGAAACTTTTCTAATTGTATTGCATTGTTGCATAATCCAACAACATGAAGAAAAGGAAGGTAGCAATAAAATTATGATTTGTATATAGTTTTTGAATCACCTTTGTCATTGATATCTAACAGGGAGTGAAGTAAGAAAAAATGAATGTATATGTAAGGGGAGGGTAGTATGTAATATAATATAATCAAAGAGGGAGTAATAAGTAATTAGGAGATATATAGATACAAGATGGTATAAATAGAGAATGATCCACATTTTGTATTTTCTAATTGATGCAGGAGCATCCTTAGTTGCCTTGCTATCCTACTCATCTTTGTTCATTTTACTTGTTATTGCTAAGTTATAGCTAGTGCCGAGTTTCAGTGGTTGCCGAATTGTAGTTACTTTTGAGTTGTTTAGTATTGTTTGAGTTGCCTTGTATTGATTGAGTGATTTGGTGGCCAAGTGTTCCATCATGTGCTAAGTAAACCTAATTGAGTTTATGATACTCGACTCCTTCTTTGACTAAGTTTATCTATGATTGGTTCTTATTTTGAGTTGACTTATGCACTTAATTTTTTTTGGTCATGAATTTAATGTAAGGATCTTATCTTGGGATGTGTGCATACCAATTTGATGTTGGTCTTCTATTATATAAAGATCTAGAATCTTTTGTAAGCCATTTTGGCAAGTATAAATGGGGTGTTTATGTTTATGTTAAGCATGCTTAAGGGGTTGCTAAGTCAAGGAAGTTAGAAGAGTTAGAATGAAGGATATGTGAAAAATTCAAAGTTTGGAATTTTTTGAATTTTGTTGGCCGTAACTTGGAAGGCCTCACAGCTAGGCATGCATGCAAATAATTTGATGAGTTTTTCCTTATCTCCTTGGTTTTGTTCTCTATGTTGTTTTCTTATGTCCTATTTACTTAACAAGGTGTTTGGATAGTTAGGTGTGCCTCTAGCCCTAGATTTTCAATTTCTCCTTATGTCACTAATGACCATGTGAAGAGTTTCACAAGTTTTGAGATTTTGCATTTTTGGGACTCATTTTTGATATGTTTCCATCAATGTCAAAGGGGGAGATTGTTGGAAATTCAGCTAGGGAGATAGTATAAGGTCATAATTTATGGCATCATATACTTAACAATATACTCAATGTTAAGTGAGCAAAGCATAGAGATAAACTTTTGGAAGTGAGAATTAGAAAATTGTCTAAGCATCATGAAGATTATCTATCATCATAGGCACACTTTTGATTGGTGAGTTGCATAGAGACATCATGGAAACATGCACATATATATGATGATAGTAAAGTATTCTAGGATACCACACTTGAGTGCACAAGGTAGTATAGTTAGTACACACAAAGTTATAATAGTTTTACTAGTTACAATACTGAGCTAATAAAATAGGAAAAAGTTTAGGAATGGTATATTTAGGTTAAGGAATTTTTGTTTTACCAAAATAATTACTTATCAAATTAGGGATGACATCCTAGATGTTATCCCTAAGTGTATAGTTTTGTATTCTTGGATATGTGTGGAAGCATGAAGGCCGATAGTGCATGATACTATGAAATATTATGCTATAAAGGATAGTTTCAGAAATGTGAAGTTGTGTAATTAAATGCGTAGGGTTGAGGCTTCTAACAAGGCCTAGTCCTCTAACAAGGATTGATAAACTATACATATGTAATAGACTCCTTAAAGGGTCAATATCTTTCACAAGATACTTTTGATTAGTGGATCATTTTGTGGGTACCATTCCCACCTAGGTTTTCCCTTGGTAGGGTTTCCCTAGTTAAAAAAATATGGTGTAATATGTTGTATTGCTTTGTGGACATGTTTACTATTTGTATTATTCAATTTATTTATTTATGCACGTTATAAGATTGTGAATGATATCCATAGTTGGACAAAAGTTTGGGAAAAAATGATTCACCCCCCCTCTTAGTATTTCCCATTTCTAATAGTTCGTGTGTCTACATATTTTGACATGGCTACACCTATTGTTGATAAAGTTGGCATAAGTGCATATGGTTCTCTTGTTGTGACATCTTTTCCTAGGAATGTTGGTGATGATCAACATTCCAATACAATATATATTATGTGGGCAGAGACCAAAAATAAGACTATGCAGTGTGTTGCATGTTTATTTCAAGTTAACTATTTAATGCTTCTTCTAAATATAAGCTTAATGATTACTCTCATACTAGGTATACTAAAGAACAATAAGATGGCAGTTTGATGAAAAAGTTTTATTAGTTTGAATTGTGATGTTAGATCTATCTACCAAGTTGACAATATGAAAGTTTAAGTTGGTAAAAAGTGTTTTTAAGGCTTGTAAGATAACTAGTTATGACTTTTTCACCCCCTACTTAGTTATCTAACACTAGTTGGGCTAGTAGCCCTAATATGGAGGAAACTTGGGTTTATTTGTTGAATGAAGGGATTGAACTTAGGAGCCTATTAAATATCATTAGGTTGGGTTGGAATAGATGTTTGGAAACCTTGGAAATTTTTGCTAAGAAGGGGATTGGGATTTACCTTATTTGAACCTGAAGTTGTCTTTAGGAACACTTGATTCAAACTAAGGAATTGAAGATATTTGAAAGAATATTTTCCTAAATTTTAGTGACCCTAAACCCATTTGATCATAGGTAAATATTGAAACACTTTTACTCCATCTATATATTTTTAAAATAAACCACATGCATCTACAAATAAAAAACTAAAAAGTAAAGCACATAAAAATAAGAAACTCATAGCACCATGATTTTTTTTTATGGAAATCTTGGCCAAGGGAAAACCCTAGTGGGGATGATACCGACAACTATGTACTAATATGAAATTTCTCTATTAGGAATTTTGACCCTAATGGTAGTCATTATGTAAATTTAGTAAAAAAAGTCCTTACAAGAGGACTAGACCTTGTTAAAGGTCTCAACCCTATTAGAAATTATATTACAATGTAAACCCATCAATATATAATATATACATTGAGTAATAGATAAAATACCAAAAGTGATTATGCAAATATCACAATAATGTATTAGTCCTTTGTATATCTCACATCTAATTCTAGCTATATACCAATTAATTGTATTTGATCATAAAATCAACAACAAGGCATCATCCATAAAGCTCTCATATCATTCCCATAATTCATATGTCAAGATTGGTCCCTTTATATACCTTTTCAAATATTTATGTATTCAAATTTAATAAAAAAAAATTTAATACATCTGTAAAACTAATGAAAAAAACCTAATAGCTGAGGGTTAACATCTAGGATATCATCACTATATTTTCAAGTAGTTCAATTGACAAGATAATTCAATTCCTTAGGCCAAAATGCCCGATCTTTTTCAATTTCTTTGTACTCTATGATATAAACATGTCTTCATATCCTTCAACCAAAAAAAATGTCAACTATCATATCAAATCAAGAAAACATTGTGACATCATATCTAGAATTCATTCTAACTATATTCAAAATTATGGCCAATAAAACATACTTTGCTAAGCTTGTTGATCAAAACAATCTAATTGTTGACAATTTTCCTATGACATACTTAGCCATCATTCATGTTCAACCAATTTTTTTTTTTTGATCATTGCTGCAAGAAACCTTACAAGAGGAATATGTTTCCATAAATGACAACATTAATTTCTTTATATCTGGTCAGTTTCCAACAATCTTCCCCTTTGGCATTTAGGGAAACACTAATTTTTTTTTGACTAAGTGCCAATGACAAAACATCCTCATCTATTTCTTTTCTCAAAACTTAGACTCTACATGGTATAATTGCCTATACTATATTTCCCTTACAAATTCTACTTTTATACTTCTATTTTCACTACTATACCGTCCTTTTGACATCAATGGGAAAGACATGAACAAAATGCATTATGTATAAATAAAGAACTTGTTCTCTCCCAAAAATTTTACACAAATTTTAAAACATATGTGAAATTCCTCTTTAATGATGCAAAATCAACATCCCATATCTTCATATTATCTTCATCTCACCACAAATAGCATATTCTACTATCTTTGTTGTATAAAGGTTTGCTAGCCTGAAAGTCTCATAGATCTTTTTTGAGGTTTCCAATATATCCAATTGCTTTTGCATAATCTCTTACTTGGATGATAATATACCTTGCAACAAAGAAAATATATGTAAAATTCTCTCCCTTTCTCTTTGAAGTACATTGATTACCTCAAATTCTTTAATTATTGATTTATTAGTCTCTGTAACACTCTGATTTGACTTAACAAAGTTCTTTGTAATCTTCTCTAATTTGACTTCTTCCTCTTTTATTACCTTCTTTAGATCTCTCACATATTTTATATAATTTTTACAAATAGTATACAATTTTTTACCTTCTTCAACACATCCCTTAATGTCCTTTATGCTCTCATCAATAACTTTGACATCAATCTCAATGTTTTCACAAACTTTAAATTTTTTTTTTCTATAATATATTCTTGTTTTGCCTTAGCCTTTGAATATTCTTCAAGAAAATTAAAGTGTGTATCAAAGTCATAAAGTATATCTCTTAAATTATCCACAACATCATTTTACTCAAATTTCCCCTTAGTAGGAAGTTATTTATGTAATCTATCTAGTCTCTTACCTAAGATCCTAACATGCTTCTTTGACTTCTTCTTTGATCTTTCCTTGGCTTTGAAAAAAGGCATCAATGATATTTTCATGAGTGATTCCTCATCCATGTTGTCATCTTTTTCCATACTTGAAATTTCATTACTCATATCACTTTCCAACAATGTTTTCATATATGACATAGGTGTAACTATAATGGTATCCATTACCTTTTCTTTTACCTTTGATGTGATTGTGATGTTATCTTGAGTTAGAGTGTCCTAACTTAAAGGTGTAAAAAATAGACTTTCAACTTGAATATTGTTTCTATTATGAATAATGAAGGTTTAAATACATTAATCATGATCACAACCTCTTCCTTAATAGTAACACCTTCTTTTTCTTTCTCTTTCATCTCCTTATCTTGATCCTCTTCCTCCTATATTTCTTCTACATATGTGGTTTCCTCAATCATAATGTCTTGAATCCTAAACCAACTGCCATTTTTTTTGCAAGCTCTAATCTTGCTTGGAACTCTCATTCCCATAAATTTTAATATCCAACCTATCAACTTCTAGTTCCCCACCATGGCTACAAATCCCTGCAGTGCTCGAGTGGACCTTTGGCCCTAGGAACTAATCCTGATCCATTAACTAAAGGAGCTCGAGATATCCTTCCTGAGTTTAATGGAGATGGGAAGAAATCCACTGACAAACACATGAATGTATTTAACATAGCTTGTGGAGTTATTACTGTCAGCTCTAAAAATGTTTTAGTCAGATTATTTGTGCAAACTTTAATAGAGGCTTCTATTGATTGGTTTCAACATCTTCCAAATGGGGCTATCACTAGCTAGGCTTCCATGAGGTGTTATTTTGAATCTAGGTTCAAAGCTATGGATGATTGAACATACTCTTCTATTATAACTATTGCAACTTAAAAAGGAAGTTCAAGAACCCGTGCATGATTTCATAGAAAAATTTAATAAGATCTTGTATCAAATCCATGCCATAAAGAGACCCAATAATGAGAACAAAAAATGTTTCTTTATGAATGCCATGACCTCTAACATAAGTTTTCACTTAAGAAGGAATAGAGTAATAGATGTTGATGTAGCACAAATATTAGCCATGGAATTAGAAGATGACCTCTTGGCTATAGGGAAGTGGAGATGGGAGATGCAAAATCCTCAAAATTAGGCATCCAATTCTAGTTCAATGGATCTTTTAGTTTATAGATTATTGAATGATGTCTCAGAGATGAAAACGAAGATGCCTAGAACTACTTATTGTGATGTCCCTAGGAAATTTAATCACCCAAAAGCACTAAGAAGACAACCTCATATGCTACTAAGAAATCATAAATTAGCAATTGAGGGACTTTCTTCTAAGAAGGTGAACTATTAGGAATAAGGTGTCTCAACCTTGGATAATTCCTATTCTTATTATTTGTTTTGTAAATGTATTTTTTGCAAATAATGTAATTAAGTGTGAATGTACATGTCTAGTTGGCATTTTAATGTGTTACTCCACTTGTATGTGTTAGCATCTTGAATTATGATAGATTCCTATGACAGATTCCTATAATGGATTCCTAAGACAAATTCCTAGATGTGTAAGAGCTATCGTTGGAATATTTAATTGTGTGTGAGGAGATCATGGCTAAAAATGGTTATGATAGATTCCTATGATGTATAAGAACTATCTTTGGAAGATTTAATTGTGTGTAAGGAAATCATGACTAAAATGGTTATGACAGATTCTTATGACACGTAAGAGATATCTCTGGAAGATGCCCTAATCATGGAAAGTGTATTATATAAGCTCTTTGATGATCATAGATAGTGGTGTGAGTGTGAGTAGTGTATTGTTGGTTGCTACTAGATCAGTCTTCCATCTCTTGAAAGAGCTTGCACTGTAAGTGTCTTGTAACCTTTGAGTTGAGGATAATACATTGTGTAGGTTTTGGAGGGGTGGGGTTATTTTATTGAAAGGTTTTTTTCCCCACCGACATATCTTTGTGTTTATGTGTTATTATTTCTCTATCTATTTTATGTATTCATGATTGATTGCAATATTATTGTTTACATAATATCAAATCTGAAATTGTAAGGATTTAAATAGAATTTGCACAATACTTTCCTTAAGGGATTAGTGTAGGAAGCTATTTTTGCACCTGAGTTTCCTTACGAGTGGTATTAGAGCTTGATCAACTTTTGATTCTAGTTGTTGGATAGGGATTTTTGAGCTAATCTCAAGTTGAGTGGGAGTTTTGTGTAGATCATTCTGAATCTTATTTGCAGATTGAGATGGCTAGTTCATCATATGGAAAAATGGAGGTGGAGAAATTCAATTTTAGTAATTATGAGTTGTGGAAACTCAATATAGAAGACTTGCTTGAAGATCATGATCTATGGGAGGCGACTTCAGTTAATGTGAGACCTACAAAAATATCTCAAGTAGATTGGGATCTCAAGGATCAAAAAGCTAAGGGTCTCATTAGACTTTGTCTAGCTGATTTAGTTCTCCTGAATGTTCTTGATGAGAAGACCGAAAATAGTGTATTTACATGGCTTGGGTTTGTGTATTAGGCCAAATCTCTAGTGAACAAGTTATTCCTGAGAAAGAAGTTGCATTCTCTAAGAATGGAGGAAGGAGGATCTGTTATAGATCATCTAAATGCTTTTAATTTACTGATTGCATAATTGACATCATTTGGTGTCAAGATAGAGGAGGAGGATTGATGTATGACCCTGTTATGTTCCTTGCCAGATTCACGGGACCATCTTGTGATGGCTCTTGGAAGTACTTTAGTCACTTTCAAAATGGATGATGTGGTGTCTTCACTATTATTTAAGGGGACAAGGAGAAAGTCATCAGATTTAGCTAAGAAAGTTCTTGCTATTCACAGTAGATCTAATGACAGAGGCAAGAAAAATGACATTATGGAAAGGGTAGATCCAAATCCCATGGAAAATCAAAGACTCCTAGAAAGTCAAAGGAAAAATGTTGGAATTGTCATAAGACAGGGAACTTTTGTAAAGGCTGTAAAGAGCCAAAGAAGAAGAAGAAGGCCACATATTTAGGTTTAGATAAATCTTAAGAAGATGTTGATGCTTTCATTGTAGCCTTGATAGTGCATGCATTTGATGATGTGTGGTTGATAGACTTGGGTGCTTCTTTCCACATGACCTATCATCAAAGCTTGTTCTCAAAGTATGAATTTTTTGATGGTGGAAAGGTGTACTTGGGTGATGATTCTCACCTAAAGATAGTTGGATGAGGATGGGTCACTATTAGATTCCCTAATGGATGAGTAAAGGGGATCAACAGGGTAATGCACATCCCTAGTTTGGCATGAAACCTATTATCTATAAGTATGCTAAATGATGTAGGTTTGCAGGTTGTTTTTTCTAAAGATGAATATTAGATGATGGGAGGAGCTATGGTGCTTGCTAAGAGTACTAGGAGAGGTACTATGTTTCAACTTGATGCATGCATTTCTCAAAGTAATAGTTCTTCTGTTTCAAAGAAGAGAGTAGATATCACTTCATCCCCACCATCTCACCAAGTAGTAAAGAAGACTATGGTTATTGGTTCTGATCAGTGCAACATGTGTACCTAAGGGTGCAAACACATTGGAAGGAAAGATTCCTATAGAAAAGAGAATGTTGTGGCATATGAGATTTGGCCACATTAGTGAGAAGGGTCTTAGAACCCTAAAGAACAAGAACCTCATTGAGGGGTTAAATGATTGTAATATCTGGTTTGACTTTTGTGAACATTGTGTCTACAGTAAACAAAATCATGTTTAATTTTACTCTAGTTCTCATAAATCTTCTGATGTTCTGGATCTTATTCATTCTAATGTATTTGGTCATGTAAAAGTTCCTTCAGTCTCCAAGTCTATATTTTTTTGTATCTTTCATAGATGATTATAGTAGGACATGGATTTATTTCCTAAAAATTAAGAGACAAGTTTTTGGTCGGTTCAAGGAATTTAAAGTCCTCGTAGAGAATCAGATGAGTAAGAAGATTAAGTGTGTGAGAACTAACAATGGTGGTGAATTATTCTTAGTAGAGTTTAAACAGTTCTATAAAGAATGAGGTATCAAGAGGCATAAGACAACTCCTTATACCCCACAACAAAATGGAGTTGTAGAAAGAATGAATAAGACATCGATGGAGAAGGCTAGGAGTATGCTTAGTGGAGCTGTTATTGAACAATGGTTTTGGGATGAAGCTATGGCCACTACTTTCTATTTGGTTAACAAATCTCCTACATCAACTCTTGTTGGTAAGACACTGATGGAGCTGTGGTTTGGTAAGAAGCCTTCAATTAGACATCTTTGTGTTTTTGGTTGTGAAGCTTATGCACATGTTCCAAAGGAGAAAAGATCTAAGTTGGAAAATAAAGCTGCCAAATGTATTTTTATTGGATATGGTGTTGGTATGAAAGGATACAAGATTTGGGGCCCTGTGACTAGTAAGGTGTTGTATAGAAAAAATGTTATTTTTAGAGAGCTAACATCTTCTCATATTGTGCTAAAACTAGATGAAAAAGAAAAGAAGGAAGATATTGTTCAGTTGCCTCCTACCCCTGAGAAGACTGAACAAAAAGATCATGTTGGGTCTAATGATGAGGAGAGCTCTAGTAGCTCTGATAGTTTAGAAGAAGAGGAAGAAAAATCTCAACCTCATCCCTTGATGAGATCCATGAGAGTAAGGAAGTAGCTAGAAAGGTTTGGTTATTCTATGTTAGATTCCAGTTGTGCCTTTTCTTTGATTACTAACACTGATGAGCCTAGATCTATGAAAGAGGCTTTGGATATGGAAGATGCAGGTTCCTGGATTGAGGCCATGGATAATGAGATGGCTTCATTGGATTAGAAGAAACTTGGGACCTTGTACCTTTGCCTAAAGGATGGAAACCTCTTGGTAGAAAATGGGTGTTCAAGAAGAAATTCTATGCAGATGGTAGTGTTGAAAGCTACAAAGCTAGATTGGTTGCGAAGGGGTATTTATAGGTAGAGGGAATAGATTATGGTGAAATATTCTCTCCTATTTCAAAGTTGACATCCATTAGATTTCTGTTATCTCTTGCTGCATCATATGATTTAGAGATAGAACAAATGGTTGTGAAGATAGCTTTCCTTCATGGTGATTTGAAGGAAGAGATTTATATGTCACAACCTGACCACTACATTGTTAAAGGTAAATAATCTTTGGTTTGCATATTAAAGAAGTCTCTGTATAGTTTGAAACAATCTCCTAGGATGCGGTACCTTAAGTTTGATGCCTTTGTGTTGTCAATTGGATTTGTAAGATCAAAATTAGATCATTATGTTTACTTCAGAGTTGAAAATGAATACCTTCTTATTGTTGCATTATATGTTGATGATATGTTGCTATTTGGGAAGGGTAAGGGTATGATTTCTAATTTTAAATCTTAGTTGTTAGTACAATTTGAGATGAAAGATATTGGGTCAGCAAGGTACATCTTGGGTATGGAAATCAATATAGATATATCTAACATAAAACTTTGGTGGAGTCAGGGTAAGTATGTGAAGTCTGTGTTAGAAAGGTTCAACATGGTAGATTGTAGACCATTGTGTGTTCCTATTTCTATGGGAACAAAATTATCTATAGATGGTTGTCCAAAATCTCCTAGTGAGGTGGAGGACATGAGTAGAGTACCTTATGTTAGTGTAATTTGAAGTCTTATGTATGCTATGGTCCATACTAGGCTAGACATTTCCCAAGCAGTGGGAGTTCTGAGCTGATTTATGGCTAATCCTAGATGGGTACATTGGGATGCAGTTAAGTGAGTTTTTAGATATTTAAGGGGTACATTAGATTATTCTATTTTTTATCATGGTAACTCTTATGGAGCTCTACATTTAGTTTGTATTCATGGGTTTTTGGATTTAGATTGGACAAGTGATATTGATAGTCAAAGATCCACTAGTGCTTATGTGTTCACTATGTTTGGTGGTGCCATCAGTTGGATGAGTAAATGACAACCTATGGTTTCTTTTTCCACTATAGAAGTTGAGTACATGGCTGCTACTCATGCTTGTAAGGAAACCATTTGTCTTAGGAGATTGTGTTCTGATATTGGTGTTGATGCAAGACATATTACTATTTGTTGTGATAGTCAGAGTGCTATTTTTCTTACAAAGAGTCCAACTTTCCATGCCAGAATGAAGCACATTGATGTGTAGTTTCACTCTGTGAGAGATATGGTGGAAGATGGAAAGGTAAATTTGGAGAAGGTAGATACTATAAATAATTTTGCAGATGCATTGATGAAACTAGTGGGTAAAGAGAAGTTTAGATAGTGTTTGAAGTCTATGGGCCTTTTGGCCTATAGTGGTTAGTTCTTGTTATGTTCTTGTTGCTCTTACAAGGTTTTCAACAAGTGGGAGAATGTTATGAATAAGGTGTCTCAACCTTGGATAATTCCTATTCTTATTCACTCCACTTGCGTGTGTTGGCATCTTGAATTATGAAAAATTCCTATGATGGATTTATATGATGGATTCCTATGATAGATTCCTATGACATGTAAGAACTATCTTTAGAATATATAATTGCGTGTAAGGAGATCATGACTAGAAATGGTTATGATGGATTCCTATGACATTTAAGAACTATCTTTCAAAGATTTAATTGTGTGTAAGGAAATCATGACTAAAATAGATATGATGGATTCCTATGATGTGTAAAAGCTATCTTTGGAAGATGCCCTAATAATGGAAACCACATTATATAAGCAGTTTGAGGGCCATAAATAGTGGTTTGAGTGTGAGTAGTGTATTTTTGGTTGCCACTAGATAAGTCGTGCATGTCCTAAAATAGCTTGTATTATAAGTGTGTTGTAACCTTTGAGTTGAAGATAATGCATTATGTAGGTTTTGGAGGGGTGGGGTTGTTTTATCGAAAGGTTTTTCCCCACTGGCATATTTTTATGTTTAAGTGTTATTATTTCTCTATCTATTTTCTGTATTCATGGTTGACTACAATATTATTGTTTACATAATATTGAATTTGAAATTGCAAGGATTTAAATAGAATTTGCACAATACTTTCCTTAATGGATTAGTGTAGGAAGCTATTTCTACACTTGAGTTTCCTTACACGAACATGTGTATCTTTCACTTGACTGATGAGCATGATGGATCATCTTGTCTAGAAATGATCTATTTTAGAGAAATGAAGATCAATAAAGATGTTATAGAAGAAATACATGTCAATGAGGAATCCTTTGGAGGACTTGGCAACTTTTTAGATTACTACTTTGAATATAAGTCTAACTCAAAATGAGGTGGCGATGTATATACTACTCTAGAAGACCCCCACTATATAATACTCTCTAGGAGTAATCATATTGATAAGGCTCCTACTTCTTCATCCTCTTCTAAACCTACCAATAAATGGCATGATCATGTTGGACAACACAAGGTTGAATTCAAAATCCAAAGGAACCCAACTCAAGAAGAAAGGATACCCAAAGAAACTAGACCCAAGTCTGGGTTTGATATAGTGGAATTTTATAAGTCCTCCTAGATTTAAGATTTTCCTTTTGATTATTTAAGATCTAATCTGGATACACTAAATATATTAATTGAATGTGTTAAAAGTGTGGTTCAATCAAATAGCTTAAGAAGCAACTCTAAAAAAAATATTGATCTTTTTGTAGGAATAAATAAAAATGAAACATCTAATCATGTAGAAACATCTCAAGTATATGCAAATGCTAAAAAACCCAACCCATTCTATGTATTCCTATTTGTCCATGATCATAGGCTCAGAAATTGTATCATTAATTTTGGTACCTCTAACAACATTATGCTTGCTACAGTGGCTAAAGCCCTAGACCTACCTTTGGTAAATGCTATACCATGGATTCCAAACAAGTTCCCCTTATAGGATAGATAAAAGATGCTCAAGTTTCTCTAGCTGAATTCTTTGACAAAAGGCTCAAATTAACCATCTTAGTAGTAGATATTCCTACTAGCTATGGAATACTTTTGAGTGGAACATTATGTAAGACTTGGTTGGGGAGGTAAGATTAGATTGGTCTCAAGCTACTATTCCAATTGGGGATAGGAAAGTTGTGCTTAAACCTTAAAAAAAAGCCAAATACACAGTCCTAGCATCTGAGATCCTAGATCCCATATCCTGTATAGTGAGACTAATTTTGCTAAATAAAATTTTTCCTCTAAAACAATTATAGGTTCAAAGGAGGTGTCTGAAGAAGGTCTGTGAACACTAGAATTTGTTAGAATTTTTTCTTCAATTGGTTTGGTGTTGGAGTTGTTCTTATCACACCTTCAGGCGAGATTATACCTAGAGCTTTCAAGCTTGATTTTGAGAATACAAACAATACCATAGAGTATGAATTTTTAATCTTGGGTATTGAAGAAGTTAAAAGGAAAGAGGTCAAATTACTAAAATATAAAGGAGATGTTGAACTAGTCATTCAACAAGTCCGAAATATCTTTGATGTGAAGAATCCTAGATTAAGGCATTATAAAATAGGATCTGGGATGAGATTGAGGGCTTCAAAGAATTTTCCATAGAATCTATACCTAGAGAGTACAATATCTGAGCTGATTCATTGGCTAGGTCAACATCCCTCATGATACCTCATTTAGATTTTCAAGATGATCTCTATACAATTAAATTAATCCATCATCCTTGTGTAACTGATAATGCAAACTCCTAGAAAATTTTCAATAATAATGCTCACATTAATGCATTCCTCCAAGGGTCTACACCATTTCAATCTCTTTAGTTTTATGGTTTAGACTATGGGAATCTTGAACTTCCTTTGAATCATGTAAATGACCCTAAAAATAATTTTATTCAATTGAAGGGCAATATCATCCCTAAGGGCCTAGTCATATTGGAGTCACTTTTTGACAAGAGGGATTGTTGTTTCAATAAAAGTGTAGTACAGATTAAAGAGCTTTTTGGTGAGTGTGAAAAAGTGAACATTGGTTCAGAGGATAATCCTAAGTTGGTCAACTTAGGTAAATGTTGTAATGAGTTAGAAAGAAATAGGTTCTTGAAACCATTGAAAGAGCTTGGTGATGTGTTTATATGGTCCTATGAAGATTTGAAATACTTTCACTAAGGGAAATTCAAACATCAAATTCCCTTTAAACTAGATGCTACCCCTTTCCACTAGAAATTAATAATTTATAATCCAAGGGTGGCAGACACAATCTTTAAAGAGGTGGATAAGATGTTGAAGGCACACACAATTTATCCCATTCATCACTCCATGTGGGTGGAAAATATAGTTCCTATGTGGAAGAAGAGTGGTGAGATTAGGATTTGTGTTAGCTTTAGAAATTTTAATCAAGTGAGTTTGAAGGATAAATTTTCTCTTCCCCACATGGATCACATTTATCAAATCATGGCTATCTCAAAAATGATGTCCATGCTCGATGGTTTTTTCTGTATAATCAGATCAACGTAGTTCTAAAGGACCAAAATAAAACCACCTTTACCATGCCACGAGGAACCTTCACATATAGTAGGATGCCTTTTGGGCACATTAATGTAGGGGCCACCTTCTAGAGGGCAATGAATTCATCTTTTGGACACTTGTTGAATAAAATAATTGCCATTTACTTGGATGATATGCAATTTTTTCAAGAAGGAAGAAACATTTGTGCAACCTTAAGTTAGTTCTTCAAAGGTGTAGAGAACATGGTGTCTCCTTGAACCCCAAGAAGTCTATTTTTTTTGTTACTAAGGGAAAGCTCTTGGGTCATTTAGTATCAAAAAATGGGATCTAGATAGACCTAGAGTAGGTTGAAGCTATCCAACAGTCATGCCTTCCATCTAATCATAATGGTATTTGTTCTTTCTTTGGTTAGATTAACTTCTTGAAGATGTTCATGTTTGGTTTTGCTGAAATGATTAGGCCCATTTTGAATTTTCTTAGTGAGAAGCTGGTTTTCAAGTGGAGTGATGAAGCCATAAAAACATTTGAGGAAGTAAAAATAGCCATAGCTAAAGCACCAGTGTTTGCTCACCTAGATTAAAAGAAATATTTTGTTATCCATTGTCATGCTAGTGAACACACAATATCTATAGTCCTATTGTAGGAAGATGCAATAGACTCCAAAATATCCATATAATTTATGAGTGTGCAACTAAAGAATTATGAGTTGAGATACTTATTGGCAGAAAAGGCCTTCTCAGTTGTGAAAGCAATGAAACACTTTAGGTATTATATCTTGCATTCACATTCAATAGTTTTTGTTTCAAGTTCAACCATAAAAAGCATCCTAACACAACAAGAAGTATTCATTAATAAAAAAGCTGCCTGGGTGTCAAAATTTCAAAAGTTTTACCTTGAAATAAAACCTACCAATCTTGTAAGAGGCCAAGGTTTGTATAAGCTAATGGCTGAAAGTAAGGAGAATTTTGATGGTTCTCCAAAAGGCCATCTTTATGAGCTCTTTTTATCTTACTTTCAAATAGTTATCTTGCAAACATTCATGACTTTATGGTTTCAAGCATATGAACTTATGGTTTTTTATGTATATGTTATTAGTCATAGGCTTTCCTTCTGGGGTTGCCTTGAACCAGAAATTGACTCACACCATCAAAACTTCCTTGTAAATTGTTTTCAGTTGTTGGTAACTGAACTACATAGGTTTATGCTAACAACCATTTTATCTTCTCTGAAACCTCTCATAAGCACTATTTTTTAGTCTTCCTCTTAGGGAAAGAAAATAACAAGCTCCAAATGGAAGGGGTACTATGTAGAAAGCGAAATGATCTCCCCATTGGAAGGTGTGTGGAAGTTAATTTTGCCGCAATGGTGATGTGAAAAGAATGGTGGATTGATAAATTCATTAAAATACAATCTTGAAATAGAGATTAACACAATCTGGCAGACTCAATACCGTATATCCCTCTAGTACACTCATAGAAGACATTTTTTAGTTCATTCACCAAAAGCATAGGTTGAATTATAGAATTTGTTCTTCTTCTGACTATAAAATTCTGTCAGGCATAGGGCAGGGTACGATACAGCCAGAGGTAATTTATTTTTGTATTCTTCTAGTCAGATCTAGTCATGACCAGAGGTAATTCTATAACCAAGAATGTAGTTCTCACTATAGCCATAGATGACTTTTATGATGTAGGGGGCTCCACTGAAGAACATGAATGCTTTCTTGAAGCTTTGAAGAGGTAATTTTGGCACGAGCATCAAAAATTGTGTTGAAATGGATGGCCATCATAAAAATATCAACAATGTTCCATTTGAAGATAATTTTCATTGCAAATCTCACTAGACCTAGTTAAAAATCTTATCTTATATAAACCTTGCAATTCAAAATGTGCATATTTATAGGAGAGTCATGTTGTAGTTGTTTCTGATGTTTTATAGGTGGGATCCAACAAAAGATAAATAGCCTTACAGATAATGCAAAAATTATGTTCTCTTCACTATATAAGACTGTCAATGATATTGCCCAAAATGCACGTGTTTTTTAAGGTTGAGATGTCAGCACACATTTAAAGGAAATTGTGTGTATTTTTTCCTTGAATATGAATTTTAGTACAATATATACTTTATTTTACTACCAACAAAATTTCTTCAAAAAAAGGTTAGAAACAACATTAGTGATTAGAGTAATTCGTTGCAATTGTCTTTGTCCCATTTTAAGTGGTTCAGGCTAGTGATCTCAATGATGAAAGAGGCCAAGTGGGCCAAAACTAGATATATACCATCTGTGTAGGATTACTTAGAAAATGAAAAAAACATCAATTGCTTTGGAAATGATTTTTTTCATAGTACTCTATTTTGTAGGGCCTAAACTTTCAAAGCAAGCCATTTGCCACCATGAGTATACCAGTCTTATGGAGCTTGTCAATATCTATGGGCACCTTTTAAATGACATTTAGAGCTACAAGGTACTATATACTTATCAATATAAGTTCATGCTTAAAATTACTTAAGTAAGTTTTATCCTCATAGAATGCTAAGGAGAGGAACAAAGTTCTTCATATGCTTTGTAGAGGGAGGCCAAGGAAGGAAAGCTGAACAATGTGACATTGTTCATGAAAGAATACCCAGTGATAGCTATTGATAATACTACTAAGAGTATTAGAAAAATCATAAATCAAAGCACACAAAAACTATTGAGAAACTTGTTGCAACCTAGTGTTCTCCCTCGTGAATGCATGATGCTATATTGGAATATGGTTAGAATTCTCCAACTATTCTACCTCAAGACTAATGGATTCACATCTCCCACAAATGCTTGAACATATCAATATGGTTATTTTTTATCCAATATTGTAAATTTCAAACAAGAGTTTTGAGATAATGTTACCTGGTTGTATTACTAAAGGAATTAATCCTAAATAACTTTAGGAACTATCCATTGTATGATCTTGGCCCCCATGTTCTGTTGTTCATTGTCTTGTTGCTCCTCTAATTGCCATTAAAATATTTGTTACTTGATTTTAGCACCAATTCAAATCTCGTACCTTATGCAAGTAGGGTCTCAAATCCCTACAATTTTAGCTTGTATTTTATCTTTGGACAAAGATATTGTGGTAGATTATTATTCAAAATTCCAAAATTTTACACACCTATTCTGCAACTCTTCAATTAGAGAATTTTCAAATTTTCAATCTATGGTCTCACATGACCTCTATTTCCTTGCATTTTATCTGTGGACAAAGGCATTCCTTTATATTTTTTTAAATAAAATTTTCCAAGAAACTAAACCCTATTATGCTTGATTTATAATAGTGATAATGAGTTAGAATAAATGGAACACTTAACACTATTTGGATCTAGGTGATGTTCATAGAGGTGAAGCACTGAGACTTCTCAGAAGCTTACCCATCTCAACACTACTCCAACTCAAGCACACTTAACTACAAAGTTTTTTTCATGGACAAACTCATTCTTCTTGCAACCTTCACCAAGTATTGTGCTAAATGAACTATTCATTAGTAAGCCCCTTAATCTCATCAATTGATAAGTAGGAAATATTTTCCATGAGTCAAATTGTCATACATTACATACAATATTTCCATAATCTCCTCCTTAAAATTTTCTATTTTCTACATGAATCACTTCTACAATTTAATAGTCATATAATGCCAATTTTATAAGATCTACGTCTTTAAGTAAATATGGTTGCAAATTATAAAGAACTTTTAAATTTCAATAGCCTTTTTGCCTTTTTGCATTGATTTCAATAGAATGTGGAGATTCTCCTAAAATTACTGATTTACACAAGTTTACAAAATGTAGCAATAACATGAATAGTAATACTTTGGAACTTTAAGAAATTTATGGCCTTTCATGCTTATTATATTTGAGAAATATTTTTAAAAATTCATTGGTATGATCTACTTCAAATACATCTATTGTAAGGTAGTTAAGAAAATGGTTCCTCTTAGTAGAATTTATTAATGTTTTATTTTATTTTACATTAGCATAGAATTTGGCATGGTCATGTCCTCTACAACCAACATCTCATGAAACAATATTTAGTTCGAGAGCACTTGTCAAAGACAATATGTGATTAGATTTATTCATAAAGAGAGACAAATGTTGTAGGAAATATTGTAGCTATTGGCATAGAAGAAGAAGAAGATTGGAAAAAGGTATTGGAGCTGATAGATGATATAGGAACCTAATATAGAAATAGACATTCTTGGATTGTCATTTTAGGAGCATGTATTTGATCTTTCTTGTCTTTAAACATTGCACAATTTTATTTTATGAAAATGAATCCTTTTTATTTTGCAAAAAAAAATACCTTTTTTTCTCAACTTTACAAAGGCTTGAACAATTACTATATGCTTCCATGCAATTTTGATTAATATCATAACATCTACTTCAATAGGGATGCATTTTTTCAACAAATTAAAGCATCTATGTAATCTTGGATAGATTTAACAAGTCTCCCCATTTAACCATGGGAGCAAGAGATTTTTTTGTTGTTTTGTACAATGAATTTCCCACTATAGTAAGTGCATTTTTAACCATGGCATCAATTTTATTAACAAGAACTTAAGTTGGTAGCTTTGCTATTGGGGGGAAAAACTAGAAAAGTGTAAAAGATTCATTTCTCTCTATATTTACGTTGTAAATTTTTTTAGAGACCACTTTTAAACAAAATTGCCTTCTAATTAATTTTTTTACCCTTCTATCAAAGAATCAACATGTTCTACTATATTTGAATAGCAAAAAAACATGATTTATATACAAGAAAATTGACCATACATACAATCCTCAATATTATCATTAGAGATGTGAAAAAGTACAAGGACAAACATTGAAAATGTTCCAAGAATAGTGGAAAAAATATAAAATAGATTCTCATCAATGAGATGAGCTTCATATGTTCAAAAATTATATTAAAAATCAATATTAGATTATGTGAAGCAATACCCCAATGATTAACTTTTATGCATTTTTCTAATGATATAAAACAATTAGATCCACACTTTTTTTCTACAGAATGTTTGAGTTTCAAATTAATCATAATAGCTTTAAGTTTCATTAAACATTTGGGTTTTTAGGTTATGGCTAATCCTCGACAACATATACAAATAATAGATTTTTCAAGTAGTGCATTAGAGATCAATTCTCCACTACCATCTACTGGGTGAAACATATCTGCCAATTGTAATGTATTTCATGAAATAAAAATATAAAATATTACAAACTGCATTTCTCTTAATTGTACTTGACATGTTGTAATATTTCTACCAAGATTCAATTGTGTAGTATTTTTAGTCATGTTTTATAGGTTTTGATTTACAAAACTCATCTCTCATGATAATAAATGAGAATGAAAGGAACACTTAACACTTATAGTATCTAAGTGATGGTCACAAGGGTGAAACATTGAGACTTCCCATAAGGTTACCCATTTTAGTACTACTCCATCTTTAGCATGCTTAACTAAATAGTTTTCTCCATGGTTAAACCCACTCTTCTTACAACCAAATTTGCAAAACCTTCACCAAGTGTTGTTCCTTTTCTTTCTATTGATATTGCAAAATGAAAAAGAATCTATAGAACATTTTTAGAAAGAAAAAATAAGCTAACCTGCAATTAATCTCACACAAAGCATAGGTATGTGAAGTTAGATTTAAGTAGTACAATTTGAATTATGTTCTCACGTCATTTAATGATTTTTTTTTTTTTGGCTTATCAATTGTAGCATTTACTCTTCTACAAGTTCACACTTGTTGATAAGAAAGAAGAAACACAAAAAAATTATACTTACAAATATGACATTTTAAAAATATTTTAATATTTTTTCATGCATCTCAATGCTAAAATTTCTACCTTAAAAATATACAATATGACACTATTGTAGCTTTAGTTCATTCAAAATAAGTTCTACTATGTACAAGACTTCCTTATGCAATGCTACATATTTGTGAACTATCACTTTTATACTCCTTTTATTATTATTATATCTAAATCTTCATTTATACTTTTAGATCTAAAACCTAACAGCATATCCCTTGCACCTCTTTTGGGTGCAAGTGCTAGTATATATATATGTGAAGACATAAAGTAGAAATGTGGATAGTTTAAGGATGCTATATTTGCTTGAATTCATGGACAAAAATGGTATAATGCAGTAGTTATACATGTTGATAAATGTTTCCCCATCTATGCTATGTTTTGTGTAGTTTTCCTTTTGTAGCCATAGGATTTGCAAGAGTGGTAATTGGAACTTTACACCTTTTCTCTAATATTGATGATGAATACACACACACACACACACACACACACACACACACACACACACACACACACACACACACACACACACACACACACACACACACACACACACACACACACACAAATGTATGTATGTATATGGAGGTTATGTGCGTATGTATTATTTTGTAGGTGTGTTTGCTACGACAACATTTTAGTGCTGAAGTAGTCAAAGCCAACTGTGGATTTCTAGACCTTCGTGGGGAAAATCATTTATTGCTTTCTATTATTGCAGCACACAGATGTATCTTCCAAAACTTGCTATATTCCTGGAGGATTTATTCGTGGTTAATGTTGTTTCTATTTTAAACTTTATGAGTCTATAATTGATACTCATTAATGGAGTAATCTTAGATTTAGGAAGTAGTTGTAGTTTCCTTTAAAATAGTGACTGTTGTAACTTTGAAATAAGTCAAAGAAATAGAATGATTTGATTTTCATAGCAACACTATTGCGATACTATTTTTCAATCAAGTGTAATCTTTCTCCATGAATGAATAGAATATGTAGTTCAGGTTTATATCTCTTATCTTGATTGTATTTCTTATTCGCTCATCCGAGGGGGCCCACTTGGTGAGTGAACTATTCCATTAGAATAGTTTTCATTTCCTTGTTTATTTCTATGTAAGGTAGGACTCTATTACTCCTGCAACCGTTGATAAAAAAATTGGTAAACTATTCTTGCATCATAGGTTGTTAGAGTAGCTTCTGTCCATGATTGCATGCGTTGTTAGAATAATTTCATTTACTGGTTCTAGTTTAGTTTTCCTAAAGCTTAAGCATTTGAATTCCATAGGTTAGTCTTAAGATTGAGAAGGTTTAAAGCATATAATTTGCAAATGCCAATCCAAGTTTACATCCTTGGTTGATAATTAAATGAGACTAAATAATTCATTTAGAAACCAATTAGGGTGTCCAATCCTAAATAGGCAGTCCATTGCTGTAGGTTTCTGATACTATTATGTGGACAACCAAATGTTACTAAAGATAACTTGTATATATTATTGGTGGGCCTTAAATATGGTTTTCTGACATTTCTTATTTTCTTACCTATGATGAATGTCCTAAGAACCTCACTAGTAAGGCAAGGAGAAGTCTGGGATTGAGAGTTGTAAAATACACCATTGTCGATGATCTGCTTTATAAGAAAGGCCTTGAAATTGAATTCCTAAGATGTGTAGACAAAGATCAACAAGATAAATTACTTCATTCTCTTCATTATGAAGCTTGTGTTAGGTATTTCTCCTCTACAGTGACAACCTTCAAAATACCAAGGAATGAATTTTATTGGCCTAAAATTTTTAGGTGGGTTGGAGTGAGAAGTGTAAGTTGTTTGCTAGCAAACCTAGACTAGTTACATTCCCTTTAAAACTAGTAGTTATTGAGGAGCCTTTTAAAAATGGGGCTTAGATTTTATGGGACCTCTCAATCTAGTCTCAAGTGTAGGTCAAACCCATATTCTAACAACTACTAACTACTTCACCAAGTGGGTTGAAGCAATACCCATTAAAAAGACTACCTTTGAAGTGGTGAGTAAATTCTTGTTGGAAAACATTCTAGTTAGGGTTGGAGTACCTGAAAAACTAGTAACTGATAATTTATAGAACTTCTCCTTGAGAGAGCTTCAACTATTCTTCTATGATAATGGAATTCTCCTTTCTCATTCTTTTGACTAGTTTCCTCAAGGAAATGGTCAAGTAGAGTCTCCCAATGAGAATCTAATTTTAAATATGAAAAAAAAGTTAGTGATAATGCAAGAGATTAGCATAAAAGGATGTTTGAAGAACTATGGGCAGATCAGACCACTCCTAAGAGGGAAATTGGGATGAAACTTTCAAATTGGTATACAGTGTTGAGGCACAACTATGTTTGCCCCTTGAACTAGCTATGATCAAGTTGCAAAAGGTTATTGAAGATGAATTGTTTCAGAATTCATTAGAGAAAATAATTTTTTATGTAACAAAGATTGAGGAGAAAAGAAAAAGAGTGGTTGATCATATAACTCTTCACCAGGCATGGGTTAAGGATATTTTTGATAGGAAGTCCAGACCAAGGAATTTCATGGAGAATGATAAGGTATCGCTATGGGATAAGAGAAGGGAGCCAAAGGGCACACATGGAAAATTTGAATCACTTTGGAAAGGGCCCTTCAAAATTAGTAAAGTGGTTGGAGTGAACTCTTTCAAGCTCAGATACATTGATGACACTAACTTACCCCTATCTTATAACATACATGATTTTAATATGTTTTAGCTTTAGTTCTTTTGTTGTGCTTTGCAATTTTTGTGTATCTTAGGTTAGGTTCTTTTCTATTTGTTAGTGTTAGTATGAAATCAAATACATCTAAATTTCCTTTTAGTCCTTTATAGCCTAAATCCCTAGTCAGAGCCGATTGTTACCCATGAATGGTCCACATTTTATCTTTTACATGGTCATGGTATTTTAAAGACACTATTAAGAGAATTGGTGTCATATCAAAGTCCCCATTATGAATATTGTCTATTTTTAAATTCTTTGTTTCCAAGTTTTTGGTTGAAAAAATCTCTAAACTTGAACATTAAACATTTTATCTAAAGTTCAAGGTTCATAAGTTCACTAGTTTTCCTTGGTCGAGTGATAGGCAGAAGGGATGAACTAATCACTAGTTCATGTTCCTAGTCTACTACTGAAACCTAAAGTGACTTCTAAGTCCACCAAATGAATCCATAGGATCCCTCTTATGTACAAAACCCCTAATCCCAAACGCCACTCTTCTATCTTGAGTAAAATCCTTCTTTTGCCACTCTCTAGGTTCTCATGCTAGATGAAGAACACTCAATGTTCTAAGCTTTTCTAGGTCTTTCTTTTTTGATATTTACACACATCTTGTAGGGTCATGGAGATGCTTTGAGATCTATCAACACACTTCTCTCATTTCCTAAGAAAACTCAAACCAATTATCTTCCTTATCGATTCCACACTTTTCCACCAAAATAGGACTACTAGAAAGGAGCCCCAATTAGCCCTACTGCTCCGAGGAATTAGGAATTTAATACAATCTCCTTCACTTACCAATACAAAATTCGTTTAGATATTTCCAAACATTTCACTATTACTCACAAATTTTCTAGGTTTTGGGTCTCAAAAAGGTCGTACAACACCTCTGCACAAATTGAGGATTTTTAAGGGTTTCTTGGACTTTCTAGGCGTGTTTGTTTCATGGGCTAGTTTGGTGCCTTGCAAGAATTCCTCCAAGCTCTCCTTCTTCCCAAGGAGTCTTAACTCACTCCCCTATCTACTCCATGCTTTTTTTCCTACTAGTCTTCACAACCTTACTTTCTATGAGCTGTATAACATTACTTTTCCCTAGTTGAGCATGGATTGGCTCGCCTAGGGCAAGAACTTAATAAGGATTCCATGGATTTTGAAGGACCTTCCTTCTATATGAAATAATTACATAGAGTACACTCACTATCCCCAAGATACCATACTATTTCTACTATGGGATAGTGAGTTACATGTCTCTTAATACCAACTGCCTGGTTTAGGACAATGAACTGGAAAAGATGAAAAGATTTACAAACTTGAAAAGAAAGACACACACACACACACACACACACACACACACACACACACACACACACACACACACACACACACACACACACACACACACACACACACACACACACACACCTAATTTACTAAATCAAAACTACTCTAAACAAACCAATACACAATGATAAGATTTTACAACAACTAACTCAACACACAAAATCTTTTGTTTGCTCTTTGTTTTGTCTTTTTGCATACAAATTCCAGTCTATAACATATTATCTGTACATTAACACCCATACACTAGAAAAATTAAGGTTTTTCAAGCTTATATACTACCTCTTAGGTCTTTTCCCTTCACAACCAGGGTTTCCATTAGTCTCCACCATGTTTGGAAGGGGTTGTGCAATGTTGTCAAGCAACATTTGCAAAGTTGCAACTTTGGTACCTTGCAACTTTTACAACTTTGTCTACATCTTTTTGACATCTTTTTGTCAAATTGGCAAACTCTTAGCTTTCCAAGGCTAGAGACCTATCCTAAGACTTCATGACTAGAGTACCTTACTAATCTAAGGCCCCTACTAGGACCCTTGTGACTTCCTATCCCCTAATAATTATTTCCAAAGCACACAACTAGGTTATTAGACCTTTATTCTATTTACAAAGCTCTCTTAAAGCATAGCACAAAAAACTTTCTAATGGTGAGGGCCCTATTCTTCAAGGTGCCCCTACACCATACTCCCCACTAAAGAAGCTAAGTCCCCTCTGGAGACAAAAGGTGGAGATCTGTGCCATGAAGTTTGAACTAATTCTTAGGGATCCAAGTAGCCTCTGAGATTGGCTTACCTTACCACTTGATAAGGTGTTCCTTATAGGTTCCATGCCTGGTCTTTGTATGAACCTGAGAGTCCAATATCTTCTTTTCTTGTAGCTTGGGCTTAGGGCTTAGAGCTACTACCTAAGCCTCCTTCCTAGATTCCTCCACATTCTAATCTACCTCAGTAAGAGGTTCTTTATACTTAACTAGATCTACCACATTGAAGATGGGGGAGATGGCTAGATCATCTGGTAGCCCAACTTTGTAAATTTTTTCCCATACTTGGCTAGTATTAGGCATGGTCCAAGTCTTCTCATCTAGAGCTTTGTAGAAATCCATTTTTCCATCCTTGGTTTGTTTAGGTGGACCATGACCTAATCTCCTACACTAAATTGTACCTCTCTTCTCTTAAGATCAGCCTTGTCCTTAATCTTCTTGGTGTTGTCAATGAGGGACTATTTCACTTGATCATGCACCTCCTTCATAGATTGACTAAAATCTTCAGCATAACCACTATTAGGGACTTGACTATCCAAACTTCTTAATTCACATACACCCCTATGATGTATCCCATAGACAATTTCAAAGGGACTCTTGCCAATAGTCCTATTAATGCTATCAATATAGAAAAACTCTACTTGGTGAAGAACTAAGTCTCATGTCAAACCATATTCCTCAGTTAAGAATCTCAACAATTTTTCAAGTGTCCAGTTGACCACCTTAGTTTGACCATCAGTTTGAGGATGGTAGGCTGAATTAAATGCTAGAATGGTACCTAGTATTTTCCATAAGGACCTCCAAAAGTGTCCCATAAATTTTCTATCAATGTTAGATACAATGTTGCTTGGCAAGCCATGAATCTTCACAACTTCCTTGAAAAACAAATAAGCAATATGATTTGCATCATGGGATGAAATTATTCATTTTTCTTAATCTATCCACTACCACATAGATGCTATCAAAGCCACTCTTTCTTTTAGAAAAACCAACCACAAAATCCATACTTACACATTCCCATGGTCTGTTTGGTATTGGAAGAGGCTAATAAAGTCCTAAAATTGTAGAACTCCCCTTTTCTCTTGACATATGATGCATTTCTCAACATAAGTTCTAAAATCTCTTTGTATTTTAGGCCAATAGTAGTATCTTTGGACCAATTCTAAGGTCTTGTTTATGCCAAAATGGCCACTCAAACTCCCATTATGTTTTTCTTGAATGAGGTTCTCCCTCATGAATCCTTTAGGCACACATAATTTCCCTCCTTTAAAGAGTAGTACATTCTACAATGTATATTATACAAACTTACAATGAAAGTTATTTAGATGTTCTTGACACACCTTGAATGCTTCTGCAAAGTCTCCATCAGTTTGGTATAGTTCCTTGAAGTTATCCAATCCTATGCTCCTCACTTGGATTTCTTGAATAGTGAGCAACCTTCTGCTTAGGGCATCTACTACTTTATTGAGCTGCCCCTTCTTGTTCTTCATGTTGAAGGTATAAGACTACAAATACTCCACCCACTTGACATGCTTATGGTTCAATTTTTCTTGGGAGTTGAGAAAACTCAAAGCTTGGTTATTAGGAACACTACAAACTCCTTTGGAAAAAGATAACGCCTCCATTTTCTAAGGGATTGGATGAGTGCATAAAGTTCTAGGTCATAGGAAGAGTATTTTTTCTTTGCTACATTTAACCTTTCACTAAAGAAAGCCACTAGTCTATTTCTTTGACTTAAAACTCCTCCTAGTGCTATGTAACTAGCATTACATTCCACAAAAAAAGGTTCAATAATAGTTGGTAACCTTAGGATAGGCTTAGTAGCTACCTCTTTCTTCAATTTCTCAAATCCCTTGTCTATTGCAAGTTTCCACACAAATTTGGTCGTCATTCCACCCTTGATAGTATCCATAATGTTAGCACATATCCCACTAAAGTTATTGATGAACTTTCTATAGTATTGAGCAAGGCCATGGAAACTCCTCACTTCACTGACATTCTTGGGAGTTCCCCAACTTAATATTGCTACAACTTTAGTCTCATCTATTTTAAGATCTCCTTGAGATAGAAAAAAGCCTAAAAAGACTAGTTCCTACTTCATGAAATCACACTTGTCCGAATTGATGGTTAGGTGTTCCTCTTTTAACTTAGACAACATAATCTTAAGATGCTATAAATTTTCTTCTTTTCTCATGCTAAAAATTAATATATCATCTAAATAGATTACCAAAAACTTACCTATGAAGTCTTTCAACACCTCATACATGAGCCTCATGAATGTACTTGGAGCATTGGAGAGGCCAAATGGCATGAATAGCCATTCATAGAGTCCTTTAGTGGTTTTAAAAGCTATTTTCCACTCATCTCCCTCTTTTATCCTTATCTAATGATAACCACTTTTAAGATCTATCTTGGTGTAATACTTAGCCCCTCCTAGGCAATTTTTTAGGTCTTTAATCCTTGGTATGGGAAACCTATACTAGATTTTGATCTTGTTAATGGGTCTAGAGTCTTTGGACAATCTCCATGTTCCACCTTTTTTAGGTGCCAAAATAGTAGGCACAACACATGGGCTGATGCTCTCTCTTATTAACCCTTGATCCATTAATTCTTGTACTTTCATTGAAACTTCCTTATTTTTTTCAAGAGTCATCTTGTAAGGTTCCTTGTTTGGTAATGATGCCCTTAGAACCAAATCTAATTGATGGCTGATTTCTCTTTGAGGTGGCAGGGTTGCAGGTGCTCCATCTGATATGATGCTCTTGAACTCCTTCAAAATCTGCTACACATCATGAGGTATGTCCTCCTTCTTATTATCTCTCTCCTCCTTGGGTTTCACCACTATAACATAACCCACTCCTTATTTTTCAAGAGTTTTTATGAACTCTTTTCCTTTCAACATTAGTACATTAGGTCCACTTCCTTGGCTATCTGTTTCAAGTAGTGATTGAATTTTATAACTCACTCCATCCTTTATAAAGATATATGAGTCGAGTTCACCGTTGTGTATGGAATTTCTATCAAATTTCCATGGCCCACTGAGTAATAGGTGATATTCATCCATGGGTAAAACATCACATAAAATCTTGTGTTTATATCCTCCTATGGTGAATTCAATCCATGCTTGCTCATTCACTAAGACATGTTGCTCTTTGTTTAACCAAGTGACCTTGTAAGGAGTGCTATGAGTTATTTTGGGGATCTTGAGCTTATTTATGGCCTCTTCTAACATTATGTTATCACTGGACCCTAATTCTATGATAACTTTGTAGACCTTCCCCATAATTTTACACCTCACCCTGAAGAGTGACCTCCTTTGCTAGAGCTCTCCTCTAATTGGTTCCTTAATTAGAATATACTTTATCATCAAATTCCCACCACTTTTTAAATTTAATTGGATATTAGGTGAATTCACATTTGAAGCATCTTCATGTACATATGCCACTTTCTTTTCACCTTGTGATGCTGATCCCCTTTTTAGGACACCCATAGGCAGGGTGCCCCAATTGATGACAATGATAACACTTCATAGTAGAAAAATAAGTTGGTCCTTTTCCTCCTGGTGATCTACCTCTTCCTCTAGATCCTCTACCTCTACTTTAACCACCTCTTTGACTGGTCTCTCCACTTTTCTCAGTTAGCTTGGACTTAGCTTGGGATCTACTATCATTGCTTCTACCTCCATAGCTTCCCTTATGTCCTTTTCTATCTCTACCTCTTCCTCTATTCTTTGAGGTATAGTATTGCTTCCTCTTTCCATTCTCTTCCACCTTTAGAGTAATTTGGTAGCATTGATGGACTATTTTATGGGTGCAAAGACTCATTTCTTTTGGGATGGACCACTTGAGTCCATTCAGATACCTTGCCAATCTAATGCTTTCATCTTCTACCATCTTGGACCTTAAGCATAGTTTTTGAAATTCTTCAGTGTAGGAGTATACATCCATCTCCTCTTTTCTATGATTCTACCTTCTCCTATGTAGTTGTATCTCATAGTCTTCAAGGATATAAGCCTACTTGATTTTAGCCACCATTCCCTTACAAGTGACTATGGGGAATTTTCCTTCTTTTACCCTTTTTGTTTGGACAAATTTCCACCAGGTTAGAGAAGTACATCTTAACCTTGATGTTTCTACCTTGAAATTTTGAGCATTAGAGACACCATCACACTCAAAATGATTCTCCATTCCTTTAATCCAAACCATGATGAGATCTGGATCCATCTTTCCACTAAAAAAAGAAATGCCTTCCAAGGCTTTGCTATTTATTGCCTTTAGTGCCTTCAAGAAAGGCTCCTTTGGTATAATATGGTCTGGTGTTGGGGCTTCTTCCTCCATTTTAATCTCCTTTTCTTTGGCTTCTTGCTCTTCTTTTTTTTCTATCTTGTCCTTAACTCTATTTCTTGTGTCTTGGACATCACTTAACTACTATTCTAGTTGTGCTAGTCTTTCCTTCAATGACTTGTTTTCTTCCTCTTGTTCTTCTACCTTCTTGGCCAATTCAAAATTGGTCACCATCTTGCTAGATGCACTAGATTTAGGAGGTGACAATATTCACCTTTCTCTTTAGTTTCTTTTCCCACACCTTTATAGGCTTTGATACCACTTGATAGGGAGAGGGGATGAACTAATCACTAATTCATGCTTCTAGTCTACTATTGAGACCTAAGGTGACTTATAAGTCCACCAAATGTATCTATAGGATCCCTCTTATGTAGAGATCCCCTAATCCCAAACCCAACTCTTCTATCTTAAGTAAAATCCTTCTTTTGCCACTCTCTAGATTCTCATGCTAGATGAAGAACACTAAAGGTTCTAAGCTTTTCTAGGTCTTTCTTTTCTATTCTTTACAAACATATTGTAGGGTCATGGAGATTATTTAAGACCTCTCAGAATACTTCTCTCATTGCCTAAGGAAACTCAAACCAATTATCTTCCTTACCAATTCCACACTTTTTCACCAAAATAAGGGTACTAGAAAGGATCCCCAATTAGCCCTCTTGCTCTGAGAAATTAGGAATTTACTACAATCTTCTCCACTTACCAATACAAACTTCCTTGAGAGACTTCCAATAATTTCACTAGTAATCACATATTTTTAAGGTTTTGGGTCTTAAAAAGGCTGTACAACACCTCTGCAAGAGTTCAGGGTTTTTGAGGGTTTCTTGGCCTTTCTAGGCCTGTCTGCTTCATGGGATGGTTTGGTGCCTTGAAAGATTTCCTCCAAGCTCTCCTTCTTCCCAAGGAGTCTTAAATAACTCCCCTATCTACTCCATGCTTGTTTTCTTACTGGTCTTCACAACCCTACTTTTTATAAGCTTTGTAACATTACTTTTCCCTAGCTGAGCATGTATTGGCTTACTTAGGGCAAGAGCTTTAAAATGCTTCCATGGCTTTTGAGGACCCTTCCTTCTACAAGAAATAAGTAAGTAGAGTACACTCACTATCCCCAAGAGGTTGTACTATTTCTACAATAGGATAATGAGTTACATGTCTCTCAATACCAACTGCTTGGTTTAAGATAGTGAACTAGGAAAAATGAAAATATTTACAAACTTGAAAAGAAACACACACACACAAAAACCTAATTTACTAAATCAAAACTACTCTAAACAAACCAAAACACAATGCTAAGATGTTACAGTAACTAATTCAGCACACAAAAACTTCCATTAGCTCTTTGTTTTGTCTTTTTGCATACACATTCCACTCTAGAGAATATTGTCCATACACTGACACCCATACACTAGAAACATTAGGGTTTTTCAAGCTTATATACTACCTCTTAGGTCTTTCCCTTCACAACTAGGGTTGCCATCGGTCTCCACCATGTTTGGAAGGGGTTGTGAAATGTTGTCAAGCAACATTTGCAAAGTTGTAACTTTTGCACCTTGCAACTTTTACAACATTGTTTACATCTATTTGACATATTTTTGCCAATTTGGCTACTCTTAGATTTCCAAGGCTAGAGACAGATCCTAGAACTTCATGATTTGAGTACCTTACTAACTCTAAGGCCCATCCTAGGACCCTTGTAACTCCCTATCCCTTATCCAATATTGCCAAAGCACACAATTAGGTTGTTAAACCTTTATTCTATTTACAAAGCTCTCTTAGAGCATACCACAAAAAAATTTCTAATGGTGAGGGCCCTATTTCTCAAGGTGCCCCTGCACCATTGAGATAGTTCAAAGTTAGAAAATTATTTTTTCCCAAAGGATACTTTTTCTCATCATTGAAGTTGAACGTGAAAATTAAACACTTTATTCAAGGTTCAAAGTTCATAAGTCCACCTTTGTGTCTAATCCTTGTTGTCAAAGAGAATAGTTTCAAATATATCTTGACTTTTGAGATTGAATATTAAACTAATTTTGTACTTCAATTGTTCATATTCACTTGGTCAGAAAGACTAATACCATCGATGCCACATGTCTAGGTAGGTGGCTTAACGAAAGCAAATTTTTTCAGCAAGATCTACGAAAATATATGTATTAACTAGAAGTTAATGGTAATGATGGAAAGGCATGTCATGCCATGTGCAAAGCCTGAATGAGCTTTTAATGATAGGAAGCAATTTTCTCATCACTAGTCTTGTTAGCCATTTGTATGCTTTAAATCCAATTTTTATGCTTTAAAAGAAGCTACCTCATTTTCATTTTTTTTACCATTATTGTTTTTAGTAAAAGACTAGTTTAGTCTTGTCTAGAGATACATGAAGGTAGCTTAAACATTTCCTTTCAGAAAAGCTTGCATACACTTGACACAGTGAATCTCTTGCCCTTCATTATTAGGTGTATTTTTTTTTCTTGTATTATCTTAAGGGTTGTCAATTCTTTTTTTTTGTTGTTCTATTTTGGTTGACCTCCTTACCATGGCTGTCATCTTTCACCATAAATTACTCGATAAATTTAAGGATTCTATTATAAGTAGTATCCTACTTGATATTGAAGACACATCTCTTATGACAGAAGACATGGGTAAATTATTGGCTAGATTTGTAAACCTAAAACATGGTTCTATATCCTAGAAGTTCTTAAATAGTGGGTTGTGGCAAGCATCTGCTTTCCTTGAAGCCTTGCCTTGCCCCAAATTGGTTCTAGCATGTAGAGATAGGTATGAAATAGCTAAAAAGTGTATCTGTGCTTTTAATGGTGAAGTTTTGGTTTATGTTAACCGAGTTGCTATAATGGGTGCACTAAAAATTTCTCCACATGAAATCTATTAGGACTAGAAAATTAGCTCTTCCTACACTCAATTCTCTATGGATGTCATTGAATTTAATAATACCATTGCAAAAGGTTGGCATTTCAATTTTGAGAGAGGCGGTTCTCACCTTCTGTGTCCACTAACTAGAGAACATATGATCCTTGAGACTAAGGATGTCATTGCGCTGTTGAATAGAGTGAAAGGAAATCCACATTCCTTTTATTGGTAGAATTGGATGTACTTCTTCATCCAAACAATCTTAGGAGAAGATAAATTTATCAACTTGGCATATATCATAGCTACTAGGCTACAAGAAGAACTTTCTCAAGTTTTTGGAATTTCTAGCTTCTATATTTATTCATATTTGTTTTACATCTTGACTTGTGGCAGAGAATAGAAAGCTTTACCACACTTAGACTAGAATTAGAGCATGTTTATTTATGAGCACTATCCTCTCTTATAGAAGAGTAAAAACCCAAAAGGTTTCAAGGTAGTTCAAGACACTTTCCTGGCTAAATTAATGTTTGAATTGCAAGGGAAAGAGAATGTGAGGATAAAAAAGGAAGCTACTCAATTGATCAATATTTATTGTAGTTTCTTTACTCAATATCCAAAGTTCACCTACCTTAGGGTCAGATGATATGAAGGAAATCCTCTAAGGTTACCTTGGCACTACTTGGATCATTTTATGTTGATCCAAATATGTAGACAATTAGCAGAGTTTGAAAAGAATTGTAAAATTCAAAAAGGTTCTAGTTACACCTTCCCTGTTGAGCTTGGTCTACAAATGCAAGACAATCCAAGATGCCCTTAAGCTTATAGCTAAAATTAAATCCATGAACCTATCAACCTATTTTGCTAGGCCTAACTTTGACAATCAAGAATTTTTTCTAAGGTACTTTGAGTTAGGTCCCTTTGCCCTCCATGTTCCCCATTTAGAAAATTTTTGGGCTAACTGTTAAGATGATTTTGAGGTTAGGAAGAGGTTATGGTCTAGATTTTTGCTAGCATAGATCAAGGATTTTGATCTCTTGCTAGATACCTCTAGAGTAATGGAAGGAGAAAATGAGGAAACTATTTACCCAACTTACATTGAGCAAGTAGAAGCTTACCCATTTCCAGAAATTGACTAGACAATACCAGAGGAGGATGATAGTTCATCTTCCTCCCTTTGTCAAGTGGAATCACTCTTGTAGGAAAAAGAAACATGAACATAAAAGTATCTTGAAGAAGAATTGTGATAAGTTAATAATAACCAATCTTTATTTAAGAGAAGAAACTTATGTTGGAGCCCCAAGCCGTGAGATGGAACAAGGGAATCAAAAAGTAATAGAGGAAGCTAACACTTTAAGTTCAATGGAACTTAGTTCATTACCCATGCTGCAAACCCCTCCTCCTAAAGAGATTTCTTCTATCCCTAGTTGGTTCGTGTTGTCCATGAGTAAGAAAAGGACCATATTACCAACAACTCTCCTAGTGGGTGATATGGTAAGAAAATGTCTTGGGAAGACTCCTAAAGATAAAAAGGAAAAAAAATGAGATTATATTGAATATTGATGAGAATACAAGGGAATGGGTAGTCAAAGTGATGTAACACATGACTAATAGGGGCATAGATGAAATACTTCCCCAAGATTATACAACTGAGAAAACCATCCTTGATCTTGCTTCCAAGGTGATAGATATGAAGATATGGACTACAGAGAACTCTAGGATTTCCCATTGCATATGGAAGGATCAAAGCGATAAACATGAGCTAAAGTAGTCACTATGAAAAATGGATGAATATATTCATGAAATTCAGAACCCAAATATAGAAGCTCTTCCTACTATCATTTTTGTCATTGATGTTGAGTCTCCCCTAAACAAGAGTTATATTCAATAGATGAAAATGGGTCATTCCATTTCCCAAGCCTATGGTGAGTGTTTGAACACAATTCATGTCTAGGAAACCAATTATTTCTCTAACTTTACAAATACTAATGCAAGAGGTGATAAATTGATGACTACCCTAAAATCAAAGATGAACATCGAGGAGTCTAAAAAGATAAGTGGAATGAGCATGTCATTGACATTTTAGAGGTTCAAGAATATGAAATCGACAAATTCTTGACTAAAAATTCAAAAGCTAAGTTTTGATGCTAATTTTCTATTCATTGCCAGAGCTAACCTGTAATGGAGGAACATAGTGATTGAAAAGGGATTAGAAGAATGATCTAAACTACTAAAATAAGTGGGGTATTTGAAAACAAATCATAGTAGCTGATATCAAATGCATTGATGTCAAAATTATGGAAAAAGAACATCAGAATTGAAAACTCTCAAAAGAGGCGGAAACAACCTTTTTCTCCAAGGTCAAGCTATTGAAGGAAACAAGTGAAGTCTTAGTCAAGGGCTTAACCATTCTCATCAGAGTAGATTCTATGATGATCATTTTCATTGATCATTTGGATGTATATGATAAAAGGATTGATCATATTTGTAGGATTATGAAAATGTGGAAGCTTCACCTAAAGTAGCTTGATGTCCCACAACAACATGAATTGATTGTTTTCCTTGCAGTGCACAAGGCTTGGAATGAAAGTGTTGGTAGTTTTTATAACTTCTAAGACCCTCATGTAAATGTTAGTGATACAACTAGAGCTTAGGAAATGATCAAGGGGCCACCGGTCTTATTTTCCTATTTTTAGTTAGCTTTGCTTTAGAAATCTTTCTATTTAAACAACTCCTTAGGGAGTTAGTTTTTGAAACTAATTTTGTTAGCCCTTTGTGGCTATAATTGTTATGTTTTGATTGACCTAAAGGACTAACTCTTTAGACTTGGAATTTAATTTTGTTGATTAAAGTTAGTAGTTGTTTCCTTTTTGTTAAATTTATAGTAAACTTAATGATAATAGAATTGATCGTATGCTTATTTCTAGTGCATCTATTTGATAATCTTGTGGTTATTTCATTTGATGGTGGTTTCGTATGAAATTCCCTTTCCCTTGTTTTAGTTTGACAAGCCTGATCATGATTTGAAATCTTTAAGTATGTGTCATATGGCATATATCAAATATTAATTTCTCAATTTGTGACATTCTTTTCTGTTAATGAGAGGATGTTCCCATTTTCCTTAAGTTCTTTCAGGTTAAAAGAGCATATGCTATAATTAATTTACAATAAAATTTGTATTGATAGATGACTGTAGAAGGGAGTTGTGACTTTAAACATATAGTGTCTTTGCAAGTTTTCAAAACTCATTTTTGGTGAAAGTTGTTTTCCTATTAATATAAATTAAAATAAATGGGAGGGAAAAAATATTCACTAACAATAGGTATGAAACTAAATTAATTCTAAATCTAAAAATAAGAATGAATAGTAAATCTAAAATGTAAATAGATGATTTAACAAAAGAAAATAAGTTACTTACATTAAAAGATGACCAATGATGGAATCTAAAATTCTATTTTTTGTGCTTCTCCAATCAACCAAAAGATGTCGTTCCAAATTTGAAACTATCCAAATCCACAAATCTTTAGGCCTCTAATCATGGTTGAGCTAAATAAGAAGGGTTGATCTAGATAAGTAGGTTTGATGTAGAGTAGAATCAAGGCCATAGTGTATTGCTAAGTTGCAGTGTCCTATCATGAAATAATTTTCAAATCTCTAAAGTTCTCTAAAAAGGGCATATTGATCTACACTTTTTTATGTCTTCCAAGATCTACTAATATTTAAAAATGGGATGTTTTTAGGTGGCTTTGTAGGGGGTTTCCTTAGTCAACCCCCTTCTTTGGTGTTTTCCATCTCCAGGAATAAATTTTGAATCAATAAAAAATTGTGTGATACTCATGTATGAGATTTGAATGTGCAATGACAATATATAAATCCTCAGATCCAAACCCTAACATGAAGATTGATGCAAATGATGAAGAAGAAATAATGCATAGATTTTACGATAAGCTAGAAAACATACAAATCCTTCAGGACTAAAGTACTCTAAGCTATACTATAATATGTATTTGATACTCCATGGTTGAATCTTGATTGCTTAAGTGATAGAATGGAATAGATAAATGAACACATCTTTTTCTTGAAAGGATGTTTTCAAGCCTCTTTTTGTTACCTTACAATCACTCTTATGTCAAATTGAGATCTTCATAATAGCATGTCCACAAAAAGTATGCATGTTCTTACTTGTCCATAATGCATTTCCAAATAAAGTAATTGAGGGCAATTATATAGGATTCATAATTAATTTTCTCTCACCGACTAATTGAGCCATCAAAATAATGCCTTAAATTAACCCCTAACACAAGGCCCAATAAGGGGACCAAAAATGGGTCCCAAGAAGGAATCAATTGCATCATTAGGGCTATATTGCATCTTTGATTTTGAGTTCCAGAAACCTCTACAATTCGCTTAGAGTCCTAGATTAGGTCCCAATTTCAAGAAATCAAGTGCAATTCTTGAGAAAGCCATGTTTTGGTGCAAAAAGGATTCTAGTGTTTGGAAGAAGAGAAAAGGGATCCAAGAGGATAGGTCCTACCTCGATCTTTGTGCCATGGAATAGAAATTCCTAGGAGCACCCATTAGATACTACCTAGATTCCATCTAGGAGAAATAAATAAAGATATGATATTGCACCTTAAATGTATATTTATTATCAAATTACATTACATATGTGCTAAACAATCATTAAATTGAAGTGCTTCCAAATTAAGATGGCGCACTTCTTTAAGTTTGGTTTTGACATCTTTTTTTCTTCCTCAATATCAACCTCTATAAGTTTTGTAGCTTCTTTTGGTACTATCTTAGTTTTTTCCTTGTTCTTCTCACTCATCTTATTTTGAATTGCAATAATTTGTTCGGTGATCTTTTCCTTCTTAGTATGAGGCTCTTATGCCTTTTCTTTTTTCCTTGTAGATCTTATTGGTGTTAGTTTCACTCATTTTCAAACTTTAACAATAGGAGGGGTCCTAGTGAATTTTCTAGTTGCCATACTTGGTTGAGATGTGACCTCTATTGGAAACTACAATTCAAACAATTGTTATTATTTCATTGATGCCAAATATATTGGTGAGATAGTTTTCTATCTAATCTAAGTGTCATATCTATTTGATTGATGAAGAGAATTTGAATTTGGTCATAACAGAAGTATCTAGAAAAGTTTGAGTTATGAAGATGAAACTACAAATAGACACTTGATTAGTGGGACTTTATCAAGGTAAATTGATTGTTTAAATCATGTTGCAAGTGAAGAAGATAGTAATGCTCAAGTCTTGAAGGTGTGATCACATAAAAATCAAATGTATATAATTGACCAAGCAACATAGCAGAAGATTAAAAAATGTGAAGTATATGCCAAGTGATGCTAGTGTCAATTGAGTGCCAAAACAAGCCGAGTAGAATTAGATTGAATGAGAATCAATATTGACTAAGTGACAGTGTATGTGCAGAGAAAGAAATTTAGCAGCAACTAAGTAACCCAATGATGACTGAGTGTCAAAACAAAATGTTCCCTAAGGAATGATGTTTTAATAGTTTATGAAAAATCATAACTTCCACTTGACTAAGTTGACTTCTTGGAATATGGAAAGTGTGTTGAAGATAAGGATCAATGAGTTGGATCATTTAATGCTAGGATAGGATTAGGTAAATGATCTAAGGAATGGATTCCCAGAGAAGTTTCTAGAAAAGAAGAGGAAAAAAAAGATGAAAATCAAGTACATTGTATGTGATGGATCTAATCGTAAACCCTAAGATTTATGGTGATGTTTAGGCAAGAAAAGAATTACCTATTTAAGGAGATACAAGGGTAAAATTTCAATATGTTATAGAGAGAGTGTAAAGTTGGAGGAATTGTTCATGTTATTGACTGGTGAATCTAAGAAGAAGGGTGAGAGGATTTGTGAAGAAGTGAAGAGTGATTTCTTGAATAGTTTCCAAGTGAATCGAGGAATGAGGTGAAAATGGAGGCTAGATAGTGAATCAATTTATGAGCTAAACTGGGATCTGTACATACAAAGTGAGTTGTACTTAACAAATCAATATGTTCTATTACTTTCTAACCATTGTAAATAATATTAAAATCCTTTAATCAAGGTTAACCTAATAGTCATTTGTAAATCCTTTAGCAAGGTTAAATTCTAATGGAATGTTCTAAATTCTTCTAACAAGGCCACTCCTAATAGGGTAACTAAATCCTTTAGCAAAGTCACATTTAAAAACATGTTTTGTAACCTTTAAAAGTGTTGGATACTAGCATAGCTCACTTCAAAATAGTGAAAATTAGTAACATATTGTTGGTGGTTTTTCCCAAATTGGGTTTCCATGTTAAATCCTTGTGTCAAATGTATACAGATGTTATTTATGATGTTTTGCTGATTAATGTTTACATTCTATAAGTTTGTTATATTTAGGACAATGGACAACTAGTTGATGTTACTAAAAGTTGACTGTAGAGACTAAACTATGGAATGATAATATTTGAAGTTGCTTAAGTTATTGTTTGTTCAATTGGTACATCTAGACCTTGGATAACTCATTCACCCCCACTTTGAGTTATTCTAAACATTTTTAAAATTGGTATTAGAGCACTAGTGCTTGTAGAGAGAAGTTTTAAGATACTCAAAGCTAAATATCATGATGTAAAACAAGGAGGTGAATGTTAACGAGACTATATATATCTAGTATTGGCGATGTTGCAGTAGAGTTTTTGGACAATGCATACATGAATATAGCCACAGTCCCTTTGACTACTCAACATTGAAAAGAAAAGCAAGAACATAATCAAACAATGTTGGAGATTTCTATAGACCTAAGCTATGCTGAGTTTGATGACATGAAAGAATATAATAACACACAAAAAATGTGGGATAGATTCAAGACCATATATAGAGGAGATGATAATGTCTTGAGAGCCAAATCAAAAAGTTTGAGAGGTAAGTTTGATGAAATGAGAATAAAAGAAGGTGAGAACATAGTCAAGTACTATGTAAGAATCAAAGAGGTTGTTAATGCAATTCAAGGTTCTAATGAAATTATTGAGGATGTAATAGTAATCAATAATGTATTGAGAACTCTACTTCCTATCTATGCAATAAGGATTTCGATAACACAAGAATTGAGATGTCCACCATGTTGTTGATTTTTAATCTACCAAATTTTCCTTTAATACCAAGGAGACAAAAAATAACATAATACCTAGGGTTTAACTACTTTCCATATTTGGTATATCCTAATTGGGCTTGGACCAATTGAAAAAATACTTTTTCTTTCTACACTTTAAGCTCTGCTAAACCAAGGTGGGTCAAGCTATGGATTTGACACCTTTTATGAATAATGCTCTATAATACTAATCCTTCACAACATATTTGGACTTGAAAATAAATGACAAGTCAATAATAACCACTAATGAACTTGACAGATTCATTCAACAAGTAATGATCAATTTTACATTCCATTATGAGAATAATCATTAATGGATTTTGATTTATAAAATGTGTTCATGCTATGATAAGATTGATTTTCTTGATTCCATCAACTAAAAGACTAGTTCCTTAATTCATTGTCAAAAATATAGTCATATGAGTTAATTTTAGATATCTATTTAATTCACTTGCAATTAAATGTATCAATTGTTGATCTCCAAATTCTATACTTATCATACCCTTTCATAACCTAAATGACCTTATCATTCAAAAGAAGTATTTAATTAATTCTTTGAACTAAAATTAACTCTAAAATACAACTCATTAAATTGCATTTGAATAAAATGAAACTTATTCACTCATTCTCAAAATCACAAAAGCATGAAAATGGAGAGAGAATTTTTAGATACAGATATCCTACAACACTTATTGTATTAATTTCTTTGAGAATCATACACAATTATGATATGATATTTATGATAGAGATATAAGACTAAAACCAGACTTCCATTAATTTCAAAATTATACAGAAACAAGATAAATACATCAATGCTTAACATAAAATCCAAGACAAAATCAAATGATATATTTCATCATAATAATAAGAAATCATACCATTCTTCCCAATATTGGAAATCCTTTTATAGAATAAGGATTGCAATAAGATATGGATTGGGAAAATGCATGTCAAAAATTGACATAAAAACAAGTTACAAAGAAGACAAAAAAATAGTTACAAACATTCTCTACACTTTGAGTGATTTGGGAACTATCTCAAAAATGACAACTGACATGTTTTTGCTTAGGTACAATCTTTGTGTATAACGTAGGTGTATCTATAGAAAGTGCATGAATATATAGGATACCTTATTATGATCCCTATGCTTCCTCTATTTTGTCTTCATTACCTCCATCAACTGTCTTCTAACTATTTCCCATGAGTAGAGCCTTAATCACTCCAACTTCTTCCCGCACATATATCTCCTTCTTTGTTGGCCAGTCAGTGCCTCTAATAGTTTCCAAATCACTAAAAACTACCTCCATCTACATCTGTAATGACTCTTGATTCTGCCATAAAAAGGTTCATGTCAACTTCTACCTTGAAAAGGGAATCAATCAAATCATAGAAAGCCACTTCATAAACATCTCCTTCAAATATTGTCACAACATTCTCCAATGTCAAAATAAGATGAAAAGATGTCAACCACTCCTACCAATCTTTTAACTTGTTGTCATTATGACCAATGGAAGGGATGAATTTATCAACACCTTCACTCATTGCTTTATTTTAACTTGTATCACTTGTAATTTATTTGTGAAAAAACCAATCAATTCTTTAACAGCTTCCAAAGCCTCTTTTACTATGAAAATTTTGTCTGGTAGTTTTGGATTCTTAGCCATCAAAATAATCAATCTTTCAAAAAATTGAATATATGGGTCCCATTGATTAAAAATAGGGGTTAACCATCTCAGGACTTCATTACATGTTTTGCACTTTTTAAGGATATGAAAATACTATGAACATTCAGGTACATGTTTTTCAACACTTCCACCCTATGATTCAACATTCCCTTTAGTGCATCCACCTTAAGATGATTATCCTAGATTAGATCTTTAGTGTCCATTACAGTTATTTCTTGCTCTATTCTAACTGCTTTGTCCTCTGTCATGGGAAATTTTTTTAGTGGCTCTTTTTGACTCATCAACCCTCATTTCAGTTTTGTTTTGCTCCATTTCCTTTTGTTGGTCCTTTAGGGTAGAAATTTCATTTTCTAGCCCATGTACCTTCTCTTTTATCTCCTTTATCCTTTTTTCAAATACATAACTCTTTTTGAGTTATTCTTCATGCAATTTTCTTGTGTCAATGTATCCTATAAAGATTTGAGCAAGTTGATCTTCAATCTGCCCCACTTTAGCCTCATTCATGAAAGAGGAGTTCTTCAAACTACTTGAAATATCACTGCCAATAGTAGAGTTCAAGGTCCATATGATGGAAATGCCTTGGGATGTATCTTGAACATCCATAATCCTAGGCTTATTTGTCTCAAGAGAAAAGCTCCACAGCTAGTGTTTTGTTGTCTATATTGAAACTTGAGCCTCTTTGTACATCAAAGGATTTATAAGAAATTTCCTTCTCTTATCTTCTAATTTGGTCCAACACAAATGTTGTTCCCAAATCCCATCCTGGCACTAACAACATGCCACCCCTTTGCACAAGGTCTTTAGCCTCATTTACTATCATAGTCTCACTATCTGGGTCATAGGCCAAAAGTTTTTCAGTAATCTCTTTGGTTTACTGCTCACTCTCCCCTGATTTCAACATCAAAGTCAATTCACTTTGTTTGACCTTATACCAAAATTTTTTGAATTCTTGAGACTTACTAAAATCATCATCTTATAATTTTTTTAGCTTGGATGATCCTATCATCTAGCCTTGTCATAGTTAACTACAAGTCTGTCAAGGAGCCCTCTTTCTCTTTCACTCTCTCTTGTAGAAAGCTTTGTCTCATGTGAGAAAAATACTAGCTCTTACTAGGCATCAGATGCAATGTCCTCTCCTTCACCTTTTTAGGCATGTGGACATTTTTTTGCCTTTTATTTCCCTTGGCCACCCATGAAAATATTTTATGTTGATCATCCTCTTCTTCTAACTCTACATTTGGCTCTAGAGATTATGTATTTACTCTATCTTCCTCTACTAAATCTAGTGGAACTTGTGACATTTTATGATAGTAATTTTGCAACATGTTTTCTAGCCTAAAAGAATAGGCAACCTATGAGCAAAAAAGCCTCAAAGTTAGGGTCCTTTTTCTTCATCTCCTTTTCCACCCTTTGAATATCTTCAAACTTCCTCAACCTATCTTCTATATCACTCTTATTCAGATTATTTCTGATTATATCCTCCTAAGATAATTCCTTGTTATTAGGGAGAGTGTAATTCCTTATTTATTTCAAAGCCTTTCTAACCACACTTTTAGGGTCATAAATTTTGTATGATGCAGAAGACAAATTGTAGTGTCTCATATACTCATGAATCTGGTCAATTGACTCTTTTCTAATTGTAAAATCCCCAATCTTGAAGCATCTACATAAAAATGTTCCATTATGTGGCTTAGGGCCTAAGTAATCCCTATCCATCATAATAAGCTTCCATAAAGATTCCATTTTCCCCATTCTAGTAGGTATATACTTTGGTAGTATGTGTGGAGGTTGGAGGCATGCATAAAGTCTCATGACTGAAACATGTTGAAATAAAAATTTATCTGCCTAGTTATGGTCTAATTTACCATCATCTTTTAACCATGTAGGCCTGAATATTCTCCTTACAATTTTAGGGATCCTATCTAGTAGGGCACTGTTATCACTAAAGTTTTCACCCTTGTCCAAAGTTGCTACCTAAGGATGACCTTGTGAAACATGGAAACAACCTCCAAGCTGTGAGACTTGAACTATGAGGTTGAGTCTTTAGAAAAAGTCGGCTTCCTCTTACCATCAAGATGCACCTAACTACTCTTGGAGAGGAAAAGGGAGAAGGAGAGCATGAAAGAAAATCTACCTAATCTAATCTAAAGAGGTGATGCACCAAAATAGAGTGTTCGGACCAAATTCTTCCCATAAATGCACTATTGAACCAGAATAAAACTAAGGATATACACATTTAGACTTGCTTTAATCTAATAATCACATGCAGATCAGAAGACCAAGATGAATGACACAAGGAAAGAGAGATTCACCTATATTATCATTCATAGGCCAAAGAGATATAGTCATGCAGATCATAGATCTCTACAAAACACCAGTAAAAGGCAAAGAGTTCTTGCACTTTCATACCAATTGTTGAAAGAGATAAGGTAGAAAATCATGTAGTTCAGAGGCACAGGGGAATTTACACTGAGAATCTGTAGAGCAATAACAGAGAAAATAGAGAAAGGTTGACCCTACAAAATTCATAAAATTTTTCCTTTATAGCTCAGGCATAACTGGGATGTCCTCCAACTATAATTACTTTGCAACAACTTGCCATTAAGTCCTGTAGAGAACAATCATGGAGAAAATTTGATCTGGATACGGATCCAGATGTAATGATATATGATCTTCTATGTCAAATAATGCCTTGAGAGGATGGAAATGGCACCATTAAGCCATTCTAACTAGGTAGATGGATCAAAAATGGGTAGTGGAGTGTCCCTCTCGTTCTGCATTGATTCTGGGTTGGTCAGATTCACAAGATAACCCTGGTTTTCCATCATTTTGGCTTGGGAATTAGCAAGTCAATAAGTCAAACTAAAATTGCAAGTAGGATAAGCCACGTGGGCCAATAATTTCTTTCCTTTCTGCCATCTCGCAAGGTCTTCCTGAGTTGACCACCTCTTTCATTACTAACCATGCCATATTCTTTAAAAAATCCTGACCACAACGTTATACTAACCGCCGACCACTAACCATCAATGCCTTAACTATTGTTTATACCTTAGCCAGACCTCGTGACCCTAACTGGCACCAACCAATAGTTTCATAATACTTGGCCCCACCCTGCCATGCATCACCGAGGTGCTATGTCGCTATGCGTATCCTCCGAGAAATTTCCCATAGCGAAATAGCACCCATTGTGGATCTAGACTGATCCGACATTTTTGAAGACTCGTTGTATTACTGCGCTATCTCCTTTAAAAAAAACTTGAAAAGCTAGGCCCACAAACCACTCAGCACACCTAGCATCTTCATCTTGGCATGACCTAGCCCCACTGATCCATGTGGCACAATGGTGCTATCTCGCTATGGGTAATATCCTCGTAGCTTTCCATAGTGAGATAGCGCCCACTGTTTATTTTTTGAGATCTAGCAGAAAGCAAGATGGATCCGACATATCAGTATACCAACCAATAAGAAACTAACCTTGTGCCAACCTATCTGACAAATCCTCATTTGCGACCTACCAAGTGAAGCTGGACCCACATTCTACACAGTCATACCTTAAAAAAAAATAAAAATTGACCAACTGCTAATGCATGCCAAATTTCATCACTGATATCCGACAGGGCATACTTGGGACCCACCTTCCTTCTGATGTTGCTATAGTATCACTTATCATCTAGGCGCTATGTTGCTAATGGCGATGAACACAAATTTTTTGATAGTGCCATAGTGCCCTCTGAGGGTCTATCAAAACTCGACATCGGAGAAACAACAAGAAAAAGAAAGGACCCACTGGCCACATGGCCAAAAGGTGCTATGTTGTTATGGAAAAACAATGTGCAACTTCCCATAGCGAGATAGCACCAACCGTAGATATCTTTTGATCTGACGATGGGTAATTATGGGCCCGTAGAAACATTAAAATGTGCAAGGAAGAAATATCATAAGGTTAGCATAAGGTATTTGTGCCCCTTTTGAATATTTGGATATTTAAAACTTGTGAATGTTACTACATTGAATTCAAATGTGGCGATTCTGGTGGAAAGGCAAAAATGACCAACATGCACCTAGCATTCTCATGACAATAGAGCTAAAATTATTAGAAAAATGAAATAGAGCTAGAATAAGCATAATGTCAGTCCCATTCCTGAGTCTATAGTTGCACTGGAAAGTTTCCATCAAGTTCTAATGTATGATCAATGAAATCAGTACTGAAGTAGTCAATATTCTTGTACAAGATGAGATGCATCAACAATGAATAGAGATGGAATTTGAAATTTCCAGATTCATCCCTTTGAGAAACAACAATCCATTCTTACATATTCTCAATGACATACTTCACATAATCATATTTATTTTTTGTGAATGGATCTTGAATGTTCAAATCCATAAGGTAGGTTCCTCCATATACCATATCTGATCCATCACTCCCAAGCACTTTGTGTAGACCATAGATTGCATTTTGCATATAATTTTTGAATTTGTCATATGGTAGCATCTTATCCACTCTTTAAGGAATTTCTCCTACTAATTTGAGCTTGTATGGAATGTGTTGAATCATGACCCTACTAGTATAAAATTTTACATTCCTCTCAAACTTCTCTTGGAAGCCTTGGATGTCCACCTCCACACTCATTTTCCATTCAAGTCCAAAAGCCTCAATGAAGGACACATGATCTAATGTGCATAATATGCTCCCATCCTTCTTGTGGAAAGACTTGGTTACATAGTTGTACAATGCTATTAGGATTTTCATTAGATACACATTGACATACACCTCAAGAAAAAAAGGTTTTTCCAAGTTTCTTGTCAATGGGTTTGAGGTTGGTGGCTTCTTGAATCTATTGCTATAGAAAAACATAAAAGAATCATACCCATTTATATTTGGATAGATGACATCTTTGCAATATATGTATGGATCATTGAAGCTATGGTCATTTACATAAATTGTATTTGATGATCCTGGTTGAAGCTGAGCCTATTTATTTGCATACTTATTTAGGTTCCTCAGCCTTGTTTTTCCTATCTTTGAAGATGATGCTTGAACTACTTCCACCCCTTTAGATTGTGACTCATCACCTCCTATTTCTGACATCTTTTCTTTGCAAAGAAGTTCTGAAATTTAAAACTCTCAAGATATGTTTTAGCAATTTAAAAACTCAAGTGCTCTACAATTTAATAACCTTTTCTGGCTTTGGAAAATGATACTTTTTTGGTTATAGAGAATGTATTTATGTAAGAAAATAGCCCATCAACTTCATTTATTACATTAAATGCCTACATCCACAAGGATTCAAATTTTACAGTTGAAGTTTCAATTCAAACTTTTGGTGATGTTTACATCCAGCTTGGAATTCTTATTTTATGCCAAATTTCTAATTGATTAAAAACCTTTGTTTCTTTGATATTTCTATGAAATCACTTTATGCACTTTTGTCCTTTAGGGTTATGATTTTACACTTTACTAGATTTCCTCTTCATTTTAAATTTGTGAACTTAACTATTACAACCTTATGATCTTACACTCTACATCTTATCAAACAATCAAGAGATTTAATTGTTAAAATCCCTTTTAGCTACAAACTTATGCTTATCTATTAGCAACCCTCATCGTAGCATTGCAACATTTTGAAAATAGACCTCTACTCCTATGCTCACCTTCAGCTATAACTTTGGGAAATATTAAAATGGATCTTATCATGTTACGCATAACCCTTAGTTGTAACATCAAACAAATTTTAAGACATGCTTTTGACCTTACACTTGCCTTTCGAGCATAAGATTGGGAGACTTATAGTCTTAATTGGAAAACCCTTTATGCAATAATGCCTAAGAGAAAAATGTATCTTTTGGTGACTCTTACAATGTGGCTTACACTTTTACCTTTCTCCTTTGAGCGTATCATCATGGAAAAAGACATAGAAACCCTAAATACATACATCTACCTAATTTTCAAAGTTTTTTTTTTTCACTTTTTTTTAGAATGGTGAAAATATAGGCCATCAGTGGCTCTGTTTGGGGATAATGGATAACATGCATCCATGTAAGAATTCAACATTTCTGGAAGAGCATACCCCATACTTGGCATAATGAAAACTACTTAGAGAGCAGAATAATACAATATTTTTTTTAAAAATACATTATTTACAGATGTATAGGAACCCTAAACTACTATTCATGGAATAGAAAGTAACTTCAACATAAGTACTTCTTCAGGAATTATCCATGAACTAGCAATTCCACAATATTTCTTGATAATTCTTTGATGAAATATGAATCCTATCCCCAATTTTCATGAATCATATATGGACCAAGCTAAATGTGATCAAATTATCTATGTTTACCCTTATCCTCTATTCTAGCAATCTAGAGTAGTACTAATTCTTCTGATTCAAATTTCCTTTTTGATGCCTTTTTATCATACATGTGTTTTACTTGTAATTACAATTTTGCATTTCTTATAGAAGCCTCCCTTATGGTCTCCTCTAGTTGCATAATCTCATCAATTTTTATCTGCATCTCATCTGTTACATTATATCATATTATAGAATAAATTTATACATTCCATTTAGGTTATTCTATGGTAACCTAGCTTGTATTCCATAAACTAAGTCATAAGGTGAACAACCTATTTCTTTATTCAATGTTACTCTATCAACCCATATTGCTAAGTGTAACTTGGAGTCTCAAACCTTCTTATTCTCTTTTAAAATTATTTTAATGATTTTCAATAGGCTTTTATTACTCAATTATGCTTGCCCATTCCCTTGATGATGATATGGGGATGATGTAGATCTTATAATGCTATATTTCTCACAAAACTTTACAAATTCTCCTGATCTGAAACACATAGTATTGTCTATGATAATATTTTTTAGACAACCAAATTTGATGATAATGTTATTTAGGATAAAATCTATCACCACTTTACTAGTTTCTCTTTTGGTGGGGATTGTTTTAACCCATTAAAAAAAAAATCTATTGCAACTAAGATCCATGAATTCCCACTACTGGATTTGTTCATGATTTCTCCTATGAAATTAATTCCCCATTGTTGGAATGGTGCTTGTACCTCCATTGCTCTTAATGAAAGTTACTAGAGAACTTCAACTTGCGTATGAATCTTTGACAAGGATCACATTTCTTCACAATTTCATGTCCATCTCTACACAATGTTGGCCACCAGAATACAGCCCTAATCACTTTTTGAGCTATTATTTTAGCCATAAAGTGGTCTCCACATACTCCACTATGCATCTCATCTAGAATCTTGATTGACTATTCTTCATCAACACATTTAACACACCTTCCATGTTTCTCCACCATAGTTATCCTTTGACAATGCCATACTTAATAGCTTTCAAGTTCAATGCACTTTTTTGATTATCATTCATCTTTGGTGGAGTCCTCATATACTATGGATAATGGATTATACCCTTGTACCATTCATAAGCATCAATGTCACACAAGCAATCATCACCAAATTTTTTTATCTGATATGCTTCTAAATTGGTGCTTGCCATTAATTTTACAAGTCCTTTCCCTCTAACTAGTTTGGTGATTTGAATACTGATATTGAATTCTTGGATCCTATTGATCCATCTACATCTTCTTCCCGATACCTCCTATTGAGAGAAAATACCTTTTACTGTAGAACTTGGGACAAAGGAAATTATAGTAGCCCCAATGAGATAACATCTAAATGCCTTTACAACTTTGATTAATGCATAAGCTTGTTTTACTTTTATTTCATATTTTAATTTTGCAGCTTTTAGGGATTTTCCAAAGAATGCAATGGGTCCCTTAAATCCTTCTTCATTTTTTTGTAACAGGACTACTACAACAGTATGAAATAAAGCAAATGAGAATATGTTCATGGGATTTGAATAATTAGGGGCTCTTAAAACAAGGGCATCCTTAATTGCTTCTTTTATTTTTTGAAAAGAACTGGTTGGTTCACCATCCCATTTGATCTCAGAACCTTTCTTGAGCATTTTAGAGATAAGTCTACTTACCTCTACAAAGTTTTTAACAAATCTTCTCAAAAAGTTAATATGCCCAAAGAATGATTGGATGCCTTTCACCTTTTTAGGCTTCTAAATTTTATGAATGGATTCCACCCTCTCAGGGTCTATTTTCACTCCCTTTCCAACAATATGCCCTAAAAGTTTACCTTTAGTAACTCCAAAACCACACTTCCTTGGATTCAAAGAAATACCATACTCCAACGCTCTAGCAAACACCTTTTCAAGATGCATGCAATAATCATTTTTTCCTTTGCATATTCTATTAGGTCATCTTGATATACCACTAGGAATTTGTCAATAAAGTCTACAAAAGCCACATCCATGGATGTCTGGAAAGTAGCACTAGTATTGGTTAAACCAAATGGCATTCTACTATATACATATGTTCCCCATGGTGTTGTAAAATAAATCTTATATTGTTCTAACTCCTTGAAAACCACTTGGTTATATCTAGAGAAACCATCTATCACTGAAGTTAACTCTAACCCAATAACACTCTAAATCATGGCCTCCATATTAGGAAAGCCATAGTTATCCTTTAATGAAGATATGTCAAGTTTCTAAAATAAACACACAATGTTATATCTCCATTTTTCTTCCTAATAGGGACAAGATTAGATACCCAAGAAGAATGCCTTATTGGCTTGATAATTCCAAGATCCCTCAACGTCATCAATTCTTCTTTCTTTTTCAGTGTTACTGTTGGATTAATAGGCCTTTTCTTTTTCCTATAAGGTTTGACACCTTCCTTTAGTGGGATTTCATGCTGAAATAAATCTTCTCTATAGGCCTTCGAGTCATCATAAGACCAAGAAAATGCATGCCTATACTTTCTTAATAGATTGATTAAGACCTTCCTTACTCCTGAAGATAGTGTCTTACCAATGTATACCTTTTTTGATGCCTCCTAAGTCCCAAGCTTAATCTCCTCTAAGTCTTTAGCATCATTCTCCTTAGCATTTATCTTAGATCTATCATGATTATAAAAAACAATTTCAAATACCACTAACCCCTTTGGAATCTTTCTTATTTTTCAACTAAACCACTTCTTTCCCAAAAATGGTATCCTTACCTTCTACTATTTCAACCAAGGTAGAACAATCAATTTCTTGACCCCAAAGTTGGTCTTCACAATTTAGGAATCTCAAGATATCTCTATCATCTTCAAAAACTTGCTAGTTTTTAATGTTAATTGGGACAGATGGTCTAGTCTATACTTCTACTTTTGATATACCAAAAAATGTGATATCATCAAGATTTAGAGAAATGTTCTCTAATAGGTCAGCCATCTTGTTGTTACCTTTTTCCACCCAAAATATCCCAAATGCATCAAAATTTTCTATCATGTCGCATACAAAATTTCTATATTGCCTTACTTTTTATTCTTAGAGACATAGATAGATTTCACTCGAGAAACAACAAATTTAGAATCTCTGATTAGATGCAAACATTTAATTCCATTCCTATAGGCTAATCTCAAACCTAACAAAAAAGCCTCACATTCTATAGCATTGTTGGTGCATGGGAAACTCAAAGAAAAGGACAAATTACAAGTAAATCCATAAGGGGAGATCAAAAGAATACCTGCTCTAGATCCATCCTTGTAGCATGCTCCAAAATTACATGGTCCACTAGTTCCCTTTCTTTGATTCTAAATCAATTTCTTTTGCATTAGGTGATTTAGCAGACTCATTTTCTAAAAATAGGATCCCAATTCTAAATGAATTAATATCAATATCTACAAAATATGTCATCTCATCATCAACATTTTTCTCAATCATATAAATACTTTTTGGTTCTCTGTTGATTTTAACCATCTTGTCATCAATTTGAAATGTTGCATGAGATAAATCACATTGAAGGCTTCCACTCATAGTTGCAGTCCACTTTCTAGATAGTAGCATGCCATATTGGGGTGGAATGTCCACAACTAAAACACTCATTGTCAATTCCTTATCAAGATAGACAAAAAATCTATAAGGCAATGCACTTATTGTCCTTATGAAAATAACTTCTCTTTGGTCCATAACACAACATCTACTTTGGGTAGTATTGTTGGAAATTTGTTCAATGCTCCCCTCAAGATTTTTGACAAGGGCTTAACCACCTTCTATGTATTATAAGTTGAGTGGTTATATTAGGCATTAAAATATCAATCTTTCAGTGCAACGACAACCTCACTCTAACAAGTGGCATTAGAGCTTGGTCACAGATTCAAATCCTCAAACCCTCATGTAACACTGATGGGGAGATTGTTTGAAAAATTTTCAATGCTCCCCTTAGGATTTGTGACAAGGGCTTAACCACCTCCTATGTAATATAAGTGGAGTGGCAGGCATTGATAGATCAATCTTTTGGTGCAACGATAACCCCACTCTAACAAGTATCTACCTTAAATCCTAATTTTTCCATAACCTCAAAAGGCATGACTGTATTTAATACATCAGAGTCTATCATACAGGTTTTTAATGTCTTGTTGATTGATGGAGTAATAAAAAGGATAAACAAGATACTGGTGGTGGGGGAGGGGTGAATCAGAATCTTGAACACTTAACCTTTTCACCAATTCACTCACATCTATTAGTAAACTTGTGCATGTAAAAATTGTAATGTAAATTTTCTATAACATATAAATTTGATCAATCACATGCATGAAAATGAAACACATAACATAATATTTGTTACCCAAAAACCCTCCAAGGTGAAGGTAAAACTAGGGTGGGCATGAAACCCACATATCTTCACTAATGTAGTAATAAAGTTAACCAATTAAGGTTAAAATGTTTGATCATAAGATATGATCTACCTTATGAGGGGTATGTCCTATTAAAAGCTTAAGAGACTACTAGGTCTCCCCCTATTAGAGGATTTAACAATTACAAAAAAGTAAGGACTTTGTTAAGAGATTTACAAAGATATGTTAATATCACTCCATTAAGAGATTTACCCTGATTCAAGTCAGTTAAAATTGATTCAGTACCTGACTCTCAGTTTTCTTTGTAAGATGATCTTGAGTCTTCTCCTTGCTAACTTATCCTCTCCTAAGATATGATATTACTTTTCTTTTCCTTTCACTTCTCTTCTATGAATAGGTCACTTGCTTTGTTAGATGATAACATAACCCTTCACTAACTTCTGATCTCAATCCTTCACTTTACTCCTTGATCACATGCATACACTTCTTTGTTGTTTCCCTTGTTCTTTCTCACACATAAATCTCTCACACTCTGTGATCTAGGTTAAGATTGTCACTATTTAAAGATATTCTTAAAGAGTTTTCTAGATTCTTCCATAGTAGCCTCTCCATCTGAATTGTTGATCGCACAACATAGGGATCTATGGTCCATGTTGTGTACATGTCTAAATGTGTTAAATGTTCCTTCTAGTTCCACCTAATAATCATTTTTCCTCAAACTTTATTCCATTCTTGACTTCTATGTAAACTCTACATTGCTTAGTCTTTGTTTCTTGATGCTTGACATGTATTGTGCTCAACACACACTATGTAACTTGGCACCTGTATAGTTGATACTTGCTTAGTCACTGGTGAGCTTGGCTCATATTGAAATACTCAGTGATCATACACTTAGTTGGCTCCTATAAAGCTTGATACATAATTTCTTATGTACATGAATCTTCCTATATAGAGTAGCTAGGTCATAGTTGTGATCACCTGACTCTACCTTGTAAATGACTAAGTGGTTGACACTAATAGTCAACAATGGTTAGAGATTTAAAAAATCCCCCCTTTAACATTAGTGGAAAAACACTCTATCATATTTAAAGTGTTACAAAAAAATCTAATAAATGAGCCCCATCCCCCCATCCCCCACACCCCCCCCCAGCAAGTCTTATGACTTATGCCAATAAATAATGAATAAATAGTGCAAAAATGAACAAAAAAACTCATTTCACCTTTATTTAATTATGCATTTCTCCCTTTTTCATTACATATCATTCCCCCTTCAATACCTATTTCATCCTTCTTTTTGAACACTGATGTCAATACTATTGGGGTGGAATGGGTGGAAATAATCCATATTTTTCAATGAAATCCTTATGAACTCTAGTAATCATGGAAAATGCATGATCCCATGTGGTTCTTTCTACCTTTAAAAAAAAATCTACAACTATAATCTTGCAGCTAAATCAATTAAACTATCAACCACTAAAAGATTATGATCTTTTATGATAAGATCTTGGGTTGCTTTTACCTCTCGCTATATGACCTCCAATGAGGTATCATCATTTCTTGAATAGAGATCAATTTGGATCTCATATTTTTGTCAGCTACGTGAAGCTCAACCAATGTGCCTTGAGCATTCAATAGGCTACAGTAGTAATCAATGCTTGATCCCACTGACTCAAAAATAATACATTTGCATCCCTTTATCTCAGCCTGAATTTGATTTATTTGTACCTGAATGTTGTTAGTGAATCTTGACACATGTAAAACAATTATGTACAAATTTTGTACCTTTTGTATTAGCTTAATCATAATCTATACTCTCTCTTGTAGTTGCACTCTCTACTCGGCAATGGTTATGGAAACTTTGTCCACAACCTTAGTTTCAAATCTTCAAGAAGACTAATCCATTGGCTTCTCATTTAAGTCCAAACTTCCAATATTTAATTGATCAACTATATTTACAAGTTGGTTGATGATTGATGCATCATCTTCAAAATTTTGAATGTCAAAAGTATCAACAAAAATATTCTTTGCATCATAGAATACTTTCTTTTGCTTAAGCTCTCTTCTTAATTCTTCTTGTCTCTTCTTCTTTGCCAAAAATTCTTGCAACAAAATTATTTGTTCCAAGGAGATTTTCTAGGTCAAATTGTGGCATCTCAATTATTTCATCCAAACTAACCTTAATATTTGGTAAAGCATCTTTTATTGCTTTCCTCTTTCTTCTAGGTGAAGGAGTACTACTAGTCGATATTGCCTTAAGAGTTGGTGAAGGGGTGTCACCACTCAGCCTTGCTCGTTTATCTATTCTTGAGACAATAATAGTTGCACTTAGTTCAACTTCATTTGATTCTTTTCCTTCCTCAATGTAAGGTTTCTGAAACAATCTTATTATTTACACTTGTTTCCTTCTCATCACCATCTACCTCTTTATTTTTGAGCCTTGACCACTCAACCTCTAGAGTGTCAGGGGTGTCAGCATGTATAGGAGACATGCTGCCTTGCAAACTTGACACACCTAATCTTTGTCCACTCTTATATTCATCTTCAATGTTTACAATGTCTATCTCTCCTGTCTTCATTGTTAACCCAAAAATGTTTTTCCAAATCAACTCATCTTGCTATTGTACAACTTACTCTTTATTCTGTAGTAACAAAAACATTATGTACTTAGGAAAAAATCTTCTCCTATACTATTTTAAAAATATTTCCTATTCCTCCTATGACAAATTAGGCATAACTTTGACTAATGTGTTAGTTCTTATCTTTTTCTCCTCTACTTCTACCTACTACCATCTCCTTTCTAGTCTATCAAATAAATCTTTGAGTATTCTTTTCTCAATTTCGCTAGGAGATAACATATGATTAGAAATCATATCCACCGTAGCCTCCTCAATCTTACTTTGATCTACATTGTCTAATGTATCATACTTTACAAATATAAAGTTAGACAATCTTGAAGATCCTTGTATATTTTCACATACCTCTTCAATGGATTTAGATAGCCCTTTGGGTGGTCCTCTAACGAATATCCTTCTTTTGGTTTTGGGAGCACTAGGTTCTTTAGCTTCTACTACCTTTTTCTTTACAGCTTTCTTGGCACTAGCAGTTGCTCTAGTCCTTAGCTTGTTTGGTGGTGGAGGAGAGATGAGTGTCACTGCCAGCTTCTTCTTTGTTCCTTGAGCCATCTTTCTCAATGGCATGACTGAAACAATGATCTCTCATCTACAACTTGGTTTGTTGAATGAAATTCCTTTGAGTAAAAATGATCACCTAGCTATGATAGATAAGTCTATGCTTTTCCTTATACTATTTGTAGCCTTTTTAATTCGTACTCATCTGCTTCTTACTTGATATACTTCAATATATTCTCATTGTATATGAAAATATGTATTACATATATATACCAATCCAATAAATTACCTTTTGGAGTCAACTACAATACAAAATTCAAACAATCTTCACAAAGTCGACTCACTATTGTAACTCAGGTTCTGAAGACCACTCGGGTGATGTTCTTATACTTGACAACACTTGTCAACACTTGACAAATAGAAATAGAAACTTGGTCAACACTAGATGACTTGGAAAATACTAAAGAATTCGATAGACTCAGTTAACACTAAATGACTTGGTCAACACTACCTTCATTCACTTCAATAACACACTGTAGCTTAGTAAACACAATAGAGCTCGATTAACACTAAATCTTCATCAATTACATTGAATAGCTTGAAAGGAACTGATATTCTTAGCTTACATTGAATTTTATCTTAGATACTTGGTGGACTCAGTGAACCTCACAAGACTCTTCTCTCTACATGTGGAGATCAATAGCACTGTAAGAAATTGACTAAGAGTTAAGTCGCTAATAGACAAAAGATTTGACCTTAATATCAAAAATATCTCCCTTTGACATTAGTGACAAAAACACTTATCATACCAAAATCTGAATACTCAAAATTCAAGTCAAAACTCCCCCTATCAACATGTCTAGGTTTGTAACTCAGTTTTAACTATTGTCTGCTACTACTGCTACTTAGTAACCTTTGAATCTATTTTTGATTTTTAATTTTTTTTTTGTGAACATATTTTTTGCTTTATATATACATCTTTAATACTGTACATATCTTCCCCCTTTGTATATAGAATTCTCCCTTACATATGATATACATTCTTTATTCCCCCCTTTTTGACACAAATGCCAAAAATACATAACTACAAGGTAACACCAAAATGTGAAAGGAAATCATTGTGTACCTTCAAAACTATGGACATTGTGTTTTCCCTATTCTCTTACAAAAAATTTGACCAATGATTTTGCATGTGCAATATGTTTTTGCATTGCATCCATTTTGGGAAGTATCATTCCATATATCTCTGCTAGAGTAGCCCTTATCTTGGCTTCTTCCCTTAACAATTCTGCCTGGAGATCTATCAGATATTTGATTTTCACAAAATGTGTAGAACTACAGCTGGGATCAAGTGACAATTGACATGCACTTTCCTTCATGTTAGCATCTAGATAGCTTCTCCTTTATCTCCTTAATAAAGTTAGATGTATCACTTAATTTTATAAATAAAACAATAATATTATTTACAAAATTTTTAAATGTCAATAGAATAGTAGATAATTCTACTTGATCAATAGCTATCCTCTATGATATCTTCTCCAAAAATATATTTTCAAACTTTATTTCTACCCTCTACAGAAGTTTTTCTTGTCCATCCATTTCATCATTATACTTGTGAACAATGTCAACAAGTTCATCCAAAATTGGCTGTTTATCATCAACCTTAATGTTTAATGCATCAAAAATATATTCTTGATGTCTACAAGCATTTCATTTTTTTTTTCTTCTCCTCTTTGAGATTTTTCTATTTTTCCCTCTTTTTCCATAACTCACCAAGGGTATCCATTTGATTAGGAGTTAGATTGGTAAGATCCCAATTTGGTATTACAATATCCTCCTTTAGATCAATTTCTTCAGTAGAGGCTTCTACCTCTTTACCCTTTTCTTTTTGAATAACTAAAGGAATACTTTCCTTATTTTTCTTCAAAACTTTAGTGCTCAGTTGAGGCTTAACCTCAACTATCATTGCACTTGCCATATTAGAAGTAACAATAATAGAAATATCAACAAAAAATATGACAAGAAAAAATACTAATACTGGCTATGATACTAATGTTGAGATGATTTAAGCCTGTTGCTCAGTAGATGAAGTGATGGAAACTTCACTCACCATAGTACTTAGTAATATTGCTCCAATGGTTAGTTGGGTACATGGTAAAGCAATGTTTACCTCAACTAACTTGGTAGCAACCTTCTTTGAGTTAGATTACACTAAGGCTTTTCTTGGAGAGAGAGGAAGGGAAGCCATTACCTCTTTTGCTATCATTTATGGGTCTAAGTCTTTAATACTCTAAATTTTAGGAAGATCACCTCCTACTAATTCTTTATCCTTTGCATCATCTCCTTTACATTGTCAATATAATCAAATTTTCATCATCATTTATTTCTTTATAATCTTTGTCAACACCTTCTTCATCATCAGTTTGCACAATTTCTTCACTAGGTTTGTGTATTCCATAGATATTCTTCCATGCAATTATGTTAGATTTGACAACTACTTCAATGTCTTTTGATAGGATCACAAATGCATTGAATATGGGGGTCATATTTGTTTCATTCTCCTTCAATGATTCCTTTACTTCCTTATCTAATAGACTCGATAGAATTTGTCTAAGAGTTTGTACTCTAATGTCCCTAACAACTTTTAGTGGATTCTCCCAATGATGTGTTACTATCTTTAGTAGGATATCAGGAACTTCTTTGTTAGTTCCTATGGGGAGTACTTCCATTTTTTCATTTTATCCACTAAGGTTTATTCAACCTATTTCTCCTCCACCTTGGTCCTTGTTTCATATTTTAAAATTTTGAAATCAAAAATACCTCCACCATCTTAAATTAATTTCAATCTTTTTTCAAAGGTGAGGGCTGATCTCTTGAATGATACTTGGTGATCTTCTTCTTCTTCTTCATCACCCAATTTTAGTTTCTCCTTGGACTTAGTATGTGTCTGAGTGAATATAGTAGGGGAAGATTTTGAAGGTCTAGTTATGATAACCTTTACTTTCTTCTTAGGTGGCTCCTCCTCCTCAGGTTCTTTTTACTCTGCATTTTCTTCTTTTGCTTCCTCGATGTCATCTCCTTTACCTTTTTTTAGCAAAAGAGGAGATTTGACTTCTTCATTTCTTTGAGAATCTTCTCAACTTGTTTCCTTCCTCTCTTCATGACCTAAGGAACCTTGATCTCCAAAGAGACCCTAGCCTTGGCTTCCTGATAGGTACCAAAGTATGGTGCCTTGGGGTCTACTAGATCATTTACAAGAGCCTCAATGATATCCCTTGTGTCATCTATGTTAACCTCATACCCAAGAGGCTTAACCCATACCACTCTAGGCCTTACTTCTTGGATATGAACTTTATCACAATCCACCAAAAAAAAAAATCTTGCTCATAGTCTTCCATGAGTTTTTTTGGAATTCTTTATCTACTCTGCATTTTCTTGTTTAAAGTTTCAAAATATACATCCATTATACTTTTAAAATTGTCACCCATTTCTACTATGAATTCATTAGTCTGATACAAAACTGGGGTATCCTTATTCCACACCATAGTTCCTTTGGAAGGAAAGAACTTTTGAATATAAAAGAATACACAACTCAACAAAGATCTAAACGTAGATGGATTATTTTTTGATGACTAAATGATTTCCATGTTCTTGCTCAACTGATTGAGTTGTAGCTTGACGAGCTCAAAAGATAATTTTTTCTTCATAACTTTGAATAGCCTCACACATAACATTGTTTAATCTACTCTAGCTATAGATTTTTGTGAGCTATAACATGGATGTTGAGTTTTATCTCCATGTCATTTACACCATTCAACTTCATACCTCTTCCATCCCATTTGACAAGAGTCCTTTTTGTTAGTTCAACCTGACCTAGCGTTATTTGGGTCTTTGCCTTGTTTCACATTGACAACCTTGTGATTCTATAAATCATATTTCTAGTGATTTGAATAGGTTGATCCAACTAGAAATTCATGTTATGAACTTGGATGAGGATTAACCTAATCTATTTCCCTTAGAAATCTCTTGGCATGTGCATGATATGTGTTAAACCTTTCATCTCCAAATTCTTCTGCTTGGGTTTCAAGCTCCCATCCACACACAACTCATTATATTCTTGGTTCATTTCTAAGGTTCCTAGCTCTTGAATGGAATAATGAGAATATAATTGAATAACATGAATAAGGAGTACCTTGGGAGGAATTCATGATTGTGCTTAGAAGATACCTTCAACTCAGTAGAGTCATCAACTTGGTAGAGTCTTTGACTTGGGAAAGTCTTCAACTTAGCTTGAACTCTGATTTCACCATTTCCATCTAAGCTCAATTAGGTCTTGGAAATCGACCATGATTGGTAAGGTCTTCAGCTATCATCTAACTTGGTTATCCTTTTGCATTTGAAATGCTAATATGGATCTTCTTCTTGCTGACTAGAAATTATGTGAGATATCTTCTTCTAAATCTTAGTTCCAGTAATATCCATTAATAAATATTTTGAGATGGTTGAGTTACCCAACTCATTGACTTGGGTTTCAACACTTTCATTCCTCAAATTTGCATCCTCGGGAGATTACTTTACCTAATGTTACCTCATGTAAAATTTGATATTTTCAGCCTTTTTTTTTTTAATGTTCAAATCTTCCCTAGTTCATATAGTTCTTCACAAGATGTCCAGGTTCTACACATATGAAATACCTCTTTGTAGTGTCTCTCTTCCTTGTGTGATGTTTTATACAGTTTTCTCTAATGTGCCCATACTCACCATAGTAGTGACATCTACACCATGTGTTGTAATCTCAACCAAATATAGCTTTGACAATTTTTTCTGCTAGGTTCCATTTCTTGGTATTGCATTCTGAAGATTTGTGCCCTTGTTTGTTGCAATTGAAACATTTTTCTTCAAAATTAGGTTTCTATGTACATTTACTTTCTCTATGTTCTAATATGCTACAAATGTAACACTTTCAACTGAACTTTTATTTACCATTGCCCCAACACTTGTTTGATGTATTTCCTATCTTTCCATAGTGATTACATGTAGGCCTTTTGTTCTTTTGAGCTCCTTGCTGAGATAATTCACCTTCTTTTGTGTATCCTAATCCTTTAACTTTGTATATAAATTGATTTTCTCATTCAACTGATCCACACTTTCTTGAGATTTCATCATCCTCTCAGTGGTTTTTTTCAATGCTAAGGTCATTCTACAATATTTCATTCTCTATCCTTAAGTTGATACACTCTTGATTTGTATCATTGATTTGATCAATCAGATCTATTTGCTGAACATATAGTTGATGAATTTCATTTCCCTTTTCTTCTATTTCTTCTTTGACTTTGTCCTTTTGTTCCATGATGTCACACATTCTAACTGGTTGAATTTCTTGTTCTCTTTTCAATATTTTGACTTCTTCATCAAGGGTAAGATTCTTTTTAAGTAGATCTTTGATTGCAACATCAGCTTCATCTAAAATTCCTTCTTGACAAATATCTTCAATTCTTTCTTCAATGTAGAGATTGTCATTGATTTGTGCTGCAAGATCTTTTCTTTTAGTGATAGAGAGAGTTTTTGATAAGAAAAATAGGTTTTGAAGGGATCCTAAAACCCTTTACAAATCAAGAAATTTTCAACAAAGCCCTAATCAAACAAAACATCAATCTTAAGGTGAAACAAGTCACCAAACAAGACATAGTGACCAGGGTGGCATCATAGATAACACAGTACTCTTCAGCCACACAAATAGGTTTTGAGCAGGCACTTGAAACCCTAAATGAAAGAACCACTAAAGGTGAAATAAGTCACCAAACAAAAGGTGACCTATGCGGCAACAGAAATAAAATAGAACACTACAACTACAAAATAAGTTTTGATCGAGATCCTGAAACCCCCTGATGAGACACACTACAAAGAACTATAGGCCAAAAGGCAATATAGAGACAACTGGCCAAAATTTGAGTATCAAAATTTTCCTTTAGAACCCTTCTTATTAGACCATAGTGCCATATCAAAAGTGAGATTGGATGGCTTGACCTTTTTTTCTTTTACTGTAGTCCATCCATCCTCCTCAAGGATAGAGAGAGTTGCTCCTTCATTTTCTTGAATTATTCCATGGCCAAAGAAAATCCAACTTTTTATTTTCAATGGCTTTCTGTAGTCTATATACTTCCATTATCTCCGATCTTTTCTCAAGCTACTAAACTTACAATGTGAGAACCAATTCTCTAATATCAATTATTGGAAGTGTAGTATAGACTGGGTGGCTGGGAGGTTGGGGTTTGTGAATTAAGAACCAATAAAACTTATAATTTAATTCACCAATTAAAAATTCACCATATAATATGATCTAATTACATGCATGAAAGACTGAAAGCAATATACCATTCATAACACTTGACACAATATTTGGTAACCAAGAAACCTTCCAAAATAGAAATTAAAACTGAGGTGAGAATGGTACCCACAAGCTTTATTACTACAGTATAAAGTTATCCTATTAAAGCTTACAATTGATCACTTTTGATGATTTTCCCTATTAGGAGCAATAAAGATTGTTAGGTCCACCTTGTAAAAGGATTTACAATATACAATGAAGCATGCACTTTGTTAGGAGATTTTTAAAAGACTGTAAGTCCACCTTGTTAAAAGATTTGGGTGATGCACCTATTAGGATAAATCAATGGATGATCTTTGATCTATAACTTGGTTTGCTAAATGAGATTCCTTTGAGTAACAATGATCAACTGGCTGTGATAGATAAGTCTCTACTTTTCCTTATACTTCCTTCTTAATTTACACTCATCTACTTCCTAATTGATATACTTCAATATATTCTCATTGGATATGAAAATATATATTACACACACACACAAACACACACACACACACACACACACACACACACACACACACACACACACACACACACACACACACACACACACACACACACACACACACACACACACACCCACACACACACACACACACACACATGCATATCAATAAGAAAAATTACCTTCTGGAGTTGGCTACAATACCAAATTCAAACAATCTTCACAAAGTCAGCTCACTACTATAACTAGAGTTTTGAAGATCACTCGGTTGATGTTCTAACACTCAACAAAACTTGTCACCACTTGAAAAACTCTAGCAGTCAGTTGATGTAAATGTTCATTCCATATTGATCACTTGGAGTAAAAAAAACTCAGTCATCGTTCGATGACTATGTTGGGACTAAAAATTGCATGCTTCATTTTTAGTCACATTTCGTGAATTTTGAGAAAATCAGGCCTATAAGCGCTTTGTGAAGCCTATGTACCCCGCTATTGAGTTAATGCATAAATGGTGTTTAATGTTTCTAACACCCTCCATTTAGCATATCCACATGTTCCATGAAGTCAAATCATCATTCTGAATCATTTGGCGAAGTCCCGTTTTAAGCTAGTGTCAAATTTGCATTTTCACTTGTGTCAAACAGTGACAAGAGGCTGTGTTTGCCAATGAATATCTCGTACCTAGAAATGTTTTGTGATTCACCACTTTGAGATTGTCTAGTGTCCATACCTAAGAACCTATGTTTCAGATTTTGAGTTGTTTCAAATCCGTTTGACTAGGTTTTGAACCCCTCAAACTTGGTCATTTGCTATTTTCACACATTTGCAAATTGCACACATTTCTGGGAAGCCCTATTTGACATGCTATAACTTTTGACTAGTTGACCAAAATGCTAAAATTCCTTTTGCGTTGCATTATAGATCTCAGAGACTTGTCATGTGTCAAGTTTTAGCTCTTGACGAATATGTTTGATCAATTTTCAAATGCGATTCCAAATGGAATTTCTAAAGTTTTACTGGTGTTAGTATTTGCAGATTGTTTGGTAGCCCTTTTCGTGATGTCATCACTTGAAACCCGTGATTGGTTGGATCAAATGGATTGTACCACTATGTTGTCCTCTGAAATTACTATAAGTGTGTTAGTATTCATGTCCTGATGAATTCATCTTCACACTTTTCCAAGGTCAATCCATTTGTAAAAATTGTTATATTGTCATTGTTTCCTATCCTGCAAATCCAAGTTGCCAATTTTAGATGCCTGCCAAATTTTTCTTGTGATTCATCATGAACCTAAATCATAGAGTTATACTCTCCTCATGAAAATCTACCAATGCCCCAAGTTTCAAAACTTCATGTGCCCATTTACCCAGTTTTCCAAGCCAAATCCAAACCCAGTTTGTGGTATTCTGGCATTTTTTTGTGCAAGTAATTCTGAAGGGGCGACTTTGATGGTTAATATCTTTTGACCCCAATTTTTTTGTGAGACGAGATCTGATAGGGTGCAAGAATGTGGAACAGAGAATCAATGCCTTAGGTTTCAAAGCTTGGTCAGCTGTTCGGGTCAATTTTTAAAGGTAGTCAACAAACCTCCTAGTACAAAATTGATAGTTTGCAAATTAGTAGTAAAATGAGTTTTAATTGATCAATGCAAGATCCAATTTGCTTTCAGTCAATTTGAGATAAGGAATAGATCAATCTGAGGTATCAATTGTTCGAAAACAAATTTTTTTTAGTTAGACCCACTTTGGGGCTTGACTAATTTCATCAGGTTTTTGGCACTTCAGAGGATTAATGATGTTTTAAAAGGACCGATTATAATGACGTGGATTTTCTAGTGTCTTGATGTATACTTATTGTCATAAAAAGAAAACAAAGCGATGTGTGGGGGTTATATATTTTGAATTTTAATACAAGCATAGTGAGGGGTTTAATGAAAAGCCAGAATCCAACACAATAGAGACACTTTGCAAAGAAACAAATGCATATTGTTTTGTGAAGATTATTGAGTGCACAATCACTTCCGAGCCAACTCAATTTTGTCTTGAAGGGGCTTCAGAGTTTGATAAATATAATATGCCTCAAGATATTTGGAGTGTTGCATCAGGTAATTCTCAGGAAATGCCAAACATGAATACTGTAGAGACCTTCCACAATGCCACTAAAAAGGGAGATTTTGATATCTCTAAACTTATGGAGAATGCTAGCAAAATTCCCATGCCATACTTGAAAGAGGTCATAGTCTAAGCCACACCTCAAATTGGAAAGGTAAGCTTGTGCAAATTAAAAAGGCTCATCTCCCTGTATAAGCAAGTTGGAGACCCACGACTTCTCCTTATGCAGCCCACGTGAAACAGTAAGAGGCCGGCAAGTTTTGAAGATCATGCTAGTCTGCAGGGGGCAACATCTATTAAATAGATGGCCATCAAAAATGATCCATGCCATCAGTTAAGCAACCTGCATAAAAGGAAGAAGGGAAGCAACATTGAAAGGAACTAATGCCTAGCGCCTCTATAGAGAAGATCGTCCATAATGAACAAAGCAACAGGGATACTCAAAAAGAGCAAGCCACCAAATAGAAAGACCAAGTCACCCATCAAAGTAGAAACTCATGCAAAACTAGAGGCATCAATAATCTTGCAAACAAAGAGAAAGGCAGATGATATGGCTGGGTTTAATGTGGATTGTTCAGAAAACATGAATAGGGCCAAAGAATGTAGTCTTTGTTGAACATTGATGCTAGTAGTAGCAAGGGCAACATTGAAAAATAAGCCACATGGAGGGAAACAAGCTAAGGTTTTATCCCATATTCTTTGTGGGAAGTTGTTTTTAGTTGTTTAAATATACACTTACACAAAGCTATGGTGTCTAATAAAGACACGAGCTTTTCAAAAGAAAGCCAACCTTGCACGTGGGGCCCCCCCACCCCCCGTTGACTTAGTCATGTGGACGCTAGCTGGCACGGTATGAAAGCAATATTTTCAACAAACCTGCACCTTTGATGACGTGGTGTTGGAAGGTAAAGCTTGAGAGATGTCGACACATGGCTCGATCTAATGACAGGTGAAAAATTGAAAAATCAACATGCTCGCTAGTTAAAAAATGCGAGAATGCGGATTTATGCCAAGTGGCACCACGGGTCCCGCAGATGATGAGATGACATTGCAAGGTAGGTTCAAGCGAGAAGTGACCAGATCGTGACACATGTCATGATCCGACGGTTGACGCTTCCCTGTAAAAACAAAGTGCGCACTGGATAAAAAATGCGAGAATGCAAATTTTTGACATGTAGCATGGGTCTCGGCGACGCTGATGTGGTGAGTGATGCAGAGGGATCATCAAAATAAATAGTGCCACATGGCACCAGTCAAATAGAGCGTTGACCACAGATTGAAAGGATGAGGAAAATGTTGAAGACTAAAAATTAAATATTTTAATAATTTTCTTAGTTTTAGTTGTAGGTCAGAGTTTTAAGTTCCAAAAGGGATTAATCTCTAAAGTTTTAACTTTAGAAATTTTTTAATTTTTCAAAAATTTAAAAAATCAAATATGCAGATTTGAGCATTTCTAGCAGAGGAAGACATTTTCAAACAGACTTTCAGGAGGTTTTTGAAATGCAAAATAGGCAATGTTATATATTGTCGGAATCGAGGGAAGACAAACTTTCTAATTTCAAAGTTAGTTTCTGCACAGGAAGCAATCAGTTCAAGTTACATGAGGATTTGTGTCAAGTACTTATCTTGCAACCGAATTCAGATGACAAAGTTCAAAATTGATTTCTAACATGGAAATGACCTGAATACGGTTAAAAGGTAGTGAAAATGAGGTTTGAGGAAATTTTGACTATTTTCAAATCAGTTGAATCTCAATTTCATCTATATTTCATTAAGGCAAATCAATTTTTTTGGTAAACAAGTTCTCATCATTAAGTAGGGGATATTTGCAAAATTAGTTACAATGTAATGATGAAACAGAAAATCAAATCAAATGGGTAAAAAGATGAAAGATGTTTTCAATTGCACAAGATGGGATTCCAAATGGAAACTTGTCGTCCTTAGTTTCAATCCAAGAATTCATCTCCTTGCTATATTATTCTTTCTTTTTTCCATTCGAGAGGTTCCAATCTTGAGTTCTCTCAGATCTGTGATACCATTCTTCAGCATATTTCTCATGTAATTAACAACAAGAAATAAGAATACAGATAGTTCTGATCTGTTAGGTGGCTTTGCATTTAAATTTCATGCATCTTATTGTAATTTGTTTCAAGGAAATGAATGATAAGGCATCAACAAGTCAATCTTCATTCTGATATCTTGTCTCCCATTCATGCTATTTGTGATCTTTGGTGTTTTTACTAATAGATTTGGCATCGATTTGCGATGGCTATGTGTCGCAATTACGACAGCAATGTGTCGCCACTGTGACAGACATAGACGTCGTAGTTATTTAGTCACAATTTACGACGTCTACCCTCACCATCGCAATTGCGATGCCTATCCGTCGCTATGCAGCCACCATGTTGTCCCGTTATTGTCGTCGCAATTCTTGTGTTTTTTGTCACAATTGCGACGGGATTTTCATCGCACCTACAGCTACCCCGTCACAATTGGAGGGTAGGTGTGACGGCAACTGCGTCACAATTCTCATGTTTTTTGTCGTAATTGCAACGCCAACCCCTCCAATTGCGACGGGGTTACTGTAGGTGCGATGAAAATGCCATCACAATTGCGACGGTAGAAGGAGTAAAAAAATAAATAAAAAATTTCGTGCTTTGAGCTAGTCTGATGATTTATAGATTTCACTAAAGTTGACACCTAGACGGTGCTCTTCTGACATAGAAGTTACTTCCAACATCCACGTAGCTGGATTATAACCTTCCTTGATCTATGGAACCCCCTCAATGGCCTACATGAATCATTTTCAATATTTGAAACATATATGATGATTGCAGCTAGTGCTTGACTCTTAAGCTCAACGTATTGAGAATGTTTGCTAAAAGCTTAGTGGTCAACACTATCCGGCATGATCAATTCCTTGTATATAAAATCAACTTCCTATTGGTTCTAGTATAATAAACTATGACTACTTACAACTCCAAAATTCAAAATGCTCATCAAAAGGTACCAAATTTAGATCTAAATCTCTCAACAGAATAAAACCGTAGTGGATGGCATCTTACCGAAAAATATTCTATAAGTTTGTTAGAATTGTGACCAAGTGGACCTGCATAGATAAGCTGACCTCCTCGCTTCATTAAGAATAGCTACAACATATTTCATTTAGCTTTAAGAAGATGCCAATTTCAAATGCTTCACAAAGCTATTTTAAGAAAACCAAATCTTTACCTCGTTAAATACCTCGAAGATATCAATACTAGGCTGATGGATTGTGCAAACAATAGTTCTCCCCGTGTCAACTATATTTCTTACTGTTCTCATAATTATAGCTGCTGCCCGAGCATCCAAGCCTAAAGTTAGCTCATCCATGAATATAATTGAAGGATTAGACACAAGCTCTACTACTATTGTTAACCGCTTACACTATTCAGTAGATAGGCCATTCAGTCCAGGAAGCCCAACCAAGGCACCTCTCAAAGAAGTGAGCTCCACAAGTTCCATTACTTCATCCACAAACATCTGAACATTGAATTTCACATTGTAATATTACATATATAATTAAATAGAATAAAAAAAAAAATAGAGCAATGAGGCTAGAGTAGGAATTTAGAATATTAAAAAACAAATAAAAAAGATGGTGCCAAAAGAATTCCAGATTAATATTCATCGGGAGTTCAATTTAGAAGGAGATTGTTACAGTGAATATTTTCGTAACACTTATCAAATCTTTGGTAGCCAGTAACCTCTTTGCACTGGACTTCAACTAGGTTGTTTATCCAGCAGTAGTGAGTCAAGGCATTAATAACGAGAAGTCAAATGGAGATCCTGATAGTAAATGCTCACAAGATCAAAACAGCTTTTGTGTATACACCAAATTTATGGTTGGCAATGAAACTAGGGCTAAGTTTGAGGCACCTACCAAGCTTCTGCATGCTCAATCTATCAAGTAGATGAGGACACTACCAATAATCTATTTCTCAATTGTAAGTGGACTGTTCAAATTTGGTGTCTACACAGCTACGATTCTCTATAGCCATGCTTGGATTGATGATCCAGATATCAAGAGATTTAAATTTAATTGTGTTATATCCATAGTATAAATACGGTTAATAAATCAGAGGTAAGCATTAATTAGAGAGAGATGCCTATGTTCCAATTATGACAATACAAGGAAGCAAGTGGGGAAATGATTATGAACCATCTTCCCCAGTGAGTGATTTGAACTGCTCTCACAACTCCTAAGTTGCCAAATTGGAATCATAATTGGGAATGGGTAGTTGCATACAACATACCAATACAACAATGTTTTTTGGGGCTGGGTAGCTCCATACAAAAAAAAAAAACAAAAAAGTTACATTAATTTATTTCATTAAGTATCCTATACAACTAAATAGTAAATATACGCAGTTAACAATACTTAATCATACTATAAAATAATATGTACATAAATTGTAAGACTAAAATATCCAAGGTAACATATTTATGCAATTTGGTTACTTCAGGAAAAGATGGTGACTTATTTCAATTTGGAATATGTATCAAGTCTCAAGTCTATCTGTGATATCTTATTGAGAACAAAAATATCTATCTTGTGCAGCTTTATGCCATATCCTATTAACACATGAGGTTGTTTCCAGTGTTCTTGCATCCATGTATCGGTGTAATTGGGAGCCTCCGACATGACTTCAGGGAGATCAAAATTAAAGCATTTGATATTGGGGAAAGAGCAGGAAATAACAGATCTTGCACTTTGAGTGCATTTTACATCATTTAGGGGCTTTAATAGCCTATTACATCATGTAAACACTACCATCCACCCATAACTCTTCCTAGGACACCCTAGGACTTCAAATGACCCCTTACATCATATAGAGTCCCTATTTGTGCCAATTTGAGCTTCACACATCTTATTGAGCTTCACTTTGTTTCGAGAATAGTTTAATATTCTCTACTAAATAGGGCCAACCACGTGAAGGTGGAAGCTCATTTGGCCCCAGCCCCCTCCCCCTAACATCACTCTACATTCCCCGTTAACATCTAACATTCATTCATTCTTTCAACCATTAATAAAATGTAACATTCAATCAATATCACATGATAACATTCATTCAATATCACATGATAACATTCATTAACACATTAGATTCATTAACATGCAACATTCATCGATATTTTGCATTAACACATAATTCATGAACATTCATTAGCACATAATTAAATACATTGAGACATAAAATACAGTCATTATCAATTAAGGTATGTAGTGACAATCATTTCTTTTTTTTTCTTTCTATTTCTTTTTTCTATGTAAGCTCTAAGAGGAGCATCAGTGTCATCATCAATTCCCCCCTCATCAATTTTTCTATTCTCTGTTCTTGATGATCTCAAATTCCTATGCTGTTGCAAAGGGGGGTCCTCTGCAATAACAAATAAAAGAGTTAAATTAAAAATAATTTATTATAATTGTTACAAGTATTTAATTATTTTAAATAACATAACTGTGTCTCTTTACCTGATCTGACCACATCATTTTGTCTGGACTCAATGTCAACACGGTCATGAACATCGACCCCTCGATCCTCTACAACTGCTATACAAAATGTTACGTTAATCCAAACACCAATTGTAATTACATATAAAAAATTTAATAGCAAATGTATACCTCCACCACTGGGATACACATCATGCGAACCTTCGACATCCACAGATTGTGTAGAAGGATTGTCAGGCTGCATTCCAACATCCTACGCATTGTTATCATTGCTTGCTTAAAACAGATATACTCACTTTATATTGGAACTTAACATCAAATAGACTAATTGGTAAAGTATTCAATTTGAAATAAATTTCATTTAGCTTATTTACCTGTGGCTGAGATGCATCAGTATTAGAACCTTCCACACTAATTTCAGCTCGTAGCCATTCAGCCACGGCTCTATAGCCTTGTTGGAAGCCAATTCTCTTATCATCTTCTACGAGGCATCTCTTGAACTCTGAGCCCTGCATTTTTGCGTGGTATGGTGAATTTTACTTGCATTGTTTCATCAACCAATGGAGGGTAGTTAAAATATCAACAAAAAATCATCTATATCCATCACAATATAATAGGACAAAAATCGAGCAGTTTTGATGGAGCAATCTACTATATAAATGTTGTGTGTTTGTATGCTTTGCTTGTACCAACATATTTTCTCCAAATTCTTAAGTTGGGTAAGAGTTAGTTCAGCTCTTTGGAAATAAAAATGGCTGCAAGTGTTGCTGCATTCCCTCATTCTTTCAATCACTACCTTTATTCTCAACTATTGGAGGAAAATTCAGTCAAGGGTGAGATTTTAAATAATGTCATATTAGTGAATCACAAGTTTTCTTCACTAATCTAGATTGCAGAGTCTTGACTTAAATTGTTGAATTGTTTATATTGAATATGAAAATCCACTACTGTTATTATATTCTATTGACCTATTTATAATTGATGAGATAAATAAGGGAGTCCTAGAATTTCCCTTCACATTATATAAAAAATTTGATACAATTTTTCATTTACTAATACTTACAACTCTTGCTTGAAGTTTCGAAAAACCACCAGAGCTGAGCTTGTGTGTCTCGTGCTTTTCTAGTCTTGCCTTTGTTGCCTTTGATGTGTCAGGCAATCTATGAAAAGTTTGAAATATGTTAGATAGTATAAATATGGAGGTTAATTAGTATATAATTAGATTCTCAACAGTATCACATACCTTGCTGTACTCTCCACTGGTGTAATATTATTTTTCTTGTTAGCTTTATACTTTCCATCCAAAATCAGAGCCTGCCACTCAACCTCAAGAACATAGGGCAGACGCTCGTACCTGGGGTTATCCCGTAAATTTTTTCTATACTGGTTCCTAATATACTTCAAACATAAACCAACTTTTTCAAGGAGCTTGTTTCTCTCGAATGCACGAGGTCCAAAGAATTGGGTCATGCTCTCTATAAGATCATCCTTCAATAGTTTGCGTTGCTGATTCCACCTTTTAAGTAAAAAAAAAATGTTAGACTCATAAATGAAGTGAAGCTACCTTTAATATAGTTCAAGAAATGGACGAAAAGGAAAACTATTATAGCAATGATATGAAATCAAAATAGTGGTTTGGGGTTTTAGTTAGGATATGATGTTCCACCAGGTATGCATGGTGGGCCCAAATATTCGCAAACACTCATCACCAAGTTTTCTCCAAAAAAGATCATTCCCTACAAAACAATCATGGGATCATTAGTCGATGAAGAGTGATCAAAAAATAAATTACTATTATATCACTATAGAATAATAATAACTTTAAAGTACCTGGAACTTTGGCTACTTTTAATGGAATGCCTTCATCGTCGCTGATGATCAATGTGACATCCTTCACCGTTCTCGTACTAGGAACATAGGAACATCCAAGAAATGATGTTGCAGGTCCTATTGCAAAAAGTTTCATAAGTCTTTATCATGATCGAAGTATAAAGGAACAAATGATAATTGATGTTATAAAGTTGTAAAAAAGAAACTATTTGTTGCTGTCATAAGAGATAAAAAGAGGGATTTGTGTACTAGCAGATGGTGCAACAGTCGATGCATGTAAGCTGTGTGTTGTTGTCTCAGCATTCGAAAAGAGATTTGTGTTTGTCCTGGATGGAGGCAGTGTCATCGGAGGATTCAATTGATGTGAAGCTGAAGAATAAAATTGTTAGAGCATGCATAAATATAGAATGCGTGGACTACCATGGATAAGATTGTTAGAGCATTAAAAAAAATGATTGTTCGAGCATGTATTGTCAATGATTATGATCATTCCTATATATATTTAGTGGAAAACAAAAGTGGCGAATGGAACATGCAATCTACCTGAACCACCTGCAACACCCTCATCATGGGAACGGGGCTCGAAATCAAGCAAAAAACTCTGTAAAGACAACGCATCCATATTTTAATTAATGCCATAAAAGAGCATAACATAAAAACCATTATTGAACTCTTGTTATAATTAAAAATTTCATTAATAATTACTTTTAAGGACTCAGAGGTGTGCAACAATTCAGATGCCCTATCTTTTATTTGTTGAGTCATAGGCTTTATGGTTGCCAAATGTAGAATTTCTTTGCTAATTTTCTTTAAATTAATATTAATCGAACCGATCGAGTCATCGGTCTCTGCTAAATCGATATAGAAAGGGTCCTCCTTAGGGGGGGCCTGCTGAGGGACTGCAGGTTCCTTTCCCTCCCTCCAACCACTAGCCCTCTATGACAACAATAGTATTAGTATTATCAAAATTACTCCAAAACAATAAAGAAAACAACATTAAAAAAATAACATTTTGCTTCTATCTAGTTTGCAGAATTACAAATGAGTTTTACTTGCTCATGTGTAGATGAGCCGGGAGCATCGTCAGCATCCCCTCCAGGCGGTTGCTCCATATTGTGCCCTTGTGTCAAAGATGAAGTATAAAAATGTTAGCCAAAAATTTATTGACTAAATGGTATGTTGGAGTCATTGATTAGAAGTTGGTTTAATAGTATGTACCACCCCCATGATAGTAGCCTCGTTTGTATCTATGCGGTTCAAATTGTAATCAATAAGAAGCTCTTCCCCTACACGTATTGATTTTATCACACAGATGAATACACGATTTCCCTCACGCGCCTCAAATATGCAATTGGGTTGCTTTATAGTTGACCCAGGTCGTGTACTATTTATAAAACCCGCAATATTCCCTGTTGCTTTTGGCCTTCCATCAATGTATATAGCCACACTTTTACTTTGATTATTGTCTTGTTGTTGTATATAATTTTCCTAGAGGGCATACCTACGCATACTTTTTTTATATTTAACAATATGCATCCAACTTTTGTAATCGTAACATGGTCCAACATACTCCATCAATTTAGAAACTTTGTTGTAAGACACCTTTATGCTGTCCATAGAAAATAGGCCCAAACCATGTAGTGATGATGGTGCTATGCGATATATCCTCTCGTTAACAAAAAAATTAGTGTTTATTGGAGGAAGTTCCTTGGGTACCCAATGTTTTTGTAGATGTTGGTACCTCAAGGGCACCTCGATGTCACCTTCTGTCTCATCATCATAAGAACATGACCCCCCTTGAGTAAGGAAAAATTTCATGCATTTATTGAATTTCCTTCTAGTCCTTTGACCTCTAGTTAATCTCCCTGTTCTAGATAAACTGCATGTCTCACTTTCCTCTTCTATTCCTATATTTCCCTCACTCGAGGAAGACACTTCTGACAAATATCTATTCGCTGGTACCTGCAAATGGGAGATATCTTAGAAGACATCAATCTTACTATTGATAAGTGTATTAAATAGACTGTCTATAAGGAGTATTGACTTATACCTATCGATCCATGAGACTGTGTGGGATGCTCCTGAAAGGGGTTCAATTTCTTGTAAATGTAATTCAATTATTGTGAGCATAATCACATCATAATCATAATCACATCCATCATTAGCATCACATAAAAATTAAAAACATTAAAAGGTACACAATAAAACACTTAAATCAGGCTCACATTATAAGCCTACTAGGGAAGTAGGCCTAGTGAAGGGCTGAAACTGGGTTTTTGTATCAGCTGATGAGTTGAGGGCCTTGTCACCTTGGGGACATGCTATTTGAAGTTGTTTGATGTGTGTGGAGGTGGAGGAAACACCTAGACTAAAGCCACTTTCATAACATTTTGAAATTCAGTTAGATATTTTATATTAATTAAGATAACTGTAATTTCTTCCAAAACCCATTATAATAATTTTAAAATGGATTAGTAGTATTCTATTTGTAGTTGAAACTTGTAGCTTTTAAATAGATAATGAATAAACTATGTAACCATATATATAAGACAAATATATTTCTAGCAAGAAATGAATACTAAATAGATTAAGGATTGATGGCATACCTCTAAATTCCATCATCATCATCCTCATCATCGTCATCATCATCATCATGATCATCATCGTCCTCATCATCATCGTCGTCATCATCATCATCATCCTCCTCACCATCATCATCGTCGTCATAATCATCAACATCATCATCAAAATCAACATCAACATCATCTTCATCATCATCATCAGTAGCAGCATCATCGTCATCATCTTCTTCTTCTTCTTCATGAAAATTTTTGTCAGGAACATCATCCAATAACTGTCGATCATGATCACCATCTACATCATCTTCTACTTCTTCGGTATCTTCTTCTTCCATCGCATTATACTTTATTGGCCTTCCTCTCGGTTCATGTCTAACAACAAATGACCAACCCGGTTTATGTGGAACCTCTGAGTAAAATACTTGCTCACATTGGCTTGGAAGAACATAAGGCTCATCCCCAACTGACTCAAATGACCTTGTATTAACCATTGTAAATCCATTACCATGTTCAATAATAGTTCTATCAGGATCATTTGGATTAAGTCGTAGCCTGTACCATTTGACAACGAAGAGTACTAATTTGAAGGAACTAAAGTCACACTCAATTATCTCATCCAAAATGCCATAGTATCGATTTTTAGAATCTTGAGGATGTAAGTCATTTCTAGATGAAATATTAGTCACTTGAAAGACTGCAGTTATTCCTAAATCACAAGTTTTCTTTGTGTCATCCAACAATTTGACGCGAAATTTTTGACCATTATAGAACATAGCCTTGTGGTGTTTAACCTGCAATAATATGTGAAACATATCAAAATTATTGTATCGTGAGTTGATAAACATATGGGTGATTAATAAATTTGTACGTACCTAGAAATCTCTTGAACCACATGCTAAATCTATTTCCCTTTGCGTAACATTGGAATCTCCATTATGATGAGCTTCTTTAACCAATGAAGATACACCTTCCCATGTTAATGTGCGACCAAAATTTTGACATCATTCAATCCATACTGTCATCCAATCAAGATTGTTTGCAATATACAAATGTAGTGCATCCCACTCTCGAGCACCTGTACAAAAAAAAAAAAATAGACAACTTACAACCGATTTATTTTGAAGATTAAGAAATAATTTATTACAATAACATCTTATAATTTATTACCTCTCACTTTCCTCAATGTACCTTTCCCCATCAAGTACTCCCCTTCTAATTTTTTAAAAGGCTCGAGATCCCAAATGTGATCTACATGGATATTTGATGCAAACTTAGGAAGATATTCAGTAATGTACACCATAGTCTGGTATACCATATATCCCTCTACCATAGAACCCTCAGGATGTGCTCTTTTTCGAACCAAAGCCTGCAAAGATTTCAAATGCATCCACATTGACCTAGTGTGTACAGGTCCACACAATTCAATCTCCTCAACTAGGTGTATGAGGTAGTGTTCCTATGCATTGAAAAAAGTTTAAGGTAGACACTTTTGCATTTCACACAGTAAATGAGGAATTCTTCTCTTCCAATAGTTTATATCTTCTTTATGGATTTCTTTAGATGACAACCACCTACATTAAGAGATTCAAGTCACAAAAAATATATAGATATGAGACTTTACAAAATAATATACAATAGATTACATAGCAAGAAAAAAAATCATGAATATAATAAATATATACAACAAATTGAACAGATATTACTGCTTACCTCATATATTTTCCAAGATCTTATATCACTTGTTTGATGTTATTGTTGAAGTGCTCTGGGAGAGATAGAGGAAGCACGTACTGTAGTAATTATAAACCAATCATTTCATTGTTTTCTAACATAACATAACGAATAATTCACGTAGTTTATGAATATATTGTAAATACAGAAGAACATAACTTACCTTGACGAAAGTATGCCAATCATGTGTTTTGAGCCTTGGCCCAAATTCACTTATTTTTGATATGAGATTGTTTATGTTCGCAGCAAATCCTGTGGGAAATCAAATTTTTCATATGACTTCTTTTATGGCATCACTTTGCTGCTTCGTTAATAACCATGGAAGGGCACTTATATTAATCTGATCTCTATTGCTATTTGAGTGAATGAAATTTTTCAATGCAATATGATTGGATTCATGTATGTCATTACAAATTTTGACAATTTTTTCTTTGTCACGCCTTCCATCCAATATTTTCCACAATGTCTCTGTTATATTCTTTCCAATATGCATAGTATCAAACAAATGTACAATTTGTAAGTGCTCGTAGTAGGGCAACCTACTAAATTGTCTAGGATAGCTTTTTAGTCCCTTTGGAAGGTTGTCAGTATTGCCTTGACGACCTTCATGGTCATCAATTACACAATTAGTCAACAAAAATCACAATAGAAATATATAAATTAAAAACATAAACCATTAGGTGGAACGACATTACCTCGACGATTAATTCTATTATATTCCAACTTCGATAGGCAAGGTGTCATTCTTCGTGGCTTTGATGTAGTCTCTTCTTTTCCATTGAAAAGATGTTTTTTTGTACTTCGATACTTATTATTCTTTTGGAGGAAGTGTCTACACTCATCAAACACCTGCTTTCCTAAACTTTTTGAATGATGAGATTTCATCTTTGGACCACAAACTGGACATGCAAATTTTCCCTTTGTTTGAAGACCTACAAGATAATGATGTAATTGGATTATTGAATATGTTGATTTTTATAATTATAATTATTGTGCGCAACTTGAATTCACTATAACATACCACAAAAATGTGTTAGCCCTAGGGCATCATGTATTGTCCATGCGAGTATTGCATGGAATTGAAATTGTCTTTGTTGTATTGGTATAGACATGTCATACATAGTGACACCATTCTATAACTCCACCAACTCATCGATAAGAGGCTCAATATATACATTCATATCTTTTACTTGATATTTACCTACTTGAATGAACAGTAACATTACATAGTTATTGTGACCATTTTACTGCAAGATTTGTAAGTACGTGTAAATTAATAACTATCAAATGATAAGATACCTATAACAATCATTGCCAACATAATGTGCTCCCTCTTTATTGACATCCACGGAGGAATGTTATTGTTGATAACAAAAATAGGCCACACCGAGTAAACAGATCTCATCTCTCCAAATGGATTGACACCGTCTGCTGCCAATGAAAGCCTGAGATTACGAGGTTCTTCTTTGAAGTGTTGCCACTTTTCCTCTATGTGCATAAATGCCAAACCATCCGCAGGGATTCAAATAATGTCATTTTGACTTCTATTGCGTGCATGATAATCCATAAATTGAGCCAAGCTACTACACCTGAATAATTGTCGCATCCGTGGAATAATGGAGATGTAACAAAGAACCTTTTGAGGCACCTTTTTTGTTAGTCGATATGTTCGATATCTACTCATATGACATACAGGGCATTGTGTTGCAAATTCATGTTCTTTATAATATATAATATGATCATTGGGACAAGCATGTATTGCTTCATACTCCATTCCAATATCTTTCATAACAACAGTTAATTCTCGATATGAGCGAGGTAGAATATTTGATGATGGTAACAGAAACTCGCCTATCAATCTACAAAAAAAAAAAAAAAGTTGTTAATATAAACAATATTAGTGGTACATTATTCACCCTTTATTAACTATAAAGACATATATGATATACCTTAACATACGTGACATTGTTATGTTGGATAAACCATTCATAACCTTCAAGTTCAACAACAACAATGCATCAGAGAGAAGAGTTGTTTGGGAGTCTTTGTATAGGGGCTCGTATGCCTTCTGAAGTAGAGGTACATCGAGGCTATCATCATCATCATGATCAGATACGCTTGGACTAGATGTGTCATGGATCAATGTATTTATACCATCCTCTTCAATTGTGTTTTCTAGCGCATGATCATCATCTTCCATGGGATCATTATCTTCACCTTCGATATTTGCACCTCCATGTTCGTCCACTTCAAAAACCATATTCTTCGGATTGTTGTGGTTCATATCATGTACTTCCTTGGGAAGATCAAGCTATATAAAATTGATTAACATAAATAAACCATGATCATCAACTCATCATCAAGTGATTTCATATGTATATAAATTGTTAAAATGATATAATGAATGACTTACCAGTGGATGATAGTCATGCCCCCCTTCAATGTGACCATTCTCCCTACAATGTCTCTTAACTGTTTTGATTAGCAGTTTTCTACGGTTTAAGCCCTTACAAATATTGCAAGGACAATAAAATTTTCCATCACCTTTTCTTTTCAAGTTAGACCACAATCTAGCGATTGTCTCCCTGTTTTGTTCTTCACTTATATTATTTGACATGATCGTTCTTTGCAGGAAGCAAAAATCGGGCTATGAAAACTTCGGTCTACTGCAACTTTCAAAAACTAAGCAAAACTGTCGAACGTACACAAATCTTCTTAGACCTAGATAAATACTTTAATATTTTAAAAATACTTTCTTTGACTTTATTCCTAAGATTATTTGTAAAACTTTGACCAACGGCCTGAAGGTCTTATTTCAAGAGACCTTACAACATTAAGCCACTAAAAGCAATTTCGAAACATATAAGCTAAAATTCTAGTTAAAATATACATTAGAATAAAAAAAAAACAATTTTCATACCCGAGCGCGCGGCTATAACTCGTGCAATAGCCTTCTTGCTTAGCTATAGAAGCTCTCCAGCAATCAAATTATACAAGCTACAAGGCCTAACAAAAATTTCAAAACATATAAGCTACAAGTCTAGTTAAAATATGCATTAGATTAAAAAATATACAATTTTCATACCCAAACGCGTGGCTATAACTCATGCAACGACCTTCTTGCTTAGTTGTAGAAGCTCTCCAGCAATCAAATCATACAAGCTACAAGGCCTAACAAAAATTTCAAAACATATAAGCTACAAGGCAAGACATATTACATGACATGGCAAAAGGAACAAAATTTACAAGCTTTAGCAAGAAATATTAAATGACAACATAGTGCTAGAGAGATCACAATTATATGAGTCAAATATAGTCATGAAAAAGCACATAAATTAGTTATTATATGCAATTAAAAGATATAAAGTTAGATAGGGACATCCATAGGGCATATTGAAGAAATGATATGGTCATATAGATTTCATATGGGATTTTGAAGATGATAGTGTTCTAAGGCAAAGAATCCATTCATATAACCATAATGACATTAAATGTTTAAGCATGGACAATCATCAAATACCAAAATAGAGCAGCAATAAAACATTAGCAATAGTATTTACTTGAAAGTTTCTAAAGCCTTTTCAAAAAATCCATTTTGTTCTTTTAACTCTTAAATCATTTGCTTTCATTTCTGTCATGATACAATAGCAAGCAATGTTATTCAGAATTAGATTCAACAAACCTTAGCAGTGTAAATAGCCATCTCCTCTAAACTGGACTCCAGACATGAGGGGGCATTCACATACTCTTCCCCTAAAGGTATCCTGAAGAACAAAAGCCACTATTCTTGAGTTTGTGAATTGCACCTCGAGATGAATGAAGCTTAAAAGGAATGAAAATCATTTTCATACATTTAAATCAGGATGTAATATTTATTCATAAGTATATACCTTGCAAGCACTTATAATTGTTGTTATATGTGTTGCAGGAAAAGAAGAAGTTTCAAGATAAGTTTACATTGTTGTTATATGTGTTGCAGGCAAAGAAGAACTTTACATTGCTTTAACTTTCCATTGATGAGAATCATCTAACACTTTTAGCATAATTTTTTGAAAAGGATGGAGACATGGTTCATGTAGCTAAGGAAGGCATTCTACATCAATTCGAGGTGATGGTAGGTTGATAGGAGTCAAGATGCTGAAAAGTTGTAAAGTTGTCATTTTAACTTCAACATTTGGGAAAGATTTTACAAAATCTCCAAAGGTGGTTATGGGTCAGTTCCAATAGTTGGAACATGGCATATGGAGATATATAAGGCCATCCAAGGCCTGGTGTATGTATTGGTCGAGGTTTTTCTCAAACCTTAATAGCAAGCAATAACATTTACACTGCAATTTTGTCACAGTTTGGCTTGCAACTCGAGAAACTACCTTAATATGAATTGAAATTCACAATTTCTTGTTATTCTTAGTTATTTTTCTTTGATTCCTTGCTCTATATGTTTTGGTAGATCTTTGTGAATAGTTTGGCACAGTGTAATAAAATTCCAAACCCACTGGCCTGTTCACTGCCAGAACTAGGGTTTCTTGAATAAACATGCCATTTTCTTGAACTCCCACAGTGTTTCACAGCCTTTTGAGGGCATTCAATGTATAGTGTATTATATCTTTTTTGGGTTGAAAAAATGCAGTTTGCTATTTTTCATGTCTTGCCCTAGGCGGGCCATTATACTGTGGAGCATAGGTATATACCTGTATGTTCTATAAGCCTGTATTGTTTGTGGCCAATTGTATTTGAATTCATGAATCTATGATATTGCTGTCAGTGTTATAGTTTCAGTCAGATCAGTAATGGATTAATATAGAATTAATCTTGAATTCTATATGAACTATATTGGTTATTATTTGGAATGGATATGAGTTTGAATATATATTTGTATATTTAATATATATGTGGAAATAATAAATATACTGGTGTAAGAGCACCTCAAACACTCAAGTCAGGCTTAAGGATCATGAAGACCTTCAAAACTCTCCAAGAAAATTAGAGGTGTGGAATGTATAAGTGAAGTCCAAGGATCAGTTGGAAGAACCTAGCATCGATCATGACCTTCAAGAAGTACACTACATTGGCATATTTACAAGGTCCTTAAAGGAGTACTCTTCATTGTGTAATGTTGGTCACATCCACAAAGGACTAAGTATTGGGATGTAATGTTTAATAATGTTTGATAAGTCTAGGTTGGGTAGGAGGTAATCCCAAGACATTGAAATTAAGGGTGAATATTCAAATAAAACCTTTTGTTAGTTAAATATTCAAATATTTAAACGTAAACGGCTAGTTTGGGATTGGAGTGAAGTTAGAGTTTAGTTGTGCTTTGTTTAATGAATTATTCTCAATTCAATGACAAGTTGGTTGAGATAGTTTCTTAACTTATTTAATCTTGTGGAGTCTCTATTATGCGATAATGAATGAGACTAGTGTGCGGGTTTGTAACATTGGTGAATAAAAGAACTCTGAGATTTCTACTATTCTTCAGTTTTTGGAAGTCTTTATTGATTCATTGGAGTTCATAGGATTTGACAAGAGTTTCTTTAACTATTGCAGTTAGTAGTTGATGAATTCCATATTATTTTGAATTCACTGCTGCGGTGCCTGTTGAAGTAGTAGTAATTTTCTTTAACCATTTTTTTACCACAGTCAGGTTTTAAGAGAAATTGTAATCATTCCATGAATATGTAGGCCTGATATTCATGGAATGAGTCAATTTAACATGTATTATATAATATTGACCATGCATATGCAGAATTCATTGGGACAGAGGTGATCATTGTTGAGAACAGTCCGACCATGTGCTGTAAAGGTGTGACAAAGTGTAGCAGTGGCTAATCTGCCAAGCAAAGGAGATAGGTGGTGATTGGGAATATTATGTGATGTCCAGTAGATGGTGAATGCATCTTTAATTGGTTACAAGAGTATGTGCAGACAAGAGATCAAGGAGGCCCTAAAATAGGGGTTTGGAGTCCAGATTTGGGGATTTGGGTGTTGTAGAATTCTTGGGGCTAATTCCTTTTGGAATTGACCATTTGATAGTATAAGTAGGCATTTTCCAAGAGTTGAAGGTGTTAGGAAGTGTCTTACATATAGTTCCTTTGTTAATTTGGTGAATTTATGCAATTAAAATAGAGCATCTGCCATAGAAATATTTTGGTGTTGGCCCAAAATAGTCATACAAAGGTTTTTGGGCTACTAGGCTACCAGTCAGGTCTCTAGGATAGATTAAAGGAGATTGTATAATCAGTAATCCAAAAAACTCAGAAATAATAAACAAATTTATCACATTTACATGTACATACTAGACATTGGCAGTGAGATCCTTCTTCCTGCTAATCACCCTTCCTTCAACCAGTTGCTCCCATTTGATAAAACATCCACGTAGGTTGCAAACGGTGCCCTGCCTTGAAAAAATGCAGCCTCAAAGTGTGCAAAATGCCAGTGCCTTAAAATCTTTTTGAGTCATTGGGACTCACCTGTGAATGGAGATCTCAAGTTTCCACCCAAACATAGAGAATAGAATGGGTCATTGCATTCAAAAAATGAACTCCATGGAACTAGTTTTAAGGATGCTTGATGCAAATGAGTTCTAAAATTCTCCCGCGCGCGCCTTTCAGAAGAACCCTGTGTCGCGAAATTTCATTCAAATGAGGGTTTTTGGATTTTTTTTTTCTCTTATATCCCACTGGCATCGCAATTGCGATGCCTGCCGTCGCAATTGCGACGCCATCGGGCTAAAATTGAAAAAAAAAAGCCAAAACCACATTATCTTTTCTTGCAGTCACAAATTAACGTCGCAAATTGACCCCTAATGTATTAGTGTTTTTAAACAAAGAATATGAAACTTAGTTGCAACCTATTGGTTGTATATGTTGATTTATTTTGCTTATGACTCAAAGAGTTATGTAAATGCTTGATTCATCATCATAGGAGTACAGATTTCATGAAGGGATAAGTCAAGTATGAGGTTCACAAGAATGCAGATGTCTAATTCACAAAGTGGATAGATAGATCAGGAAGTCCTGATGTATGGCATATGTTAGTGACTTTCAGGGATGTGTGTTAGGGTTTTGTGTGAATCGCCCAATAGATAAGGCACTGTTCATTTTGAAGGACCATAAGGTTGTGTTGTTCATATAATGTTTTGTTGATATCAACATCAATAATCAAACATTTTTCCCCTTTTCATGTTGAAGAGCTATAATAGAATGCCCTCACTTAGCTTGTGAGATTCCTAGATCTGCATTTAGCTACTGTAGATTAATGATTATTTCATGAGTTATTAGGAGAAATAAGGGTTTTATCTACTTCATATTAGATTCAATGTGTGCTTTGATAACTGGTACCATATAAAGAATCTATAGGTCCACCCGCCTAGGTTTTGCAGAGCCTGAAGAAGAAGAAGGGTCAAGCCTTATAGTTGGTCTGGTGTTTGAATGGGCATGTTGAAAATGGGAGTTAGCTACCCCTAGATGCATTTTGTTCTCATCAGTGTAATTGAAAACTAGTAACATTTTCAAACACCAACAGACTATATTGAAGAATTTGGTAGACTCAGTTGACATTGAATGACTCAGTCAACACTACCTTTATTCACTTTGTTAACACACTATAATTTGGTAGCAATCGAATACTCGGTAGACACCATAGAGCTCAGTTAAAACTAAATCTTCATTTCTTACATTAAAGAGCTTGGTAGCAATTGATATGCTTAGCTTACACTGCATTTTATATCATATGCTTAGTAGACATTGTGAAGCTTAGGAGGCTCTTCTTTATACATGTGGAACTAGGTTGCAATGAAAGCAACTGAGTAAGTGTAAACTCACTAATAGAAAAAATATTTGACCTTAATGTCAACAATTACATTCTCAAAATCTTGTCCTAATTGAGTAATATACTCATTTATCTATCTTGTCACTTTTTTTGTCTTAGTCCCATACAACATCACCAATACTAGGAAAATAATTTTGTATATAAATGAAATTACACATTATTAGGGAACCAAACCGACACATTGAATTTTTTTCTTTTCTTATAGATGTCAAATTCTTTGTAAGTTATAGTCTTTGTAGCTCGGCAAGATCATAATCATAATATTTCATTACAATCTTCCATGCTTGATCCATAGTCATAGAAGGCACACTGTTCGATCTACTCAGCTGATAGAATTTGTGAGCTATAACCCTCACTACAAATTCAATTAGTGGATCAAAGATGTTTGTAATGGACAAACCACATCCATTCTACTTGGCTCTTGTGCTTACCACAGTTTCTTCATGACTGAGGCTTCACATTGTTTTGTTCCTATCTAGGGTTGGATAGCTTGTAACCCTATGAATAATTTTCTTCATGATCTCCACTGGCCCATTGTGTAGCCAATATTTCATGTCATGGATTCTACTCAAAACAACTTTAATCCATTCAACGTTTAAATTCTTTGGGAATTATAGGAAAAGTTAACCCTTTCCTCTCAACAATTTGAAATTTTTCCTTTAGGATTCCTTCATTGCATAACTTCTCATAAGATTCTCCAATTTCATAATCTCCTACTTCTCCTATTTTACACATATAATAGATTTTGAAATCATGGATCATAAAGAATTTAGGTGGTATCAAGGATAGCTTACTCATTGAGTCACCTTCATAGCAATCTCTAGAATAACAAGAAACTTTGGTGGAGGAAAAGTTTCATTCTTCACTAGTTAGATTCTACTAACCTCTTGACTCATTCTAGTGGTTGATGAAGCTACCATGATCATAGTTAGGGTTTTAAATTCTTTCTTCTCTAGATACTCTGCATAGTTCAAATCTAGACTAGTTCAAGCTTCTTGATCAAATCACTCTTGAAATCTTTGCTAGTCACCAAAATTGCCAAATCGCTCTATTCTCTCAAAAATCTGAATGAAATGTATGTAATAATGTCTTCAAAATTCATTATATATCTTCTTTTGATCAATTTAGGGTCTCCATTAATGTTTTGCTCTTAAGTGAGTGGAAGCCAGTTGTCTTGGTCAATGTTGATGCCTTTCAACTAGGTCTTTGTGTTACAACTCAATATCTTCCATATTACTCAATCTCTATCATTCTGTTCAGTCCCCATCATTCCTCTTCTAAAGTTCTTATTCTACTTTGCAATGCTCAATCAACATAGGAAATTATTATTGACACTCGACAACCTTTCACAAATTTATTTTTATGCATCTTTACATATATAGATATGAACTTTTGGCACATTTTCATGTAAGGAACTGATGTATGATATGTTAGAATCATATAATCATGTAAGCATATAACCATATAATCATATAATCATATATTCACTACTATAGTAATAAAGTGTATCCAATGAAGGTTACAATTTTTTGACCATGCAACATGATCTACCCTATGAAAGGTCTACCTTGTTAAAGGTTTACAAATATTGTTAGGTCTCACCTTGTTAGAGGATTTCAACACCCTATTAGAAGTGTGCCTTGATAGAGGTCTTCAACTTACAATTGAGTAAGCACCCTGTTAGAGGATTTCATAAGGCCTGTTAGGACTAACCTGTTAAGAGATTTCACTGAAATCACATGTTAAAATATCTCAACATAGATCATGTGGTTGGCAATTGCTTTCTTGATAATAGATGACATATACATAATGTCTTATTGATCCTTCATGATTAGATTTCTCAATGATGTATCCTTTGCTCTGTCCTTTGTTCTTTTCTAATTGATTATGCAATTCACTCTCTCTTCATAACTTCTAAGTCACCTTGAATGCTCTGCACACAAAATATCTTGTTTTCTCATTCAATTCCTTCCACATTCACTTTCCTCTATCATAAAGAGTTTAGGGCTTTTTCCTCCTTAAGAAGACTTAGGTGGCTTAGGGTTAGGTATGAATCTACAACTAAGATTCACCTATTTTTTCATTTAATCCTACCCATTTTCCAATTGGCTACATGTAATTGCATAGGGAATCCAAATAAAGATTCATCCTTATGTCCAAAATATTGAAATCTATCTTTAAGTCATCTCAAAAATGGTTTACATAGTTTTTTTTGCCATTACAAACAAATATGTCAAAACTGTGTCACTCGGCATATGAAGTCACTAGTGCTCGACATGCACTATTTTGTATATTGTGACTTGACACCTGCATTACTTAGCATCCACTATTTACTTGGCTTCTAAATCACTTGGCATGGTCTATCTAATCAACATTTGAGTGAATCGACACATAAGTGACTCAACACTCATTGCAACTTAGCATGGTGTAATATTTACATGTTGTGCTCAACATGTATTACTAGTTTGACATGAACTAAGTAAATGGCTTAAGTGTGTTGACACTCGTCAAAACCAATTTGAGATCAAAAATCTCCCCCTATGACATGAGTGTCAAAAACACTTAAATATACAATAGTATTCTTGATTTCTCAAGCATAACATATCCATGACTTGGCATATATACAAAACTTCAAAATTTCAATATTTTGCACTAACTTGTATACCTCAAAATGTGATAACTCCCCCTAAGTTAATATGTCTATATTGTATCCAAAATTTGTGCTTCTTTCTAAGTAAATGTGTCTCTACTGATACACTTTGACTTTAATGCACTGTAATACTAATACTCTTTCATCTGATATGTTCTCTCTAAGCTAATATCTATCCCTATTTGCTCGATTTCTCTCAAAAATGTATATCACCCCAATGATATAATTTTATTGCTATGCTCCCCCTTTCTCATTTATTTCTCTTTTTTTCTTACTCCCCCATATTATGATTCTCATATTATATCTCCCCCTTGTTATATTTCTCCCTTTCTTTTATTCTCCCCCTTGATTATATCTCTCCCTTTTTGACAATTATGTCAAATGGGTTATACACCTATGGTGTGTTTTTCCAAAAAGGATTTATGGACATCCATTATTATCCTTAGAGCTGAATTCCAATTATCACATGAAACATCTAATGACTTAATTTGGATTGCAAGCTTGATAGCAAGGTGTACTAGACCATCTAAAGTAGAAATATTGGGGTCTTTCTTCAATAGAGTTTGTGCATAGCCTATCTCCTTGTGCATTACCTCCACATGTGGGGTGAGAGTAGCTTGAATACTTGTTAGTTTGGATCTAATATTAGCCTCATCTATTGTTAAGACAACTAAATAACTCTGTGTCTTAAGCAACATTCTAAAATGCTTCTCACTTTGAGCTAGATTTGATGGTAGTCTTGCACTTGATGCAGATATTTGACTTTCCAAACTCAGAATGTGACTTCTAGTCTCTTGGGTGAAGAGTGTAGGATTGCATAGTTTTGTGTACAATGAGAATATATTCTCAAGTACCTTCTTCACATCCTCAACCTTTGTTGCCAATGCAACTTTTTGTAGTGCTATCTCACTAGATATTTTCTCATTCACCTTTCCTTGAAACTTCTTTTCAAACCATTCTAAGAGTTTTGCATTTGTATCAAGGTCTTCATTAGTGACCTTTTTCACTATATCAGTTAGTTGTTCTATGAGTGGCTTGGTCTCTTCAAGAGTTGGCAGACTGAATACATCTAGAAAGATGTCCTTGATATCTTGAAGTGCTTGCTTCTACCTGTGTTCTGTCCTAAGAATTTCTTGATGCTTTTTCCTTTCTAAGGCTTGTTGTAAAATGCCTATTTGCTCCAATGTCATAGTATCATAGTCATACAATTTCTTGCTCAAGGCTTATGTCTCTATAATGAATTACCTTTTCTACCTTTGATGAGTTGGGGCTTGGCACTAAGATTTGCAATGGAATGGCTTCTATGTCTGGCTTCTAAAGAGCTTGTGTAGAAAGAGTGCCAGATGCTAGTAAGGCTACCAATGCTTGGATGGTCACTTGTTCCTTCACCTTTGGTATTTTCTTATTCTCTTTAGACTTGCCCTATCTATCACTATGATTTACCTAGCACCTTGTTCTTGTGTTGTAGGTAGAGATGAATCTATCTATCATGTTTCCTGTTGTTGACTTGTAGTAGTGTCTTTTTCTTCTTCCTTCTTCTCAATTGTATCAATTTTGACACTTGTATCAAACTTGGTGGATGTGTCTACTATTGTTTGAAGCAAATGCTATACATGAATAATCGAATGGATGATTGAAGGTGGTTCTTGTGGATTCACCTTTTCCCTTGTGACATCAGCTACTACCTTTTGTAGTTCTTCTACACTAACCAAAACTAGATTCTCACAAAGTTTAGCTTTGAGTGTAGACTGATCTAGTATTTTCTTCAAATCTTCTACAGTAAGTAGATTTATGTTCTAAGCTAATGCATTAGAAACATCCTTAATAGTTATAGTTTCAATGGTTTTGGCTTTTTCATGGGGAGGGATGACACTCGTCACTTGTGTGTCCTACACACTCTGTTCATCTTGTTGTTGCTTAGCTGCTGCCTTGTCATCATCTTGCTTTTCTATCTCTCCCCTACCTATATTATCTTTATCATCATCTTATTTATCAACATCTTCCTTGTCATCATCTTTATCATCATCTTTACCCTTTGAAGGGTCATCTTCTCCTTTCTTTATAGTGGTCAACACATAAATGAGTTTCCAGATTTTTGTTGACATTTTCACAACATCCTCAATATTATTTTGGAGAATGCTAAAGGTTCTATATTTAGGTGTAAACCTAACTACATATCTCTTGATTGCCTTAGCAATTTGTCCCTTTGTCAACTCTGGCATTACTTGGGCTAATGTTGTTTCTCTGATCTATCTTTCCAAATTTAGACAATAATGCCATTTTTGCTCAACAATATCATATAAGCCTTTTGGTATTGAGTTGGGAAATTTTAGTGGTGTGTTCTTAAACTTTGACATCATGGCATATAATGCCTCTTCCACTTGTTTTTTCTCTTCTTTTCCCTATTTATCAAAATCAATATGATTAAAACTAGATAAATCTACATTGTTCTTAACATTTTTACATAAGTTCTCAAGATCAGAGAGAGGATTGTGATTTACCACCTTGAATTGATTTTTATCATCTAATTCTATCTTCTCTTCATTAGAATCTGGTTGTGCCACATATTTTATTCTCTATCTTTTCTACTCTTGTCCTCCTTACTCTATTTTCTTGGTCTTTTCTTTGGTCTTCTAAATATTTGCACTTGTGTTGGCTTTGGTGGTAGGTGCAGTGGGCTTTGGCTAACAAGGTTTTACAAATTTCTTTGCCTTTGCCACTAGATGTGCCTTTTCCTTCCTCTTCTTTGACTTGGTGGGAGTAGGTTCTTCCTTGGCTTCTTCTCCCTTGGCAATTGCAATCTCCTCCTCTTCTTTGTCTTATCCTATTCCTTGAGTAAAAATTAGAGGTTCTTGTGCTTGTGCTTGTTCTTCCTCTTCTTCCTCTTCTTCTTCCTCTTCCTCTTCTACACCTTCTCCAAATTTTTCTTTTAGCTTCTTAACGGGATTATCTTTCTTCTTGATTGTGGACGCAATTTTTAGTTCCATGGAAATATTTGATTTCACCATCTCATAGTTTCCAAAGACTTTAGTGATCTTATCTACTTCCTCTTCCAATAGAGTTGTGATGGTTGTAGAGGCTTCATTGACATTGATCTCATACTCTAATGGTCTCAATCACCATACCCTTAGTGTAGCAGATTGCACAAATGTGTAGTTAGCATCAACAAGAAAACATACATCAATATAATGTTTCTCCACTAAGGAAACTAGTATCCTCATCCTTTCCTTCATTGACTTCTTGAAGTCTTGAAAGTAACTAGCCATTATGGTTTCAAAGTTTTCTCCTAGTTGCTCAATGTACTCATTAATCTCCACTACAATTGATCTATTTGTCTTCCATCCTACAGTACCAAATGAGGGAAATGTTTTGTACATAAAAGAATATAAAAACCAGCATAGAACCAAACTTGCACTGTGCACTCTTGGTTTTCCTTATTGCTCCAAGATTCTCCATAAGTTCTTGCAGCTAAAGTTCTACTAGATCATATGTATGATCTTTCTTACAATCTTATAACGAACATCCATAGCTATGTAGGGTACACTATTCAATCTACTAAATTGATAGAATTTATGTGAGATTACCCTTATAGAAAAGTTTAGCAATGGATTAGTGATGGTATCTATAGTCATACCTCTGTTATTCTAGATTGCTCTAGTGTTCTTTTCAATGACTTCCTTGGAATCATTCCTAAGTATCTTTGGACGATGTAGGGTTGGGTAGCCAGTGACCCTATGAATTATTCTCTTGGATATTTTGATAGTTCCTCCTTCTAGCTAGTGGGAACCATCATGATTTTGGCTTAGCACAATATGTATCCACTTAGTCTTAAATACATTCAAAAAATCTAGGGCTCATGTCAAACCCTTTTTCTCAATAATTTAGTATTACTCTTTTAAAACATTATTTTCACACAATTTTTTATATGCAACTCTTATTTCCATGTCTCCTATGCTTCCTATCTTGCAATTGTAGCATTTCTTTACATCTTGCACAATTATCACATTTGGCAGTATCATTGACAATGGGCTAGATTTGTCTTATTTTATAAGCGATGTTAGGAATGGTCTTAAATATAGGCTACTTAACTTCATTGCTAACAAGCTAAACATTTAAAACTTCCTTTCCCTCAACATTTTTCAAACTTGATGCCATTGTGACAAGCTAGGGTTTATGAAAACATGAACTATGTAGCTTAGCTTCTAATAAATACCTTAGAAATATGATAATTTGGTGATGAATCTCTACACATAAATTTGAGGTCACTATTGGCTCTTCTCACTCTTTCTCAAATTTTAAATGATGAAGAATGAGCAAAAAATGATCATATACCCTTTGAAAACCTTGCATTTAATGTTGAGTGTTTACATAGCAGTAAGCTCGACAATAACCAATTTTGGGTTCACTCAACATCCATTTATATTTCCATTACTCAGTAGCTACTACGAGCTTGACATCAACAAGTCAAACTAACAGCTCAACATCTTCTTACATTCCACTCAACATACATAGGAAATGTTTCATACTTGACAACAATACAAAAAACTTAAAGATTTGTCTTGGATTTCTAAAAACATCTTACATCTTTATTCATGCCAATTTTGTCTTTTCAGTACTGTTGGTAAACAAATTATCCTTCTTCTTTGCCTCTTTTTATGTGCCCAAACTTATAATGAAGAACAACTTTACACAATAGTTGGGAAACCATTTCTAAGAATATCTAGTTTCCCTCTGAATTGAGGTACAACTCCCTATGTAAATGATATTCAATGAATTATATTTTATCTCTAATTTCTACTACGGGGTATGTTCTTAACCAAAGAATAGTAGAGGCAAAACCAAGCTAATCCTGTCCAGGACTAACTCAGGCAGATTTAGTTTCTAATCCTATCCAATTTTAGGAACTCACACATCCTATGACTTCCCAACATTGGTGATGCAAGAATGTTATTTGTTATGCAAATGCAATGATATGAAATGAAAAATGAAGATTGAACATTCAAACCTTTGCAATAAGATAAGTTGACAGTACTCTGTTCTATCTCCTAATCACCATTTGACCAAGAATACAAGAAAGTGCTCAAAATTGATCACAACAATTCTTCGATTGAAAGTAATCAGAAAAGTGTTGCCCAAATGCTCTGATTCATAACAAAACCTTTCCTTGTTTTAAACACATAGATACAATACTTTGATCATATTTTCTTGCAGACTATAGCCAAACCTACTACAAAAATTGAACATTAATCTCAATACATGAATGAAATTATAGAAATTAAACGTGCTCTCTCCTCCACTCTAGCTCTCTGACTATATGTAGAAAAGGGAAGCACCTGGATAGTAAAGAATTGACACCAAGTGTGATTGTCTCTGCAATCTCCCTTCATACCAACAATTTTTTGACCCTTTCACATTTGTTTCTTCTAGTATTTATAGAATTTTACAATACATAAGGTTTGTAGGGACTCATGACCTTTTCCCTTCCTGAACACAAAAAGACAAAATAAGAAACTTTGAACATGCAAAGAAGATGAAACAATTCAACTCTGTTCTTTCACATATTGTGGCTTCCATAAGAAGAACTGAACAGTCCTCTGCCAAATTAACATGATCTTGAAGGTGTTACATGGCATTTACATATTGGAATTGATGAAAGAATATTTTTACTACCAACGTTCCTATTTCTTAAGATATCCAACGGAATGCTTATGCTTGATAGGCTTAATCAAATATTCTTCCTTTTCCATGATTGATTTTCATCCTTCTGAGATAAAAAAGAAACATTTTTCATTGCCTCCAATCATAACTTTATTCAAAACTCAATAGCATAGACTTTTAAGCATGCCATTTTACAAATATACTATATTATTGCAACGGTTACTTTTGAATAATTGCAAGCTCACTTCTTTCATAAGACCCAAACCATAGACTAGTGCATATCTGATGGTTTGATCGTGTTTTGATCTTTATTTATAAAATGCAATATGATAAAAATTTCATTAGACTCTTTCTCTATTGTTACAATGTTGAACAATGTGGCAAACTCACTCTTGGAGCACCCAAAATCAGATTTCCTGCCCAGAACATTTGGCTCATTTTTAAGTCTTGCTTTCTAAACATCAAATGTTCTTTGAACCATTTTAAAATGACCCATATGGTCAAAATTCAAAAATAATTCAAAGTCACGAAGATATTCATTTGCAAGTTTTTGTAAATTAGGTGCGCAAATGGTCCTAGTGCACTCAAAATTTGAATTTCCACCTTGACCCTTTGTAAGCATTTTCAGGGCACACACTCTAAAGATGAAATCTTCTTTGAAACATTTCAAAGCAACCCAGATGATCTATTTTTAAAAAGAATCTATATCATGTATGAAATAAGCTGGCGGGTTTTTTGAAAATCTGGTGTGAAAATGATCTTGGAGCAACTAGTTTTTCAATTTTTTTCCTCACCACTTTGCACATGTTTCCAACATATATGATCTGAATAGAAAATGTTAATTGAACCATTTTAAGAAGACCCAAATCCTTAGTTTTTGAAAATAAGTCGAATTCATGAAAATGGAGGCTAGCGGGTTTTGAGAAAATAGGTGCACAACCTCAATGGAGTAGCTGGAACTCAAAAATCTGCCAAGCAATATCTCCTTTATTCTTCAATCACTTTATATACCATTTTCTTCATTGGTTTTATAGAGACCTGGAGAATCAACTCACACCTTCTTTTCATTGAAAACATTGACCATAGTTGATTGTTGAACATGCTCTATCTGGTTATGTCTTGCATTCTAATGGTTATTTTTGCATCATTGTCCTTTTGAACTTGCATGTTATGAAGACTAACTTCATTGAGACATACTTCGAGGGAAAAAGCATGCTTTCGAGCTTGAGCAAGAGCTAAAACCAAGTTTAGGAAGAGACCTCTTTTTAATGCACAACGATTATATTGATGCATTTTCTGATTACAATCTATAACCATATCATATTAAGTATATCACCATTGTAATGATACTCCTATGCAAGTCATTGGTACTATCCCACACCAATTTAATTTTGAAATCAATTGATCAGATATTCTTGAATCTCAACACCATTAGCAATGTAATACATGTACAAATTGTAACATTCAAGTAGCTATATCCTTTAAGAGCTCGGCTTCTTCAAATGTGTCATTCTTCAAAAGCCATTTTGTTTTGAGAAATTTTTAAAAGATAAGTCTTTCATGCATTTTTAAACTTTAAAACTTCCCTTCAAATTTGGTCACTTATTTGAAATGAGACCTTTATTGATATCAGATAAGATATAATGGTACTTTGATCACTTGGAGATCTTCCAAATTTACAGAGCCCTTAGTAACCAAATGTTTTTCTAGATTACACATACTGCTCCTTGAATCTCTGAAATAAGAAAGATTTGTATATCCTTTATCTGAGAAGATCATCAATAAAACATGATATCCTTATCGGGCTAGGAGCTATCACCTACCTAACATGACAACACTTAAACCAACCCACCCAACAAATAAATGAGAGGTCAAGAGAAAGGGAAACCCAACAAGGATGGCCTACCTATGAAAGACTTAGACCTAGACACTAGATTGACTTGGTATTGAAAAATGATGGGTGACTGAAAGTCAGGCAACAAGTACTATCTCCTTTTGGAACTAATGCATGATTTAACCTTTAAATGCCAGTCCCATATACCTCTTATTTGCCTAGTTTGATGAGGTGTGATCACCTAACCCATTGGGTAAAGTGATCCCTTCTCCATTTGATGTGTTGCAAACATATTTCTTCTTCCATGTCTTGTTCATCTCATCTCTGATGTGTTCAACATCTTCCTTGCCTTTACCTTTATCAAATTCACAACTTGGTGCCTTTGACCTAGTTGGATAGTATTTACTGATGTGACTAGTCTTCAAACAACTAAAACATGTAGTTTGACTCAACCATCTTTTGTAATTATCACTGAAGTGTGTCCTAATACAATTCTTAGGAACATGTCCATATTCTTGATAATAATGACAACTATATCTTGTGTTATAATCCCAATTATAGGAGTTCCCATTGCTTCTTACCTTAAATGGCTTGTTTGATGACCATATGGATTTTGATCTGCATTGAAAAGCTCTATGTCCATACTTCTGACAGTTGTAGCAATATCCTTCAAATATTTGTGTATGCATGGTTCTAGTTCTGCATTCATGTGCCTGATGACCTTTCTTTTTGCACTTATGACAATGAGTCATGTTTTTAGGCTTGACATTCTGATTTGTAATCTTGCTCCTGCACATATTAGCAACATATCCTTTCTTACCATAATTATGACAAGTAGGTTTGGAGTTCTTACCTTTGATGTTTCTTTCTTTTTCAACTTTGGATGATTCTCCTTCTTCAGTGCTTGTGTAGCCCAGTCTTGATGCATCATTGTTGGGTCTAGGGGATCTCAATAATTGCTCAAATTATTTGATTTCTTCATTTGGCTTGTTGAAACTTTCAAAAAATTTCTTTTCTCTTTTTCGGTCATTCTGCAATTGTTCATTCTACAATTTCAATGTAGTTATCTCAATGTCTTTGACATTCAATTCATAGTTGGCATTCATCATTTGACTTAGAGTATCCAATTGCATGTTGGAAATCTTGGTTAGCTCTATTGACTTCTCTTCTAGTCTATTGGCCAAAACTCTTTTTTCTTCTTCAATCATGGTTTTGTCTTCTATAGCTTTCTTGTTTTGTTCAGTCACTTCACATAGCAATATAGCTTGTGATTCTTGCTCTAATTTGAGATTTCTAATTTCCTTAGCTTGGACTCTGTTCTTTTCCATTAGATCTACAACTACTACATCAAGTTTATTGGAGCCACCATCTACAAATAGCTTGGTAGTGTCTATCTCTTTGTATAGTGTTTCATTCTCCACAATAGCAATCTCTTTCCTTCTTTTTAAGGATTTCTTTAGTTCCTCTGTTTCCTTGTTTAGTTGATGTAGTATGAGATGTATTTCAATCTCCTAGTTTTCAATAGTCTTTCCCAACTTGTAGACTTCCATTTCAAGATCTTTCCTCAAAGCTGCAAAGCTTCTCTTTTAGATAACAAAGCTCTGATACCGATTGTTGGAATTACAAGTGGAAAGAGTAAACTTCTAGGGGGGGGGGGGGGGGGGGGGAATCAGTAGTTTAACCTTGGACCCATAAAACTTTCACCATTCATTTATCACATGCATTAACAAGTAAGCTAAAATAACATGTAAAGCACATACATCTAAATCATATAACCATGTGAGCATTCACACACATAACACTAGATATGATTACCCAAAAACCCTCCAAGTGATAAGGTAAAACTAGGGTGAGGATGACACCCACAAATCTTCACTACTATAGTAATAAAGTGTATCCAACAAAGGTTACAATGTTTTGACCATGAAACATGATCTACCCTATGAAAGGCTTACAAATACTATTAGGTCTCACCTTGTTAGAGGATTTCAACACCTTGTTAGAAGTGTGCCTTGTTAGAGGTCTTCAACTTACAATTAATTAAACACCCTATTAAAGGATTTTATAAAGTCTATTAGGACTACTCTATTAAGAGATTTAACTAAAATCAATTGTTAAAATGTCTCAACATATATCTAGTGGTTGGCACTTTCTTGCTTAATAACAGATCACCTCTACACAATGTCTTATTGACCCTTCACAATTAGATGTCTCAATGTTTTATCCTTTTCTCTATCCTTTGTTCTTCTCAACTAATTCTACAATTCACTCTATCTTCATAACTTTTAAGTCACCTTGAATGCTCTGCATGCAAACTATCTTGCTTGCTCGTTTAATTCCTTCCACATTCACTCTCCTTTGTCATAAAGATTTTAGGGCTTCATCCTCCTTAAGAAGATTTAAGTGGATTAGGGTTAGGTATGAATCTATGGCTGAGATTCACCCATATTGTTGCATAATCCTTCCCATTTTCTAATTGGTTGCATGTAATTACATAGGGAATCCAAATAGAGATTCGTCCTTATCTCCAAAATATCAAAATCTATCTTTAAGTCACCTCAAACATGTTTTACATAGTTATTTGTGCCATTACAAACAAATATGTCAAAACTATGTCACTCAACATATGAATTCATTGATGCTCAACATGCACTATTCTATATACTATGGATCAATACCTACATTACTCTGCATCCACTATTTACTCAACTCTTGAATCACTTGGCATGGTATATCTACTCAGCATTTGAGTGACTCAACACTCATTGCAATTTGGCATGGTCTAAAATTTACATGTTGTGCTTGACATGTATTACTAGTTTGACATGAACTAAGTAAATGACTTAAGTGTGTTGACACTCACTTGTCAAAACTAATTTGAGATCAACATGATATATCAATTAAGTATATAGTTCCATAGATAGATCTCTTTCTTATTTTGAGATGTCATGATCACCTTCTCCATTGGATTGGGTGACCTTAGCTCCATTTTCTCCACTATTTCTATCTTCTATTTCCCTTTTCCATTTTAGGTTCATTTCATTCCTAATTTTCTCAATGTCCACTTTTCCTTTGTCTTTTCTCTAATTTTTTGAATGTACTTGAGTCCTACAATTCTTGCTTTGATGTCCAAACTTGTGACATTTGGAACATGTATTTGTAGGTGCATAATACTTCCTTTGATTTGTCAAGTAAGGTTTTGTATGTGATTTGTAATAATAATATGCTCAATGCTCATACTTCTAATAGTTATAGTAGTATCCTTCAAATTTAGGTGTAGCAATTTCATTCCTCAGTCTTGATCTAAACTCATGTATTTAATGTCCTTGTTTCTTGAAGTTAAAATAGTAACCAATAAACTTAGGTTTAGAATTTTGCATACCATGTTTGCTTCAATAGATATTTGCAGTATGACTAAGGTTTCCATAGTGATAGCATGTTGGTTTGTCCATTGACTTTGCATTCCTTAGTTCTCCATTCTTGGATGATTCTCCTTTATTAGTGCATGAATGTCTCAATTCATTAGAACAACTTGATGACTTCATAAGATCTTCAAAGTACTTCATTACCTTTTTAGATTTTTTGAATTTCTCCATAGATTCTTTCTCACCTTTGATTTCATTCCTCAGTATGTCCTTCTATGATTTGAGATTTGCAATTTCCACATCCTTGTGTGATTCAATTCCTGATTTGTAAGCATCAGTTGATTCATCATGTCAAGTTGTGTATTTGTGAGATTCTACACATTTGATATACTTTCTTCAAATCTAGTAGCCATTACCCCTTTTTCTTCTTCAACCATAGTCCTATCTTCTTTAGCTTTCTTCTTTTGTTCAATTACTTCACATAGTTTTATTGATTGGATTCATGTTCTTTTTTTAGTCCCCTTTTATCTTCATTTGGGAGTTTTTTCTTATCAAGTAGATCTGCACATGATTTGTCATTTGGATTGACTGGTTCAAATAGTCCTCTAGTCTCAACTTATTCATATGAAAAATGTTTTATCTAAATGGCAATTTCCCTTCTTCTTTTTAGGGAACCCTTTAGATATTGTCTTTCCTTCTCAAGTTTATGTAGTATGATTTGGATGTCAATCACCTCATTTTCAATAACCTTGTCTAGTTTGAAAGTCTCCATCTCCAAGATCTAATGTCTAAGTGGTTAAGCTTCGCTCATAGAAACAATTCTTTGATACCAATTATTTATTGATGAAGTAATAAATAGGATAAAAATGATGCTAAGAGGGGGAGCAAGGGGGGGAGGGGAGGAGGGGGGTGGGGTGGTAAATCAAAATATTGAACACTTAAACTTTTCACCAATTTGCTCACATCTATTAGTAAACTTGTGCATGTAAAACTTGTAATGTAAATCTGCTCTAACATATAAATCTGATCAGTGACATGCATGAAAATGAAACACATTACATAATATTTGTTACCTATAAATCCTCCAAGGTGATGATAAAACTAGGGTGGGGATGACACCCACAAACCTTTATTGTACTGCAATAATAAAGTTAACCAGTTAAGGTTACAATGTTTGATCATAAGATATGATCTACCCTGTAAGGCATCTTCCCTGTTAAAAACTTAAAAGACTTCTAGGTCTCACCTTTTTGGAGGATTTGAAACTTACAACAAAGTAAGGACTTTTTTAGGAGATTTAGAAAGATCTATTAAGAGATTTACCCCAATTCAAGTGAGTTAAAACTGATTCAATATCTAACTCTTGGTTTTCTCTATAATCCAATCTCAAGTCTTCTCCTTGCTAACTGATCCTCTCCTCTAATCTAATATTACTTGTCTTTCCATTTCACTTTGCTACTATGAATAGGTCACCTTCTCTATTAGATGATAAAAAAACCTTCAATGACTTCTGATCTCAATCTTTCACTTTACTCCTTGATCACATGCATACACTTCTCCATTATTGACCTTGCTCTTTCTCACACATGCATCTCTCACACTCTATGATCTAGGTTAAGATCATCAAAATTTAAACAGTTTGATAAATAGTTCTCTAGATTCTTCCATAATAGCCTCTCCATATGAATCGTTGATCACACAACATAGGGATATGTGATCCACATCATGTAAATATTATGTAACAACCTTTGCATGTATTAAATATTCCTTCCAAGTCAGCCTAATAATCATCTTGCCTAAAACTTTGTTCTATTCCTAACTTTTATGTAAACTTTGCATTGCTTGGTCTTTACTATTTCTTAATGCTCAACATTATTGTTGCTTGGCCTATATTAATCTTTTGATGTTTGACATGTATTTTTCTCGACACACACTATGTAACTCAGTATTTGTACACTTGATACTTTCTTAGTTGCTAACGAGCTTGACTCATATTGAAATACTTAATCACCATACACTTACTCAGCTCCTATAGATCTTGATACATACTTTCTTATTTAGTTGACTTAGCCTATATATAGTAGCTCAGTCATAGTGATGATCGTTCGACTCTGCCTTGTAAATGATCTAAATACATAGGTGAGATTTGAGATACAACACCCTCCATTTCTATTGGTTCCTTCTTTTCCTTAGAAGTTTCATTTGAATTTCAATTTAGGTAAAAATTTTCTCTAAGAATCCCAACCCATGTCAATGCTTTATCTTTATGGTCCAAGATTCTTAACAATTCTAAGAGTGGAACCTTTACTGTAATCTGTGATAGTATAGCCAACATGTCAATAGGGGAAAAAAGAGGACTCTCTATTTTCATGCTTTCTATCTCCTTCTATTTATTAGAGATAATAGCAACACCATGATTTTTCTACGCTTTATTTTTAATAGTTGTATTAGATTTTTTTTCTTCTCCTTGGCAATTTTGGAAGCATCTTCTTTCTTCGGTTCCCATTTCTTGCTCACATTCTTAATTTTTATATCATAACCATCCTTAGGCTTGTTTGTATTATGCCCTTTGGGATCTATCTTCTTGAAAAAAATATTGGCCACTTTACCACCATCATTTCTAGATAACATATCCCTTGTTTGCACTTGTGCAATGATGTTAGCAATGATCTCATCAATTTCCTCCTTAGTAGGTTTTCTCAAAACCACTTCATCTTTTGAAGTTGTCACATTGCAACTTACATCATTCAATTCATCTTCATCTAATAAGACATTTTGATGTACAACATCATGAATCTATATTTTATCATACACATCATTATCAACATCATCACAATTAGACACATCATCATAATAAGATTCAACCATTTTACATCCTATGTCATCAATATTATCTTCTTGGTCAGGTTGCTCATCATTTTCACTCTAAGAATTAGAAAAAAATATCACTATACTCTGATGAATGGGGTAACTAACATATCATGTACCATTGGGAATTATCTATCATGTTGATATAATCTCTTTGTAAAGGATCAAGGGTGACTTTCTCATTTTTATTGTTTGGAGGAAGAATAAGTTTACGATCCTTCCATTGGGTATTTTAGGGATAGTTCTGAAGCTGACTTGTCTTATTGAAATTCCCATGAAACTGAGATCTATCTATGGGAAGACTTTTGTCATTTCTATTTGTGGGGATCTTGGGATCCTTAATGGCACTAAGAACTTGATCTATCTTATCTACCTCTTTCTTCCTATTTCATGGAGGTTTATGATCTTCTTTCTTACTCCCTTTACTCCCAAATAGTCTAGGGTCATCTCTTTTATTCTCCAACTTACTAGAGATCCTCATATTGTTCTCAATATTTATTGCAATCCTAAAGGCATCTCTAAGAGCTCTTAGATCTTTATCTCTTAACAAGTATGCCATCTTACCATCAAAAACATTAAAATTAGTGGTAAGATAAACCTTATCATCAAGTCTTATAACTTGGAACAATTTGTACATCCCCTTTTGAAATCTAGCATTAAATTAAGGGACAGATTTATTTTGGAGCTTCTTTCTATTATTGAATTCATTCAAAATCTAACTAGCATTTGGTTTATCACCATTCCTTGAAACATTGCTCCAACTCTCTCCATGAGGATGTGGATCCCTTAGGAAATATTTTGAACCATTCCCTTGCATCTTCAGTTTATGACTACACAAACAATTTCTTAACTAGATCCTCATGCTCAACTTCATAATCATTTAATAAGTCTAAGAAACATCTCAAATGATCTTCACAAGTAACAACATTGTTCCCATAAAATTTAGTCAATTTATTTCTTAATTCTTGCACAATGTCATTTGGATAGCCATGGATCCCATCAAAACACAACTGCCTATATCCCTCTAATTGGATTGGTCTCCTTTGCATTCCCACCCCTATGTTACCACTAGAGCTAGATGTATTATCTGAACTAGTGTTTGGGGCTATCTTAATACTAGTATATACTTTTGGAGAATATGAAGATGGAAAACCAAATGAAACAATCTTATTAGTATTAGTTTTTGGCATGGAACTTGAAGGTGTACCTATTTCAGGAGTAGTTTTTGTCTAGACATTTGAAGTGTTTGTGAGAAATTGAATTTTCCTCTTCATTTCAGCAATAATAGCCTCATCACTATTCTCTCCAATTCCTTTTCCAACTCTTCCCTCTCTTTTCCTTTCTACTCCAATTTTATATCAGAGGTTGATATAGTAGCTTGAGTATTTGTTATCTTTATAGGTGTATCTATTGTGATACCAATCACCTTTTGCTTTCCCTTGTTCTTTTCAACAATAGAGGACCCAATATTTTTATCTTCATTATTTTAAACTAGTATGTTTTTGTAACTTTGTACCTCTCTAACAACATGGCTTTCTTTTTCAAACCCTTGTATATATAATAGACATTCATGCTCCTTTCTTAGATCAACAACATCATCCAACATTATTGGTCACCAAGGAGAAACATCCTTTTCATTTTTCATTTTTTAGAGAAATAATGCTGTTGACTAAAATTTCTCTTTCTTCTATTAATTTTCTTGTCTCTTCCTCCCTCTCTTTTTGGGGATGCCTCTCTATTTCTAATTGATCAACAAATTGCATTCTCAATATGCTTAAGTCATCTAGATTTGTCCTAACATCTTTAGAACTAGAAGTTATGTCTATATTTATAGGATTTAGATGTACTGACTCATCATGGGGAGAATTTGAAAGAATAGGACTTTGGTGGGTATGGAAAAAATCATTACTTCTTCTTTGTTCTACATTTGTTGGGTCTTGGTGTATCACCTTTTCTTGACGTATGACTTAGAGGTTGTCATAAAATTGTCATTTGAGAGTTCAATAATAGACTTAGAGCTTTAATAAGAGGATCTTTTCTCACTAAGAGAAAGATGTGACTGGCTACTAGTAGTAACTTTCTCTTAAGGATCTAATTCTCTTGGTGGTTCACTCTTTTTTGATGACCAATCTTTTCTTCCTTTTGGAGGAAGCTCTCCCCAAAGATTTACTTCTCGATTCTTTCTAACAAAGGCACATGTATTCTTTCTTCTATCCATGATTTTCAAATTTAAATGGCACTAGTTCTATAACCTCCGAGTCACCACACACTACTTTTGGGAAATGTGATTTGAAATAAAAAGGATTTTGAGAGTTCTACTAAATCACTTATTACTGAAAATACGAGAATGACTTTCACCAAACAATACTTATGGAACAAGTTTTTGACACAGAATAGTCCTATTCTACCCCAATAGGAAAAGGATATGTCATCTACTATAATATTTGAATATACCTCTAAAGTATTCCCAAGTAGAGTAACCATTTTTGTTGGTTTATGATCTAAAAAAAATGCATTTAATACCAAGGAGACAACAAATAACATAATACCTAGGGTTTAGCTACTTTCCATATTTGGCATATCCTATTTGGGCATGGACCAAATAAATAAAAGCACTTATGTTTTCTACACTTTAGGCTATGCTAAACAAAATTTAGTCAACCTAATGATTTGACACCTTTTATGAATAATGCTTTGTAAGAAAAATCCTTCACAACAAATTTGGCCTTGAAACTTCTTGAAATTAAAAAATAAATGACAAGTCAATAATAGCTAATAGTGAACTTGATAGATTCATGGAACAAGAAATGGCCAACTTTGCATTCCATTATGACAAAAATTCTTAATTATTTTTTATTTATAAAATGTGTTCATGCTAAGATAAGATTGATTTCCTTGATTTTCTTCAACTAAAAGACTAGTGCCTTAATCCATTGTAAAAAAATAGTCATATTAGTTAATATTTAGAGATATATTTAATTGACTTGCAATTAAATGTATCAAATATTGACCTTCAAATTCTATACTTATCATATCCCTTTCATACCATAAATGAATCTATCATTCAAAAGAAGCATTTACATTATTCTTTGAACTAAAAGAAACTTTGAAATGATATAGAACTCATTAAATTACATTTGAATAAAATGAAAACTTGTTCATGTCAGTCTAAGAATGGTTTTGACACTTGAGTGCCAACACACTTAACCACATTCTACATTAAAGCCGAGTACACTATGTATGCCGAGCCACAGGTTGTGCCGAGTCAAAAAAGCGATCAGGTGCCAAGCAACCTTCAAGTGCTGAGTGAAGATCAAATGCCAAGTTACTACAGCTGTTGAGTATGATACAAGTCTTGAGCAATATTTAGGTGCCGAGTCATGAACAATGCTGAGCAAGATAGGAATGATACAGGAGCCGAGTTATAGAAGGTGCCAAGCATCAGGAATCTGTAAGTGCCAAGTAACTCAGAATCATCATATGAGTTTGTAACTTCACAAATTCAGATGTAAACTATTTTCATGGCTGACATATGATGAATCTCAAAGGATTTAAGTGATAAGATCAAATCATTTATATTTCCTATGCAATCTACATGCAGCCAATAAGAAAAATGGAGAAGGCATGCAACCAATGATAGAAGTATAAGGAATGAGCAAAAAATAGAGATTCAATATGGATCGTAGATCCACATCTAACCCTAAGTCTTCAAATGTCTTTATAAGGAAGACGAAATCTCATTAAGTCATGTAGATGGATGAAGGAGGCAAAAAAAACTCTAGAGGAGTTTAGAATAAAGAATAAAAAGACTTAGAGGTAGAGATCAGCAGTTAAATATCCAATTAATTAGAACAAAGTAGGGGATACAAAATGAGTATCGGATCTTAGAGGATCAAGATCAGAAGAAAGTAGATCAAGTGCCTGTATTTAGCAATCAAGGATTGTAAGCTATTAGGTTTATTATACCTAATACTCTTTAGCCATTGTATTAAAAAGGAAATCCTATGATAATAGGTTAGCTTAACAACTATTTTGTAGATCCTTTAAATAGGTGATTAAATCCTTTGATAGGGTAACACTTCATGTAAAGTGTTTGTAAATCCTTTAACCAGGTCACTATTGATACAGTGTAAAGCCTTTAATAGGGCAGGCCTTTAACAAGGCAGATCATTAGAAGTGGTCAAACATTATTTACTACAATGATTTTGTGGGTATCATCCCCACCCTAATTTTACCTTCTTATTCCTGGAGGGTTTCTGGGTTACCAAAATCTCAAGTGTTATGTGGTGATGCATATTTGTTTCTCATAATTGCTTAATGTTTCTATGCATTCATGTTCATTTCAAAGATATGTTATTATGGATTTAAATAGGTCAAAAGCTAGCACTTCTGATTCACCCCCCCACTCTTCTCAGAAGCATTCTTTCCAATAAGATATTACAACAGTTCATTCATTCTCAAAATCACAAAAGCATGAAAATGGAGAGAGAATTTTGAGACACATATACCCTACAACATTTCTTGTTTTAATCTCTTTTAATATCATACACAATTCTGATATGATATTTATGATAGAGATATAAGACTAAAACTAGACTTCAATTAATTTCAAAATTCTATAGAAAACAAGCTAAATACATCAATACTCAACACAAAATCTAGGACTAACTCAAATGATATATTTCATCAGAATAATAAGAACTGATACCCTTCTTCCCAATATAGGAAATCCTTTTATAGAATAAGGATTGCAACAAGCTACAGATTAGGAAGACACGTGTCTAAAAATGATGTAAAAACCAAGTTATAGACAAGACTAAAATAGTAACAAACATTCTTTGCACTTTGTGTGATTTGCGAAGTAGCTCAAAACTGATAGTTGACATCTTCTTTTTCAGGTACAATCTTTGTGTATAATAAAAGTGTATCCCTAATAAGTACATGCAAAGATAAGATACCCAATTATGATCCCTATCCTTCATCTATTTTTTTTCATCGCCTTCATTAGCTATCTTCTAACTACTTCCCATGGGTAGAGCCTTAATCTCTAAAACCACTTCCCACACATATATCTCCCTCTTTGTTGGCCAATCATTGCCTCTTACATTTTCCAAATCACTAACAAACTTGCTCCATTTGGCATGTGTAATGGCTCTTGATCCTGCCAGAAATTGGTTCATGTCAACTTCTCCCTTGAACAGAGAATCAATCAAATCATAGAAATTTAGCTCATCAAAATCAACTTCAAATATTATCACAACATTCTCCAATGTCAAAATATGATGAAAAGATGTTGACCACTCCAATCAATCTCTTAACTTATTTGTCATTATCAACAATGGAAGGGATGAATTTATCAACACCTTCACTCACTATATTTTTTATACCTTGTATCACTCATTGTATTTATTATACCTCTTATCACTTGTAAATTATTTGTGAAAAAATAAATTGATTGTTTAAATGCTTCCAAAGCCTCTTTTAACATGAAAATTTTGTTTGGTAGTTTTGGATTCTTAGCAATTAGAATAATCAATTTGTCAAATAATTGAAGGTATGGGCCCCATTGATTTAAAATAGGGGTTAACCATGTTAGGGCTTCATTGCATGTATGATCTACACTTTGTAAGGATATGAAAATACTATGAATATTCAGGTACATCCCTTTCAACACTTCCACCCTATGATTCAACATTCCCTTTAGTGCATCCACCTTAAGCTGATTATCTTGGATTGGATCTTTAGTCTCCATTGTAGTGATTTCTTTCTCTAAACTACTTTGTCTCCCATCATGGGAACAATTTTCTCAATGGCTCTTTTTGACTCATCAACTCTCATCTTAGTTTTTCATTGCTTCATTTCCTTGAGTTGTTCCTTCAGGGTAGCAATTTCATTTTCTATCCCTTGTACCTTCTCTTCTACCTGCTTAACCTTTTCTTCAAATACATAACTCTTTTTAATTTTGTCTTCATACAATTTTATTATGTGAATGTATTCTCTAAAGGTCTAAGCAAGTTGATCTTTAATCTGCCCTACTTTAGCTTTATTCATGAAAGAGAAGTGCTTCAAAGAACTTGAAATCTCATTGCTAGTAGTACAGTCCAAGGTCCATATGATGGCACTGCCTAGGGATGTGTCTTGAAAATCCATAAGCTTAGGCTTATTTTTCCCAGCAACAAAGCTCAACATAGCTAGCATCTTTTTGTCTATGTTGAAACCTGAGCCTCTTTGTAGGCCTTGTGCACCAAACATTTCATAAGAAATTGCCTTATCTTGTCTTCTAATTTGTCTAGCACACAAGTTGTTCCAACTCCCATCCTTGCACTAAAAACATGTCACTCCTCTACACAAGGTCTCTGTCCTTATTTACTATCATAGTCTCACTATCTGTGTCATAGGCTAGAATCTTTTCAATAAGCTCTTTGGTTTTCTCCTCACTCTTCCCTGACTTCAACATTAGAGTCAATTCACTTTGTTTGAGCTTATAAATAAAACTTTTGAATTCTTGAGACTTAATAAAATCATCATCTTGTAGATTTTTTTAGCTTGGATGATCCTATCATCTAGCCTTACGATAGTTAACTATAGGTCTATCAAGGAGCCCTCTGTTGCTTTCACTCTCTCTTGTAGAAACCTCTATCACATGTCAGCAAAATATTGGGTCTTAGTAGGCATTAGTTGTAATGTCCTCTCTTTTACCTTTTCAGACATGTGGACAATTTTTTGCCTTTTGTTTCCCTTGGTCACCCATGTAGATATTTTAGGTTTATCTTCCTCTTTTTCCAACTCTACATATGGATCTGGAGAGTTCGGATTCACTTTTCCTTCCTCTTCTAAATCCTATGGAAATTGTTACATTATATGATAGTAATTTTGCAACATTTTTTCTAGCCTAAAAGGATAGGCAACCTCTGATAAAAAGCCCTCAAAGTTAGGGTCCTTTTTCTTCATCTCCTTCTCCACCCTTTGAATATCTTCAAACTTCCTCAACCTATATTCTATATCACTCTCAATCTAATTGTTTATGATTTTATCCTCCTCAGGTAATTCCTTGTTATTAAGGAGAGTACAATTCCTTATTTCTTTCAAAGCATTTCTGACTAGATTTTTAGGGTCATAAATTTTGTATGGTGCAGAAGATAGATTGCAGTGTCTCAAATACTCAATAATTTGGTGAATTGACTCTTTTCCAATTGTAAAATCCCTAATCTTGAAGCATATACATAAAAATGTTCCCTTATATAGCTCAGGGTCTAAGTGTTGTTTGAAATTTTTTCAGCACTCCCTTCAAGATTTGTAACAAGGGCTTAACCACCTCTTGTGTACTATAAGTTGAGTGGTTGTATTGGGCATTGACATATCAATCTTTTTGTGCAACAACCACCCCAATCTAAAGAGTGATATCAGAGCTTAGTCATAGGTTTGAATCCTCAGACCTTTGGATAAAGTTGAGGGGGAGATTGTTAGAAATCTATTCAGCACTCCCCTTGGGATTAATGACAAGGGCTTAACCACCTCTTCTGTACTATAAGTTCAATGGTTGTATCGGGCATTGATAGATCAGTCTTTTGGTGCAACGATAACCCTTTTAGTATAAATAATTAATTATTATTACACTTCACTTAAGTTTACTTAGGTTAAATACATTATTTTATTATTTATCATATAGACACCTAGAATTATGCATAGTTAGATGAGTTGTCTTGTTGACAACATAGGAGTTTGCATAATCAACTAATTTGTCATTTAGGCAACATAGTTGTTTGCACTCTAAATAAGCACACAGTGTCTACAACATTTTTTATGTAACACACCTATGTAATCTTATCCTCTCATCATCACACTAACTCCTGTGCTCAATGGAGGATAATCCACTCTTTGTGGATATGTGCTTAGTTGTGAGACATCACTTTGTTAACTCCTAGTCATTCTTGAGTCCTTCATATACAGGCACTTCTAGTGTGTATGTACACAATGATTATGTGTGGTGAGCTGGAAATGGTGGAAAAAATCAAGCTGGAACCACCGTGTGTTGTGAGCTGGAAACGGTGGTTCCAGCTCACCACACATAACCACACGTAACCATTTCCACCTTTTTCCACTTCTGGTGGTTCCACACCACCACTGACATTATTCCCTCCCACCGATGACAAAAGCCAACCCTCTCTACCGTTGCAGTCATCATCAACATCACCTCCTGCTAGCAACCACTACACCAACAACAAGCCTTTTCTAGCTCTGCACTCACAAGGTGACACAATCAGCAACCCAGCCATATCTGCTACCTCAACATGCCACATTAGTGTTTACGTAGACTATAACATGAACACTACCAACAAATCAACATCTGTAACACCACAACCCTCCATGCGGAGTTTGATGTAGAAAGGCCACAACAGGCCCACTTACCTACCAACTCAAACACATATGGTCAACACGTAGCACGATGATGTCAGTACCCTTGCACAGTCAACTTCTATACAAATTATAACATTAGCATTTGACATCATCATCTATACTGCCACATCACCCAGGGGCTCTTTTTTTGCCAATATCAACTTTTTATGATCTTAAGTTTGAAAGTCATTTGACCATCACAAGAAGGACAAATTGTACTATCGCAATGGCTATTTGGATGTCAAATTTAGCCTCATAGTTTGCTAAGTAGACCGCTCACCACATGCAATTTTGATTTGACCGTCCAACATCAGGAAGCCATATCTCAATCATTTGAACTCCAAATCAGGTGCAATTTTTTTGGATTTAGGCTAGAATTTTTTGAGTATTTTGGTGGTGCTATTATTTTCTAGTTTTGGTATATAGATTTGTTAGAAATTTTAGTTTTTGGTGACTGTACTTGTCCAATCCTACATTTTTCATTTATAGGTTTTTTTTTTTTTTGATAGTGAATTTTTTGTTGTCTACTTTCCAGATTTGTAATTATATTATAGGCTTGTGTGGATAGCAATACCACTTTCAAAAATAGGTCATTTTTTGCATTGTATTACTTTGATAAAACTTCAAAAATTTTGTACATCTAAGCTACATTGCTAAGTGCCAGATTTGAACTCCAAGAGGAGGTTGTAAACAAAAAAATAGCAGTTCACTTTTATCCATTTTGAAAAGTGGCCTATTGTAAATGCACTACATATAAAGTGCCAAAAGCATCACTTTTGGGGGGGGTTCTTTGATTGACGGAAATGGTGGGGGGGGGGGAGGGGTGTCTTGTGTTCTTGTGTCTCTCTTTCTCTCTTGTGCTCTTTTAATTTTTTGCATCATGGGTTCACCTAAAACTCCACTTTTAACTTAATGCAATTATACTACATGGAAAGATATTGTATGGAGTAGACTAATGGAAAAAATTTTTAAATCTATATGTTGATGGTACAGTTTTAAAACCCACTGATGTTGATGCATAAGTTGATTGGAAAGTTAAAAATAACAAGGCTTTAAGAATTACTAGGAGTTGTGTTCATAGATATCTCTTCTTCCAAATTTCTAGCTTTAAGGATGCTAAGGGTTCTTGGGAGAAACTTGAAGGGTTGGGTTGTATAGTAAGGTGGATGAGGAAAAGGGATTCCAAAATGAGGATGATCTACTTCTATTGGATCCTAAGAATTTTGACACAATTCAAGACTATGTCAACAAAGCCAATGAATTGAGAGCACTACTTAAGGATTGAGGTAATCCCATGAAGGATGATAGATTTATTCATGAAATCTTGAAGAGGCTGCCTTAAAAGTATGCATCTTTTGTTTCGAGTTACAACACTCCAGGTTGACCATGGGAAGTGCCTTCACTAAGCCTTCATTTGATGCATTTATATAAATGTTGATGTTGGAACAATCCAAGTTGATAGATATGGGAATTCTTAAGTCATCCAAGTCTATAGCATTGGTGGCTAGTAATGAGAACCAAAAAAATCAAGGTGGAAAAAGTTTTACCAATAGTAAGAAAAAGTAGTGGAAGCCAAAATCACAATTAGAGACACAACAATCTTCCTTCTCACAAAAAGGAAATTATTTTTCAAACAAGAAGGGAAACAACAACAAGAAGGATAAACTATTTTATGCATATTGAAAGAAACCAAATCATGATGAGCATCATTGCAAGACTAAGAGAATAGATGAGTTGGAAAACTTACTTATGAAGAACAAAATCAATGTGCCAAATGCTTCCAAGGGTTCAAATCCATCCACTTCAAACTGAAAAGGGCAAGCACTTATGGCAAGTTCAAGTTCTTTAGAGGAATGGATTCTTGACTCAGGTACCTCACATCATATGGGTTCCTCAAAAGGACATTTTTTTTCATTGGAGTAATCTAAGGTACCTCACATCTTTATAGGGAATGATACACAAGTGGAAGTTGAAGGGATATGACAAATTGAGATGGAAAATGGAGAGTTCAAAGATGTTCTCTACACTCCTCACCTTAGCACTAATCTCCTTTCAATTTACCAAATCACTCACTATGGAGGTGGCAATAAAGTTGGGTTCCTTCTTGATTTAGGAATGGTGTGAAATCTTAAGGATGATTGATTGGTTGTAGTGGGTAAAGTTAATCATGACACAAGGCTTTATTCTTTCTCCCACTTTGTGCCTAAGTCTCCTTCACATGCCTTGTTGTCACATTGAAAATCACAAAGTAAATTATGGCATGAGTGGTATGGACATCTTGCTTTCTACTATCTTCATCAACTTAGCTCAAAAAATATAGTCATCTACCTACAATCAAATTTTCTAAGGGTGAATGTTCAACTTGTTCAATAGATATGAATCTAGAAGAGAAGTTTGACAAAGTGAAGTCTTGGAGATCATCCATTGTTCTTGATTTGGTTCACACGGTTCTAGTAGGCCCTTTGTCAGTGACATTAGTTAGCCAGGGCCATTATGTAATCACTTTCATTGATGAATTTTTACACCACACATGGGTCTACTTTCTTAATCATAAGAATGAAGTGTTTGATAAGTTTCTAGCTGTCAAAGGTCATGTTAAGAAGAAATCAACTAAAGCCATCAAGGTTCTTCATATGAACAATGAAAGTAGATATGTGAACTCAAGACTTAGAGACTTTTTTGAACTTGAGGGTATTGATCTTCAAAATCCTATAGCATTTAGTGCACAAAAGACAAGTGTTGCAACAATGAGGATTAGAACTCTTAAGTCAATGGAAAGTTGCATGATTCAAATTAAGTCTCTTGATCCATCACTTGAAGTAGAAGCTATAAGTAGTGCCAATTACATCCTTAATAGGTCTCCTCATAATGTCTTATATGGAATGACTCCTTTTGAGGCACGGTGCAGAAGAAAACTAGTTGTGAAACACTTTCAAGTTTTTGATTGTCTAGCATGGGCACACATATCTTCAAGGGAATGCAAGGCACCACCACCAAGGCCTTGTACTTACATTGGATATGAAGAAAGTGTTAAGGCATATAGAATTATGGATCCTAAGACTCATGATATATTAATAGAGAGGAATTTTTACTTTGAGGAAAGTTCACCTAGTTTATCCTCTATTCCTCTCCATACTTCATACATTGTGGAAAATGATAGTGACTACAGTGATAGTGATTCAGTAGGTTCATTGGTTGGGAATCCTTCTAATAGATGAATGACAAGGTCACAACATCAACAAATTCCACATCCATAGATTGCTACAATGATAGCTCCATTTAATTTAGTACAATTGGGTACACCTTGTCTTTTGGTTCCAGAGTTAGGGGATGACTACATAACAGATATTTCAAGTTTGTTTTTGGAGTCCTACATAGAAGATTTCAGAGACATTATTGATGATATGCATCTTCTCTTTGATGTAGAAGATCATTCTTCAGTTGTTGCGAGGGAACACTCTGACCCTCTTGTTCATTCTATACATGATCAATCTTACAAAGTTGATATGATTGTGAATCCTTATGTACAACACTTGCAAGAGGTCTCTTTGTCATTTGAGGAGATGGTTCTTTGGGATATGTTCTACATCAATCCTTGCTAGATCTGAAATTGTTCTTTTCAATAGTGTTGGAAGGGGTGATTGTTGGTATCAACATAGGGATAGTTGAGCTTTTTTTAGAGACACCATTCATCTTCATGATTCTTTCTACACATTGGGGAAGCATCTCCTATGTACCTATGACATTATTTCTTCCTAAGGGGAGGAACATTATTCAATAGTTATGGATTAGCTTCTACAATCATCTTTGAGTAGCTATCACTGATGGGCATTTTGTATTGTGAGGGGACTACCTTGTTTCCTTTCTTCTTCTTCTTGTTCTCTATTATGGGGGAGGGGACTTTTTCCTCTTATGGGGTTTTTTCCTTCTCATACTTCTCTATTGTATATACATGATGTATGTTGTAATGGGGGGGGTCTTAATTACTCCATCCATCCATGCATCTTGTTTTTTCATCTCTCTTTTTGGGGGAGGGTTTTTCCCATGAGGTTTTACCTCTTTCTCCATTTTTAGAGAGATCACATTGCATCTGTACATGGGTACCTAACATTGGTACCAAAAAGTACCATTTTCCAAAGCATTATAGGTACCACCTATTTTATTAGATTCTTGCATGGACAAGGATTCAAATTTTACAATCAGAGTGTCAATTCAAACTTTTGGTGACATTTATAGCCAACTTGGCATTCCTGTTATATGTCAAAAATTTGATTAGTTAGAAACACTTGTCTTTTTCATATTTCTATGGAATCACTTTATGCCTTTTTTTGCTTTAATGTTATGATTTTACGCTCCAATGGATTTCCTCTTCATCGTAAATCTACAAACTTTAACTGTTACAACCTTTCCATCTTATGCTCTACACTTTATCAGATAATTGGGATATTTGACTATCAAAATCCCTTTTAGCCACAAACTTACACTTAACTATTATTAACCCTCATTGTAGCATCATAAACTTTTGAAAATAGACCTTTGCACCTATATTCACCTTTAGCCATAACTTCAATAAACATTAAAATGGACCTTACAATGTTACAATTAAACCTTAGTCATAGTATTGAACAACTTCTAAGACATACTTGTGACCTAATGCTTTCCTTTGGAGTGTAAGATTGGGAGACTTATAACCTTAATTAAAAAATCCTCTATGCACTTATGCTTAAGACCAAAATATATCTTCACGTAACCCTTACAATATGACTTACCATTTTATGTTTCTCCTTTGAGAATATCATTGTGACTTACTTTGAACATACACATTTTGACCTACAATGCTATGCTTGACATTTAGGATGTAAGATTGAGAGAAATTTTTGTCCTGACAAAATATAAATATGATCTTATGTTCATAAACCAATGTGTAGGATTAGAACATTCTTTCACTTTAACCAAAATTCTCTTACGATGATATGCTTGTACCTCTAGATGTAGGATCAGAACACTTGAAATTTTCCTTTACAATTCTACCCTCACACTTTATGGTGAGATAAAAAAAAGATATGGAATATTCTAAATATGATTTACAAACTCCCCCTATGATGTAAGACTTGGCAAAAATATAATATCAACCATGGACACAAGTTCTCAATTAAGTGCATAAAATGATTAAACATTTCAACATAACCTTGAGTTATAAAAGCCGACTTCAAATGATAATCCAACCTATGGCATAGGTCAAACAATTTATGGTTTTTATGTTAAAACCTTGTGACAAAAGACATGGAAACCCTAAACACATACATCTACTTGATTTTCATAATATTTTTCAATTTTTTTTGAATGGTTAAAATACAAGCCATGATAGGTAATGACCTAACCCCGGAAGGTGTAATTGGTAGGCTTACTTCTTTTGAGAGTCTAATTTTGATAATTAAACTCCTTCTACTATTGAATCTAGCTTTAAATCATGACTAGTTCTTGGCAAGAAAGGAAAAGGAAAACATGTGAAAAGTGACAGTGATACTTCTGATGATGAACTTGAGGCATTGATGGCTAGAAGACTTGGAAAAGGAAAAGGGAAAAACAAAGGAAAACTTCCTATAATCTATTTTGCATGTAACAAATTTTTTCATATTGTTACAAGATGTCCTGACAGAGATCATAATAAACAATTTTTGAAAGTTATGGATCATAATCAATGGTTCATAATTTATCTTCTTTTGCCATTTCCCTTATTATTTTCTTATTGGTTGATTTACTTTCCTTGGGATCATTACAATATGTAAAGACTCATAAAATCCATCTTAACTATCTTGACAATCATTAAATGTATATAGAAGTCATCCATATATGGTTTACATAGGTGTTTGTGCAATTACAAACTCATATGAAAATACTAGTTTGCTCAGCATCTAAATATTCTGACACTTGGTCATTACTAATATTGATGCTGGTACTTGAATTCTACACACATATTAATTTTTGTTTACTTGGAATTTTTTTCTTCCAATTTACTCAATCTCAACTATGTATGCTCGATAATCTCTAACTTGCTCAACATGTAATGCAAAATAATCAAGTCCTAATGTGCTCAGCCTTTACTAGATGACTTAGTCACAATGATGACCTTCCATCCTTTCTTAGAAAATGACTAAGTTTTTGGACACTAATATACAAAAAAGGAATAGAGATAAACAATCTCCCCCTTTGACATTAGTGGAAAAAACACTTTTTCATGAATAATCAATCCATACAATAATGCTCCTCTCAAGACTATAATCCTTGTTTTTGTCACTTATGGAGTGGGATTTTTTGAGGCTATCTTATACTTCTCAAACAAATTCTCATGATTTGCCAAAATTTCTATAAATCCTTTATTCCATTATTCCTTTACTTTCTCCAAAACTTGGATGTGAATTTCTAGCTCAATAGCTAGATCAATTAGGCTTTGAATATTGGAGAAATTTGTGTCTTTCTTCATAAGTTAATGTGCTATAGAAACTTCCTTCTCAACAATTTCCAAATGTGTTAGCAATTAGAATTGAATCAATATTAGTTTATTTCTCATATTGCTAACTCGATCTGTGATCTCCATTAACCTGTGTTGTCCAAATGTTAACTTATTGTATGACGATGAGCTCAAACTTGCATTCTTTCTTAATGAAATTATACATGACCTTATGCTAGTGTGTATTATATCAATAGGTCATTGATTCTCCAATTTGAAGAACTCAACATTTCATAGCTTCAGATACAAAGTATGAATAGTCTTCAAAATTGCTTCTAGCTATATGAATAAATTAGAAAGCTCTACTTGTCTATGTACAAGTTCTCAAGTGACTTTCTCTAATACTTTGTCCTAAAACTTTATTTTAGACCATTGCATCAATTTATCATTGGTTTCTATATCTTCTAATTGTACTTTATTAATTATTTTCACTAACTAATCCAAAATTTTATGCTAATTATTCAAATCAGTTATTCCAAATGCATCTACAAAAATATCTTTAACAATATGTAATACCTCTTTCTTTTTAAGCTCTCTCCTTAGTTTTTCTTGCTTTGCCTTGTGGCTTAGAAAAGTTTGCAACTCCTACATTTTATCCAATGTCAAATTGTTTCATTCATACATGGGTAAATTAATTCCCTCATCTAAAATTATTGACTTGTCTGCCATCTATTATGAATGAGTCATAATTTGAGATTGTGGGAATGAATCATTTGGAAGTAATAACTATAATTGGTTACCCTTCACAAATGATCTAGATATTTGTTGCTTCTCATGTTGAGGAGATGCCACTACTATTCAAGTGTTTCAACCAATGTCTTTAATGGCTTTGCACTCGGCAACTATATGAAAGCTTATGTAGATTCTTGTTCTTTTTATTTGTTATGCTCTTCTATCAACTTTTCTTCCTTGACCTTTTCAATCTTCATCTCTTTCTTCAATATAGGCATACAAGTGAATTGTGGAAACACAATTGTAGCTTTTCCTTGTTTCTTGACACTTATATCATCAATAACTAATATATCTTCATAACTATTAGTCTTAGCATTTTTAATCCTTGGATAGTCTGTGACTTGTAACAATGCTGGATTGGTGTTGGGTAGATATGTGTCAAGATCAACATTTTCCAAGTGTTTATCTATTAATTCATTATGATCATGTGGTGATGAATCATTAATGTTGACAACATCTTGTTGTTCATACCCTTCCATCAATTGCCTCATTTCCTCAGCAAGTTTGGCAACCTCTTTTTCTTTATTCTCTTCTACTCTAACCTTTCTATCTCTTTTTGCTTCCTCTTTTTCTTCTTTATTAACTGATGGATTGAGAAAATCAAATGCTTCTCTCCATACATTGATACTCTCTTTCTCAACTTGATGAGTTTCATTCATATAAATTCTATATCCTCTTGAATATCTTTACAAAATATTTTAGGGAAATAGACATATGTATCTTCTCTAAATTTGGTATTTTCTATGCTAAGGTGGTTTCCTTGATCTATCTCTTAGTAGATAATGCCCACTTCCACTTAGCATCAAAATCATTATATAAAATTTTTGGAATACCTTTTCCAATCTTTATCGATGTAGTCTTGAATTTTATAATCATTCCAATCAAAGTTTTTACAACTTATGTTTGACCTTCTTTATTTAGGGAATCGAAATTAATCTCTTTGAATCAAGTCAAGCTTTCTTGTTTAGTGATTTCTTGACATACCTTATCAACAATTGAGGGAGGTGGTCTCGGTGCAATTTGCAATTTTCTCAGATTGTCAGACTTAGTCTTTTCATCATCTCCTTTCTCCTTAGCTACAACCAATTTTCTCTTCGGCCTCTTAGGCATGTTCTCCTTAGAAGAATTGGCCTATTTTCTCTTTTCTTGACTTCTTTTCAATTTAACAACTAGGCACTGGGTTGTCTTTGATTGTGTGATGATTTTCCTCTTAGGCTCCTGAGGTGTAGCAACCTTTTGCACTTTTTTGAGATCATCTTTAACCTTAGGGTCTACAATTGAGTGCCTGTCACTTTCAACCCATCATTTTTTGATCTTATTTTAATCTAGGGATCTTGAAAATAAATTATTCTAAGTCTAAATCAAAGATGTACAAAAGCTATACATGATTTACTGAGAGTAGTACATAAATAGAGTGCATAGAAAGTAGTTTCTAATGATCCTATTATATCTTCTAGTATAGATATAATCTGGTGATGTGCATTCAGCCAATGATAGAGGATAATCTAATGGTGACATCAGTGAGTTTGGAAGTCTTGAAGTCACACATGTAAGAAGTTGTATAGACTGTGAGCCGATGATTCTATTGTAATTGTAAACTAATTAATCATCTTATTATAATTAATTGCAAAATCCTCAAGGCCAACTCAAAGAATTATTTTGAAGATACGATATAAAGAAAATATTTTTTCCTTGTTTGAATGAGATGTATAATAAAGTATATGTTTCATGCGAAGTGTGAAAAGGAGAAAAGTGTTTGGTGAATGCAAGTAAGCGATATAAGCAATTATTGGATGCAAGATTTGTGATCTAGCTACAAGATCATAAGAAGAAGAGGTCTGGTTGATAGGACAAAGAAAGAGGAAGGAAGTATGATTGAATTTTATTATTTTTCTAGGAATAACATAGAGATCATTTAGATAGTGGCTTCATTGGTCTTTCCCTTGAAGTTATTTGGACAGTGGGTCCATCTTCCTTCTACAACTCCTAATAGGGTTGGAATTTCCTATTAGGGATTCAATGTCTCCTAATAGGGACTAATATGTACTAAATGTTATTATAGACTCCTAACATGGTCCATCCTCTAACAAGGAATATTTATATTTGTACATCATCTTGTCATTATCATCCCCACCATGGTTTTCCCTCTGATCATAGGTTTCCCTACTTAACATATCTAGTGTTATAATATATGTGTATCTTGTTGTGGTTTTTGATTATATTATTCACATGGTTAAGTTTAATTAAGGTTGATAATTGTGATAATAGTTAGATAAATGATTCACACCCCCTTTGAGTTATATTGGTGGACTATATATTCTACAAATTAGAATTAGAGCATTGGATCCTTGAAGCGAAATCTTAACAACTTTGGGAGAATAGTGGCAAGCCATTTCAGAGAGGATAGTGCTAAGTCTAACAGAGGAAACTTTGACAACCAGAATATGGAGCTTCTTGGTAAGACATCATAAATGTGTAAATAACTAAGCATTGAGTTTCTAGATCTAATATCCTTTTGTTGCATACAAAAGAATAGAAGCACAAGTAAGGGTAGATCTAGATTCAAAGAAGACAAGAAGATCAAATAAGGTATTGATCCTCTTATGAAAAGAGAGCCAGAAGGTATGAATTTTTTTATTTGTTGGACATGTAAAGAGCTTGGTAATTTTTCATCCAGATGTCTAATAGAGCAAGGAAATATAGAAAGAGTACATTTCTGATAATGAGCCTAAATTGGTTAAGAAAGAAGAAGTAGTACAAGAAACAACTTTGGTAACTATTGCTGATCCAAAGGTTAACTGTCAGTATTTACAAGTTTTCTTTGAGACTAATAATGATCTGCAAAATGATATAAAAATTATTGAAGAAAAAGGAGAAAAATCTGAACCAAGAGTAGAGATAAGTGTTGAGTTAACAACTCCTACCTCTAATAGGAATATGAAAAAAAATCACCTTCTAGAGCAGATGATTGAAAGAAAAGAAAAATGAGTGATGAAAAGAAATACAGTGAATGAAAAGATACGTTTGATTTCTCAAGTTGAACCTAAGAGTGTAGATGAAGCCTATAAATATGATCATTGGATTCAAGAAATGAAGGAGGAATTAGATCAAATTGTGAAGAATGAAACATGGGAATTAGTTCCAAGGCCTAAAGACAAGAATGTTATTTGAACCAAATGGGTATTGAAAAACAAGATGAATGAAAAAGGTGAATTTGTAAGAAATAAGGCTAGACTTGTGTGAAAAGGATATTCATAGTAAGTAGGAATAGTTTATGAAGAGACTTATGCCCCTATAACCAAAATGTAAGTAGTAAGAATGTTCTTAGTATATGCAGTGAAAAAGAAATTCAAAGTGTATTAGATAGATGTAAAATCAACCTTCCTAAATGGAGATTTTGAAGAATAGGTATACATTGAGAAGCCTAAGGGTTTCCCTCTGACAAAAGAAAAATACACGATATGTAGATTGAATAAAGCTCTATTTGGTCTGAAGAAAGCACCTAGAACCTGGAATGTAAGGTTGGACAATTATTTGGAAAAGCTTGGATTTGCTGAAGGTATGATTAATAATAACTTGTATTTGAAAGAAATAGAGAATGGTTTGTTGATAATAGTAATATTTGTTTATGACATAGTATTTGTAAGTAATGATGAAGCAAGTGATAAGTTTGCTAAAGAAATGAAGAATGAGTTTGAGATGAGGTTGATAGGAGAAATGAAAATTTTCTTAGGTTTGTAGATTGTGTAGAACAATGATTGTATCTTTATATCACAAGATAAGTATTTCAAAGATTTTTTGAAGAGATTTGAGTTGGAAAGTTGTAAGCCTATTGGTACACCAATGATAATTGATCACAAGTTATCCAACAAAGATGAGACACCTATAGTTGAGTAGAAGAAGTATGGATCCATGATTGGAGGTTCACAAAATTTGACTCACAAACCAAATATACCAAATGCAGTTAGGATTGTAGCTAGATTTCAAGATGATCCTAAGTGTTAGGATTAACCTTAGATAGAAATAATAGTTACATGCAAATACAACCAGTATCAAAAAATAATAGATCACATAGAAGAGAACACAAGATACTAAGATTTAACATGGTTTACCCAATCCCTGGGTTACGTCCACCAACAAAAAGTCCAATATTATTATTATCTAATGATTACAATACATAATCCCTTATAGCTCAATATCACCATTACATTATGAAATCCCTAACCCTAAGACATTTTATAAAAGCTTTCGCCACTTACAAAATTAGGGATAGAATAAGTCATCCAATGGAAAAATAGCAATCGACACCTTTTACAATATAAGGGCATTTTTGGCTTTGAGGGCATTGCTCCAAGACTCCATCTTGGGGGCGTTGCCCCCAAACCCCCATAGAAATAATATGGGGAGAAAATTGCATTGAATAAACCTTTGAGTCTAACTAGGCTCCACATCACAACAATCTCCCACTTGGAGACTAATCGAACTGCACAACAATAACCTCCCACTTGGAGATTGATAATAGCACTACTAAACCTATAGCTCCCACTTGAATATCAAACCACCCTAGACTTTGTTGTTCTTGTTAGAAATAGTAAACCATTAATATAACTGAAAGGGGAGGGGTGAATTAGTTATATATTAATCTTGAGAAATTCTTAAGTATTCAACCAAGTAAAAACAATCATAAAGAAATGCACATACACAATAACACTAGATATGCTGACTAGGAAAACCCTTGATCAAAGGGAAAACCCTAGTGGGAATGATGCCCACAAAATAATGTACTAATCTAAATATTCCTTGTTAGAGGATGGACCTTGTTAGGAGTTTATTACAACACTTAGTACAAATAGTCCTTGTTAGGAGACTTTGAATCCCTGTTAAGAGATTCCAACCCTGTTAGGAGTTGTAGAAGATAGTTAAACCCATTGTCCAAACATATTCAAGATTAGATCAATGAACCCACTGTCCAATTGATCTCTATACTATTCCTTTCAAAATAATAGATGTGAGATAATCTTTCACTTCTTCCTCTATCCAGTATGTTAGCCTTCTTCACCTTCAGATCATGCAGTCAGATCTAGAACTTTGAACTCATCAATAGTAACTCTTGAGGTCATGCATTAGAAAATTATTTTGCTCCTCTACTTGATAATTTGCAAGTCTTCTCTACTTTTTGATTTCCAATAATGATAATCTAAAACTCAAAAAACATTTTTCCTTTATACCACACTCAATATTAATTTCTTGAGTCAACTCAATACTTTTTTATAAGTTACTTAAATGAAATATACATTTAATTCATGTTGTGGGCTCATATTTATATGCAATCTTCCACGCGTGCAACTTTTGTACCTACACACTTGCTGACATGATCAATGGTTAGTGTACTACCTCTGGTTAACTATGTAACCCTTCATTCCAAATACAATGTGCTATATCGATCATACAATAGAAACTATTTTCCCAATGCTCTATTTCCCTGCAGTTCTCTATAAATCATTAATAAATTCTGTACATTGTCAATTCAACTTCTGTGCACTTTCCCACATGTCACATACATGCTATAGTATATGTTGGTAACTATACATGAGAAGATACACAATATATTGTTCTTAATACAAAAATCACATTTTGTTACTCTTCCAATTTTTACTAACTTATTGCTATGTTGTCATCAATGACAAACACAGTTATACATCATATCAATGTTTTACAATACTCTTCCATAGAATTAGCATACATGCTAACAGTCTTCCCCTTTGGCATTGATGGAAACATAGATCAAAAACATTTAGTTCCAAGAATACCAACAAGTTTCTTCATCACTTAAGTTTCTTTATGCGTATCTTTTATTGCAACACTTCTCCCCCATAGTACAAACTTTCTCTAATGTTTTTCATGTCACTCTCTCCCCCCTTTTTATACATGTTAAATATTATACCAAAATTGATCATACAACAAACTCTTAGCATGACCACAAGTTGGTTTGTTGCTTTAAAACTTTTGCACAAGTGTCTAGAGACTGTTGCACACCAATTACCTATTTCCAAGTGTCCTTGACTAACTCTATTCATCATAGATGCTCCCCCATTGAGGAAGCATTAGCATATAGTCTAATCTAACAATGGTGCTATATACCCTAGATTAATGCACATTTTTCATCTTCTCTTCTGAGCTAGGCAAGGGCATAACCCAAAGCATACCTCTCAAGTACTCAAATGTATCCTTTGGCAAGGTCTTTGTGAAAATTTCTAGAATTTGTTTCTTAGTATTAATGTACTCCAGAGTAATTTCTTTCTTAGCAAGTCTCTCTCAACACGTGATATTTTATGGAAATGTGTTTAGTCTTAGAATGAAAAAATAGGATTCTTAGACATGTTAATAGTACTTGGTTTATCACAGTAAATGATAATAGGTTCTATGAATGTAATTCCAATATCCTTCATCATCTTCTTCATCCATATGAATTCATTACAATTTTTTGTTGTTGCAACATACTCTACCTTTGCAATACTTTATGATGTACAATTTTGCTTCTTGTTGAGCCAAGAAACTAGCCTTCCTCCAAGGAAAAATGCTCCTCCACTAGTGATTTTTCTATCATCCTTATCTCCATCCCAATCAACATCTGTATGAGTACAAAGAGTAAAGTCATTGCTTCTGTCATACCAAATGCCATAATCCAATGTTCCTTTCAAATATTTGAATATCCTTTTTACTATTGCATAGTGATATTCTTTAGGATCAACTTGAAATCTGGCCACAATTTTGACTACATTAGCTATATCTGGTCTGCTATGAGTTAGATACTACAATCCTCCAATCATAGATTTGTACTTCTTTTGTTCAATAGTAGGTGTCTCATCTTTTATTGATAATTTGTGACCAGTTACTATAGGAGTTCCAACAAATTCACAAATTTCTAGACCAAATCTTTTTAGCAAGTCTTTTAAGTACTTGGTCTGAGACATAAAAATACCTTCTTTTTTCTAAACAATTTGCAATCCTAAGAAGAATTTCATTTCTCCTATCATGCTCATCTCAAATTCATTCTTCATGTCTTCTAAGAATTGGTTACTGGCTTCATCATTTCCACCAAAAATGATGTCATCAAAAAATACAATAATTATTAGTAAATCATCTCTTATTTTCTTCAAGTACAAGTTACTATCTGTTGTTCCTTTAGCAAATCCAAGCTTTGCTAAGTATTTGTCCAAACTTGTATATCATGTTCTTGGTGTTTCCTTTAATCCATACAATGCTTTCTTTAGTCTACAAACCATATCCTTCTCTTTTGTTAAATGAAAACCCTCTGGTTGTTCAATGTAAACTTCTTCTTCTAGTTCTCCATTCAAGAATGCTAACTTAAAATCCATCTAATATACTTTAAAATTCTTGTTTCCTGCATATACAAGGAACATTCTGACTACTTCCATCCTTGCTATAGGTGCATATGTTTCCTCATAATCAATTCCTTCTTGCTAAGAGTAGCCTTTGCATAAAGTCTTGCTTTATTCCTTATTAATTCTCCCTGTTCATTCATTTTATTTCTAAATACCCATTTTGTGCAAATCACATTTTTGTCCTTAGGTCTAGGAACTAATTCCCATGTGTCATTTTTAATTATCTATGGGAGTTATTCCTCCATTTCTCATATCCAATGATCATCTTTGATTGCTTCATCTGTGGTTTTTAGTTCTACTTGAGATATCAAGCATAGTTCTTCATTAATTCTGCTCCTTGTCATTACTCCATTTTCTTTACTTCCTATTATCTGGTTAGCAGGATGATGTCTTATCATGTTCCTATTTAGAGTAGGAGTTGTTGCTTCAATTCTTATTTTAGGCATTGTGCTCTGTTCTTCTCTTACATCTTCAATTTGCACATTATTCTGCAAGTCATTGTTAGTCTTGAGAAATAATTCATTACTTCTTTTAGTCATTCCAGAGTAATAATCTCCATCAGAGTTATAATCCATTATCTTTTTTTTGTTCTATAGTTGAAACATCTATAAGCTTTACTTTTTAATAAATGGCCAAGAAGCATACCTTCATCATTCCTTGGATCAAACTTACTGATATCATCATCTCTTTTGATGTAACATTTGCTTCCAAATATCTTGAAATACTTGACTGATGGTGAGTGACCAAACCATAACTCATAAAGTGTTTTGTCCATACCTTTCCTAATTTTCACTCTGTTCAGTGTGTATACTAATGTATTGATTGCTTCTCTACAGAAGGTCTTTGGTACATCATTCTCAAATAAGATAGCCCTTGCTACTGTAGCAATTGATTTGTTTCTTCTTTCAGCATTCCCATTCTTCTCAGGTGTATGGGGTGAAGATAGTTGTCTCTTGATACCATGCTCTTCACAATAGATATTGAATTCTCTAGAGGTGAATTCTCCTCCTCTATCTAACCTTACGCTCTTTATTTTGACTCTAGATTCATTCTCAACTTTGTTCTTAAATATTTTGAATTTCTCAAATGCTTCTGATTTGTCTTTAAGAAAACATACCCACATCATTCTAGTGAAATCATCAACAAAAATCATAAAGTACCTTTTCTCCATAGTATCCTATTGTTCTTGTAGGACCACTCAGATTTGTATGAATCTGTTCCAGCTTTTGTGTAGTACAAAACTACTTGCTAGGAAATGAGACTCTCTTTTTCTTAGCCAAAATACATTCCTTACAATAAGTATCAATGGGCTTAGTGATCTTAGGTAGATCTCTTACAAAAAGTATATTACTGGTCTTCACAATGTTATTAAATTTAGTGTAACAAAATCTTCTATGCCATAGCCAACTATTGTCAATGTTAGCTACCAAACATGTTATTTTAGTGGAGTTTAACTGAAATACATTACCTCTAGTTCTTGTGCCAGTATCAAGAAGTTTTCCTTCTGTGTTTTTGATAATGCATGTGTTATTACCAAATTGTAGTTGGTAACCCTTGTCAATAAGTTGTCCAACATTCAACAAATTATGCTTCAGTCCATCAACAAAGTAAACATCATTAGTGTATGTTTTATTATCAAGTGTGATAGATATAATTCCTATAATATGATAGGTTGCACTATTCACTACTCTAAAAATTACTCCATCATGGCTTTTGAATTTGACAAATTTTCTCATATCACTAGTCATGTGATGTGAATAACCACTATCAATGATCCAATATTTCTTTTCAACTTGTGAGATCAGTGTACTTTCTTCTCTGTCAAGATCATCCTCCTTTATAGCTACGAATCCTAATTTTACTTCACTCATGTTTTGATTAGATTCCTCTTCTTCTTCTTCTTCATTAGCATATAAACAATTTCTAGGTCTTCTAGACGTGAACATTCCCTTATACTTTATTTCTCTTTTAGGACATTTTGATGCATAATGACCATATTCATTACATTTCCAACATTTGAAGATGTTCTTACCATCCTTTTCTCTTTTTACAAGAAGAGATACTCCCTCTTGGATCTTTTCTTCAATGGACTTGCTGCTATTGGCAATGTCTCCCTATGCTTTTGTGCTCCTTTCTAAACTAGGCTTGATGTTTAGTGCACTGAATACTATCTCAACTTTTTCCAATTCTCTAGACTATTTTAGATCAAATTCTACAACTTCCAATCTACCAAGCAATGTCTCTTTGGTGAAATTAGCAGTACAGGGTATCATCAGCTAAATCATCTATGCTACTATATTGAAAGGTGGTGTCAGACTTTTCAAAATCTTCCATATTACTTCATCATCAGATTTCTTTCCATCAAGAGATGTGATTCCTACAACAATCTCATATATTCTCCCAACATAGCTTCTTACATATTCATCTTCCATCATTCTAGCATCTTGGAAAGCACAATACAAATTTTGTAATCTAACCCTTTTTGCATGTGTATCACCCTCATAATTAGCCTCTAATGTTTTCCAAATTTCATCAGATGTTTTAAGTAATTTTACCTGACTGTACTCACTTTTAGGTAAGGTTGATAGTATTGCTTCTCTTGCCCTTATGTTGCACATAAATACTTCTCTCTGTTCCTTAGTACAAGTTTCAAGATTATCTTCTTCTAGAATATTTTTAGATGTCTTTGTTACAAGTCAATATCCTAGACCCATGTATAAGAGATGAGTCTTCATTTGATCCTTCTAGCTATCATAATTTGTGTCATTCAATCTAGTACTTCCTTTCTAAATAGATTCACCATGGATCTCCCAAAGTTGTTAAACTTCCCTTCAAGGACCTGATGCTCTGATACCAATTTTTAGAAATAGTAAACCACCAATATAGCTGATTGTTTGGGGGGGGGGGGGGGGGGGGGGGCGGTGGGGTGAATTAGTTATATATTAATCTTGAGAAATTCTTAAGTATTCAACCAAGTAAACAACAACAATAAAGAAATGTGCATACACAATAACACCAGATATGTTGACTAGGGAAACCCTTGATCAAAGGGAAAACCCTAGTAGGAATGATGCCCACAAAATAATGTACTAATCTAAATATTCCTTGTTAGAGGATGGACCCTGTTAGGAGTCTATTACAACACTTAGTACAAAAAGTCCCTATTAGGAGACTTTGAATCCTTGTTAGGAGTTGTAGAACACAACTGAACCCACTGTCCAAATAGCTTTAGGATCAAATCAACAAACCCACTATCCAATTGATCTCAACTACTATTCCTTTTAGAATAATAGATGTGAGATAATATTCTACTTCTTCTTCTATCTAGTAGGTTAGACTTCTTCAGCTTTAGATCATGTAGTCAGATCTAGAACTTTGAACTCATCAATAGTAACCCTTGAGATTATGCATTAGCAGATTACTCTGCTCCTCTACTTCACAATTTGAATGTAGAGATGAATTCTTTGTAAGATGAATGGCACTCTGACTATTTGTAAACAAATAATTATCCTTCTAAGAGTGTCCTAATTCTTTCAAGAAGAACTGAATCCATATCATCTCCTTGGTTGCCTCTGTAACAGCAACATACTTTGCTTCTATAGTGGATAAAGCATTAACCTTTTGTAACTGAGAAACCCAACTCACTGCTGCCCCACCAATAGTAAATACATAACCTATAGTACTCCATATGGTTTCAATATCCCTTGCCAAATATGAGTTAGCATAGCCTTATAAATCAATACTAGAGCCCCCAAAGTGTAAACACTTATTGGATGTTTCTCTCTAATATCTGAGAATCCATTTAACTACATTCTAATGCTCAATTTTTGGATGGCTCATATACCTACTAATGACACAATGGGAAATCTATTAATCAAATATATAGCTATATTTATAGCCTCTACCCACATGTTTAAGGGTAACCCAACATGCAATCGCATACTGCTTGCATGCTTCATTATAGTCATGTTCATGCGTCTAACCACTCCATTTTTCTGTAGAGTCTTTGGAATAGTTTCTTGCCTACGAATACCATTAGTAGAGTAATAAATTTCAAATTCATGACTGCAATACTCACCACCATTATCAAATTTAAAACATTTTAATTTCTTACCAATCTCATTTTTAACCAAGCATTTCCATTTCTTAAAAGTTTGAAATACATCATATTTTGGTCTAAGGAAATAAACCCATACTTTTTTGGTTACATCATCAATAAATATAACATAACAATGAGAGCCACCAATGGAAGATATCTGGGCTGGTCCCCATACATCTGTATGCACAAGCTCTAATCTCTCACTTTTCTTTTCCTTCCTGGTCTTCACAAAATTCACTCTCTTTTGTTTTCTATACACACTACTTTTATAGAAATCCATATTAACACATTTTAGACTTGGTAAAATTTCTTTGAATGAAGTACTTTCATACCTTTCTCACTCATGTGCCCAAGTCTATGGTGTCATACCATTGTATCATAATCTACAACAATTGTTTGTTCTCCCTGCTCAACTACAACAACTGTTCCTGAACATTCATTTTTCTTTGAAACAATCAAAGTAGAAGGAATAATATGACTTATACAAAGATATAAGGTTCCTACTTTCACACCTTGTTCTACTACATGGGAACCTTTTAAAACATTCCAATTTTTATCATTAAAAGTAACTACGCAACCCTCATCACCAAGTTTTCCTACTAAAATTAAATTCCTACTCAGCCTTGGAACATGTCATACTTTATGTAGTAGTCAATCATTCCCATTCTGTAACTTAATCTGAAAGGGTTCATTATCCCCCAAATAAACAAGCCCTAAATCCCCTTGGACATAATCAATAAAATAACATCTATGAGGTGTAGCATGAATTTAAGCACTAGAATCTAAAACCCATGAATCATCAACACTTTCTAAAGATAGAAGCAAAGCATCCTCTTTGAATTTTTAACTTACCATATTTGCCTCCTTGTTCCTTTCTAGCTTATCTCCTTCATTGTTCTTTCAAGTCCAACAATCTTCCTTCTTATGCCCTAGTTTACCATAGTTCCAACAATCTCTTGGTCCTTTGGATTAAGACCTCTTACCCTTTGACTTTCTTCTTGATTTCTCACAATTTCTAGATTAATTTCCTCTCTCAGTTGTTCTACCTCTGCTTTGTGTGTTCAAAGAACTTCCTAATGTAGATCCACCTGAGTTTTTTCTATGAGTTTCCTCACTTAGAATAACACCAATCACATCATGAAATTTTAGGTTATTAGATCCAAAAATATAATTACTCACAGCTATTACCAAGCCCTTCCAGCTTTCAGGAAAAGAACACAAAATTAAGAGAGTCCTAATTTCTTCATCAAAATTAATACCTACAAAAGATAACTAACTAGTAATAGTATTAAACTCATTTAAATGATATGCAATAGATCAAACTTCTGTCATTTTCATATTAAATAAATGCTTCATGAGAAATACCTTGTTTGAAGTGGAGGAATTTTTATACAATTTCACTAGGGTCTGTATCAACTCTTTCATCATCTTCACTTTTGTAATGTTATATGTCACTAATGGTGCCAAGCATAATCGAATGCTTCCAATTGTGTTTCTATCTAAAATCTCCCAGTCCTCATCTAACATAGTTCCTTGTTTCTTGGATTTTATTTCCAACAGCTTCCATAAATCTTTCTAATAAAGATAGTCCTCCATTTGCATCTTCCATAACTAAAATTTATTTCCATTAAATTTCTCCACCTTTAGCCTACCCTTGTATGTCATTTCTCTCACTCAATCATGAGACCTTCCTGTAGAGGATCACAAAAAGAAAATGATGATGGTCTGGATAAAAACAAAAAAAATATGACTGTTTGGCTCTAATACCACTTGTTAGGATTAACCTTAGACATAAATAATAATTACATGCAAATATAACCAATATTATAAAATAATAGATTGCACAAAAGAGAACACAAGACACCAAGATTTAACATTTTTCACCCAATCCTTGGGCCACATCCACCAATAGCAAGTCCAATATTATTATTTTCCAGTGATTACAATCCACAATCCCTTACTTCTCAATGCCAATGCAAGAAGCTACAATATAACCATTAAATTATAAAATCCCTAACCCTAAGCCTTTTTATACAAGCTTTTTTTGCTTACAAAATTAATAAATTTTTGTCTTTGGGGGCTCTACCCTTGAAAACCCCTACAAGGACATTTCCCTAGGACCTCTCAAGGGTGCTACCTCGAAACCCCCATAGAAATAATATGAGGAGAAAACTGCACTAAATAAACCTCTGAGTCTAATTAGGCTCCACATCACAACACTAAGGAGTATCACTATGCAGTAATAAAAAAGATATTTAGATATTTGAAGGGAACATTTGATTATGGAATATGGTATAACAGATTGAGTGATTTCACTCTATATGCATATACTAATATAGATTGGGTAGACAGTATGGATGATAGAAAGAGCACCAGTGGTGGAGCATTCTATCTTGGAGGAAGGTTGGTTTCTTGGTTGAGAAAGAAACAAGATTGTATCTCATAGAGTACAGCTGAGGCAGAGTATGTGGTAGCAACAAACAATTGTAATCAAGTGATGTGGATGAAGTAGATGCTAAAAGGCATTAAGATAGAATTTCTAGAACCTATTATCATATACTATGATAACACAAGTACAATGAATATGTCTGAGAATCTTGAATTACAATTTAAGACTAAGAATATATCTATTAAGTGTCATGTTTTAAAAGAGAAGATAGTAGAAAAAGAGATTAGATTGGATTATGTGAGTACTAAAGATTATATTATAGATATCTTTGTGAAGCCTTTACCTAAAGATACATTTGAGTACTTGATAGTTATGCTTGGGGTCATGCCCCAACCTACTTTAGAGCAGATGATGTAGAGATTACATCCATCTAGTGGTACAAAGCACTATTGTTTGACTGGACTGAATGCTTCCTGTATGGGGGAGTATCTATAATGAGAAGAGTCATTAAGGACTCTTGGTATTTGGTATTGAATAGTGTCTTTGGAAACTTGAGATGGTTAAAGTCTTTGAGTAGCACTTGACATAATGAGGTCTTTTTCCATTGATGCCAATGGGGGAGAAGAGTGCATGAAAAAAATATCCTAAGCGTGTATGGGGGAAAAGAGTGTCTTAAATGTGTATGGGGGAGAAGAGTGCATAAAAAATTTCTACTTTATTAGGGAGATTTAGAAATATTCATGAATATCTCTATGGGGGATATATACATCATTAAGATACAAAACATAGTAGTATTCCAGAGGATTTTTAGATTTGATTGATGAAGAGGATTTGATAAGATGAGAACAAACAGTAGAGTACTATTTAGCATTCTTGGAACTTAGAGATTTTAATCATTAATGATGATGGTATTCCTTTGGGGGAGTATCCTAAGCATTAGAGAGTATTGACATGTTGTATTCATGACTATGTTTGTCATTGATGTCAACATAGTAGTAAGTTTGTGAAGGTTGGAAAAGTAGTAGACATAGATCATACTTGGACAAAAAAAGTTTTGATGTACAAGTGTCATGCATTTAAGGACATGTTTTACCTTGTTTCCTAATGACTAGGTTAAATGTGTAGAGTCTAAGTCGAATACGTATAGAAGCTATAAGTGATTTACTAAGAGCAGTGCAAAAATAGAGTGCATGAAAAATAATTTCTCATGATCATATTATATCTTCTAGCAAAGATATAATCCAATAATGCATGCTCAACCAATGATAGAGGATGGAATGGTGGTGACATCAATGAGTGCACAAGTCCTAAATTTGTACATGTAAGAAGTTGTATAGACTATGAGCCAAGAATGCTATTATAATTGTGAATTAATTAATTATCTTATTATAATTAATTGGGAAAGCCTCAAGGCTAACTCAAGAAATTATTTTGAAGATACAGTATAAAGGAAAGATGTTTTCCTTGATTGGATGAGATATGTAATAAAGTATATGTTCCATGCAAAGTGTGAAAATGAGAAATTTTTTTGGTAAATGCGAGTAAGTGATCGAAGGGATTATTGGATGTGAGATTTGTGATCTGGTTACAAGATCAAAAGGAGCAGAGGTCTGGTTGAAAGGATAGAGAAAGAGGAAGGAAGTACAATTCAACTCTATTATTCTAAAAGGCATAATATAGAAATCATTTGGACAATGGGTTCATTGGTCTTTCCCTTGAAGTTGTTTGGATAGTGGGTCCATTTACCTTCTACAACTCCTAATATGGTTGGAATCTCTTAACAAGGATTCAAAGTCTCCTAATAGGGACTAATATATACTAAATATTATTATAGACTCCTAACAAGATCCATCCTCTAACAAGGAATACCTATATTAGTACATCATCTTGTGGGTATCATCCCCACTAGGGTTTTCCCTTTGATCAAGGCTTTCCTTAGTTAACATATATGGTGTTATTGTGCATGAGTATCTTGTTGTGGTTTCTAATTATATTATTCACATGGTTAAGTTTGATTAAGGTTGATAATTGTGATGATAGTTGGATAACTAATTCACTCCCCCCTCTTAGTTATATTGGTGAACTATATATTCTAACAACTTTTTTTATTTCTCATGCTCTTCTATCGACTCTCTTTGCTTGACCTCTGTGATCTTCACCTCTTTCTACAATATAGGCATACAAGTGAATTGTGGAAACATAATTATAGATTTTCCTTATTGCTTGACACTTGTATCCTTAGTAACTGATATAGCCTCATAACTATATGCCTTTGCACTCTCAATCCACTGATAGTCTATGACTTGTAATAATACAAGATAGGTGTTGGGTAGAGATGTGTCAGGCTCAAAATTTTGCAATTCTTCATTGGTTAATACATTCTGATCACACGGTGATGAATAAGGAATTTCCTCTATGGTGACAACATCTTGTTGTTCATACCCTTCCATCAATTGCCTCATTTCCTTAGTAAGTTTGGAAACTTCTTTAGATTCATCCTCTTCTACTCTAACTTCTCCATCTCTTTCCTCTTCCTCATAATCTTATTTATTAACTAATTGATTGAGAAAATCAAATGCTTCTCTACATACATTGATACTGTCTTTCTCAACTTCATGAATTTTATTCATCAAAAATTTATACACCCTTTCTTTTGACATGAATTTATTTTCAAAATCTTTCAAATAAATAGAGATATGTGTCTTCCCTAAATATGAATTTGTCTATGCTAAGGTGGTTTCCCTGATCTGTCTTAGTAGATAGTTCCCACTTCCACTTAGCATCAACCTTATTATATTAAATTTCTAGAATACCTTTTCCCATCTCTATAGGTGTAGTTTTGAATTGTATCATCATTCCAATCATAGATTTTTCAAGTTTTTCTCAATCCTTTTTATTTAGGGAATCAAAATTAATCTCTTTGAATCATGTCAAGCTTTCTTGTTTAATGATTTCTTGACATACCTTATACATAATTGAGGGAGGTGGTCTCGACACAATCTGCAATTTTCTTAGATTGTCAGACTCAGTCTATTCATCATCTTCTTCCTCCTCAGCTACAACCAATTTTATCTTTGGACTCTTAGGAATGGTCTCCTGAGGTGAACTAACTTACTTTCTCTTTGCTTGACTCTCTTTCAATTTACCAACTAGGGATTGGACTATCTTTGATCTTGTTATGATTTTCCTTTTAGGCTCCTATGTTGTAGCAACCTTCTGTGCACCTTTTCTAATATCATCTTTAACCTACAATTATCACTTTCTTTTTTTTGGTTTCCTTAGACTCATCAATAGCTATCTCTTTACCTTTTCATTCCTTGGGTTCAGCTATTTTTTTTGGCCCTTCTTCTTCATCATCCTTATCCTCAAGACTTTTCTTCTCTATTTTCTTTTCTATCTTGGGCTCACTAGAATTTGCATTCATCTAATTATTCACTATGTCATATGTGCCAAATGGCTAGAAATTTGCATCGACATCTTTTGAGAAAAGTGTAGTCACTACTATTGTGACTTTATCAACATTAACTTCATAAGGCATAGGCCTTAAACATGCACTTCTGGGTAACATTGCCTATGCATAAATGAAATTTGTGTCTATCATGAAACATATCTCATCAAAATATCTATCTGCAAAAAATTTAGGAATCCTCATCTGATTTTTAATTTTTCTTTTGAATTTCTCAAACTAGTTATCCATGATTACTTTAAAGTTCTCTCCCAATTGACTTATCAACTCATTTATCTCTTCCATAGATGTTTTGTGCATATCCCACACTATAGTATGAACTATAGGAAACCAATTTTGTATATAAAAGAATATACAGACTAACAAAGATCCAAACTTACATGATGTATTCTTTTCTTTCCTGATTGCTCCCAAGTTCTTTGTTAGTTGTTGTAGTGTAGTTGCAACTTGACAAGGTCATAGGTATGATCCTTTTTAACAATTTTGTAGGTTAGATCTATTGCAACGCATGAAACATTGTTCAATCTATTGGATTGGTAAAATTTGTGAGCTATCACACATACTACAAATTCAATCATAGGATCTTCAATCCCATTAATTTACATCCCTCAACCATTCCACTTTGCTTTGGTAGATTTTTCAATCTCACTTTGTATTGTGCTCCTTATGATTTTTGGTTTGTATATTATGGCCTTATTAATTTTGATTGGACCTCCTTCTAACCATACCTTCATATCATGAATACGACTTAGGATAATTTTATCCATTCAACCTTAATTTTTTTAGGAAAACTTAGGGCACAGATAATCCCTTTCTCAACAATGATCTTGTATTCATCCTTTAGTACTCCATTGCTACATAGCTTCTCATAAGATGTTATAATCTCAAAATCTCCAATTTCTCCTACTTTGCACATATAATAGGATCTTACATCTTGTATAGTAACTATGGTGGAATTAACGATAGCGTGACAATATCATCTTTAGTTTCTCTAGAATTCACACTATTATTTATATTTGGTAGGGTACACTGGTCATTCCACATGATTTGATCATTTACCACTTTCAACATATCATTTGTTGATGCCATTTCAATTTAGGGTTCTTGAAAACAAATTCTTCTAAGATAACTTCATAAGACAATTAACTCAGCATTGAAAGTAACACTTACTCACTTCATCAAATTCGCTAATGCTTCACTTTGATTCACTTGCTTCATTGCTAAATTTTCCTTAATTTCCTTTGAATCACTTGTGAACTCTGAAATCACTTGGTAAATAGAAATGTATGCCCAAATTCAATAAATACGTTCAACTTTCTATTTTAGGTGTGTAATAAATGTTCTCATACTTGGTAGGTGAATGGTCTAACTGGCTCAATCTCCATGTTTACTTATAAACACTTAGTTTTAATTACCTTACTTTGTCAACACCAATTCATTCGGTCAACACATCAACTCAGTCCATCACTCAATCCATATTGCAATGCTCGATCAATATAGACTAGATCAGTGATGCTTGATACTCTCTATAGTAAGTGATTCTCTTTTACTTTCCTTTCTATAGATCTACTCTTGATGCACCTTTTATAATGTAGATATGAACTTTTAGCACATCTATGTTAGGAAATGATGTAAGATATATCATTAAATATACAATTCCTTATACCTTCTCTTATTTAGTTGTGGTATGATCACCTGATCCATTAGATTGGGTGATCTCAACTTTTCTTGATCTACTACTTTTGGCTTCCACTATTTTTCCATGTCTTCTTTATCGTTTTCATTTCCATTGTTTGGTGCTAGTGTTATGGTTCTGTAGTTTCTACTAACATGTCCAAATTTGATACAACTAAAACAAATTAGTTCTCCATTCAACCTTTTTCTTGTAATTTCCTCTTAAATGTGTCTTAATGCAACTTTATGGAATGTTCCCATATTATCTACAATAATAAAAACTATACCATGTATTGTAATCCCAATCATGAGTATTACCTTTTCTTGTTGCTTGTTTTTCTTTTTTAGATGTCAAGTTAGATTTTGTCTTGGATCTACACTCATGATCTTTATGTCCATATTTTTGACAATTACAAAAATGTCCTTGAAATCTAAATGTAGTGATAGAAATACTTTTCTTTGATCTACATTCATTTTCTTAGTGTCCTACCTTCTTGCAATTAAAGAAATTACCAATAAACTTAGGTTTAGAAGTTTGCATAACATTCTTGCTTCTACATATATTTTTTGTGTGTCCAAGTTTACCACAATGATCACATGTAGGCTTGCCTTTAGATTTTTTATTCTTTGTTCTCCACTCTTTGATGATTATCCTTCTATAGTAGATGATTTATGCTTGTTGTATTCTAGTCCAAAAGTATATCATGTTAACCTAGGTGATCTTATTAGTTCCTTAAAGTATGTGATAGCGTCGCTTGGTTTGTTCATTCTTTCCAAAAGTTCCTTTTGTTAGAAATAGGCAATACTGAGGGGGGTGGTGAATTAGTATTCTACAAAAAAAATTCACCAATTAGATATTATTAATTACTTTGAACCATGCGTAAGAAAGTAAGAAAACAATGTTGAATAGTAAAAATAACCATACACAAAGAGAACTATTTTGTTGACTAGGGAAACCTTGGCCAAGGGAAAACCCTGGTGGGAATGATGCCCACAAAGATATACTGATATATATGTTCCTTATTAGAGGATGGACCCTATTAGGAGTGAATAAGAAAATCTAGTATATAGTCCCTATTAGGAGATATTGAATCCTTGTCAGGAGATTCCAACCCTATTACGAGTTGTGGTATAATGTATGCAAGAAGAGCTCACTGCCCAAACATGTACTATAAATTACAAGAAGAGCCCATTACTCAAACAAGTAACTGAACTTTAAGTTCCTCAAATATAGATATTGTAAATTTTTCTCAGCTGATCTCTGACCTCAACTTGATCTCGGATCACAAAATTAGGTTCTCAAAAAATTCACATATATCTCTTCACAAAAAGTTTGCATATCACTTTCACATCAAAAAAATGCACACTTAACCTCACAAGATATCCTTTGCATAAATACCATGTCTTTTCACAGATTTCTGCTAGGTCGGCTAAGACCACAATATACTTTTCCAACTTAGAGTAAACATCTAGGTTGTTGGCCCTAATTGGTTAAATAATTATTTTGTAAAGAAAATAATTCCTTTACCTTTCATTCTAATGTCTTGTACATCTTAATTATCATTTTTCTATACTATCCATAATGATTTTTGAGATTATAAACATCATCACCGACATGTATACTATCTCCATCTTACCTTTCTAGTCATAATATGATGTCAAAAACATTTTACATATAAAACATTGCACTGTTTTAAACCATTTTCATACTTAGACAATTTTCTGAGTACCAAAAAGCTAAGTACCTTTATTTTTGAGGTTTACTACAAGTATGTACATCATGTGTTTTCATTAATGAACAAATTTACATGTTTGTGTATAGTCAATTGTCAACAATCTCCCCCTTTGGCATTGATGGCAAAAAAGTAAGAAAAATTGGCTAAGTAACAAAACTTTATTGAAATCTACATTACTTACCATCTATTACAAATACTTCATATTCAAAATGCTCCCCCTTTTGATATGATTACTACATACATAACTTACTACAATTTTCTTCTACAACTTCTCCTCCTTTCATATCAATGAAAAAGTTCAAAAAGTCAAAATCAATTGTCAAAAACGTTGTCTGTTGTCCAAAACTGTCAAAATATTTCTATTTTTCTACTTCAAGCCGATATTATCTTCATGCAATCATCAAAATTTATCTTCAAATTGTTCATACCTTTCTCCCATGTGTCCTTTGTTGCTTCAGTAGAAGTGAGCATTGCACATAAGGCATATGATGCAATCTCAATTGCATTAAGGTCAGAGTATGTAAAATTGGAATAAGTATCCTTTGCTTTGACACATTCCTCCAACTGTCTCTCAATAGCTCATGTATTCAAAGCAATAGACTCTCTGAATTCTGACAGTCTTCTCAAAACTTGTTCTTTATCAAATTGTAGTTTGTTGATGTTTAAGTGAACACTGGCAAATTGTCCTTCAAACTCATCAGTTCTGCAAGAGGATTGTTGTATCTAACTAGTTAGAGCTTCCAACTCACTTAGCTTCCCTTGAATATTGTTATCCAACTCTATTGTCAACTTATGAGATAAATTACATTTTATGTATAGTACCTTTCCAACTTGTTGACATTTCTGGAGTTCCTTAATACAAGTATCAAGACTCATCAAATCATTCTGAATATTTTGACAAATGGTGCTAAAAATATTAGCATCATGTGAAATGTGAACCTTAAACTCAACAACATTCAAAAAATTTGTAAAGTCATCATCAAATAATTTTATAACTGCTTGAGCTCTCTGTTCGAGGTCTACTTCAGTATGTTTGGCTAAGAGGGGGATGTGCAATCTGTCTGTCACCTCCATTAATGCTCTTTGTAAACTCTTGAATTTTTTGTTCTTCTCAATAAATTTTATCAAAGATGAGATCAAGTTATTTTTATTGTCATCATCACTTATAAGATTAGTGAGAGATATACGAGTGGATGAGCTAGATACTTTCACCACATCTTCCTCTTGTTTCTTCTCTGCTTCCTTCTTTGATTTTCTCTCTTCTTCTTCTTTTTCCTCTTTATTTTATTTCTTTTTCTTTCTTTTCTTGTTCTTTCTTTTCTTCTTCTAACTTTTTTCTTTTTCTTTTTCTCTCCTTTTGTCTTCTTCTTTTTTATTATTTTCCTCCTGAAGCAATTTCAACTTGGCTTCTTCAACCTTTTTCTTTTTTTATTCTAGTTGTCTTTTCTCTTGTTCAATCAGTCTCAACTGATCTTGAATATCTTCTTAATAAGATCTAGGCTGATTGGAAGGATTTTCATCAATGTTAATAGTAACATTTGTTTGATCAATCTACATAGTATCACCACTCACTAATACTTCCAAAGTTTTCTCTATAGTTGTAGGTTCTTCCTTTAACTCACTCATCATTTGATTGCTGGTTGTTGTAATTTCACTTCTTATAACATTCTTTTCTCCTCCCATGAGCAAAAATAACCTCATCTTACTTTGCAAGTAAGGTTCTAGTCTCTTCATTAATTTCTTGATTTTACCATCATCATCTATCTTGCACATAGTTCTTAGCATTGACTTTTGAAGTTCCATGTCTTCTTCATGAACCAATGCCTTCTTAGTTATAAGTCTGTCATAGACTTTTTGATTCATCATGCCTTTAATACTCTCAAGTTTCAAGTTATTCAAAATCATATATCTCATAGTAGAGATATCAATTTGTTCCTTCTCAATATCACTGTATAAGTTGTAGAACTTGTTCATTTGCATAAATTTTCCTTCATTGACAATGGCTATGTTGATTTTCTCTATCTTTGATTTCCATGGTTGGCTTGTCTTACCTGTTGGCTACTTGGAAATAGTAACCTTTTATGGTTGTTTAACTTCTTCTTCTTTTACTTCTTCCTCACTAGAATCTTCAATTGTCAACAATTATTTCTTCCTTTTTCCAGGTCTAGTAGCTTGTTGCTTGACTCTATTTGTCTTGTGACTCTTAACTTCTACTAACCTCTCAAACTTCCTCTTAGGTGCACTAGGTTGCTTTGTTGATACAACAACATATGGAATGCTCTATTTTATAGGATTTTATGCAATAGATATACTAGATGGTTCACCAAGTGATAGGGGTGTCACATACATCACACCTTGTTCGCCAATGTGTTTCAATCTGAATATCATTTGTCTTACTGCCTGTGATTCACTTTCTATCATACCAGCCTCACTTAGTGCTTTCTTCATCATAGTTTGAACTTTATTATGAGATGCTTTCTCTAATGATGCTTGGTAGACTGACTCAGTTACCTCCTCATAATTTCCAAATCTATATGAAGCTTGATCTATTTTGGATTTTAACATTAAATCAATGTAACCAATAGCTACATCATCACTCAAATCATAACCTAAGGGCTCAAGAAATGTTTCCCTTGGTTGTAGTGCTTCAATATAAGTTAGATCTGTATCCACCATAAAACATAAATCATTCTTAAATTTGTCAATAATTGCAGGGGCAATTCTAAATCTTTGTTTCATCTCATTCTGAAATGCCCTCAGAACCATATTTTCACTCTCCAAGATTTTCTCTATAGGATGCCTTCTGCACACATTTGTTATGTTGTCCATTGTGTATCTTTCAATGCTCATAATATCAATAACTAATAGAAATGGAAATCTCTTGAGTACATGAAAGAGAATGTGATTAATCAGAGACTAAAATTTAAATACACCATTCTTAGTCCTCTTAATCCTTTCAAAATTCTCAAGAGTTGCACTCTCATAATCTCAAATTCACATATTCTTTCTCAACACAAATCTTATAAGTTGCATAAATAAAACTTGCTAACAACTCATCACTTTTGGAACTTGCATAAATAGAGTGTGCAATGATTCTACTCAAGCATCTCACATCATGTTGTCTAATGGTGTTGATCACCATTGCCTTACCATTATAAACTTCTTTGGTGTTAAGTTCCACCTTCTTCTTACCTAGTTTCTCTCCAATGGGTGCACTGCCTTGCTTACTAAGACCAGTAACCTCATATATAAGGTTGGCAAAAATATCAACTATGTCTTCTCTCATCCAAATCCTTCCATTGTGAATTCTACTTAATATAATCCGAGTCCACTCTTTGGTATCAAGTTTATGGTAAAGTAATATCTAACTAAGTCTAAATCCTTCAGATGCTCATATCCAGACTTTACAGTTGTATCATGATTGAAAACAATTTACATGTCCTTGTTCATGAATTCACTTCCAACAGTCTCAAATTTTCTAGACAAGTAGCTTCCTATATCTTCCAAGTAGAATACATTGGTTGGAGTAATATATAAAGTTGAATTAGGGTTTTTCTCTAAGGTTTTCATAGGATCAACCTTCACTTTGGGTGTATCAACATTCTGAACTACTAACATGTCCATAATTACACAATAGAAATTTATCCAGCAAATTATGCATGAGAAATGATAAAAATACCTTTTTCTGAAGTAGGGTTTTGCTCAAAATCACCTTTACAAATCACTTCTATATGCTCTAATCTTCTAAAATGATTCACAATGTGAAAATAATCAAGTTCATACTCCATTTATCCAAATTGAACTTTCATTAATTATGTACTTTGTTAACTCAAAAAAGTTGTTAATTACATTTTGAAATCAAATATCTACTCAGGATCATTTGTCCAATCCTCAAATGCTACCCAAGGTTAACAATGGCTTCCATCTATCATAAAAATGCTTCACAAAAATTTGCTTCACTAAATTCATTATAGAAACATGGATTCCATCTACTATTATAGAATAAACTTCCTCTGCTACAATAGTAACTCTTATTTCCTTCATAACTTGTTACTAAAAGCTCCAAATTCCAAGTGAGCTTAGCCACATTCAAGACTCATCTAGATACACCTTTTCCCAACCTCACTACTCATGGTTCTATCTCTACCTAGAGTTCTAAGTTCTTGTGCAAGCTTAGTTCAACTTAGTTGATTCAAACTCAATTCTTGACATCAATCTTTCTGTCTTTGCATCATCTAACTTTTCCTCAAAAATATTTAATCCTTTCACAAAATGCCTCATCAAGTTCTTCTCGAAGTTCACTAACTATATTTTTTCGATCTTAATTGTCTTTCTTAGTTCTGTAGTTTCTTTCATGTTTTCTTTTGTCATTTTTGAAGTTTCTTCCATTGTTGCTTCTATTCCCAAAGTTTCTTTCATGATTCCTTCTATCATTTCTAAAGTTTCTTCCATTATTGCTTCTATCCATTCTATAGTACTTTGTTGTATGTCCAAAGTTGTTTCATAAATGACATACTGGGGTTCTACTTCTAGGATTTTGTTGATCAATAGGTCCTTGACAATTTTGGGTTGTGTCTAAAGTTGTTAGACTTATAACACACAATCTGCTTTCTTTCATCAAAAAGTCTTCTTTCTCTTGATGTCCTCTCATTAGATATTCTTCTATTAGTAGGGTTAGTATTTCTAGATATTCTTCTATTCCTTTTATCATTATCATATTTAGGCTACTTACAATCAATTGCTCTATGACCCATACCATGACAATTATGACAATAAAAATTTGTAACATGATTAAATGACTTATTTGTACAGTTTCTTTTTATATGACTTATTTCATTACATGAAAAACACTTACCTCTAAATTCATACCCAGTTTCCCTAGGAGATTCGTCCTACTTAGGTTCATCCAATTTCTCTGTTTCCTTCTCTGGTCCAACTTCTTTAGATTTATCAAAAGATTGAGTGGATTCAATCTTATCAATAGATTTTATCTTTTTCTTTCATATCTGATCCACTTTCAGGTTTCTTTGTGGACATATTAAATAGCTAAAAAAGACCAATCTTATTATAGGTAGGTCTTTGTATTGACATAGATTCATCAAGCTTTTCTCTACTAGGATAAAGCTTTTCAAGCTATACCTTACTTTGAGTTAGTTCACCTTTCATAATAGTGTTGTACTTTTGAAGTTCTTCATGATCTACTCTTAATGCTTCAAGATCATATGTTAACTTTGCTAGATTGGCTCTAAGATTTGAATTTTCAGTCTTCAATTTAGATTCAACTTTTTTAGGATCACTCTTCAAACTTAACTTCAGATTAGTAATCTTCAACTCATGCTTCAAGATCTTGTATCGTGTTTTCAACTTTGAATGTTTATCATTACTAATTTTAGATTCAGTAGATTCAAGCTTGGATTTGAGATGGTCAATATTTTAGTTCAATTGTCTAATGTACAATTTGGATTCTTCATATCTATCCTTCAGCTTATCTTTCTTTAGTAAGCAGATCAATTTGTTCAAGTTCATCTTCAAGGTTCTTCATCAATTGTTCCATATCCATAGGGATCTTACTCAAGTTGTTAAGCATCTTCTGAGTAATTGTTCTCTAATACCAATTGTTACAAATATAGAATACTGAGAAGGGGGGGGCAGGGGGTGTGTGGGAGGATGAATCATTATTCTACAAACTTTTTTTGTCAACTGGATATTATTTATTACTTTGAGCCATGCATAAGAAAGTAAGAAACAATGTTGAACAGTAAAAGTAACCATAAATAAAGAGAACTCATAACACCATATTTTGTTAACTAGGGAAACCCTAGCCAAGGGAAAACCCTAGTGGGAATGATGCCCACAAAGATATACTCATATATATGTTCCTTCTTAGAGGATGGACCTTGTTAGGAGTCAATAAGAAAATTTAGTATATAGAGTCCCTATTAGGATAGTTTGTATCCTTGTTTGGAGATTCCAACCCTATTAAGAGTTGTGGTATAATGTATGCAAGAAGAGTTCACTACCCAAATATGCACTATCAATTACAAGAAGAGCCCACTACCCAAACAAGTAATTAAACTTTAAGTTCCTCAAATATAGATAATGTAACTTCTTCTCAATTGATCTTTGACCTCATCTTGATCTCGGATCACAAAATCAAGTTCTTAAAAACTTCACATTTATCGCTTCACAAAAAGTTTGCATATCACTTTTACATCAAAAAAATGCACACTTAACCTCGCAAGATGTCCTTTGCATAAGTGCCATGCCTTTTCAAAAATTGTTGCTAGGTCAGTTAAGACTACAATATACTTTTCCAACTTAGAGTAAACATCTAGAATGTCATCCCTAATTGGTATAGTGATTATTTTGTAAACAAAACAATTACTTTACTTTTCATTCTAATGTCCTATACATCTTCATTATCATTCTTTCATACTATTTGTACTGATGTTCAAAGTTATACATGTAATCACCAACATGTATACTATCTCCATTTCACATTGCTAGTTATAATATGATGTCAAAAATATTTTACATATAAAACATTGCGCTATTGTAAACCATTTTCATACTTAGACAATTTTCTGAGTACCAAAAAGCTAAGTACCTTTATTTCCAAGGTTTACTACAATTACATACATCATGTGTTTGCATTAATGAAAACATTTACATATCTGTATATAGCCAATTGTCAACACCTTTTCAGTCCTTAGCTCATTTCTTAGTTTCTCATACTATGCCCTTAAGCTTGTGATCTCCAAGTACTTCTTGTTTTCTTCATGGGTAGAAATTATCAATTGATTCATCATATCTAATTGAATTTTTGTGAGCTTTTGTACTTTAAAAAATATTTTTTCAAGTCTAGTTGCTATCTGTCTTTTATCTTCTTTAGCCATATTTTTTCTTCTTCACCTTTCTTTTTTTTCTCTATCACTTCACATAGTTTTATCGATTGAGTTTATCTTTCTCTCTTGATTTCTTTTACTTCTTTTATCAAAATGTTGTTCTTCTCTAGTCATTTTGCTATTGTTGCATTGCTATCACCAACCTTCCCACTCTCAAATAGTCCTTATGTGTCAACTTCTTGATATTGAGTATCATTTTGCTAAATTCAGAACTCTTTTCTTTTTATCAAGGATTTTCTTAACTCTTCTCTCGCTCCTTGAAGTTGTTTTTATATGATTTGAATTTCAATCATTTGGTTCTCAATGAATTTTTCCATTAGGTATTCATCCATCTCCAAGATATGATCCACTTAAGCTATTAGACTTCTTCGAAGAGTCTTGATGCTCGAATACCAATTTTTGGAAGGATTTAATAGGAAACAAGATATTGCAAGGGGGAGGGGGGGAGGGTCGAATTGTGATCTTAAAAAAATTTCTTACAAAACCAATTTATTGATTTCACACCTAAAACATCTTATTTCTTAGATCTAACATCAAAAGTGTAATGTTGAAATCTAAATGAAAATATGAAATCCATGAAAAGATTCAACATATAACACAAATGATTTGGTTACCTAGAAACACTTCAATATGAAGGTAAAATTGGGGTGGGGATGAAACCCACAAATCTTCACTTTTTCAAGAATAAAGTTAACATGTTAGGGTTGTAATTTTTGACCATACTATATGATCTACTTTGTGAGGGTTCTGCCCTGCTAAAAGCTATTAAGACTATTAGGTCTTACCCTATTAAACAATTTTACACTTACAATCAAGTAAGGACATTGTTAGGAGATTTAAATAGACCTGTTAGGATCACTCGATTAATAGATTTTCCCTAACTCAATCTATTAGAACTAATTTAGTACCTGACCCTCTATTTTCTTTCCAAGCTAATTTTGGATCCCCTTTGTTTAATGTCTCAATGTGATCTCTTTATTTGATATCTTTGTTATGTCCTTCACTGCTTGGATTTTTTTATCTAATCTCCTTTCAGACTTAGTCTTTCTTGCTCATTTCTATCCTTGTTCACTCCTTCACTTGTTTATTCACCCATTCATTCACTCACACATCTACTTCTACTTCATACCTTTGATCCTAGGGTTAGAACCCTCTTTAAATAGATAATCTTTGAAAGTTTTGGATCACAATCAATGGTTCATAGTTCATCTTCTTTTTTCATTTCCTTTCTGATTTTCTAATTGGTTCATTTTCTTTCCTCGAGATCATTACCATATATAAAGACATGTAAACTCCATATTAAATATCCCTACAATTATTAAAGGTATATAGATGTCAGCCAAAAATAGTTTACATAGGTTTTTGTGTGATTACAAACTCATATAAGATTTTTTTAGTTTGCTCGACATCTAAATATTCTAACACTTGATCATTACAAACATTCATGCTGGCACTCAACTTCTACATGCTTGATCATTTTTGTTTACTTGACAAAATTTGTCTTCTAATTTACTCAGTCTCAACTTTGTATGCTCAGCAATCTCTGACTTCCTTTTCATGTAATGCAAAATAAACATGTCCTCATGTACTCGAACTTTACTAGATGACTCAGTCATAGTGATGACCTTTCATCTTTTTCTAGTAAATGACTAAGTATTTGGAAACTAATAGGAAACATAGGCATAGAGATTAACATATAAGATCAAATGTGACAAATGTTTACTGGGTTGATGGACTTAACTATAATCTATTGATTTTTTCATAGTTAAAAAAATAGGCTACAAAGTTGAATTCCATCATGTTAGGACTCAAAATTGAAAGTTCATTTTGAGCACCTATTTAAAAAAGTTGTTAAAAGTGAACCCCTATAAGTGTCTCCCATGCTATATATGAATGATATTTTGAGACATGTGATGTGTTTCAAGTGTTTATCACCTTTCATTCAGTACACGCATGTGTTTCATGATGATAAACTACCATTATGAATCATTTCATGTGTATACAAGGATTAGTAATGCAAAGAACACTAAATATCAAACCAAAAGTATTCACAAAACTAAATAAACATAACTTCAAGATAGACTAAGATGAGCTCTAAATTAAGAATATGAGCCATTAATGGGCTCTCTCAATGAGAAGCTCTCTTGTTGAGTAGCTTTGTCTAATTAGATAGAATGTATGCTCAATTCTCCAAAGGCTTCAATGGTGTTCTTGATGGATTTTGGCTTGGGTGAATGGATTCGATGTAAAATGGATTCTTAAAAATAGAATTATGGCTTTACTTTATAATCAAAATGGCATTACTTTGTTACTATGGGTGATTGTGTTAAAATGGCTTGGGAGAGGATTCCTTAAATAGGCAAAGGGCTTGAGGGATCAAGGGCTAGGATGCAAGGATGGGAGAAAGCTTATGGAAAGTTTAGATTGAATAAGAGGAGAGCACATGGATTGTGCTTCCTTATAGCCAATCAGAGAGTGACACATGTCACAAGGTCATTGGTTAGAGCAAGAGGGGTTGAGGGGTCAACAAAGGAGGCTCAAAGCTCATAAAGACCCTCATAATGGCTTGTAATAGCAATGAATGGGCTTGTAAGAGTCATTTATGGCTTTGTGGGCTTCATAAAGTTTTATGGTTGGGATATTTGTGAGAGCGTTGAGATATTTTGACTTGGGTTGGATTAAGAAAGTCTTAAGCTTGACTTAGGAATGTGCAAATGATTAAAACTTTGATTAGGCTTGGGTTAAGATTAGATTAGGCTTGTTAGAGATGGGCAAGTGGATGGCATTTAATGAGGGTGGGTGAAGGAGGAGATATTTGTTAGCTTTGGCTTGGGTTATCAAGTCTTAACCCATGTTTAGGGAATATGACAAGGTTAGGGGGGGATTAGGATTAGGGTCAAAGATAAGGATTGACATCTTCTAGAAGAGTCTAGGCTTTGGATGAGGATGAAGACTTTCTAGAAGAGTCTAGAACTTCCTAGGATGAGGATAAACAAGATTTTTAGGAAATAAATAAAGTTTTATTTATTTCAAGGGTTTGGGTTGAGGAGATAGTTATTAAAGTATTTTTAATAAACATGAGGATTAATATTTAGTCTTAATTAAATATTTTGAGTTGGGATTAGGGGTAGGAAATGATGGGATTAGCCCTTAATTGAAATTAAAGAAAGATTAGAAGATTTTGGAAGAGGTTAGTGGTCTTAAGGAAATTGGCCAAGTTTTGGGCAAAAAATAAATAAATAATTTATTTTGAGATTTTTGGTCAATTTATTAATTAAATAATTAATAAATAAGGAAATAATGTTTAACTAAGATTTAAACATTTTTGGGAGGGATTCCTTAATTAAATATTTTTAATTAAGATAAAGGGATTTAATGGCATAAAAATAAACAAATTAATTAAATAATTAATTAATTAATTAATGATGATGTCATCAGGGACTTTTTTAGAAAATAAAAATACTTTATTTTCTAAAGGATTTAGGTGTCTACATCGTGAAGTTCCATTTTGAGCATCTATCAAATTTGCATTTTTTCCATAGTCCCAAGCAGAATTTGGAGGGCCAGTTTGAATTTGAATATCTTGCGCCTGGAAGAGTTTCATGATTCACCACTTTGGGATTATCTAGTATGCATATTAGATATCTTATTTTTCAAATTTCAAGTTGTTTTGATATGTTTTGACACAATTTTGAATCCCTCAAATTTGGTTGTTCATTATTGTTGTGTTGATGCACATTGTTCACAATTTTGAGAAGCCATGTTTGATAGAGAATATTTTATGACCTATTAAGTATTTTGAAGAAATGGTCATATAATTGTATTTTAGTCATAAAATACATCATATATTTTCATTTTCAAGGTCTGATGAATCTGTTTGATGAGTTTCCCAAGCTGATTCCATTTGCAAAAAAATAAAACTACCCAATTGTCTTTTATAGCAATTAATAAGTAGCTCTGTTTGACTAGTTACAACATTGACCCAATTAACCCTATTGAGAAAATTCTTTTTTTGTTGCATTCTAGTGGTCAGAGACTTGTTATGTTCCAAATTTGAGCATATGATGAATCCATTCGACTAGTTTTCAAATGTGATTCTAAATGCAATTTCTAACATTTTATTGGTAACCAAGTGTAAAATTTTGTTGGGAGGCCTATTCAAGATGTTATAACTTTTGAATTTTGATAGATGAGCCTAAATGGATTGTACCATTGTATTCTACATTAAAAATACTTCCAGTGTGTTAATTTGCAGGTTTTCATGAATACATCTACACATTTTCCCAGGTCCATTCTATATGCAAAAATCTCTCTTCTAACAAGTTACCAAGTTTTGCAAATCTAAGAATCTGATTTTCTATGTCAGCCAAATTTGCCTAGTTATTTTTCATGATCCCAAATCATAGATTTATATTCTCCACATGACAATGAATCAATACCCTAGATCTTGTTTCCCCAAGTGTTCATTTGACCTATTTTCAAAGCCAAATTCAAATGCACTTTGTGTGTCTAACATGTTTGTTTGCAGGATTTTTAAAGAGGAAACTTTAGAAGCTAATATATTTTGATCAAAATGTTTTCATAAGCTAAGAAAGTGCAAAATGAAAGAGTGTAAACTAGAGAACATGAATGCAAGTTCTTAGAGCCTGATGGTTTGATTTGTTTAGTTTTTAAAGTTAGTTCAGAGGCATCCCGACACAAAATTGAAACATCACATAAAGGGTCAAGAAATCAATTTCAATTGATTAGACAATAATCAAATTCATTTTCAGTCAGTAAGTGGATACTATCAAAGCATAATTTGAGAGTCAGTTGTTTGAAATTTATTTATTTTCAGCCAGACCCACTTTAGGGCCTAACTGATTTTATTAGGTTGATAAAACATCAAGAAGATTGAAGATGTTAAAATAGGGATTATAATGCTTTTGATCATTACAATGTTTTAGTATGTACATATCATAAATTATTTTCAATTAGATGTGTAAATTTTATACACAATGATTATAAAGAAGGGAGCCAAATATCTCTACAGTGGTCCTTTGGGAGATACCATCAATAAAATTTTGTCATGATATGATGTCGCAAATTCTTCATTAATGACAAATATATATGTTAGAGTAATTAGATATTTCCTAATTAACTCTAGTTCACTTAAGCTAAACTTTAGACATCTAATAATTAATTTCTTTTATTAATTATTATGATGCAACCTAAGTTAGAATTTTTTAGGGTTTTGATCTCCTTTATAAGGATGACCTCTCATTGTAAACATTAATTGAGATTTAAGACTCTTTTCTTTTGATTATAGAAATCTAATTTTTTGCTCATCAAGAATGTCTCATCTATGGATCTAGCAATTTCTGTCTCCATATCCTTTTTTCTTCTGTAATAGGTGTTTACATGCAGGTGATTCTTGGGAGTTGTGTGGTTGATCTTTCATCAACTTCAACATGGCATCAGAGCTCCAGATCTTCATGCCCCCATTCTGTTCCCGAGGGTTTTTGGAATTAGTTTTTAGATCTGAGCTTTTATCAAAATTTTTATTTTATTTATCAAAAAAAAGGAAAATGCACATTTGATTGGTCCTTTTTTGTGTTCTTTGTGCTTGATTATGGTATGAAGGGAGCATTTTTCTTCTCCTGTCTCCTCATGATAGCCTCATGAGTAGGCAACCATACCTTTGGGCCCCTCACACCTTGGAAAGCATGTTTGGAGATTGCATACAATTTTTGGGTGTCTCCTACTCACACACAATTTATTGGAGACCCCTGCATTTTCTCAAAGTCTGCCCACCTAAATTATTGGGCCCTCCACCATACCGAAGCACCAAATCAACATTTTATGTTTGGTTGAAGTGCTTATTATCAGTTTTGGAGCTATCACCCATGATTTATTGGAGATGTGGCACTTTGTTCTCCACATTGTGTGTATGTCTCATCAATTTCTAGAGCCATTTGGATCCATCCACGTGGATTCTCATAGCCAACCAAAAGCTCTTGTCTATGCCAAGAGCATATTGATGCATTTGCTTGGAATGTGTTTTTGGAGAGAGTGATATTCTTGGGGCAGGATTGGCACATGCTTTTAAATGGCCCTGAGGTTCTTTTTTATTTTTGGGCTTCCAATATTGGAGATTGCATGAAATCCAACCCCTTCTCACTGGGCCATGCCTCACCTACAACCATTCCTTTATTTATGGTGATATTTTTTTGATAGCAAGTCTCTCCTTTTACTCGATCAATGCATGTGATCTATTGTGAGATAGGTAGATCGAGAGCAATGGATGGCCTTGACTTTCAGCCTTTCTTGATGGCTATGGTATTGACGGGATTCAAATCTCTAAGATACGATGTCTCTTACTTTGGGAGAGCATTGGGGAGGAGGGGTAAGAAGAACAAAAAGGAAAGGGACCAGGGCATGATGCTAAGCCTCCAACTATTACTTTGTGGAGGCCCATAGATTAAGGGAAGCTCCTCCTCTATTTAGGCCTCCTTAGAGATTGATTTTGGTTTTTGAGCATGCAAGGGTTCATCAATTGCCAACATTGACAATTTTGTAAATGTAATTTGAGTAGAGAATGAAGGAGTTGAAATAGTGGCTTCTTCTGATGGGTTGGGAGCTACAAGTTGTGGATTGAGATGCTTTGTTTTGTGTCCATTGATCACCAAGTTAGCTCATACCCTCACCTTGAACTCTACATCAATGATGGATATTTCTTGGAGATCTATGTTTTCCAACGTGTTTGGCAATTTTGATAAGTCTTCTCATGATCTTTGTAGATTTTGAATGTAAATGGACCTATTGGCCCCACCACCAACCTCTTCTTTCCCCAACACTTCATGTTAGCAGCATTGAATGTGTTTTACCAACTTTATGGTGTGATTTCTTGGAGTCCCACACCTCCATGTCTTCTTTTTTACTCCATTCTATTTTTGTTATCTGGTGTCATCCACATGTTTTATGGCCACTTCTTTGGTATAAGTCCCAAAATGTGTTACTATTCCCCAAAATGTTGGCAGCATCCTTGTTTGGTGGATTTAGTGTTAAAGGTCACCTTTTTAGAGGGAGTTGGTGATTTGGCACTGACTGTACTTTATTGGAGATTATTGGAGTTTTCTTTGTGGAGCTTATGCCTCTCTAAGTGCTCAACCCTATGATTTTACGGGATGTGACATCATGGTCCTTGACACACATGCCAGTAATTTCCCCTTTGACCATGTCTATTGGAGAAGTCTCACTTGGGAGGCATGCTTTTATTCTGGAACACATTTTTTTGATGTTTCTTTTAACATGCCCTCTTCAGATCCACTTTGGGCTCATCATCCATGCCATTGGCCTATTGCATGGCTCAGCTATGTTCCACAGTTTTTGTAGAAGTTGAGAAATCCAACTTCATAGACCCTCAAGAACACCTGCATGAAAATATCCTGCAATGAAGAGAAGCCAAAAAACAGAAAAAGTATAGCTTAGAAGTTCTCAAAAAATGAGAGAGAAAAATGTATTCTAAGTTATGTAAAAAAAATACAAGAGTTCAACCTTTTAAAGGTGAACGAAACCCTAAAGGAAAGAAAAGCTAGGTTTGCACATTATAATTAATATGAATATTAATTATATGCACCTAAGAGAGTTAAAGCCTAGAGTTAATAAAATAACTTACTCTAACACCCCCCCTTAAGCGAAGCTTAGGAGGAAGCTAACCTAGAAAAGCTATGAAAATAGGAAAAATGGGTCTCGACAACAAGGCCTAATCAGGTACCCAATACAAGGAAATCTCTGTAAATCGGAGACAAAGGAGAAAACCTAGTGGGAAAAACCCCTCTCCAAAAAGAGATAGAACAAACATGCTGAAAAAAAATAGAATTTTTATGGCTCAAGAGACTCTCTCAAAACCATAAACAGCCCCCCCATGAGAGAGAGAAGAGACAGAAAAGCCCCCCCAAAATGATGAAGTCCCTGTAGAAATAAATGAACCAATGGAACTCCAATGCAGAAGAAACAAGGGCACAGAACAAGGAAACCATTGAATGACAAAAAGGCCTAACTGATGCTCAAAAGAGTAGACATGAGGATCCTGAAAAGGAATCCCCAATGTAGGTGTGCTGAGACTGTCATGAAAGAGGAGATGACCATCCTCTATAGAATCCGCAACATGTGCTCCTGAAGGCTCGATGAGTGGAGCTAGAGGGTCTGGCAGAGCTGAAGAAGAAAAGATGTCAACGGAATGAGGTGTGGTGAACTCAGGAACAATACAAAGGTTCACATGTCCTGACTGCACCACATGATGCTCTCGTGAAAGAGAAGAAGAATGCTTTGATAATGGAGATGGTGGACTAAAGTGTGAGAAGGTGTAGAGACGGGTGGTATGATCAACTATCCCTATAGCAATAAGGCCTCCTATTGCACTATCTCGAATGTAGACTAAATCTGTAGTGAACTCAACTGTCTTCCCTGATCCACTATGTGTAATTTGATACATCGAGAGAAGGTTGGTAGAGAGAGATGGAACATACAATACATCATTGAATATGCCATCCTGAATGCGAACTGAACCTTTCCCACAGATAGTTAGAGTAGTGTTATTCCCCATGAGAATATGAGGAATCAGAGAAGCCTCAATAGAGGAGAATACCCCTTGAGAAGATGACATATGGTGAGAAGCACTTGAATCTAGTATCCAAGGGACCTGGGAAGGGGATGCAAGAGAAGCCCGTAATGCATGACCCTATCCAAAATTCGGTGAGGATGTCAAAGAGGTGGATGAAGACTAAAAGGCAGACCCTTGAGAGGTAGAAGAGGATGGGGATGAAATAGAGCTATTTTGAAAAAGAGCTTGCAAATTTGCAATCTATTTCTCATAGCCATCAAATCTCTTCTAAAAACAATGTGCCGCATCATGAGCTCCTTTCTGACAATAGGAACAAGAACGAGTCTCAGTCTTCTTTTTTTCCTTCTTCTTAGAAGAAGAGGATGAATCAAATAGCTACTTCAGCTTCTACTCTTGTGTATCCTTGGCAAGTAATGCCTGTGATGGTGAACTTGTAAGTGAGCTTGGATTGCTCACGAGTTAACCGGTCAAAAAAAATCTCAAAAGAGGGCATCTGATGTCTGTTACCCAAGGCATCCATAGTGGAGTAGAATGTAGAAGAAAAGGGTTGATACTGTCATTGCAAATTTGAGAGTATAAAAAAATACACTCATCATCTGTTTTGTTTCTACCACATCCCTGCAAAACTGTGCGCAGAGATTTGAACTTCACCAAGAAGTCCTCAATGGTGGGAAAGCTATTGGGTGACAAAGAAGTCAATTTTGCATCCAACTGAAGTGCTTGGAACTCATTGACCTGGCCAAACAAAGTCTAAAATATGAGCCAATAAGCTCGTGGAGTAGTCAAACCATCCAACTGAAATAACAGACTGTCTAAAATGTTGAGTGCAATCAGTCCCATGGCTTCATCCATTTTGTTCCTTTGCATTCGAAACTCATAATGTTGCATAAGAGTAGGCTAATTCACATCTAGACAAGACCATAGACCTCTTGACATGAGAAGCCTAGTCATCTGTGTCTTCCAGGTGTGATAGTTGTGCGGCGTGAGCCAGATCACGGAAGGATTTGACATTGAGAGAAAGAAAAGATGGAAGTAGAAGGGTCTGATTCTGAAGAAAATTATAGAATATAAAATGCTCCCCCCAAAAATGAATAAGATAATATTCCCCAAAGCCAAAGCAACAACTATGGAAAACAAAAAACTAGAAAAGAACCTGGATTCGTTGATGTAGAAGAGGAGGAAACAAAAGCCTCTACTTTCATGCCAAATTTGGAAGCTCAAATGAACTTGGAATCAAATGAAACTAGCCCCATTGTTTTCATCTCTGAGTCAAGTTTCTAGAACTTCTTTTGGATCACAAAAATGCATCTGTATGCTCAAGTTATGAGCAAAAAATTGACTATTGCTCAAAAAATGCACCTCGCTGGAAAACTATAGTTACTGTCTTAAATTTGATAGCCGCATGGACGTCACAAGGATGTCACCAAAAATTTTTTTTGGTGAACATGAAATGATGTCATCTGTCGATAAATGATGTCACCATTTTGAAAAATGACATCAACAGTCGTCGAAAAAAGATGACGTCAGCCCTAAAAATGATGTTGTCACACCTGAAACAAGTGACGTAAAAAAGCTATTTTTTGACATCAGCAATTAGGATGCTGATGTCACCCATCAAAGGAGGGCATCAGAACCACTGGTGGCTCAGTCGGTGGAGGTGGTGGCCCGGTTGAGCGATGGTGGTCGTAGAGCAGCGGTGGCTGGTGAGCTGTGCTACCGGCGATGGCTGCGCCTGGGTGGCACGGCGGCGGCTGCTAGGTGGTGTGGTGGTGGCCACTAGGTGGAGCGGCTGAAAATGGACCTTTTAAAAAAAAAAAAAAATTTTTGTGCAGAGATCGTCCGTACGACCGTACGGAAGGTCCTGTGGGCAAAATTTTTTTCCTTCCGGAGCTCTGTCTCCAAAATCGACAAGCTTTATATGAATCCTGACTACAAATGGCCTTTCAGATCCAATGGAAGCATTTATTTGAGCCCAAAGTGCTCTAAAAGTATGCTCTTCCTTTTGATTGAAGAAAAAACTCTGAATCGTAGCTTAAAAAATCATTCAATAGAGAAGTAGCAGGGAGGCTCTGATACCATGTAGAAGTTGAGAAATCCAACTTCACAGACCCTCAAGAACACCTGCATGCAAATATCCTGCAATGAAGAGAAGCCAAAAAATAGAAAAATTAGAGCTTAGAAGTTCTCAAAAAATGAGAGAGCAAAATGTATTCTAAGTTATGTAAACAAAATACAAGAGTTCAACCTTTTAAAGGTGAACAAAACCCTAAAGGAAAGAAAAGCTAGGTTTGCACATTATAATTAATATAAATATTAATTTATGCACCTAAGAGAGCTAAAGCCTAGAGTTAATAAAATAACTTACTCTAATAGTTTTTTAGTAGGCATTGTGATTTGACATTTCTTTTCAATCGCATGCTTTTTTATGGGTGGATTGTATACAGTTTTAGACATGTACTACCTTGGCCACCAGTTTTTAATCTAGGATTTGCCCTTTGCTTGGCTCTATGTTTCTACAGTCAAACATTTTTACTAATAAGGGTCATTTTCAAGTTTTTTTTTGCCTCGATAGTTGTTTGACAATCAAATTTGGGCTCATTACTTGCTAACATCAATGTCGCATTAGCATTGCATCACCACTTCCTGTCACCTTCACAACCTTTTTTTGGACCCACCACCACTTTTTTGCTCATATCTTAGGTATATGGACTCCATTTTTTGCAAACAAGATATCATCATAAATCTAGTTTTGAGTCTGTCATACTGGTATAGTTAGTTTTCAACTTTGATGCTTTTTTGATGGTTTTTTCTGCTATCAAAGTTAGGAGTTTATTTTTGCACTCCAAGAGGCATATCTTGAGCATCTAATCTCTAATTTGGGAATTATTTATATCATTGGAAAGGTCTTTCTAAGCTCTTTCTAGTGATGTTGGTTGTTTATCTAGATTATGGTTCAGGAACATTCTATTTAGTCTTCTACATTTTTACATTCTGGTAGATATCTTGGTTGTTTTAGGTTTGGGGATCAATTTCTTTGCTTCAGATGATTTTTCATGACTTATACTAACTATTGTATTTGTCTTATGTCTCTTCTGGTCTATTTAGACATCATTTATATGCATTCTTCCAAATGCACTAAGATAAAGTGTCATACTACATTTGTATTTTCATTTCAATTGTTTACCTTTTTTTGCCTTCTGATTCGAGCAGTTTCATCTAAGGACACTCATACAGATTATTATATTCTTGAGATTCACCATATCTTGTGCCTTATTGTACATGCACTACTTTGATAGAGCACCATGGGGGGTTGATGTTTTGCCTTTGTTTTCCATCTTCCTTTGCCCAGTGAGTGTCCCTTCCATGATATTAGCCACATGATGTGTCTAAGATTGATCATGTCAATACACACATATGTATTCTTTTGAGCATCTTGATCATGGCTCCTTGACATGCAGTTCTTTTGGCCCACTTTTCTAGTTGCCTATCACCTCACCCTTATTTGCATTAGGGGGTATTCTTCTATTGTTTCTCATGCTTCCTTGGTTTGATTGATTAGCTCTTCAAGGTTTGGTATTTCATGCCATCTATATCTTTGAGTTTAGTTGTTTGCCTTTGTGTGCCTCTTGATTTGATGCAGATTATAGTCTTCTCTACCTGGTCAGGTTCTATTTTAGTGGAGGTTCTTTAGATTAGTAGTTATTTTTTATAGAGCTTTGTAGCTTCTACATGCTTTAGTGGTGTTCTACATGATCATCTTTGTTCCTATCTTCTGGAACATTCCCTAGTTTGGAGGCTTCTTCAATCCTTCACTAGTTCTTCTCAACATTATTTCCATCTCTTTTTGGAATAGGGTTTTTCCCATGTGGTTTTCTCTATTTCTCCTCTTTTTATAGATTTTGTTGTGCTTGGGTACCTCATCAGGCCTTGTTTGTCTAGACCCATATCTACTTTTAGTAGTATTTTCTAGGTTTTTAGCTACTCCCTAAGTTTATCTTAAGGGGGCATGTTAGAGTAATTAGATATTTCTTAAATAATTCTAGTTCACTTAAGCTAAACTTTAGGCATCTAATAATTACTTTATTTTATTAACTATTATGATGCAACCTAGGTTAGACTTTTTTAGGGTTTCAATCTCCTTTATAAGGATGATCTCTCATTGTAAGCATTAATTGAGATTTGAGATTCTTTTTTTTAAATTATAACAATCTACTTTTTTTCTTATCTAGAATGTCTCATCTATGGATCTAGCAATTTCTTCCTCCATAGCCTTTTGCTTCTCTCTTCTGTAATAGGTGTTTGCATGCAGGTGATTCTTGGGAGCTATGGGGTTGATCTTTCATCAACTTCAATAATATAACCAAAGTTAGAATACTCCATTGTAATATTCTTTCACATATGCTCATTATGAAACAAGGAAACAAATGAATTTTATCTTCAAGATATCCTTGTTGAAGAAATTAAAGATTTTGTCAAATGCTCTTTGACTTGTGTGAAGCGATATGTGAAAATGAGTCATATGCCATCAACACTACCTATAGATGAAATGTATAGTGATATTGATGGGGCCTTTTTTTAATTTAAAGTATGAAAAAATGGATCAAAGTTTAATGTAGATGAGCTATGATAGATTGAAGTGGCTCTTTTGTTGCATGCATGTGTTAGAAGGCTATTACCATAAAACTTGAATGTACAGGAGATTGTTTTTTCTAGTTTTGAACTCTTTTCAAACATGGTTATTTAGGAGCAAGATCATGGATATTGTGGTGTTGAAAAACATACTAGATATGGGACACACTAGATGTGCCATTCCAAATTGGAAATTACAGATAATAGTTGTCACAAACACTCACGAAAACAAATTGACTATTTCAGCTTAATAATGCTAATAAGTGGGAAAATATTATTGAATAAAATTGAGACTTGCTAAGAAGAGGATTTATCTAATTCAATAAAAAGAGTTTTTTTTAATATTAATAATTCTTCTACCAAATGTACACAAGTATGTGCTTTGCAATTGGATGGTAGAAAAGAGGATAAATTTGAGCTATAAAATTTCTTCTTGAATCTGCAATTTTCTCTCTTTTCTATTTCCCTTTCTCTCTTAGGGGTTTGTAGCAAATGCATCTACACCAAATAGAGATGGATACTTCTTTGTTTACTTTTGAGTCAATGAATGAGGGACACCCAGATAAGCTATGTGATCAATATTACAAGAAGATTGTATGCAAGACCTACAAAGAAATTGGTTTCATCTTTGATGATGTGGTCTTGGATGCCAACAACTACAAGGTGTTGGTGAACATTAAACAACAGAGCCCTAACATCGTCTGGGGTAACTATTGACATTTTACCAAGAGGCCCAAGGAGATTAGTGTTGGTGACCAAGGTCACATGTTCAACTATGCTATTGATGAGATCCCTAAGCTCATGCTTCTCACTAGTTTTTAAGAACTAAGCTTGGTGCCAAACTCATCGAGGTCAAAATGAATGATACCTACCCCTGGTTGATGTCTACTAGTGAAATTTAGGTCAACATTGAATATGGAAATGAAGGATGCTATGAAATCAATGAGTTGCCTTATCATGTAGAATGCATTAAAAGCTCTTCAGTTAGAGAGAATCTACATTCTAAAATAAAATAATAGTTCTAACAACAAATAAATCCCTATCCAAATGTTGAACATAAATGAATTGCATTGTCAAGAGTTTGATATGGTTAGAGACTAGAATATGGATGATTTAGTTTTCTCATAATTTTCACAACAATGCCAAGTTAGCATAGGCAGTGCTAAATGTTGGGCATTCATTTTGCATGAGGTCAACAATAGGAATCCATAGTGTAATTCATCTCTTGAAAAGCAAATCTTTTAAAGGATTCACTCCAAGGTTTAGTGTTTGTCTTGCGACGTACCAAAATTCACTCAGTAGAAGATAAATGTGAATGTTCATGAGGAGGCCTTTTTTGGTTCTAAAAAAAAAAACTCTTCTATCTTGGAATCGAAGTAAAATCTGTTTGCTGTCTCAAAATATCACACCAAAAGAAGAAATTTTTTTTATTTTCCATTTTTTCAATGAATGCAATTCCAACAATGCAAGTACTATGAGGTCCTATTCTAACAGGGGGTTAGCAAAGAAAATAGCAAAACTGAAAGTAAATAACTTGAAATTGAAATTCCTAAATGGACATAAGCTACAGAACACAACACATTGCAAGTTAAACCTTTGAAGAAATCGGTAGGAAACCAATGAAAATAGGAGCAGAGCTTCCTAAAATTTATTGATGCAATCATCAGTGAGAATCTTTAAAAAATAGAATGATGTTTCACTCTTCATCAAATCACAAGGCCATAAAAAGTGTGCTTATGTGAGACAAAAAGCTATGTAGACACAATCGGGTGATCTCTTCTCAAGCTCGCTACGTCAACGTAATTCATACATCTGTAGCAAACACCAGAACTAAAAGATTGCACAACCAGAAACAACACAATAAAATTTTGGATCAATCACAATCTCATGAATAAAATTCACAAAAAAATGACACATTCAGGCAAGAATAACTACACTCCAAATGCTAGCACCAAAAGCATAACTTATTGCATAATAATGACGACCTTTTTTACATTTAACAATGGGGTATTTATAAGAAATCATCTCCTCAATTTGTGTTGAGAGTAAGAGATATCTTGATGCAATAAAATGCTTTAAAACATTAAAACAAACTATATATATATACAAACTAAAAATCTAATTGGTGCTTAGAGGGACTCCATCCATATTTTATTCATTAATTGGATGCATGAGCCTTTTATATGTCAAAATCAATGAAAGCGTGAGAGAGAAAGTAGGAGGAAGCCATCAGTCAAAGTGGAAGTGCATGGAGACACCAAAAATAGAAGCTAGCACTTCACTAGGCATGTGTCGGAGTTAACTTGCCATCAGAATGCGCTCTCGATGCATGGAAAGTGTTATTTTTGGAACTAGCAGTTAACTGTCAGCGCACCTCTAAATTGCGGAGCTACATGAAAATGCAAAGCTATGGACTTGCAGACCTGCATACCTAAGGAGCTATGAACCTATGTACCTACATACCTACATAGCTGTGAGGCTGCAGACTTGCATACCTGCAGAGCTGCGGACCTCAATTCGCCAAAAAATCAAAGTTCTCAATTTTGAAAATGGTTTTTAGGTTTTTCTCAAATGAGGTTTTAGATCACTTTTTGTATTCACTCCATGCCCCTTTCTGATGATTTACACCCTCTTTATAGCCAATTACTTTCATAAACTTACACTCCATCCACTTCTTCAATCAAAAATCTCAAGGCACCTACATTGAATCTTGTCCCCAATAGCTACATAAGATGAGAAACCTGATTTGCGTTATGTGTCAAACCTTTGTATCTTTGACCTTTGTCTTCTCTCCACTTGTCCAATCCTTCTTGGTGAGACACCAAATGATCCAAATTATCTAGGATGATCAAATGTTTGCAACTTTTTCATATTTTTTCACAAATTTTCTAGGTGTTTTAAAATTACCTTTTTGGAGGTCTTTTGCTCAAAATTTCAATTTGGAACCTTTGTCAATCTCTAAAAAGGGAAACCAAAGGCTCACTATTTTAGGGACTAAAATTAGATCTTCATTTCTTCTTTCCAACGGTGTAAGCAGTTCTGAATTCTGAGGCCCGAGTCAAAAGTTATGACCTTGACAAGTTGAGGATGCCATTTTTACCTACAAAAGAAGCAAACATTAGTCCACAGAATTAACAATGCATAGTAAAGACACACTAGCTAGTCAAACAAAACTGGAGGTGAATCTTGAAATCTACCTAAGTATGAAATCCTAAAGCCCCAAAATTTGGCTAAGTCTGAATTTCTCAAACCCTAAAATTTTTTAGAATCTTTACCTTATCTCGAGGAGGTCTGAAACCTATCTCAAAAGATTCGTCGCATATATTAAAATATATCTTAAGTATAGTCAACTTATACTTAAATGATATATTTTAAACCCCTCTTATGGCTATTCAGACAAAATTGGAGGTGAAAGGGCAGCTTGGCAAGGGCACATGCTACCTTGGGAGCGCAACGACATGAATGCACACGAGGCACCTTCATCGTGCATGTATGTACACCTATGAACCGTAGCAGAGTGCACTCATGATGGAGCACACTACGGCGCGGAGGTGCACACATGCAGGGCAGAGCGCACTATGGCGCGGCAGCGTACGTGTGCGGCAGAGCGTGCTGCGGCGCAGAGGAGCGCGCTACAACATGGCAGCGTGCTCGTGACGATGCATGGGCATGGCAGAGCATGTTGTGTCATGCTCACAACGGCACGTGCTATATCATGCTTGTGGCAATGCATGCTACATCATGCTTGCAGCGGCGCATGGGCATGGTAGCACGCTCGCTACTCACAGTAGAGCGTGCAGAAATTTATCAAGATTTTTTATTTTTATTTTTTATTTTTTAAAAATTTTTTTGTTAATTTTTCAATTTTTCAATTTTTTATGATTTTTGGACTCAACTTTTAAACAAAAAATTCTTCTCCTGACTCTCGAATTGTGAGTTCGGGAGTCAAAAAAAGTAGAGGGTCCCCATTCCTAGTGAGGAATGGGGCATGTGTTGTGGACACCACAACACTAAATACTTTGTTTTGAATCATGATGAATTCGAGTTTGAATCTAAGTTGGCAAGAGATTAATATGGAGAATTGACCACCTAGTTGCATAGGTGATATTTTTCTTGTAGAGGGTGTGGTTTTATGCAAACAATCATCCATTGAATGTGTAGGGTCACATTTAATACTATTTTATTATTAAATGTGTTTGTGCATTATCCCACATTCATTATGTGGGAAGTTTTTCAATTATTTTTAAGTGTGAGCACTCAAATATAAGGTGTCTTAAGGTGTCCCCTTATGGACAAAGGAAACCCATGCGCATGGGTCCTGGTCCAACCGGATAGTGACCATTAATAAATTTTGATGAAGCATGCAGACATGGGTGATGAACTGAATGGATGAACAAATTGCAAACTCCCATATGGTAGACATGGAGGAGTGACTTGGAAACCCAAGGATGAATAAGAATGTGATAGCTAGGTCATATTTTGAGGTTGGCTAAATTAGATGAGGTCTACACGTGGTACAATATAACATATTCACAAATGACATGGAATGTGGCAATGTGACTGAGCAACATTTGGTGAGGGTGATGACATGGTAGATGAGGTAGGTTTGATTTTGAGTGTCCAAATGTTGATGCATGCTGAGGAATCAATGATCAATTCAATGTCGGGAAGGAAAGGTGCTTGAAAGTTAACAAACATGACATAGCGATGTGTTGATATGTGTCAATGGGCCTAGGAAGAAAGGGTGGGATTTTTGGTGAATCAGGTAGCACCATGTGGTAGAGGGCCCTAGTGGATATTGACAAAGCAGTTGACAGGGATCTGACCAACCAATTAGAGCATGTCATGTTTAACATTAGCTGGTCAACTAGGTTTGACCCAAATTCAAGGGAAGCCACAAAAAAAATTGAAATAATATTTTGGATTTTCCTCATTAGACCAGGTTTTTAAAATGACAAAGGTTTTATCATAAAGTTAAAAATTTATGTTAAAAATGAAATATTTACACATTTTTAAAGTTTGTTTGTCAATTTCAACCTAGATCTTCAACTAAATGCAATGGGTCTAATTTTTAAGAAAACATAGGGCTATCATATATCAATAGAAAGTCTTAGAGTATAGTTTTCATTTTTACTATTAGATCTTGTGCAGGTAGTAGTGGATGAAAGTTGTGCCCATATTTGGCTGCCATGCTCCATTTCTAACTATATCCTAGTTTGGGATTTTAGTTTTAGACAAAATGGTGAAATGGGCATTCGCCAAACTTGGAGAGGGTCTTGCTAGTAGTGTTACTTTGTCTCCAAATTAGTTTAATGGGATTTTGGTAGAATTTTGGTAGAAAATCTGATGTTTTATCAAAAGGGATGTTTCTCATCATTCTTGAGAGATATTTTCAAGTTTGTTGTGCCAAATTATGAGATTTGATTTGGTTTTTAGTTGTAGAGAGAGGAAAGAATCTTTACTTCAAAAATGGATGAAGATTCAAGCGGACAAGTGTCAATTCCATATCAGATCTAGGATCCTCATGCTTCTATATCTTCTTTCACTTTTTCTTTTTACAAGGTTGGTTCCAGTCTTTTGGACAAGTTTCCATAGTTGTGATTCCACCATTTTCTCAGTATTATCTCTTGTATGAACAATAATATTGAAGTTATAGTTATTAGTTCTTTTCTATTTGGTGTTTTATGAGTTATTTCCATGCATCTTGAATGTACTTGTTTCATGGAAATGAATATAAAGCAACAAAATCACTTAGTTTCATTTTGATTCTTGTCTCCTATTTGTGTTGTTTACAATCTCTTGGTGATTTGTGGGAAAGGAACATAGATCCCAGTTGCAGCTCACTTTGGGTTGTATGTCTTGATGTGTTTTTCTATTGATTCAAAGAATCAAGCAAATGCTTGATATGCTTTGATAGGGTTTCATATTTTATGTAAGGATGTGATGCGCATGGGATCCAGTTTGAACATGGATGTCTAATTCACAAAGTGAATGGATAGATCATTGATATCTTGACGTATGTTGTCATTTTTGGAATTTCCAATTAATAGGGCACTGATCAGCCATAGGATCTACATGTTTCTTATTTTTTCAAATGTGGGTTGTGCTGAAATCAATTCAATATCAAAATATTTTTCCCTTTCATGTTGTAGAGATGAAAAAGATACCCACACTTAACTTGTGAATCTCATAGGTCATGTTAGTAGTTGCTTCATGCCTTTGTCTTTTCATGAGCATAAAAGGATTTGGGATCTTTATCTACTTAATATATATTCATATTTATGGTTTTTGCAATAGTAACATAATGGAATCTAAGGTCTACCCACCTAGGTTTTGTAGAGCCTAAAGTGAAGAAGGAGTTTAGCCTTATAGTTGGCCTAGGTTCTAATCAAAATTTATCCATCATAGGAGTGAGCTTCCCTTAGATGTATTTTTTTCTTATCTTCCTGGTAGTTGAAATCATTGTTAAATCAAGAGCCAACACATCATAGAAAGGCCAAAATATTTGATGTCAATAGTAAACTAATTGGAAGTGGTGATCAAACAAGAGGTAACTTGTCCTATCTAGATTTATGTGATGAGATATGTCTATTCTCACAACGTGAAGATATTTTGTTATGGCACAAGAGGTTATGTCATTTAAATTTTGGCAATTTGGTTAGCTTTAGTAAAATGAAAAGAATAAGAGGTTTGCTAAAACTAAAGAAACCTGATAATGCTATGTGTAAAAAATGTCAATTGGGACAAAATGACAAAGTTTAGTTTCAAGAGAAAAATATATTCATCTGATGATATTTTTAAATTGATTTATACTAACTTATGTGGACCTATTGGTGCTTAAAACTATTGTGGAGACAAATATTTCATTCTATTTGTTGATGACTACTCTAGAATGATGACTGTGATGTTTCTTAAAGAAAAATATGATGCTTTTCAGTTATTTAAGTTGTATTTAGCCAGAGTTGAAAATGAGATAGGGAAGAGTTTGAATTGATTGAGATCTTATATAGTTGGTGAATTCATTTCCAATGAATTTAACATATTCTACAATGACAAAGGAATCAAAAGATAGATGTCAACACCCAAGACCCCTCCTCAAAATGGGATAGATGAAAGAAGAAAGTTGAAAGAAGAAACAAATCAATCATGGATTGTACTAGAACATTTATGATAGAAAAAAATGTGTCACAAAACTACTGGAGAGAAGTTTGTATAAAGTGCAGTCAAGAAAGGTACAAATTTTACACCTTTTGAATTATGGTATGGATATGCTCCTAATGTGAAATATTTCAAAGTTTTTGGAAGAAAATGTTACATGATTAAAGATAATACAAATAGAAAAATTGATGCTAAAAGTGATGAAGGCATATTCCTAGGATATTCCACTAAGGGAAAAGATTATAAGTGTTTGAACTCTAACACTAAAAAAGTTGTGGAAAGTGCAAATTTAAAAGTTGATGAATATACAGAAAATAATGAAGTTGAATACAAGATAGATCTTGAAGATTACATTTTATTCATATATGTGAGTGGTAGTACTCCTGGCACCTTACCTGAATAAGAAAACAAAGCTACAAATCTGCAACAAACTGGGAATGAAGAGTTGCAATAGCCAGTTGTCGAGTAGCAGACTGTGGGTGTCAAGAAATAGGGAATTGATGTTGAGTCACAAACAAAGGAAGTTGAACATCAAGAAAACAATGTCGAACATGCAGAGCATGAACTAGAACCTAAACCAGAGAGATAATGAGCTTGAATTATTTCTAAAGATGAACCCATTGAAGAACAAAGAAGAAAGGAACTTGTATTAGAAAAATATGTGAGAATACATCATGCACCAAAGTAAATCATTGGATATAAAGAATATGGTGGTATGACAAGAAAAATACTAAGACGTGATGCATGCATACTTTGTGAATTTGAGCCCAAATTTGTGAAATATGCTTGGAAAATGAGAATTGGACACAAGAAATGAATGAAGAAATTGAGTAGATAGAGAAGAATAAAACATGGACACTAGTACCTATACCTAAAGACAAAAATATTATTGGAAAAAAGTGAGTATTTAGGAAAAAGCTAAATGAAAATGGCGAGGTCACAAGGGACAAGGCTAGATTGATTTGTAAAGGACATACACAAGAAGAAGGTGTGGATTATGGAGAAATATTTGCCCTCGTAGAAAGACTAGAAGGAGTTAGAAAATTGCTTGCATATTCTTCTAATAAAGGACTTAAGGTATATCAAATGGATGTAAAACTTGCATTTCTAAATGAGATGCTTGAAGAAGAAGTATGCATAGAGCAACCTAAAGGATTTTTGGATCCTAGCAAGAAAAATATGGTGTGTAAGTTGTACAAAGCTTTATATGGTTTGAAACAAGACCCTAAAGCATGGTATTAATGATTACATAACTACTTGGTGAAGATTGGTTTTGCAAGATCAAATGATAATGTAGTAATCTATACTTGAAGATTGGCAAGAACAATGAGGTATTGCTATCTAAATTTTTTGTTAATGATATCATATTTGGAGGCAAGTAAACATTATGAAAATCATTTTTTGATGAAATGAAAAAGGAATTTGAAATTTCAATGTTTGGTGAGATCAAATTATTTTTTGTCTTATAGGTATATCAAATGAAGCAAGGTATCTTCATTAATCAATCCAAATATATCAAGGTAATACTAAAACTTTTGGAATGAAAGATTCAAGACCAACTAGTACACCTATGGTTATTAGACACAAAATATCTAAGAATGATCATTCTATTGATATGAACTAGACATTACATAGATCAATGATTGGAAAATTCCAATATGTTGTTCATAGAAAACTTGACAGTGCATTAGCAATTGGGATAGTTGCAAGATTTTCTACAAGTCTTAAGGAAAACCATATAATGGAAGTGAAAAGGATACTTAGATATCTAAAAGTAACATAAGACTATGGACTGTATTACAAGAAGAATGATAGGTTTGAACTAAAGGTATTCACTAATTTTGATTGGGCAGGAAATGTTGATGATAAAAAAAGAACAAGTGGAGGTGCATTCTTTCGAGGAAAGAGATTGATTTCATGGACAAGCAAGAAGTAGAATTGCATTTCCCAATCAATAGTAGAAGCTGAGTATGTGGCCAAAATAGTAAATTTTTCAAATATCATTTGGTTCAAGAATTGTTGAAAGGTATGAAGGAAGAGATCACTGATCAAGTGGTTGTCTATTGTGATAACACTAGTGATATTAACATATCAAAGAATCTTGTAATGCACACAAAGACAAAGCATATTTCTATTAAGTATCATTACTTGAGATAGCTAGTTCAAGACAAAGAAGTGAAATTGGATTATGTGAACACTAAAGAAAAGATTGCTGACATATTAACTAAATCTCTACCTAAAGATGCTCATGAATATATTCAAGGTAAATTAGGGGTGATTTCCCTAGATAAAGGAACTTAAGTAAAGATGGTGCTCTATATCAAATGTTTTGATCAAACTATCTTACAAATTGATGCAGACAGTTCTACTTTAGGAGTTACCTAAGGTAGTAGTGAGGAAGAAGAATATAATGATGATCAATCATACACATATGAAAGATGAAGATATCTACATGAAAAGATGCATGAGTGGAAATATCTTTTGCATTGTTGTCAAAGAGGGAGACATTATCTAGTTACCACAAGAAAATCAAAGAGGAGGATAGTGAAAGTTTGTAGATATATCTAAGTAAGAGGGAGAGATTACTAAGATGGAGTTCATCAGACTTACTTGAAAGATATTGTTGGATATAGGGTTATAGATATGCGAATCAACTAAGGATATTAATGAAGGTCTAATACATTGAGGGTGTTTCTCGAGACTACACATTTTGGATTGTATGGTAACTTGAGGTGTTTTCATCAATGCCCAAGAGGGAGATTGTTAAAAACTACAATTGGAACAATTGTTATGTTGTCATTGATGTCAAATCTATTGGCGAGACAATTTTCTATCTAATCTAAGTGTCATATCTATTTGATTGATGTCACAACAAAAGTATCTAGAAGAAAGGTTGAGTTATGAAGAAGAAACTACAAATGGACACTTGATTAGTTGGACTTTGACAAGGTAAATTGATTGTTTAAATCATGTTACAAGTGGAGAAGACAATAATGCTCAAGTCTTGAAGGCATGATCATAGAAAAATCAAATGCATAGGCTTGACTGAGCAACAGAGAAGGAGATTAACAAATGTGAAGTATATGTTGAGTGATGCTAGTATTGACTGAGTGCCAAAACAAGCTTACTAGAATTAATATTGATTGAGCATCAATATTGTTCGAGTGGTAGTGTATGTTCCAAGCAAGAAATTTAGTAGCGATTGAGTGACCCAGTGGTGACCAAATGCTAGAACACAGTGTTTACCGAGGAACAATATTTTAATAGTTCATGAGAAATTGTAACTTTTAGTCAACTAAGTTGATTTCTTGGAATATGGAAAGCATGTTGAAGATAAGGATCAATGGAGTTGGATCATGTAATACCAAGAGAGGATTACGTAAATGATCTAAGGAATGGATTCCAAGTGAAGTTTCTAGAAAAGAAGATGATAAACAAGATGATGATTAGGCACATTGTATGTGATGGATCTAATTGTAAACCCTAAGATCTACAATAATGTATAAGTAGAGAAAGATCAGAATTACCTATTTAAGGAGCTACAAGGGAGAACTTTCAACATATTTTAGAGAGAGTGTAAAGTTGGAGTAGTTTTTGATGTTATTGACTGGTGAATGTAAGAAGAAGGTTGAGCAGACTTGTGAGGAAGTGAAGAGTGATTGCCTGAACGGTTGCTAAGAGAATTAGAGACTAAGATGACAATAGAGGCCATATAGTGAATCAATTTATGAGTTGATTTGAGATTTGTACATGCAAATTGAGTTGTACTTAATAGATCAAAATCTATTGTTACTTTTGAACCATTGTAAATAGTATTGAAATCCTTTAATCAAGGTTGACCTAATAGTCATATGTAAATCCTATAGTAGGATGATGTTCTTATGGAATTTTCTAAAGTCCTTTAACAAGGCCACTTCTAACAAGGTGATTAAATCATTTAACAAGGTCACATTTAATAGTGTTTTTTGTAACCTTTAATAGGGGTGGCTCCTAACAAAGCTCACTTTAGAAGAGTGAAAATTAGTGATATGTTGCTTGTAGTTTTTCCCAATTCGGGTTTCCACATTAAATCCTATTGTCAAACTTGTGTGGATGTTATTTATGATGTTTTGTTGATTAATGTTTACATTTTGCAAGTCTTTTATATTTAGGATAGTGGATAGCTAGTTGATGTTACTAAAAGTTGAGTATAGAGACTGAGATATGGAATGATAAGATCTGAAGTTGTTTAAGTTATTGTTTGTTCAATTGGTACATCTAGACCTTGGGTAACTGATTCAACCCCCTTCTCAATTATTCTAAATATTTTAACAACCTCTACCAATGGAATCTCAATAGTAGGTGTATCATGCACCTTTATATTTTCTATTGTACCTTCCTTTACATCCCCTATACATGTACTTCCTCTTTGTGCCTTAGCATTACCATCCCTTCCATTCTTCAATGATATCTACTATTCCTTGGTTATGCTATATTTTTCTACAAATTTCTCAACTTTTCTTTTCCTAGATCCCTTAAATAACTCTTCAATTATTTAACTAAACTTCTCTTTATAAGTGACCCATCTATTTTACTTTTGTCTCTTGGTAAAGCCAACATAGTATCTACATATTTCTCAATCAAGAGAGGCTTCTTAGTAACATTCCTCCTCTTATTAATGGAGATTAAAATAGAATTATCTAGGCTTATTCTAGATGATAAATAGATTTAAATTTCTCTCTTCTCTTTTGAGAGGGATAAATCTCTAAGTCCTCATGGATTTTTGGTGTTCTTTTTTAATAAGTTTTAGGAGATAGTTAAATCAAATATGGTTAAATTTATTCAAGAGTTATTAGGTTCTACAAACATTCTTAAACAAATCAATATCACCTTCCTTGTCCTAGTCCTAAAGGTAACTAGGGCTAACTATATGGATAAATTCTTCCCTATAATTTCTATAACTTCTTCTACAAGATAATCTTGAAGGTGACCATGCTTAAACTCTTGGCTCGAATTTCTTCATTAACCCTCCCACCATAAATTAGGATTTTTTTGTAAATAATATTATTGATTTTATTATCTCTATCAATGAAGTGATTCATTCTCTTAAGGCTTCTTCTAATGAAATTTTTTTCACTTTAGCTAGACCTATCCAAGGCTTATGATCACATGAATTAGTGTTTCATTGTCAAATTTCTTTCTATGTCTCACTTCAATCAAAAGGTTTTCCAACTTATATCACAATTCATGATTGCACCTTCTCTTTTAGTCATTGTGAATTATTACCCCTTGACTTTTTCTAGACCTTCTAGAGTCTTGAACAAGAAGACCCATTATCGCCTATCCTTTTTGTTAAATTATCATAATATCTTGGAAGGTTGATCTCTTCTTGTATATTTGATAAGACTCTCAATGGGCTCAAACCATCCTCAGCAATTATAAATTTTTTTTCCCATCAGTAGTATTTTAATGATACCATTCTTGTGGGATCATCTACCATTAAGGAAGAAAAGAATTTGAAATATTTTCTTAACTACTAAAGAAAATATATGAGCTAGTTGATAAATTAAGAGAATAGTTCTCTTTTTGTCATCAAAATCCCTCTTGAGGGGCTGATGCACATTATAGATATCTTGGGATGCCATGTTATGTAGCTCCCTACTTCTTATTTGGGTTTTCCTTTGGGACCCAAACCCCTAACTCTTTCTGGAGTAGCCTGGTTGATAAATTCAACAAGAAGTTGGCTAGTTGAAAGGGTGACCTCTAAAGTCAAGCAAGTAAGATTAAAATCCTTATATATACGCTTCAAAACCTCCCTAATTATGCTCTTAAACTTTTTTCCACCCCCCAAAATTTGTTGAGGCTATTGAGATGATTCAAAAGAGGCTTCTTTGGTCTAGTGTTGATTAACATAAACGTCTTCCCCTAATATCCTAGGATAAAGTTTGTTTACCAAAGCACAAAGGGGGACTCAACATTAGAAAAATTAAAAATTTCAATTAGGTCTTCCTGCCTTAACAAGTTTGGAGATTTTTTAAGAGTAATGGGGAATGGAGAGATATCCTTTTGTCTAAGTATCTTTTCTAGAATCTCTCATTTCAAATTCCTTTCCTCTACTCAAGTTATGAATGGTTCAATTAAATGAAATAACATTCTCAAAAGTAGAGAGATAGAGGCTATTGGTATCAAGTAGAAGATTGACAAAGGTAACTTGTGAAATTATGGGAAAATGATTGGCTCCCAGTTGGGAATCTAATTAATTTTACTGATTTGTATGCATAGAAAAGAGCTTTCAAAGATAAACTTGGGATCTATGTTGTTGACTACTAGACAGGGAATGGTTGGGTGGACTTACTTTTTGTCTCTCCCCTTTGATGACTATTCTTTTTTTGGTTATCCTCTCTTTCAGGAACTTAGTTGAGATGATTTTGGCTACTACCCCCTCTAGCACTTTTATTTTTCCCTCAATGTATAATATCTTACTTGTTGTTCTTGATCATCCACTTTGTTGGACGAAAGCTCGGATCCCTTTCCTTCTCCCTAAAGTTAATATTTTTTTTTAGATCCTCCTTTAGAATAGAATTCTTATTCTGGATGATTTATGTAAGAGAGACTTCTTCCTCTCAAATATGTGTGTGGTTTTTTGCAACAACAAGCAATTATTGAACTATATTTTTATTCACTATCCTTATGCTACGGATATTTGTTCTTCAACATATTCACTTTGGACTGGACCTTTCCTCTCTTCATTTCTAAGAATTTTATTCAATTATGATTGGAGGGCCACCCAAATAACATAGTCACTTTCTTGAAGGGGTTGTCTAGTCCTTCTTGGAAAATCTCTAATATTATACAAGAAGATAAGGATATTCTATACACCATGGAAAAATATTTCATATCCCATACTTATAGAGAATCCAACATAGTTGTCAACTCTCTAGCTAACGTGATTGTCAAGACTAATCAATGAATGAGATGGTAGGTTCAAGTGGTTATTTTGATTGAAGTCACTTTATGTATTAGTTATGATAAAATTAATGGTAAGGAGGGGGTTTTAAAAAATGAGTAATTTTCTCCTCAAGGTGAGATATTTATGATTATGAGGCAAGTTAGACACCTCAATGATATTTATGACAATAATTTACATTTTTACTCGCACATTTTGTGCGTACTTTTGATCAAAGTTCTCTCATTTATATGAGATGTTTTATTTTCTCTATATTTGGCTCTTACCACTCTATAATTTTGGTGGGATTTGGTTTTTTGTGGCTAAGTGCTTGGAGCTCAAAAGGTGTCATGACAAGATGCATGGAAAAACAAGACACAAAGAACTAGTTTGCTATGAAAAATATAGGAAACATATGAAAGTTTGGGATATCTTTAAAGATGGAGGTCTTACCACTTTCATTGAGCACCTCTATGTTGGAAATCCAAAAATCACTAAGTTTCTTGATAAGAATTAGGATGTAGGTGCTCTTGTTGGAAATTGCAATTGGAGCAATTGTTATGTTGTCATTGATGTCAAACCTATTGGTAAGACAGAGTGGCAAACCTAATAGAGAGAAATTTAATAATAGTGTAGAGTTTTATATCATTTTATTAATGAAGAGGATTTGAAAAGAAGAGATCATGAGATGACTTAGTGAAAGGTTGAGTTGAGATGCGTTAAGTATCATGGACACATAATGGGTACTTGATAGTTATTCCTTGACAAGATAATGTGTTGTTCTATCAATATATGAAGTGAAGAAGACACTTGGATGAAGCTAAGAGTTGAAAAAAGTAATAGGGACAAGCTTGAACAAGTACCAGTGTTGCATGGTCAATGAAGAAGCTAAACTAGAAGATTAAGGAACTTAAGTAGAAGTCAAGCAAAATAGTTCAAAGCTAAGTGTTAGTTATTTCTAAGAAAATATATGAAGAAGTGTAGAAGTGACCAAGCATAATAATGGTCAAGTGAGCATGTTGATGTCAAGTGAGAAAGTATAGTGTGTTTTGAGCTATATAGTAATGACAAAGCTGAAGAACGCAGTGATTGTTGAGTGACAACAAAAGTTATAGTTTGAGAATGATTTAATTCTGAGGTTGACATAGTTGGACTTTTGAATTAGTCAAAGTGCATGGAAGATAAGGATTGATGATTAGCATATTTAATGCATGAGGAGAGTTTTTTACATCATAAAAGGAAAGGATTTGATGAAAAGTTTCTAGTATAAGTAGGAGAACAAAAAGATGGAAGGATTCGATGAATGTGACCTAACCCTAAGATCAATGGTGATGTTTAAGCGGAAAAAGATCAAAATTACCTATTTAACAAGGCATAAGGAATGAATTTTGAGGTTGGTTCATTGTTTATTGGTGATCTTAAGGAGAATATTTGAAGAAGAGAAAAATAAAGGTGAAGTGTGAATAATTTGTGAAGTGTGATCACTTGAGGAAATTCCAAGTAGATTAGTAATGGAGATTTCAATGAAGGCTAGTCAATGAACCAAAAAATGAGTGAATGGAGATCTAAATTTGCAAAGTGTGTTGTACTTGATAGATCAAACCTACTATTACATTCTAATCATTGTATTAGTCCAAAATCCTTTAATCAAGATTTATCTAACAATCATTTTGTAAACATTTTAATCAAGGTGACATTCTAATGGAATGTTCTAAAGTCCTCTAACAAGCCAACTCCTAACAGGGTGATTAAATCCTTTAAAAGGGTCACATTCAATAGTGTTTTATATAGCCTTTAACATCGACTACTCTTAACCAAGCTCACTTCAAAAGAGTGAAAAAATGGTAGCATGTTATTTGGTGGTTTCTCTCAAGCTAGGTTTCCATGTTAAATCCTAGTGTCAAAGTGTTATTTTCATGTGTGGATGTTATTATTTTTGCATGTTATATTTTATAGTAGTTTATTTACTAGTAGAAAACACTTGTAGAGGTAGAGAGTTAAGTAAATTTATGAAATATTAAAATGTTGATGATATGTTATAGACACTGAGTGGGTTTTTGTGATTGATTAATCTATTTGAAGTGATTAAAAGTTGAATTGGTATATCTAGACCTAAGGATAATTGATATACGCCCCCTCTTAGTTATTTTAAATCATTTTAGTAATTAGTATTAGAGCTTTAGTGCTTGTAAATGAAGTTTGAAGGGACTTGTGGTTTTATGATGCACGTCACATTTTGTCACCCAAAATGGGGGCCCCTTAGTTTTTAAAATTTCCCTCTAGAGCTTCTAGTCTAGGATCTCAATCATTTTGGAACCTCCTTTAGGTTTAGGTAGAATCTTAGTCTCTGACAGAGAAAGGTTGGGTGACCAAACAAAGGAAAAATCAAATTTTGGGGCTCAATAGTGATTTAAGTGCACACATGTGCACACCCTCAGAGGTGCACATCTACAAAGGTGCATACATGGAGATACCCCAGGACCCTTAAAATACCCTGATGCCCCTCCCTTCCATTGACTTTTCTCTTGATTTCTCCTGACGTTGTACCTTAGCACATTGCTCCACTATCTGGTCTCCCCTACAAGAATAATCACAAGGTTAGACATCTCATGAGGTACATAGGTGTGCACCTTTGCAAAAATAAAAACCCTGAAAACATTTTAAAATAATCTAAAAACCTAAAAAATAAAATGACCAAGGGACCTCAATGAGGAATGCATATGCACACCCCCATGTATGTGTGCACCTCCACACACAAAATCAAGACTAAGGAACCCTCCATTGTACTAATCCACTTGTGCATGTGCGCAGCTACACACATGCGCATGTGTGCACCCTACCAAGGTGTGCAACTACACACAAAGCCACATTAGAGCCTAAACAAGCGCACTAGCACACCTGTAAGGGTGCACTAGGTGTACTAAAAGGCATAACAAGATTTTTGAAAGAGTGGGACTATATTTTGGTCTATTTTGACTGATTTTGACCTATTTTCAAGTCAGTTTAGGTCTTTTTTAGATCTCATTTTTTTGCCTTTTGATATCCATAAGATTAATATTTGCATCTTTCATGCAGATCAAATGGAATCATAATCATCTTCCATTGATGAGAAAATGATACAACCTATTGCTTTCAAGTACCAAGGAGCACCAAAGAAATCAAGATTCCAAGATGGATATGTAGAGATCAAAGATATAGAGTTGGGCCACATCGACTAGAATGCCTTTATGACAATCAGCAACAAACCCAAGGAAAGGTTGAAAATGGTCTCTACATTGATCTGGTCTAGGGTAGTGAATGCAACATCACATCCCACTTCAGTTGAATCCTCTAAACTAATAATGACATTAGCGAAGGATTATGTGACTGAGGAGAAGGTAGTAAAAAATGTCACATGAGAGATAGTCCTGGACTTCCATCCCCGAAATATAAGGAAAAATTTTCACCTTCCAAGGGTGGACCAATACCTCAAGATCTAATATGAGGAATCAATACAATGGTATAGGGAGAATGAGAAAGAGGTGAAGGAATTAGTGCAGACCTTATTTCTGATTGACATGTCACCTTTGGGTTGCAGTGCAGGAAAGGTGGATATGACTAGATGGTATACTAGTGTAGGAGAACCTACTCTAAACTCATCAAATAATGCACCTAAGAGTCATATACATTCTACATAGTTTAGAAGTCCTAGTTAGGCACATAGACCTAGTTGTAAGGCCTAGTTCCAAGATTGGCATGATTATAAGCTTCTGGCTAACTAAGGTAAAAAATGGTCAGTAAGCCTAAAAATTCATAGGATCTTAGGTTTTTCATTTTTTTAAGGTTTATATCAATGTTGTATCATTAGCATAATTTTTGGACCAAGTTTGGTCATTAGATTTTGCAATTTTGCAAATTTTGCAAAAGTTGCTCTAAAAGTTGTCATGCAACTTTTCAGCAACTTTCTTAAAAGTTGCCAAAAACTTGTAATCACTTCTCCCAATGGATAAAATAGTTCAAAATGGTCTTGTAACCATTTGGAATGCCCTACAAATCCCTCATAGGTAGGTGGCAAGAAGAATGGTGTAACTTGGCAATTTATCAATAAAAAAAAACAACATTTCTCTGCAAATCCCATGTTTCAATCCATTGTATGGATTGGTATGGACAAGGGGGAATGTGAAAATAATCTCAAAAGTTGAAATATTGAATCTTCTTCCTTTTTCATTTGATCTCATGTTTTGATCTGATCTAGTGTGGGCGATATCAAATGTTTACTCTTGATGCTTAGAATTAAGGCTAAAAATCAGGGTTCTCATAGGGCTTGGTTGTTTTGGCACATTCCACCATGGGAAATTGATGCCCCCTGGTGGAATAAAATCCTTATCAATTTAATTTGGTATTCTATAGGTTAAGTGCTATAAAATGAAAAGGTTGGATTTGCCACCATACCCTAGGTGTGCATCCCTATGTGTACACCAAACAACAATTAAGGACAATCACCCTTAGATCTTGATTGGAGATTCTTAAAAGCCTAAAACCTTGGACCTTAGGTCTTTTCATATACCCTCACATGTCTCCATTCTTATTTTTTCTTTTGGCATAGGAGAAAGAGCACTTGTAGTTCATTTGGAGACCTAATTAGGCCTATCAGTCGGGCTAACATTGCAACAACAACATCTTCCTTGCATTTCCATCCTTTGATGTTCAAGAATTATTTGTATCAGCCAAAAGGGTATCAGAATATCTACTCAAGTTATCATCTCATTTGGAGATATTCTAACTTATGTTCAATTTTCACTCTAGGAAGGGCTATAAGCCAGATCCAAAGTGTGTGAAGCAACTTGGTGTTGTGGGTTTCTTGTAAATGAAAGAATCATTAAATCCTTACGCATAAGACCTAAATAGGCTAGAATAGTGATTGTGGGTGACCTTGGTCTTGGTATCAACTTTTTGGGGTTTGGTCCCTTTTGTTGAAGGAATTCAATAGTGCATTTGTGTGTTTTGGTGCTTAGGACCTTGGTAAACCTAGTGATTAGGTTACCTTGCATCATAGGGTTGTGATGACCTTCTCTAAGCCCTTCTTTATACCTATGATAGGTATTTGGCACTTGGATCCTTCACCTTGGGTGTTGATGGATTTGGAAACATCACCATTTCTTGTTGTTTGAAGGCTTCCACTATCCACGGCTGCATCAAGTGGTATCAGAGCCATGTTTGATCCTAAGAATGAGGAGATCCCTGCAAGGGTCACAAATAGTGAGTTAGAAAAGATGGTGAGAGAACAAAAGGCTGAAAATAAGGCCTTAACTCAGAGGCTTCAACAACTTGAGAAGAAGCTTGATGACAAAGACAAACAAGGTGGGTTTGAAGATGGAGGGAGTGAAGAAGAGGAGGATGGCTTTGAACAACACATCACTACAGACAACAAGTCTCTCATAGATGCCTTAAAATCCATTGGGAGGAGAACCATGGAGGAGGAGATAGATTTTCCAGTCTTCAATGGCAAGATGAATGGAGATTTAGCCTTTGATTGGATAGAGGCTTTGACAACATTCTTTGAATGTGAGGATATCCTTGAAAAATAGAGGGTAAAGATGGAAAGATCCAAGTCGAAGGGTGTCATGTCCCCTTTTCAAATAATTAAAAAATAATAATCTTTGCTAAGACAGGCAGGCCCAAGAAAGTGAAGTTTCGGAAAAAGGGAGTTAATCTTTGGAAACTGTTGGACTAATAAATGATAATTATTATTAAAATATGTTTCATTAACCTCTCTTAGACGTGAGTTACAGTTATGCCCTTTTTAAAGAGGTTTGGAGGCATTTTGGGGGGGATTCCAGACTTGATTTTCGCTCATTCTTTGTTATTCTTCAGAGGCTGCCAAACCTGTGGAGAAGGAGACCCAAGAACGGGAGTTTGCAGGTTTCCAGGAAGGATAAGGATGGGATTTTGAAGCCATTCCATGTGCATGCTCATACAGAGTTTGCCTTTGTGCTGAACAGTGTAGATTTGTGGGTTTTTGGGTGTGTTTTTTGCATGAGTCTGGTGTTTTCAGTTGAGCATTTCATATCAGTTTTGGTTGCTGCTTTATTTCAGACTTTAAGCTATTAAAATAGAGCTGAATATATGTATTGGGACGTGATTAAACTTTTGAGATAGTTTATTAGTGTTTTTGTGGTGTTTCCGAGCATTTTGTGTTAATTTCGGGAGCCCGATGAGCATAGTTTTTGTCCTACATTTGTGAGCTGTTGTGTAAAGGCTATATAGATCTGGAAATTTCATTTTGTAGGCTGTTATGCTGCTGAAATTTCTATAAAAATTTCCACTTTCATATTTATTAATAACAGGTGAAGCTGTGAAGCTTTTTGGCACTATTTTCGGCATACCCGATTTGGGGTTTCTTGAGAAATTGGGTGGATCTTTGTGATAGTAGTTGTTTGATTTTGAAAATCTGATTAGAGGTGTGAAATACCATATAAAATCAGAAAAGGGGACATTTCAGTGGTATCAGAGCCATGATCTTGCCAGCCTGAGGGTTTGTAGAAGTTTGCAGGTCAGTTTTGACAACTACCCAGATCTTGCATTTCAGTTTTGAGAACTACCCAAATCTTGCATGTCATAATTTATGATTGCATGTTGCTTCTAATCAGCTGCATGTCAAAATTTATGGTTGAATGCTACTTCTAATCATTTTCATGTTAGTTCTTGGTGAATTTGGTGGTTGTAGAAGTTTGCATTTCAGTTTTGACAAGTACCCAGATCTTGCATGTCAGTTTTGACAACTACCCAGATCTTGCATGTCATAATTTGGTGGTTGCATGTTGCTTCTAATCAGTTGCATGTCCAAATCTATGGTTTCATGCTACTTCTAATCATTTGCATGTTAGTTCTTGGTGTTTGAAGAAGTTATATCCTATTGGGGTTACACTCTACTTTATCCAGAATGGACAGGTATAGTACAGAGTCTCAGAGGGAACGATCTTGGACAATTGATAGCCAGAGTCAAAATAGTAGAAAGGATGGTTATTTAGACATTCGAGATAAACTTATGAAAATAAGCCATGACATGTCTAAACAGTTGGTTGAGCACCACCGTATAATGAATGACATGTTATCTGACCCAGCTAAGGTGGATAAGTTGACTGGATTTCTATTTGGTAGATTTTCTCACAGGACAGATGATACAATTCCCAAGAACTTGCATGAGGAGTTTGAGAAACTAGCTGATAGCCAGGTAGAGTTCTCAGATTCTACTTTGCCACAGGAGGTGGTGGGAAAGGATATTACACAGATTGATAGTAACAATCAACTTGATACTCAAATTGAGACAATTGTTTACAGGTTGTCTAAGGGTGATGCCAGAGGTATTCAGGATGGTATAGTTACAACAGGTAGTGACTACAGTGTAGTGGGTTCAGATGATGATTATGAGGATGTTGTTGTGCAGGATGGTGAGATACCTGGTAGAGATGAGTAGACATTGAGCATTCATGACTTTGCTGAGAAAGAGTACCAGGCGCAGTTAGATGCTTCATCACATGAGGTTGAGGCAGGTAGTACTTCACATGATTTATCCCGCCAGCTGAAGGTGAGTGAAGATAGTATTGTGACTTCATTACCTCATCATGACAGGTATGTGGAGTTAGTTGGTATTGGTCATATTACTCAGTTGAGGAGTTTGCTTGAGTTACCAGTTGATTCTAGTTTACGGATATGGACTTGAGATTGTTATATTGGTGTTTGGGATTCAGTTGACTGGAGATCTTTAACACTTTTTGGTAGCAGTGTTTGTTTGGGTGATATCATGGATTTGATTAGCAGATTACACGGTGTTGTCTTTTCTTGTGCCAGTATCTTGTCTAATGTTGGTATTAGTTTTTATACACCGGTGTTGGGCTTTGTTCATATATCCAGTCGACCATACTTACTGGAATGTGTTGATGATCTTTCATATTTGGCAGTGTGTACAGATGAGTCCCAGGATCATATTGGCATTGATGACATCCAGGAGGATGTAGTGGGCAATTTTGAAGACTTAGTTTCTTTGGGTACAGAGGAGTTGGACAGTAGTGCTACAGTTTTTGATACTCTGTATGTTGATATGAGATTTAGAGTTGATCCACAGGACATGGATGGTAATACTCTAGAGACTAGTAACTTTGAGGATACTCCTTTAGACAGTGCATCAAAGGAGGTTTGTAGGAGATAGTCAAGCCAATGCCATCATGTGTCTAATCAGTTGAGAGTTAGTGACCGAGACATTGCTATCACTTGCCAACATTTTGATGCTGCTCGTCAGTTATTAGCAGTTTATGGATGGGGTTCTCCTACTAGTGATGAGCAGGAAGGAAGTCATCTTTCCTTGACAGAGATCCACTCTTTATGGGAGGCTATTCGGATTTTGAGACAGAATTATATGCAGTTGGTAGCTGACAGAGATTATCTTATGGAGTGGGGTAGTACAACATATGATGCATTGTTGGCCAAGGAAGATGAGGTGAGTGAGCTTACTGAGTAGCTTGAGGTGACTTCTGAGATTCTTGAGAGTACACAGTTGGCTTTCAAGGAGTCACAGTTTCATTTGGCTAAGGTGACCATGGAGTTAGAGAAACTACAGTCTTTATCTAATTCTATACAGTCACAAGCTATGGTGTTTGGTGATTTGAGGATGTCCATGGCTGAGATTGTCAGAGACAGTGGAGATGGGGATGCATCCATCCTTGATACTAACATTGGCATATCAGGTTCATTCCCACTAGAGTCAAGTTTAGTTGAGTTTGGTATTGTAGCAGATTATTGTATGCCTGACAGGGTGGTGGCCTCTAGTACTGAAGGCACAGAGACTAGAGATGTATCAAAGGTCATGTGTGATATTGGTGAGTCGACAGTTGGCATGGTTCCTGCTAGTAATACTACTCCCTTGGTGATATCTTTAGAGGTAGTAGTCAGTTCCAACATGGTTGATGATCAATTGCAGTTAGTCTCATCTAGATTATAGTCTGAGCCACTAACTGAGATTGGCACATTCTATCGGCATTACACTGTGAGGTACGCTCATCAATTTACCTTTGATGACCATGTTGATGAGATTATGATATAGAGATGTACTTTGGTTCCTAGTTCTTATCATCAGTTATGGAATAGTTTGATGCCTCAAGATGAGAGTTGTGATGGGCACAACATGGTGACAGGTTCTGTAGTTGATAGCTTGATAATACATGACTTAGAGCAGGATTTTTGGAGTGATGCTTCAGCAAGTGTTGTTATTGATTCTACTCCTTTGGCTATGACATCTCCTGACTTAGCTAGTGATCAGTCAGAGTGGGTTGTATCACTTGTTCATGGTGAGTTGTTGACTGAGGTTGGTTCTTTTAATCAACATTATATTGCAGGGTATGTACATCAGTTAACAATTGATCCTTATGCTGAGGAGTTGATGGCAGGAAAGTTTGGTTTGGGTTCCATTTCTTGTTGTTTATCTTGTGATGGCTTTTCACCATCAGGGGTGCATGGGAGTTATGGTTATGAGACAGTGGCCAATGATCTACAGAGTTGTGTTGACTGCAGGAGTTGTACAGTGTGTGGATTCTCCATACTTGGTATAGTTTCATTTGAGAGCATTCACCATTGTTGCAGAGTTGGATTGTACATTCCATATAGGCCAGTGGAATGCATTGATGGTATTTACTATGTTGGTAGTCCACTTTAGTTGGGTTTTGATATTCTAAGAGTTTGTGTCTCATGGGTTTTTGACTATGGTAATGGTGATTTTGGAGTTTGGTTGAGCTATAATTGCCAGTTTGATTATGGATTCCTCTTGGTCATATTGCAGAGGATCTTGCAGGAGTCTGTGTTAATTGGTAGTAGTATAGTTCATAACTACATTTGGGATCCAGGAGGATTGATTGGTTTATTGTTTAGCCATTGCTTGAGGACAAGCAATGTTTGGGAGGGGAGGACTTGTCATGTCCCCTTTTCAAATAATTAAGAAATAATAATCTTTGCTAAGACAGGCAGGCCCAAGAAAGTGAAGTTTCGAAAAAAGGGAGTTAATCTTTGGAAACCGTTGGACTAATAAATGATAATTATTATTAAAATATGTTTCATTAACCTCTCTTAGATGTGAGTTATAGTTATGCCCTTTTTTAAAGAGGTTTGGAGGCATTTTGGGGGGGATTCCAGACTTGATTTTCGCTCATTCTTTGTTATTCTTCAGAGGCTGCCAAACCTGTGGAGAAGGAGACCCAAGAATGGGAGTTTGCAGGTTTCCAGGGAGACCCAAGAATGGGAGTTTGCAGGTTTCTAGGAAGGCTAAGGATGGGAGTTTGAAGCCATTCCATGTGCATGCTCATACAGAGTTTGCCTTTGTGCTGAACAGTGTAGATTTGTGGGTTTTTGGGTGTGTTTTTTGCATGAGTCTGGTGTTTTCAGTTGAGCATTTCATATCAGTTTTGGTTGCTGCTGTATTTCAGACTTTAAGCTGTTAAAATAGATCTGAATATATGTATTGGGATGTGATTAAACTTCTGAGATAGTTTATTAGTTTTTTTGTGGTGTTTCCAGGCATTTTGTGTTAATTTCGGGAGCCCGATGAGAATAGTTTTTGTCCTACATTTGTGAGCTGTTGTGTAAAGGCTATATAGATCTAGAAATTTCATTTTGTGGGCTGTTATGCTGCTGAAATTTCTATAAAAATTTCCACTTTCAGATTTATTAATAACAGGTGAAGCTGTGAAGCTTTTTGGCACTATTTTCGGCATACCCGATTTGGGGTTTCTTGAGAAATTGGGTGGATCTTTGTGATAGCAGTTGTTTGATTTTGAAAATCTGATTAGAGGTGTGAAATACCATATCAAATCAGAAAAGGGGACATTTCAAAGGGGACAGTTGTAACTTTGTGGAACTTCATCCCAATAGAGAGGGTGAAGAATGGGAAGAACATGATCAATTCATGGAATGGGATGATAGCTTTGATTAAAGAGACATATTTACCTGAGGATTATGGAGTACAACTCCATAGGAGGAAGTAAAGTTTTAAACAAAAGAACATGGATGTAGGCTCATACATTGAAGAGTTCCTAAAACTATGTATGAAGACCAATATGGCAGAAGATGAGGAAGAGAAATTGGCAAGGTACATAAATGGCTTGAAGGTGCCCATTCAAGAGGAGCTAAGCCTACATTTCCCTACCATAGTCAATAAGTGATATCAAATGGAACTCAAGGTAGAGGAAAAATGGAAGAGAAAGAAAGATTTTGGCAAAGGGAAGAGTAATGATAGTGGGAAGAATTTTAAAGGCAAGGGTAACTTTTGGAACAACTGACAAAGTAGTGGTAGCAATAGCAAGATCCCTAACCAAGGAGACAAAGAAAATAGTGAATCCACTTCAAGAGGAAACTACAAAGGAAGAAGCCCTTTCAATAGAGGAAGGAAAAATTTAGGAAGATGTAATGGACCATTGGAATGCTTTTATTGCAACCAACAGGGACCCCATGTAGGAAGATGTCCTGAGAAGAGGAACAATAACAACCAAGGTGAGAGGAGAGAAGCACTTGTCCAAGAAGATAATGTTGATGCTAGAGACTTGGAACCAAAAGAGGGAACATGCTTGATGACGAGGAGGATCTTCCTTCAAGTACCACAAACCCAAGAACCTCCACAAAGGAAGAATCTCTTTAGGACAAAGATCAAATGTCATGGAAAGGTATGCAATCTTCTTATAGGTTTTGGTTCAACTAAAATCTTGTGTCTTGTGAAATGGTTTAGAAGTTAAACCTCTCTAAGAAGCCACACCCTTACCCCTATAAGGTTTCATGGTTAACCTAAGGCCAACAAACTCTAGTCATAGAACAATCTTGGGTAGAGTTTTCTATTCCTGACGTCAAGGACAAAGTCCTTTGTGATGTGGTCGAAATGGATGCCTCACACATCCTTCTAGGTAGGCCCTAGAAATTTGATGTTGATGGTGTACATCATTGTAGGAAGAACATCTACTTCATCACTAAATATGGGAAGACCTTCACTATGAAGCCCCTACTAGATAACAAATCTAAAATGGAACCCATTGTGATTATCATAGGAGAAAAAGAGATGTTAAAAACCTAGAAAGAATCTAATATTGAACCATTTATTTTAATCTCAAAGCCCAAAGATAACATTAGTTCTGATGAAAAAGAGCCCATACCAAATGAAGTCTTAAAATTGCTACAAAAGTATAAGGATGTTAGTGCTAGTGACCTACCCCCTAGCCTCCCTCCTATTAGGGACATTAGTCATCAAATAGAACTCATACCAAGCTCATCTCTACCTAATAAGGTGCAATATAAAATGACACCATTGCAGCATGTAGAGATTGCAAAATAGGTCACTAAATTGTTGGAAAGAGGGCTCATCCAAAAGAGTCTCAGTCCTTGTGTCATACCCTCAATCTTGGCCCTAAAAAAAGGATAGAAAATTGAGGTTATCTATAGATAGTAGGGCGTTAAAAAAAATCACAATATGGTACAGATTTCCCATGCCAAGGATTGAGGACCTATTGGATCAACTAGGAGGTGCTTACTACTTCACCAAGATAAACTTAAAGTCTGGTTACCATCAAATTAGAATCAAGCCAGGAGATGAATGGAAAACAACATTCAAGACTACTAAAGTTTTGTTTTAATGGTTAGTAATGCCCTTTGGCTTAAGAAATGCCCCTAACACTTTTATGAGGCTTATGAATGAGATATTCATTGATTTTATTGGCAAATTTGTTGTCATTTACCTAAATGACATACTAATATTTAGTAATAGCAAGGAAGACCATCTTGATCATGTGGAAGAAGTACTAAGAAGACTCCATCAGCACAAGTTGGTAATCATCTTGGAAAAATGCATGGTTATGGAGAAGGAACTTGTGTTCCTAGGTTTTGTGATCTCACAAGGTACCCTCAAGATAGATCCTAAAAAGGTAGATGCAATCATTAATTGACCTCCACCAAAGAATCAAGGTATTGTAAGAAGCTTCCATGGGCTTTCAACTTTCTATAGGAATTTTATTAAAAAATTTAGTCATGTGTGTGCACCAATACTTGAAACAATTAAAGATGGGAAGAAGACTAAATTCTCATGCAAAAAAGAAGCCAATGATGCATTCTAATACTTGAAGAATAGAGTCTCCCAATATCCTATCTTGGTCCTCCTTGATTTTAACAAAGTCTTCATTGTGGAAACAAATGCAAGTAATTTGGCTATAGTTGCAGTCCTAATCTAAGAAGGCAAACCAGTTGCTTTATTTTCAGAGACATTGAATGAGGCTAAAAAAAGTACTCTACATATGAACTAGAGCTATATGCAATGGTCCAAGCCCTCAATAAATGGAGGAAATATTTGATTCCAAAAGAATTTTTAGTCTACATGGACAATCATGCACTAAGCTTCCTCAATTCACAAGAAAAACTTTCAGTTAGGCATCTCAAATGGGTAGAACAATTGTAGGCCTATACCTTCAACATTAAGCATAAAAAGGGTGTAGCAAACAAGGTTGCTAATTATCTTAGTAGGAGGATTGGTCTTATTGAATAATTTCAACTAAAAAGTGTGGGGATTGAGTCCCTCAAGCACTTGTACCCAAATGACCCTAATTTTGTAGAAATATATTAGATTTGCACAAAAATGGAGGGCAGATATCACACTGATTGTTCTGAATATCTGATTCAAAATGGGATTCTATTCAAAGGAGCACAATTATGCATACCAAATTGTTCAATAAGAGCAAATATAATCATAATAAAACATTGTGGTGGCCTAGAAGGTTACTTTGGCATTGATAAGACAATAGACATGGTAAAGAGAAGTTATTTTTGGCCCAAGTTGAACAATGGTTCATTGAATGTTGTACTATTTTCCAACAAGCTAAAGGGATGAAAAAAAATCAAGGGTTCTACCAACCCTTACCAATCCCTTCAAGACCTTTGGAATCCATATCAATGTTTTTTGTCATGGGACTACCCAAAACCAAGCAAGGATGTGATAGTGTATTTGTCATAGTGGACAAATTCAACAAGATGACCCACTTTGTGCCATGCAAGAGCACAAATGATGGATCTCATATAGCGAATCTATTCTTCAAAGAAGTATTTAGAATTCATGGGTTGCCTCAGACAATTATATCAGACAAAGATGTAAAATTTCAAGGCCACTTTTAGAGGACAAGAAGTTGGGTACAAATCTCACCTATAGTTCTACCTATCACCCACAAATAGATGGGTAGACTAAGATAGTGAACAAGTCCCTTGGAAATCTCCTAAGATTCCTAACCAAGCAATACTCACAAATTTGGGATACAATTTTTCCCCAAGAAAAGTTTTCTTTAAATGATTCTATAAATAGATCAATAGGTAAAACTCCAGTCCAAGCAGTATATGGTTTACACCCTAAGGGACCATTGGATCTAATGGAACTCCCCTCTAATTTTTAAATCAATACTCAAGGCCAAGAATTGGAAGAGCTCATTACAAAGGTACAATAGCAAGTGAAGGAAACTTTGCGAAGGTCCAGTTTGAAGTACAAAGAAAATGTTGTCAAGAGAAGGAGAGAGGTCCACTCCAAAGTGGGGGACAAGGTTTGGGCCTTCCTAATAAAGGAAAGAATACTTAAGGGTAGATACTCCAAACTAAAAATGAAGAAAGTAGGCCCCTAGTACATAATTTAAAAACTAGGTGACAATGCCTATGAGATCTCCCTTCCTCCAACTTTACAGATCTCCTCCATATTTAATGTGGCAAACCTCACACCATAGAAAGTTGTAGAAGGTTCATCAAATCAGCAAGGTGAGGGCACCAATGATGAAGATTATGTTACCGATATTCCACAAAGAAAACTAGTGGAGTTAGAAGAAATCTTGGACACAAAGATACTAAGGCAGACCAAAACTAAGAAGCACATGCAGTACTGAGTTAAATGGAAGGGCCTCCCCAACATAGTTGTGTTGCCTGGTTGTAAAATTGTTTCAATTTCTAAGCCATATTTATTTTTGAAATTTGTCTCATTTTAAGCTTTAAATTGGTCTTTTCATCTCTAAGTTTTTGAAAGATCTTGTCCTTCAACATATCTGGTTCATTCCCAGCTCCTCCCAGCACTTGGAATTTTTGAAATCTAACTTCTGAGCCTCAAGTTATTGTAGGTTAATGGAGAGACCCAAAATACGTTTTTTCAAGTTTATCATTAACCATTAACCTCTCAAAAGGTTAATGATAAATTCCAAATTACATATTTTGGAGGAGGTTAATTAACCTCTCCAAAATCATGTAATCTCTAACCTCTTTGAGATAGTTATTAACCTCTTTGTTTAGCCAATTAAGGTCAAGAATTGGAAGTAAGATCATTTAAAAGGAAGTGTTGAGATAGGAGCATGAGATGAATAGTGGATATGGGGATACTAGACTTCTCCTATGAGGTATGGTCAAAATTCCATAGCCATCAATGAGTAACTTGATGATCGATTGAATAGGCCTAACAATGATAGCAACATTTATGATCCTACCATTGGAAAAGCAATTTTAAAGAGCTGAGACATGTTTGTAGAAGATTCTTTTTATATTGGTGTTGAAGTACCTAAATCCTATTGGAAATCCTCAAGTCACCATCTTTGAGGAGGCCCTTGAAGAGAAACATGCCAATCATAAAGGTGAAGAGTTATCTTCTAGAATTCCAAAACTTGGGGCTTGTCATCTCATTTGTTGGGTGCATTAGCCAAAGATATTCACCTAGCAATGAGATAATCTAGCATCTCCTTGGGTGGACTCTCTAACCAAATCAAATATATTGATGTCAATGGTGTGGCTCCTGAGCATCAAGTGAAAGGTACCCAATAACAATGTTTGAGGATTTAGATTCCACACAGGCAGATCAAAATGTTACAAATGCCAAAACAAGAAGAAGAATATTGTTCGTGATTTTCTTGACAAAATGCTTAAACAAACATTAACATTGCACGTGACTTGTTCATCCAATTATCTCAAAGAAATAGTAGTCTTATCTTATCCGACACGCATAGATGGTTTGACTATGGTGTAACTTTCATTCAATATCAAAGTGCATTTCCACCAATGTTTGGACTGACATATTACCTCAACATGAAAGAGAAAGCATTTGGAATAAGTAGCAGTGCTACCTCAAATGATGAAATGAGCTACTTCAATTACAGAAAATTCTCTATAGAAATGGATTCTTTAGAAAATATATGGTACATTCACAACATATTTCCTCTGTGATTCATTTGACAAAGATGTCATCTCTACTTGAGCTCACAATGTAGTCGTAGATTTGAATATGGAAAGCATGACATTTGAGGGTGTTAAACGCATAAAATGAGTGATGTTGAATCACCCATTCCATTTGAATGCAGTGTGGAAGCATAGACAATGAAGAATTTGCTCACCTACCATCATCTAGCTTGGAATATCTTGTCCAAAAATGCACCAGTCAAGACATTGGTCGGATAGTAGGTTCAACTTATCGCATGGGTTTTTGGTCTGTTGGAAATGGAAAGATCAAATTGACACTCTAGTTCAGGAGTGGGATAATCTTCGCGTACCTAAAAATTGGATTACCGTAAATGGAAATCAACAAGGGGAAATAATCCAAGGTAAAACAAGTGGGCCTTCCCTAATGGATATTATTGAGAAATACATGGATGAGAGATGGTCGGTAATAGTAGAAAATAGCACCACATATGTCTCGAATGGAGATAGTGCTAGTATCAAAGGAAATAATCCTGAACTGTGCCTTGCAAAAGGAAAGGACGCCATTATGGAGAATGGTAGTGGGAAAAAATTGGAGGATAAAGGAATCAGCAATGGTACAAGTAGCATTGATTCCATGGAGGATGACAGAGATGAATACTATGGTGGCATGCCCATATTTCATTGTTGCGTGCAACTTTGTATGGGCCTATTATCCAAAAAACCACTCCTCTTACCCATTTTCTAAACCCCATCATGAAGTGCCTATTCTTTTTGGGGAATGGTAGAATGTTGATATAGATACTGTTATCAATCAAGCAACGCAAAATGGTGGGGGGGCTAATGTATCAGATGCATATACAATCAATGGAATTCCTAGAACACTATATAACTGCTCAACCAAAGATACATTCAAGCTAAAAGTGACACCAGGAAAGACTTATCACCTCCACATAATCAATGCTACTCTTAAAGTGCATGAATTGTTTGATAAAATGCCTTAATTAATGTGATCTCATGGAAGGTAGTGATTGTAGGATATGCACAAATTTGATTTTGCATAAATGATTTGAAAATCTCTACATATCACATATGGATATAGCCTTAAGAATGTTATAGAAAATGCTACTTGTTGATTTGGACATCTCGCAACTTACATTCTTCTCTCAAACATTTTGTTGAATCAGGCAGAGACATGTTGCATGTCAATTGGTCACTTCATCATGATCACAACCTTCCAATTCCTTCTTATGATGGGTATAGAATGAACCCAAACCATGCAAGAATATCATGTGATCAATGCTTGATTAATATGAATACAATTATAGACAAAGACATAGAAAGACATGGCATCGATATAATGGAATCACTGATAGAGAAGGTTATTAATGGTCAACCAAGTTACCTATTTCTTGTCACTCTTTGTGACCCCTTCAATTCTATAGATTGTAGAAAATGGTGGAACAAACATGGTCAATATGAGGCTTTCATAGGGCACACCACTTTGCACCAGTATTGGGAAAGGAGAATTGTTCAACTATATCTAACCTTGGACATTATGCCCCATTATTATAGTTTAGTTCAACCATACCATGGTTCACAAATATCAAGTCAATGGTTTAGAGTCAATAAAGCATCAACAAGTGGATATGATAATGGCTCATCAAAATTAGCCTCAAAAGGATTGAAAATTCTATAATCCATATCAATGGGTAGTCAAGATTATAGTACCACTATCTAGATTATAGTCAGTGCATGAGCAATTGATTTTGTGGAGGATTGTTTCTTTGTCAATACTCAATATGTCCAACTTGGCGACAATCACAAAGAAGAGTCTGCATCAAATAACTCAACAAGTCAATAATTCAACCTTCTGAAGACATGTTCTAAGCCATACATTTCAATTAGTGATCTTTGTCATTTAAGGTTAATTTTGTAGAGGTTAATTAACCTCACCCAAATCACGAATTTGGGAAGTAGTTGTTAACCATGAAGAGGTAGTTATTAACCTCTATTTCTATATAAGGGCTCTTTTGGGCTTTGTAAAGGATTTTTGGCTTTGGAAAAAGGGAGCACTATGCTAAAATTTTGATTAGAAGATGATATTTGGAAAGTATGTACAAATTTTTTCTTTGTAATCAAAAATTCCTCTTAAGTTCTTGGTGCAAGAAAATAAAGGAATGTGCAATTTGAGTTCCCTCCTTTCAAATCTAAATTGTTAGAAATGTTGATTCTCTTTGTAGTGATCATTCTCATGGTATGGTGTAGATGTTTATGAATCTATGGATCAGCATTGTGCTAGTAATAGTTTTCAAGCGTAGATCTTGATTGTTGTTATTAGCGATTTTAAGTTAGAAGTATGGGAAAGCCTTGAAGTCGTGTGTTGAATTCGTCATCATGAGCTTTCTCACCTTTTAATTTTTATTTCATATTTATTTGAAAAAATTCAAAATTATATCATACAAGGGAGTTGCCCCTCTAAATGTAGAGGAAGTTTGCATACCAAAGGCCTATCCAACTATTTTGAATGGTTTGCCACATACACTCTATTGGGCCAATTTTAAAGTGACAAATCTGTTTACCAACAAGATGCTACTTGGCTAACATAAGACCAAATCAAACAACATGCCACTTCAGTGGATTTTCTACCCTCAAGTAGGGACTTGAGTTTTAAAAATCAAGGGGAGTATGGTGTAGGAGCACCTACTCTAAACTCATCAAAAAATGCACCTAAGAGTCCCAAACATTCTACATATAAGTTTAGAAGTCCTAGTCAGGTACATAGACCTAGTTGTAAGGTCTAGTTCCAGGATTGGCATCATTATAAGCCCCTAGCTAACTAAGGTCAAAAATGGTCAATAAGCCTAAAAATTCATAGGATCTTAGGTTTTTCATGTTTTTAAGGTTTAGATCCATGTTGGATCATTAGCATAGTGTTTGGACCAAGTTTGGTCATTAGATTTGCAATTTTGCAAATTTTGCAAAAGTTGCTCTAAAAGTTGTGATGCAACTTTTGAGCAACTTTCTTAAAGTTGTCAAAAACTTGTAATAACTTCTCTTAACAGTTAAAATAGTTTAAAATGGTCTTGTAACCATTGGTAATTCCCTAGAAATCCCTCATATTCGAGAGGTAGAAAAAATGGTGTAATTTGGCAATTTATCAATAAAAACAAACAACATTTCTCTACAAATCCCATGTTTCAAGCCATTGTATGGATTGGTATGGACAAGGGGGAATGTGCCAATAATCTTAAAATTTGAAACATTTAATCTTCTTCCTTTTTCATTTGATCTCATGCTTTGATCTGATCTAGTGTGGGAGATATCAAATTTTTACTCTTGCTACCTAGAATTAAGGCTAAAAATTAGGGTTCTCATAGGGTTTGCTTGTATTGGCACATTCCACCATGGGAAATTGATTCCCCTTGGTGGAATACAAGATTTATCAATTTACTTTGATATTCTATAGGTTAAGTTCTATAAAATGAAAAGGGTTGGATTTGCCACCATACCCTAGGTGTGCATCCCTATGTGTACACCAAAAAACAATTAAGGAGAGTCACCATTAGATTGTGATTGGGGATTCTTCAAATCCTAAAACCTTGGATTTTAGTTTGTTTCATATACCCTCACATGTCTCCATGCTTAGTTTGTATTTTGGCATAGGAGAAAGAGCACTTGTAGTGCATTTGGAGCCCTAATTAGGCCTATCAATTGGGCTAACATTGCAATAGCAGCATCTTCCTTGCATTTCCATCCTTTGAAGTTGAAGCATGTTTTGTATCAGCCAAAAGAGTATCAAAATCTCTATTCAAGTTATCATCTAATTTGGAGATATTCTAACTTAAGTTCAATTTTCACTCTAAGAAGGGCTATAAGCCAAATCCAAAGGGCGTGAAGAAACTTGGTGTTATGGGTTGCTTGTAAATGAAAGAATCATTGAATCCTTATGAATAAGATCTAAATAGGCTAGAATAGTGATTGTGGGCCACCCTTAGTCTTGGTATCCACTTTTTGGGGTTTGATCCCTCTTTTAGTTGAAGGAATCCAATAGTGCATTTGTGTGTTTTGGTGCTTGGGACTTTGGTAAACCTAATGATTAGTTTACCTTGCATTCTAGGGTTGTGATGACCTTCTCTATTTCCTTCTCTATACCTATGATAGGTATTTGGCACCTGGACCCTTCACTTTGAGTGTTAAGGGATTTGGAAACATCGCCATTTCTTGTTGTTTGAAGGCTTTCATTTTCCACTACTGCATCATATATGAAAGATGACATTGGATACTTGATCATCCTCCTTATCAAAGTGATGGGCCTCCCTATAGCAGGTCAGCTTCAAACATGGATGGTTTATTTTATTGAAACTATAAAGGGTTGCCAAGATGCCCATTGATTATGCCACCATCTTTTTTGATAAATTGGATGAGAAGCTAATCGCCATTAAAATTGATCCTTTTTTCTACATGAGATCACGCATTGTGTACTTGTTAGCGAGAAAAACCACTGACTATTAAGGACTATACAAAAATGGAAGCATGGAAGATGCAAATGCTTGGCCCTATGCAGTATAACTAAAATTGATGAAAAAGAAGCTCTCACTATAGAGTGGGGAATACAAAGTGGTCAATGATGGACTCATTTTTTCCATCATTCAATTTAGTAAAGGAGATTATGTGAAGAGAATTTTAGTAGAGGCAGCAAATCGAATCACAAAAATAGGAGCCTACTACATTCAATTCAAGAAATTCACATATCTTCAGGTAGCTGATACTCTTTTGTGCCCCAAAAAGCTCCCTGATGAGCCTATAAAATGTCATATTTATATCCATTTATCTTTACCCCATGGTTTCAATATATTTCCAAGCCATTCCATACATTAACTTGATTTATGAAGCATTAACTATGATAAATGATTTATTGATTAACATTTGTATGTCTAGCTAGTTAATGCTATAATATGATTATTTATCATGATAAATTGTTATTATTAAATAATAATTATCTTAAGGTGATTAATATATTTTTTGTGAGATATTTGAATCGTTCATGTGGCAGGAAGAAGGAGAAGCAAGTTGACACTTGTCAATAATCAACAATTGCAGGAAATGCAAAAAAAGTCAAAAAGATAGTTTTGGTAAAATAGGAATATCTTTCTCAATTCTTAATAAAATTAAGAATGGCTTATGGATTTGGAAAGCTAAAAACAAGGTGCAAAAACCCTTTTGAGCATTTGAGTTTCTTTAGAATAGTTAGTGAGCATCATGGATCAGAAGTTAACTGAGTTAAAGGTGGCGCATTTTCAAGCAGCAAAAAACCACTTTCAATTAAATGATCATAACTTCCATGTTTCTTAATGGAATTCATATTTTCAAAATTATCTAGAAAGGTGAAAAGGAGAAGAATTACCTGGTAAATACGTTTGATCTAATTCATAATAATAAAGGAGCATCATGCATTTGAGTGGACTACTAAAAAGGTGGAATAGAAAATCAGCACACTTAGTCATTAGTTTTGTAATAAATATCTTCCTTGTTTAAAGGAATGATGGGACACTTGTTATAAGTTTGTTAGAGATTCAATAAGCTTATATATTTTAAAATGTAATCAAGCATTTGAGATGGATGGATATGGAGATATGTAGAGATAGATAGAAACTTATAGTTTGTAATATACAGTTCCTGCAACCATTGTTGTGCAATTTCCTACAGCCATTATTATGTAATTAGATTTATTTCTAGTATTTTTATAGTTTATATTTTGAAATGATAGAATATCTTAGAGATTTTCATGGTGCATATACTTTGCAGACTTGTTTCAAGTATACATCCTCGGGTTGACAATTTAAATTATTCTTCTCCATAAGAAAGATAGTTAATCATTTTGGATGTCCAATCTATGATTTGTGTTTTTAGAACCAAGTTATTGATCTAATTGGGAAGCTAACACTCCCAAGATATCCTTCAGATCAAATGAGACTCTTGGAGATAGCCTACCAACTCACTTATGCCTATGATAGAGTGAGAAAACAACATAAGAAGACATGAGTCTAGCCAATCACAATTGGTGCATTCAAGGTAAAGAAAAAGTAGGACATTTCTACCTTTGACTCTAAATGGGACTAGTATCCCGTGGAAGAATACAACTCCCCTCTCCCATTTTTGATAACATTGGGATGGTTCAACATCTAACAAGGAAACAATTTGTACATGTTGATGCCCTAGAAGATCATTGGATGAACATAATAGATGATTATGATATACGCGTAAGGGACTATTGTAGGATGAGTCTATATATAGCAGAAAATGTGTTTAAATGAAGACTCCTTTGAACACCATAGAAAAGGATGCCCCAAAATTCATGGATCCTTTATACAATATAGGAAAAATGTATGACAAGTTGATCATGAATGTTGAGATAGGGCAAGAGGAAAATGATGACATAGATCATTTGGCCAAACATGTGGTTGAGCTGACAAGGGAATGGATCTAGAAGCCTTTCTGAATGGATCCAATTCTGTAGGCCATACCTCTACACACCACAACCAAGCCTCAAAAGGCTAAACATGCAAAGGTCACCATACCAACCTACCTCACTCAATCCTCGGTAAGGCCAAAAATGATGCATTAACACAAGTGAGAGGTTGAGGACTTTGAGGTAGATAAGGGCAAGAAGAGAAAAAGGGCATCCTCAAGGGCAAAGAAACAAGTAGCTAAGGACCAAACACCTCCAGAATAGGCACAACTCGAGAAAGGGCAAGGTGAATCTCTAGCTAAGGAAGGGAAAGTTGAACCTCAAGCTAAGGAAGAGCAACCTCTAGAGGAAGCAAAATCAAAGCAGCAAGAAGAGAAATAAATAGAGGAATAAAGGGTCCCACCACCAATAATTACAAAGGAAGAAGCCTCTCACTTAGCTCCAAAGAGAGCGAAAATAGAAACAATTGTGTTGGGTACTTAAAAAAGGAGATTGAAGAAGAAAAATAATCTATCCCCACACCTTCTAGAGATCATCCTGAAAGCTAAGGATTAGGAAGGAGGGGAACAAATAGATTTTTTCCCCTTGAGCTAGAGAGTTGGCTTGACCAAAGCCATAGAGAAAGAGAAAAGAAGAAGATCTATAGTGACACCTCCATCTACTCCAAAAGAGCCTATCCAAGTATCAACTTTAGAAGATGAACAACAAAGGTGGATAGAAGAGATGGAGGGCGAACAAACTGATGTCTTTGACCTCTTAGAGTTTGACTTTATTCCAGTGGGCATTGAGATGGTAGGAGAGAATATTAGAGACACTCCCACGAGTGAGCCTTTAGGAGAGGATTGGAATCAATTGCCTCCTCTACTTCAAGGGCCTCTGGGCATTCCACCACCACCATCACATGATATGGTTGTTCTAGATAAAGGGTTAGTAACTCCACCTCCTCTGATCATTCAAGAAGAAATAGAAGAACAAGGAATCAAGGAAGGATTACTCTAATAGCTTCATGCCGATGAAGTATCTAAGGAGGGATAAATACTAGAAGAAACTCAACATACTCCTCAAAATATAGAGGCTAGGTCCTTAGCCCAAGAGAACAAAGAGACTCCTTCTGAAGATCTTCCTTGACATGAGAAGACTCCAAAGAGAAGTGATAAGAGAAAGGATCCTACTTTAGAACCAATCCCTTCAACTAAGTATATGTCACCTATGGGCATCACACCATCATGGTGGAAGAGGAAGGTTATGTTTTGATAGAAAGGTAGCTAGAGCTGACAAAAGAGGAGGGAATGAAGCAACTAATTAAAGTGATAATAATCCTGAGCCACCTAAGGGTGATGCAAGAATATTGGCCTTCATAATGAAGAACCAAGGCCAGGACCTTCTCCCACATATCGACATTCATCCTCCTCATGCCGACACTGAAGAACTGACTCCAAAATATTACCAAATCAAGGAGGTCATGTTGGGAAAGAGCACACTAGACACGACCAAAGTACTAATCACTATAGGCCTAAAAGAGGTATTTCAACATATGGATCAAGATGAATTTTAATTGATAACATTGCATAAGCAAAACGAGCTACTTAGAGGCTACCTAAATGAAGTAGTGGGACCTATCGACCTTGAGAATGTAGATGTCACTCTTGCAGAAGCACGAGGAAGAAAAGGGGTAGGAACACATTTGGATTCATCTTTAGAGGCATGTCAACAATGGTAGGACAGTTTTGAAGAGAGAGGAGTGCAAATAATACAAGGCAATTTGAAACTATTGCACAACATCCAATCAAATGCATACAAGTTGGTTTCCATAGTGAACCAAGATTTTGGGAAAAGTAGATACCTATGCCAAGGACTTATAGGAATTAAGATCACTGAAGGGTCAAAGGTACCAAATATTAATGGAGGTGTACATTGTAGAGGAGCTTGATAAGCTCGATGATTGGATTGAAAAGATATCAGCAGAAAATAAAGTAATGGAGGGATTGCATGAGGAAATCTAACGGATTAAAGATAAAGCTTAAGAATAATTTTTGGAAGTGAAGAGGTACTATAACATTGCATGCTTTGATATTTTTGAAGATGAGCCTAAGAACAAGATCTTTGCAATGCAATCAATAGTCCAATAGTTCAGAGGAACATTTCAAGAAGCTTCATCTGAAGATAACATCAGAAAAGCATTTAAAACTAAAGAAGCATTGTTGGAATTGGACCCCAAGCTTGAGGATTTTGTAGGGACTTAGATAGAAGTTAGTAATTACCAACAAGTAGTGAAGAATAAGTATGAGGCTTTAGATTTAATAGAAGCTGCTCAAGTAGCAGGGATGATAGAGAAATTCTAGAATAAACATCCAAACATTGTTTTGGTGTAAAGAGGGAAAAACCTAAATGCTGGAAATTCAATTTTGACACTTGGAAGATTTTTAGGATTTTCGGAACCTATCACCAAGGAGTGCAGGTGAGAGGTGAGCCAACAGTTTTGAAGAAGAAGTAGTGTGCCAATAGTTAACTACAACCTACTATTTTAGAGCATTCAATGCACTGGAAATACATTTTGACAGTAGTTCAACTCCTAGAAACATCTAAAGAATGCCAATCTTCCATTTTTAGAGCTCCCAAAGACTTCTAGATCATCTCACAACTTTCTTCTTATCTTCTTATTCTTTTTGTGTCATGTAAAGGCTCATGCACCCATTAATGGATATAAACAAGCATAGAGACCTATTTAGCACCATTTAGAGAGTCAACTTGTATATAATTAGATTTATTTTATTATTTTTTAGCATAAGTTTACATTTAAAGAGCTCTCACTCCCAACACAAATGGAGGAGATTGTTTCTTATAAATACATGGATGTTATATGTACTCTAGATTATTATTTTGATACAATAATATATGTTATTAGTGCTCTTATTCTGAGTGTAGTAAATCTTGTCAGAATGTGTTATTTTTGTGTATGCATGTTCATGAACAATAATGGAGCCAATGATTTTAGTGTGTTGTTATGATTGTGTGACCTTTTAGTTCTAGTGTTTTCTTTGTGTTAACAAATTCTTTTGTTATGACGAATTAGAGAAAGGATCATCTTTTTTCTTGCATAGTGTCTTGTGTTGCATGAGCGCACTCTCTATGGCCGCACGATTTGATGAAGTGTGAAATATCTTTCAGTTTATATTGAGTTACCATTGATGATTGCATCAGAGGAGTTGAGGAACTGTTGCTCCTAATTTCATTGGTTTCCTACCCGATCCTTTTGATAATTTAATTTGTACATGTGTTGTTACTATTGGCTTATGTCTATTAGGAATTTCTCTTTTAGTTATTTTCTTTAATCTTTCATTACTCTATCTTTGTTATTTTCCCTTTAAATGCTTGGTTAAAAGATGAATTCATATAGTTGCATCGATAAATTGTATTCATCATATAATACAAAATATAAAAATATATCTCTTTTGTAATTATATTTCAGACAACAGTAGATTGTGAAGATTGGTTTGAACCAAAAAAGGCCTCCTCATGAATATACATATTTATCTTCAATTTAGCAAACCCAATAGGTTCAAAAACCCACCCGAAACCTTGGAGTTTGTCCGCGATCAAATTTTCAATAGAGGGGTTCAAAAGGATCCTTGTTGTTCAACATCGTGCAAAATAACAACTCAATAGAAGTGGCACTAGAAGGATGGTCTGAAAAATCATTTGGATTAAGAAAAAAAAGTTGTTTGAAAATTCTACAATTCTTGGAAATTCAAAAAAAATTCTATTCGTCACTATCAGAAGGTGCATAGGTGCACAGGTGCACTTTTTGAAGAGGTGCACTTTTCTAGAATCAACACAAACTAGAAGATCTTGATCCACCATCTCCATTTCAGCAAGCTTTAAGGTCTTCACCTAGTGGACACAAGTTCCTCAAACTTAATCATTTTCACAAGCCTTGCAGTGATAAGGGGATACCCAAAATTCTTCCACTTCCATTCCAAATCTCATCATCTTCAGTTCTACCTCAGAACCAATGTCCACCTATTGTTCCACCCAATCCTCCACCAATGGCCTTCTTTGCAAACATAGTAGATTCACCAATCAACTTGCAAGGTGCACTCAATGAGCTTCCCAAGAATCTTGAGAAATTCTTCCCAAGGTTCATCTATAGAGAGATGCAAACAATTGAGGATCATATCAAGCTCGTCAAAGATAAATGCAATCGAAAATAGATTCAACAAGAGAATGTGGTCCTTCATTTATTCCCATACACATTGGGAGAATTTTCCTTCAACTAGTATGTGAATTTACCTCTAGGATGTATCCAGAACTAAGCAGCCCTTTAAAATTGTTCCTAGATCAATCCAAAACATTCACCAACCCTATTGTGATACATCATCAGTTTATATCAATCAAAAGGGATCCAATGGAGACCTTTTCACATTTCAATCATCACTTTCACATGGCATACTGCAAGTTGGAAACACCCTATACCATACCAATTGAAGATACAATCTAGAATTGTCTTAATGTTATGGACTACCTCACTACTATCTTTGTAAGGAGACTACCTCATGTAGACATCGATACCTTGGAAAAAGTCTTTGGAGAAGCAATTACCTTTGCTAAACATGTAAATCCTAATGGAGGTGGATTGATGATTCTAACCCAATTAGTACAAGAGTACTAACATATCCTATTGGGGCACAAGTGATGCCTAGCCAATTCATTCCATTGACTCCAATTCCACTACAATAGACAAAATTTGTGCCAACTCCATCCATAACTTACCGAGGATATTAACCTCCAAAAGCTGCTTTCTTTGAACAAAGGGTAGCAATACCCGCCAAGACATAAAATAATGTCACAATTGAGTTAGGCCAAATGAAGAAGACCATGTCTCAGATTACCAGTGAGCTAACCTATTTGAGGTTGTCACAAGGGAAAAACAATAACTTTCAAAGAATGAATGTAGGCCCATACAATAACAACTATGGTCAAAATTACAATAAGAATTTTAATAGAATTAACAATGCAAGGAACAATTCTAATCCTCCAAATTGCAACAATGGCTTCAAAAGATAGAATTGACAATGAAACACTCGTCCAAACAATGCAAGCATCTCTATAGACAAAAATAACAATGTTTAATTTGTGGACATCAATCAACTTGACACCATTCAAAACATATCTAATTATAGTGGCTCATATTTCAATGGAAATCACAAGGCAATAAAAATGAGCCCTCTATGCAGTTCAATTTTATGCTATTAGAATATTATGATTCTCCACAAAATCCTAAAATGGCATAACAAGTCTGCAATCTTATGATTGACATCCTTCTCTAATGTAAAGAGAAGTTTGCATATCAAAGCTTCATATGCTACAACATTGTTAGTACATCTAAATTGTAAACAATATGCAACATAAAATGACCTACCTTTGGGATTCTAATAGCATAGTATTGAACATCGATACCTTGGACAAAGTCTTTGAAGAAGAAATTACCTTTACTAAATAGGTGAATCATAATGGAGGTGGATTGATGTTTTTGGCCCAAGCTAGTACAATAGTACTAACATATCTTGTTGGGGCACAAGTGATGCCTATTCAATTCATTCCAGTGACTCCAATTCCACTACAATAGGCATCAACTATGCCAATTCCATCCATAACTAGAAACATCTAAAGAAGGGAAAGCTTCCATTTTTGGAGCTCCCAGAGACTTCCAAATCATCTCACATCTTCCTTCTTATCATCTTATTCTTTCATTCTTTTTGTGTCATGTAAAGGATCATGCACCCATTAATGGATATAAACAAGGGTGGAGACCTATTTAGCACCATTTAGAGAGTTAGTTTGATATAATTTTTATTAGTTTTTAGCATAAGTTTACATTTAAAGAGCTCTCACTCCCAACACAAATAGAGGAGATGATTTCTTATAAATACATGGATGTAATATGTACTCGAGGCCATTTTTTTGATGCAATAATATATGCTATTGGTGCTCTCATTCTAAGTGTAGTAAATTTTACTCGAGTGTGTTATTTTTGTGAATGCATTTTCATGAATAATAATTGAGCCAATGGTTTTATTGTGTTGTTATGATTGTGTAACCTTTTTATTTATGGTGTTTTCATTGTGTTAACAAATTTCGTTATTGTTGCAAATTGGAGAAAGGGTCATCTTTTTTCTTGCATAGCATCTTTTCTCACATGAGCACCCTCTCTGTGGCCTCATGATTTGATGAAATGTGAAACATCTTTTAGTTTATATTGAGTTCCCATGGAAAGTGTTGCTCCTAATTTCATTGGTTTCCTACCTGATCCTTTCGATAATTTAATTGCAAACATGTTGTTACTATTGACTTATGCCCATTTGGAATTTCCCTTTTAGTTATTTTCTTTAATCTCTTGTTACTCTATCTTTTTTATTTTCTGTTCAAATGCTTGGTTAAAATAAGAATTCATATAGTTGCATTGATAAATTGTAGTCATCATAAAATAGAAAATAAAGCAATATATCTCTTTTCTGGTTAAGTTTCAGATCACAACAGATTGTGAAGATTGGTCTGAACCAGCAAAGGCCTCCTCATGAATATACACATTTATCTTCAATTGAGAAAACCCAATAGGTTGAAAAATCTACTTGAAACCTTGGAGTTGGTCCTCGATCACCTTTTCAAGAGAGGGGTTCGAAAGGTTCCCTGACATTCAACATTGTACAAAATGACAACTCAACAAGACATCAAGATGTATAAGAGAGAGATTCCTAAGCTAAAAAAGGAGAACTTCTCAACATGGAAAAGGTAGATGACATTGCACTTATCTAGTATTAGAGATTCCACATCCTACTACTTGGAAAATGAATACATTGAGATGCTTAGACCCGTGACAATTGAATAAATGAAAGAAAAGTATGAGCAAAACCAAATGATGATTAAACTTTTAGTAGCCCTCAACTATGTATAATTTGATGATGTGAAGGAATGAATTACTACTAAGAAAATGTGGGACAATTTGGAAAAAATACATGATGGAGACAAGAATGTGTTGAGAGCTAAGGTAGAAAGCTTGAGAGGAAAATTTGATGACATGAGAATACAACAAGTTGAGAATATTGCACAATATTTTGGTTGAATAAAAGAAGTGGAAAATGCTATCTAAGGAGCTAGAGGACATATAACTTATGAAACTATGATAAGTAAGGTATTGAGGACTTTACTTCCTATTTATTCGATTAGAGTACCTGTAATTCAAGAACTGAGATGTATCGTTGGTAATGATATGACCTTGGCTAGTTTGATTGGTAGGCTTAGTACATTTGAATTATCAAAATTTGATAATTATTCCCTGGCAAATGTTGAATCTGCATTCAAATCACAACTAACTCTTGATGGATCTAAGAAAAAGAAGAAAAATAAGTATCTAGAAAGTGGCAATGGATATGATGATGATTGTAATGAACTTGAAGCATTTTTGGCAAGAAAACTTCTTACAGGAAAAGGAAAATACAAAGGTAAACTTCTTATTATCTATTTTATATTTAACAAGGCTAGTCATATTGTTTCTAGATGCCCTAACAGAGATGACAAAGGGGAAAAGAAAGATTTCAAGTAAAAAGGAAGAAGAGACTACAAAAAAAAATGTAAGAAATCTTGCTATATTGTTGAAGATGATGGTTTTGATAGTAATTCTAATGATCATGGTGAGGAATTTGTTTATATTGCAATGAAAGATTATTCTGATGAAGATGAGAAAAATTGATCTCACATAATAAATGGATAATTTATAGTGGTTTCTCACATCATATGATTGGTGATACAAGTTTGATAAGATAGAACATTATAATTGAAGTAGTGTTAAGTTTGGTAATGATGCACCATGTTATATGAAAGCTAAAGGACCAATATAAGTAAATGAAAAGGTCAAGTGTGACAATGCATATTGCATTGATGGTTTAAAGTATAACTTGTTGAGTGTAACACAATTGATAAGTTCAAGTTACATAGTTGATTTCTAGAATAAGAAGGAGCAAATATATGATGCTACTAGTGAGCTAGTTGGAAGTGGAGAGCAAACAAGAGGTAACATGTTCTATCTAGACCTATCTAAAGATACTGGTCTATTTGCACAATGTGAAGATGTTTGGTTATGGCATAAGAGGCCATGTCATGTGAATTTTGATAACTTTGTAAAATTACTAAAATGAAAAGAGTTAGATGGTTACCAAGATTAAGAAAACCTGATAAAGTGATGTGCAAATAATGTCAAATGGGTAAAATAAAAAAGTCTAGTTTCAAGAGAAAGACCTATTCTTTTGATAATACTTTGGAGTTGGTTCATACTGACTTGTGTGGCTTTATTGGAATACAGAGCTATTATAGTGATAAATACTATAATATATTTGTTGATGACTTTTCTAGAATGATGACTATGATATTTCTTAAAGAAAAATTTGATGCCTTTCAAATGTTTAAGTGGTATCTTTCTAGAGTTGAGAAAGAAATAGGAAAGAGTCTAAAATGTTTGAGATCAAACAAAGGTGGTGAATTCATCAAAGATTGGTTCAACATATTTACAATGATAAAGGAATCAAGAGGCAAATGAGTGCACCAAGGACACCACCACATAATAGTATAGCTAAGAGAAGGAATATATCAATTATGGATTGTGTAAGAACACTAATGATGGAGAAGAATGTTTCACATAAATACTCAAAAGAGGCAATTAGCACTACAATCTACACTCCAAACCGAGTTCAAGTGAAGAAATGAACAAAAAAGACACCTTTTGAACTGTAGAATGGATATGCACCAAATGTGAGTTATTTTAAAGTCTTTGGAAGAAAATGTTACATACTGAAAGATGCTTGAAAAGGTAAACTTGGTGCAAAAAGTGATTAAGTTATATTCCTAGGTTATTCCACTAAGAGAAAAGCTTGTAAGTGTTTGAATTCCAATCCTAAAAAAATTGTGGAAAGTAAAAATGTTAGAGTTGATGAATTTGCAAAGAAAAATGAAGAAGAATGCAAGAAAGAACCTAAAGATTATAGAAAGTTTATCTATATCTATGAAGGTGAACCTAGCACCTTCCCTAAAATAGCAAAGATGGATTCTGAGCATCAAAAACTAGACATTGTCGAGGTTCTATAGAAGAATTCTATCGAGCATTGGGCTATAGGAGTTGAGTCATAGATTGTGGCATCCAAACAACAGACAGAGGAAATGGATTTACAGCCAGAGGCAACAGAAGTTATTGAACATGTTGAATCCAATGAACAATAGCAAGAGAAACCTAGACTTGAACTTTTATTAGCAAAGTATGTGAGAAGGCATCATGCACCAGATCAAATTATTGGAGATAAAGATTTAGGAGTCATGATAAGAAGAAGATTGAAGAATGATACATGCTTATTATGTGAATTTGAACTAAAATCTGTCAAAGATGCTTTGGAGCATGAAGATTGGATCAAGGCAATGAATAAATAAATTGAGAAGATTGAGAAGAAAAATTCATGGACATTGGTACCTAGAGAAAAGGATAAAAATATAATTGGAACTAAGTGGGTGTTCATAAACAAGTTAAACAATAAAGGTGAAGTCACAAGAAACAAGGCAAGACTAGTTTGTAAAGGATACACACAAGAGGAAGGGGTTGACTATGGTGAAAAAAAATTCCTAGTTGCAAGGTTGGAAGGAGTGAGCACTTTGGTTGCATATGGTGCTTACAAAGGATTCAAAGTGTACCAAATGGATGTAAAATCCACTTAATAGAATTCTGGAGGAAGAAGTCTACATTGAACAACCTAAAAGATTTGTTGATCCAAACAAAAGGAATATGGTATGTAAGTTACACAACGCTTTCTATGGTTTGAAGCAAGCCACTAGAGCATGATATGAAAGGTTACACAATTACTTGGTGAAAATTGATTTTTCTCGAACTAATGACAATATAAATTTATATCAAAAAAGTGAAGCTGGAAACAAGATATTGGTAGCTAAAATTTTTATTCATGGCATCATATTTGGAGGAAAAGATTCCTTGAGAAAGTCATTTGTTGATCAAATGAAAAGGGAGTTTGAAATGTCAATGTTTGGAGAGATTAAATCCTTTGTTGGTTTACAAGTTTATCAAATGAATAAAGGTATTTTCATCACTCAATCTAAGTAGCTCAAAGAAATTTTGAAGAATTTTGGTATGGAAGGCTCAACCCAGTTGGAACACCAATGGTGACTAGACACAAATTGTCAAAGAATGATGGTTCTAATGAGGTGAATCAAACATTGTACAAGTCAATGATTGGGAAACTATAATATGTTGTACATAATAGACCTGACATTGCATTAGTTTTTGGAATTTTTGTTGGATTGTCAACTAATCCCAAAGAAAATCATATGATGGCATTAAAAAAAATACTGTGATACCTGAAAATTATAGAAGGCCATGGCCTATGGTACAAGAGAAGTGGCAAACTTGAACTAAAAGTTTACACAAATGCTGACTGGGAAGGAAATGTTGATGATAGAAAGAGCACAAGTGGAGGATATTTCTTCTTAGATAGAAGATTGATTTCATGGACAAGAATGAAGTAGAGCTATATTTCACAATCTACAACAAAGGTTGAATATGTTGTTGCACAATGAATTGTTCAAACATTGTATGGATTAAGCAATCGTTGAAAGGCATAAAGGAAGAATTCACTAAACCAATTGTGATTTATTGTGATCACACAAGTTATATAAACATATCAAATAATCCTCTAATGCATACAAAGACTAAGCATATTGAAATCAAGTATCACTACTTCAAAGAGTCGGTAAAAGAGAAAGAAGTGAGACTAGAATATGTAAACACAAAGAAGTAGTTGGATACCATATTCACTAAGGTATTACCTAAGGATGCTTATGAGTATCTAAGAGGTAAGTTAGGGGTAATTCCCCTACTTGGAAGAAAACTAAGAAGAGATGTTTCATTGCATCAAATTTTTGAATCAAAAATATCTTACAGATTGATGCAAGAGGTCACACTTTACAAGCTACCTAAAGTTGTGACAAGGAAAAGAAAGGAACTAACATATGAGTAGAAGAAGCTACAAGGAGTTAATGTTGAGATGACATGTCTATATTAACCACACACATAAAAAAAATTATGTCTTTGGCATTGTTTTCAATGAGGGAAAGAAAGTATTATCAAGCTACTATACAACATTGATTAGCTAAAGAGGGAGAGTATGATATTGAGTTACCATACATTATTGATAGATATATAAAGAGAGAGATATGTGTTGCTACAGAGAAAGAGTATATACTGAATTGATAGAGGGAGCATCCTAAGACTGCATGGATGAGAATTGAAATGAAACTAAGAAAGAGAGAACATAAACACAGAGGGTGCAGACAATAAAATATTGAAGCATTTTGTATTGCATGATAACTAGTACAGTAAGTGAAGTATATGAGGTGTTTTCATCAATGTCAAATAGGAAAATTGTTGGAAACTACGATTGCAACAATTTTTATGTTGTCATTGATGTCAAACCTATTGGTAAGATAGACTTTCAAACCTACTAGAGGGACATTTACTAATAGTGTAGAGTGTCATTTCATTTTATTAATGAAGAGGATTTTAAAATAAGAGATCATGAGATGACCTAGTGAAAGGTTGAGTTGATATGTGTTAAGTATCATGGAAACACAATAGGAACTTGATAGTTAGTCCTTGACAAGATAATGTGTTGTTCAATCAATACATGAAGTGAAGAAGACAATTGGATGAAGCTAAGAGTTGAAACAAGTCATAAGGACAAGCTTGACCGAGTATCAATGTTGTACAAAAAATGAAGAAGCTAAAGCAGAAGATTAATGAACTTAAGTGGAAGCTGAGTGAAACAGTTCAAGCCGAGTGTTATTTATTGCCAAGGAAATATATGAAGAAGCATAGATGTGACCAAGTGTAGTAATGGTTGAGTGAGCATATTGATATTGAGTGAGAAAATATAGTGTGTGTCAAGATACACAGTAATGACCAAGATGAAGAAAATAGTAGTTGTTGAGTCATAACAAAAGTTACAGATTGAGAAAAAACTAATTTTGAGGCTAAAATAGTTGGAATTTTGAATTAATTAAAGCACGTGGAAGATAAGGATTGATGAGTTGGCATATTTAATGCACACAGAGATCTTGTTACATGATCAAAGGAAAGGATTTGATCAGAAGTTTCTACAAGAAGTAGGAGAAAAGAAAGATGGAAGGATTCGATGAATGTGACCTAACCCTAAGATCAACGGTGATGTTTAAGTGGCAAAAGATCAAAATTACCTATTGAAAGAGGCATAAGGAATGCATTTTAAGGTTGGTTTGTTGTTGATTGGTGATCTTAAGAAGAAGTTGTGAAGAGGAGAATAACAAAGGTGAAATGTGAAGAGTTTTTGAAGTGTGATTGCTTGAGGAGATGCCAAGTAGATCAATAATGGAGATGTCAAGGAAGACCAATCAATGAACTAGAAGATGAGTGAATGGAGAATAAATTTTCAAAGTGATTTTTACTTTATATATCAAAGCTATTGTTACATTCTAATCATTGTATCAATCCAAAATCATTTAATCAAGGTTGGCTTGATGGTCATTTTGTAAACCCTTTAATCAAGGTGACATTCTAATGGAATGTTCTGAAGTCCTCTAATAAGTCCACTCCTAACTTGGTGATTAAATCCTTTAAACAGGGTCACATTTAATAGTGTGTTGTATAGCCTTTAACAAGGTTGGCTCTTAACAAGCTCACTTTAGAAGAGTAAAAATTTGATAGCATGTTACTTGGTGGTTTTTCCCAAATTGGGTCTCCATGTTAAATCTTGGTGTCAAAGTGTTGTTTTCATGTGTGGATATTATTTTTTTGCATGCTATATGTTTTAGTAGCTTATTAAATGGCGGATGACACTTATACAAATAGTGATTTAACTAAATGCATGGAATGTCAATTTGTTGATGATATGCTATAGAGAACAAGTGGATTTTTTTATTTATTAATTTGTTTGAAGTGGGTAAAAGTTAAATTGGTGAATCTAGACCTAAGGACAATTGATTCACACCCCTCCCCCACCTCCTAATTATTCTAAATCATTATAAAAACTCTAGTGTACCAAGGGAGGAAATTTATTTTCATTGAGGACATGACTTCTCAAGTAATGAGCATTCCCATTTATAGAGAGAAGTTCTATAGAGACAAGAAGTTCTTTGAGACTATTGTTGACGAGTTTCCCAAAGATGAGGAGGAGAGAATGATATTGGTTAAGTTAGGTAAGACCTATATATTATTCTCCAAGTTCTATTAAGAAAAATTGGAAGTTTTTACTTAGGGAAATCATGTATTACATAATGCTTTATGGGAGATTTTCTAGAATGTGCACCCCCTACTTTGTGTTACTGAATCACTTTAGATAGAATATGAAAAAATTCATTCCCATTTATTTGTATACCTCCTCAAATATCAACATCAACGAGATTCACACCCATGAGGTTATTAATCCTTTGTTTCATGATGGCCTCATGCTCCTCAACTATGAACATATTAAAGAAGGGATTTTTATTAAGGAGAATATTGATTTAAGAGAAGAGATGAATGCTTCTGAATCGTACAATGAGAACTTTGTAGACACTAAGGTTAATGAGGATTTAGTATATGAGGAAATTGAAACTAAAAGAACCAAGGATAAAGGTAAGGGGTCTATCTCTAAGCAACCCCCCAAGACTAATAAAGTTGTATGCATGAAATGTAATCATCCTGAGGGGGTAGTCTCTTATGATGAAGACTATAATGAGGAGGATAGAGGAGCCTCACATTTAGGGAAAGAAACAAAGTAAGCCTACTTTTGAGTCTGTTACAAAGAGAAAGAAGAAGAATAAGAATTCCACTCATACTAACACTGTTGGCTTGGATAAAGATGTTAGGGAGGTCTTTCCCTACTAATATTGGATAATCCTACTCAAGGTCATATTTTTCTTGACATACAAACTCCCCTCTCTGAGGATAATGCTCATTGGAAGGTGATTGATGTAGGGAAGATTAATTTGGTGTTCCCAAACCAAAGATTTAGTTGGCAATTAAGGCTGATGAGAAGGGAGATGAAAATCTAATCCAAATTATAGACCCTTCTTTTCTTATCTTGAGTGATTCTAGCACATAAAGTAATTTGGATGTTTTGGTATGCTAGATTTTTATGGAGCCATTAAATGGTCCTTCCATGAGCTCAAGGAGGTGAACCTAAAGGTTAGAGCTCTTGACAGTATGGTAAACATCAAGGAAGAGGCCACTAAGGCTAGTGATATGGAAGATGACGATAATTTTCCTATAGGGGATAATGCTAGTAAGACTAGTATTGTGAAGGACACTACTACTTTTAATAAGTTGGAAGACAAGGTCTTGACATTGGAAGGTAGGGTTTCAAGTCTGGATTCTACTTTGAGGGACATTACTAACCAAAGCTATAAGATTATAAAGGCCTTGAATGAGCATATCAAAATCCTACATGGGAAGTTAGAGAACCCTACTGAGGAAAGAGCCATCATTCAATTCACGAATGATAGGGATTCTTCTACAAATAGTCAGGTTGGTCGTAGTAGAAGAACTAGAGCCAACAGTAAGAGGAATGACTCTACAACTGCCACTAAGGTTAAAGAGATAAAGAAAATGATGGATGAGATAAATAGGTTGGAATAGGAGGTTGCTGAGCTACTCAAGTATCTCGAGTAGTTGTGTGTTGGTGTACCCTTTTTCTAGTTTCTTGTTGTTTCTAGGGTTTTATTTGTTTAGTGGGCTTGGCCCTTTTAGTTGTTGTCTCTCTTTCTGACTAACTTTTATCTTTTGCTGGCCTATTTTGTTTCTAGTTTTGTTTTGATTGTTATGCTTTAATATTTTCCATCTTTAGTCATATTTTGTAAAAGGGTTTGAGGCCCCCTTCAAAACATGTTTTCATGTAATAAAAAACATAGTAGTTTTAATTTCATTTATTAGAAGACTAAATATTTTCTAAAGCAAAAATAATGTATACAATCAAAAAATGTTTTTTTTCCCTTTTTAATAAAAATTTAAGGACTTAAAATAAATTATTTAATAAAACAAATAGTGTTGAATGCATATTTCTATCATTTTCTTAAAAAGGAGAAAAAATCATTTTATATTATATGTTTATTTATTTATTCTTTAGAAATTGAAATTTATTTTATTTGTAAAACAAAGTTTCCAATCCTACACTTTTTGTTTCTATAACACCTTTTTTTTATAGGTAGTGGAGTGAAGTCTAGAGTATTTATTATTTTATTATTTGTTGAGATTAATTATTACTGTGTAAAGCTCTAGTAGACTTGAACCCAAGACCTTCCAATGAGAGGCTCACAATTTACCATTACATTGTATGCACTTGCTTGATTATTTTTTTATTTTTTTATAAATCATTTAAAACTATAATGAATAAAAAACTATTTTAAAAAGATGATTCTATTATAAATTATTAAATATTTAAAAATTACTTCTTTATAATATTTTCTTTCTTCAAAAGATTTAATATTCAATAATTATTATTAATTATTAATTTATGTATCATTTTACCCATATTTTATCCAGATTTTAGTAGTTTTATTATTCCAAACTCTCTCAATCCGACGCTTAAAATTTTTGATGTTCCACGTGTAAGTCAAAACTTATAAAGTTTGAAGTTGGAGCACTAGTTTATAATTATTTAATAATTAAAATTTTGAAATCCTAACTCAAGAAAACAAAATTCAATGCTTGGATTTTTAACTAAAATGAGGTTACGAAAAAATTCAGATCCTAACTAAGACTAGTATAGATATCTTAAATAAATCTATCTAATGTCGATAGATATCAATTATAAAATGCTTAAAATTTAATTTATTACATCCAAAAATATTTATATCACTATATCTATTTTTTTTGGACTAATTTAAATTTCTAAAACATTTGATTATTTATATTTCAAAACTTATAATTTTAGTAAACTATATCTTTTAAAATAAATAAATTATGTGGTTTTTATTAACTTATTTTTAAAAGTATATTATATTTATAATAAATATTAAAATTTTGACATGAAAATGGTTGTCAAATTTAAGCTAAAAAGATACTCATTAAGATTAACATGCTCACACCATCACCCTCCACCCTTTCTGCCATTGTAGAATGTCTATCAACATTAAAAAGGTTACTGTGATATTGCTATTATAATTCATGTTTGTAGTTTTTGAGTCAAACTTATTGACCCATGTTCCATGAGTAGTGGCTCATGCTAATTCATCTCTCATGAGATTGAATGGAACATTTAACATTCACTGGATCTAAATGTACTCACATAGCTAAAACACTTATTGCAGGGACCATCCATCTTAGATAATGCTCACATAACTATGAATGATTACACTCACTCTACTTAAAATCCTATCTTAAAAAAGATTTACAAAACTAAGATTTTAAATAAAAATAAAAAAGTATGATCCCAATTTTTCTTTAACATTAGGATTTTTAAGAGGTTAAAATCATAAATAATGGTTCTTTACAATTGTAGTCACTGGATATTGTCCTTATCTAACAAATTTGCTAGGGAATGCACTCTACTAGGGTTTTGCATGTAGTACAACAATTTCTCTGAATTCATCTTTGATTTTGCACCTATAATACCATATTTATTTCAGAAACATAAGGGTTTTTTATTATGGCTATGACCAACTTGAACCTAATTGTTAATATTGGTGCTAGAGTTGCTACAATGGATGCTCATGGCACCTCCACAAAATAAATGCCCTTGCAAGTTTGTTTTGAAAGTGTTTCATAAGTTAAGGCCTCCCCTAATATTGTTCTCAACATTCAGGATTTTGATAATGCCTATGATTGGTTAGAGAAACATACTTTAATAGGATATTTTGTGGGTAGAACTCCTCCAAAAAACATGCTTAAATAATGGATTTCCAAGTCATGGATTTCCCATGGGGTCTAGCTTAAGAGCATTCAAAGCCTCGCTAAGGGTTTTTTCTTGTTTCGGTTTGCTAACCCCTCCCAAACCGACATAGTTTTTAACCACAAGCCTTGGACGGTTAGGTCCTCGTTGCTAATCTTTGAACAATGGTCTTGCGACTTCTATGTCTTAGCAAGAAGCTGAAGGTCCTTGTTTGAGTTGAGTTTCTAGGTCTCCCAGTGCCCTGCTAGTCTTTTTATCCAGGTCATTGCTCAAACCCTAGATAAGGTTGTTTAGATGGAACCTATAAAGTTTTTCAATGCTCATCCCCAAGAAGGGCTTTCCTTGAAGTTGACCTCTCATGTGACCTTAAATAAATTGTTGATTTCCAGGTTAGGGCTCACATCTTCACCCAAACAATGCTTTATTTGAACTTATCGAACACCTACTATTAGTGTCAATCAGTTGACCACAAGGTCAAGGATTTCCCATCAGTTGTGCCTTGCAAGCTAACTCCTAGCAAGGATTTGCAAGCCAAACCTGATGAAGGTTGCTCCCCTTAATACCACAAACACACAATAGAAACAAAGAAATAAAAATAATTTTCCAGAACAAATATGGGCTTCTTATTATTGTTGCAAATGCAAAATTACAGAATTTTGAAATATAATATGCAAGCCCACATGGGTGCCTTCCTTATAATAATTTGCAACATAGAGCTACGAACTATCACCCAGAGTTGTCCTAAACAATGTACGTGCATCCCTTATATAGGCATTTTTACACCACCTGGGGAGTTTCTAAACATCAAACCCTAACCCTTCAGATTGACTAACTCTAAAATTACATATAGAGTCAACTTGATACATCTTTGACACTTATTTGGAATTTTTTGTTGGCCCAACTTCAAAAGGCCATAATTTTTGAACCATTTCTCTAATTGATTATTACAAGCCACTTTCAAAATCATTATCTTTTGATCTACATTACTTGATTCACTCAAGCTTCGATCGACCTCATTTCAGAGCCCATTCAAGTCTCTAAGGTCTTCAAAATTGAGCCTAAAGTTTTTATACCAAAATTGCACACCAAAAATATGCAGTAACTCCATGAATGTTCATGATATGGTACGGAGCCTCAACTGGTAGGATGATATATCCAAGATGACCATTTACCTCTAAAATTAAGACATTTTGAGCTCGTATGACTGAATTACTAAGTAGCAAGCCTCCAAAAATAACAACTTTGTACTAAGAAAATCCTTATTCAAGAAACAAAAAGAAAATATATTTGGGTGATGCAAGATTTCTCTTACACCCAGGATGCTCCTGCATCAAACTCTCGGGGTAATTTGAGAAGTGACCCCATCACGTCTCAGGTATTTAGAGGAAAACCAAGATAGGTAACCTCCTCCCTTACTAGCCATGATGAATCTTCTAATAGTCTCCCTTTCCATTTGACCAAGTACTCTTTATAAAAAAAAATCCTTGTACTTTTGCCAACACGGCTGTCCAGTATCTTCTCAATCTCCTGTGTAGTTGAACTAGTTGTTGGAATACTCCACTACACTTCTGCAACTTCATCTTCATCACCTCCTTCATTATACTCTGTCAAATCTTAAATGTTAAATACTGGTGAAATATTTAGTTCAACAGGAAACTCTACCTCATAGGAATTTCCATAATCATGCATTTTCACTATCTTGCATGGTCCAAACTTCTTCATTTTCAGTTTATTATAAGTACCCACTGGAAAACACTTTTTTCTCAAATTAGTCATGACTTCTTCTCCAATCTGAAATTTCTTATACCTCATTTTTGCATCTACCTTAGCCTTGAACTGTGTATTCATCTTAATAATATTCTTCCTCACCTCCTTATGGATGTTCTTCAAATGTTTAGCAAAATCTTCCACTTCAGCACTACTTATTTCTCATTTATCCAACTGCCTCAATTTAGAAGCATTTTTGGGATTGCTCCCATATACAATCTAGAATGGTGAATTATCAGTACTCCTATTGACAGAATTATTCTATGCAAATTTTGCCTATGGTAAGATCATATCCCAACCCTTTGGTTTATCTCCAACCGAGCATCTCAACAAATTCCCCAAACTTTGGTTCACAACTTTGGTCTGTCCATCAATCTATGGATGATGTGATGAACTAAATTTAAAATTTGTCTTCAATTTCTTCCACACTCTATGCCAGAAATACCCAACAAACTTAGCATATCAATCGGAAACTATACTCTTTGGTAGACCATGTAGTCACCACTTCTTTGAAAAATAACTCCACCACATGAACAACATCACTAGTCCTCTTGTAGGGAATGAAATGTGTCATTTTTGAAAATCCATCAACCACCACAAATATGGAATCATGCCCTCATTGTGTCTTTGGTAAACCAAGAACAAAATCCATGCTGACATCCTCCCACAGCTTCTTTGGTATAGGTATTGACTAATACAACCCAATATTCTACTTCACTCCCTTTTCTATTTGACATACTCTGCAACTCTACACAAACTTCTTCACATCTTGCTACAACTGTCACCAGTAATAACTCTTAGAAACCAAAGCAATGGTCTGATTATCTCTACCAAAGTGTCCAGTCAACCCTTCACTATGCTTCTTCTTGATGAAATTCTCTCTCATAGAACTTATGGGAATGCACAGTTATCTTCTTTTGAACAACATACCATCTTGGATTATAAAATCCAACCACTTTGTCCAATCAAGTGTAACAAGTTATATACAAGCTTTCCAAAATTAGGATCCTCTAGATACAAACTCTTGAGCTCCTTGAATCCAACCACCTCAATCCACATCTCTGTTAGCAAAAGTTGTCTTCTACTAAGAGAATTTGCAACTCTGTTAGACTTCTCATGTTTCAATACAAATGTATAACTCTGCAAAAACTCAACCCAATTAAAATGTCTTTGGTTCAATTTTCCTTGACTATTCAAATATTGCAAAGCTTGATTATCATTATACAAAATAAACTCCTTAGGAAGAAGATAGTGTCTCCAATTCTTCAATGCTTGAACTATACCCTAAAATTCTTGATCATAAACATAATATTTTCTTTTGGAATCATTCAACTTATCACTGAAATAAGCAATGGGTCTACCTTCTTGGCTCAAAACAACTCCTATTGTAGTACTACTAGCATCACAATATACTTGAAACACCTTATTAAAATCCAGAAGTGTTAAACAAGTTGCTTTGTAACTATTTGTTTCAATAGATTAAAACTCTTAGCTTCTCCTATAGTCCACTTAAATTTTTTACCATCCCCTCTCATTTTTTTAGTCAAGGGCCCACAAATACTACTAAAATTTCTATAAAAATTAGCCATTCCATGAAAAGATCTTACCTCTATTGCACTCCTTGGAGTAGGTCATTCAAGGATAGCCTTCACTTTCTCAAGGTCCATTTTCAGACCTACATTGATGCTACAAATTCTACGTGCACCAACTCCATCACAAAATTGCATTTCTTCAAAATTATTAGCAATTTTTACTCCCTCAACTTATCAAACACCTTACGAATGTGCATCAAATGCTCCTCTAATGTCTTATGAAAGATCAATATATCATCTAGGTAAATAATGAAAAACTTACCCAGAAACTCCTTCAGTACCTCATTCATGAGCCTCATGAAAGTGCTTGGTGCATTGGTTAGCCCAAAAGACATGACTAACCACTCATACAATCCATCACTTGTCTTTAAAGTCGTCTTCTTCTCTAATGTGAATCTAATGGTACCCACTCTTCAAAACTATCTTTGTAAAATACTCAACTCCACTTAAATAGTCCAAAATATCATCCATATATGACAACGGAAATTGGTACTTGATTGTGATTTTGTTAATAGCTCGAGAATCTGTACACATACTCCATTCTTTTTTCTTCTTTAGTGCTAATATTTTTGGTACAACACATGGACTTCGACTATCTTGAATGAACCCCTTCTGCAATAACTCATGCACTTGTTTGTTCAACTCTTCACTTTCTGTCAATGTCATTATTTGTGTTTTCTTCTTTGGTAAACTGACTCCTAGGATCAAGTCTATTTGGCAATCCATCAGGTACATTATCTGACACAATATCAAGAAACTCTCTCAACAAATCTGCAACTTTTGCAGGTACCTCCTCTACTTCTTCTTTACCATCTTTTGGGATTATAGATAAATACATATGTTCACACTTCATACCTTTGAGAAACTCCTTTCCATCAATAAAACATATTCTCACAACACTACAAATCTTTTCTTCTTTCTCCTTCAATGACTTCAACTTATGTTTCACTCCATCCTTTGTTAGAGTGTAGGGATTTTCTCGCCCATCATGTACAACATGTATGTCAAGCTATCATGGCCTACCCAACAACATATGACATATGTCCATAAGTATGATATCACACAGATCCTCATCCTGATAACTTCCAATCTTGAATTTCACTAAGCATTGCTCATTGACCATGACCTTGTGGTCATCCTACACCTAGGAAATAGAGTATGGACACAAGTGCTTTTGCCTCTTGAGATTCAGCTTCATGACTATTTTTTCTGACACTAGATTATTAATGTTTCCATCATCAATGATTACATCACAACACTTATCTTCACATTTGCACCTTGTGCGAAACAAACTCCTCCTTTGATCAAATTCATTCTCACCACTCAACAAGACTCTTCTAGTAACTAGGACTTGTCGTCTTTCAACATCTTTAGCATGGGATGATTTGGCATCTTCATCAAAATGTGCAACATGGGCTTGACCTTCTTTTCTCCAATCTATCCTTCCTTGGTGTAGGGAACATTTAAATGCCCTATGCCCTTCTTCTCCATAGTGAAAACATCTTCTACAGAAATCTCCTCTTCCAAATCCTTGCCCTATTCTTCTTCCTCTCTGATCTCTATTGTTTTGATCATGGAAATGATTGGAATGGTTTCCCTTCTAATTCTAACTGCTAATGCTTGCCCCATCCTTGTTCTTTTGATCATCATTTCATGATCCATGAGACCATCTGGCAGATCTTCCGCTGCGACCTCTTCCATTATTCTTGTTATCAAACTTCTTGTTCATATTTTCCTCAACTCTTAGGTCAAACTGTATGCCTCTTCAATATTTTTCATTCAAACCAGACTCTGCTCCTCCTGAATGTTTGGCCTCAACCCATTAGGATAACATATGACTTTCTCTTTATTAACTTTCACATCACCGGTTCTGATGAGAACTCGGTAGAACTCCTTAGTATACACCTGAACAGATTTTCCCGCTTGCTTCAACCCTTGCATTTTCTTTAGCAAATCAATCTCATAATCCACACAAATGAATTGTTGCTTCAATTCAGCTATCATCTGATCTCATCTGATGATTTTGTCATTCCCTCTTTATTTTTCTCCAACTGAATTTCCTACCACTAGATCTTCACGTAACCCTTCAATTTTTCCTTTGCAAACATGACCCTATAAGGATTCTCAATATCTTCGTACTCAAAGTATTCTTCCAATTCATTGATCCAATCGATCAACTCCTCTAGGTTAAGATTTCTCGAAAATGTGGGAACCTCAAACTTAGGTCTCTTTCCAATCTTTGAGATGATCTTAAAAAGTCTTTCTCCTTCTAGGTTAAGAAATGTCTCTTCGTCAACATTTTATTCTTCTTCACTTTCATCCTCACTTTCATCTCTTAGACAATATTTAATCCTCTATGCATTTGTTCTTCCAATGCTTACATCTGTCTCTAGAGGGCTCTAAAACCCTTAGGTGTTACACCTCTGCCTCTCCCACGATGCTCTCTTCGTAGAGACATTTTCATGCTTCCGGTCAAACCCTAGTGCAAACTAGCTCATAATCAGCAATCTATCTACACACTCAGCCCAAAACACAATCTTGATGCAACTACCTCACAGTCAGCAATCTATTTACACATTTAAGAACTCCTGCTCTAATACCACTTAATGAAGGTTGTTCCCCTTAATACCACAAACACATAACAAAAAAAAGAAATAAGAATAATTTTCAAGAACAAAATATGGTCTTATTATTGCCACAAATGCAGAATTACATAATTGTGAAATACAATATGCAAACCCACATGGACACCTTCCTTATAATAATTTGCAATGCAAAGTTGCGAACTATCATCCAAAGTTTCCCTAAACAATGTACGAGCATTCCTTATGTAGGAATTTCACACCGCTTGAGAAGTTTCTAGACATGAAACCCTAACCCTTGAGACCAACTCTAAAATTACATATAGAGTCAGTCTGATACACCTTTGACACTTATTTTGGAAATTTTGGTCGTCCCAACTTCGAAAGGCCATAACTTTTGAACCATTGATTTGATTGGCTATTATAACCCCTTTTTAGAATCTTTAGTTTCTGATCTACAGAGCTCGATATGCGCAAACTCTAGTGTCAGAAAAAATAGTTTTTATACCAAAAATCCACAATAACTCCACAACTACTCATGATATGACACTGAGCCTCAATTGGGAAGTCGATATATCCAAGATGAACATTCACCTATGAAATTAGGACATTATGATCTCGTATGACTAACTTACTAAGTAGAAAGCCTCCAGAAACAACAATTCTACACTGAGACAACCCTTATTCAAGAAACAAAAAAGAAATATTTTTGGGTGATGCAAGATTGCTCTTGCACCTAGGATACTCCTGCATCAAAACCTGTCAAGAATGGAAAGAAAGATGAGTGGACAACTGTTGTTCGCAAGGGTAAAACTTCCTTTTTGCTAAAGCAACCAACGTCTTCCTCCGCTCATCCTTCACTAGAGATTGTTCCAGTTATTACTGTTGTTGTGCCAGTTACGTCAGTGATTTCACTGCCCATTTTAAACCCTACTTCTCAAGGGACTAGGGTGTCTATGGGTGTTTCTTGACCTACTTAGGTCCACACTCTACAAGAAGCCTTCATGATAGTTTCTCAACCTTTTCAAAGGTCTTGCAACCTAGATGGTCATGGAGATGACCCAAATAGTGGTTCTGAGAAGTGGAGAATCATCTCTGGTGGAGACTCTTCTCCCACCAGCTCCTTGCACAACAATTTCTCCTCTCTTGGAGACGAGGATGACATGCAAGAGTTGATGTCATGAATTTTCTCTCATAGAATGTGTGTGGCCTAATAGACCTTCCTCACAAATATTATGTGCAAGAAATTAGACATCGTTTTGTTATCCTGGATATTTTGTGTCTCCAAGAAGTTAAAATTTTAGGGTTTTTGCTCAATGCTACTTGACGTGTTATTTGGCCAAACAACGCTATTGTCTCTTACTAGTATGAAGTGGGTCGAGGTGGTGTAGTTACTCTTCTCTCACCTTGTTTAAGTTCTTCAATTATTTCTCTTGGCTCTGACCCCATGCACATAGGATTGTATGGATTTTTTTTGTCTTTCAATAATCATTCCTTTGGCATAGTTAATGTTTATATGATGTTGTAGAAAATCACAACTATGGCGTTGGATGACGGATTCACTGCCCCCTGCCACTTGGGTTGTATGTGGTGACTTCAATATGGTTGAGCTACCTTCTGACAAAGACAATATTTTACCTTTTCGATGGATGTCTAGGGAAAGACAAGCCTAGTACTACATGTGTAATAAATTAGGCCTTTTGATCCCAATGCCTATTGCTCCCATTCTGGTGGAATTTGGCATACCTTGTCTAATTTTATAGCTGGATCTAATAGGATTTTTAAAAATCTTGTTTGTGTGATGATTATTGCATAATTTTTTCTCTCTTTTTCTAAAGATAGGGAATTAACTATCATTCCTCTACAAGATGTGATCGTGTCAGACCACTATCCCATCCTTTTTACTATTATCTGACAAACAACTCAAACATGTCATCCTAAAATCCAAATTTTCCTCAACGTGTCACTGTTGAGTCATGATTCCACTATGGCTCACAGTTTAGGTGTTTGAAATTTAGAGCCTTAGCCACACACCCACATTGGTTGGATTCAATGGTGCAATGATGCCATCTCCTGTACGAGTAGATTTCTTCGCATCTACAACACACTTTGTACCACAGATGTTCCTATGACGCAACCACTAAAACCCTGTGTGCAACATTTGAGACCCTGGACATGAATCTATCTTATTCAAATATGCAACTTTGGCTCGCTAATCTTTTCCATCAGAAGCATGTTACTAACAACAATGCTACTAGAGGTGCTTACATCAAGGCTTGTCTTCACTAGCTTGAGATCAGAGACCAAACCTATAAGGATTTTTTTAAGCTCTCAAAGCTCATCATACCTTTGTAGGGATTAAAAACATCAAGGAAGGTTAGCATATCTTCTTTGACCTACCTGACATTCTTCAAGCCTTTGTTCGTCATTATGAGAAGATTTTCACCAAATATGATAATTGTGCATATGGACCAAGACCAAGCTTTGAAAGAATGCACTGTTGTTACTCCTAACCAGCTTATAGTTAAGCAATGTGCTTTTTGCATGAAAACACTCACCCTTAGTAACCTCAAGGAAGACACCTTCTTTATGACAGATGACAAGGCCCTTGGGTGTGATGGTTTTCCTTGTGAATTTTATAAAGATTTATGGGATTCCATTGTACTAGATTTACAAAAAGTCTACCTTGAAGCATTTTCTTCTAAATCACTATGCAGTTTTATTAACAAAAGAAACATCAAATTCATACCTAAAGCTAGTGATCTTGAAGATATCTACACCTAGAGACCTATCACTCTTTTTAATGTCTCCTATAAAATCATAGCTAAAGCCTGAGCTCTCAAAATCCACCATCTTTTTCCTTTGATTGTTCGCCCTAAGCAGGTTGGTTTCATCAAATCTAGATACATCTTCGACAACATTATTGGTGTCTAGAAGGAAATGAATGGGCCCATCGATCTAAGCAACAAGCTCTCTTTATCAAGATTGATTTTTCCAAGGCTTATGATCATATTGAATGGCCTTTCAACTTGCTATGCTTCAAGCCTTGGGATTTGACCCAGTTTTCGTTCAGTCTGTGGATATGCTCTTCATGGATGCTTCTTGCATCACCATCAATGGCAGGCAATCTGAGGCCTTTGGGCTCTTCAGGTCCATCCGCCAAGGATGTACTCTAGCTCTAACTTTTTATGTTCTTTTTGCTTAAGGGTTTGGATATCTGCTTGCAAATGTCATTTCCTCTAGCCTTGTTAGAGGCATTGCCCTACCCAAGTCTTGTACTCAACTTGTCAATGGACATTTTGCTGATGATCCCTCCCTCACTCTTATTGAGGACAAGGAAAATATCTCGAATTCTCTCCAATGTTTGGATACCTTTTTTTTGACTTCTAGGTCTTCCATTCAATGACACAAAACTATATGCTACATGCAATATGTTCTCCCTCCTCTAAAGCCTTATCAATGGAAATGGATTCAACACGACAAAATCTTCCACTTTCTAGATATCCCTAGCTTTCAAACTTTGATCGTTGACTTTGGAACATAGTGCTTACCAAGATTTCTAAAAAGCTAGATTACTAGCTCACCAAACCCCTTTCTGTGGCTCGTAAGTTCCAAATTTGCTCCAAGGTTTTGGCTGTTACCCATGTTTACTATTCCTCCTGTTGGGCTCCTTCCAAGGCCTCATATTTAAAGCTTGAGGAGCTTCTCAGAGATTTTCTATGGGCGTCAAGTTCTAAGCATCATGGATTTCATAGAGTCACTTCAAAGTATTGTTGTCTTCCCAAGGAGTTTGGAGGCCTTGGCCTCATTTCCATGTAGAAACAAGGTATAGCTTTATGTGCTAACTGGGTTATCTGAGCCCTCACTAGAGATGAAGCATAGAAAATTCTTCCCAAGGATTGCATTTCCTCTAATTTCCCAGTCAATAGACTTGTGTGGAATGGGATTGGATTTCAAACCCTTGTTATCACCTCAAAAAATGTGCAAATCCAAGGCTCATTTGTTGTCAAGAGCATCTAGAGAGCTTGGGAGGCTATCAAGCTATGGCTTTGTTGGGCTAGAGATGGTTTCAAAGATGGGCTTTCCCTTGTTTGTCATTCAAGGTGTGTCTCTTACCAAGATTCAAGGTACCAGTGCGCTATGTTTTGTCAAATGTGGCATCAAGACTCCAAAAGATCTCTTTTCCAGAGTTATAATGAGCCTTAGACCCTAGGAGGATATGCAAATTTAGTTTCATCCACTCGTTTAGATTGTCAGACTTTTGATTTACTGGTCTTTGCTTTAGCTTCCCATGTGCTTCACAAGTTGGGTATCCAACTCGTTAAGCGATGGTGCAAGGACTGCAAGTGGTAACCATGTACTCCTCTTGTCAATTACAAGCCCAAGATAGGATACCTTTGGCTAGTGACTCACCTTCTTATGGTTGAGACACTTAATCAATGTTGGCACCTTCAGTCTTCAAATCAAAATTAGAGATACAGGTTTAATACTATTTGGAATGCCATCACTGAGCTGAAGATTGCACACTTTGCCTGGTGTTTTCTCTTCCAAGGATTGACTTTGGGTCCTCAACTCAAACATTTGGGTGTTCGTGACCCTCATCCTTTTTGTGGGCAACCAAAGTCTTTCCTGCATATCTTTTGAGCCTATCATGGAGTTCAACAATATTGACTCTGGATTTATGGTTTTTGCAAGCCTTTCAGGGGAGCCCTTCTCTTGACATATGGTTTTGCTAGGGGATTCCCCCAGAATCCCTTTCATGTATACCCGAATTCAACATGCTTTCTAAATGGAAATTCTTTCACTCTTTGGAAGGATAGGAATTTGGTTTTATTCATTCACAACTTTCTTGATATAAATATATCTATGTACACTAAAGCTTGCATATGTAATAATGTGATGATGGAGATTCAACTACAAGCCAACAAGGTGGTTCCACCTACAGGACCTCCTCAATCACTCGGGCAATGCATCTTGTGCAGTTGCCCGAATGTCCCTAGATTCCACTTCGTTGGATCAGACTCCACCTCATGGTCGTTGTCGGGGCTGTAGCTCCTCGGCCCACTGATTGCAGACGTTGCGCTCCTAGGCTCATGATTGCTCTCCTAATGATGGTTGGGATGTCCTTCATCGATATTCTACCTCCTTGTGGCAAGGTTATGGTTAGTACCTAGTTGCTCCTCCTACTACTCCATGGTGTGATCATGTATCCTCCACCCCTTTTTTTGAATATGCAACTTTAATATTTAATTAATAGAGAAGGGACTATTCTATAAAAAAAATATTGTCCTTCTCTTCACCAACATAAACTCATGGAAACGACATCATGTGCCAAGTTGTAGAATATACCTAAAATGGTTCTCTATGAGAAATCTTTGAAAAACTTTCAAACAATCTCGTATGGTAGGACGACCTCAAGAAGAAATGCAGTGGTTATAATATTCGGTGAATATGAAATGGATGGTCGTGAGTTATGGTGGCATGCTCTCTACAAGCATAGGAATAAGAGTATTTAGAAGGTTATGAACACCCATCACATCATAATGTTTGGATTTACACAATATAAATTTGTGAAGAGGCTTTCAAAACTTTCATTCAAATGCAACTAACAAGTGCAGAGTCAAGTGCCACAACCTTTGCTAGTTTCCTCCTGCCTAAGCCAATATAGAAGCTTTGGAATAGTGTATGGAATCCAAAGAGGCATAGGAAATTTTGACTGATGCCATAGTTGCAAGTTCCTTGTTGAGCTTATACATGACACATAGAAATGTTGAGGATTCCCCCTAACTGCTCGACAAAATGCCTCAAAAAGGTATTATCTAAGGAGGTGAGATAAAGTAATCACAGGGTATGCACAAAGTGTGTTCAGTAAAAAGAATTTCAAAGCTTTCAAGGAAAAGTATTTCACAGGAGTAAATCCAAATACCATGACCAACATTAGTCAAATATTACAAAAGGAAGTAGTTTCGAGGGATTAGTTCAACAAATAACTTCGTGACATGGCTACACAATATGGAATTGTAGACCGTACCTTTGGAATGTGTTGACATCCTTTGAGGAATAAAGGTATATTTTTTGATATTGTTGTCATTGAAGAGAGCTTAAAATTTATTACAAAGATGTCCATTTGGAGCTGCAAATAAACCTTATTTCCTTCAGAAGTGGTTCAATGAGGGAAAGCATAATAGAGGCCTTCAATGCTAGAATATTTCCATGGTTGGACAACATTTTATATATTTTAATGGAGGATATTATGATTTTAAATACATCACAAAATTCTAATTAGAAGTCATATGTTACGACTCCTGGAGAAAAAGGTAACAAATTAATGATGGAATTGTGCAAGAAGAAAGGAAAGTCCAGACGAATTCCCACAGAGTAATAAATAAGAAAAAGTCACCTACACATATTTTAATGAAATACAAAAGAACACTGCATAAAAATCTCAAGTTGTTGGATGATGATAGTTTACTAAGATCACAAGATAAGATAAGATAATAGTATTAATGTCCAACAAAAAACCACATGGGTTTATGGGACTGACATACAAACAAAAGAGCTGACCAAAGCAAGACCACCAAATGGTGACTGAAAAGAAGAATAAAACAAGACACAAGACTAGAAAAACCAAGATAAGGACTAAGGGTCCTTCCTTGGTACAAAGAAATTAGTCACAAAAGGGTATAACTGTGAACAATTCAAAGTCTTAGATCCTCACTGAGGACCACTGGATGAATGTCGATGCCTGGAAAGACCAATGTAGTGTTGAACTAATCTGGAGCGAGTGGTATTGGATGGCCTTTTCACTCCCCATGGTGAAGACAGGGCAGAAAAAGACAGTGATAAGTCGATCAGAAATATGGCCCTGCGGTATGAGTGACTGCAGGGTATGTTCACGGAGCTGGGTGTCCTCCTACAAGTAAAGTGCAAGGCACCGTTGATAAATATAACTAAAGAATGTTGAAAGAGAAAAGAAATCTCTGAACAAGTAGTAAAATCTCCCTATAATCTCATAGCAGATATGATGGCAAAATATAAAGTGAGTCTCAGTCTTTACCTCCGCCAAAGTACACAGTCGATAGATATGGTCCTCTCTCTCCATATGGTAATCAATCTAAATCCAAAGATGATGAGAGCCAACTTTGAAGGAGCCCAAAGAAAATATTAGAGCACGACTCCAGTGCCAATAAAGATAAGTGGGGTGGACAATAATACCATTCTGAATCTCAAGAAAATGCTCAGCATAAAAGGCCATCTTTGGACATAATCCGCTAGGAGGATCACGTCAGGTAGTGATAATGTATTGTCTATAGAAAACATGTTTGACATGCTCATTCAACTACTGGCGTGAGGGAAGGAGGTGAACAGGAGCATCTAATGAAAACTAGTAAGGAGGAAGATGATCAATCTCAATCTCGATCAAACTCAACAGAGAGATGGCATGGGCGTACCAACAATGAGATCTAGTGCTAGTGTCAGATCTTGTAAACCATAACAGAAGAACAATATGCCAAATAAGAATATTTGTGTAGGTCAACAGCCAAATCCGTAAAGCCTCGAAGCCGATGGAGAAACCAGATCAAGTCAAACATGGCCGCAAGTTTGAAAGGATGAGCTCCAAGCTCGACCAAAATAATACTGTGGGGGGTGAGTCTGTGACATCTAATGATACGTTGTAAAAGCAACATCTGAACACACTCTATAGAGGCCCAATCGAAAGCAAGAAGAGAAGGTCCCCAAACCACCGAGCCATAGAGAACAGTTGGTCGAACCAAGGAGTCCAAGAGGGACAACTTGGACGAAATGTCCTGAAAATGATGTTTGAAGCACTATCTCTCAAGCATGGCCAGAGAACCCATGCCCTTACTAACTCTGGACAGAATAGCCGATCTCAAGCTGAAGCGAGGTCCCGAGAACTTCACTCCAAGATACATGTCAGAAGAAGTAATCTCAACCTCCTGCCCATGAAAGAAGAAATGAAGATAAGAGGTCTTTAAGCAGTTAAAGATCATAACCCGAGTCTTGGTCAAATTGACCATGAGTTGACGTTGATCACAAACAGAAGCCAAACCATCAAGGAGTCTTTGTAAACTGTTAGGAGAAGAGGCAAGAGAATAACATCATTAGCAAAAAGGAGAATGGAGATCAAAACCTGAGATAAATAATTTGAAAACCTTTGAGAAATTAGCATCATCTTGATCAACGATGTCAAGCTAAAGCAAGCCAAAATTCTACATTCCAAATATCATGGGCCAATATTTATAAGGACTGAATCATCATCTTACAATGTAATATTTATAAGGACTAAATCATCGTCTTACAATGTTAATTATTTTTCATACTTCAAGTTTTCAAAGAAATTGCAATGACTTATCAAGTTCATTAAAGGTTGTTTCTGACATTTCAAGTTATGTTCCTCAAATAGCTACATTCATAAGTAACTAAATGGTTATATGATAATCAAGGTGCGAATGGGAGTAGTGGTGGATAAAATATTCATCAGCATAAATAAATCACGCATGAAACTTATGGAGAAATAGTACCTAATGCACCTTTAGGGGAATGAAAATCCCTCATTCATGATAAGAAAATACTATAAATTTCCGCTACCAAGTGGAAACAAGATTATAGGACCACTGAGTATGATTGTTTTCATTTTATATCATGCCAAAGGGATTAAAATAAGGTGAGAGAAACATGTATGATATTTAGAATGACAGATATTTTCCAACAATCATTGACAAAGATGGAAAATGGCAATGAGGGAATAATTTAGATGAAGGAATCAATTATTCTATGTCAATGATCAAGGCACCAGATCACAAGAAGACTCAATGTTCATCTTTCTTTGGCACATACATTTCTTGACAAACATAAGGGGATTGGGATATAGATATTAAACCTTTCTGGAGTAATTCTCGAGTCTTCTTTTGTGCAAGTTCAGATTCTTTCTTACTGAGAAGAATATAATTAGCTCTAGTTTTAGGAAGAACCTCTTTACCTTCTGCATTTCATTTCAAAGACAATCTGGCTTCCATATTGTAGACTGCTTTTGTGAGATCCTTGGTAAGAACCTTTTGTTTGAATTGTTGCTGAATGTTTTGGAATGCCTCTTGTAATTGGTCTACTTGTTTCATGAACCAGACCCTCTTATCCCTTTTCTGTTTTTCTGGTTGTATTTCATGTTTGATGGTGACTGTTTTTGGCTGGTGCAATTTTGCAAATTGATGACCATTCATTTTATATTTTTTTTATAGGCAAGACATTTTTCTAAAGGCTGACAGTTAGTCGATGCTTCACTCCCCAATAATCAATCATGTCCATCCAGTTCAAAATTGATAGACTGTAAGTAGTGAATTGAACCATCAGGGAACTAAATGGGAGCAAAACACACCGGATTAGACATATTAAATGTTCCTGCAAACTTGATCTTTGTATTGAATGGCTGCCATTTTTCTGCTACAAAACAATGGTATCTGGTTAGATTCAGATCTGGGCCAGTATCAAGAAGCATATGAAGCTGATATTCTGTGTCCAGGGAAGTGGATTGTTATAGTTACTTTGGGACACGGAGTCTGTTGCATCATTCTTACGTTAATTTCTTCACGATCCTCAAAAGGAAGAGAGTGACATCTTAGATCAGGATCTTTAGTGGATTTAGGTGACTCATCTCCTCTTGCTTTAAGTTCTTCAATAAATTCCTGATGAGCAATTTCTTGTTCTGTAGTTGTGTTTTCCTGATCTTGTTGTTCTCCTTCTTGAAGAATTTCAACTTCAGCTTTGAGAGCTGCTGAGACTTGTTGTAGGAATTCATTTTGTTTATGTCACCAAGTGTGACAATCCCAAGAGACAATATTTGTGGTTGCTTTCTCTTTTCTTTCTACATAATTCCTCATTGATATTTTCAATATAGTTTAGTAGCTGAGGAATAGAGATGTCTTCAAATTTCTTATTATGTGAAAGAAGATCCTGAAGTACTCTTTGAAGATAATCATTTCCTATCTCGGAGAAACTTTGACAGATAACTATATACATATGTTCATAATCTTGACTGTGACCTAACTAGTAAAAGTTTAAGTATTGATCATCAAAGTATTCATTGATTTGGCCAAGGTCACGATGTTCTCTTTTTTTTAAATCTCTTATAACACATTTTTATCTGACTTACATCTCTAACAAACATATTTACAAGTTGGTTCCAAACTGCATCAATGCCAGAGTTGATGAGGTGTATCTTATACTGAAAATTGAGCCCATCCCATGATTTCCTTGCTAGTCCGGTGATGCAAGAGAGCCTAGTGGATGTGTTGTCGTGCAGATATGACAGTAATGGTCGCTTGTGCATTTAATATCCAGGTTCTCATGGATTCTATAGCTCAGAGATTTTCTACAGGATTCCTTTGATGAAAGCTGATCCAGGGTGGTGTACTGCCTCTGGAACCTTGTGTGTTGTCCCACTGGGGACCTGGATCATGTCGAGGGCCTCTAACTGGTTTTAGTGCTGCCATAGGTAGAGTAGAGAAATCCTCTGAAGCTTGAATCCCAAAGAATGGCCTTCTATTGAACATAGAATTTATCTTATTTACAAATTTATATCGTCCTTCCTCTGGGTCCCAGATTTTCCCAGGCTTGGGTACTTTTAGGCTAAGAGAGGAAGCTTGGCTTAGAGAGAAGCTTCTCAAAATTAAATGTTTCTCCAAGTGGTTGAAAAGACATATGTTTAGATTTTTATGATAATAAGCGAACTGAGGTATGCTGTTATTGACTAATAGTGTCAGTGTTTTGGTTTGTTGCAGAGATTCTGACACAATCAACTGTTGTGTTCTCTTGACCTCCTTAGTAATCATCTTCTGATCAATGGTTATTGTGCCAGTTGCATTAGCAACCTGATCTAATTGGTACTACTGATCATGCTGGTCTGGGCTTTCTGTGCCCACCTTGCTTCAAGTTGTTGTGTGAACCAACTGTATTGAGAATGTAATTCTTCAGTATGTTTTAGTATTTCCAATTGACAAAAAGATAATTTGGATTCAATACCCATAACACATGCAAGGATGTCATGATTATGTTGGGTCTGATTAGCTTGAAATTTGAGGGGTTCAACCTTAATTTGTTGCCATGTGAGAAAAGTGTCTTTAGCAAGCAGGGCATTACGGTGAAGGCAGAGATTGGTCCATTTCGCCAGCTTGGAATTGGGAGATGGTTCAGGGTCATTCATGTTCAGAACATGTTGTGCCCAATAGTGGATTTTAGTATCTGAGGAGAGGTCAGCATAAAAGAAATCTCAGAAAGGAGGAATGGTGCCAAATGTAAGGCTTTTATACTTATGACCTTGGACTTCAGCTTCAGACTCAATATCATCAGAATTAAGAGATTGATCAGGCATGCCACACATCATACAGGAATCATGAAGCTTAAACTGATATATACAATTATTACATCACAAAGTAGCCTGATCATGTACTTCAGAGAAATCCACATGTGGACATTGAGGTGTTGGTGTCGGATTAGTAGTTACAGGTAAGGATGGGAGTGCTCAGGTAGCTTTACAGATGTGGTAGTAATGTGTTCCTGAAGGATTAATAACATATTGTCCATGATAACAGATGTGCTTTGGAAGTTCTGCAATAGTTAATTTTGTAGTGTTTACAGAGTCTCGAGACAGCTCAGTTCTGTGTACAGAGGGCATAACAGGATTACTACTTTCTCCATATTCAAACAATACTTGGTTATCCTTTTCAGTTACTCGTAAGGCTTTAAGCTGCTCTGGTTTGTCCTCAGGCTGAGAAAAGATTGAGATAGCCCAAGTTTCAGGAATTTTAATTTGACTGAACGGGACAACTGTAGGAGCTAAGATTTTTCATGTTTCAGAATCTGTCTTCCAGAGGGTGCTGTATTTTTCTTGTCCAAGTGCCAGCTTTGCATGAGGATCTTTCATGATTGGCATTGTGGTACTGAATAGTCGATAACGGACAAAAAAGTGTAAAGTACGGTCTATGGATTATTTCCTCATATTTAAGTATCATGTTCAAAACTCAAAACTCAGTAAGTAATCAAGATTTTCATCTTGTAGACTAACTGAGTAATTGAGTACTGCCTGAAATAAAATAGGACCATAGGCGGTAGTGTCAGACACGCTGCCTAAAATAGCATCATAGTTTCCTATATGGCGATTATCAAATAGAGCCATGAAAATGACTACAGGAAGTCCTGGTCGGTAATGACCTTCTATTCCTATTAAGACATGAGACGAATGCTTAGTGGTGTGCATTCCTATCAGATCTAGCCATTTGCTGCAGCTTCTGAACTTCTTTAGTTTACCTCTAGCCCCATCTTTTACTTTATGTTGTGGCTCAACTACTCTGCACAATTTTTTGGAAGAATAATGATTCAAACCACTAAGACCAGATAAGTCCTTATAAATTTCTTCAGGGGATTTACAAGGAACTTTGAATCTATGAGCAGAAGGATCAACAAATTTTCTTTTTTCTTCATTAACAACTGGCTTGTCTATCTGCCGCAAAGTCAGTCTGCACATATACACTTCTCATTGAAAAATGATTTCATAGAATGGAAGATACAGGTTTTTTTCCAGCAAAACTTTATATTTATATATATAATAAAACTAGTTCAAGAGGAGCTCCCAGAGAAAAGAACCAGAAAGAAAAACTCCATTCATCACCCATTAAAGTAAAATCTTTTAGAGAAATAAAAATCTGCAAGAAACCTAAAAGGCTACCCAGAAAGAGACAAGGAGAGATCCCCCCCAATCTAAATGCAAAGAGACTAAAAAATTTGGGAGCCAAGCATATTATAACCCAAAACCCAATTACATAAGCTTCACAAAATGAAGTGGAGAATTAAAAACCCAAAAGCCCAACCCAATTACAAAAGAGGGAGGGATAATCCCAGAATCAGACTTATGCCAAATTCCAGAGAAGAGCGGAAAATGAAGAAACCAAGTAGCCTTCGATTTTCTGAAGTGCGATGAAAGATCGGAGCCTGAAAGAAATTAAAAACATTTTTTTAAAACAAAACCATTAATACCAAAGAAAATACTGACGAAACTAAACCGAGCTCTTAGAACTTCTTCAAACAAATTCGTGGACATAAATGAAGAACCAAGGAGCAAATAATAATGCCAAACCTCTAGTTCCCAAGATGTGGAGCTAAACAATTGAAAAGCCCTGTTACTAGTCAACATCCTTAAAACATCACATGAGATAAGAACAAAAGCAAATTCTCAGCCAAAAAATACTGCAAAAGAGAATTCTCCTAGAAGAGCCTTGCACATCAATCAGTGGCATATAAAAACTATGAAAACAACTACATAAAGAAAGTAGAACAAAATAGTGTGTGAAACCCATGCAGTAGCCAAAAATTCCTTGAACCAAAAAAGTACATGAATTCCAGAGCAAACCAAACAGCAAAATTCAGATTTCTAGGTACTGGTTCTAAATGTTCAACACCTTCAAAACCCATTTAAACCCCTTGCAATAGCCTCAAGGCGCCATAGTGAGCTTTGAAAAGTGGCTCGACACACATTTAAATCAGCTCATCTGAAAAAACTTTTAAGTAGATCAGGGAAATCATGATAATTCAAGGGGAAAGTGATGAGTCAATAATTACCCCGTCCATGCCTAAATTAGCAAGGCAATCTGCTACTAAATTTCCTTCTCTTTAAGTATGTGAGATGCTTCAAGTATGTGAGATGTAGCATTCAGGAATTGAGTCAAGAAGTGACCAAGCTTGACACAATATCTATTGAATATTCCAATTAAACACCTTTCGATTAATGCATGCATTGATCATTACGGCCGAATCACCTTCTGCATGCAATTTTAATATAGATAAAGATTTAGCAAGTTCCAAACCATGAAGCAAAGTTAGGGCTTCAGCTTTGTTATTAGTAGCAGGAGAAAGAGGAGAGGATTTGACTGCACTTATAGATGCCTTATAATCTCTAATGACAATGCCAAATCCAGATTTTCCGGGGTTACTCCTAGAAGCTCCATCAAAATTGAGTTTATAAAGCCCCACATAAGGGGGGATCTATTTAGCTTTTGCTCGAATCAAGGGATCCTTAGAAGGACACAATGGAGCTGGAAGATGAGGGAAAAGAAAACCCTTCCAATGCTGAATAACATAATTATCCCAAGGGGAGAAAGCATAGTTACCTTTGTATTTTCTAACATTTGCATTAGCAAGTTCTACAATAGTATTTTCCAACCCTTCAAGAACCCTAGGAATTGGAGATGGAGAGTTCCTAAAGATTCTCTTATTTCTTTCCCACCAAATAGCACTTATTACAGATGTAGGAATACACTTCCACAAACATGAGAACATTGAATCAGAATGCAAAATTGGCCATGACTGGAATAGATGTCAAAGAGAGTGAGGTGATGGCATGGAGAGATTAAGTTTTTTAAGAACAAAATTCCAACACTCTTGGGCAAAGTTGCAGTTTGAGAGGAGCTGATCTGTTGTTTCCTTATCTTGCTGACAAAGCACACAACTAAAAGAATTCAAGATATTTAGTCTTTGCAGATGATCACTAGTTAAAATCTAATGCTTAAGAGCAAGCCAAGCAAAGCATCCAGCTTTTGGCAAGACCACATTATTGTGGCAGAACTTATAAGCACAATGTGTAATCTGATTATACTGGTTGTGCTGGAGAGCCAAATAACCCTGTTTAACAAAATATCTGCCATTTTTAGCTAGGACCCAAAAGAGGCAATTTGGTTTTTTAGACATGAAAATGCTTCTTTCATCTAGGAATTGTTTCAGGGAAGCAACTTGATTAGGGGAAATGGGTAGAGATGAGGGTTCTTTCCAGATGATTTGACCTGAAAACCTAGAAATAGCTAAAACGTGATTGGAGAAGGATGTTCCCCGAGCTTGAATTACTATGTCTGAGAATTCCATCTAGGAATCCTCAGATGCGAGAGGGGGGAAACCATTCCAAGAGTCAAACCAAAAATTAACACTTTCTCCATTATGCACTTCCCAAGATATGAATGAGGTGATAACTTTTCAAGAAGCCATCATAAAATCCCAAATGACAAATCCTTTTGGCGAGTCAAGGACAATAAAAACCCTGGAGGGATTCAGACTATCTAAATATTTTTCTTGGAAAAGGTTGCTGCAATAGCAGAGCGGGAAATAAAATAAGAAATGTTTTATGTTTTCAATATTTAAATTTAATGTTTTCAATAAACGTCCTACATGTGGTGGCATACCTAGAGTAGTAGTTCGATGAGCTCTCCAGATATAGCCACCTAGGACCAGGTATAGGTTTTTTAAATTAGAATAGTTTTAATTCGTAGATAATGATTGTCAAATTCCAATAATAGGTAGTAGGCAGTTTCGGATTCTTATCCTTTTCTTGGATAGAAGACGAAAAAAATGTGGATATTTAAAATGTGGCCTACTGCATGATTCTCAGATTCCAATAATAGGTAGTAGGCAGTTTCAGATTCTTATCCTTTTCTTGGATAGAAGACGAAAAAATGTTTCTCATCCTTTTATTAGAAAAGGAGAGTCAGTTTTAAATAAGTCGGTTGGCTATGTAAGAGAGGCATTCGAATTTGGGTAATAGAGAAAAGTTTCAGTTTTTGCCTTAGAAAGGATATAGATAATCGACTATGGAGTTTGGCAGCAATTCGATCTTGGTCTCTCTTGTCAAAGTGCAAATATATTTTCTTTGAGGACATTCTGGGTTAAAGATCTTGGTGTGCGGGTGAAGATAAACTATGGAGATTTATATATTCTGATTAATCCAATCTTGAGTTTGGTTCGAGTTCGATCCCGGCTGATTGATGTCGTGCCCCTTGAAGTAACTTAGTTGAGTGAGTATTCCTCATGAGCTTTCCAAGGTGTGGCTCTGCATCATTTTTGGTATCAGAGCTTGAGAGTTACAGGTTGTGAAGTTACATGTTGAACGCCCCTGATCAAGATTCTTCAGTAGGGTCAAGCAAGATGGTGACTAATGCAGAGTTAGCGAAGAAGGTCGAGGAGCAAGAAGAACTTCTCCAGAACAAGAATAGAGAGTTGAAGGGGATAGTGGCAGAACTAGCTAGTAAGTTGGAATATATGCAGAGTGTAGTTGAGAAGAAAGAAATGAAAGAAAAAATGGAAGAAGAGGAAGATGTACCCAACAGTGAAGAAGATAGAATAGCTGAGAACGAGAGTCCATTTTTTAAAGCTTTAAAGGCTTTGGGAGGAAAACCCGTTGATTTACCTATGTTTACAGGAAAGATGGATGCTGAATTAGTGTTGGAATGGATTGAAGCCTTAGAGAATCATTTTGAATGTGAGAAAGTTTCAAAATCGCAGCAAGTTAAATTGGCCAAATCCAGAATGAAGGGAGCAGCCCTTACATGGTGGAATTTCGTGCAAGAAGAAAGGGTAAAGGAAGATAAGAGGAAGATCTATTCGTGGAAGAAGATGGTGTCAATGATAAGAGAGACGTATCTCCCTGAAGACTATGAGGTATAGTTGCATCAGAAGAGGTAGAATCTCAGACAAAGGGATATGGATGTCTGTACTTATACAGAAGAGTTTCAGAAGTTAAGTCTAAGGTCAAAATTTGCAGAACCTGAGAGTATCAAGGTAGCAAGATGCCTAAATGGTTTGAGGATGAACATACAAGAAGAGTTGCAATTGCTAAGTCCTAACACGGTAGCTAAATGCTATCAGCTGGCTTTGAAGGTGGAAGAGAAAATCAAAAGGAGACAAGAAAATAATAACAGAGGCAGAGGAAGACAACCATTCAGAGGAAGAGGTACATTTGCAGGAAGGAGTCCAAATTTTCAGCCACAAACGGAGATGCATAATGAAGTTAATAAGTTTGATAATTTCAGAGGAAGTTTCAGAGGTAGAAGGCCAAATTTCAGAGGAAGATCACCAGGAAGGATGAATGGACCAATAAGATGTTACAACTGTAATCAGGAAGGTCATATGGCACACAAATGTCCAGCAAAAGCAAGCTCTAGTACTCATGACAAAAGAAGAATACATTTGGCACAAGAAGCAGATTTACAAGAAGATTCAGACATCCATGGTTATCCGAAAAAAGGGGAAGCACTTATGATGAGAAGAACACTGTTGAAAAGGCCTGTCAGAGAAGAACCACCACAAAGGAAGTCCATTTTCAGAACTACCTGTAAATCTGGAGGAAAAGTTTGTAAGGTACTAGTAGACTCGGGTTCTACAAAAAATTTTGTGTCTCTTGAAATGGTGGAAAAGTTAAAGCTACCAAGAATACAACACCCGTACCCTTACAAAATATCTTGGTTGAATAAAGGGCAGCATAATATAGTGGAAGAACAAGCTTGGGTGGAATTTCAGATTGGAGCCTATAAGGATAGATTATTGTTTGATATTGTTAACATGGATGCATGCCATTTACTTTTCGGCAGACCCTGGCAATATGATCTCAAGGCACATCATGATGGAGTGAAGAATACATATACCATTACAAAGAATGGAAAGGTCATTGAATTGATACCTTTAGTTGAGCCAAGTCAAAACGAAGCAAAAGCCGCAGAAGCCAAAGTTATGGTGATTGGTAAGAAGAATTCTTGAAAGAAGTGAAAGAAAAGAAGAGCCCACTCTTTGCACTGATTCCTGTACTCAAGGACAAATTGCAGAATGATGCTGAAAATCAGACTGAGGAAGAAAATTCAGAGATGGAGCCTTCAAACTTGAAGGTGGAAGTGATAGAAAAGAACAAGGAAAAGGTACCTGACGAAGTGGAACCAATTCTGGACAAGTACAAAGAAATTATAGCTGATGGAATACCAAAAAGTCTCCCACCAGTGCGAGAAATCAGTCATTGCATTGATCTCATACCAGGATCAACATTACCCAACAAGGCGGCATATAAACTAACACCACAACAAAATGAAGAAATGGCAAGACAAATTGGAGAGTTGCTAGAGGCTGGTTTGATTGGTAAAAGTCTAAGCCCATGCGCCATACCTGCAGTCCTAGCACCAAAGAAAGAAGGAACATGGAGATTATGCACAGATTCAAGAGCACTAAACAAGATCACTATAAGGTACAGATTTCCAATGCCTAGAATAGAAGATTTACTGGATTGTTTAGGGAAAGCAAGATATTTTTCAAAGATTGATTTGAAAAGCGGGTATCATCAGATAAGAATTAGGCCAGGAGATGAATGGAAAACAACATTTAAGACAAATGAGGGATTGTATGAATGGAAGGTAATGCCATTTGGATTGTCTAACGCTCCTAGTACGTTTATGAGGCTTATGAATGAAGTTTTGAAGGATTTTACAGGGAAGTTTGTGATAGTAAATCTAGATGACATTTTGGTTTTCAGCGAAACAAAAGAGGAGCATCTGAAACACATAGATTTGGTGTTGAGAAGGTTACAAGAGGAAAAGCTAATGATCAATATTGAGAAGTGTAGTTTTATGCGAGAGGAACTAACATACCTTGGCTTTGTGATCTCAAAGGGAACACTCAAGATGGATCAAGATAAGGTAAGTGCAATTCTTTCTTGGCCAACTCCCAAAACTATTGCAGCAGTTAGAAGTTTTCATGGTTTAGCCACTTTCTACAGAAAGTTTATCAGAAATTTCAGCTTGATTTGTGCACCTATTTTGAACACCATAAAAGCAGGCCAAAAGTGTAAATTTGTTTGGACAGAAGAAGCCAATAAAGCCTTTGAACTTCTTAAGCAAAAAGTGGCCCGAAAACCAGTCCTGGCATTTCCTGATTTCAATAAAGTCTTTCAGATAGAATGTGATGCAAGCAACATAGCCATAGGAGGTGTTCTTAGTCAAGAGGACAGACCAGTAGCCTTTTTCAGCGAGAAGCTCAATGAAGCCAAACAGAGATATTCATCATACGATTTGGAAATGTATGCACTTGTTCAATCCCTGAAGAAATGGAGACACTATTTGCTACCCAGGGAATTCATTGTATACACAGATAACTAGGCACTTAGTTTCATAAACAGTCAAGAGAAATTGAATCATAGGCACATGAAATGGGTGGAGATATTGCAAGCATTCACATTTTCTATCAAGCACAAGAAGGGAGTAACAAATAAGGTTGCTGATGCATTAAGTAGAAGAACTTTGACTACGTCACAAATTCAGTTGGAAACTACAGGCATTTCAAATCTGAAAGGTATGTATGTTGATGATGCTGATTTCAAAGACATTTATCAAGCATGTATTAATCTGGATGAAAGGTACAATAGGGAATATTCTGATTTTCTGGTTCAAGAACGATTACTGTTCAAAGGAGGACAACTTTGCATCCCAAAGTGTTCAATGAGAGATAATATCATACAGGAGAAACATAGTGGGGCATTATCTAGTCATTTTGGACTGGATAAGACTTTAGAGCTAGTTCGTAGACACTATTTTTGACCAAAGTTACAAAAGGATGTGCGAAAGTTTGTGGAAGAATGCACCATTTGTCAGAAAGGTAAAGGTAAAAGTACCAATGCAGGATTGTATCAGCCCTTACCTATTCCTTTACGACCATGGGAAAGTATTAGTATGGATTTTGTTATGGGATTACCAAGAACTCAGAAGGGGTATGATAGCATTTTTGTTGTTGTGGATAGATTCAGTAAAATGTCACATTTCTTACCATGTAAATCCACCAAAGATGCATCATACATTGCAGATTTATTTTTCAAGGAGATAGTGTGAATTCATGGACTACCACTAAATATTGTTTTAGACAGAGATAGCAGATTTGTGGGTCATTTTTGGAGGACTCTTTGGAAGAAACTAGGCACAAATTTATCATTTTCATCTGCCTATCATCCACAGACCAATGGTCAAATAGAAGTTGTCAACAGATCTTTGGGAAATCTATTAAGATGCCTTACAAAACAACATGGAGAAAAGTGGGATTCCATACTTGCTCAAGCTGAATTCTCATACAATGATACAGTGAATAGAAGTACAGGGAAATCTCCATTTCAGATTGTGTATGGTACACATCCAAGAGGAATTCTCGAGCTGAGTGAACTTCCAAATACTTTTCCAAGTAGTTCACATGCTGAAGAATTTGTTGAAGCTATTAAAGAGGTCCAACATCAAGTCAAGTTGTAGCTACAGAATTCAAATCAAAAGTACAAAGAAGTTGCTGATCAGAAAAGAAGAGAAGTACAATTCGAAGTTGGTGATTTAGTATGGGTGTATCTGAAGAAAGAGAGGTTACCTCAAAGGAAGAATACAAAGTTACTACCTAAGAAAGTTGGCCCTTGTCAAATTCTGGAAAAATATGGACATAATGCTTACAAAATTCAGTTACCTAAAGACATCGGTATTTCACCCATATTCAATGTTTGTGATCTCACACAATACAGAGGTTCTGAAACACAAGCCGTACATGAAGATTCAGTAATAGAAGATCTACAACAACTACCTAAACCAGCACCACCTCAGTTGGAGAAAATCCTAGATAAAAAAAAAAAAAGAAAACTCGCAGACGACAATACACTCAGTATCTAGTCAAATGGAAGAACAAACCAGTGACAGAGGCTATTTGGATGGATGAGCAACAAATTAGCAAACATGGTTCATCAGTACACGATCTCATCTCAAGTGGACTTGAGATTCTTTCTACAAGGGAGTATGCTGCAGTAGTAGAGTGGGAAATAAAATAAGAAATGTTTTATGTTTTAATATTTAAATTTAATGTTTTCAATAAACGTCCTACATGTGGTGGCATACCTAGAGTAGTAGTTTGATGAGCTCTCCAGATATAGCCACCTAGGACCAAGTATAGGTTTTTAAAATTAGAATAGTTTTAATTCGTAGATAATGATTGTCAGATTCCAATAATAGGTAGTAGGCAATTTCGGATTCTTATCCTTTTCTTCGATAGAAGACGAAAAAAATGTGCATATTTAAAATGTGGCCTACTGCATGATTGTCAGATTCCAATAATAGGTAGTAGGCAGTTTCGAATTCTTATCCTTTTCTTGGATAGAAGACGAAAAAATGTTTCTCATCCTTTTATTAGAAAAGGAGAGTCAGTTTTAAATAAGTCGGTTGGCTATGTAAGAGAGGCATTCGAATTTGGGTAATAGAGAAAAGTTTCAATTTTTGCCTTAGAAAGGATATAGATAATCGACTATGGAGTTTGGCAGCAATTCAATCTTGGTCTCTCTTGTCAAAGTGCAAATATATTTTCTTTGAGGACATTCCAGGTTAAAGATCTTGGTGTGCGGGTGAAGATAAACTATGGAGATTTATATATTCTGATTAATCCAATCTTGAGTTTGATTCGAGTTCGATCCCGACTGATTGATGTCGTGCCCCTTGAAGTAACTTAGTTGAGTGAGTATTCCTCCTGAGCTTTCCACGGTGTGGCTCTGCATCAAAGGCAACACCATTTAGAGAAAGGTTTTTCATACATTTGCCAAACTAACTTGGCACCAAGAACCCCATTACGATCAGTGATATTATGAAGACCTGCACCTCCTATTTTAAAGGAAGTTGACATGTCAAGTATAGAAACTAGTGGAAATGCCCATTCATATTTGCAGACCAAAGGAAGCTACGGATTAGTTTTTTGATCTGAAAAATAATACCTTTAGGTGCTTGTAGGATGGAAAATAATAGTTAGGGATGGCAGAGAGAACAATTTTGATAAGCAGAATTCTACCTGAAAGTGAGAGCCATTGAACCTTCCAAGCACTACTACTGCATTTGATACAATCGACAACTGATTTCTAATATGAAGGCTTATTTGATCCAATGAAAAAGGGAACACCCAGATAGGTATAAGGTAATTTATCAAGGGAAATGCCTAGCAATTGAACTATTCTTTGAGAAACTAGCTGGGATGTATTAAGAACATATATTTTAGATTTATTTGCATTAATACATTGACCAAAGACAAAGATATTATGATTTTATATACATCACAAAATTCTAATTAGAAGTCATATGTTATGACTCTTGGAGAAATAGGTAGTTGATTAGTGATGGAACTGTGCAAGAAGAAATGAAAGGCTAGATGAATTCCAACAAAGTAATTAATAAGAAAGACTTACCTACACAGCTTTTAATGGAGGCCACAAGAAAACTGCAGAAAATCTCAATTTTTTGGATGATAAGGGTTTCCTAAGATCACGAGATAAAGAATTTGAAAACCTTTGAGAAATTAGCATCATCTTGATCAACAATGTCAAGCTAAATCAGTCCAGAATTCTACATTCAGGTCAATATTATAAGGATTGAATTATCGTCTTACAATGGCAACTATTTTGCATACTTCAAGTTTTTAAAGAAATTGCAGTGACTTATCAAGTTCATTTAAGGCTATTTCTGATATTTCAAGGTATGTTCCTTCAAATAGCTACATCCATAAGTAATTAGATGGTTATATGGTAATCAAGGTGAGAATAGGAATAGTGGTGGATAAAATATTCATCAACATAAATAAATCACGCATGAAAATTATGGAGAAATAGTCCCTAATGTGACTTTATGGGAATGATAACCCTAATGATAAAGAAAAAATATAAATTTCCACTACTAGTGGAAACAAGATTATAGGACCATTGAGTTTGATGTTGCTTGCTGCAACTGTCATAAAAGATACAATCTTGTGAATGTGATTCAAAGGTGTGAAATTAAAGAACAAGCCCTTTTTTCATAAAAAAAATAACTCATGAATTTCTTTAGATATGGTCAATACTAGTTATATGCATATGGAGGGCTATGATTGTTTTCATTTTATATTATGCCAAAGGGAATAAAATAATGATAGATTCTCTCAGAGGTGTGCTTGCACAATTACTATCTAGGACTCTACTAGTCCTAGCCTTCTCAAGATATAAAGCTCAATTCTAGGACCTTACAAGTCTTTGCAACCCTAGCCTAAGACTTCCTTAACTCAACTCTATGAGTGAGTTTCCTTGTGCTTCACCTTGAGAGATAACTATAATTAGGGGTGTTTCAATCCTCACTCTTCCTTGGATGTCTCCAAGTGCAACTTCACCATGATATCTTCACAAGTGTTATAGGGGGTGTATTCATCACTAAGACAACTACTTGGCTCCTACATGACTCCATTTGAATAGGGCATCTAGGATTTTCCCTTCAAGTTAAAGACTTACTATGGTTTTCGCCTATTAGGCCTAATTAGCTAATTAGCCCTAAATAGAGGGTTTTTCCCAATTCTTTCTCAAAACTTCCAAATAACCCCAAAAACTAACTTAATATTCAGATACCTTTTTCGAGACCTTGAAGATTTTTGTGGTCTTAGGTTCCTAGGTATACAGTGGATTCCTAAAATGTGGGGCTAATAGGGCTAAATTTGTGCTGATCCCTGATTTCTTCTTGGTAATCTATCTAAATGGATTTGTCAATGCCTAATCTCACTCCTAGGTGTCTGTAGGACTATTATGCTTATAAAACCATGCTTGATTCCATGCTCTCTCTCTTTCACCTGCACTTGCACATCAGTTTCACTCTATCATACAACTAGTCAGGCACACAAATCTCACCTAGGGCATGATGTTAAAAATAGCTAACTTGCTTTCCTGAGCTCATCCTTTCACACAAACAACCTTCAATGGCTTCCCTACCATATTCCTCTAGGCCGTGATGATTTGCGCAGTGGAGAACTATGGGGGAGCCATAAAACCAAAAAATTGTCTACTCTGCCCCAACAACTAGTCTATTTACAAAATAATTTTAAAACCTCACTTAATGAACTCAAATTAATTCGAGAAATGATTAGAACTAACAACTCTGAAAAAATACAACACTAACTCTCAATACTCAATCTATGAAATCACACTTAAACTTAATGCAAACTGACTGTCATTGCAAATCAGAACTCAGAGCTACTATTCCACTTCAAAATTTCATTACATCACTCACTCTACCTCGAGAAATGGGATCCTAGATGTTTTAAATATGCCTTACCCTTGATTTTAGGCCATTATGGCAACTACCCATAATGATGCCTCGAAAGGAATCCAATTTTGCCAATTTTGTCTTGCAACTTTTAAAAGTTGCAAAATGCTGTCAAGCAACATTGTGACAACTTTTACATCTTTTTCCAAAATTAATGTTAAGGGTCTCTAATCGACCTAGAATGATGTGGAAACATCCTAGGAACTATTTTAAGCATATTTCTACCCTTTCCCAAGTCTTGAAGGCTTTTAAGACCTATTTTCCCATTTCAGGCCCAATCTAGCACTATCAATTAGAAAAGCATTAAACACCTAGGTTGGATTGAGCGTAGTCTAATCCACCTAGGAACACACAAACAAGACCTTTTAAGGTCCAAAAGTAGCACTACTAACTTGGCTAAGGTCAGTACACCAAAATTGTAACTAGCTTTAGGGATGAGCCTAGGTGCTCCTGCACCATCCTCCCCAAATGAAAAGACTGCAATCCATCCTTGGATTGAGTAAGCTAGCATCCACTCCCAACTTCTTGAATTCAGACTCCTTGATCCAAGTGACCTCTACATCTTCTTGTCCACGCCATTTGATCATATGCTCATAGTAAGTTTTTTGTTTGGTATTCTTGTAGGCCTTGGAATCAAGTATCTTTTGTCTTTTTAGGTGGTGTAGGAGTCAAGTTCAAGTCCTCTAACTCCCTTATGACCTATGTAAGGCTCTGGTCTGGATCTAGAGTTGGACCCTTGTAAAGGATCAGATATGCAAAGTTGAAGATTGGAGATAAACCAGTATCCTCAAGGAGGTCAACCTTGTATACATTGTTGCCATATTTGGCCAGAATGGTACATGGCCCTAATCTCCTCATCTGCAACTTATGTGGCACTCCCTTCTATAGTCTAGCTTTGTTCAAATGAACCATAACCAAATCTCCTACCTGGAATTGAACATCTTTCTTCCTTTCATCCACCTTTTGCTTGATCTTTGTTATATTTTCTTGCAGAGTCCTTCTTACTATTTCATGCACCTCTTTCATGGAGTGTGCAAAGTCTTCAGCATAACCACTACCCTTGACTCCATCCTTCAGCTCTCTGAGATCAAATATGCCTCTATGGTGTAGGCCATAAACTATCTCAAAGGGACTCTTGCCAGTAGTTCTGTTCACAGTATCATTATAGGCATATTTTGCCTATCCTAGGAGTTGATACCAAGTCTGTCCATACTCCTTTGTGAGGCACCTCAATAGGTTTCCAAGGCTTCTATTGACCACTTCTGTTTGGCCATCTGTCTAAGGGTGATATGCAAACACAAAAGACAGATTAGTTCCCAATTTGTGCCAAAATGTTTTCCAGAAGTGGCTTATGAACTTAGTGTCTCTGTCTGAGACTATACTCGAAGGTAACCCATGTATCCTCACCACCTCCTTGAAGAAAAAATGTGCTATGTGGCAAGCATTATGAACTATCTTACATGGAACAAAATGTGCCATTTTGCTAAATCTGTCTACTATGACATATATACTATCAAATCCTTGCTTTGTCCTTGGCAACCCTACAAAAAAGTCCATGCTCAAACATTCCCCTGGTCTACTTGGGATGGGAAGAGGTTGGTAAAGGCCTACATTGGAAGATGCACCCTTTTGTTTTTGACACACCACACAACTCTCTACATACTTCCTAATGTCCACATTCATTTTAAGCCAAAAGTAAAACCTTTGCACTAACTCTTGGGTCTTATTGACTCCAGAATGCCCACTAAGTGCACCATTGTACTTCTCTTGAATCAGATTTTCCCTAATTGACCCTCTAGAAACACACAACTGACTTCCTGTAAACAATAGATCGCTTTAGACAGTATAATTAGAGAATTTGGTATGAAAATGATTCTTGTACTCTTGACATACCTTGTAGATTTCTGCAAAGTCTTCATCTTCTACATATAGGTCTTTGAAGCTCTCAATACCCATGCTTTGCAGATGTATCTCTTGTATAGTCAGGGCTCTTCTACTTAAGGCATCTGCTACCTTCTTCTGTAATCCCTTCTTATGCTTAATGTTGAAAGTATAGGCCTACAGATACTCCACCCACTTCATATGTTTATGACTGAGCTTGTCTTGTAAGTTTAGGAAACTTAGTGCTTGATTGTTTGAAAAGACCACAAATTCCTTTGGAAGCAAGTAGTGCCTCCATTTCCTTAGTGCCTAGACTAGAGCATACACCTCTAGGTCATAAGAAGAGTACTTATTCTTAGCATCACTTAAATTTTCATTGTGAAAAGTCTTTGGTCTCCCTTCTTGGCTTAAAACAACACCAATAGCCACATTGTTAGCATCACACTCAACTGTGAACAACTTCTCAAAGCTTGGTAAAATCAAGATTGGTTGAGTGGCAATCTTTTTCTTCAACAACTCAAATCCATGGTTAACTTGTTCATTTCAAACAAACTTGGTCTTCATCCCTCCTTTTATAGTATCAAGCATAGGAGTACAAATAGCATTGAACTGCTTAATGAACTTCCTATAGTATTGGGCTAAGCCATGAAAAATTCTTACCTCTGTTACAGTCCTTGAAGTAGGCCAGTTGAGAATGGCCTCCACTTTTCTTGGATCCATCTTCAGATTGCCTTGGATAATACAAAACCAAGGTACACCAGCTCTTGCTTCACGAATTCACACTTCTCCAAGTTTATCATCAATTTCTCCTCATGTAGCTTCTTGAAAACAATCTACAGCTGTCTAAGATGGTCCTCTTTAGTCTTGCTAAAGATGAGTATATCATCTAGATATACTACCACAAATTTGCCTATGTAGTCTTTTAAGACTTCATTCATAAGCCTTATGAATGTAGATGGGGCATTGGATAGCCCAAATGGCATTACGAGCCATTCATACAGACATTCTGTGGTTTTGAAGGTTGTCTTCTATTCATCTCCCTCATTGATTTTAATTTGGTGGAATGGCCTCCACTTTGCTTCGATCCATCTTTAGATTGCCTTGGGATAATACAAAACCAAGGTACACCAACTCTTGCTTAATGAATTCACACTTCTCCAAGTTTATCATCAATTTATCCTCATGTAGCTTCTTGAAAACAATCTACAGATGTTTAAGATGGTCCTCTTTAGTCTTGCTAAAGATGAGTATATCATCTAGATATACTACCACAAATTTCCTATGTAGTCTTTTAAGACTTCATTCATAAGCCTCATGAATGTAGATGGGGCATTGGATAAACCAAATGGCATTAGAAGCCATTCATGTAGACCTTCTATGGTTTTGAAGGTTGTCTTCCATTCATCTCTCTCATTGATTCTAATTTGGTGGTATCCACTCTTTAGGTTAATCTTGGTAAAGTATTTGGCTTCTCCTAGACAATCCATTAGGTCTTCTATCCTAGGTATAGGGAAGCTGTACCTAATGGTTATTATGTTTATTGCTCTTGAGTCAGTACATAGCCTCCAAGTTCCTCCCTTCTTAGGTGCTAAGACAGTGGCAACAGTACTGTTGATGGGAGTTTTGTATCACTTACACAACATATTAGTAATTGAATATCTTAAAAAGAATATCAAACATGCAATTCCCCTCTTGAAAATTTATTGCTCATGGGATATGAGAATAACTCCAATCTTCCTTACACTTGTGGATACTCACTCAATTTTATCGATGTGATTCGCTAGTAATCACGTAGGTGACTTTAACCAAATCATTGAGGATGACTTGGACTTTGGTGGGATGATGGAGATAGTGGTTCAATGTGAGTGCTAGATGATGTTGATTGCGTGAGGAGGCAATAATGGTTCTAATGACTTCTACCTTCCTAACTTTCTTAGAATGAAATTCAACTACCCAACTACTCACCATTTTACTCCTACTCCTTCAGCTACTCACTGTTCTACTCCTACTCCTATAAATGGAAAGGTTAGCAAATGGATGGGGATCAAATCTAATGAAGGCCAACTAGTGGCCCCACCTCCATAGATGTAATTATTTAAAAGGAAAATGAGCTAGTGGTCTAGTATTGATCCCTATCAAACATCTACCAACATCACCATACAATTAGCCATCTACTTCTACTCTAGCAACATGAAATAAAATACTACTTTAATTTGACAGATGAGAAGAAACATGCAATACACCAAAATGATCATGTATATCCACCATGCAAGTCACAACAATGAATAGAGAACAATTTTGATAGTATGTTCACAACAATTCTCCAACATAACTCTCTCACAAATGAGAGCGAAATGGCCTTATATAGAGGCCAAAACTACAATTGACGGTAGAGATCAAAAGCAAAAACGACAATCCAAATTGAATCCTAGAAACCTAATTAGGGTTTCCACCCCATCAGCCAATGAGAAGCTACCACCTCGTCAATGGGCCAATGAAAAAAGTGCAAAAAGTGGCAACCAATGAGAAGGCACCAAAATGGTGGCCAATCAAAAATAGATACTTGTCCTATCTTAGAAGAAAGAGAAATTGCCACTTGGGCTTACATCAAATGATCTTTTAATATAACTCTTCCCTTTTCTTTCATTTTCTTAGCTAAGGCAATGAACTTAGCTAGCCTTTCGTTAACTTCCTCCATAGGAGGACAAGGTGTGTGCTTCGTCCTAAGTTTCGCTGATTTCACCACACTGTTTACTGCTTGTAGTATCTTTTCATGACCCTTCTCATACACTTTTGCAAATCCAATAAAAGCATTGAGGGAGGAAAGGGTGTTCAGATGCTTCTTTTTGATAGCAACCTTTCCTAGCTCCTCCAATCTCGATCCAAGTCCTGTCTCATTGATATCCTCTTCTCTGATGTCTTCAAAATCAAGTGTGGCTCCGATGTCGCTCATCATAGTTGTAATGGAAGTGTCAACACCCAAGCTATGATGTGCAACCGCCTTCTATATATCTTCTTTACCAAGGGGGATTGTCCTTCCTTTAGTCTATCATTTATCTGTATCATGTTTACTGTACCGACATTGATATTGGTTATTCGCTTCATTTTTTAGAAGAAAGGTGTTTGGGCATCATATCCTCTTTCTTTTTCTTAGTGTTTGTCCCTTTAAGATTCTTGCTTTCTTGTACTAACATTCTCCATCTCGTCGCCCTATTATGGGATGGTAAAGTGGTGGACAATTAGACTAGCAAAACCAAGGGAGGCAATCCTTAGACTAGAACAAAAGAAGGAAGTCAACTTAAGGACCCCTTTCAACTCTAAATGATTTGAAGTTACCTTTAGCTGCATCATGTCTATTGTACTGACATTGGTATCGGTTATTCGCCTCATTTTCGAGAAGAAAGTTGTTTTGGGCATCATATCCTCTTTGTCTTTCTTAGTGTTTGTTCCCTTAGAGTTCTTGCTTGCACTAACATCTACCAACTCGTCGCCCTAATACGGGATGGTAAAGTGGTGGAAAATTAGACTAGCAGAACCAAGGGAGGCAATCCTTAGACTATAATGAAAGAAGGAAGTCAGCTTAAGGACCCCTTTCAACTATAAATGATTTGAAGTTACCTTTAGCTGCATCATGTCTACTATACCGACATTGGTATCGATTATTCGCCTCATTTTCGCAAAGAAAGTTGTTTTGGGCATCATATCCTCTTTGTCTTTCTTAGTGTTTGTTCCTTTAGAGTTCTTGCTTGCACTAACATCTACCGACTCGTCACCCTATTATGGAATGGTAAAGTGGTGGACAATTAGACTAGTGGAACTAAGGGAGGCAATCCTTAGACTATAACGAAAGAAGGAAGTCAGCTTAAGGACCCCTTTCAACTCTAAATGATTAAAAGTTACCTCCAACAATAGCCGGATCTTTCTTTTGGAATTTAGGATCAGACTTGAGAATTTCATATTTACCCTCTTGCAAATCAAAATTTCAAACTCTTGAAACTTGAAAAAATTGCCAAACATAGAAGAAGTTTTAGATCCACCCCTTAGAAAATTTGCCAAACATGGAAATTCTGCCCAAGCATGGAAAAATTGCCAAAAATAATGGCAATCTGTCCTCTCAAAATCACCCGAGGAGGAAGAAAAACTGCCCTTGCAAGAAAAAAATCACCAAGCAAGAGAAGGCTGTGAGGAATGAAGAAAATGGGAGAGGGAGGAGCCCTCTTATACCATTTTCCCTCCACTCCTCCAAGCTGGCTGATTGGGACCTTGGGAGCAAAAATAAATTAATTAGAACATAAGGCATGGCCCCCAATTAAATGCTTAGCCCAAACTTAACTTTGCCATGATGAAATTTACCTTTTTAAATTGCCAATTAGACCAAAATTGCAAAAGAAAGTAAATAATGCCTTGGAGATGATAAATGTTTCCATTCAATGAAGATTTAACAATTAATATGTCATTAAAATTGGATTTTGGCTAGCCAAAAGCCATTTTTCAATATTAAATTACCAATTTCATTAAAGGTTTAAAAATTTTCAAGACAATATTAATCCATTAAAGCCAATTCTTTGCAATTCGACTCAAATCGATTTTGCCAAGAAATTTTAATTTTTTAACACAAATAAAATTATTTCTCTAAAGTCTAAAATTGATTTTGCAATTTGATTCCACCATCACAAAAATTAATTTTTTTAGTTACCAAAAAATTAAGATTTTCCAAAAGACCAAATTTAGCAAAAATTTCACTTTTTGAAAATTATCCAAATTTATACAATTATATCCAAATTTTCAAACAAATCGTCTAAGTACAAAATTCACAATTCTACCCTGCCAAGTGTTGCTCTTTAAAATTTGTTCGGCCTAAGGATGAAATTGGTAGTTCTGAAAAATCAAGTTGAACTGGGTGAAAAATAAATCTAACCCTCTTCCCACTGGCCTAAAGGTGTCCAAGACAAAATTTTCAAAAAATCAAATTAAAATTCCTGGACAATCCAAAAATTTGCCAAGGCGATTAAAAAAAGGGGGATCCCCAAAGTTTTGGGGCGATGGTGTGAAAACTTCACGACATCTAGCATCAACCCAAAGAAATGTTCTTGAACATTTCAAGAAATAAGTAACTTAGAACAAAAATCTCAGGATGGCCTATCCACAAATCTACTTGTTGGTAAACAGATTGTTCTTTCCAATGTAACTCTTAAATGCCCGAACCTGTGAGAAACAATTTGATACCAACAGTTGGATAATCTATCATGAGGTTGATAGATTTTCTCTGAATTGAAAGGTACAACTCCCTTATCAATGATATTCAATGAATTTGTTTGTTCCTAAACTAATTGAGTACGTTCTTAACCCGAGAACGGAAGAGGAAAACCAAGCCAGCCCTAGACAGAACTAACTCAGGCAGAGAATTCAGTTCTACACCTAGCCAACCCCAGGAATTCACATTTCCTATGACTCCCCGACATTGGTAATGCAATGTGAATGCTATGTATGCAAATGCATTGGAAAATGAAATGAAAGAGAGTGTTAAATAATCCCAATTCTTGTAATAGGAATGTCTGCAAATACTCTGATCTACAACCCATTCATAATTCAACACAAGATGGAAGATGATGCCCAAAACTAAAAATAACAATACTCTGATTGATAATAATCAAAGGAGAAATACTAAATGCTCTAATTTAGAATAAAACCCCTGTTGCTTTGAACATCACAAATAAGAATACTCAAATTTTATTTGCTAACAACTTATGGTCAATCTATTACAAAAACTCAAACTCTTAACCTGCATAATGAAAATGCAAAACAAATTAAACTAAGTTTCTTCCCCCTACTCCAACTCTCTGTCTCTTGCAGAAAAGAAGAACCCCATCAATGGAAAAGGTTTTACAATAAATACATTCTCTAGCAACCGTTGGTTTCTTCCAATGACTTTTCAGTTCTATAACCGATCTTGTCTCTTTGACTTCTCATATTTTTTCTTTTGAAAACTAATATGCTTATTAACTTTTAAAGTTAATAATGATAGATATTAACATATTTAAATTATATGTTAACAATTGACATTTAAATATGTTAAATCAATATCAAAATCTTTCCTTCATTGAGTGGACAGCAAAATAAATAGCTCTGCCAGGTAAAAATGAGTCATTTTTCATGGGGCATATCTTTTTATTCCACCGTTGGATTGAGCTCATTTTTTGATATGTTCTTCCAAACCTAGTTATCTTCATCCTGACTGGAGCGATCGAAAAAATAATGAATGAGTAAAAAGATATTAATTTCTGAATTCTGCTTTATATGACTGCTACAAAATCAGAATTAATAAAATAAAATTTCTAGCCATTGTTCTTTCAATGCTCTATAATCCATGCCTTCAATCTGCAACAATGTTATCTTCAATGCTTACAATGTTAATTCTCTGCTAAAATTTGGGAGAGATTCTCTGGAATTCTTGTAGATCTGACTTTTGTCTTCTCCCTTGGTAGAAAATTGAACTTTGACTGCGAAAGTCGCAGTGGAAAATGAATTTTCCATTTCCATGTAGTGGGCACAATTTTGATGTAGATTGATTCACAAATTATTTTTCTGGAGTAATCTTGATGCTAGACCACATATACCTTCATTTTGGATTGAGATTTGCCTTTTCTCTCCTCATGTGAAAAATTGGACTTTGCCTGCGAAAGTCATAGTGGAAAATGAATTTTCCGCTATGCATTTTTCTTTTTGCTAAAAAATGAAATATTTGCTTCTCCAATGGAAAATTAGAAAATGACTACGAAAAGCGAAGTAGAAAATGAGTTTTCCATTACACATTTTTCCTTTGGTGGAAAATGAAACATTTGCTTCTCCAATGGAAAATTTGAAAATGACTGCGGAAGTCGCGGTGGAAAATGAGTTTTCCACTACACTTCATTTTTTCTTTGGTGGAAAATCCCAAGTTGACTTCTCCATTGCGGGAAATTAGAAAAGTGCTTCTCCATGGTGGAAAAATGAATTTTGACTTCTCCATTGCAAAAAATTAGAAAATGACTGCAAAAGTCGTAGTGGAAAATGAGTTTTCCACTACACTTCATTTTTTCTTTGGTGGAAAATCCCAAGTTGACTTCTCCATTGCGAAAAATTAGAAAAGTGCTTCTACATGGTGGAAAATTAGAAAAGTGCTACGAAAGTCGCAGTAGAAAATGAGTTTTTCACTACACTTCATTTTTCCTTTGGTGGAAAATCCCAAGTTGACTTCTCTATTGCAGAAAATTAGAAAAGTGCTTTTCCATGGTGGAAAATTAGAAAAATGCTACGAAAGTCGCAGTAGAAAATGAGTTTTTTACTACACTTCATTTTTCCTTTGGTGGAAAATCCCAAGTTGACTTCTCCATTGTGAAAAATTAGAAAAGTGCTTCTCCATGGTGGAAAAATGAACTTTGCCTTCTATTTGCTTCCACATTTGTATATTTGGACCCAAAAATAATTCAATCCTTCATAGAAACTTTGTTAAGCATACTGGGAACAATTTTTGGGAAATTCTTTATGGGAGGCAACTTCAAAAGTTTTAAAAAAATGGTGTACTGAAAGTGCACCTACAGCTGGCTCTGAATGGGGATTATGTGCTACAAAGTGCATAAAGAATCCATAATCTCTAGCAAAAGACAAGTGCCTATCCATTGGGTTACAGTGTCTAAGCACAAAGAAGACCATCAAAGATTTGCTTGCCCGGAGGGCAGAGGGGAGTAAGGCAAAACCAAACTAAGAAAGCAGGGAACACTAAGCTACATACACCAAAACTGTGGAAACAAAAGATTATTTACAAATACAGGTGAGGAGACCTCACCAAAAAAAAGAGCAAGCAGGAAGAAGCTCACACATGGCCATTAACCGGAAGGGAGAAGTATGAACCTTTCTAGAAAAGAAAATTATGCTCCAGCAAGTTAAACCAAAAACATTTCCCCTTGGCAACTTCATCATAATCAAAACTGAATCTAGAGGTACGCTGAAAATATGTGGCCCAAAAATCCCTTCCAAACAACCATCCTTCATCATATATTTTTGATTCATCTGTGCCTTCCTACACATTACTCCTTGCACCATTAATCATTTTTTGTGAGGAAGAAAGGTATAAAGATTCTGAATCTAGTACAGGAACACACTCACCTTCATCTCTTTCTACAACATCATTTCTAATAGAGATTCCAACATCCGAAACAATATTGAAAAATTTAGGATACTCAAACGGTTCTGAAAATGATGTTACATCATATGCACATTTATCACAGTCGATTTGAATAGAACTTTTAGATTTCAAATCCAGGCTGAAATAAAATGATTCTTCATCACACATAGGATCAATCTAGATTGAAGTAACTTCATCCTTTCTAGTAGCTATCAAATCTGAAAACTCCCTATCCAAATTCAAAACTTCAATACTTGAATCGGTTGTAGAAGAAGACTTACATTCGGCAAGCACCAAGACTCGATTAGCTTCTATTTCATGGAAAATAAAAATATAATCTGGTTCTTTGTCCTCCCCATGATGTTGCAACACTTTGTCAGTCAAAGAGAATCTCTACTCAAACTTTGTTCTTGCAACCATTTCTTCAATCATATTTTTAGATTTGGTAAAATGATTATCAACACATGCTCCAGCCTTTTTGTCAACACAGATTTCTTCAAAAAAACTCAGATTTGTATTATCTTTGAAATAAAATGATTCCAATATAGAATCATCATCAACTTGTGTAGGTTTAAAATCACTTTTACAAATATCTTCTTCAAACTTAAAAGTCTCATATTCCACTTGCTTACAAACCAAAGGATGATTTTCAAAAGAAACTTTATGTAAAAGATGATCATCATTTTCATCAAATCTGAAACTTGTAACCTCAGGAACAAAAGAAACCATAGACAAATCCTCATTTTCTATTTCACTTACCATTTCCCATTCACTATCAAGAGTGTCTTTGCCCATTGAAATTTGTGCCTTTGGAAGTTGGAGTATTTCTTGTTCTCCAAGAACTGAACGATTAACTGACATTGGTTCTTGATTTATTGGTTTTTCTTCAAGCACTTTTGCTGAAACATAACTCCCCTTTCTTTGATCTTGGACATTAAAGTACTGTTGGTATACACACCTTAACAATAGAGTGGATTGATGATCTTCGGAGAGACTTAATCTCTTCTTTTCAGCTTCAGCAATGCTTTGTTTAAACGCAGTCCAAAGAAATTGTAAATTGAAATCACTTTCAACTTCTGTCTCTTTGAATGTGGGTTTTCTTCTGGTTTTCTTTCTTGGTTGAACCTCTTGTTCACTCAAGACCAAAAAATTATAAGAGATGTGATGGTGCGGAACTTCTGCAATCTCAGCATTATCTGCCTTCAATTCTTTTCTTAGCTGCAACACCCTTTCTCTACAATGCTGCAATAACTTTGATTTTATTTCCAGCTCCTTTAATTTGTGATACCTGGCACAAACACTTTTCCATAAAAGGACTGGTGCATGATCTTCTTCAATGCTCAAATTCATTTTTCTTCCATGGGTAATGCTTTATCTAAAAGCATCAAAAAGATCACGCAAGATTGGATCTTGAGTTTGATGAAGTTCAATCAAAGAAGGATCTGGCCTTCTTCCTTTCACAACTTTAATGGACATGGTCTTTTAATAACAGAGTTGCCAATCTCCTGCAAGTAGAGATAATAATAATTCTGAAAATGAAAGCACTAGACTCTTCAACCAGAAATGATGAGAATCAAAATAGAGTCGCCAATCTCAAGTAGAGATAATAATATAAATTGAGGAAGTAAAACTTCAGCACTAATCTTCTTTTCTGCTTCCGCAGCAGAGTTGCCAAAAATCTGTTGGTAAATAGATTGTTCTTTCCAATGTAACTCTTAAATGCCTGAACCTGTGAGAAACAATTTGATACCAACAGTTGGATAATCTATCATGAGGTTGATAGATTTCCTCTGAATTGAAAGGTACAGCTCCCTTATCAATGATATTCAATGAACTTGTTTGTTCCTAAACTAATTGAGTACGTTCTTAACCCGAGAACGGAAGAGGAAAATCAAGCCAACCCTAGACAGAACTAACTCAAGCAGAGAATTCAGTTCTACACCTAGCCAACCCCAGGAATTCACATTTCTTATGACTCCCCGACATTGGTAATGCAATGTGAATGCTATGTATGCAAATGCATTGGAAAATGAAATGAAAGAGAGTGTTAAATAATCCCAATTCTTGTAATAGGAACGTCTGCAAATACTCTGATCTACAACCCATTCATAATTCAACACAAGATGGAAGATGATGCCCAAAACTAAAAATAACAATACTCTGATTGATAATAATCAAAGGAGAAATACTAAATGCTCTGATTTAGAATAAAACCCCTGTTGCTTTGAACATCACAAATAAGAATACTCAAATTTTATTTGCTCACAACTTATGCTCAATCTATTACAAAAACTCGAACTCTTAACCTGCATAATGAAAATGCAAAACAAATTAAACTAAGTTTCTTCCCCCTACTCTAGCTCTCTGTCTCTTGCAGAAAAGAAGAACCCCATCAATGGAAAAGGTTTTACAATAAATACATTCTCCAGCAACTGTTGGTTTCTTCCAGTGACTTTTCAGTTCTGTAACCGATCTTGTCTCTTTGACTTCTCATATTTTTCCTTTTGAAAACTGATATGCTTATTAACTTTTAAAGTTAATAATGATAGATATTAACATATTTAAATTATATGTTAACAATTGAATTTTAAATAGGTTAAATCAATATCAAAATCTTTCCTTCATTGAGTGGACAGCAAAATAAATAGCTTTGCCAGGTAAAAATGAGCCATTTTTCGTGGGGCATATCTTTTTATTCCACCGTTGGATTGAGCTCATTTTTGGATATGTTCTTCCAAACCTAGTTATCTTCATCCTGACCGGAGCGATCGGAAAAATAATCAATGAGTAAAAAGATATGAATTTCTGAATTCTGCTCTATATGACTGCTACAAAATCAGAATTAATAAAATAACATTTCCAGCCATTGTTCTTTCAATGCTCTATAATCCATGTCTTCAATTTGCAGCAATGTTATCTTCAATGCTTACAATATTAATTCTCTGCTAAAATTTGGGAGAGATTCTCTGGAATTCTTATAGATCTTACTTTTGTCTTCTCCCTTGGTAGAAAATTGAACTTTGACTGCGAAAGTCGCAGTGGAAAATGAATTTTTCATTTCCATGTAGTGGGCACAATTTTGATGTAGATTGATTCACAAATTATTTTTCTGGAGTAATCTTGATGCTAGACCCCATATAGCTTCATCTTGGATTGAGATTTTCCTTTTCTCTCCTCATGTGAAAAATTGGACTTTGCCTGCGAAAGTCGTAGTGGAAAATGAATTTTCCGCTATGCATTTTTCTTTTTGCTGGAAAATGAAATATTTGCTTCTCCAATGGAAAATTAGAAAATGACTACGAAAAGCGAAGTAGAAAATGAGTTTTCCATTACACATTTTTCCTTTGGTGGAAAATGAAACATTTGCTTCTCCAATGAAAAATCTGAAAATGACTGCGGAAGTCGCAGTAGAAAATGAGTTTTCCACTACACTTCATTTTTCCTTTGGTGGAAAATCTCAAGTTGACTTCTCCATTGCGGAAAATTAGAAAAGTGCTTCTCCATGGTGAAAAAATGAATTTTGACTTCTCCATTGCGGAAAATTAGAAAATGACTGCGAAAGTCGTAGTGGAAAATGAGTTTTCCACTATACTTCATTTTTTCTTTGGTGGAAAACCCCAAGTTGACTTCTCCATTGTGAAAAATTAGAAAGGTGCTTCTACATGGTGGAAAATTAGAAAAGTGCTACGAAAGTCACAGTAGAAAATGAGTTTTCCACTACACTTCATTTTTCCTTTGGTGGAAAATCTCAAGTTGACTTCTCCATGGCGAAAAATTAGAAAAGTGCTTCTCCATGGTGGAAAATTAGAAAAGTGCTACGAAAGTCGCAGTAGAAAATGAGTTTTCCACTACACTTCATTTTTCCTTTGGTGGAAAATCCCAAGTTGACTTCTCCATTGTGAAAAATTAGAAAAATGCTTCTCCATGGTGGAAAAATTGAACTTTGGCTTCTATTTGCTTCCACATTTGTATATTTGGACCCAAAAATAATTCAATCCTTCATAGAAACTTTGTTAAGCATACTAGGAACAATTTTTGGGAAATTCTTTATGGGAGGCAACTTTAAAAGTTTTTTAAAAATGGTGTACTGAAAGTGCACCTACACTACTTAAGGACGAGCACTCAACAAGAGAAAGGACTCTCAAGTTGAACCTAAGCACTCTAACCATATGTTATTCACGTGTATGCAAATGATTTATTCCCCGCTCGATAAGAACTTTATAATCTCTCAGATCTATTAAACTTAGCTATTATAATATCCTTACTTCAAAAGCAACCTGGATAGAGCCCCGCTGCCAGCCAGGCGTCTATAGCCCCAATGGAGTTATCATTGTGGCACCACAATTATGGTTCTACCTTTAGTGATTATTTTCATAGCACCGATAGAGATGATTGCACACCCTTGAACCAAATTTCATCTTTATTTTCACTTTGATTTTGCCTTTTCTCATTTCTCATGATATTTTCTCTTTTTTTCTTTTCTTTTCAATCTTTGGTTTGGTTTGCAAGCAATGAAGCTTGCGGAGGGTTTGAAAGACCATAGTGACATTGAAGTAGGTGTATGATTTTTACCAAGTCCAATTTCACTTCAAGACATCAAGAACTCAAAGCAATTAAGTGTGAGTAGAATGTTGTAACCATGTCAAAGATAACTCAAGAACCTCTATTGAGTCTAACCCAAATTTAGTACAAGTCCTACCATAGATCAACGACTAAGCACATCCTTAAATCTCTGAACCTTGTTAAATGTATTCAAGAAATGAACAAGGCAGACTCCGTTTTGTCACCAAAAGTGTAAAATCTACACACCTCGCACACAAGTGATAACATGGACCCCCTTTGCACTTGCAAAGCCCAAAAACCAAAACTACTTTCAACTAAGGGAAGCTAAAAGATCCCAAGTCAAAAGACTTGATGCAAATCAAGCTCAAGCTCCCTCACAACACCTAAACTAAACAACTAAAAGAGATCTACTCTAACCAACTGAAAGGGAAACTTTAATCTACCCAACTAAAAGGAAACTTAATCTACCCAACTAAAAGAAAACTAAACTACTTTCCTGAACCAAATGGTCCAAGACAAACCTACCCTAACTATGTACAAGACTTTAAAGGGACAACACTAACCACTCTAATATATACACTGGACCTAACATGATTCCTTAGGATGTTCAAAAGTAACAAGGTTTGGGTGATAGTTCTCAATTTTGCAAACTCATCCTTGTACTCTAAAAAAAAAAATTGTCACCTCAAACTCAAACTCTAGAAAATTATCATGCAAGACTAACAATTGAGGCAACTCATAGGGTCCATGGTTAATCCAAATACAAGTTGTTTCTCCAAAATTTCCATAATTAAAATAAAAACTTTTAAACCTTTCACTTTTAAGAGCAGGGAAAGAAACAACCTAGCATGACTCAAATTCAAATGGAACTTGAAAATTCTCCATGGCCTTAGGAGGTTGAAGTTGATGGTGAACCATCCCTCTAACATCTACATCAAACTCATTGGTAGTCCAAGCAAGATCAATCTTGGAATCAAGCTCATGAAATATTATCTTTGGGGGCTTGTCCCTGTGAACAGTAAACCATGAATCCTTGTGAATCTCCTCAAGTGTATCCTCAAAAATCAAGGATTCCTTGATATTCTCCCCATCAAAAACCTCTCCAAGTTGCTCGAACACAATATCCAACTGCAGCATCAACCCAAACTGTTCTTTATTTTCCTTTTCCATGAAAGCAACTTGATCACCACTCAACAATCCTTGCATATCCTCGTCAATAAAAGCTTCATCATCTAGCATGTAATTTCCATTTGAACTCTCTTTAGGAACATCTTGCCATTCTTTATATAGACTATCACCAAACATAGCGCCTTCAAGACTGATAGGAGAACCATCATACATCTTTGTGAATTGCCCATCAACTTCCATTTCAAGTGGCAAAATTTTTGAAGGTCGAAGTTGATGGTGAATCATGCCACTTGCAACAACTTGATCACCTTGAAAGGCTTTGGGCAATGACTCCTTTTGCATTTCTTCTATAGGATCTTCAAGCATCCCCCCAAAGAATATAGTGGAGATAGTGCCTTGTATTGGTTTATCAATATTTTCTTCATGTTTGAGCTCTCTTGTGATACCTTGTAGTTCCTTATTCAACTCAGCCACTTGATTATCTTCCACTTTAAGGATATTTGAGACTTCTTGCAACCCATCCTCAAGAGTCACCCCTTGAATTATGCATGAAATCTCACCAAAGATTTTCTTTTCGTCCACCTTTTGATGTTCCATTTGTAGTTCTTCGTGTGTATTTACTTGTTGATCTTTGCCTATGGATAAGTTCAATTGTTTCCTCAATTTTCTTGTCAACCTCTCCACCTTGTGATATAATGGGTGAAGGTTCCTCCACTTGGTTATCTTGAACATTAGAATCAACCATATCATCTTGATACATCTTACCCTCTTCATTTTTTGGTGTCCAACTTGAAAGCTGAAAGAAATGTTTACCACCCCCCATTGATATTTCCTCATACCAACCCAATTGAAACTTGACCAAGTCAATGGTGTCTTGGCAAGGTGGGCAAGTAGACTCTGAATATATGAGACTATGTACATGGCATCAATATCTTCTTCCACATATGTTTTTTGGTTCCCTATTGATATCTTCTTTGAAAACAAGAAAATCTTCCTCCAAATTGACAAAGACTACACACTCATGTATTTGTGAAAAAGAAAATTTTCCTCTTAATGCCAAGTCCACTCTTAAGAGAAACACCAAACAATCCATCTCCTCATGATCCGTAGTACCATGTATCCTACATTTCCCTGATGCTACAAGTTGAGACAAATTCAATGGAGGTAACCTTTTGTTCAAATCAAACCAAAGGGGAAGAACATCCACTCGCCTATCCATTGAGAAACCTTTATTTCTTCTTCTTCAAAAGAGATCTCTTATCTCAAATCTAACTTTGAAAGCTCATTCCTCCTCAATCTTTGCTCTGAATTTCCAAGTCGATCCAAGAATGAAAATCATTCGGCCCTCCTTCTAGCGCCAAATAATGTTGATGGGAGTTTTGTATCACTTACATAACATATTAGTAATTGAATATCTGACACAGAATATCAAACATCCAATTCCCCTCTTGAAAAGTTATTGCTCATGGGATATGAGAATAACTCCAATGTTCCTTACACTTGAAGATACTCACTCAGTTTTATCGATGTGATTCATTGGTAATCACATAGGCGGCCTTACGCAAATTGTTGAGGATGACTTGGATTTTGGTGGGATGATTGAGATGGTGGTTCGGTGTGAGTACTAGATGATGTTGATTGCACGAGGAGGCAATAATTGTTTTAATGACTTCTACCTTCCTAACTTTCTCAAAATGAAATTTGAATACCCAACTACTCGCTATTCCACTCCTACTCCTCCAACTACTCACTATTCTACTCCTACTCCTATGAATGGAAAGGTTAGCAAATGGACGAGGATCAAATCTAATGAAGGCTAACCAGTGGCCCCACCTCCATAGATGCAATGATTCAAAGGAAAATGAATTAGTATACCACACAAGGCTTCCCACCTAGCCGCTAGGATGCTAGTGGTCTAGTATTGATCCCTATCAAACATCTACCAACATCACCATACAATTAGCCATCTACTTCTACTCTAGCAACATGAAATAAAATCCTACTTTAATTTGAGAGATGAGAAAAAACATACAATACACCAAAATGATCGTGTATATCCACCATGCAAGTCAACAATGAATAGAGAACAATTTTGATAGTATCTTGGAAACAATTCTCCAACATAACTCTCTCACAAATGAGAGTGAAATGACCTTATATAGAGGCCAAAATTAAAACTGACGGTAGAGATCAAAAGCAAAACGACAATCCAAATTGAATCCTAGAAACCCTAATTAGGGTTTCCACCCCATCGGCCAATGAGAAGCTGCCACCTCATCAATGGGCCAATGAAAAAAGTGCAAAAAGTGGCAACCAATGAGAAGGCACCAAAATGGTGGCCAATCAGAAATTGACACTTGTACTATCCTAGAAGAAAGAGAAATTGCCACTTGGGCTTACATCAAATGATCTTTTAATATAACTCTTCCCTTTTCTTTCATTTTCTTAGCTAAGGCAATGAACTTAACTAGCCTTTCGTTAACTTCCTCCATAGGAGGACAAGGTGTGTGCTTTGTCCTGAGTTCCACTGATTTCACCACACTATTTGCTACTTGTAGTATCTTTTCATGATCCTTCTCATACACTTTTGCGAATTCAATAAAAGCATTGAGGGAGGAAAGGGTGTTCAGATGCTTCTTTTTGATAGCAACCTTTCCTAGCTCTTCCAATCTCGATCCAAGTCCTGTTTCATTGATATCCTCTTCTTTGATGTCTTCAAAATCAAGTGTTGCTTTGATGTCGCTCATCATGGTTGTAATGGAAGTGTTGATGCCTAGGCTGTGATGTGCAACCACCTTCAATATATCTTCTTTGCCAAAGGGGATTGTCCTTTCTTTAGTCTATCCTTTACCTGTATCATGTTTACTATACCAACATTGGTATCGGTTATTCACTTCATTTTTGAGAAGAAAGGTGTTTTGGGCATCATATCCTCTTTCTCTTTCTTAGTGTTTTTCCTCTTAAGATTCTTGGTTGTACTAACATCCTCCATCTTGTCACCCTATTATGGGATGGTAAAGTGGTGGACAATTAGACTATCAAAACCAAGGGAGGCAATCCTTAGACTAGAACGAAAGAAGGAAGTCAGCTTAAGGACCCCTTTCAACTCTAAATGATTTGAAGTTACCTTTAGTTGCATCGTGTCTACTATACCGACATTGGTATCGGTTATTCGCCTCATTTTCGAGAAGAAAGTTGTTTTGGGCATCATATCCTCTTTGTCTTTCTTAGTGTTTGTTCCCTTAGAGTTCTTGCTTGCACTAACATCTACCAACTCGTCACTCTATTATGGGATGGTAAAGTGGTGGACAATTAGACTAGCAGAACCAAGGGAGGCAATCCTTAGACCAGAACAAAAGAAGGAAGTCAGCTTAAGGACCCCTTTCAACTCTAACTGATTAAAAGTCACCTCCACCAATAGTCAGATCTTTCTGTTGGAATTTAGAATTAGACTTGAGAATTTCATATTTACCCTCTTGCAAATCAGAATTTCAAACTCTTGAATCTTGCAAAAATTGCCAAGCATAGAAGAAGTTTCAGATCTGCCCCTTAGAAAATTTGCCAAACATGGAAATTTTGCCCAAGCATGGAAAAATCGCCAAAAATAATGCCAATCTGCCCTCTCAAAATCGCCCAAGGAGGAAGAAAAACTGCCCTTGCAAGAAAAAAAATTGCCCAAGGTCTGGAAATCTGCTCCCTTAGAAAATTTGCCAAGGAAGAGAAGAAAGCATGCTCCAAAAAAAATCGCCAAGCAAGACAAGGCTGTGAGGAATGAAGAAAATGGGAGAGGGAGGAGCCCTCTTATACCATTTTCCCTCCACTCCTCCAAGCTAGCCGACTGGGACCTTAGGAGCAGAAATAAATTAATTAGAACATAAGGCATGGCCCCCCATTAAATGCTTAGCCCAAAATTAACTTTGCCAAGATGAAATTTACCTTTTTAAATTGTCAATTAGACCAAAATTGCAAAAAGAAAGTAAATAATGCCTTGGAGATGATAAATGTTTCCGTTTAATGAAGATTTAGCAACTAATATGTCATTAAAATCAAATTTTGGCTAGCCAAAAGCCATTTTTCAATATTAAATTACCAATTTCATTAAAGGCTTAAAAAATTTCAAGACAATATTAATCCAATAAAGCCAATTCTTTGCAATTTGACTCAAATCGATTTTGCCAAGCAATTTTAAATTTTTAACACAAATAAAATTATTTCTCTAAAGTCTAAAATCAATTTTGCAATTTGATTCCACCATCACAAAAATTAATTTTTTTAGTTACCAAAAAATTAAGATTTTCCAAAGGACCAAATTTAGCAAAAATTTCACTTTTTGAAAATTATCCAAATTTATACAATTATATCCAAATTTTCAAACAAATCGTCTAAGTACAAAATTCACAATTCTACCCTGCCAAGTGTTGCTCTTTAAAATTTGTTCGGCCCAAGGATGAAATTGGTAGTTCTGAAAAATCAAGTTGAATTGGGTGAAAAATAAATCTAACCCTCTTCCCACTGGCCTAAAGGTGTCCAAGACAAAATTTTCAAAAAATCAAATTAAAATTCCTGGACAATCCAAAAATTTGCCAAGGCGATTAAAAAAAGGGGGGTCCCCAAAGTTTTGGGGCGATGGTGTGAAAACTTCACAACAAGTACAAGGACTAATGCTTTTCCTAATGAGTCGTTAGCTTAGGATTTCTTGAATTTTCTTGGCTATTTCTTCATTTTGTTGAGGGGTCATCTTATAGGCTGCCTTGTTAGGAAGGGTAGTGTTGTGAAGTTTCCACATCATCACCCCAAAAATTTTGGGGACCCCCTTTTTTTATTGCATTGGCAATAATTTTTTGAAGTTTTCCAAAAATTTTCGATTTTAGAAAATTTTACACCTTTGATGCCTTCAGGTCAAGAAGAGGTTAAATTTATTTTTCACCCAGTTTTAGCTCAATTTTTCAGAACTCGTAATTTTATCCTTAGGCCAGACAAACTTCAAAGATGACATTTCTCGATGGTTAGAACAATATTCAGTAGGATAAATTTACAAATTTTTGGACTTAGACGATTTATTTTGAAAATTGGATGTAATTGTATAATCTTGAGCATTTTTTCAAAATAAAAAATCTTTTTAGATTTAATTGTTTTGGAAAAAATTCTCTTTTTTTTTGGTGAAAAGAAAATTTTGATAGTGAAAGTGAAAATTTAAAAAATCGATTTTAAGTGCCAGGAAAAGGGATTAATTCGGTTATAAAAAATTGAAAAATCTATTTTAGCTTGCTGAATTCGATTTTAAATGATAATTTAATTACTAGAACGTTATTAAATAGAAATTTTAACATATCCAAGGCTTTTTTAATTCTATTTTGCAATTTTGGTCCCAACCGACAATTAAATATGCTAATTTCACTATGGAAGAGGTAATTTTAATGATGCATTTAAATTTGGACCATGAAAGGTGGCCTAATTTAATTTTTTGTCTCTCCTAGGGCAAGTCGGCTAACTTGGAGGATTAGTGAAATGTTGGCATAAGAGAGGCTCCCCCCTCTTTCATTTCTCACTCCATCTTCCTCCTCGTGTTGGGCAAAATTTGTGTAAAGGCAATTTCCGACCTAGGCGATTTTCTTCTTGGAGCAGATTTTCCTTGCTTCAAGGCATTTTTTTTTTCTTCTTCCATCTTGGGCGAATTTTGTGGAGGCCTAATTTTTGGGTGAATTTTGTGGAGACCTAATTTTTGGGCAAATTTAGTGGAAGATTGATTTTATTTTTTCTTGCAAAGGGGCTGCGATGTTATATCAGATCTGTTCATGGGCAGCGAGCTAGGGTTTTGAGGCATGTGTTAGCATCTAGGGTTTTGGCACCTCCATTATGGACTGTTTTGGGCAGCACTTGATTCATTTTTAGATCTGATCCTTTGGCGTCAATTCCAGTCTTCATAAGGTAGCAAAATCTATCACATTTGAGCACCTTCATTCTGGGCAATTTGCATGTGCATGTTAGGGTTTTATTGTTGGCAACTTCTAGGGCATTTTGGATAGAATTAAAAGTGTTTTGGAGGTCTGATTTATATCATTTATGACAAATTTGAGGACTTGATTTGATGAGTTTTATTGCAGAACTTCATGCCATAGCTGGGTCATAACCAAACTCTAGCAATTTTTATTGACATCTTCTACTATTGGCAACTTTTTTGAAGGATATTGAAGGCAGATTTGAGGACATTGTTTTGTGCCCTAGATCAAGTATTTCAATGACAATTTGTAGAATTTGATCAAGTCTGATTTGGACAACATAAGGGCAGATTTCCACACATTTTGGTGCCCTAGACAAGGAGTTTTAATAAGCATTTTCAATATTTGCATAAGGTGGACAGAATTGCAAGGTCTTATTTCACTTGTCATGACTTTGCATTCTTACTTGGAGGACTAAATTTTCACATGCCGGACAAATTTCCAAAGGTGTTCTTTGTTGGTAGAAGGACAAACTTTATTCCGTGTTTGAAGGCTGCTCTAAGGGCAAGGTTGTCTCTCTCTTGTTCTTGCTTGGTTTTGTTTCTCTTCCCTTGCTTGTACTTTTCATCCACCACTTCATCATCCCATCTATAGGTTAAGATTGGAGAGATAACTGTAGATTCCATGATAGGACATTTGGCGAGGTAGAAACAAGCTAGACCACCCTAGGAATGAAGTTGGAAGATATAAGTGTAGTCCATCCTAAGGTAACGAAGAAGCAAAAATAAGTGGTAATCTCACCCCTAGATTGAAGATTGGAGATTGATAAGTGTAGTGATAGGGCTTGACAAGGTAGAAATAAGTTAGAATCGATCGATAGAAAAAAGGTTGGAGATCGATAAGGGTAGTCCATATCACTTAGAATGAAGGAGCAGAAATTAGAGTTTAGGATTGTAGGTGTTAGTGCAAGCAAGAACCCAAGAGGAACGTATACCAAAAAAGACAAGGCGTGATGTCAAAGACTGCCTTCTTCTCAAAATTGAAGCAAGTCTGTGACACCAACAATGGCACTATAAACATGATACAGTTGAGAGACAAATGATGGATCAGGTTGCCAAGTTCCACCAAGATAATCAAGATGCCTACTTCACTCTCCTAAAACAAAATTGGGTAAATGAAGGCAAGAAGGGAGTCACCAAGGTGTCAAGGTTCACCTGATCAGACTTCAAATCAAAGTGTGGCGACCTCATTGTGTTGCTCAACTGAGTCATGGGCATCTCACAAGGTATGCAATTCAAGAATTGGATGTATTACTTTATTGATGAAATTGCAAATGGAAAGGACAAATTTGATTGGGCTAGATTATAAGTGAAAATGTAGAATTAAAACTTAGGGCAATGCAAAACTAGAAGCAATTCCACACAGGGTCCTAGCCCTTCTATTTGATTGCAAGTCGACAAAGGTTAAAGTGCGAGATTTAGTGAAGAATGAAATCAAGTGAAGGGAAAATTTGATTGAAGATTGAGATTCAAGAAGCCCCACAATTTCAAGAAAGAGCGGATTAGTAGAAGAGATTTGAAAATTGTTGAGGCTAGGCAAGGCTTGGCTATTCGTGCAAGCTAGCTTGGTTGGATTCGATTAGGAAGGTGGGAACACCAAGAAGGTTAAGGAAGGCAAGGATAATGGGGGAGGTTAAGTTTGATTTCAAGGTAGTGGCCAAGAGCAAGGCTCTCAAGTTGCAAAGAAGTTCATATCTAGGGAAGCCATCGAGGTCAAGGCAAGATTACCCCAAGTGCATGAAGACCTCATCCTTTCAGGGTCAGGACATCAAGTACAAGCAAGTTTGAGTGGTGATGAGAAAGTTTCTAAGGACAAGCTCAAGTATCCAAGGCTTCACCTTATCTCAAGGATTGAATAAATTTATAAGATAAGGTTGATAAGGTGGCACTTTCGTGTGCATGCAATCAAATCATTCCAAGTGTCCTATGTTCTCATTGGTTGGACAAATTATTGTAATTTTCTCATTGGCCCACAAAGTTGGTGCCCTCATGTAATTGGTTGAATAATGGTAACCTTAATTAGGGTTTGTAAGATATAATCTTGGCCCTTGATTTTTCCTCTTAATCTAGGCCATTCATTGTAATTTGGAGCCTCTGTATAAGGCCATTTTGCTCTCATTTGTGAGAGAGTTATGTTGGAGAATTGTTGCCAAAATACTATCAAAATTTTTCTCTATTCATTGTTTTGGCTTGCATGGTGGATATACATGATCATTTTGGTGTATTGTGTGGTTCTTCTCATCTCTCAAATTAAAAGTAGGATTCTATTTCATGTTGCTAGAGTAGAAGTAGATGGCTAATTGTATGGTGATGTTAGTGAATGTTTGATAGGGACCTATATGCTAGGCCACTAGCATTCTAGCGGCTTGTTAGGAAGCCTTGTGTGGTAATCTAGTCCAATTGCTCCTAAGTTCTACTTGCATATCATCTTTCTTCTTGTACTTCAAGTTGGGTTTGAAGATAGGTGTCAGTGTGAAAATCCTACGAGTATCCCTTAGAATCATCGCACCAATGGAGGTAGCACCGCTGGCAAGCTTTCAATTGGTTAGAGCCCCATCCATTTCCTAATTTCTCCATCCATAGGAGTAGTAGTAGAGCAATAAGAATTTAGTGGTAGGAGTAGTTGAAAGTGAAAGTGATCAAGGAGAAAAGAACAAGTCAAGCAAGCGAAGTACCACCAAGTTATCTTCGAATGAATAACGTAAGCCTGCCTGTGTGATTACCAAAAAATCACACCGATATACTGAGTTAGTATCCAAAGGTGTAAGGAACATTGGAGTTTTTCTCATGTCTTCATGAGTATTAACTTTTCAAGAGAGGAATTGAGTGTTTGATATCCCATATCATATATTCAATTGCTAATATGTTATGTAGTGGTACAAAAACTGACATCAACAGGTAGCTTCCTGGGATAAAATCAATTTGATGAGTAACAACTCTCTTAGGGGGTAGGGTTGATGGTTGTCCATCACTTACTATGCCTTCATACCTTTGCAACAAGTGCTGCACTTCCTTTGGCAATTTTGTCTTCTTGACTGCCTTATCTGCACTTTCTTCTTTGTCTTCAACACAAGTGCAAAACCTACTCCTTCACCTTCCTCTAAGGTTTCTATGAACTCCTTTTCATTGACCATAAAAACATTGGGACCTAATGACTTCATCCCTCATCCTCTAGTAGTGACTATATCTTGAAAGTTAGATTGTCCTTCTTGAAAGAATAAGAATTCTTTGCTCCATCATGTATGGCCTATCTGTCAAATTGACATGGCCTTCCTAGTAAAAGGTGGCATGCATCCATAAGTAGGACATTACACAATACTTTGTCTTTGTATCTACCAATTGAGAAGTCCACTGATGCTTGCTCATTCACGAGGACATGTTGTCTCTTGTACAACCAAGTAACCTTGTATGGGTTGCTATGAGGTATCCTCTTCATCTTCAACTTGTTGACTGCTTCCTCTGACACTACGTTGTCAGGAGATCCGAAGTCTATGATGACTCTACAAAATTTTCCCATCATCTTGCATTTCACTCTAAACAGTGACCTTCTTTGACTAGGTTCCTCTTTTTCTGGCTCCTTAATTAATGTTCTTCTCATCATCAAGTTCTCTCCTTCTTTGACTCTAAGGGTACCTCAGGGTGTTTACCTCCACCACTAGTCTCCTCTTGAACATAGTTTACCCTCTTGTCACCTCCATGTGAAGTAGAGCCTTTCTCTGGACATCTGTATACAAGGTGTCCCATTTGGTTATAATGGTAACACTTCATAGTTGCAAAGTAAGAACCTCTACCTTGACCACTGTTTCTTCCTCTCCAATTTCTATTAGAGTTACTTCCTCTATTTGAAATGTCTCTATTTGAACTTCCTTCTTGTTGTTCAGTAAGCTTAGTCTCTCCTTAAGCCTTTGCCTCAAAACTTCTACCACCATATCCACCTCTTTGTCCTGTAGTGTCTCTTCTTTTTCCTCTACCTTTGGTAGTGCTTGAATCTTGCTTCTTCTTTAGTTTCTCTTCTACCTTTATACTGCAATTTGGTGGCATTTTTGAACTGTATCAGGGGTCAAGAGACTCATCTCATCTTTTATAGTCCACTTGAGGCCATTAAGGTACCTTCCTACCTTCACCTTCTCATCTTTTGCAACTCTTGAGCTAATACACAATCTTTGAAACTCCTTAGTATAAGAGTTCACATCCAAGTCTTTCTATCTTAGACTTTGTCTTCTTTTATGAAACTAGATTTCATAATCCTTAGGTACATAGCTTCTCTAATTTTTGTAACCATAGCCTTACATGTGGAAATGGGCTTCTTTCCTTCCTTCTCTCTCTTATCTTGGATAAAATTTCCACCAAGTGAGTGCAGACCCTCTTACTCTGGCCTTAGCAACTTTAACCTTTTGAGCTTCAGTTAGGCCATCACATTCAAAGTGATTTTCTAGTCCCTCTATCCAATCTAGGACTACCTCAGGTTCCATCTTACCACTAAATATTGGAATCCCTTCTAGAGCCTTGCTACTTAAGGCTCTTAATGCTTTCAGGAATGGTTCTTCTGTGAGTACAAGGTCTAGTTCAGGGACCTCATCCTCAATTGCAACCTCCCTACATTTTTCTTCAACCTTATCTTTGACTTCTTTAGACTTCTCATCCACTTCATCCACTTTTTGCACCAATTAAGCTAGCCTAACTTTGAGAAACCTATTCTCATTTTCTTGCTCATCTACCTTCTTTAAAAGCTCTACATTTGTCGCCATTGCAGACTCACCAACTGATTCTTCTTCTTCTTGGAACATTCACCACAAGCCTAATCTCAACTAGGCTTTGATACCAATCCGATAGATTCTCTCAAAGGTGTGCTTTCACAATTACTATCTAGCACTCTACTAGTCCTAGCCTTCTCAAGATCCTAAGCTCAATTCTAGGACCTTACAAGTCTTTGCAACCCTAACCTAAGACTTCCTTAACTCAACCCTATGAGTGAGTTTCCTTGTGCTTCACCTTGAGGGATAACTATCATTAGGGGTGTTTCAATCCTTCACTCTTCCTTGGATGTCTCCAAGTGCAACATCACCATGATATCTTCACACATGTTGTAGGGGGTGTTATTCATCACTAAAACAACTACTTGGATCCCACACGACTCCATTTGAATAGGGCATCTAGGCTTTTCCCATCGATTTCAAGACTTACGATTATTTTGGCCTATTAGGCCTAATTAGCCAATTAGCCCTAAATAGAGAGTTTTTCCCAATTCATAACCCCAAAAAATAACTTGATATTCAAATACCCTTTTTTGAGACCTTGAATAATTTTGTGGTCTTAGGTTCCTAGGTCATCCATACAATAGATTCTTAAAATGTAGGGCTAATAGGGCTAATAGTGCTAAATTTGTGTTGATCCCTGATTTCTGCTTGGAAATCTACCTGAATGGATTGGTCAATGCCTAATCTCACTACTAGGTTCCTATAGGACTATTATGCTTATAAAACCATGCTTGATTCCATGCTCTATCTCTTTCCCATGCACTTGCACATCAGTTTCACTCTGTCATACACCTAGCCAGGCACATAGATCTCGCCTAGGGCACAATGTTAATAATAGCTAACTCAATTTCCTAAGCTCCTCCTTCCACAAAAATAACCTTCAATGGCTTCCCTACCATATTCCTTTGGTCCATGATGATTTGCACAGTGGAGAACTATGGGGGAGCCATAAAACCAATAAACTGTCTACTCTGCCCCAGCAACTAGTCTATTTACAATTTTTTTTAAAAACCTAACTTAATGATCTCAAATCAAATCCAATACTGAATAGAAAATGCTTAGAACTGACAACTCTACACAAATCCAACACTAACTCTCAATACTCAATCTATGAAATCACACTTAAACTTAATGCAAACTGACTGCCAATGCAAATCAGAACTTAGAGCTACTATTCCACTACAAAATTTCATTACATCACTCACTCTACCGTGGGAAATGGGATCCTAGATGTTTTAAATATGCTTTACCCTTGATTTTAGGCCATTATGGAAACTACCCATAATGATGCCTCGAAAGGAATCCAATTTTGTCAATGTTGTCTTGCAACTTTTAAAAGTTGCAAAATGTTGTCAAGCAACATTGTGACAATTTTTACATCTTTTTTCAAAATTAATGTTAAGGGTCTCTAACCAACCTAGAACGATGTAGAATCATCCTAGGAACTATTTTAAGCATATTTCTTCCCTTTCCCAAGACTTAAAGGATTTTAAGTTCTATTTTCCCATTTTAGGCCTAATCTAGCACTATCAACTAGAAAAGCATTAAACACCTAGGTTGGATTGAACCTAGTCTAATCCACCTAGGAACACACAAGCAAGACATTCTAAGGTCCAAAAGTAGCACTACTGACTTGGATAAGGTTAGTACAAGCCAAAATTGTAACTAGCTTTAGAGATGAGCCTAGGTGCTCCTGCACCTAACAAGGTGAGAGAAACATGTATGATATTTTGGAATGAAAAATATTTTCCAACAACAATAGACAAAGATGGAAAATGGCAATGAGGGAATACTCCAGATGAAGGAATTCTTCTATGTCAATGATCATGACACTAGATCACAAGAAGGCTCAATGTCACTTACTTCAACAAGGTCAATAGTTGGATTTTAACTTGCAAGTTCCTACTTATGTTCCTACAAAAGTTGGCTTTTAGGCTCTACAATATAAGGGTTAGGATTTTGACTAACCTGAAGAAAAGTGGTGTCATCTAAGCCCTGCTAAATTCAATCAAGAGCTTTTTTATCATTCTTGCACAACATTCATTATATCCATTTCTGCTGCTTGGCCAGCAGGTTCTTGATATCCATCAGTGACAAGTCCTGAAAGATCGTGAATACAAAGCAAAGTTTGCATTCTGATAGATCATGAATCATAATTTTTCTTACACAAATAGGAAATTGTGACTAATCCAAGCTACTGTTTGGTGCCATCTGAGTTCAAATTTTTCATAATTGCAAACTTAGATGAAAGGGAAGGCCATTTTGTAGCTCTTTGCGCAACAATCTTGGAACACCTTCATAATCAATGGCAATTTTCCTTGAATCTCTTGCATATGATACCAATATGAAGGTTGCAGGGAATTAGAACATAGCAAATTATTGTAAGAAACTAGGACAGAGTGATAATTGCAGGGGAATTATAACATAACAATTGAGTGAAAGAAAAGAAAACAGAGCGACGATGACTATACTGCAACATACAAAAACAAAAATTTATAAAAAGAAAATGTGAATCACTATGGGGTTCTTTGAGGTCTGCAATTTGTATTCCAATACATAAAAGAGTTGTATAAACACAAATGATTTAGAAACTTGCAATACGTGCCAAGTTAAGATGAGCAAACATAGATTTACTGCAGAGGCAATCTTCACTAGTGGTGAAGAGATGAGTTTTCGTCAAGTATATTCCAATAATTCAGTCTTTATGAGTTACCTGCTTCAATCCATTGTCATTGGCCATTTCAATAAGCTTGACATGGGAATTATAACATAACAATTGAGTGAAAGAAAAGAAAACAGAGCGACGATGACTATACTGCAACATACAAAAACAAAAATTTATAAAAAGAAAATGTGAATCACTATGGGGTTCTTTGAGGTCTGCAATTTGTATTCCAATACATAAAAGAGTTGCATAAACACATATGATTTAGAAACTTGCAATACGTGCCAAGTTAAGATGAGCAAACATAGATTTGCTGCAGAGTGAATCTTCACTAGTGGTGAAGAGATGAGTTTTCGTCAAGTATATTCCAATAATTCAGTCTTTATGAGTTACCTACTTCGATCCATTGTCATTGGCCATTTCAACAAGCTTGACATTCTTCTTTTTATGCTGCATACGACCATTAAGTCCTTACACTGACCAACATCAGATGATGCATACTAACTAAGTGCAGGGAACAAAACATTTGCTCTTGCATATTAAACAGTTCTTCTTTTGTGTAATAATTGCAAGAGTTGGTCTTCGGGCATCATCCCTTCCTTTTCAACCTCTTTGACATATTGCTTTCTCGAATTCTTATAATGTTTGTACAAATCACTATCCTATCCTAATCCTATTAGAATGTGCCCTTCTTTTACCTTTCCACATGCCATATATTGTGAATAATTAAACACAAATAAATAGCGTATGACAATGTCATTTTCATGTTCTTGGCCAACCACAGTACACTTCTTTTGAATGCTTTTCCCCTGACAAGATTTCACAAAGACCAATCATAGAGTACTCTTTCGTTACTGTCCCCAGTTTCAAAAGTAAAGACCTGGAATAGGAAATTGAGGTGCCCATTTCACAGGAGAAGTAGATGCCATTCCCATATGCATTTCCACTACTCATGTACTCTATATTGCTCAAGCATCTTAATCCATTCCTGTAATAAACAAAATCAGTCTTTAGAAAGAAGGCAAGATTTCTGTGATGACAGAGTAGAAGATGATTCAACACTCCTTGTCTTTACATACCTTATGATAGAGTACCAGTTCACCAGAGGACTTCCATGGAAGGCAAAAACAGATCCTTCAATTTTCCTTCGTTGCTTATAAGCATTCTCCTTATCAGAGTCATACAACACTGCAAACTGGTATAAATAGTTATCAACATTTAGTCTGCAACTTTTCTGGAATGGATGTAGTGAAAATCTATTTGTAAAGAGAATATATGTCAGGATCTTGTAAGGAAGCCTTAATTTTTCTCCACAGTCTTCTTCAGATGAATTAGCAAAATTGTTATTATTTCTCAGCCAGGACATTCCTAGCTTTAAAACCAACTCCATTTCATGTAAACATTGTTGCATTTCTGAAAGAGGGGGAAATGAATTTATCAACTTTCCAAGGAGCTCAATATTTTTATTGGATAGATGTTTCCGTTGTTTATAAGGACTTTCACATATCTCTGAATGTGTGCCATGCTTGTAAGTGCTAAAAAACCCAAATCGACTTCGATGTTCCTCTTGTTTTAAAAGAAACATTGGATATGGTTCAAAGACATCATGGTTGCTGCCACATTCTGTTGTAGCAAAAGCAAGTGTAAGTTCTAAATCCATTGATTCTGACTTTTGAAGTTCCTGCAGCACCGATGCTCCTAAACCCAGGTCTTCAAAACTGTACAAGCTGAAGAAAAAAGGAAAACTTGATAAGGTAACCCATGAACCCTAATTGAAAAGAAAGAAAAAGGAATTTAAAAATAGGCATACCATAGTTCTCCCTCACAATGCCCCTGACAAGAGAATGGGGGAAGCTCGCGCCCACAAATCACACAAAAGTTCTTCAGATTCTTCATCCGATTTCCCAGGGACATCAGAAGAGCAACAATAATGTTATTTGATTTTGCCACCTGTCCCTTTGAATAGAGTACTCCATCACACCCAATTTCACAACTTTCAAAATACTTCTTCACAAACTAAGGGACCAAGCAATGAGGTCCATATTGCCTGAAACTGGAACAGCTCTTGATAGCAACAACCACAAGTTTTTCATCCTGCCCATCCACCGCATTAGATATTACATCCATTATTTCCTTAGCCTTAGCCGAGTTGTGCCTCACAAAAACCTCTAGATGCCTAAAACTATCCATCGAAAAACTTTTTGCAGGCCATTGATCGCTGGTAAAATTTAAACTAATAATGAGGGGATGATCAAAGAAAAATCCTAGAGGTCTGATCAAATTGTTCAGAGGCAGAATTCCCTTAAGTTCTAACAGAAGCTCAATTTTTTTGATTTCAGGGAACAGTCGTATAGAGCACCATGGTAATATTTCTTGAAGAACGGAGGTCTCTTTAGCTCTTAACAAGGCTTTCTCACATTCCAATTTTGCATCTTCAGCTATCTGACACACAGATGGCCCTTTAATTTCATCAGCAGCTTGTTTTTTCTTTTCAGGCTTTCTGCAGTTTCTTTTCTCAAAAACTTGGAGTAAGTTGTCCAATGCTTTGTCCAGGTGATCTGGATTATTTCCGAGTCTTTCAAGCTTGTCATTGAGGAGATCAAGAGTTTTCGTGAGGATCTCATCAAAATCTGGTTCTAAAGAGAGAGCACATGCAGATAGATAGATAAAATTTTAACATCCACGAGGCTAAAAATAGCCTATGGGACAGCAAGACAACTCAAGAAGACTTAAGTAGCGCTGTTTGCCTCTTGTGTAGACTAATGATGAGCCCCACCAATTGCTTAATGTACTCTTCGTTGACCAGGTGATTCCAAGAACTATCACATATAGTATCCACAAACTTATCCCTGCTATCCTTGTAGGCCTCACATTCTATAATAAAGTGCTGTTCAGTTTCCACTTTCCCAGAATTGAAAAATCTGCAAATTCTCTCTTCCCAAGCCTCCTTTGGCCTCTTCCAATGCCCGGTCTCACAACAAAGTTGGTGAGAGTTGGTTCTCAGCTAAGCAATAAGAATTTTAGCTCTCCAAGAAATGTTGGCTCCTATGTACGCTTTTTCGAGTTGATCACAAGTGGGGTTGAACTCATTTATATAATATAGTTTCTTCCTCCCAATCTCGCTTCCCCAATTTCTCTTGTAGAATTTCTCCATAACAAAGACCTTTATTTCTTTATTATTTGTGGGGCACATATTGAAATTAATATTCCATTTACTCATCCACTTGATATTTTGTTGCATCCATGTCCTTTTTCGCTTACATAGTGTGTCCCTAAAGACAACTTTCGGCCATCTATCCTCTTCCATTTTTTCGATTCTTTTTAGATAGCTTAAAAGGTGAACCATAGCAAGTGCCTTGATAGGCGCAGCCCCCATTTCACTTAGCATGATGTCATATGGAACAGTGCTTTTAATTTTAAACTTGCTTGTAATCAGGCGCTTTTGGATTCTTTCGATTTGTTTCTATTGTGCTACAGTAGTGCTGTTGGCCCATAATTCACACTCATAAAGAACAACTGGAAACACAAGAAGACCGAACAAGGTTTGAATAGTTTTCCAATTCCACAACTCTGCTTCACGGCACCTATTTTGAAGAGCATAGAAAGCCTTCCATCCACCTAATGTCCTTTTATACCTGCAGCTAGACCAGCTTAGTTTTTTGTTGAAATCGATGCCAAGGTATTTATATTTTGCAACTTCTTTGAGAACACTTCCATTGTAATAAAATTCATGTTGATGCTATTTTTTATTATTAGAGAAAATCATAACCTTGGTTTTGCTGATATTGACCTGCATCCCCACCATTCTACAAAAGTGCTCAAGAGAAGATAGATGGTCTTGCAAACCACAAGCAGATTTGGCAATTAAAATGAGGTCGTCCGCATATAGGAGTAGCTTTATAACAAATTCCCCTAGCTGAATACCTTCACGCTTTTGTGTGTTTAACCACTCTTCCAGTTTGTCAATATATAAACCAAATAAAGTAGGGGATAAAGGGCAGCCCTGTTTGACCCTGATATCGCTCCTAAAACATTCTAAAATGCCATCTAAAGTTCTGATTTTGACTTTCACCTCTTCGTACATCCTATGAGCAGCAGCTCTAAGATGCCTAGGAATCCCCAATTCTTCCATCCTCAACCAAAGCTTGTCTCTCAGAACGGTATCAAAAGCCTTTTTGAAGTCAACAAAGCAACAAAAAACCTCTTCCTTTTTCTCCCACTCTTTTTCAATAATGTGTCTCAGAGTGACACAGTGATCCACTGTCGAGTGCTTTGGCTTAAAACCAACTTTCCCTTTAGCATGTTTATGATTTTCTTCTGCCCATTTGCTGATCCTAGTTTCTATCATACTGCCAAAAAGTTTAGCAAAGAGGGGATTGATCATTATAGTCCTGTAGTTGGAGGGATTGTTAACATCACCACTCTTAAAAAGTGGTATTGCAAGGCTAATTGTCCAATCTTTCGAAAACCCTTCCTAGCAGATTTTGTTGAAGAATTCAATGATGTGCGGTGCAAGAGTTTTCATACCCCACTTCAAATATTCAGCTTGAAGTGCAACAAGGTCTTTTGCTTTGCCTCCACCCAACTTCTTAATCCCTGTCTCTATCTCTTGCACAGTAAAAATATTTGTGGTATCATTGACCAAAGGTGGCTGTCCCACTCCACCCTCTTGTTCATAAAGTTTCTTAGCATAATCAAACCATTGGGTGGAAGTAATATTATTTTCAGTTTGCTTCCTCCTTGGTTGGAGTTCTTCCCAAAAACATTTGGGGTTATTTCTGCCCAAGAAAATTAGCTCCTCTCTCCTTGTGGACATAAAATTGATTTTTTTCTTCTTTAGGATCTGTTTGTAGGTCTTAATGTCAAGGTTAGTTTTATTTGACTCCCTTAGATTTCTCCTAGCCCTCTTGCATTCCTTATCAAACCATGCATTGGTTGGAAAACAATTAGTTTCAGATTTTCTATTTTTTGCTCTCTTGCATTTTGAAAGAGCCTCGTGAATCAGATTTGATAAATCATGACTGTTAACACCATGCTTATACATAGGGTGTCCTATACAAAGTTCCTCAAGAGTAGCCCTGAAAGTGTTACTATTTTTTCAAGTTCACAAAATTATGCCCTAAGAAGGTGGGTGTTGAAGGCCTTGGATTTTTGCCCCAATCCTCCTATCCTTTGCCCAATACAAATTTACGTACAACGGTCTATGATCTGATTTGAGATCCCAAATGTGCTCTCCAATTTCAACTTCTTTAATATTGTTATACAAATGTTGCGAACAAATTACATAATCTACCACACTTGCCCCGTTGTATGTGTTGCAAGTGAAATTGCTTGACTTAGCCCATCTAGTCAAACCATTACAGATTATTAGATCAAATGTGCCACACAAAGTGATCAATTCTTCTCCAAAATGATTGCAACCTTTAGCATCTTTGGATATTCTATCCCATTGATGATTTCTCTCTTCTATGAGCCAAATAGGGTTATCATTTACTTCGGAGCTGAAAATACTTGCTTGCCAATTTGCTGTCCTAGCATTGAAATCTCCAACAAGAAGGACATCCCCACGTTGTGAAAAAATAGCAACATCTTTTTTTAACGTAGCATAAGGGTCATTGTGATCTAAACCACACTTTTTATAAATTTTAGATACTTGTGGAGCAAAGTAACAAGCTGCAATCCTGAGAAGAGTGTTATTTTCCACGATTTTGAGCCATATAAATTGTTTATTAGAATCAATCTTTTCTAGCTGAATGACACGGCCTTCTCTTTTTTTTACTAGAACCATTATACCTCCATGACCTTTACCATTTCCCTCTGCCTCATTCCACACTTCCATCTTCCAGTAGCCTTCAAACAATGGGGTCTTACATCCCTCATGCTCATGTGTCTCTATGAGACAAATAATGTCTTTTCCTTCCGCAATAGGCCCTAACCCAGGCCCACGCCTCCATGGATAACCTCTGCAATTCCAACAAACTAAAATTAAGGATGCCTGGGTTAAGCTTGATTGCTATTTATTTTGATGTGAGAGACTCAAAGTTGAGTTATTATCGCTAGGTGTGATTATGGATCTTGTTGTATTGTTGCCTGTTAAGGTGTTTGTTGTTGCACCTTTGTTGCCTTCTTGCTGCCCTTCATTGTAGCGGTGGCAAAAATGAGCAATAACTGCTTTTCCCTTGAACATCCAAGCTCTTTTGCCTTCATTTCTAGCTGTTCTGATTTTTTCCATTTCCATCCTTCTTTCTACTTGTTGTCTCATAGTTAAATCCTCCTCTAAAATGAAGCGAGAACCCCTCAAGAGCTATTTTTTGTTAAGTAGATTTTGTTTGTCGCTAATGCTGAGCATGACTACCTTGATTGGCCTATTTCTCTCAACGTGTGGTTTGCCAACCCTCCAAGCTTGGAAGATTTTTCCTTGCCACAACAACACATCTTGTAGGAAATCCCTTGTTAGGTCAAAGGTATGTTCGCCTTCCCCATAGTCTTTTATCCCCTTAATAATTATATTGGATGCCCTAAGCTGTCTTTCCTTATCCCCTTGCATAACCATCACTGGGGATGGTGAGTTGGACAATGTACCCTCCAATGTGAACTTTGCTACATTCATTCTCATTATCAACCTCTTCAATTATCATACCAAGTCTGTTTGCACACTCTCTGCTTTCAGCCATCCAAGACTCGATATTTTTTTCCATCTTCACTTCTTATACTAAAATTTAAAATTTCTTCAAAAAGAGAAAAGCGGTCTGCCTATAATAATTTTCACTACAATGATAGAATCACTTCAAATATAACTATTTTACGAGGGCTACAGGTGAAATTGTAGCGTATATATAGTTATATATGCCAGTGAAATTTATGATGGATGCGCCATTCACGATTGACGAGGACAATAAAAGTGTAAACACTTAGTGGCCGGGCCCAGAGCCTCACTTTCCCGTTTTCATTATAGGAGTAAGAAATTTTTCATATTTGAGTTTTAAGATTTGTATTACTAGTAGTTCCATGTTTTTGTGCTTGCAACAATAAGGTGGACGACAAGGTGATAGTGCACAACAATAAAAATAGCAATTGCTTGCTTTTATAAAATAGCAATAGGTACTCGATAATAAAATAATTTTAAAAAATATAATATTATTTGAACGAATTAGACTATTAATAATTTTTAATTTAAATAACATAATATTTACTACTATCTTTTAAATAGATAAATAAATATTATTTATTTAAATTTAATTTATCAAATATGAAAAATAAATATTTTTAAAAAACTCCATCATGAAAAATTAATAAGTTTTAAAAATATGAAAAAAATGTCTCTAACAAATATTATTGATTAAATAAATTATAGAAACTAAAAAATATATTTAAAGAAAAAATTAAAATAATATAAAAATTAAAATTAAAACAATTTTAAAACTGAAACCTAAATCAATTTTAACAACATGAGTTAATGTGAAGATCACAAGTAATTATTTTTTAAATAAATAGGAAAATAAAAACAATAGTTAAAAGTGAAGATTTAAAAATATAATCAAATTTAATAAATTATATTATTAATAATTTTTAATTTAAATAACATAATATTGGGGTTTTGCTGGAGGATGTGGAGAAGCGTTGGCTGCCGGCTGGGCTAGGGTTTTTCCCCTAGCCTATTCTTGGTGTTTGATCTTTACTATTTTTCTATTTTGTTTGGATTGCTAGCTACTGGACATAATTTGCGTCGGTGTTTTTGGAGATCTTCTGCAGTCAATTTTGGATTGGGGTTTTATTGTTTGCATGGCAGGGCCTGGGATTTCTTCTTCATTGGTGAGAACAGATGGTTCTTCTCCAACTATGCATGCAATGCGATCTGAATCATTTTATTCAGGGGAGAGCTCCAAACTGAAAAAAGTTAATGGTTGTTTTTTACGTAGCCATGATCGCCTTGTTCTGGTTATTCCTCCAATGGCTGTAATGGAGGACATTGATTATTGGACCAAGCATGCTTTGATATGCAAATTTCTTGGAATCTGGATTTCCCTATCCACTCTTGAGGCATGGATCCGTTGCTCTTGGCAGGTGGAAGGCGATATGGAGATTATGTTGGCAGGGAATAGTTATTTTTTTGTTGTATTCTCTTGCATGTTTGATCGTGATCGTGTTTTTGAAGGAGGCCCTTATTTCTACAACCATGTGGGGTTATTTGTCAAACCTTGGCATTCAGGTTTTAATTTTGCTGAGGATCTCCCTTCAACAGTGCCAGTTTGGGTTCGCTTGCCTCGTCTTCCCTTGGAATTTTGGCATGAAGACATCCTTCGACAAATTGCTGCTTTGTTGGGGAAGCCAGCTGCGATCGCACATCAATCCCTCGATAAAAAGGTTATTTCTTATGCTAGAATTTGTGTTGAAATTAATTTGAATAACCCATTACCAGATTCTTTGGAAATTTGTCTGGGGGATTCTTCTTGGGTGCAGCAGTTAGATTATGAATCCCTCCCTTTCCGTTGCCAGATTTGTCATGAGTATGGTCATTTACTGCGGCAGTGCCCCCGTAACTCGAGTTTCAAAGGAGTGGATCATTCTACAGCTGGCAATGCTGGTGGTTTGGCAGATACTACAGGGAAAGGACAATCTCAAATGGTTAATACTACCAAGGGGATGAATCCACAAGATGCTACAGGTAAGGGTAAGGCTCAAATGCAGGATAAGGATGGATTTACCCCTGTTCACCCTCGAGCTAAGGGACGTGGTCAAAAGAGGCCTTTGAAAGAAAGATTATCTGATTCAGGTTTTAACCGCTTTGAGGTGCTAGATAGTATGGTTCTAAAGGAGGGTATTCCTCCTCCTATCTCTTCTAATCCAGTTTGCCCAGATGAGAGATCTGTTCCTAATGATGCTTGTGGGGCATCTCAAGTTGTAGTATATCAGAACTGTGAGGTTCCTGTAGCTCCTGTGACAGCGGCTCTAGTGACTCCTACAGTGTTGGAAGATGATGATGTTGTTTTGGCTGACTTGGTTAAGGATGTGCTACCATCAGGTAAGGGCAAGGGATCTCCTCTCCCCTTGGGGTTGCTGCCTCGACCCTTTAAGTGGGCTTATTCTACTCCCCCTCTAAGGAGTGGGTGCAAAACAGACCAAGAGAAGATTAAATTCACAGGAGATATATTGATTGAGTCTGGTTCAGTGAAACCTTTGGATTCTCATTTTCCCAATTCTACCCAATGATGATTATTCTCTCATGGAATGTAAGGGGGTTGAATAGCATCCCTAGACAAAAGGCTATTCATAACTTGGTGGTTGATCATAGTCCTAATGTTTTTTGTATCCAAGAGACTAAGCTCTCTGTGGAGTCTATGGTCCAACATGCCTCTAGTATTTGGTCTCGTGGCCAATGCCAGTGTGTTGGGGCAACAAGCAGTGCTGGTGGTTTAGCTATATTTTGGGATCCTCAAAAAATTTCTCCTCTTGGCTGGATGTCTTCTCGCCCAGCTCTCTCTACGGTAGCTTCTGCTCTAGGCTCAGGAGAGGTAATCATGGTTACTAATGTGTATGTACCTGTTGATCTTGTGGGAAAGGAGGAACTTTGGGAACATATTCAATATGTTAGAAATTGTCATCCTTATCATCCTTGGGTGTTAGCAGGGGACTTCAATTCAGTTTTAAGTCTGGAAGAGAAGCATGGTGGTTTGGCTAGATTGGGGCCTTCTTTTGCTCTTCTTCAGCAACACATATCTCTTTTGCATCTCTCTGATGTTAAGCCTTCTAATGGCCTCTATACCTGGAATAATCGCAGGACTGGTGTTGCTGCTATCTCAGAACACCTAGATAGATTTCTTATTTCTTGCTTCTGGCCTAGTGGCACCCTTACTATCTCTTCAGAAATCCTTGATTAGAGGGGTTCAAATCATTGGCCAATCAAATTTTCCACTATAGGGGCTTATGTTTCGAAGCATCCTCCTTTTAAGTTCCAGTTGATGTGGCTTCGTGACTCCTCTCTTCATGATTTTGTTTTTTTGTTGGTGGAAAGATGGTGCTCCTGCATATGGTACTGCAATGTTCTCATTTTCTAAAAGGCTTCAATATGTTAAAAGGAAGCTCAAGATATGGAATAGGGAATGCTTTGGGAATCTTCACTTTATGAAGAGGCTTGCTCAACACAATCTTGATGTCATCACAAGGGAGATTAGAGATCGAGGTTTCTCAGAGGATCTTGGCCAGGCTGAATCCCTTGCTTCTAGACCTCTAGAAGAATGGGAACTTCGAGAGGAAATTTTTTGGAAGCAAAAGGCTTGAGTTGATTGGCTCCAGGAAGGTGATCGAAACACTGCCTTTTTCCATAAAACAGTGCAATCTCGCCGAAATCAGAGCACTATCTCTTCTTTGGTTAATTCTCAAGGTATCCAACTGAATTCCTTGCCAGCTTTGTTCCAGGAGGCTATTTCGTACTTCTCTACCCTCTTCTCTAAGGACTCTCCTCTTGCTAATAATGAAGAAAATATTATTTTGTCATGTATTCCATCCCTTATCACTCAGGAAATGAATGATTATCTCATGCGTCCTATCTCTTTGGAAGAGCTGGAGGAGGTGGTCTTTGGCATGCCTAAGGGGAAGGCTCCTGTTCCTGATGGCTTTCCAGTTGAATTCTTTGAGGAATTTTGGGACATCATTAATCATGATTTGTTGGAGGTGGTTAAAGAATCCTATGTTAGCAAGCAGATGCTTCGAGCTTTGAACTCTACATTCTTGACTCTTATTCCTAAGAGAGAGGGTGCTAATCAATTGGAGTTTTTTAGACCAATTGCCTTATGTAATGTGGTTTACAAAGTTATTACTAAGCTGATTGCTGAGAGACTGAAAAGGTGGCTTCCCATTATTATCTCAGAAGAACAAGGTGGTTTTGTTGCTGGCAGACAAATTTTGGATGGGGTGGTTATTGCTACTGAGGCTATTCACTCTATGGCTACTTCAAGGGAGAGAGCCATGTTTGTTAAGCTGGATATGGCTAAGGCCTATGATAGAGTTAAATGGAGCTTCCTAAGGAGTATTCTTCTTTCTTTTGGATTTAGCTCTGACTGGGTGAGTTGGATTATGAGTTGTGTTACTTCTGCCTCTTTTTCTATTCTTATTAATGGTCAACCTTCACAACTATTTGGTGCTTCTAGAGGCCTCCACCAAGGTGACCCTCTCTCCCCATATCTATTCATCATCATGGCTGAAGGCTTGGGCAGATTCATTAAGCATCAAGTGTCCCAGAATTCTATTCAAGGCTAGCGGTGGGGTAATGGCTTACCTTCTCTTTCCCATCTTCAATTTGTTGATGATTTTGCTCTTGCCGGTCTTGCTAGGATCAAGGAAGCTGAAGCCTTTCGACATGCTTTGGATGTTTATTTGGCAGCTTCAGGCCAGAAAGTTAATGAGCACAAATCTTTCATTTACTTTTTTAACACTCCTGATTCTATTCAGCACAAGATTGTTGGTATCCTACAGTTTTAGATAGGTTCACTTCCTTTGACTTATCTTGGCATTCCTATTTCTGTTTCCAGGAAGCCACGTCTCTTCTGGCAAAATTTGATTACCAAGCTTCAGGATAAGGTAAATCATTGGACTCATAGATGGCTTTCTACTGCTGCCCGGGTTACTCTTCTTCAAGCTGTTATCCAAGCTCTTCCTACTTATAGAAGCATGGTTCATGCTGCACCTATTTACTTTCTCAAGGAGTTTGATGCTCTTTCTCAATAATTCCTTTGGAGTGGTAATTTGCATAGTAATAAATGGAGCTTGGTTAATTGGGCAACTATTTGTAGGCCTAAAAAGGAGGGTGGTCTTGGTCTTCGATCTGCTCTATTGAGTAGTCAAGCTTTGGCTACTAAACTTTATTTGCGATGGTGCTCTGGACAACATCAACTTTGGGCTTGTATTATCACTCATAAATATTTTCATGGTGCTGATCCTTGCTCTATTTCTGCACTTCCTCTTGAAGGTCGTGGCTCAATGGTTTGGCATACTTTGAAGATAGGTGCGATGTTGGTGAAGAGGGGTCTGTTTAGGATATGTAAAGGAGGTTCTCAGGCTTTGTTTTGGTCTGATGCTTGGGATGGATTCCCTTCCATTTTATCCATATACCCTCATCTTCAGCCTCTTTGTGACTCTTTTCTTGCCATTGGATGGGATAAAGTGGCTCATTACAAGACTCCTTATCAATTTGGACTTGTTGTTGGTTACAGATGGAAGCATTCCTCTGATTGGCCTCCTGGAGGTACAGACATGTATCGTCAGGAGCTTTCTCAAATTCTAGCCTCTAGAGAGTGTTTTTTTTTTCTTGGTCCAGATGTTTTGGCTTGGGGCGGTACCTTGTCTGGTAAATATCATGTCTTTGCTGGGTATCAGGAGATAACTAGACAATTATTTGGGGATGCTGAGGTCCCTTGGTGGAAGCAAGTTTGGAATAAAGTTTCTTGGTCCAAGTGCAATTTTTTCATGTGGCTAGTGGCTCACAACCGTTGTTTTACTTGGGATAATCTTTGTAAACGTGGATTTCAGGGCCCCTCTTATTGTGTTTTGTGTGGTAATGGAGAGGAGTCTGTCTCTCATCTGTTCTTCCATTGCTCCTATTCTACTCAGATATGGCACCTTTGGTGGAGCACTTGGGGTTGCTCTTGTCGGCATGCTTCCTCTTTGCCTGAGTTCTGGGCCCGCTTGGGTAGTGCTCCCTCCAAGTCTTCTTCTCTCCATGCTGCTTGGATTGCTGGCCCATCTTTCATGCTTTGGCATATCTAGTTGGAGAGGAATCGTCGCATATTCCAAGATGTTCGGCTTGGTGTTTTGCATCTTTGGTGGAAAATATCACATTCTCTTCAGGAAACTATTCTTGTGAAGTGTGAGCTTGATGGGGGTATGGATCCGGTTGATCTTGCTATCTGTAATCGCCTCAATTTTCATCTGCAGGATGGGGTTGCAGCTCATAGGTTTCCTTCTATGTCCAAGCAGCTTCACCATCAGAGGAAGGGTTGGGTTAACCGAGATGGGCACTGGACTCCTCCTCCCTGTGGAGTTTTGAAAATTAACACTGATGGTTCTTCCCGTGGGAATCCTGGTCCGGCTGGTATTGGCGGAGTGGCTCGTTGTAGTTCTGGGGATGTTAAATTTTTCTTCTCAGTTCATAAGGGTGATTATACTAACAATCTCATGGAAGCTCAGGCTATTTTATATGCTGTGGAACAGTGTTGCTTGCGGGGATGGAGTAAGATTATTTGTGAGTCTGATTCCCAGGTGTTGGTGAACATGCTTTCTTCGCAAGAGCTTGAGGATGTTAGTTGGCAGCTGGCCACTGTTGTTAAGCAGATTCTTTTCTTCTCTTCCTCTTTTCAGTTCATTAGGTTCATGTATATTCCTTGTGAATGGAATAGAACTGCTGATTGTTTAGCCAAATGGGCTTCTAGTCATGATCCGGGTTGGAATATTAGGGATAGGGGGCAACTGTCCTTTGAGATGGTGCAAGAATTTGATGATCTTGTTGCTTAGGATCGAGCTCCTTGTTGAGCTCTCCTTGTTGTATTCCTTTCTGTCTTAATAAATTTTTACCCCTCTTTTTGCTAAACATAATATTTAGTAAAATCTTTTAAATAGATTAATAAATGTTATTTATTTAAATTCAATTGATCAAATATGGAAAAAAAATTTATAAAAACATCATTAAAAAATCTAATATGAAAAAATGTCTCTAACAATTATATATTTCATCGACTAAATAAATTATAGAAATTTATAAAAAAAAAAAAAAAACTAATATAATATAATAAAAAATTAAAATAATTTAAAAACTAAAATCTAAATCAATTTTTTTTTTTAAAATTAAATAATCGAGAGAACAAAAAAGAGGTACAGTATCAAAAGAGGGGAGGAGGCAAGCCTCAACCACCCAGATCAAAGTCCAATAATCAGCTAGAAATAGCCAACTAACACATTAAGTAGCAGTTCTAGTGAGATTACAAAAAGAGGAGATAGAAAAGCTATTTCAAAACATCATCATGATCATCGAACCAAGTTGTCCATCCCAGCTCTCCTTCCATCCACACGACTTTCTTCCACTCGAGAGTGTGAGCAAAGAAGTCATGTTCATCAGTAAATCAATTTTAAAAATCAAAAGTTAAATAAATAGAGATCACAACATGAATTAATGTAGAGTAATTATATTTTTAAATAAACAAAAATGAAAAACAATACAAGTGGAGATAATAAATAATAAATATCAAAACACCAATTAAAAGTGGAGTGAGATAAAAACTAGTCGATAAATAATTAATGAGAATGATTTATAATTTTTTGGCCAATTTCAACCAACTGACAACTTTTTCGTTAAAAAATCAATTTTTGGGAACAAAGTTCTCACAAATAGCCTACTAGCAATTGCATGCTTTTGTACATGCAACGAATGCACCGATAGGAGATGAGATTTAAGAGAAAGATGTAGAATGAACATTAAATAATATAAATATAAGTTTTTTAAAAATAAAAATACAAAAATAAAAAAGTTGAAGATTAAAATATAGATATAAAATTTACAATATTTAAGAAATTTGAATATTGCTTAAGAAACGTGTTCAATAATTTGAAGATTTTACAGTTAAATTCAATTTATCATATATGAAAAAAATATATATATTTAAAAAAAATCCATCAAAAAAATTATTACAAAGAAATAAAAAATAATAATATGAAAAATAATGACATCTCTAACAAATATTCTATTGACTAAATAAATTATGGAAATTGAAAAAATAATATTTAAAGAAAAACTAAATTAATATAAAAATAATAATTTAAAGTAATTTAAAAAACTAAAATCTAAATCAATTTAACAAATCAAAAGTTTAATAAATAAAGATCACAACATAATCTGATGTGGAGATCACAAGTAACTATTTTTTAAATAAATAAGAAAAGAAAAACAATAGTTAAAAGTGGATATTTAAAATATAATCTTATGTGAACAAATTAGATTATTAATAATTTTTAATTTAAATAACATAATATTTATTAAAATCTTTTAAATAGATTAATAAATATTATTTATTTAAATTAAATTTATCAAATATCATTTTAAAAAATCATAAAAAAACTATAATGAAAAATTAATAAGAGAAATATAAAATATAATATGTCTAACAAATATTTTATTGACTAAATAAATTATAGAAACTAAAAAATAATGCTTAAATAAAAAATTTAACTAATATTTAAAAAATAAATAAATTTAAAAGCTAAAATCTAGATCAATTTTAAAAATCAAAAGTTTAATGAATAGATCACAACATGACTAATGTGGAGATCACAAATAATAAATAGAAAAAAAAAAACAATAGTTAAAAGTGGAGATAACAACTAATAAATATCAAAACAACAGTTAAAAGTGGAGGGAGATTTTTAAAAATTGCCATTAAATAATTAACGGGAAGAATTTTCAATTTTCCATTCAAACTGACAACTTCTCTTACCAACTTGCAAATTTTCTATCAAAAATTTAATTTTCGAGAACAAAGTTCCCACAAATAGCCTATCAACTAAATTAGCTAAATAAATTATTTTTTAAAATATAATTTTATTTAAAAAATTAGATTATTAATAATTTTCAATTTGAATAACATAATATTTACAAAAATATTCAAATAGAATAATAAATATTATTTATTTAAATTCAATTTATCAAATATGAAAAAAAAAATCATTTTAAAAAATCTGAAAAATTAATAAGAGATAAAAATATAAATATGAAAAAATAGCAACATATATAACAAATATTCCATTGACTAAATAAATTATAGAAACTTTAAAACAATATTAAAAGAAAAAGTAAACTAATATAATAAATAAATAAATATAGAAAATTTTCATTTTTAAGTTATGTCTTAAGATTTTTATTACTATGGTTATTGTTTTTAGGGCTATCTCTTGTTTTTGGGTTATGTACTAATATTTTTTGTGTTAATATTAATGGCAATCGTTATTATGAAAAAGTAATAATTTTTTTATTAAATTAAAAATGATTAAAAAAATTATTATTAAAAAACATTAATTAAAATCAATTTCAAGTTATAGTATGATATTTATGGTCTTTAATATATTTGAAATATCATTGTAATTGATAATTTTAATCTAATTATAAGAGTAAAAATAATAAATGATTTTTTATTTTTTACATATTTAATGTAAAAATTTGTGTTATGTGAGAATTATTTTGTTATTTAAAAAATGTTTAATGTATCATATATTTCATTTAGATTATATATATATATATATATATATATATATATATATATATATATATATATATATATATATATAAATTAAGAATTTTATATTTATTTATTTATTTATTTCAACTAGTTAATACTTACATTTGAAAACTTTTCATATTTAAATAATAATAAGGATATCAACACATGGAGTTCTAGTGTGTGCTTGAAGCTTGTGCATGCTAGGGGAAACCCTAGCTTTGTTAACCCCTTCTTCGTAGTTTATCATTGGAATTGCATGTGTGATTTTTGGTTACACATTGTGTTAGGAAAATTTGGTGCCAATGAAACCTATATTTCATTGTTATCTTTTTTATAACTCTAGAATTAGTGCACATTCTCCATTCCCCATTCTTTTTAGGTGTTAACACAGCATGTATTGCACAAGGACTCAAACTTTCTCTAAGCAAACCCTTCTCAAGCAACTCTTGTATCTGTCTATTCAATTCAGTTGCTTGGTCAGGTGCCAATCTATGTGGTTCTTTATTAGGAAAACTTGCTCCATGTATCAAATCCAACAATGACTTATGCTTATCACAGGTGGTAAACCATCAGGTACATTGTTAGAAATAGTGTCTTGAAACTTCACCAACAAAGATTCAATCTCAAGTGCATGCTCTAACTCACCTTGTTTCTCATTTTTTCTAGGAATCAAAGCAAAACAAGCATTTTGTTCCTTCATATCTCTAGCAAATTGATTACCTTCAACCAAACATACTCTGACTGTGGTACAATAATTCTCCTTAGGTTTCTCTACCGAGGGAAAAAATATGCATTTCTTTCCATCTACCCAAATAGCATACTAATTCAATCTACCCTCATGCAAATCTTGTGTATCATACTGCCAAGGTCTACCCAAAAGAATATGACAATATCACACGAAAATTCATCATGATAATTCTTGATTTTGAATTTAACAAGGCATTTCTCACTTACAAGTAATTTATGCTCCTTCTAGATCTAAGCAACATGATAAGGATTAGGATGTCTCAATTTTTGCAACTGCAATTTGTTAACCAACTCCTCAAATGCCAAATCATAAGAACTTCCACTATCAATGATTACCTTGCAGCATTTTTCATCTATCTTACATTTGGTTTTGAACTTCTTCTCAAAATAGGTTCTCCACCAATTTTCTCATTCCACAAGATCCTTTTTAACATTAAGTTCTCACCATTTTCAAGTCCATTAGGTGTTTTATCAACTCTTCACAAGCCAAAGTGTTTATGCTATTACCTCCTATCTTCTTTCCAGAGTTAGTACATTCAAAAGCTCTATGTTCTTCTTCTCCACATTTATAACAAGTACCCTTAAACCAATACATTCAAAAGCTCTATGTTCTTCTTCTCCACATTTATAACAAGTATCCTTAAACCAAGATGTTTCTTCTCTTTTCCCACCATTATTATTCCTAGTGTAACTAGTATAGCTACCTCTTCTACCAACAGGTTCTTCCTTTCATTCTAATTTTCCTTTATCTTGTATTGGGTTGTCAGATCTACTACTTTCTCCATATGTTTTGCCGCTGCTTCTCTAAAATCTACCACCTCTTCCTCTCTATCTCTGATCATGTTATCCTCTCCAATCTTTCTTCTTCCTTCAAAGCATTCTTATATGCGTCTTCTACACCACCCATCTTAACATAGCTCATCTCATCTTGAACTGATGTCCTCAAACCATTCATGTATCTAGCCACTTTCTCAAATTCATCATCCATATGTCTAGATCTAATATCTAGTCTATATGATTCCTCAACATTTTCCTTCACACTCATGTCCTTTTGCCTCAAACTTTGCATCTTCCTCAATAAATTAAATTGGTAATTAGCAGGGAGAAATGTCTTCATCTTTCCAATCATCTTTGCCCATGTCTTGATCTTCTCTTTCCCCTTTTTTATCTCTTAGTTTGCAAATGATTCCACCAAAGTGAAGCATGACCCTTCAACTTTGATACTGCTATCTTAACCTTCTTATTACCTAGAGTACCTTCATACTCAAAGTATTTATCCATCTCAACAATCCAATCTAATACAACATTAGTCTCAAGCCTTCCATCATAGAAAGTGACTTCAAAAGAAGGTCTAGCATCTTCCCTAGAAAAAGCTCTCAAAAGCCTTTCCTCATCTTGTTCAACCTAAGGTGTAGGGTTAGGATTTAATGTTGCCTCTTCATCATCACTAACATCTTCAAGATGTACACCTCTTCTTTGTGTTGTCTCCACAACTTCAAGTCTTGCTGCAATCTACCTCAACATGTCTATTATAGCATTATCAACATTTCCTCTACCACGAACCATCTTGATAATAGTTCCTACAAAATTGCAACCTTATGCAAGTTATAGGTCAGATTTCAAAATTTTCACCCTACATATGAATTCAACAAGGTTCTCCATGATCCAAGCCTCAAGAAAGCACTTTCTCTAATACCACCTAATGTAGAGAGGTACAAAAATTCAATAACAACATGTGGAATAACTCAACTTAAACCATCCAACACTCCTCACTTAGAGATGCACATGGAAGCTATACATAACTTAATGAGATCACAAAGAACACAAGGCTTGATGCAACATTTTTGTAGGTGTAATTATTTCACTTCACAAATAAAAGAAACACAATATTCTCATCTTTGAGGCCTTACAGGTTGTGGCCTTATACAAAAATAAGATTATATAATCTTAGAGCCTTAGCTTGCATCTTCTATCTTCTCTCTTCTAATCCTCTTATTCCATTCTCCTCACATTCCTTCACATCTATCCAGGTTTATTTTATAGCTAGCTAAGCCACAAGTTAGCTAGTCAAGAATTTAATTACAATATAGGTCCATACTTGGAAGAGTAAAGAAAAATCCATGCAAAGAACAAAATTATGCACACTTAAAGGTAGGTCCACAAGTGTGTTAGGATTTGGATCCTAATTGTGCAAGACACCATGTAATCAATGAAAATTGTGTCAACCATACCAACATGCTTCGTTGGATGAAAACAACAAGAAGTAGGAACTGCAAATAATGACACAAAACTTGAAGCAGATGAAACATAAGATCTCACATGCTTAAGACAAGGATCAAGAATAGGTCCATGACATGATGAAAATTGTGTACAACATGAAAAAAAATGCAGCAATGACTACATCATGAATAATAGACTAGTATAGAAAACAAGAGATATATTTGGTTGATGAAAGATTGCTCAAAGACCTAAGATACCTTGCATCAAATACCTATATAAGTATTTAGTTTATTTGGTTGGATATACATATTCAAATTGGGAAGTTGATACCAATTATAGTATTTAGCTTGGATTGGGTCTAATTATATGTAGCAGCAAAAAACATGCCACTACATCACTATTTTCATGTGAAGGAGAATATAAAGTAGAAGAAGAATGAAAGGGAGTGGTTTGAATTCAAAATGTTTTATTCCAAATTATTTTTCTATTATGTCATTACTTTGTAGTGTGATAATAAAAGAAACTCCACGTAGACAAAATTATAGATTTTCATACTAAAACAAAGCATATTGAGCTTTATGTTCACTACATTTGATATTTGGTTCAAGCAACTATTATCAATCTGTAGTTATTTCCAAGTAAAGATCAAACACATGATGTATTTATGAAGAGTGTGATTGATGCCAATTTTTTGAAATTAAGAGGAATTCTTGGTATGTTAGATGTGAACATTAAGGGGGGCTAATATTGTAATTTCCTCCTCTCCTTTTGTATCTTCCATTTACAATGTACCCCTCTCCTTTGTATCTTATTTAGAATATTCTATCCAATCATAAGGGTGGATTTTAAGGCACAATATTCTCTATAATATGTGAAATTCTCTAAAGAGATGAAATTTTCTAGAATAGAGAAAAAACTAGAAGTTATGTAGAAGTTTTTTGAGAATAAGAATGTTCTAGTTTTTGAACTCTATAGAATCCTATAAGTTTCTAAGATCATTTATAAATATGAGGTTTCTTATTGTGAGTAATAATATAATGCAAGACAATATAATACAATTTGTTTCAATGCAATGTGATGTGATTATATATTATTGGATTGGGTATAACAGATGCTAGATCTCTTCATCATTTTTTTTTATTTAGTACACTTTTTCACTTGTTCATTGTTGTTATTTCATCTTATCATTATGTTTCGGTCCTATTTAAAATACATGAACAACCTATCCATGTGAAAATTATTGTTCTCATCCTAATACATGAGCATCTTGGGTCTTTGAGCAATCTTGCATGAGCAAAAAATATTTGTTGTTTTTTTGTACTACCTTTTTGTTTATGAAGTAGTTGTTGCTGATTTGTGTCTCATGATGTGCACAATTTATATCATGTCAAGGACCTACTCTCGATCCTTTTCCTCAATGTACATAGTCTGATGTTTCATATTCTTTGAGTTATGTGTTGTTCTTTGCAATCTCTATTTCCTATAGCTTTCATCCAATGAGGCATGTTGTTATTATTGACGTAGTCTCCTATACTGATGTAGTATCTTGCATGGTTGGGAATTGACTCCAAACTTGTGTTTGGACCTATTCCTAAGTGTGCATGATCCTATGCTTTCCTTTTCTTGGGTTTTGGTTTACTCTTCCAAGATTGGATCTCTAATATAACTAAATGTATGACTAGTTTCCTTGCGGCTTAGCTAGCTATATATGAAGCTTTGTTAGATGTAGGAAATGATCATCTTATAGAGAGAATGATAGAAGATGTGCACTTGGACTCTAATTTTGTAATTTTCCTTATAAATGGATGCAACCTAGAAGGCCTCACAGTCAAGCATGTTGTTTCTCTATGGAAGTACATGTGAAGTGAACTAATTACACTATTGCTCAGTTGGATATGGATTTTATTTTCTCTGTTGATCTACTTGAGTAAAGATTTCATGTGTAATGCTGAGGAAGGGTGTTGGCAAGTATAAGTTGAGTTTGATTTCATCTTACTCCTACCTCCCCCTTATGTTAGGTGGTATCAAATAAAGGTTATTCTTCCTTGTGAGTTTGGGATCATGGAGAACCTTATTGGATTAATTGTAGGGTGGCAGATCTGGAGTCTAAACTATAACTTGTAGTTGTAGGAACTATGGTCAAGATGACTTGAGGTAGAGAAATGCAAATAATGTCATAATGGATATTTTAAGACAAATTGGAGCAAGACTTGAAGCTGTTGAGACAAACCAGAGAAGAGTGATGTAGGAGCATCTTGGGTTTTCTCGGTGGCTACTTTGGAGTTCATGGGAGGAGGCTCGATAGTTGCTTTAGGAGGTGCTTGGTCATTAAAGGAACTTGACATCCATTGGGAGCTCAGTAATGCTTGGTTTCAATGTTGATTGAGTAGCTCGGTCATTGAAGGGACTCAGTCACCAAAGGAGGAACTCGACATATATTGGGGAGCTCAACTAGTTCGGTTGTTGTGTTGATCGAGTGGCTCAGTCAATGTAGGGGCTCAGTTATGCTTGAGGATTTGTTGATGCTCGGTGGTGGTTTCTAACACTCAATCATGTCTTGGTTTTCTATGTTGTTCGAGTTATCTATGAGTTGACCTTGAGCATTTAATTTGGGTTGTAGGTATTTAATATTGTAAGGAAACTCAGGTGTGAAAATAGCTTCCTACACTAATCTCATAAGAAAAGTATGATGCAAATCCTATTAAAATCTTCTTCACTTACAGATTCAATATCATGTAAACAATAATATTGCAGCCAAACATGCAGATAGAAAATAGATAGAGAAAGGAACACATAACACAAGGATTTTCCAGTGGGGAAAAACCTTTCGGTAAAACAACCCCACCCCTTCAGAACCTGCACAATGTATTATCTTCAACACAAGGTTACAATACACTTGCAATGCAAGTTCAACATCAACAACAGGAGACTCCAGTAGCTACTCACAGTACCAAAAATACACCTTTTTCGCATCGCATCTCTTTGCAACCCTAAAAATTCTTATAACATGCGCTTCACTTTAGGGCTACTCCCAAAGGTAAACCGTATTAGGGCCACATGTCTTCACCTATCATTGAATATTCATAACATAGCTCTTATGTGTCATAGGAATCTGTCATAACTGTTTTAGTCATGATCTCCTTACACACAATTCAAGATGTCGACACATCAACATTATTTGCAAGAAATACATTTTACAAAACAAATAATAAGAATAGGAATTATACAAGGTTGAGACACCTTATTCCTAACAAATATGTGTTGCAATCGACTTGTAGCTTGCATGGGAATTTAATAGAAGGGTTTATTTTAATTTGTAATTGCTAGGCTGACTTATGGATTAGTTGGGTAGCAGTAAGGGGGTCTTGTGGAGTCTTTAGGAATTCATTCATGGAAGTGGATCTTAGATATTCATCCAGTGGAGTGAGTCATGAGGTAGAGTGGGATCTAGCATGGAAGATGGAGTAGTTGAGTGAGTGAAATTTTCTTAAGTGTGTGGAAAAAGTGTTGAATGTGAGGCAGTTTACACTGGATCTTGGTTAAAGTTTGAGGACTAGTAGTTGGGGGTTGGGAGACAAGGAGATTGCTTGGTGGGCTCACAAGCACAAGTTTAGATCTTCCTTGGAGGCTTCTATTAGAGTGTGGATTTGGAATAGTTGGTATTTGGGTTGAATCTTTAGGGATCTTGCAAAATTGTTATTGTAGTTTCTATTATATTTGGTCATTACCCAGAAGGCCTTATAGCCAAGCACATTGTATGTAAACATTTATTTTATGTATAAAGAGTTGTGAATTGGTATTAGATCATGTATCTTCTATTGTGTTTCTATTGTGTGGTTATTTTTTGGGGGCTAGGACATCTCCTTTGGGGATTCTCCTACCTTGCACTATGTCAAATTATCTCAAAACTTAGTTGTTCCTAAGTGTGTAGACCAAGCACCAAAGTTGAGGTAGTTTGCACTAGGACCTTGGGTTGGAGAAGTTTGATCTTGTGGAGAAAATTGATCTTCTGGATTTTTGGATTTATTATAGAGGGTTTGTGAAGATCTTTGAAGATGTATTTGAGAAGATTGGACCCTAGGATGATTGTGAATCTCCATGATGTGGTGGAGAAGAGGCTTTCTAAGATGTCTACTCAATTTGAAGCTACTTTGACTGATCGAGTTAAGGATGTGATAGTTGAATTTTATAGATGTATGTGGAGTTGGAGTCTACCAGTCTAGAAGAGAGTTGTATGGCCTATTAAAAGGCTTTTCCATGAGAGAAGATGGCATAACAAGGTTGCACAGGAGGTAACAAAAGTATGTGACATTGGTTTTGATTAGTTTGTGGAGTCTGATATGAAACCTATAGAGAAGTTGGTGGTTTTTGCTGAAATACTTGAGATTACAGGGAAGATTCCTAATCTTGTTGATGCTGAAGTTGAGATTGGTTTTCATGATCAGTTAGGTGTGTCTAACATAAAAATTTTAGAGCATCTTTTTGTGAGCAATGAGATTGTTGGTGTTGTGATTTTGGCATATACCAATGGATATCTACATATTGTTGTTGATGTGGAGTTTGTTCCTACTAGTGTAGATTCACTAGTTGTTGTTGTGGATGAGGATTTACTTGTGAAGTATTATGTTTAATTTTTTTTTGGTAGTGAGGATGTTGATTGGATGGTTGAGATTCTAGTGTTTGATAGATGGATATAGATGTGGATGATTTGCATGTTGATTTTCTTGTCCCTATTGGAGTGGAAGCCTTTGGTGAAGATGAAGATGGTTGTTGATGGTTTTTTTGACATCAAAGTGTGGGACACACTTTTCTATTTACTTGGAGAGTCTAATGTAGGAGCATCTCAAGTTTTCTTGGTGGCTACTTTGGAGTTCATGGAAGGAGGCTTAGTAGTTACTTTGGGAGGTTCTTGGTCATTAAAGACACTCGACATGCATAGGGAGCTCGATGATTCTTGGCTACAGTGTTGATCGAGTAGCTCATTCATTGAAGGGAATCAATCACCAAAGGAGGAACTCAACATATACTAGGGAGCTTGTTGGACTTGGGAAATTTATACTTATGAGAGTGGGGGTGAATCAAAAATACTAATCTCTAACCAAAAAAAAAACTTTTAAATTTAAAGCAATGCATGCATAAACATATTGAAATGCAATGTAAAGTAAATGCATCCACATAAAGACTTGATACTAGTTATGATTACTCAAAAACCCTCTAATGAGAAGGTAAAATTGGGGTGGGGATGACACCCACAATTCTTCACTACTGAAGCAATAAGTTCACCTGTTAAGGTTACATAGTTTGACCATTCTCATGATCTAACATGTGAAATGCCTGCCTTATTAAAGGTTTATAAAGGATTGTTAGATCCCACTCTATTAAAAGTGTGCTTACCTAAAGGACTTTAGAACACTCACTTGGAATGTCACCCTATTAAAGAGATTTCACAATGACTATTAAGTCAACCTTAATACAAAGGATTTTATCCTACTGATACAGTTGTTAGAAAGTATAGTAGAATGTTTGATCTGACTACTTACAATCTAGTATTCATGATTTTAGATCTCAATTTAGTCCATCTTGATCCTTTCAGATCTGATATGAAATTGTTGTATCCTTGATTCTCTATTCTACAAACTAATTATGCAATTATGTCCTTCTTCTAAGTCACCTTGAATGTATACTGATCAATTCACCCCTTTCACTTCCTTCAAATCTTCTCTAGCATCACCTCCTTACATACATTCACTAATGCTCTCTCTCATACTTAAATTATGGGGCTTCATCTCCCTTTAAAAGACTTTGGTGGCTTAGGGTTAGGTATGAATCTATGATTAAAATTCATTCATTTTTTCTTGCTCAATTTCTTCCATTTTTCTAACTGGTTGCATGTTGATTGCATAGGGAATCTAAATAGATTTGATCTTATCTTCAAAGATTCAAGATCTATCCATAAGTAAGCTCAAAAATGGTTTACATAGTTGTTTGTGCTATCACAAACAACTAGGTCCATTTCGTGTTACTCGACACTTGATAATACTGATGCTTGACACATACTATAATTTTGTTTGGCTTGGCACTTGAACTTGCTTGACATCTACTGTTCACTTGGCACTTGAACTGCTCAGCACTTACTATTTACTTGGCACTTGATTTACTTGGCATCTATACATATTATACTCGACATATGTGACTAACTCAACATGAACTTGGTTAAAAAAAAAAAAAACTTAAGCGTGTTGACACTTAATTGTCAAAACCAATCTGAGATCAACAATCTTCCCCTTTGACATGAGTGGCAAAAACACTTTAACTATACATGATGAATCTAATCTCCTCGAGTATAATATACATCCAGTTCAACATATATACAAAACTTCAAAATTGTTCAAAATTTTGTAATGGACTATATACCTCAAAATTTTGTGACTCCCCCTGAGTTAATGTTTCTTTTCTGTATCCAAAATCTCTCTAATTAGATTTTCCTATTGTTGATATTCTTTGTCTTCAATCATTCTGATACTCTTTATGTGATATGATTTGATATGCCCAAATTCTACTTTTTTGTTGTTTGCTCCCCCTTGCATATATCCCCCCCTTTAATATTTCTCCCCCTTTTTGACACTTATGTCAAAGGGTCTATACACTAAATGTGTATTTATCTAGAGAGTTCTTATTCACTTCCATTACAATCTTGGGAGCATCCCAGTTGTCTATCGCAACATCTAATGATTTGATTTGGATGGTTGTCTTTATTGCAAGGTGAACTAAGCCATCCAATGTTGAGAGATTAGGATCTTTCTTTAGCACTTCTTTTCTATTACCTTTCTTTTCTTTATTAGCTTCCCCTTCCTTATCATTATCCTCATCTTCTCAATTGTTCCTCCCCTCAAAGGGATCCTCTTCTCCTTCCTTGACAGTAGTCAAGCCATATATCAACTTCCACATTTGAGTGAATTTCTTTACAACATCTTCAATCTTGTTTTGAAGTATGCTAAAGGCTCTATACTTGGGTGCAAATTTGCTACCATGTTTCTTATTTGCCTTTGTTATTTTCCCTTTTGACAATTCTAGCATCACTTGTGCCAATATAGACTCTCTTATTTCCTTTTCCATATTTAGGAAATAATGCCATTTATTCTCAACAATTGAATATAAATCTTTGGACATTGTATTATCAAATTCAAGAGGGGTATTCTTGAATTTTTCCATCATGGCATACACTGATTCTTCAACCTTATTTTGATCTTCTCTACTCAATTTATTAAAATCAATATTTTTCAAACCAGTTAAGTCTACAGTATCCCTAACATTATCACAAATGTTTTCAATATCAAACTTGGGAGCATGACTTACCACTCTGAACTGGCTTGTGTCTTCTAACTCGGTCCTTTCATCATCAGACTTAGGTTGTGCAACATATTTTCTCCTTAATTTCTTATGCATAGGACCTTATTGTTCAGTAGCCTTCTTCTTTTCTTTTAATTGCTCCTTAGCCTTTTGAGTGGTGGCTCTTGTGGCTGGAGCAGTAGGCTTTGCAAAGCTTGATTGTGCAATTTTCTTTCCCTTTGGCTAAGCTAAAGGTTGTGTCTTAGCCTTTCTCTTCTTTGGTTCTTGTTTTGTCGGTGCTTCCTTGGCTTGTTCCTCCTTGGCACCTTCTTCTTCTTCATCTTCACCCATGCCTTGGGTTAGGGCAAGAGGTTCTTGGCCTTGTTCTTGTTCTTCCTCTTGTTCTTCACCATAATCATCTTCATCATTGCCTTCAACTCCTTCACCAAATTTAGCTTTCAACTTTCTCACCATTTTATCTTTCTTTTTCAGAGTTGAGGTTGTTTTCAACTCCATTTCAACATTGGATTTCACAACATCATAGTTACCAAAGATTTTTGTTGACTTGTCAACTTCCTCTACAAGTAGTGCAGTGATGTTAGTTGATGCCTCATCTATGTTGATTTCATAACCCAAAGGCCTTATCCATCTCACTCTAGGTACTATAGCCTAGATAAAGATGTAGTCAATGTCTATCAAGAAATAAATGTCATTGTAATATTTCTCTGCCAAGGAAATAGAAATTCTCAGCCTCTATTTCATTGATTGCTTGAAATCCTCAAAGTAACTAGTCATTACTGACTCAAAATTGTCTCCCATTTGTTCAATGTACTCATTTATTTGAACAACCAAAAACCTATTGCTCTTCCATCCTACTCTACCAAAAGATGGAAATTCATTTTGAACATAAAAGAATATGCATACCAAAATTGAACCAAATTTGCATTTAGCACATTTAGATTTCCTCATTGCTCCTAAGTTCTCCATTATTTGCTGCAACTATAGTTCTGTAAGATCATAAGTATGATATTTCTTCACAATTTTATATCCTACATCAACTGCTATACAAGGAACACTATTCAGTCAACTTGACTAGTAGAATTTGTGTGATATGACCCTCATTGCAAGTTCAAGAAGTAGATCCTTGATAGTATCAATTGTCATTCATCTCTTGTTCCACTTTGCCCCTATATTTCGCTCAATCAGCTCTTTAGAGTCACTCCTTAGGGTCTTAGGCCAATCTAGGGTTGGGTATCTTGTAACTCTATGTACAATCCTCTTTGACAATTTGATAGGTCCTCCTTCTAGCTGTAGGAATCCATCATGGATTCTTCTTAAGACAATTATTATCCATTCTATTTTGAAGATAGTAGGGAAATCTAGGGCATGGGTTAGTCCCTTTCTTTCTATGATTTTGAACTCTTCCTTCAACACTCCATTTTCACATAATTTATCATATGCCTAATGTATTTCCATGTCTCCAATTCCTCCAACCTTACAGTTATAACATTTTCTCACACCATGTACCATTACAACCTTGGGTGGAATAATAGATAATGCACCTACTGGATCATTTTTGTATGCAACCTCAAGAATAGCTCAAAATTTTGGTTATTTTACCTCATTATTGACCAATTGAACTTCAAATGGTTCCTTATCCTTAGAATTGTTTGAGCTAGAGGCCATTTTGCAAACTAGGGTTTCAAAAAATATAAAATTGCATAACTTGGAACATGAAGAATACCTTTAGATCAATGAAATGATACTTAATCATTGTTGGAATCTATGTAAATGGTTCAGTTTTTGTTTCATCAATCACTTCTTCATTCTTGTTCACTCTTGCTCTATATTCGTAATGAAGAAAAATGAGCAAAAATATTCCTTATACCCTTTCAAAATATAACATTTAATACATGGTGCATGTACAACTATAAATTGGCTTCTATGCAATTTTTGTTTCACTTGGCAGCTACTACTGACTTTGCTTCAACTGGTTTTGGCTAACAACTCAAAACACACTAGAATTTTACTCGACAATTGAACAAGATTTTTCACACTTGGTAGTAAGATGTAAAATTAAAGATTTGACCTTGGTTTTTCCTTATTGACTTGCATATTTATTCATGCTAATTTGTCCTTTTCAGCATTAACCTATCTTTGAACTAATGTATGATGAAGCATTTAAATATCAGTCCCACATACCTTTTTTTACTTAGTTTGTTGAGATGTGATCACTTGACCTTTCAGGTGAAGTGATCCCTTCATTTGATGTGTTGCATCCATATTTCTTCCTCCATGTTTTTTTCATCTCTCCTTTGATGTTCTCAATATCCACCTTACCTTTTCCTTTGTTGAACTCTGAGTTAGGTGCCTTTGTCCTTGTTGGGCAATGCTTGCTGATATGACTAGTCTTCAAACAAATAAAGCATGTAGTTTGACTCAACGATCTGTTGTAGCTAGCACTGAAGTGTGTTCTTATGCAATTCTCAAGGATGTATCCATACTCTTGATAATAATGACAACTATGTCTTGTATTGTAATCCCAATTATAGGAATTTTCATGGCTTCTTCCCTTGTTTGATGGCAATGTGAACTTGCATCTGCATTCAAAGGCTTTTTGTATGAAATTCTGATAGTTGTAGCAACGTCCTTCAAATTTTGGTGCATGCATGGTTCTAGTTTTGCATTCATGTGCTTGATAACCTTGTTTGTTGCACTTGTGACAATGAATCATGGTATTTGGTTTAGCATTCTGATTGGCATTCTTGCTTCTGCAAACATTAGTTGTATGCCCTTTCTTTCCACAATGATGACAAGTAGGTTTATAATTCTTACCTTTATTGTTTCTTTCCTCACCATATTTAGATGTTTCTCTTTCTTTAGTGCTTGTGTAGCCCAATCTTGATGTGTCTTTACTGGATCTAGGGGATTTCAATAGTTGATCAAAGTACTTGATGGCTTCATTTGGCTTGTTAAAACTTTTTGCAAACTCCTTTTCTCCTTTCAGGTCATTTTACAATTGCTCATTTTGTAACTTCAATGTAGTTATCTCAATTTCCTTGACATTCAACTCATGATGGGCATTCATCATTTGGCTTAGGATGTCCAATTGCATGTTTGAGATCCTAGATAGCTCTGCTGATTTTTCTTCCAATCTATTTGCCAAAATTCTTTTGTCTTCTTCAATCATGGCCTTGTCTTCTATAGCTTTTTTTTTTTGTTTAGTCACCTCGCATAACAATATAGCTTGTGATTCTTGCTCCAACTTGAGATTTCTGATCTCCTTAGCTTGTGCTCTATTCTTATCCATGAGATCTTCAATTTAAGGTTGCATAGTTTGACCATTCTCATGATCTACCTTGTGAAAGGCATGCCCTATTAAAGGCTTACAAAGGATTGTTAGATCTCGCCTTATTAAAGTAGTTTTAACACCCTATTAAAAGTGTGCTTGGCTAAACTACTTTAGAACACTCACTTGGAATGTCACCCTATTAAAGGATTTCACAATGACTGTTAGGTCAACCTTAATACAAAGGATTTCATCTTGCTAATACAATTGTTAGAAAGTATAGTAGAATGTTTGATCTGACTATTTACAATCTAGTATTGCTGATTTCATATCTCAATTCAATCCACCTTGATCTTTTTAGATATGATATGAAATTGTTGTATCCTCGATCCTCTATTCTGTAAACTAATTTTGCAATTATATCCTTCTTCTAAGTCACCTTGAATGTATATTGATCAATTCACCCCTTTCACTTCCTTCAAATCTTCTCTAGCATCACCTCCTTGCATACATTCACTAATGCTCTCTCTCATACTTGAATTATGGGGCTTTGTCTCCCTTTAAAAGACTTTGGTGGCTTAGGGTTAGGTATGAATCTATGATTGAGATTCATTCATTTTTTCCACTCAATTCCTTCTATTTTTCTAATTGGTTACATGTTGATCACATAGGGAATCCAAATAGATTTGATCTTATCTTCAAAGCTTCGAGATCTATCCATAAGTCAGCTCAAAAATGGTTTACATAGTTGTTTGTGCCATTACGAATAACTAGGTCCACTCTTTGTTACTCGAAACTTGATAATACTGATGCTTGGCACATACTATACTTCTATTTGGATCAACACTTGAACTTTCTCGACATCTACTATTCATTCGACACTTAAACTACTTGGCAATTGCTATTTACTCGGTACTTGATTTACTTAGCATCTATACATATTATAATCGGCATATGTGACTAGCTCCACATGAACTTGGTTAAAAAAAAACTTAAGTGTGTTGACACTCAATTTTCAAAACCAATCTAAGATCAATAGAGCTTGGCTGGTTCAGTGTCTATGTTGATCGATTGGCTCAGTCAAAGTAGGGGCTCAATTATGCTTGAGGATTTGCTAATGCTTGATGGTGGTTTCTGACACTTGGTCATGTCTTGGTTTTCTATGTTGCCCAAGTTGTTTGTGAGTCAACCTTGAGCATTTAATTTGGGTTTTAGGTATTTAATGTGTTGCAACTAACTTGTGGCTTGCATGGGCATTTAATGTAAGTGTTTATTTTAATTTGTAATTGCTAGGCCAACTTGGGGATTAGTTGGGTAGAAGTAAGGGGGTCTTGTGGAGTCTTTAGGCATTCATTCATGGGAGTGGATCTTAGATATTCATTCAATGGAGTGAGTCATGAGGTAGAGTGGGATCTAGCATGGAAGATGGAGTAGCAATGTGAGAAATTTTTTCCTAAGTGTATGGTTAGAGTGTCGAATGTGAGGCAATCTACACCTAGATCTTGGTTAAAGTTTGAGAAGGGCTAGTAGTTGAGGCTTTGGAAATAAGTAGATTGCTTAGTGGGCTTGTGAGAACAAATTTAGATCTTCCTTGATGGTTTCTACCAGAGTGTAGATTTGGAATAGCTAGTGTTTGGGTTGGATCTTGAGGGATCTTGCAAAATTGTTATTGTAGTTGCTATTGTATTTGATTGTAACCAAAAGGCTTTACAACTAGGCACATTGCATGTAAATAGTTGTTTTATGAATAATTAATTGTGAATTGGTATTAGATCTTGTATCTTGTAATGTGTTTTCATTATGTGGTTATTTTTTGGGGGCTAGGACATTTTCTTTAGGGATTCTCCTACCTTGCACTACATCAAAGAGGTACACATCTTAAATATTTTAGTGATGATGAAGAAGCAACATCTACTCCTTATACTAAACCTAAGGTTGAAAAAGATGAAGAAAGTATTTTGGGATTTCTATCTAGGACCAACTCTAGACCTATTGTTGAAGTTGCTTGCTATGAATGAAGACTTGAAACTAATGCACTATTGGATTGGATCTTAGAGATGGATACATACCTTGAGTATGAAAATAATCCTAATAATAAGAAGGTTAAGATAGTAGTCACTGAGTTGAAGGGCCATACTTTACTTTGGTGGGACCATTTGCAAACTGAGAGACAAAAGAGAGGAAAATAAAAGATCAAGACATGGACAATGATGATTGGAAAATTGAAGAATAAGCTCATTCCTATAGATCACCAAGTTAACCTGCTGAGAAGAATGTAGAATACCTAAATGGTTGAGGGCGTCAATTCAAGTTGAAATAAACTATGTTAAGATGGATAGTGTGGAAGAAGCATGCTTTATCAAATGATTGGCCTAAAAATTATATCTTTACACTCATGGATTGGATACCCTAGGTAGCATCTAAATACCCCACTAAATTCATGTAATTTATCAACCAAGGATGTAGACTTGAAATGGTATCTACAAAATATATGCTCTAAACCCTCCTAGTTGTCATTACTAATGTATGAAAATTAAAGTACAAGACTTAACATAAATGGAAGTATTGAGTTTAAGTGAAAAAATTAAGAAAACTAATCTAGAGTGTAGAAATTGAATTAAAAATAAGAATCTATGCTATTTTCCTTCACTATAAGATCAACCAATAGTTATGTTATCAATGGATTGCAAGAGCAATGAAGTTCTATCCATTTTAATAGGCAAAAAAAACTACTCCTACCAACTAAGTTCACTCACCAAGTGGGCCCCCCTTGGATGAGTAAATAAATATGAACTCAAGATTGTTAGAATCTGAAAAGATTGATAACCCATAAAACTAGTGCAAAGAATAAATATCTAAACTATGAATGCAAATGATACAAAATCAAAATAGCAACATAGAGTTAGTCTCCAAGAAAGTAATGCAAATTCTAGAAGCAAAATAGCATTAAGAGGATGCAAAAACAAGAGATACAAATACAAGCCAGGTAGCATGCTTATATAGGCTAGGAAGAGGGAGGAAGTGGCAACACCAACCAATGAGGAGCAACCATCTATCAGACTAAAGATAGCAAAGTATCTTCCCAAGATAGCTAATGGATGCTCACATGTAGGAAGGTGACACCTCACAACCATTCACCTAATAAGATATGCTTTATTAACCTAAGCAACATTATTAAAAGTGTAGAAAAAACCTAGCAAAATAGGAAAAATAAAAAACTACACTAACACCCCCCCATAAGCGAAGCTTAGGTGGATGTAGAAATGGGTCCTAGCAAGTCAAGCCTGATGAGGTACCCATGTACATAAGATTTCCCAAAAGAGAGAGAAAAGAGACCCTCCAAAAAAATTTAGGACTCTGAGTGAGAGGAAGAGGCCCCCCCAAAAGATGAAGCATCTCACACTCCCAGCAAAGCTCGCAAATGAAGGAACTTTCTCTCAGTGAAGGACTTGGTGAAGATATTAGCAACTTTCTCAGAAGTCAAACAATAGCAAAGGTCAATGACATGACCATGGATGAGCTCTCGGATGTAGTGCATGTGGACCTCTATGTGTTTGGTCTGCTGATGATGAACTGGATTCTATGAGATCTGAATGGCACCCTGGTTGTCACAAAATATGACTGATGGCCATCTAATTGGATACCAAACTCAGTGAGAAGATGTTGAAGCCAAATGGCCTCAGTGCCGGCATTTATAGCCCCCCAATACTCAGCCTCAATAGAAGATAGAGCAATAGCAAACTACTTTTTGCTCGACCAACAAACAGGACCTGACCCAAGTGAGAAGTTATACCCTAAAGTAGACTTGTGATCCTCAAAATTACCTGCCCAATTTGAATCTATGTAGCCCACCAAATCAAGCTCAATACCTGCTGCATAGTGAATTCCACAACTATGAGAACCCTGAATGTAGTGAAGGATCCACTTGGCTGCTTTCCAGTGCAACCCATGGGGCTCCTGCATGAATCGAGAGACCATGCCTACAACATAGGAGATGTCAGGTCTCTTATGAGTTAGATAAATGAGACTCCCAACAACTTGGCAATACAAAGTGCCATCAACAAGTGGAGAAGAACATTGAGCCTCAAGTTTGACTCCAAAAAGGAAGGGAGTTGGAGCAAGCTTACAGTCAGCCATACGAAACCTCGAGAGTAAATCTAGAGCATACTTGGATTGTGTGATGGTGATCCCAGAAGGAGATTGAAGGATCTCAATCCTAAGAAAGTAATGCAACAAGCCCAAGTCAGTCATCAAAAAACTATCCTGAAGGGCCACTTTGACAGCCTTAATGGTGGGTGAAGAACTTCCTGTGATCAAAAAGTCATCAACATACAAAACCAAAAATAGAAGTGAATCACCCTGTTGCAAAATGTAGACATTAGGATCAAAATGACACTGAGTGAACCCAACTAATAGAAGGAAGGAGTCCATCTTGGCATACTAGGGTCAAGGAGCCTGTTTGAGGCCATAGAGAGACTTCTAAAGATGGCACACAAGTGAAGAATCCTGAAGGAAGCCCTGTGGTTGCTCCATGTAGATCTCCTCATGAAGGTCACCATGAAGAAAACCACTCTTCACATCCATCTGATGTACTTCCCAATGATTAGCTGTAGCAATGCCAAGAATAATTTGAATGGAATTCATTCGGGCAACTAGTGCAAAAGTCTTAGAGTAGTCAATCCTAGCAACCTGGGAGAATCCTTTGGTGACCAAGCGAGCCTTATGTTTGTCAACTGACCCATCTGTTGCAAATTTTTTCTAATAGATCCACTTACATTGAACAAGTTTTCTTCCTTTAGGAAGAGGGACAAGATCCCAAGTGTGGTTTCTCATCAAGGAACTATACTCTTCCTACATAACTATATCCCACTTAGGAATACCAGAAGCCTCATGAAAGGACTGTGGATCTGAGGTAGTAGCAATGAAGACATGTGGAGCATCCTGGAATTGTGAACAAGTTTTCCTGGTGTCTGATGGATCCCCAACCCAATCAACTATAGATTACAAGGTCTATCTAGCCCAAAGTGGATAGGAAGATGGAGAATCTAGAGGGGAATCATTAACCTTTGAATGATGACTAGGTGAGGAAGGAGGTGAGTTCTATGAATCACTTTTTGCATTAGAAGTAGAGGTAGAAGACTGTTAAGGTGAATCTGACTCATCAGAAGATCTGTCATGTATTCCAAGTGACTCTAATGTCAAGGTAGAAGGAGTTGGAGATGTGATAGAAAGCGAGATTGAAGATCCCTCCTCAAAATAAACACTCCTCTCAATGAATAACTCATGTGTAGTAGGGTGGAGCAACTGATAACCCTTCACACCATCAGGATAACCTACAAATATGCAAGGTCTGCTTTGTGGATCCAAGGCCTTACGTTTCTTTGTAGGAATGTGGGCCCATACAGGGGAGCCAAAAACTCAAAAGTGCTTAACTGATGGTTTTCAATCACTCCAAGCTTCAAAAGGAGTAACTCCCTTCAAGGCTCAATGAGGAACACGGTTCTGGATATAATAAGCACAGTTAATGGCTTCTGCCCAATACTGTGGTGCAAGAGATCTAGAGTGAATCATACAGTTTGCCATTTCCTTCAAGGATCTATTCTTCTGTTCTGCAAAACCATTTTGTTGAGGATTGTATGGAATTGAATGATGTGAATCAATCCCCTCTGAAGTGAAAAATCTTTCAAACTGATGGTTGACATACTCACCACCATTTTCTATGCACAAAACCTTGATGGATTTTCCAGATTGCTTTTCTACAAAAAATTTGAAGTCTTGAAAATGATCAAATACCTCTGACTTCTGTTTGAGAAAGTACACCCATGTATATCGAGAAAGGTCATCAATGAATGTGAGGACATATCGAGCCCTGCTAAAAGAAGGATGTTGAAATGGACCAGCAAAATTACTGTGAACTGACTCTAGTATCTGTGAAGCTCTCCATGCCTTACTTTTGTCAAACTTTTCCTTAGGATGCTTACCAAGAATGCAACCTTGGCAAACACCTCCTGAGAATTGAACCAAAGGAAACCCTGTGACCATGCTCTATTGGTTGAGCTGATACAAATAGTGAAAGTTAAGATGGCCAAACCGCTCATGCCATAATTTACTCACATCATTAGAGTCAAGGAGCAAAACAGATGAAGGAGGATCAGGAACAAAGTGAAAAAATAGATAGACTCATGATTGATGATCTGCTCTCCCAATTGCAACTACAGAATCACTATGCAACTCACATATCTCCACTGAATCAAGAGTGAACTCAACCCGCTTGCCTAAACCTATGTGAGTGATCCAGTATATTGATAGGAGATTAGTTGATAATGAGGGTACACAAAGAACATCACGGAATGTGCCATCCCCCACATCAATAGACCCTCTCCCACACACCTCAATAGGAGTGTCATCACCCATCAAAATAGAAGGCATAGTACATGGCTCCATGGATGCAAGTTCTTCCTTAGATGAAGCCATGTGGTGTGAAGCACTCGAATCAAGAACCTAAGTGGATGGTGAGGAAACAACTACAACAAGAGCCTTGCCCTTTCCTTTCCCCTTGTTGTTTTCTTTTTCCTTGTTAGTCTCTTCATTAGAACTTTGTTTGATAGACTCAGGAACACTAATATTCTTCTTCTCAAGAATGTATGTCAAGTGATCAATTTGTTTCTTCAAACATTTATGTTCATCATGATCGGGTCTTTTACAATAGCCATATTTAACCTTTCCTTTCTTAGGCTTATCGCCCTTAGAGGATGAGGTATCAATAGTTGCTTTTGAAGCAATTGGTATCTGATCCTTCTTTTCCTCATTATTATTTTGTTTCTCATCCTTACTATTGTTGTTACTACTTTTTCCTTTTTTTTCTTTTGTGCCTTGGTTGGTTGCTAAGGCATGTGACTTAGAGGACTTAAGAGTGCCCATCTAGATTAGCTTGTCTTGTTCTTGAGTGAGATTGACAAAAAAATCATCTAGAGATGGCATGGTGAATTGAGTACCAAGTGCACCCTTAGTAGCATAGAAGGTAGAGACAAACATAGAATATTATGAACTTAGCTTAGAGAGAATACTAAAAATTAGTTGTTCATCTTTCTTTTCAATTCCACATTGTTTTAATTGCAGCCTTAGTGATTTCAATTTGGTGAAAAAATCTTGAATTGTGTTGAAATTGCCTGGACTTAAACTAATTAATTCATTTTTCAACATATCACCCCTCATTGAATCTTGCGTGCCAAATAGTGTTTCTAGCTTTGTCCATACTTCAATTGGTGTATCCAAAGACTCAATGTGAAATAGCAAGTCAAGAGAAACAAACAAACACAATGTTCCATATGTCTCATCACATTTGTTAAACCACTTAGGCTTATCTTCATCTTTATCAGGTTCAGTTTCAAGTCCCATAATTATCCTATTTAATCCCACTTTCCTTAAGTGAATTATCATGCGTGATTTCCACTCAAAGTAATTGTATGGATTTAGGACAGAAATATTTGTTTGATCCATGATGAAGAAATGCAGAGAAGAAATGCTAAAAAGAAAAAAACTCACCCACGACAATGGCCCCCCTTTTTACTGAATCAAAGAACCCCCCCAAAAGAAATATGATTTGGCATTTTATTTTAGTGAGTTTACAACTATCACTAGAAAGAAATACTTAGTGGTCTTGATTTCAATGCATTACAAACCCTCATGAAGAGCATATGCTGAAAGTGAAACTTAGGCACAATAATCAAGGAAACAAATAGAACCACTATGATCTACTCAAAAAATTATGCACTTTCAAAAAAAGAATCACCTCAATACGAGGTCGTATGAGAAAGTTATGATCCTCCGAAGTTTCCAAAACGAGAACTTTGCACAGTTATGGCCAAGAATCTGCAATTTTTGAAAAATTTATGCATGAAAATTAAATAACAACTCCACTAGTGGATAGAGCACAAAAAAATAGCCAAGTTCATAACAAGAATCATCAAAATTAGAGTCTATATGAGCAAGAACGAGACTTTTGAAAATTGCGTTCAAATTTATGACTACCAACGGAGAGGGGTACGACTATAGCTTTCCACGCTCAATCCTAAAAAATATATAGATTGCATGCAAAATATAATAGATACCTAGATGGTTTTTTGAGGCTGCTAACAAAACCTAGAAAGCATTTTTCTTGTTGATGTACAGAAGATGTTGCTATAGTGTAAATCAGACACCTTTAACAGTAAAAAAATGGCTCCAAAAATTAAGAAACAACCCCAGCAACCAAAATATGACATGCAAATTTTGAATCAGCTTCCTAAGTCCATCAATGGCATGCTGGAACCTGCAATACTGATTGAAAACTCCAAATATGCAAGTTGGTTGTCAGATTTGAGATTGAAACTCCAGAGAAAAATTGCTTTTGTCAAAACTTTTTTGATTCTCAAAATCATCCAAAGATGCAGGAGAAGAGCATACTTCATTTTTCAAAAAACTACAATAAAATTTATTAGCGCCCCCCCCCCCCCCGAATTTCTCAAATAAGGAAACTAAAATCTACTCTTGCACATAGAAAAGCTCTAATACCATGTTAGAATTTGAAAAGATTGATAACCCATAAAACTAGTGCAAAGAATAAATATCTAAACTATGAATGCAAATGATATAAAATCAAAATAGCAACACAGAGTTAGTCTCCAAGAGAGTAATGCAAATGCTAGAAGCAAAATAGCATTAAGAGGATGCAAAAACAAGAGATACAAATATAAGCCAGGTAGCATGCTTATATAGGCTAGGAAAAGGGAGGAGGTGGCAACACCAACCAATGAGGAGCAACCATCTATCGAACTAAAGATAGCAAAGTATCTTCCCAAGATAGCTAATGGATGCTCACATGTAGGAAGGTGACACCTCATAACCATTCACCTAATAAGACATGCTTTATTAACCTAAGCGAGATTATTAAAGTGTAGGAAAAACCTAGCAAAATAGGAAAAATTAAAAACTACAGTAACAAAGATAAAGTACTGAGAAACAAAAATGCCATTTTTGTTGATATAAAATCATTAATAGTATAACTAAAAATAACTGACTATTTTTTGAATGATGTTCTGAATTAGAATCACTCTTTAACCAACTTCAAAGGCTCAAACCAACAACTTATTTATAACATCTAAGGAAAACCAACTTTCCTAAATCTAGGGTCCTTCAACAAATGAGGATTCAAAAACATCATTAATGAAATTCATCAATGTAGAACACATTCTTCTTAATTAAACAAGTCTTCATCAAATGTAGCATGCTATAAGTTCTAAATTTGCACACAAGTAGTTGATAGTATTATTGACCCAATCCCCAGCTAAACCATTGGTATTAGTTGCATGAATTTGTCATTATTCCCCTTGATGATGCTCCTAATCCTCTTTGACTTATTCAAATGCAAGCTATTAGTTCATGTGCCAGGTATCAAAATATATATCCATCTCAATAACTCATAGAAAGCATTAAATACATAGATAAACTAATCCTTTCTCATGGTATATGGCTACAGGAACCTACCTTATAAAAACTATAAAGGAAGAAAGTATTTTATCCACAAATATATAAACACATGATCCTATTTATCACATATAAGTTCTATCTTTAGCATTATTTTTATGAAACCATATGATGTCTTCACTAGCATAACAAAGCATATTAATTATATGTTTACATAGAGCATATAATAAAACGTCTTTGAAATTAAAAAGGAAAAGAAACTTCAGACAACCATAAACCCCATAAAACTATACTATTTCATGGCCCCATCATTCCTCCAAACTTAAGGTCTTGTTTGTCCTCCAACAAGAATGTGGTTTTTTGACCCAAGATTTCATTCTAAAATATGATACAATGCATTCCCCTATTCCGTCTTCCTATTCCTAAACCTCTAGGTCCTCTAATGTTAGGGAAATATTCATCCATTAATAAGAAATCCTCCCATGAGACATTAGAATTTTGACTTAAGACCTTTCAACTAATATAGTTTAATCAAATAGTGATTAGATATAGAGTTGGTCTTACCTTTTTGAACATAAGTGTCTCTCTTCTTTAATAAACTAAATAGAAAATGTGGAAGATTCACTAGTTTGTTCTCATGTTGAAGGCAACTAAGAAGCTTAGAATGAATTCCATGCAACCATTTATGTCTACCTTTACAAGTGATTTATTTCATGATGTAGAGAACAAATATTGTAGGGTTCTTGCATAGATATCATTCTCATGCCTCATTTCCTATCAATTTCCAGTTTCCTATCTATATGCATGATGAATTGGGCCCTAGCCAATCTTGGGTCCAAATCTTCTTCAAAAATCTGCCCTTCTTGGGACATACTAGAGACTTCAATAATTATGTCTTCATTAAATTCAACTTTGAGCCATTTCACTATGGTGATACCATTGTGCAGAGAGTTCATAAATTGGAGTTTCACTTCATCATTCCATATTGCGAGCTTTAGAAAATACTGCATCCACCCTCGATTCTCAAACAATAGACAAAAAATGTTACCTTGTAGTATAATACCATGAATTGTTTGTTCATGATGTTTCAAGTCCCCTCCCATGACTATATCCTTTAATTGTCACCATCTTGAGCTAATGCCCACAACAAGAAATAACACAATCTTATCAAAGAAACTGGCTTAATAAATTTGCAGAGCAATTTTTTTTGAAATTTTTCTTGAAAGCAATGGAAAAACAAAGAAAGTTCTAAAATGGTATATTCAAGTTCAACCATATTTGATCATGTCATATCATCATTAACTCACTCATGTCCTTATTACTCCACAAATGCATTCCTTTGTACCTCTTACTCATATGAGTAAGGATCACATCAAAAAGTTCTGCTTTTATTTTTTGAAATTATGACATATCATGGTTTTAAATTATAATGTTAATATCAACTTAACATGTTAAATCAAAATTATATGTGCAAAATTGTATAGACTTAATAATACAATTTCCACCCCTCCCCAACTTTAAGTAGAGCATGGGTCCCACCATGCATGTGTGAGTAAAGATTTCTATATATACTATAATAGTAGACTATGAAATTAAAGAAAATAATTATATGTATGAATGCATGATTCTGACCTAGCAATAGAGTTGATATAAAAGTTGTCATTGCATACTGTAATGTGGAAGTGAGGATGAGGTGAAAATTTGGAAAAGAGAGAAGGTGAGATGAATTTATTATGGAGAAGGTGAGGTGATCTATTACGTGTCTTTGAACATAATCAAAGAGATGAGGCAGACTAGGTAGAAATCCCAACTATTGGGGCTGTAGGAGGTGCTTCAAATCCAAAATACTATAGAAAATCCTCATTACTTTATGGCTTATGATAGAGCTTAAGCCTATGACCACTGACCAATAGTTTTAAGTAGATAGGATCAACTATAAAAAGTTGTATTGCACCATTGCCAAAAACTGATATTATTTCATATGGTTCCAACCACCTTGTTTAAAATTTTCTTAGAGTGTGTTGATAGTGTGAATCATATAGTAGTACCTAATTACCAATTTCAAATTTTTTATCTTTAACAAATTTTTCATGCATCTCTTCCTTTGCTGCTGGATAACTTTAGTGTTATGTAGGGCATATTTCCTATATTCATCTAGGCCATTTAGTTGCATGATTCTCTCTTGTTGTGCCTTAGAGAGATCAATATTGAGTTCCAATATTGTCCTTAGAGTCTTATGCTCAAATTCAATAGGCATGAAAAATTTCTTACCATAGACCAGCTCAAAGGGACTGAAACCGGTTGTAGTCTTCAATGTTGTCCTATAAGCCCAAATTACTTTAGGTAGATGGAATGCCCAATCTTTCTTATGGATAGCTACTATTTTGGTAAGAATGACTTCAATTTTTCTATTTGTAATCTCTGCTTGACCATTCTCTTGAGGATGATAAGGTGAATATGTGTCATGTGTAATGGTATTTTCATTCATGAGGGTTGTTATCAATTTGGAAGTAAACTAGGTACCCTAGTCAATTACTATCTCCCTAGGGACAACAAACCTAGTGAATATTGCTTCATACAAAATTTTTGTCACGTCCCCCAATTATGACAATATAGATAAAAAATAAATGAAAAAAAATACTTATAATAATTATTTTAATGAATATATAGATTATATAAATAATAATAATTATTGCATACTAAATATTGAAGTAAATAAGTCATTTATAAATTATATGGGTTCAGCATGAATAAATACGATTTAATAAACATTAAAGAATAAATAATAATATATTAATGTGATAATAAATAATAATAAATCTAATAAGGTCAAAATATATCATCTAATAATAATATACTATAATACTAATGTATAAATAATAAGTAATAATAATATATCCATACATAAAATAGAATATTAAATTAATAAGATATGTTCTACTTACAACATAATAATTAAAATAATTCCTAAGGGACATGACCATTGAAAATATTAAATATTTAATATGAGGGAGAAATAACGAGAGGGGACAATCAATATTTTTTTCAATTCTTATGAAAAAATGTCAATGGCCAGATTTGGGATCATCACAAATTCTACAACATTGTTATCCCTGGCATGTTTCATAGGCTTATCTTCCACCCATTTAGTAAAATAATCAGTTTAAACTAAAATGTATGATTTCCCATTTGATGAAGATTTTATAGGTCCAACAAAATCTATTTCCCATTTATGAAAAGGTGCAACAATTACTTGTAGCCACAGGGGCATTTCATCAAACTTAGTAGGCCTTCCTATTCTTTGGCATGTGTCACACTTTTTAGTATACCTTACCACATCCTTGTGTAGAATGGGCTAGTAATAACCCGTTGTCAGGATTTTTAATGTTGTTCTCTTGGTAGTTAGTGTCCTCTACATGGCTCATCACAACAAGCTCTTAAGATGTCATATTTCTCATCTTCCTTAACACATCTACGCATCACTTGATCAGGTCTAGTATCAACCTAGTAATCCAAGAAAAGTTAAAACTTTTCTATGATAGTAATCTATGCTCCCTAAGAGAGAAATGAGTAGATGTCCTTCCTGTAGTAAGGTAGTTTGTAATATTAGCATACCATGGGTTTTGTGTTGATATATAAAACAAATTTTCATCTAGGAAGCCATCATCAATTGATGTAGGATCTTCTAGAACATGTAGATAGGAGAGAAAGTCAGCAATCACATTGGCTTTCCCTAGCTTTTCTACTATAGTTAAATCAAATTCTCATATGAGCAACAACCAACAAGTTAGTCTTTCAAAAATAACAGGTTTATTCATTAGATACTTGATAGCAAAGTGATATGTATGCACAAATATCTTACAATCAGTTATGTAGTATCTAAATTTGTTAAGTGCATAGATTACTGTAGGTAGCTCCTTTCAGTGATAGTATAATTGAATTTTGCCCCTTGCAAATTCTTACTAATATAGTAGATTGCATGTTCAACATATCCTTCTTTTTGTCCCAAGATGGCTCATATAGCATAATCAGAAGCATATATGTGTATGTGGAATGGAAGACTCCAATTAGGACCCCATAGAATAGGTGTTGTCATCAACACTTCCTGTAACTACTGGAAGGACTTGTCACATTCTAGATTACATGAACAATCACATTTTTTTTAGGATATTGTATAATGAAGTTACAAGTTGACTAAAGTCTTTGATGAATCTCCTATAGAAATCAACATGTCCAAGAAGCTTCTAACATCTTTCTACTTTTTAGGATTTGGCATGGTGCTGATTACTTCAATCTAAGTCAGGTCATCTTGAATTCCCTTTGAGGAAATATAATACTTGAAAAAAACTCCTTCCATAATCATGTAACACTTTTCACTATTCAAAAAGAGATTATAATCTTTGTATATTTTGAGAACCACCTCCAAGTTAGCATGTGCCTCCTCAAAAGAGGAACCATACACAGTAAAGTCATCCATATAGATTTCCATGCAATCAACAAATTTATCAAAAAATATGGTAATCATAGCTCTTTGAAAAGTGACAGGTACATTACATAGATGAAAAGGTAGAATTGAATAAGAAAAGGTTCCCCAAGGACATGTGAAGGTAGTCTTACCTTGATCCTCAGGTGCTATTTTTATCTAGTTATAACCACTGAAACCATCTAAGAAGGAAAATTATTTCCTACTAGCCATGGTATCAAGACATTGATCAATTAAAGGTAAGGGAAAGTGGTCCTTCTTAGTTGCCAAGTTTAGCTCCTTTTAGTCCATACAAACCCTCCATTTACCTCCTTTATTAGGCACTATGACTAAAGGAGAAACCTATTGAATATTTGAAATTTGATAAATGAACCCTGCATTTAACAATTTTTGTAGTTATGTTTTTCACTATATCTCTTAAGATTGGGTTAGTCCTTCTGTGGGATTGTCTAATTGGTTTGTACTCAAGATCGATATAAATCCAATGAGTAAAAATATTTGGATCAAGCTCTTTCATGTCAATATAGTCCTATGCAAATGCTTTCTAGTTTTCCTATAGCAAATCAAGAAGACTTTTTTGCTGGTTTGGAGAGAGGCTTTTACTAATATTCAATTCTTTCCTTGAGTTGACTTCAATTTTTGATATCTTGTTTAACATGGCTATCTTAGAAAAGTAGGTGAGTGAATCTCATGAGGTGGCAATATATGAAGGCACTAAGATGTATCAAAATAGTGAGGCACATTTGGAGGTGGAAGGGTTTGAAAGGATGAGAAAAGAGGTAGCTAAAAAACCCATCTTAGTCTTGCCTAGTTTTGAGAAACTATTAATTGTTGAGTGTGATGCAAGCAATATTGCTGTTGGGGTAGTTTTGAGTCAAGAGGGAAGACCAATTTCCTATTTTAGTGACAAATTAAATGAAGCTAAGTCAAGGTATTCTTCATATGATTTGGAATTGTATGAAATTGTCCAAGAACTTAGGAAATGGAGGCATTACCTTTTGCCAAAGGAATTTGTAGTCTATATAGATAATGAAGCATTGAGCTATATTAACTCACAAGAGAAGTTGAGTTTAAGGAACATCAAATGGGTGGAGTTTTTGCAATCTTAGACCTTCACCATCAAGCACAAAAAGGGTCAAGTCAAAAAATTTGTTGATGCCTTAAGAAATATATTGCTAACCATTCAAGAGATACAACTTGAAAGCATAAGATTTGATAGTTTTAAGGACTTATATGCTAGAGAGGAAGATTTTTCAAAGATTTATAAGGTATGTTTAGAATTTAATAATCACTTCCATAGAAAATATTATGATTTTACTTTGCAAAATGGCTTGTTATTCAAAGGGAATCAATTATGTGTTCTTAGAGGGTCTATGAGGGAGAATTTGAATCAAGAGAAGCATAATGATAGTCTTAGTGGATATTTTGGTGTGAATAAGACACTAGAGTTAGTAGAAAGATTCTATTTTGGTCAAGAATGAAAAAAAGATGTGAAAAGGTATGTGGAAAAATTTGTAGTGTGTCAAAAAGACAAAGAGACATCTACAAATGTAGGTTTATATGAGCCTTTTCCCATATCTAATAGACCTTGGGAATGCATCAACATGGACTTCATTGTTGGTTTGCCAAGAACAAAATCAAGTTTGGATAACATATTTGTTGTTGTTGAAAATTTATCAAGATGAGCCATTTCATTCCTTCTATGACCACACATGATGCAAGTCACATAGCTTATCTTTTCTTCAAGGAATTTGTAAGGATACATGGGTTACCTATCAAAATTATCTTAGATAGGGATGTCAAGTTCATGGTAGGTTGGGTACTAATAAATCTCATAGTTCAACTTACTATCCACAAATAGATTGTCAAACTGAAGTGATTAATAGGGTCCTTGGAAATCTATTAAAATGCCTAACTAAGGAATATGGTCAGACTTGGGACCAAGTTCTTTCACAAGAAGAGTTTTCTTACAATGATAGCATGAACATGACTATAAGGAAGAGCCCATTCTAAATAGTGTATGGATACCATCCAAGGGGAATTTGTGAACTAAGATATTTGAAGTAGCATGAAGAGGTGAGTGGACATGTAGATGATTTTGCACAATCCATGTGGGAAGTGCATGAGAAGGTCAAGAAGACATTAAGTGAAGCTACCCAAAAGTTGAAGGTAAAATTGGATGAAAGAAGGAGAAATGTGCAATTTGAAGTTTGGGATTGGATGCTAGTACATTTGAACAAGGTTAGACTCCCCAAAAATGTACCAACCAAGCTAAAAATACATAGGATACGATCTTGTAAGATTCTTGAAAAATATGACTCTAATGCCCACAAAATAGAACTCCCACAAGACTTGGCAATTTATCCTATTTTCAATGTGAAGGACTTAGTATAAAGGACCTATAATCAGAGAAGGAAAAACATCATAAGAAGTTAATGAGATCAACATTCCATTGCAATCTAAGCCACAAGTTGAAAAGGCTTTGGATTCAAGAATCAATTAGAAAACTGGGCATGGCACCTATAGGGAGCATCTCATTAAATGGAAGGAAAAAAAAGAATATGAGGCCACATGGATAGGTGAGAGTTATTTTAAGAAGAATGGTATACTTTTTGATTTGATTCTATTAGAAATACATAATATTGAGAGGGGGAGGGGGTGAATCAGTATTCTACAAACTTTTTCCCACAACTGGATATTGCTAATTACTTTATAACTTGCATAAGAAAGTAAACCAACAATGTTGAATAGTAAATAAAACCATACACATAGAGAACTCATAACACCATTATTTGTTAACTAGGGAAACCCTGGCCAAGGGAAAACCCTATTGGGGATGATACCCACAAGATGATCCACTAAACAAAATAATCATATTAAGGATATTGACCCTATTAGGACTTTATCAAATACATATAGTGTCTTGAGTCCTTCTTAGAGGACTAGGCTCTATTAGAAGCCTCAACCCTATTAGGAGTTGGTGGAACAAATACAATGTATGCAAGAAGAGGCCACTTCCCTAACATGCAATATACAGATACATTTCTTCACAAGAATAAATATACATACAATACTTTTTGACTACTGTACTTTGTGAATCCTCTGATCATACACTAGATCTTTCATCATGCAAAGCTCACATATCATATAAAACTTCCTTCACAATAATTCACATCGCTTGTACACTTCACATTAGCTACGCAAGATAAGATCTTTACTTATAAATTGTAATATAACAAAACTCTTGATCATTCAACCTTATAGCTTTCATACACTTGGCTAATTATAAAATGACTTGGAGTTAACATCTATGATGTCATCCCACAATGATTATGTAATTATTTTGTTACCAAGATATTTCCTTAAGTTGTACAATTCAATTTACTAATGTACACTACTCAGCTCTATTAATTACTTGTACTGGTGATTCCTCTATAACTAATGTTGCATTATTCATACAGACCTGCACACTAATATATGTCATCATGATAATGTCATAGATCATTCCTCAACTGCACATTTCCTATCTTGCACTCTGTCATCTGTACACACACAAATCATCTTTGTGCTGCTGCAAACTATCAATACTTAGACAATTTTCTATCACTGATTCCATAATGAAATACCAAAATATGCATGTTTCCATAAATGACAACACTATCCATATTTATCTAGCCATAATTCAAACAATCTCCCCCTTTGGAATTTATGGAAACATTTGGGAAAATTGGCTAAGCCCCAAAATGATGTCATACAAAACAATAATACAAAATTTGGCCTTCAAATCTTCAAAATTGTATTCATGGTTTGATGGATCATGATATTTATTATCACTCCTTTATAATGATTTCCTACATACATAGCTAAGCTCCCCCTTACATGTATGCGTATCTTCTATACAATTTTCCTTTACAATCTTCTCCCCCTTTGACATAAATGACAAAAGGTGACAAAATAATAAGACAAAACTATGTTACCTTCCACTGTTCAACTTGAAATTATGGATATACAATCTGCCAAACCAAGTTTTAGCCTTTCAAGCTCCTTCTTCTAGTTCTCTCTAATAGTATCTAAAATTTTTGAGTGTGAAAAGTGCATAAGATGCCACTTCAACTATGCTTAAGTCAGTATAGTAAAAATTGGCATAGGATGCCTTAGTTGCAAGACACTCCTCCAATTGCTTCTACAAAATGCTAACTTTTTGTGACAAGTTTTCTCTAAGGATAGAGAATATCCTAATTACCTTCTCCTTATTAGATTCAACACCTCTGATATCATTATGAATTTTCTCCATCTCTTCTCCAATATCTTCAATACTTGCTTCTAGTTGTTGTAATTTGATAGTGAGTGTTTAAAGCTCACTCGTTTGGCCTTTGATCTATACACCAAATCTTGACAAGTAATTATATGACAATGCACATTGTCCATAAAATTTCTTCTCTTCATCTAATCTCTTCCTTGGCTCTTTTTATGCAAACATTTAGAGTCTGCAAATCATTCTTGATATTAGTGCATACTGTGTCAAACAGTGATGCATCGTGTTTGGTCTATGCTTGTACTAAAGCAATATCAGACAAGGTGGTGAACTCTACATCAAATGATCTTATTATTTATTTTTCCTTCTTCTATATATTAGGTTTTGTAACAGTGGTTTTCACTATGTTCTATTGATCTCAGATTGGTTTTGACAAGTGAGTGTCAACACACTTAAGATATTTACTTAGTTCATGCCAAACTAGTAGTAAATGTTGAGCACAAAATGTAAATATAAGACCATGTTGAGTCATAGTGAGTGCCAAGCCACTCATGTGCTAAGTCACTCAAGTGCCAAGTAGATAGACCATGCCAAGTGATTCAAGAGCTGAGTAAATAGTGGATGCCAAGCAATGTAGGTGTCGAGTCATAGTATAAAGATCAATGCATGCTGAGTATTAGAGACTTTAGATGTTGAGTGATACAATTTTGACATCTTTTGTAATGGTACAAACAACTATGTAAACTATTTTTGAGCCAACTTAAGATTATATTTTGATATTTTGGAGATAAGGATGAATCTCAAATTGGATTCCCTATGCAATTACATGTAACCAATCAGAAAATGGGAAGAATTAAGTGGAAAAATGGATGAATCTCAGCCATAGATTCATACCTAACCCTAAGCCACCAAAGTCTTCTTAAGGAGGAAAAAATCCTAAACTCTTAATGATGATGATCGAGTGAGTAAGGAATTGAAGGAGTGAAGATGATAGTTTAAGAACAAAGCATTCATGGTGGCTTAGAAGTTATGAAGATAGAGTGAATTGTAGAATTAGTTAGAGTAGAACAACAGATAGAGAAAAGGATACAACATTGAGACATCTGATTAAGAAGGATCAAGAAGACATTGTTTAGAGGTGATCTATTATTAGGCAAGCAAGTGCCAACCACATGATCTATGCTAAGACATTTTAATGGATGATTTGAGTCAAATCATTTAACAAAGTAGTCCTAATAGACTGTATGAAATCCTTTAATAGGGTGCTTACTTAGTTGTAAGTTGAAGTCCTCTAACAAGGCACACTTCTAATAGGGTGATGAAATCCTCTAAGAAGGTGAGACCTAATAGTCTTTGTAAGCCTTTAACAAGGCAGACCTTTCACAGGGTAGATCATGTTACATGACCAAAACATTGTAACCATCATTGGATACACTTTATTATTGCAATAGTGAATATTTGTGGGTGTCATCCCCACCTAGTTTTATCTTATCACTTGGAGGGTTTTTGGGTAATCATATTTGGTGTTATGTGTGTGAATGCTTACATGTTTTCATGATTTAGATGTATATGCTTTACATGTTATTTTAGTTTACTCATTGAATGCATGAGATAGATATGTGGTGAAAGTTTTATGCGTCCAAGTTTAAACTACTAATTCACCACCCAACCCCCCCCCCCCCCCCCCCCCCCCCCCCCCCACGCCCCTGCCCCCCTTAGAAGTTTACCTTTCCTATTGTAATTCCAAGATCTTCTACATTCTTTCCAAAACTTCTGCCAATGTTCTCTCTAATAATTTTCTCAAAGAACTCATTAGACCCTTTTGATTGCCATCATCATTAGATGTTGCCAGTTTTGGGGTAGTTGCTACAATAGGTGAGATTGCCTTTAATTTAATACTTTTCTTTTCTTCCTCTTGCCTCTTCACCTCCTTTTCTTCTTCTCTCAATCTATCTTCCTCATCTTTCTATCTCTCTTCTTCTATTCTTTTCTCTTCCTCTTTTCTTTTCTCATTTTCAATTTTCTTCATTTCTTGCTCTTTCCTTCTCAAAACCTACTTTTTCTCTTATTCTTCCTTTCTTTTCTCTTCTTTTCTTTCTTCTTCTATTTTCCTCTTATCATCTTCAATCCTTTTTGTTTATTTTTCTTGTTCTACTCTCTTCTTCTCTTCCTCTTCTGATTTCCTTTTTTTTTCTTCCTGATTCTCCTCTTCATTAGAGCTTGAATAGGCATTAATATTGCCAACAATGTTGGTCCCATATCCTACAAAAGGGCTCTCTTTAGCACCAACAATTATAGGAATACTATCCACTGGTATGGATTTAGTCCCAATAACTATGTGAGGAGGTGAGTTAGTTTGTTGAGTTTCCTCGACCTCTTCTTCATCATCAGTAGGTGTACTAGCCTCAACACACATAGGACTTGCTGTCTCTGACTACACACTTTCCTTAGTGGCCTTAGGCATGGAAGACATCTACTTAACTATGGCTTCTTCTATTTCCTTCTTTACCTTTTCATAGTTACCTCCCATAAGAAGAATTTCTCTTCTTTTATTCCACAACAAAGGTTCAATACCTTTCAATATCCTCATTAGTGCTAAATTCACAAAAATTCTTAATCATATTTTCACTGAATTTTGTGTCTTCTTCTACTGCTCTTCTCTTTCTATTTATTAGCCTATTATACAAATATTCTACTATCTTATTCTAAATATTGCCAAACCTCTTATTTCTTAAAATCATGTTCCTCAGTATTGCAGTTTCTAATTGTCTTCTATCCATGTTACTATACAAACTATAATACTTATTCAATTAAACAAAATTGTTGTTATTAATAATTTGCATGTTTAGATTCTCAACCTTGGGTTTCCAAGCTTTCTTACTAGTTGAAGTTCTTCCTTCTCCAACTACCCATTCTACTAATTTTTCTTTAGTCTCTTCATCAGACTCTTCAGAATCACTAATTTGTAGTGTCTTTTTTCTCTTTCCTAATACACTGGTGGTTTTCTTTGCCCTCTTCTTAGGAGATGGTTTAGTTTCTTGCTTAACCTTCACTAATCTTTCACACTTCCTCTGTGTAGATGTTGTAACCACTTTTTCATCATATTTCCTCTTCTATTGACCAAGTTGCACCTTAACTGGTTGAACTTGTGCAACTGCTACATAGGGTGTAGTAGGTATCTATGCAATAGATCCTACTACTATCACTTCCATAGACAATGTTGCAATGGCAATAGGAGTAGTTGTCAATATCTCTAATTTCCCAGTGGCCTTCATTTCCAAAGCTATACCTTTGATCTCATAAAACTTATATCTTGTCATGCCTGATCACTTTAGAATGGATTCTATCCTTTTCTCCACATTTTTGTTGATTTATTTTCTATGAAGTTCAAATTGAACTTCCTTCATCTTCTCATCAAATTTTCTCCATCTAGGACATTCTAAATATTTCTCTGATTGTCGTATGATCTTTGCATATCTTTCTATGAGTTCTTCACTCATTTCATAGCCATAGGTTCAATAAATTTCACTCTTGGTCCTACTACCTCCATATAGGTTGTATTAGTTTCTACCATAAAGTACATTTCATCTTTGTACTTCTCTACCATAACAGGAGGGATCTTGTATCTTTTCTTCATTTCCACATGATTTTTTTTCGTTATCCTATAAATGGCTCTATCTATGACATCTTCAAGTCTTTCCCTATAGCACTAGGTGACCATCTTCATAGTACATTCATTACTATCCCAATTTTCAATTCTAGGAAATTTCTTGGTTGGATAGAAAAAACATATGTGTTAACCAAGATTCAAATTTAAGAACTGCATTCTTAGATTTTTTTCAACTTGGCAATGTTATCCAATAATTGCACTTTGACAATTTCACACATATTTACCTTAGTCTTTTCAACAACCATCACATATGTTGCATGCATAAATCCTGTTGGTACTGAATTTACACTTGAACTATGATTTAGCTTATATCCTACAACCGTGCTCAACACTCTAACTCCAATGTCCTCAATTAGATCAACTCTCATGTTCCTTCCATCAAACTTTGTCTTTAAGTTTGTTTCAACAATCTTCCTGATATAACCTTCATTTCTTAAAATTGTAACCTTATGACTTAAGTTTTATCAATTATAATAGGTACATCACCTACTCAAAAAATTTCTTCATGAACTCTACTTAGGATAATCCTACTACACTCATGATTATTGAATTCCATATAAAACATATACTTAATCATGTTCAGTTCATTCAGGTATGCATACTCAAGTTTTAGGGTTAGGTTCCCATTGTACATAACTCCTAAATCTTGTGAATATCTTCATCGCCAATATTCTCAAATATGCAATGAATTTAACTTCTAATGTCTTCTACATGAAGTACATTAGGTGAGAATTTATAAAATGCTCCCAAAGGATCATTAATAAGGGACACAAATGGGTGCTTCTTGAACTTATACCCTGGTCTGTCACTAACATCACATACTGACTGGTTTGCCATAATTCTAACTATTTTAATAGAACATCCAAACTTAAGCTTTGTAAAATACATTAGTTATCATGTAATAGGGCTTTTGCAACTTTGCAATTCAACTGCTTCACTTAGCTCTTAAATACAATCTCAAATCACTCACACATGCTCAAAACTCTTTACACAAACAAATGGTACTCACAATTTTGTTCACAATCCTTAAATCATTTCAAATTTAGATTCATAATAAATGTGGATTTACTTTATCTTCAAGAGCTATCACTGATTACCTAAAAAATTGATTTCTTCCATATCACTCAGTGCAATCATAGAAATACTTGTGCACTTTACAATAACTTCCTCACTATGTCATCTACTTTCTATTGACTATGAAAATTCTATTTCACTTTCTACCATTTGTTCTTTTCAACTGATGCTTTGTTAGACTACTTTAGAATAATTGTGGGGGGGGGGGGGGGGGGGGATGAATCAATTATCCAAGGTCTAGATGTATAAATAAAAATTTTCATAGCTTAGAGAACCTATAAAACATCATTCATCATGCATGCATCCATAAGATTATGCAATCACTTAAAACTTGTAGGTTACTATCAAATCAACTTTGCAGAAATGTAAAACATGAAACATAATAGATTCATCAACACACTTGACACAATGATTTACGTGGAAACCCAATTTGGAAAAAACCACTAGTAACATGCTATTATTTTCACTCTTTTGAAGTGATGCCCTATGAAAGGCCAACCCTGTTAAAAGTTACAATACACATTGTTAAATGTGACCTTATTAAAGGATTTAAATCAACCTATTACAAGTGAGCCTTATAAGAGGACTTTAGACTATTCATTTGGAATGTCACCCAATTCAAGGATTTACAAATGGTTGTTAGGTCAACCTTAATCCAAAGGATTTACCCTAGACTGATACAATTGTTAGAGAGTAATAGTAAGGCTTGATCTGATACAACTTACAACTTCATTTGTAGATTATAGATCTATGTGCAGTCCTCAATTCTTATTGGCCTTCATACTTTGCAGCTCTAATAGCTTGTTCACCCATCAAGCATTCATCTCCTTAAGCCTTCTTGCTTAACATGCCATTGCAAACTCTTCTCTTAGGTCACTAGATGAAGCAAAACCCTTGACTCCTTGTCTCCCTTAGGTTCTCGCACATGACAACCTTGCTTCATGACTAGTCATTCCTATAAATAGGAAATTAAGATATTTTCCTACTCATTCTCCATCATCCAATTTAGGGTTTGGATGGTTTAGGTAGGATACAATGTATCTACCCCATATCTTATATTTTGATGCAGGAGCATCCAGAGGTATAAGGGCAATCCTATGTCACCTAGAAAAAAATGTACGTAGACTTAGTTTCTGTTTCATGTCTTTACATTTTTGGATACCCATTTGGGTCAAATAAAGGTTCCAACTCTCACAGTTCCACTATCAGTGCATTTGAAAATCCTAAAAAAATAGGAGCATGTATTTGGGCCATCATTTTGGTAAACTAGAAGGTGTGAATTGGCCAGATGAATGTAATCATGATTTAGAGCATTCCAAAAAAAGAATTAGGTCAATAGGCCCCACGGTTTGAAAGTTATTGCAGTTTTTCAAGTTTTGGAGACCTCCTAAGAATGCTTCAAAGTCAGGTTTGGGGAATTAAATTACCTTGAAAAGGGTCAAAAAATGGGGGACGAGTAAAGCTTGTCCATAGGGCTATAGAGCACTTTGAGAGCTTTCTGAAAATGTAAACGGTTCGTCAATCGGAGCTACGGTTCAAAAGTTTTGCCTCCCGAAAGTTTGGTTACCGTTTCTGGATTCTTCTAGATTTGCACCGACTTCTAACGCAGCTTCTGGAACCTTCTATTTGGTCGGTGGATGCCTACTAGCACTTTCTAAAATGTACTCCTAGTCCTTAACCCTCCGAGGTCTATTTAAGGAGATTTCTAGCATTGTAAAAGGCAGTTCAGAGTGGAGTTTGAGAGGAGGTACTAAAAGGAGAAATTATCTCCAGATTTATGCTATTGTAAGCCCTTAGGGCATGTTCTGAAGTTTATTTTATCTGTACTATTTGTAATAGCTTATTTTTTCAGTTAATATAATTTTTCCTTTCTGTTGTGTCCATTTTGGTTCTTGGGTAGTGTCCCCATCAAGTGGTATCAGAGCTGGTTTTCCTGAGTGTGTAGACAAAGCGCCGACTGTGAGGTAGTTTGCACTAGGACTGTGTGGTTGTGGGATCGAGTTAGAAGATGCCTCCATGAAGAGAGCGTGGTGGAAGGGCTAGAACTATTAATCCTGAGGAGGTTAGAGCCCTCTAAAGGCAGGTACAATCATTGCAAGAGGAGCTCCGTAGAGGAGCAAATGTTGCCGCAGGCGACAACAGTGAGGATGATAATGAAGAAGAAGTAATGGGACCATAAGAGGAATTTGATGGGGAAGTTCTGAATCCTGTAGAGGAAAGGCTTTTTAGGGCCATTACTAAGTTTTGGAAAAGACCTACAATTGAAGTGGGTGTATTTTCAAGAAATTTGAAACTAGATGAGTTGATCGATTGGATCAATGAACTAGAAGAATACTTTGAGTATGAGGATATCAGGGACCCAGATAGGGTTAAGTTTGCAAAGGCCAAACTAAAAGGCCATGCCAAAATCTGGTGGCAAGAGGTTCAATTGGAAAGAAACAAAAGAGGAAAGGAGAAGATCACAAGATGGGATCACATGGTGGACAAATTGAAGAAGCAATTCATTCCTGTGGACTACGAGCTTGATCTGTTTAAGAAGATGCATGGGTTAAAGAAAGCAGGGAGATCAGTCCAAGAATATACAGAGGAGTTTTATCGACTCTTGATTAGAGTGGGGCATGCAGAAGCAAATAAGGAGAAGGTTGCTTGTTATATCAGTGGGTTGCGACCTAGCATCTAGGAGGAATTAAGTCTGGTAAGAATGATCAGCGTTGAAGAGGCATACTAGTTTACCCTACAAGTTGAAGAGAAGCTAAATAAAAGGTTTGAAGGAAGACAAAGAGGGCACGGTCAAGGAGGAAGGGGAAGCGGTAGGTCATCTGGAGGCCGCAATGAAACCCAAAAAAAAAAATGAAGGTGAGGGTACTAGAAGGAACCAGAGGAATGAGGGTTTTAACTGCTTCCGTGACCAAGACTTTGGAAATCAAAGAGGAAGAGGTAGAGGACGTAGACAAGGAAGAGGAGGCTTCCGTGGTACCTGTTTCCATTGCAATGAAGAAGGTCATCGTGCCTTTGAATGCCCTCAACAACAAGGAAGGAAAGATATGAGAGCTGAGGGCCAAGCTAGGGTTGCTCATGTGGATGAGGATGCACAATCATCACATTCAGAGGATGTAGAAAGAGGAGAGACCTTGGTAAATGAAATATTCCTACTAAGTGGTGAGATTGAACCAGGACAACGAAGGAGTTTGTTCTGTACCAGATGTAAGTGTGAGGATAAATGTTGTGACATGATCATTGATGGTGGTAGCACTGATAACTTGGTATCAGAAGAGATGGTCTCTAAGCTGAAGCTTAAGAGGGAGAAACATCCACAACCCTATCAGATTGCTTGGGTAAAAGATGAGCATAAGGTCTTGGTAAGTGAACAATGTTTAGTAAAATTCAAAATTGGGAGTTACCATGATGAAGTTCTCTGTGATGTTATTTTGATGGATGTTTGCCATCTATTGTTGGGTAGACCATGGCAGTTTGATAGACATGCAGTGCATGATGGACTTGCAAACACATACTCTCTCACAAAGGATGGAGTTCGCCATAAATTGAAGCCCATGAAAAAGGAAGATGAAAAGATATGTAGCAGTGCTAGGATTTGTCTTGTTGATGGAAGGAAGTTTTTAGATGGCATGAAACATCAGCATATGTGCTATTCTTTGATTCCTACAAAAGATAAAGAAGGTAGTAGTGAAATACCATTTGAAGTTTTAGATTTACTAGGGGATTTTGGAGATATTATCTCTGATAATGTTCCAGATGGATTGTGTTGCAGTGGCAGAGAAGAGAAACGCTATAGGAGGCAACATTGTTGAAAATGTAATAGGGAATTTAATGTTATGTTTTAAATGCTTTTAGTTTTTGAAGTTTGTAATAACGTCCTACATGTGGTGGCATACCTAGAGTAGCAGTTCGATAAGCTCTCCAAATATAGCCACCTAGGACCAGGTGTGTGGATCTTAAATTAGAATAGTTTTTTTTTAGTTCATAGGTGGAGTGTTTAATGATTTTTAGAATCCAATAATAGGTAATAGGCAGTTTTTGGAATATTCTTGACTAAGAAAATGATTGTCTAATATTGGTAGAAAAAAATGTTTCAGATTCTTATCCTTTTTTTGGATAGAAGACATCCTTCTTTTCTAAAATAAGAAGAAAATGTTTCGCATTCTTTAATAGGAAAAAGAAAGTCAGTTTTAAGGGTGAGCCAGTTGGCTATGTAAGACACAAATCAAATTTGGAGAGATATGGAATGTTTTTTTATTTTGTCTTTGTGCAAGTTTTCGATGGTCTGAGTTTTGAATGGATTTTTCTTATCTTCTCACTGGAAACAAGTTGATAGTTTGCAGAAGATTAAAAAGTTTTAGTTTTGGGTCAAATTCGATATGTTTGCAAAAAATTAGTCTCAGTGCATGGGTAATATCTCCCAAATGCATTGTTGGATTTTCATGAGCTTTGGATATGTTATTATAGGCCTAATTACGCCCATCTTCACTAGAGTGATTGAAGAGTTTTGATCTGGTTCAAGAGTTATTCATGTTTGAGTGCAGGCCTATCTAGAGACAGCAAGAAGCAATGTTTTGCAAAAAAATGTACTCTGATGCGGGGTCAATATCTCAAGTTTAAACCGTTGGATTTCTCTCAAATTTTTATATGATGTTTGAAACCTAGTTACACCAAATATCAATGGTTAGATTGAGTAAATATTTTCTAGTTTGAAAGTTATTCATGTCTGAGTGCGGGTCAATCCGAAGGCAGCAAGAAGATATTTTGGGGGATTTTATTTTCAAAGTTTTGATTATTGAATCTGATTTTAGTGTGTGATCTTGAAGGTTGTAGATGCCCCTTGAAGAAAGTCAGTCGAGTTACTGAATCCTCCCGAGTTTTCCAAGGTGTGGCTCTACATCATTTTTGGTATCAGAGATCAGCAAAAGGTTTGGAAAAAAGTAGTTGTGTATATGTTTGTGTGATTGGGAAAGATTGAGAGAAATAGTATGAGAAGAAGTCCAGGAGACTAGATAAGAAGAAAATAACCTAGCTGAGGAATGATGGGACAAGAAGAAGCAGCTTTATTGTATCTTTTTAGAAGGTATCGGCAGAGAAAGGATTCTAAACAGAAGCAGATAGAGGAAAAGAAGAAAAGAGAGAAAGAAGAAAGGAGAAAACAAAGAGAAGAGCTAAGCAAGATAAAAGAGGAGATAAAAAATTTGAGAAGGAGACTTGAGGAGAATGATGCTAAGTTGAAAGAGAATAAAGCTAAGTTGAAAGAATTGTAGCAAGAACACAAAGTACAACAATAAGAAGTGCAGCAAGTATCTCTTGACAAGAGCAGTAACAAGACAAGCCCTATTGGATTTGAATGCAAACAATCTGTGGTTGGAACAGTAACATGTCCTTTGAAAATAGAGAAGAGTACAATGTTGGAAGGTACTCCTACGGAAAAGATTTTGGAGGAAACTGATGAAGCCTTAAATATGCATAATGAAGAAAAATGTCAAGAGGAATGGCATGAAGATGAAGCTAGGGAATGTGAAATAGCAAGTTCTAAAAAAGAATCTGATTTATGGGAAAAATTTGCAACCATTGTGGGAGAATGGAAAAGGCATGGCGGTAGTACGAAAATTCAGCTTGAAGAAGAAAGGAAAGAGTGCAATATTGTTATTGTTCTTGAGCAAATTTGTAATAAGAAAGAGATATTTGAAAGTGAGATTACTACAGAAGATCAAGATGATGATAAATGTTTAATAAAGGAAGAAGAGATAAATACGATTCTTAAGATTCAAGATGTGAAACTGGTTGATAGTCAAGAAGCAGATAAGTTTATGGTTACTATTGATGAAGATAGATATGATGCACATTACATGGTGTATAAGGAAGCTCATATTCAAAAAGAGAACTCAAATAGTCTTAATGCTAATGATATGTTTTCTTCTAATAATGTTTATGCAGGGATGCAGATTTCATGTATAGTGAATCATGCTGGAGAATTTTTTGTGACATTTACAGTATTAAAGAATCAAAGCTACAATGCGGAGAAGTTGGATATTATTTTTTTTTTCTTGAAGATATGCTCATCCTAGTTCAAAGAAATTGGAAAGTTTGAAAGAAGAATGAGATTCATTTCTACAACACATCATCTCAAGAGGACTTGAGATTCATTCTACAGGGGAGTATGCTGTAGTGGCAGAGAAGAGAAACGCTATAGGAGGCAAAATTGTTGAAAATGTAATAGGGAATTTAATGTTATGTTTTAAATGATTTTAGTTTTTGAAGTTTGTAATAACGTCCTACATGTGGTGGCATACCTAGAGTAGCAGTTCGATAAGCTCTCCAAATATAGCCACCTAGGACCAGGTGTGTGGATCTTAAATTAGAATTTTTTTTTTTTAGTTCGTAGGTGGAGTGTTTAATGATTTTTAGAATCCAATAATAGGTAATAGGCAATTTTTGGAATATTCTTGACTTAGAAAACGACTGTCTAATATTAGTAGAAAAAAAGTTTCAGATTCTTATCCTTTTCTTGGATAGAAGACGAAAAAAACATTTCTCATCCTTTTATTAGAAAAGGAGAGTCAGTTTTAAATAAGCCGATTGGCTATGTAAGAGAGGCATTCGAATTTGGGTAATAGAGAAAGTTTCAGTTTTTGCCTTAGAAAGGATATAGATAATCGACTATGGAGTTTGGCAGCAATTCGATCTTGGTCTCTCTTGTCAAAGTGCAAATATATTTTCTTTGAGGACATTCCGGGTTAAAGATCTTGGTGTGTGAGTGAAGATAAACTATGGAGATTTATATATTCTGATTAATCCAATCTTGAGTTTGGTTCGAGTTCGATCCTGGCTGATTGATGTCATGCCCCTTGAAGTAACTCAGTTGAGTGAGTATTCCTCCTGAGCTTTTCAAGGTGTGGCTCTGCATCAAATTGCCACCAGTAAGGCAAATCAGTCATCAGATAGATCTGATTCCAGGAGCTAGTTTGCCTGACAAGGCTGCCCACAAGATGACTCCTACTCAAATAGAGGAGCTAAATAGATAGGTTCAAGAGTTGTTGAGGAAGGGCTTGATTCGAGAGAGCCTGAGTCCATGTACAGTACCTGCAGTACTCGCACCAAAGAAGGATGGAGAGTGGAGGATGTGTACATATTCTTGAGCTATAAATAGGATCACCATCAAGTACTGATTTCCTTTAACAAGGATGGATGATATTATGGACTGCTTGAGTGGAGCTCAGTACTTCACAAAGATAGATCTAAAGAGTGGTTATCACCAGATATAGATTCAAGAAGGAGATGAGTGAAAAATAGCCTTCAAGAAAAAGGAGGGTCTTTATGAGTGGTTAGTCATGCCCTTTGGATTGACAAATGCCCCAAGCACCTTCATGCGGCTCATGAATGAGGTACTTAAGAAGTTCTTGGGAAAATTTGTTATTGTCTATTTGGATGATATTTTAATTTTCAGCAAGATTTTGGAAGAAAATTTATTGCATATTCGTAGTGTCCTTGAAAGGCTAAGGGAAGAGAAACTATTAATTAATCTGAAGAAGTGTAACTTTGCAAAAAGGGAGTTAGTCTATTTGGGGTTTGTTATATCACCTGAAGGTCTCAAAATGGATCCAGAGAAGGTAAAAGCCATCTTGGAATGGCCTACTCCAAGGTCTGCTACTGAGGTAAGATCATTTCATGGTCTGGTTAGTTTTTATAGGAAGTTTATTAAGAATTTCAGTGGCATATGTGCACCCCTACTTGATACAATAAGAGGGGATAGAAAAGAGTTCAAATGGACTGCAGTAGCTGCGAGAAGTTTTGAATTGCTGAAGAAGAAGGTGACAAAACAACCTGTGTTGGCACTTCCAGATTTTAGAAAGGTTTTCCAAGTGGATTGTGATGCCAGTGGCAGCACTATTGGGGCTGTATTAAGCCAAGAAGGTAAGCCTATTGCATATTTTAGTGAAAAATTGAATGATGCAAAGAAGAAGTATTCTGTTTATGATCAAGAGTTCTATGCAATAGTTCAGGCCTTAAAGAAATGGAGGCATTATTTATTGCCAAAGGAATTTGTTTTGTATACTGATCATCAGGCATTACAATACCTAAATAGCCAAGGAAAATTGAATCAAAGGCATATGAAGTGGGTAGAGTTCTTGCAGAGCTATACATTTGTGTTGAAGCATAGAAGTGGAAAATCTAACAGGGTTGCAGATGCACTAAGTAGGAGACAGTTGTTGCTTACAGTAATGTAGGTTGAAGTAGTTGGGTTTGATGAACTCAAGAATTTGTACCCCGAGGATCCTGATTTTGCTAAAGCATGGAAAGCTTGTAAAGAACCTGTTGCTATAGATAGAACCAAGTGGTTAGACTATTTGATTCAGGATGGCATGTTGTTCAAAGGTAGTCAATTGTGCATTCCAAGGAGTTCCATGAGGGAAAATCTAATTAAGGAGAAACACAATGGAGGAATGGTAGGAAATTTTGGTCGAGATAAGACCATTTCCATTCTTAGAGAACATTATTTTTGGCCTCAAATTTCATAGGATGTGAAGAAGTTCATACAAAGTTGCCAGGTTTGTCAAGTTGCCAAGGGGTTTAGTCACAATACTGGTCTATATTAGTCATTTCCTGTTCCATCAAGGCCATGGGAGGACATAAGTATGGATTTTGTTCTTGGATTGCCAAGGAAAAAAAGGGATAATGACTCAGTATTCGTGGTGGTTGATAGGTTCTCCAAAATGGCACATTTCATTCCATGCCACAAAACTCATGATGCTGTCCATATTGCAGACTTGTTTTTCAAAGAGGTGGTAAGACTACATGGTCTTCCAAGGAGTATAGTTTCTGACAGAGATACCAAATTTGTGGAGTATTTCTGGAGGACATTATGGAAAAAGTTGAGAATAGACTTGAAATTCAGTTCCATGCATCACCCACAAACTGACGGCCAAACAGAAGTGGTAAACAGAAGTCTGGGCAATTTACTGAGATGTTTAGTTGAGGATAAGCCCAAGGGATGGGATTTGATTCTACCACAAGCAGAGTTTTCTTATAATAACTCCTTAAATAGGAGTACTGGAAAATCACCATTCCAAATTGTATATGGGAGTAGCCCAAGGACTGCACCAGAGCTGAGGAAGATAGAACAAGGGGAGAGGACAAGTGCTGAAGCAAAAGAATTTGCTGAACATATCAAGCATCTACATGAGGAGGTTCAATCACACATTACCAAGATGAATAGAGAATATAAAGCTAGGGCTGATCAAAGGAGAAGACATAAGGAATTCTGAGTAGGGGATCTAGTCATGGTGCACTTACGAAAAGAAAGATTTTCAACCAGTACTTACAATAAACTGAAAATGAAGAAATTTGGCCCTTGCAAAATTTTGAAGAAACATGACTCAAGAAATGCATATGAAGTGGAGCTGCCAGATGGTATTCACATTTCTCCCATTTTCAACATTGCAGATTTAACAGAGTATCATGATGATGGTGCAGATGATGAGCTGGTGTTAGAGCCATGTCCAATTCCTGCTTCTAAGAAGGAGGAGATAGAAGACATTCTAGATCATCGTGTGGGTAGGAGTACCAGAAATAGGCAGTATGAAGAGTATTTGGTCAAATGGAAAGGACGACCGATCGAGGACTCAACTTGGATTTCAACAGCTTAGGTTTCCTATTTGGGATTTCCTCTACCATCCATAAAGTGACAGGGTCACTTTTCAATCTACCCTAGGTGTCTGATGCAGGAGCATCCAGAGGTATAAGGGCAATCTTGTGTCACCCAAAAAAAATGTACTTAGACTTAGTTTCTGTTTCATGTCTTTACATTTTTGGATACCCATTTGGGTCAAATAAAGGTTCCAACTCTCACAGTTCCACTATCAGTGCATTTGAAAATCCTGAAAAAATAGGAGCATGTATTTGGGTCATCATTTTGGTAAACTAGAAGGTGTGAATTGGCCAGATGAATGTAATCATGATTTAGAGCATTCCAAAAAAAGAATCAAGTCAATAGGCTCCACGGTTTGAAAGTTATTGCAATTTTTCAAGTTTTGGAGACCTCTTAAGAATGCTTCAAATTTAGGTTTGGGGCATTAAATGACCTCAAAAAGGGTCAAAAAATGGGGGACGAGTGAAGCTTTCCCATAGGGATATAGAGCACTTTGAGAGATTTTCAAAAATGTAAACAGTTTGTCAATTGGAGCTACGGTTCAAAAGTTATGCCTCCCGAAAGTTCGGTTACCATTTCTGGATTCTTCTAGATTTGCACCGACTTCTAACGCAGCTTCCGAAACCTTCTATTTGGTCGGTGGATGCCTACTAGCACTTTCTAGAATGTACTCCTAGTCCTTAATCCTTTGGGGTCTATTTAAGGAGAATTTTGGCATTGTAAAAGGCAGTTTGGAGTGGAGTTTGAGAGGAGGTACTGAAAGGAGAAATTGTCTCCAGATTTATGCTATTGTAAGCCCTTAGGGCATGTTCTGAAGTTTATTTTCTCTGTACTATTTGTAATAGCTTATTTTTTCAGTTAATATAATTTTCCCTTTCTGTTGTGTCCATTTTGGTTCTTTTGTAGTGTCCCCATCATATTTCTAGAAACATCTCCTAGAATCCTCTTTGAATTTTCCTAAAAATGGTTTACCTTGAATTCTATGCCACCAGCTCATCAACCTTATCTTCCACCTAGCTCACATAATCTAAGAAAACAAACTTGTTAGCTCAAATCCATCAATTTTAGGATCTTTTATATAATGCAGTAGCTCGAGATTATCAAGCTTCTAATGCTCAACACATACCATGTTGCTCGACATCCATTATGAAATTTCTCGACACAAACTAAAGTTTACTAGTGCTCGATATCAACTAAACTTTACTAAGCATCCATTGTTCTTCTCAGCATACACTAGAATGAACTTTTACTTGGCTCCAACTGATTTTCCACTTAGCTTGCTCTATCTTTGCTTGACATCTACTATCCACTTAGTCAAGCTTGGTAGACAAACTATCTAACTTGCTCTTCTAAAATTTCTCAGTGTAACCAACCTTTATAACCTTAAGTAGATTATCAATACATCATGTTATCACTATCTTAAATGATTCTTGTACTTCATTACATAAGCATAACTCAACCTTTCCTCTATGTGCTTTTGTTACATCTTTTGATCAAATCCTCTTCATCAATCAAATAAGTGATAGTACTTAAATCTTATAAGCAGTTGTCTTACCCAAAAATAGTAAGTTTGACGTCAGTGACAAAACAATGATTGAAACACGGTCTTCTTCAACAATCTCCCTCTTTCAATCTAGTTTCAACAATCTCCCTCAACAATGATCTTTTCAATCTGATTTCAACATGCTCTTCTTCTACTAGAAATGCTTAATTCAAATAAGATGAGTCATAAACAACTGCCGACTTTAATCTTCCATCAGATGCATCAAAATACTACTATTCTAAAATTGTATAAGAACTTTCTAGATTATTAGCTTTTACAAATGCTTCCATCAATTCATCAACATATCTTTAAGTGATTCCTTCTAATTATTATCATTGCCATTGCCATTTCTTCTATCATTTCTATTATTGTTCCTTCTGTAATTCAGATTCCTATTGAAGTTCCTTCTGTCCATTCTAAAAAATCTTACTATGTGTCCAAAGTTATTGCATAACTAACATACACGTGCATTCCTTCTTTGGTTGGTTCCATTTTGACTATCGTGTTCTCTGCAATTCCTTGCAATATGTCTAGGATTATTATATTTATAACATACAACTTTTTTCCTTTCACCATTTTATTTCTCTCCATCATTAGATCTTCTTGGTGATCTCTTTTTCTCATTTCTTGTAGGGTTAGTATCCCGAAACATTCTACTATTTGCATTATTACTATAAAACTTAGGTTTCTTATAATCTATAACTTTATGTCCATAGCCATGACAATTATAACAATAGAAATTAGTATTGGGTTTAAAAGGCTTACCTATACAATCTCTCTTCATATGACCAACTTCATTGCATATAAAAAAACCTACCTTTGAATTCATATCTAGCTTCTTTAGGTGCTTTAACTTACTCTATTGTCTTAGGTTCATCATGTTTCTCAGACATATTGACTTGTTCAACTTCTTTGGGTACTTTAGTAGGTACTCTTGACTCAATCTTAATCATATTAGTTTCTTTAGGGGACTCAACAATTTGATTAGGTTCTTTCCCAACTCCAGTTTTCTTAGTTGACTTTTTCTCGAATAAGATATCCAAGGCCTATCTTATCATAAGAAGATCTTTGATAGAGTAACTATTAATTAATTATCTCACTACTGGAATAAAGCTTCTCTAACTATTGTTTAGCTTGTGTCAATTATCCTTTCACAATAATATTGTACTTTTCTAATTTTGCATGCTCTATCTTACTAGAATATAGTTTAGGTGTTACTTGACTCAATTGGTATCTTAGGTCTGCATTTTCAAATTTTAGATCAGGTTTAGTTTTTCTGTCATCTTTCTTAAGACTCAACTTAAGTTCACTAATTTCAACTTATGTTTCAAGATCTCATTTTCTTTTTTGAGGGTTCCTACTTCATCATTGCTATTAGTTTTCTCTTTCAATTCCTTTCTAGATCTCATATCATCAATCTTATGTTTTAGTTTTCCAATGTAGACTTTTGCATCCTCATACCTATCTTTCAAGTTATCTCTTTCTTTAGTAAGAATATCAATTTTTTCAAGAGATTCTTCAAGGTTTCTCTTCAACTATTCCATATCCATAGATATCTTACTCAAGCTAGTAAGCCTCTTTTGAGTAACTGTGCTATGATACCTATTGTTATAAATAGATAATACTAAGAGGGGAGGGGGAGGTGAATTAGTATTCTACAAACTTTTTCCCACAACTAGATATTGTTAATTACTTTATAAGTTGCATAAGAAAGCAAACTAAAAATGTTGAACAATAAATAAAACCATGCACATAGAGAACTCATAACACAATTATTTATTAACTAGGGAAACCATGGACAAGGGAAAACCATAGTGGGGATGATACCCACAAGATGATCCAATAAACAAAATAATCTTTTAAAGGATATTGACATTGTTAGGAGTCTATCAAATGCATATAGTGTCCCGGGTCCATGTTAGAGGACTATACCCTATTAGAAGTCTCAATGATGTGACAACTAATATTACTTCTCCCCCAAGCTCTCTTAGGGTTTCCTTAGGTCATCTATTAGACCCAAATATGGCTTCTACTCACCCTATAATCCTTAGGACTCTATGCAAGAGATCCTAAATCATTCAATTGGTATCCATCAATTAGGTAGAATAACCATGCTTTCTAACTCATCAACAACACAAGTAACCCAAAATGTTCATTTGACTTCCAAAATGGTTGAATGGTCATCTAGGAAGGTATTTGGACTTCCTTCAATATCCTTAGTCACAATCAAACTTGGAACCCAATTGAGTTCCACCAGCCAAGCCAAAAATGCATCCAAATGCTTGTAATGGGGATATAAGCAATTAACCCTCCAACTAAGGAAAAACCCAAATAAATTGCAAAAAACCTTAACAAGGGGTAGAATAAACCACCAATCTAGACACCCTTTTTAGAGAACTTAAGTATTTTTGGGTTTAAGATTCTCAATCTGTGTGTAAAGTATGAATGCAATTTTAGTCTTAAAACAAGGGTTTTAAGGGCTTGGTTGTCAGTCTAATGAAAAGAAGGTTTTTCCTTCCTTAGGGCTTCTATCAATGCTTCCTAGTGGTATTGGAGTTACACCACAACATCTTCTAACATATTCTAAGCTCTAGTTGACATATCACAAATGTTCAACCTCTCCAAATCCACTTGCTCTACATTGTGATCCCTATCCAAGTTACTAGGACTTGCCTAGGGCATCACTTCAAACATAGATCCTTAGCATTCTAGGACCACATATTCACTGTAAAATATGTACATGAAGTCATGTTCCAAATCCCAAAAGGCCATACAGAAGCTATGGTGGGAAGTGGCCCTATGACCCCATTCTTGCAAAAAGCCTGATTTAGAACAATAGGCTAGTGGAAAATGAAATAATTTAATCAAACACTCAAAAACTTATGAAATGGAAAAATAACTCTATAACAAATCTCAAATCAACCTACTTTAACACTTCCAATCTAAAAAGGATCCAAATCTAATCCATGTACATGCCAAAAGAACTCAAAGCATAAAAATGTTATTAAAAGTTTGTTGCACAGTCCATACAATCCAATGAAAAGCTTCTCCAACAACTCAAACAGGTTGAGAATGGCCTCATATAGGCTTACCATGGCTACTCCTAACTATTTCAAATAGTTATCTCCTCTTCTTGACAAATTTGCACAAAATGCAAGAAAAGTTGTCAATGTTGTCATTAACAACAATTGAGAAACTTTTGCATCTTGAGTTAGACCCTCAAACTTGTTCTAAAGGCCATAAAAATTTGTATTATGTCCAAATAGGACTTAAAATACCCAAGTATGACCCCTAAATCTCCATTTGATCATGCTAGGATCTTGCTCACACCAAAGTGTCCACACCAAAGTGTGTTGCTCACACCAAAGTGCCCACTTAGACTCCCATTATGTTTCTCCTATATTAGGTTCTCTTTTATGGATCCCCTTGATACAAACAAATGATTACCCTTAAAAAGAAATCCATTTTTCAAGATAAATTCAAAAAAATTTCTAGTTGAGGATTGCAACAACCTTCTCTTGATCCATCTTTAGGGTCCCGTTAGACACCACAAAGCCTAAGTACACAAGCTCTTTCTTGAAGAAGTCACACTTCTCAAGGTTGATAGAAAGATTTTCCTTATGAAGTATTTAAAAAATTTTCTCCATATGCTTGATGTGTTCCTCCTTAGTCTTGTTGAATATGAGAATATCATCTAGATACACCACCACAAATATTCATGTGAAGTCTTTAAGCACTTCATTCATGAGCCTCATGAACGTGCTAGGAACATTAAAGAGACCAAATGGAATCACTAGCCATTCATATAGCCCATCTATGTTATTTAATTCTATCTTACATTCATCTCCCTCCTTAATCTTGATTTGGTGGTATCTACTCTTCAAGTCCAATTTTGTGAAGTACATTTGTCCTTTAAGGAAATCCATGAGATCCTCAATCCTAGGTATGGGAAACCTATATCTGATTGTGATCTTATTTAAAGCTATTAAGTCTATAAAAATTCTCCATTTCCCTCCTTTCTTGGATGCTAGAACAATAGGGACTACACATGGGCTTATGCTCTTTTGAATCGGACCTTGGTCCAATAATTCTTGCACCTGTCTTGCCATTTCTATGTTTTGGTCTAGAGTGAGCTTGTATGCTACTTTGTTAGGTAGGGATGCACTAGGAAAAAATTATATTTGGTGGCTTATGAATCTCCTAGGAGGTAGGGTATTAGGATCTCCATCACTAATTATGTCCTTGTATTTCTCAAGCAATGCTTGTACCTTCTTTGGTAATGGCTTTTTGTCTGTATTATCCTCTCCTTTGGATTTCAATAGTATTGCATAACCATAGCTCTCCACATCCTTGAGGCCCTTTAAAAATTCCTTTCCACTACAAAAAAATTCACTTGGAACTTTGTATCATGATGCATCTTCTTTGAAATTTAATCCATGTACATGCCAAAAGAACTCAAAAGCATAAAATTGTTACTAAAAACTTGTTGCACAGTCCATATAGTCCAATGAAAAAATTCTCCAACAAATAAAATAGGTTAAGAATGACCTCATATAGGCTTACCATGAGTTCTCCTAACTATTTAAGATAGTTATATCCTCTTCTTGATAAAGTTGCACAAAATGCAAGAAAAGTTGTCAATGTTGTCATTGACAACATTGACAACAATTGAGCAACTTTTGCATCTTGTTGAGTTAGACCCTCAAACTTGCTTTAAAGGTTGTAAAACTTTGTATTATGTCAAAATATGAATTAAACCACCTAATTATGACCTAAAAAACTCTATTTGACCATTATACCCTTTTAGGACCCAAAACACTTAGTTTGACATAGTGTGCAACTAAGAGAAACTTTGACCAATTTGGGCTTGTCAAACCTAACACCCAAATTCTTAGGACTAAATTAGTCCCTGTATTCACCTAATGGTGTGGATAACACCACTACAAGACAAAATCACAAAGGGATCCCTAGGTCTTCCTTAGCGCACCTATGTGCCCCTACACCATACTTCCCCACAGAGAAACTCTATGTCATTCATGTGGACAATAGGTCTCTATTGATGCCCATCTTGTTGAAGTCTTCTATAGAAATCCATGTGGCTTCTATTGGTTTATGTCTCCACTTGATAAGGTGTTCCATGTACACCTTATTCCTAGTGGTTTTATTGACTCTTAAGTCTAACACCTTTTTAGCTTCCAACTTGTTGGTGGAAGGAACTACTATAGGTTTCAAGTCATGCTAAAGTCCTTGACTAATACAAGAATTAGTAGGCCATGGACCCTTGAACTAAACCAAGTCTTGCATATTAAAAACTAGAGATATGACCAAATTTGATGGTAAACCTTGTATGTATTTGCCCCATATTTTTCTATGATCTTGGAAAGTCCTAATCTTGTCATCTACAACTTAGTAGGCACACCTTTCTACAATCTTGCCTTGTTTAAGTGAAGCATGGTAAAAGCACAAACATGCATCACCTTTTATAAATAAACGAGATATCATAATTTGGAAATTCAACATTAATGACAAAAAAATTGGTATTTGTGTTTAGAATTTGAAGATGATGTAAACTAATGAAATGTGTAGAATTGGATGAATTTTATGCCTATAATTTTTATAATTTTTTTGAGTAAGAATTTATTCATTTTATTTTATTTTTAAGTCACTTTTTTAATTGTGAAAAATATAGGGTGTAGTTCCCATCAAACAAGTATAAGAAAATCATCTTCTTCTTTTTTTGATTTGAAAATATCTTATAGATGACATGTATAGCTAGGGAAAAAATTAATATTTTTGACATATATTTTCTTTGTTATAAGTACTCAAGCTTGATCTTATCAGAATCCAATAGTTTTTTCCTCCCATCAAAACTTCCCTATCAAACCTATATCTTCTTGAAAAAAATTACATATTCATGAAGAGGACTCTTTACTCCAGAGATAAATATATTTTTAAATTTTTTGATATGATTCACTATTTATTTTCCTTTTTTGAGGGAGCATCTTCTAAAATGTTGAAATATCAACTTACAATATTTTGAAATTATAACATATTATAACTAATCAAAACACTCAAAATTTTATATAATGATGATATTGAATTTGAGATCTATAAAAGGGTAGTTTTAGTTTTTGAAAAAAAATGAGTTTTGATAGAGAAATGAGATTTGACCAAAAAAGGTTTTGGTATCTTAAAGGGTGACATAGTTCTGTGCTTTTACCCACCATGACATAATCTCCAATGAAGAACTGAATGTCCATTCTCTTTTCATCTACCTCAGCTTTTAGCTTTTGTGTATTGTCTCGGATGGTCTTTTTCACTTGGTTTTATATTTCCTTCATTGTTTAGGCAAAGGCATCAACATGCCCACTCCTATATTCCATGCCTCTAAGATCTCTCAACTCACATACACCCCTTGGATGCATTCCATAGATAGTCTCAAATGGACTTCTTCTTGTGGTCCTATTATTGTTATCATTATATGCATACTCTACTTGAGAGATAACCATATCCCATGTTTTCCCATATTCCTTAGTTAGGCACCTCAAGAGGTTACCAAATACCTTGTTAACCACCTCAATCTAACCATCAGTTTGAGGATGGTAGGCTGATCCAAACAAAATATTTGTACCAAGTTTTCTCCATAAGGTTTTCAAAAAGTGACTCATGAATTTCACTTCCCTATCTGAAACTATACTCAATGGAAGTCCATTAATCCTCACAAACTCATTGAAGAATAGGTGGGCAATGTGGTTTGCATCATTTTTAGTTTTACATGGAATAAAATTTCCATCTTAGTGAACCTGTCAACAACTACATAGACACTATCATAGCCCTATTTTTTCTTGGGTAGACCTACTATTAAATCCATGCTCACAGATTCCCATGGCCTATTTGGGACTTTTAAGGGTTGATAAAGACCTGCAATACTCATTCCACCTTTAGCTTTCATACATACCATGAATTTTTCCACATACTTGGTTACATCTCTAACTAATCTGGGCCAATAGTAGAATCTTTGGACCAATTATAGGGTCTTGCTCACACCAAAGTGTCCACTTAGACTCCCATTATGTTTCTCCTATATTAGGATCTCTCTTATGGATCCCCTTGGTGCACACAACTAATTACCCTTAAACAACAATCCATTTTGCAAGGTAAATTCAAAAAATTTGCTAGGAAAGTGTTTCTCAAAATCAGAACATACCTTCTATACTTCTGAAAAGTCTTCATCCTCCTTATAGAGACTCTTAAAGCTCTCTATTCCAATGCTATGTAGCTAAACTTCTTGGATAGTTAACAAGCTCCTTCTCAAGGCATCTACTATCTTGTTCATCCATCCTTTCTTGTGCTTGATTGTGAAAGTGAATGCTTGCAAGTACTCCATCCACTTCAAGTACATATTACTCAAATTTTTACTTGAGTGTTGATATAACTTAGGGCCTAATTATTAGTAAATACAACAAACTCCTTGGGAAAGAGATAGTGCCTCCACTTCCTAAGGGACTAAACTAAGGCATAGAGTTCAAGGTCATAAGAAGAATTTTTCTTTTTGGCTTTATTGAGATTTTCACTAAAGAAGGCTATTGACCAACCTTCTTGACTTAGCACCCCCCGCCTACTACTAGGCCACTTGCATCACAATCTAGGGTGAAGAGTTTTTCAAAGCTAGGTAGTTGCAAAATAGGTTGGATATTTACTTGCTTCTTGAGCATCTCAAATGAATTTTCATCTTCTAACATCCATCTAAACTTGGACTTGACTCCATCCTTTATGGTATCTAGTAAAGGTGCACATGCCACTAAAGTTCCTAATGAATTTCCTATAGAATTAAGATAGACCATGAAAAATCCTTACCTCAATAGATGTAGTAGGTGGTGGCTAGCTAAGGATTGCAGCAACCTTCTTTTGATCCATCTTTAGGGTCCCCTTAGACACCACAAAGCCTAAGTACACAATATTTTTCTTGAAGAAGTCACACTTCTCAAGGTTGATAGTAAGATTTTCCTCATGAAGTCTCTACACCACTACCTATACTTGCTTGATGTGTTCCTCCTTAGTCTTTTTGATGATGATAATATCATCTAGATATACCACCACAAATCTTCCTTGGAAGTCTTTAAACACTTCATTCATGAGCCTCATGAATGTGCTAGGAGAATTAGAGAGACCAAATGGCATCACCAACCTTTCATATAGGTCATCTGTGGTCTTGAATACCATCTTCCATTAATCTCACTCTTTAATCTTGATTCGGTGGTATCCACTCTTTAAGTCCAATTTTGTGAAGTACATTTCTCCTCCAAGGCAATCTATAAGATCCTCAATCCTAGGTATGGGGAACCTATACCTGATTGTGATCCTATTTATGGCTCTTGAGTCTATACACAATCTCTATTTCCCTCCTTTCTTGGATGCTAGCACAATAGGGACTACAGATGGGATTATGTTGTTTTGAATTAGACCTTGGTCCAATGATTCTTGCACCTATCTTGTCACTTCCAAGTTTTTCTATGGAGTGAGCTTGTATGTTTCTTTGTTAGGTAGGGATGCACCAAGTACAAAGTCTATTTGGTGGCTTATGACTCTCCTAGGAGGTAGGGTAGCAAGAGTTCCATCACTTACTATGTCCTTGTATTTCTCAAGCAATGCTTGTACCTCCTTTGGTAATGGCTCTTTGATTGTATTCTCCTCTCCTTTGGATTTCAATACTACTACATAACCTTGGATCTCTTCATCCTTGAGGCCCTTGAAAAATTCCTTTCCACTACACAACAAGACACTTGGCACTTTGGATTGTGATGCATCTTCTTCCAATAGGGATTGGATCTTAAAGGTTTTGCCACCCTTCTTAAATGAGATGGAATTTTCCTTCCCATCATATACTACTTCTCTATCAAATTGACAAGGTTTGCCTAATAGAAGATGGCAAGCATCCATGGGTAGGATGTCACACAACAATCTATCCTTATACCCTATTATAGACAAATCCACCCATGTCTATTCATTTACCAATATACTTTGACCCTTATTGAGCCAAGTCACTTTGTAGGGATTCACATGGGGTATCTTGGTCAACATGAGCTTATTGAATTCTTCCTCTAATATAATGTTGTTTTTAGATCTAGAGTCTACTACCAACTTGCATACCTTCCCTAGGATCTTAAATTTGATCCTAAATAGAGCTCTCCTATGTTTAGGCTCTTTAGGAGTAGGTTGCTTAATCATTACCATTCTAAACATAAGGTTTCACCCTTCTCTAATTCTATGAGGTCCACTTCAGAGTCCTTATTGTAGTTGTCTTCTTGAACATATGCTATCCTCTTGTCATGGTTAGAAGAAGAAGAAGGCTTATCAGGGCATCTATATGTTGGATGGCCTAGTTGTCCATAGTTATATCACTTCATAGTGAAAAACTAAGAAGTATTCCTTCCTGATCCTCTACATCTATTTGAGCCTCCTTGGTTACCCCTTCCTCTACTATAACCTCCTCTAGGATTTCCTTCATTGGTTTCCTCGGTGAGCTTATTCTCACCTTGGTTTTTCTACTCATTGCCCCTACCTTGGTATCATGTTCTTTGTCCTCTCTAATTTCTATCCTTACCTCTGTCTTTGAAGTTGGAATCCCCTTTTTGTTTATTCTTTTCCTCCACCTTTAGAACTAGATGATGGCACCTTTGAACTATAGTGGGTACCCACAACCTAAGCTCCTCTTCGATATTCCACTTCAAACCACTTGTTGGCTCCTTATTTAATAGTTTTGAAAATAACTAAGAAACCAGACCAATACATCTAAGGTTAACAAATTGCTATAATCGATGCACTTGACCATAGTCTTGGGCCAACTATAAGGATAATTCCTTCTTCTTCTTTAGGCTCTGTAAGACCTAAGCGGGTGGACCTCAGATTCTTTATATGGTACTAGTGTAAAGTCATATAACTGAATCTTGAAAATAGATTAAATCCCTTAATCTTCTATGTTTATGCAAGCATTCATGGGTGAATAGCAAATAACAAAGCACATGAACCTGATAAACCAAGTGAGGGAAAACTCTTTCAATTCCTTAAACATAAAGAGAAAAGATATTAAATTAAAGATTTGTATCTTAGCATAACCTAGGTATGCAATAATAGAGAACATGCACTCTCCAAGCTGACCAATCCCTTATCCATTGGGCATCAACTAAACCTTCACATATAGATTGATATCTGAAGCATACTCATATATTCAGACATCCGATCTATCTATTTGACTTGCAAACAAACATAAATCTTCATAAAAACTCTCATACTTATGATGATATCCTCCTAGTGTAACCTACAACCCTGTTAATATAAACAAGCATTTACTTGGATCTTTGTTCCAACAACAAGTTTATTCTGACATACAACCTTAAGGGATTGCAATTGAGTTCAAGCTCTTTGTTCTCAAACACTAAAGATTGCAAATAATAGAAGCAAGGGATGAGAATTAGAATGAAACTAAAAAATGTGAAGCTCTTGTATTAATTTCCTTGAAAACAATACATCATCTGTATGCCAAAATTCAAAAAAGAACACCAAGAAATGGCTGCATATCTAAAAAGGCCTCAAAATAAATACAATACTATTGTTCATAGTAGAGGAATACTGAGGAAAATGGTATCACAACTCTAAAATTAGATCCAACCTTGTGGTCTCACTAGTCATAAAAATTGGAACCCCTACAAAGAGCAGAGAGGAAGAATATATAGAAGAGAAGATATTTCGGGGCTCTGGAAGCTGAATTTGACATGTGTCCCATTGAAAATGCAATCTGAAGTTGTTGAAATTGATCTTCTTCATCTACCTAGAACCAAAAACCATAAATGATGAAAAAATATTTGATATATCTCCCTAAAGCAATTAACAAAATATCTCATGAAGAAAATATCAGGTACAAATCAAATCTAAGTTGGAGGCTCAAAAGTTGATTTAGCTAGTCACATCTACCTTTGTCATGAGATCAACTTGTGTTGCTGGCAAAAAACATAAATACTTCCAACCGCATTTAAAACCATCAAATCTCCCTTTATAACTAATGAGATGAAAATTAATGAAAAATTAGCCATATCTGATTTCAATTTCATTTGCAACAATAAATCTACACTTTTCACTAAGAAGCCCCTAAAATTAAAAATTTGCCTGTAGCTGCTTCTGGTTCACACCTGCACAAAAATTGACAATAAAAATGGAAAATTCATTCTTTGCCAATTCCAATGGTATATTATACCTACCAATTTCTGACAAAAATGGTGCCCCTGAGATTGATCTAAAATTCTAGCTCTCAAATTATGAACATAACATTTAAAATGAAAAATAAAACTATATAGTTAGAACTATATAATATTATTCAATTTATAATCCTTTCAACGTCTACATGTTGAATATCTTTGAACTTTTAATTTTTATTCATTTTTCCAATTCTTCATTCCATATTGCATGCCAAGTGTCAATCGTCCATTGGCTGGGCCCCACATCCACCATATATTTTCTTACTCCTATAGCATCGAAGAAATCCATTTTCCATGCCCCAATATCATGAAAAAGGACCCACCATAGCATTGGAGCCCCATATTTCTTCTTACTCAATTCCACAATAATGACCCTGTTGTAGCATCGTCAAGTATTGAAAATTACTTTACGATCTTACGATTTTTGTAAGATCGTAGAACCTCCTTATACTTCCTCTGATCTTATGACTAATCATAATAACAGAGCTCTTGATCCTACCTTCCCTAATCCTATGGTAGTTAGAGCATTGCACACCCCCTCAAATTCTACTTGGCAATCCTACAATGACCATATGAATTATAACATCGTAACTCAATTATAGTCACATCTCGATGTCTTGACCACATCATAAAATTAGAGCCCTTTGGAAACTATCTTCCAACCACACAAAAACCTTAAATTTTGTAATATCTCGCCTTGGAAGATCTCAATCTTTGATCATACGATGGGTAGATATTGTGACATCGTATACCTTACACCTGGGCCATCCCGATCATATGAAAAAATCATGGCATTGTAGCTCCTCTATTTGAGATCCCTGACCTCACAACTAGTCATAACATTGGGGCCTCATAACATCAAAACACCATGGAAATCACCTCCCAATCACTCGACTTGTTGTAAGATCACAGACCCCGTAGCATTGTACATCTCATCTTTTACCTTCTCGAAAATATGATGGGCACCGAATCGTAATATCATAGGCCCCTCTCTTTGGCTTCTTGATCTTATGACAAACTTGTCATAAGATCACATCTCCATGCATCTATTGCCCATGATCTCATGATGGGAAGTCAAAACTTGTTGACTTCAATCATGTCCGATGGATGGGTTCCTCCACGAATTTGATGCACCAATCTTGAAGCATCATTTCATTGAAGACATATTGACTTTTGAGCATGTGCAACTTTATAATGGTGACAACTCTCCCTCATCCCCAATGTGGGATATAATACCTATATCCTCTACACATCATCTTTTCCATGGAACTCTACACCTGTGAATTCTTCCAATCATACCCCCTTCTCTGCTATGCCAGAAAACCTGATGGAGTGATCTCCTCTTGCTGCATGGGCATGGAACAAAGTCTCTTCTCTCATAATGCTACCCTCCTATTACCTTTTGACACATAGGCATAATTATAAAACTAAACATTGCTCAAAACGAGAATTTGCAGAATGGTTCAGAATGTCAACTAATCAATATAGAACACATATGTAGGCTGAAAGCAAGGTGTTAGAGACATAAAACACAAATTAAGAATTAATTCAACAACTAGGTATATAAGCAAGAAAAGCATTCATAGGGGCTCAAAACTTGGAATGGACACTCAAAATGGGAAAGCAATTTTGAGTGCCAACAATGGCTCTGTCTAGAGATGCATGCTCCTTGTGGGCATGGTAAGAAATTAGATCTCTAGAAGAAGAAGAACACTCAAAAAATTTCTTCGAACAAGTCACTAAAAATAAGGAATCTATTCTAACTATACAAGATGGCAACCTCGAGCCACCAAAAAGTTTCAAAGCTTCCTACCTCTATCATATACCTGATTCTCATTAACATCTTCTTGAGATAAACTAAAACTTTGACTTACATCAGTTTCACCACACACATTAGATCTTCTCATTAGTGGATTAGGTGAAACAAAACCACTTTCATAGTGCATATAAAAACTTGAATCAATTTCTTTGTCTTGCTCACTATGAAAATATAAATCAGTGTGATCATAACTACTAATATTAAATTGAAACTAATAATTACTAACTGACTCATGGATACCTTCAACTAGAAACACAAAAGTTTGATATTCTACTTCATTCAACGAGTCACATGAATCAATTTGCAACTCACCTTGTGTATCCGCATATGAAGGGTATGTAAAATCTGATTCTTGCTTCTTTGCAATTATATTACTCATCAAATTAGATTCACAACTTGTTGAAAACCCTTCACATTGAAACAAATGGTTAGTTACCAAATTTGAAAAATTGTTTAGAAAATGTTGATCCAAAATTTGTTGATTACAATATTTGTCTTTATCTAACATACTATTAGAGGGAACCTTAGACTTTGTAAACTTACCATCAGTCTGATCATTACAAGACTTGTCACTATAAAAAGGAAACTTAGAATCAACAACATTATTTTCAATGTTTTCCTCTTCATCTGCCAAAGTATCAAAACATGTTTCACTACAATCACCAATATGAGAAAACATTGAGATAGTAGAAAACTTCCCCTCAAACACATCCCCTGCATCTATCAAGTCATCATGTGCACATACATCTGAGGTATTATCATATGCAACTCCAAAGTTTGATAAAGATTTTTCAGATTCTGTATCTTTTTCTACATCAAACATTGGGGAAGTGACTTGACTAAATGAAGATAAATTATGAGGGAGAATACAAACATCCTTTGAAGTACTTACATATTTCTCAAAATCATGAGCCAACAAATTTGAAATCTCATCAAGGCTCAAGAAGACTTCCTCACAAATCTTCTCCTGTGCGTGATTATTATCTGGATGACATGAAGAACTCATAACATCAGCAACATTAATACAACAATCTAAAATATCATAATCATTATAAAACTCATTCTCATCATGGAAATCATTACCTCTACTACTGTGACAAACTTCTTCAAACTCATATTCATTTCACAAAACTCATTTTTAATTTCATATCCATCTTCCTCATGTTGGTTGCAATCTTTTGATTCATTAAAAGCTGAATCCATCTCTTCACACTCAGAAAATAGATTATCATTATTTATGGATTCATTACATTCATAATTACCTTGACTTTCAGCACATGCATTATCATCATTAGGAGACATAATATGAACAATATCATTATCACTTTCCATCTTGCTATTGAATCTCTTAGCTTGTAAAAGCTCTTGTAACCTTAAAAGTGCTGGCCAATTAATTGAATCAAGCACTATAATATATAGGAAAACACTTGGTAGGGAAGATTCCTCTAGTCTAGAATGCAAGGGCATCATACTGATTGCTGATTTAAATTTTATATAAACTTGTTGAACATTTAGACCCTAAAGACTTCCCATTTTCACTTCGACTATACTGACAATCATATTGTAGATTTGCTTATTCAACATAGCAATATTACTAGCCACAATTTTCAAACTATTAGAAAATTGCAGACTAACCTTAGACCTGATGTCTGAATCCATCTTAAGATAACATTTCACCTTTTTCTTTAGTGCTAAAAATCACTTAATAGAGGTACTAATTTTTAAACATTCAACTTTCATGAAAAATAAAATACCTTCAGTGCTAATGCAAACTTTCCTCTGCTAAGTTTGGCACTAGTGTGAACTAATACTTCTTCACACCATATATGAAACCATTATAGAGTTTCCACCTTCTTTAAAAGGAAAAATAAATCACAACAGTGATTCACTTTCAAACATTTAGATTTTTATAACAACAGAAACCACAACATTGAACCTTAATCGAGAAAAACTTATTTTCCAAGAAATTATCAAGAGCCTCAGATCTGCCCATACAATTGAAAGTCCTTTAACTTTTAAACATGAAATCAACTAGGATACACTAGTATAGAGATAGAGTCACCACTCATAAATGAGAAATAAAACAAGATTTGTTACTTTACAAAATCTAAACCAGAATTTCAATGGTAGGAAAAACATAGATCATCAAACCACTCTTATAGATTTACAATCTTGAAAAATAGAGAACAAACCATGCTTGTTCACCCTTGACTCTGAACACTACAACACTTTGAAAACACTCTTCAGTTGAACTGATTGATGATAGAATCACTAGTGAAAATACAATATTTCTTCAACCTTCAAAGCTACCATTGTCTTGGATAAAACATCACTAGGAGACATGAAACTTCAGCATGACCTTGTTGCTGATAACAAACTTTACACATGCCTTTCTTTTAATTGTATTGAATCACCTTTAGATTGCAATACTCCCCAGCAAAGTCACCATTTTTTTGGTGACTCGGATGGGAAAAATCATGCCAAAATATAGAACTGAAATATAAGTTCACACTAGAGATTCTTATCCTTTTAACATTGAATTACTTCATAGATTCCCTAATAGAGTCACCATTTTTTTGGCTCCTGATCTAATAGTTTTGAAAATAACCAAGAAACTAGACCAATACATCTAAGGTTAGAAAATTTCTATAATGAGTGCACTTGACTACAGTCTTGGGCCAACTATAAGGATAATTCCTTCTTCTTCTTTGGGCTCTATAAGACCTAGGTGAGTGGGCCTCAGATTCTTTATATGGTACCAGTGTATAGGCATATAACTAAATCTCAAAAATAGATAAAATACCTTAATCTTCTATGTTTATGCAAGCATTCATGGGTGAAATAGCTAATAATAGAGCACATGAACCTGATAAACCAAGTGAGGGAAAACTCTTTCAATTCCTTAAACATAAAGGGAAAAGATATTCAATTAAAGATTTGTATCTTAGCATAACCCTACTATGCATCAATAGAGAACATGCACTCTCCAAGTTGACCAGTCCCTTATCCATTGGGCATCAACTAAAGCTTCACATATAGATGGATATCTAAAGTACACTCATATATTTAGACAACTAATCTATCTATTTGACTTGCAAACAAATATCAATCTTCATAAAAATCTTATACTTATGATGATATCCTCCTGGTGTAACCTACAACCCTGTCAGTATAAATAAGCATTTACTTGGATCTTTGTTCCAACAACAAGTTTATTCTGACATACAACCTTAAGGGATTGCAATTGAGTTCAAGCTCTTCGTTCTCAAACACTAAATATTTCAAATAACATAAGCGGGAGATGAGAATCAGAATGAAACTAAAAAATGTGAAGTTTTTGTATTAATTTCCTTGAAAACAATACATCATATGTATGCCAAAATTCAGAAAAGAACACTAAGAAATGACTGTATATCTACAAATGCCTCAAAAGAAATACAATATTTTTGTTCATAACAAAGGAATACTGAGGAAAATGGTATCACAACTCTAAAATTGGAACCAACCTTGTGGTCTCACTAGTTATAAAAATTGGAACCCCTACAAAGAGCAGAGAGGAAGAATATATAGAAGAGAAGATATTTCTGGGCTCTGGAAGCTAAATTTGACATGTGTCCCACTAAAAATGTCTTCAATATAAAGTTGTTGATACTAATCTTTTTCATCTACTTGGAACCAAAAACCATAAATGATGCAAAAATATTTCTGAACTTTTAATTTTTATTCATTTTTTCAATTCTTCATTCCATATTTCATGCCAAGTGTCGATACTCCATTAGCCAAGCCCCACATCCACCATATATTTTCTTACTCCCATAGCATCAAAGACATCCATTTTCCATGCCTGATATCATGAAAAAGGGCCCATTGTAGCATCAACATCTGATATTTCTTCTTACTTGATCCCACAATAATTTCCCTGTTGTAGCATCATCAAGTATTAAAAATTACTTTGCGATCTTACAATTTTCGTAGGATTGTAGACCCTCCTTATGCTTCGTTCAATCTTACGACTAATTATAATATTAGAGCTCTTGCTCTTGCCTTCCCTGATCCTATGGCATTCAAAGCATCACACACCCCTAAAAATACTACTTGGCAATCCTATGATGACCATATGAATTGTAACATCGTAACCTGATTTTAGTCACCTATTGATGTCTTGACCACATTGTAACATCAGAACCCTTTGGAAACTATCTTCCAACCACACAACCACCTTAAATTTCATAATATCTCACCTTGGAAGATCTCAATGATGTGCAAATTTCATGCAATCACATACCTTGCACATGGGCCATTCTGATCATACGACAAAATCATGACATCATAGCCCCTCTATTTGAGATCCTTAACTTGATGACTAGTTGTAACATCAGAGCCTCATAACATTGTAGCACCATGGAAATTACCTCTTGATCACTCGACTTGTTGTAAGATCGCAAACCTTGTAGCATCACACATCTCATCTTTTAGCTTCTTAACAATATGATGGGCACCAAATCGTAATATCACAAGCCCCTCTCTTTGGATTCCCAATCTTACAAAAAGCTTGTCATAAGATCACATTTCCATGCATCTATTGCCCACGATCTCAAGACAAGAAGTCAAAACTTGTTGACTTCAATCATGGCACGGTGAATGGGTCCCTCCATGGATTTGGTGCACTAGTATTAAACCATCATGTCATTGAAGACATATTGACTTTTGAGTGTGTGTGACTTTAAAATGGCAACAACTCTCCCTCTTCCCCAATGTGGGATATAATACCTACATCCTCTACACATCATCTTTGGCATGGAACTCTGCACCTATGAATTCTTCCAATCATACCCCCTTCTCTGATATGCCTAAAAACTTGATGGAGTGCTCTCCTCTTGCTACATGGACATGACATGAAGTGTCTTCTCCCATAATGCTGAGCTCCTATCACCTTTTGACACATAAGCATAATTGTAAAACTAAACACTGCTTAAAATGGGACTTTGCAGAATGGTTTAGAATGTCAACTTATCAATATAGAACACATATTTAGGTTGAAGGCAAGGTGTTAGAAACATAAAACACCACTTAAGAATTAATTCAACAACTAGGTATATAAGCAAGAGAATTCATAGGGGCTCAAAACTTGGAATGGACACACAAAACGGGAAAGAAAATTTGAGTGCCAACACCATCCAAGTACTTGACTACCTTTATTGGCTCTTCCTCTTAATTCTTGGATCTAAGGAAAAGCCTCTAAAACTCCTCTATATAAGAGGTCACATCTAAATCTTTTTGTTTCAGTCCTTGTCTCCTCTTATGGAGTTTTATCTCAAAGTCCTCTAGTAGGAAGTTCTCCTTTGGCTTAGTGACCATGGCATTCCAATTAGCTATAGGTGCCTAACCTATCCTAACTCTTTCATCTTGTACATACTTCCACCATGTTAATGTTGAGCCCCTAACTCTTGACTTGGCCACTTTGATCTTTTGTGCCTTTGACACTCCTTCACACTCAAAATGGTTCTCCATCCCTTCTATCCAATCCATCATTGCATAGATATCTATCTCTCCACTAAATAGTGGCACACCTTCCAAAGCTTTCCTTCCCAAGGCTTTTATGGCCTTCAAGAAGGGCTCTTCATTCAAGATAGGGTTTTGTTTAGGGATAATTTCATCCTTTTCTACCTTCTTACCCTTTTCACTTTCTTCCTCTTGTCTTGTCTTGCCTACATCAAGACCTGCATCCAACTAGTTCTTCATCTCTTCTAGTGCTTCTTCAAGGAATCTATTTTTCTCCCTTTGCTCATCAACTTCCTTGGCTAACTTTTCATTAGTCACCATATTGGACTCACTCACTAAATCTCTAGTAGATGTAGACATACACCACTTCCCAAGCTCTCTTAAGGTTTCCTTAGGATATCCACTGGACCCAAATAGGGCTTCTACTCACCTTATACTCCTTAGGACTCTATGAAAGAGATCCTAAACCATTCAATTAGTGTCCATAAATTAAGTAGAACAACCATGCTTGCTAACTCACAAATAACACAAGTAACCCCAAATGTTAATTTTAGTTCCCAAATGGTTGACAATCAAACTTGGAACCCTAATCAAGTTCCACTAGCAAGCCAAAATGCATCCAAATGCTTGTAATAGGGCTACAAGCAATTACCACTCCAACTAAGGGAAAAAAAAATAACATAGAAAAACCATAAACAATGGGTAGAATAAACCACAAATCCAGAAACCCTTTGCAAAGACCTCAAGGATTTTGGGGGTCTAGGGTTCTCAATCTGTCTATATAGTACAGGCACAATTTTAGCCTTAAAATAAGGGTTTTAAGGTCTTGGCAGGCAGTCTAATGCAAAGAAGGTTTTTAATTCCTTAGGGCTTATCTTAATGCTTCCCACTAGGATTGGGGTTACAAAAAAACAACTTATAACATTTTCCAAGCTTTGGTTGAAGTATCACAAATGTTCAACCTCTCCAAATCCACTTGCTCTACACTGTGATCCCTAACCAAGTTAGTAGGACTTGCCTAGGGCATCACTTCAAACATAGCTACTTAGAATTATAGGGCCCCATATTCACTATACAATATGTACATGGAGTCATTTTCCAAATTCCAAAAGGTCATACAAATTCTACGGTGGGAAGTAGCCCTATGACCCCATTCTTGCAAACAACCTAATTCAAAACAACAGGCTAGTAGAAAACAAAATAATTTAATCAAAGAATTAAAAACTTATGAAATGGAAAACTAATTTAGTAAATAATCTTAAATCAACACACTTTAAAACTTCCAATATAAAAAAGAACCAAATCTATTCCATGTACATGCCAAAAGAACTCAAAAGCATAAAACTGTTATTAAAAACTTGCTGCACAATCCGTACAATCCAATGAAAAATATCTCCAAAAACTAAAAAATGTTGAGAATGACCTCATATAGGTTTACCATGAGTGCTCCTAACTATTTCAGACAATTATATCCCCTTCTTGATAAATTTTCACAAAATACAAGAAAAGTTGTCAATGTTGTCATTGACAACATTGACAATAATTGAGCAACTTTTGCATCTTGTTGAGTTAGACATTCAAACTTTCTCTAAAGGCCATAAATTTTTTTATTATGTCCAAATAGGACTTAAACCACCTAATTATGACCTCCAAAAATCTATTTGATCATACTACCCTTCTAGGCCCCAAAACACCCAGTTTGGCCTATTGTGCAACTAAGAGAAACTTTGACTTATTTTGGCTTGTCAAACCTAACACTCACATTATTAGGACTAAATTAGTCCCTTTATGCACCAAGTGGTGTTTCTAGAACCACTAAAATCCAAAATACCAAAGGGAGCACTAGGTATTCCTTAGCCCACTTAGGTACCCCTATAACACTCAACCCTGTTAGGAGTTGCTTCAACCCTATTAGGAGTTGGTGGAACAAATATAATGTATGCAAGAAGAGCCCACTAATGTAACATGAAATGTACAAATAATTTTCTTCACAAGAATAGATATACATACAATACTATCTCACTATTTTACTTTGTGAATCCTCTAATCATACACCAAATCTTGCATCAAACAAAGCTCGCATATCATATAAGACTTCACATTAATTGCACAAGATAAAATCTTTACTTATACTTTACAATCTAACAAAATTCTTGATCAATTAGCCTTATAGCTTGCACATGCTTGGCTAATTATTAAATGACTTTGGGGTTATGTCAACCCATCATGATTAAGTAATTATTTTATTACCAAAATAATTCCTTAAGTCATACAATTCAATTTACTTACATGATCTGCTCTACTCTATTAATCACCTATACTATTAACTCCTTTATAACTAATGTTGTACTATATGTATAGACCTACTCACTGACTTATTCCATCATGATAGTGTTATAGATCATTCCTCAACTACACATGTCCTAGCTCATACTCTGTCATTCGTACACACACAAAGTATCTCTATGCTGCTACAAATTGAAAATACTTAGACAATTTTTTTATCACTGATTCCATATTGAAATACCAAAATATGTATGTTTCCATAAATGACAACACTAGCCATATTTATCTAGCCATACTACCAACAACTTCATCTTGATCCACCATGAGTTCTTTGTCACAGGGGAGAATGGTGGAAGAGCACCTAGTGAGCAAACTCAATTTTGGCTTGTAGGTGGTTTTAGAAAACCACCAAGATTTAAGGGTTATAATAAAGTCCCATTAGTGTTGGATTAATAGGTTTGATGGTTTTCATGGGTTTGTGAAAGTTGCATGGTCATTTAGGAAGTTTTTATGCATTTAGACAAAAGTTGTTCACATAGGGAAACTTAATTAAAGGTTGGTCAAAGGTGTCAAAATTAATAAAAATGAGTGAAATAGTATTATTTAGTGATAATATACCTTATGTAAAAGTATTAGAGGTGTTTTAGGTCCTAAAACCAACATAGAGTAATATTTGCAAAAGTTGCTCATGACAACATTGCAATTTTGCAAAGTTGTCATGACAACTTTGTGCCTAATAGAAAAACACTTGAACTAGACATTACGAAGGAGTTAAAAATGACCTTAAAATTTATGAAAGGGGACAACTACCTTGTTAATCTAGTGGATAGGTTGGGAGGAGTTAGCTGTACAAACTGTGACTTATTTTTGGAGCAACTTTTGGGACTGTGATAGCATTCTTTAAGAAAGACAACTTATTTTCCTTCTTAATGGATTGGTAGAGCCAAATGAACCTTGTGATCAATGAAATAAAATAAAATTTGAATCAGTATTTTTTGTTTGAGGTGTTTCAAAGGAAAGTATTGTCTTGTTTTGGAAAAGTCTTCTCATTTTGTTAGTCTGCTGCCTGGGTAGAGTTGTTTGTATATAATCTTGATGTAAGTGGACATCCTTATGGTGGGTCCTAAATTTTTCTTGTAGATATGGAAATTATATTACTAGTTCTTTGTAAATATTTTTTTTCCAGTTTTTAAGTGCATATTCAAAGGTGTTTTCATGAAGCCCTAGGTGAGTGTAGTGCATCCAGCTAGGTAATAACAAACCCAAAAACTGAATGGTTTGCTATGAAATTGCATTGTATGAACCCTAAGTTTCATCTTGTTAGAGAGAGTATGGAAGCTTAAAGATTTTTTTGAAAGGATAAGTCTTGAACTAGAGTTTTACTAGATCAAAACCTAAACCCTTGGCTGCTATTGATACACTATAAAGAAACCCTCATTTTGAGCCTTAATTTTAGCAAAGTGTTGTATGAATAGGTTGGAGTCCTATAACTTCATGAACTTATCAATATGAAAAAAGGGTACTAAAATATTTTATATTTTTGCTAGGTTTTTTGGGAAGTTTTAGTAGGAAAGCCTACAAAGTAGATCAATGGGCCTAATTGAGGCTCTAGACGTATTAGGCCACTTAGCAAGAAATAGAGATTTAGGATGTGGGTTTGTGAATGGAGACTTGGGATGCTTAGAGGAGGTTGGAAGTATCATCTTGGTAATGATGCATTGTCTCTAGATGCTACACTAGGATTTGTGCCCATACTTTCCTAATAGTGAAGAATTGCCTTCAATTCAATATTGGGGTGATAGAAGTAGATAGAGTCAATTGGTGTGATTGGACCTTGTAGCAGGGGATAATATGGATGTTTCCTCTTGGAAATATGGCCAAGGAGAAAACCTATAGGCTTAGTAAAAAGCTTTGATAATTTTGGGTATAATGGCCTAAACTAGGAGATTGGATCTGATTATATCAATCTATCTTTGTGAAGTATTGAGCTCCACTCAAGTAGTCGATAAGATCATCCATCCTTGGTAGGGGAAACCAATATTGGATAGATATATTGTTTAGATCCCTATAGTTTTTACACATCCTCTAATTTTCATCCTTCTTTCATGCTAGTAGTAAAGTTACTACACATGGACTCGGGCTCTCCAAAATCAGACCCTTCCTCAATAGTTCATGAACTTGTCTATTCAACTCCTTAGTCTAAGTAGGAGTCATCCTATGAGAATCCTTGTTAGGAAAACTAGCTCCAGGGACTAAATCCATTTGATGATTTATTTTCCTTACTAGCAGTAACCCCTCAGGGAAATTGTCATATACAATATCTGCAAACTCATTTAATAGAAATGAAACCTCTACTAGGAATTCTCTACCACCTTCCTTACCACTCTAGGAATTAAAAAATAACACAAGAGTTGATGTTTCATACCATCCAAAAAATTTCTTCCATCAAATAGCCATATCCTAACACTACTGCATATCTTTTCATCTTCCTTTATTAGGGGTTTGAGCTTGTGACATACTCCATCCTTTTTGAGAAAGTAGGTGTTTGCATGACTATTATGTATTGCATGCCCTTCATATTTCCATGGCTTTCCCAATAACATGTTAGCCCCAAATGATAGTGTTATTGGTATTTATATGCATGTATGTAAAAGATTCATATCAATTTTCATGTTGCTATTGATATCAAGTCTTATTGGTTACACATAATGCTAATTCCATAGAGTATCATATCATTTGATGGATGAAGAGGATTTGAAGAAAGTATTTTGAAGATAGAGTTGATAAGTATGATATTTAATGGGAACTTGAATGAGTTGGATAGTGATAATTTAATGTTGGTTTCATTTCTTTACAATAATGTAATATTATAATGTATTAAGCTAGACATGCTTAACCGAGTGACAAGGTTAAAGAGGGAAGACAATATTCATTGAGTGACTATAGTGTTCACCAAGTAGTTAGCAAAGTAAAGAAGAATTTTATTATTACTGAAAAAGTCTAGTATTGACCAAGGATTATATTGCCCAAGTGAAATGTTATGTTCATCAAGTAACAACTCGAAGAACAAAAGTGTAAAGATGGAATGCAAGGAAGACTTAATGGAAAAATGAAATGTTTGTGATGATGTATGGTGTGATTCAAAGCTTTCTACAAGATAAATGATTAGGAAAGATCAATAAGGATATGATGATGAAAATTGAAGAAGGATAAAGATGGATACAAAGTTCTATAAAAGTTATAATTTCTATGTGATTAAGTACATTGAATCTAAGAGCAATGATTATGATTAAGCAACAATAAATGGAAGAATATGGAAGCACATAGATGAAAATTTAAGGAGATGTTCAAGATAATTTTTCATTCCTAGTTAGGTGTTGATGAGGTTGTTGGTTGGAAGTTTATTGAGCGATGATAAGTTTATTGTGAATGCAAAGTTGTTGAAAGAAGAAAGATGATAGTTAAACTAGGTGAATTGAGTAGATTTGAAGGAAGGAGAAAGAGTTAAAGATGTGAATCAACCAGTCAAGAGAACACAGAAAGGAGATCAGAAAGGGACAAGAGTAGAAAGGAGATCTAAATAAGAAAGGCAGTGATATACCTAAATAGATCATTTTATATTGTTACTTTCTAATCATTGTAGCAAAAAATATTGTAGACTAAGTGGATGTAACAAGTCTATAAAATCCTCTATGGTAACATTGATTAGTGGTGTTTGTAAGTCCTTTAGAGTGGACCACTTTTTAGATAGAATCAATGAGTGATAAGCTCTAGATGATCTTTTGGTTAAAATCCTCTAACAAGGTCACACTAACAATGTGTATGTGTTGGTTATTAGTTTATTCTCCTATTAGATTTTATAATCTTGATTCTTTGATACCCAATGTTTGGAGAGACAAAAGGATGTTTATCAACAAAGGGGTTAGTGTATATATTCTATCACTATCCTCTAAATTGATTAGGTACAACTCCCTATGATTTGCAATGATATCTAATGAATATGTTTTATGAGATCAGAAGTTCTGACATTATAAGCTTTTAACATGAGAGTAGTAAAGCATAACCAAATTGTTTGTAGGGAAAAACAATTCAAGAAAAATAGATTTGGACAACCTATCACATCCAATAGAATGATTGTAATAGATTATCTTGAGATATATAATCCTTACTTCTATTCTAAATTCATAATTGACTATCTACATGCAAAGAGAGGAAGAGAAGAAGAAATGCACATGAGGGGGAAATGGAATTGCTTTGACTACTAGGCTTGAATGAAATGCAATTCAAAAAGTTACTAATAGATTCACACACATCTATCCTTCAATTCCCAATGAAACTATCTAGCATAATATGAAATGAACAAGAGAGGAAGCAAAATCATATATGAAGAAAGTAAATGGAATCACCTCTACTACAAATATCAAAGTGAAATGGAATCCACCTAATTGTCATAGGATCACATATAATTGTCCTTCAACTGTTAATGTAGAACTAATCTAAGAATGATCCACAAAATATGACAATTAAATAGGGTAAATGGAATTACAGACCAATTCATCATCAAGTTTTCTAACCTTTGTATTATTAGAAGGATTTACATTTATAGTTCTCTATCATTTCTAAATTTTGGAAAAGCAGCAATCATATAATAGAAAATAAAATGAGAATAAAATATGAAATCATCCAATCTGCATCATGATATGAGCACATGTTATCTTTTCCATTGATGATTCTAAATCCATGGTGTTTTTGAAAACACATGATGACTATTCAACTTCATGCAATCTCAGAAAATCATTTAGAAAATCATTAATTTTTCATATTCTACTATTTCATGCCAAACCTACATATTTCATATTCCAATGTTCACTACATCTTTGAACTCTAGCTAGCGATCTTGAATTAATGATCACGATTAAAACATTATAACTTTCCTTTATAAATTCCTTTGTGGGTCCTTCCATGTACATTTGTCTCTCTGTTGTTATGTTGCTATGATTATTTTCCTTGGAACTTTACATAGCAAGATAGCGACAAATCTAGATCTTTTTTTGATCTAATGGTGGCAATAAAATGATGTTGAGTCTCTTTGTTTCACATCATGGGTCTACTTTCCAACTAGTCACATCATGGCAGACAAGTGGCACAATTTCATTACTTGTAGAATCTAACATCAGAATGCTTTACTTTGTGGTACTTTGTTGAATATACCAGGCCCATTAGGACATGTGTCAATCTATTGGTTTGTTGTTATGAATAATGATCGAGCAACATTTTATAGCAACATAATGATGATTATGGATCTTCTTTTGATCTGAAAATTAGGAAAATACATCTTTAAAGTCAGTCAAAATTCTATCTTAAATACTATCCATAGATCTAGTCTTCATTTAATGACCTAGGCTTAATCTCTAAGCCATTTGACTTGTCAACTAGTAAATGGTGTGCATTCTTTTATTCATTTGACTTTTCCCCACCATGTAGCTTATTATAATTACATCTAAACCATTCATGTACTAAATCAACAAAGCATATTTTCTTATCTTCATATTTTGACTACAAGAGGGTTCTAAATGTTTTCTTCTACACGAACTTATTCTTTTGTTCACTAATCTTGTTCATCTACAATGTCTCTCATGGAAACCATAATGTAATGTTGAATCTCTATCTTTATCATGGTTAGTAACAAACCAATAGAAGATCCAAATCTTCCTGTTAGTGGGATGACAAATAAAACCTCCCAAACCCCAATCACCTAGGCATTGGACTAGTTCACTACAAATATGAGTTCCCACATCGGGTTAGCTCAAAGGAATGATAAGAAAAAAGGCCATCCTATGGAAAATTTGGACTTAGACTTGAGATATTGATACTTTGCTTGACTCAAAACCCTAAAGAAAAAGATATGAATTGAAACTTAGGCAACAACTAGTTCTATCTAGGGATTTAAGCATGATAATGCTTGAAAGAACTCTAGCAACCTTTGGTTCCACACAAAAGGTGACAACTGCAAAGAAAAAGATCAGACTAAACTAGGAAAGCAAGCAACTAAACTAAAGCAAATTGCATGAAAGGAAAATCTACCTACCTAGCTACTATGCAGGGATTACCTACTTTCAATTTTGTATTTGATATAACTTCAAATCCTACTCATTATAAGGACATGGTAAGGTTTCTCCAGTGGGATATGCTAATTTGAAAGAATAATTTTGGTTCACTTGAATGATCTGAAATGGCCCTTTCCACAAAGATTGAAACTTAAAGTGCATACCTCTTAGATCATATCTCTTATCCCATACCTTCCATGATTTTTCTTGACCTTGCCCTTTTATGAAATAACTTCTTTAACCTTCCTCAATTTTCAATGATTTTATAAACTATCTGTTCTCTTTCTTCTTGTAGTTTGGTAAGATACAAGATCTTCTTCTCTAATCCATCTTTGAAAACATCTTCTTCAATCAGAGTCTTTATTTTACATGCAACAAGCTCTAAAGGCAATGGAAAATTAGCTTTCACTCCATAGACTAGTTCAAAAGGTAAAATACCAATAGCACTTTTAGGTTTGGTTCTATCAGTCCATAAAGAATCATGAATCTTCTTATGCTAGCTTTTCTGATTATCTAAGACCAATTTCATCAAAATATTAATCAGATTCTTATTACTAGACTTAGCCTGCCCATTTCCTTGAGGGAAATAATTAGAGGAGCATCCAACTTGAATACCATTATCATAGAAAAACTCAATAATTTTTAAAGAAGAAAAATAAGATGCATTATCCATTGTCAATTTTATAGGAACTATAAACCTGACTAGAATATGTTCTTTGAGAAACTCACATACACTTCTGATGAAGTCTTCTTCATTGGCTTTGCTTCAACCCATTTACTAAAATAATCTATGGTAGTTAATATATATGAATATCCTTGAATAGAAGGAGGATTAATTGGACCTATAAAATCTAAACCTCATTGACAAAAATGAGCTTCAATTACCACTGGCCTAAGAGGTAAGGCAACTAGTTGAGGTTTACCAGTAAAGATCTTACATTTCTCAAAATTAACAACCCACTTATATGCATCTTTTAACATGTTAGGCCAGTAATAACATTGCCTCATAATTTTTGAATGCATTGACAGTGCTAGAAAAATGTCCTCCACATGCTTCATCATGAAAAGATCTTAATTGTCATGCCCAAAATAATGGGGCAAAAACAAACGTAATTTTTTTTTTTAAAGTTTAATAAATGTACTATGTTGATATATGTTTGACTAAGACTTACATGACACATTAAATTTGCTAGAGTTCCATATCTTATTTCATGTCTTGGTCTATCTCCTAGTTGAACAGGTTACATCCTTTAAGAACGTTTGCCAAATTACTGTGATACTTGTTTTCAATGTTTAAAAGAACTTTTTAAAACTAATTAAAGATCATTAGATATTGGCCATCAAAATATTTAACCATTTATCCCTTAGGTTAATTCAACATTTATAATGTTCATTTAGTCTTATCCAAATAGACTAATGTCCTCAATTACTTATAAATGTTCATCAAATTATAATTCATAGAATTTAGATTTACAAAGTTTTTTTAAAAAATAAAATAAAATAAAATATTAAATATTCATTTATTATAACTAAAAAATCAACTAATTAGTACTTAACTAACATAATAACTCATCTTCTACATATTTAAAATCAAGCCTTAAATTTCACTATATTAATATTAATCAATTCATTGTTTATCAATCGCATTCTAACATTTACTAATATTAATTAAATCTTACATGATGAAAAATACTTTAATTAAGTTAAATTAACCTAAGTAATGCTAATTTTATTCTCGTTAAAAAAATTCACACACAATAATCAAAAGTTATACTATATCATCCAACTAACTAACTACTAAAACATTAATTAAAACTAAAACTAATAATATTAACTTAAACCACACAATGCCAATTTATACATTACACTAATTTTAAATAACCTAGATTACCCACTAATACTAACAACCAATCAAAACTTAACACCTAACCCAATTAACTTAACATATAACACAATTAACTTAACATTTAACCATAACTAAACCTTACTAAATCCTAACAACTAACCCAAACTAAACTCCCCTAACTCACCTACCTCTAACCCTACTCCCTTCTAACCTATCCATGCTTTAAACATGGTGCCCAAACACTACCTAAATCCACCCCCCCTCCAAACTTCACATGAACCAAGGGTGGGATGCCTTCCCAAGCCCTTGGCATGCTGCTTGAGGCTCTATCCTCATAAAATATCTGACATCCCAAGAGAAGGGGATTTTATGTTTAAAAACATTAACTTGTCTGACTTTAATCCCCCCCAATGTGTATGATGCATCCAACTTGGAGGATGTTGATCTCAGATTGGTTTTGACAATTGACTGTCAACACACTTAAGAAATTTTCTAAGTTGATGTAGAGTATAATATAAATGCCGAGTCAAAATATGTGTTGAGCTAGAAATTCAACAAGTGCCGAGTCATTCAGATGCCGAGCAAATAGATAGTGCCGAGCAAGTTTTAGATGCTGAGTGACTAATAGATGACTAGCAAAGTTCAAGTGCCAAGCAAGACAAAATTTAGAATATGCCAAGCATCAGCAATTAGTAAGTTCCAAGTAACATAGAAATAGCATAAGAGTTTGTGCCTTCACAAACTAAGATGTAAACCATGTTTGAGCCGACATAGGGAAAAATCTCAAAGGATTAAAAGATAAGATCAAATCTATTTGATTTACTATGCAATTAACATGCAACCAATTAGAAAAAATGGAAATATTTGAGTGAGAAAGATGGATGAATCTCAATCATAGATTCATACCTAACCCTAGGTCATGAAATCCTTTTTAAGGAGGTTGAAACCCCATAATTTAGAATGTATGAGAGAGTATGTGAAAAGAAGAGAATGCATGCAAGGAGAGAATAACTAGTGAAGTTTGAAGGTAGTGAAAGGGGCGAATTGACTTAGAAGAAGGACAACATTGTAGTATTAGTTAGTAAAATAAAGAATCAAGGTCACTTCAGTTTCATACCAGATCAATGAGGATTAGATTAGACATAACAAGGATCTAAAATCAGCAATAGTAGATTGCAAGTAATTAGGTCGAACATTTTACTATACTCTCTAACAAATTTTATTAGTAGAATGAAATCCTTTGGAGATAGGTTGGTTTAACAACCAATGTATAAAGCCTTTAATAGGGTGACCTTCCAAGTGAATGTTGTGTAAATCCTTTAGCTAGGTACACCTTTGATAGAGTGTTAAAATCCTTTAATAGGGTAGGATCTAACAATCCTTGTAAGATTTTAACAGAGTAGGCCTTTCATAGGGTAGATCATGAGAATGGTCAAAATATGTAACCTTAACAGGTGAACTTTATTGCTGTAGTAGTGAAAAGTTGTGGGTGTCATCCCCACCCCAGTTTTACCTTCTCATTGGAGGGTTTCTAGGTAATCATATATGGTGTCAAGTGTTTATGTGGTTGCATTTACTTTATATATTATTTTCATATGTTTATGCATGCAATATTTTAAAGATAAAAGTCTTATTGGTTAAAGTTTGATTACTTCTGATTCACCCCCCCTCTCAAAAGTATACTTCCCACTTGTCAATTCCCAACAATTGGTATCAAAGCTAAGTTCTCATTAGGAGAAGTCTTACAACTTGAAGAAAAGATCTTGAGATGGAAGTTTACAAGCTGGGAAAAACCATTGAGAATCAGGAGATTGAGATACACCTCCTGTTGCAATAATTGGATGAAGACAGAAATGCCTTGAAGAGTTCGCTAAAGAGAAGGAAAGAGATTACCATAGCTGAGAATGACACTCAATACAAGGAGATTAATACCAAAAAGTTATTTGCAGATGGTAACTCATGTGATTTTGATGCAAAAATTGTAGATCTCATGGACAAGAGTAGAGCACAAGCTGAAGAGATTAGAAATCTCAAATTGGAACAAGAATCAAAAGCGATATTGCTATGAGAAGTGACCAAACAAAAGAAGAAGGCCATTGAGGATAAGAACATGATTGAAGAAGACAAAAGAATTTTGTCAAATAGATTGGAAGAAAAGTTAGCAGAGTTGTCTAGGATCTCAAACATGCAGTTGGATACCTTAAGCCAAATGATGAATGCCCATCATGAATTGAATGTCAAGGACATTGAAGTTGCAAAATGAGTAGCTCCAAAATGACCTAAAAAGAAGAAGGAATTTGGTGAAAGCTTCAACAAGCTAAATGAAGCCATCAAATACTTTGAGCAACTACAAAAATCCCCTAGATCTAGTAAAGACACATCAGATTTGGGTTACACAAGCACTGAGGAAGGAGAGTCATCCAAGATTGTTGAACAAAGGAATGACAAAGTTAAGAACTCCAAACCCACTTGTCATTTTTGTGGTAAGAAAGGACATATAACTAATGTTTGTAGGAACAAGAATGGTAGTCAGAATGCTAAGCCAAAGAATATGACACATTGTTACAAGTGCAACAAATAAAGTCATCAGGCACATGAATGCAGAACAAGGACAATGCATGCACTGAGATTCGAAGGATGCTGCTACAATTGTCAGAAGTATGGACATAAAACTTTTAAATATAGATCCAAGCCCACATGGTCATCAAACAAGGGAAAAGGAAATGAAAATTCCTATAATTGGGATTACAACACAAGACATAGCTATCACTACTCTCAAGAGTATGTACACATCCCTAAAAATTGCATAAGAAAACATTTCAGTGGAAGTTACAACAGATGGTTGAGCCAAACTACATGCTTTAGTTGTTTGAATATTGCTCACATAAACAAGCATTGCCCAACAAAGACAAAGGCACCTAACTCAGACTCTAACAAGGGAAAAGGTAAGGTAGATGTTGAGCATATTAGAGGAGAGATGAATAAGACATTGAAGAAGAAATATGGAAGCGACACATCAAATGAAGGGATCACTTCACCTAAAGGGTCAAGTAGTCATACTTCATCAAACTAAGCAAGATGGTATGTAGGACTGATATTTAAATGCTTTATCATACATTAGTCCCTAGAATGAGTTAGAACTAAAAATGATAGATTAGCATGAATAAAGATGCAAGGTTAAATCTTCAAAGTTTTCACACTATTGTCAAGTAAGGAAAGTTGTCTTTAGATGCCGAGTGTAATCCTAGTGTATGCTGAGTTGTCTACCAAAGTCAGTAGAAGCCGAGTGTGTAGTGGATTCCAAGTAAAAGGAAATTCTTATTGAATCTAACTAAGGGAAACTCATGGAGGCTGAGTAAAGAAAAAATGTACAAGGAGCTGAGTGGACAACTGTATGTGCACTAAGCATTAAATGTTATGAAATGATAGGTATAAGGTCAAGTTTTCGATCATTTCTTATCATTGCGAACCCAAAGTGAAAGTGAGAAGAACATAGAAATGAATTCCAAGCAAAAATTGATGCTTTAGCAAAGATTCCAGCTAAGATTCAATATTTTTTTGATAATCTAAGGTAATTACTCAAGTGTCAAGCTATGCAATTACAAAATTTCTATATTTTGAAACCCTAGTTTTTGAAAATGGCATCTAGCTCTAGAAACCCCAAGGACAAGGAACCATTTGAGGTTTAATTGGTCAGCAATGAAGTAAAACAACCAAATTTTAGACCAATTCCCAAAGTGGCTTACAAAAATGACCCTGCTAGTGCTTTATCTATTATCCCACCTAAGATTGTTATGGTACAAGATGTTAGAAAATGTTACAATTGTAAAGTTGGAGTAATAGGTGACATGGACATTAGGAAAGCTTATGAAAAACTTTGTGAAAATGGGGTATTGAAAGAAGAATTCTAGATTGTTAAGAGAAAGGGCTTAACCCATGCCCTAGATTTCCCCGCAGTCTTCAAAATTAAATGGATAAGGATAGCGTTGAGAAAAATTCATGACAAATGCTTATGGTTGGAGGATGGACCTATTAAATTGACAAAAAGAATCATGCATAGAGTAATAGGGTACCCAACCCTAGAATGACCAAAAAACCTGAGGAGTGACTCAAAAGAAGTCATAGAGAAGAACACTTTGGCTAAGTGGAACAAAAGAGGCATGAAAATATACACAATCAGAGATCCACTTGTAGAATTTGATGTTAGGATTATGTCCCATAAATTCTACCGATCAAGCTAAATAAACAATGTCCCATGCATTGTAGTTTATGTAGGATATAAACTTGTCAAGAAGGATCATACATATGATCTAGCAGAGCTACAACTGCAACAAATAATGGAAAATTAAGGAGAAATAATAATATCCAAGAGTGCTTAGTGTAAGTTTGGATCAATTTTGATATGCGTATTTTTCTATGTTCAGAATGAATTTCCCTCTTTTGGAAAAATAAATTGGAAAAAAAATAGGTCCATAGTAGTACAAGTTAATGAGTATATCGAGCAAATGGGAGCCAATTTTGAAACCTTAATGACAAGCTATTTTGAAGACTTTAAGAAGTCTATGAAGCAAAGGCTCAAAATACTAGTCCCTCTAGTGTATCAACATATAAATGGTATTTGTTTCTTAGTTGATATTGATTATACATACATCCAAGTAGTAGTACCAAGGGTAAGATGGCTAAGGCCACTTGGTTATGAAATTAATATTGATGAGGCATCGACAAAAATCACAACATTGCTTGTAGAAGAAATTGATAAAAGTGAAAAACCCTTTGGCACTTTTGATGTTGTGAAATCCAAAATAGAGATGGAGTTGAATACTGCTTCTACTCTAAAGAAGAAGGATAAACTAGTCAAGAAACTAAAGGCCAAATTTAGTGAAGGGATTGCTAAAGCAAAAGAAGAAGAAGAACAATAGGGCTAGGGTCCACTTGCCTTAACACAAGGCATGGGTGAAGATGCTAAAGAGGAAGAAGGTGTTGAGGAGGAAGAGCAAGCCAATGAAGCACCTATCAAGCTAGAGCCAAAGAAAAGAAAAGCTCAAAAATAGCCTACAATTCAGCCCAAAGGCAAGAAGATAGCAATGCCAAGCCCAGAAAAGCCTACTACAAGGGCAAGTACAAGAACCACAAAAAAAGGAGGCTAAGGAGAAAAAAAGAAGAAGGCTACTGAGTAGGAAGGTCCAGCTAAGAAGAAGCTGAGAAGAAAGTATGTTGCACCTCTTGAATCAGATGAGGAAAGGACTGAATCTGATGACAATGGCTGATTTAGAGTGGTAAGTCACACTACCAAGTCTAATTTAGAAAATGTATGTGATAACATTAGAGATAATTGATATCTATTTGGATTGAAAAGCATTGATTTTAATAAATTGAGTAGAAAAGAATAGAACATAGTTGAAGAATCAATCTACACTATGATAACCAAGTTCAAGAACACTCCATTTGAACTTGACAATTCAATGCCTAAGGAGTTATATTCTATTTTAGAAAATAAATGGCATTATTTCCTTAATATTGAAAAAGAAATAAGAGAGTCAACATTGGCTCGAGTAATGCCTAAACTCACTAAAGGGAAAATAAGTAAGGGAAATAAGAAGCATGTGAGCGAATTTGCACCCAAATATAGAGCATTCAGTATTCTCCAGAATAAGATTGAGGATGTTGTGAAAAAGTCCACACAAATGTAGAAATTAATCTATGGCCTCACAACTATCAAAGAAGGAGAAGAAGATCCTTTTGAAGGGATAAATAATGGAGAAGAGGATGAAAATGAAAAGGAATTTGAAGAAGAGAAATAAAAGGTAGATGATAAAGTGGAGAGGGAAACACAAAAGGATGATATAGAAACTGCTAAAGATTAGCAACTAGAATAGAGTGTGCAAGACACACAATTCCCACCTCCAAGTCCTCCACATAACACTTCTACACTTGTAGAAACCATAAAAGTAAAGGATGTTCCTAACAATTCTAGTCAAAACATAAACCCATTGACTGCAGAGGATCTCAAGAAGATCCTTGACCAAACATCTCTACAAGCTCAATTATGCAACAATCCAGAGTTGGTCAGCGTAGATGAATTGCAAAAGGTAGTAGTTGAGTTGACTAGGGATAAGATGGCAACACAAGAAACATCTTCAGTCATCCCTATAGCTACAAGTGGAAAACCTAAAGAGCAAGCTTCATAAGATACATTAGCTAAGGTAGACTCCATAGTCAAAGTGACTACAATTGCCAAGGAGCCAGCAAAGGAACAAATAGGATAGATGGATACCACTATTCCTATTGCACAAGTACAAGGTGCACCACCTAATATTATAATCATTGATCAAGGAAGATCATAAGAAGAGAAGGAGACCCCAAAAGAAAAGGAGCAAGAAGCTATTCAAAATTTGGTTAATATACCAACCTTTGGGACTCCAACAAACAAAAAAAGCCAAGCATTGAAGTAGTACCACTTCAAATATTAGCACTAGGCTCAAGCTCTACAAAGGTTGCAAGGGTACTTCAGTACGAAGACCCTACACTAGATGAATAAATAGTCATTCCCAAGTATGACTATGAAACTATGAACACTGATCAAATCAATGAAGTGCAAGAGGCACTAGAGAGGAAGAAGAAGTAGGAGATATTTAGGAGTGAGTATAAACATAGGCAAGCATTGATTGAAATAAAGGACATCTTTTTAGATGCATTTATCTTGTAGACACTTGATGAAACAAAGCCCATAATGGAGCAAATTTCAAACATAGTAGACCAGGTGCAAAGTGAATACCATGATACAAATGTCAAGTTGATGGAATGGTCAGAAAGGAAGTTTCAAATAAAGGTGAATGAAAGAACATCCAGTGAGATAGCACTATCTCAAGTAGAACTAGCTAAGAAAATTGAAAAGATGAAGACAATACTTGATAACATATTCTCATTATACTCAAAATTGTGTGATCCTTCTATCTTCACATAGGAGACTAGAAAAATAATTATGAGCTTGGAAAGGAACTTGAAAATATCAAGTATGCAACTACCCAAAGATCCAGCTCAAAGTGAGAAGCACTTTAATACAACACTTCACACTCAAAAGGAATTAGTTGTATTAGTAGCAGAAGAGGCTAACACAATAGCCAAATTGGTACAGATAAAAGCCTCCCTCACCCTTGATATGAAAATTTTGCAAAAGGAACTAGCCGATGCTGAGAATGTGATAAAGAAAGATCCCAATATTTCTACATTAGATGGCTTAGTTCACCTTGCAATAGAGACAACCATTCAAAATAAATCCCTAGAAGTTGCAATACAAAACTGGGATGCTACTTTGAGAATTGTAATGGAAGTGAACAAGAAATTCTTGGCAAAGTATTTAGTCAATGTCTAAGACCCTTTGACATAAGTGTCAAAAAGGGGGAGATATTTTTGATAGGGGACAAATTAAAGAAAAGGGAGAAATTAAAGGAACATCAGGATAAATTAAAAAGCTAGAAGGACAGTTAAACTGCAAGGGAAACATGTGAAAGTGGGAGGTAAAATAAAAAGGGGAGTAATAAAATAAATAGAGAAGGAGCAATATAGAGCATAACAAGGACACATCAGATAAAGAGTATTAGCATTGAAGACAAGGAGTATCAGCTGAGACACATCAATCTATTCAAAGATATTTTGGTTACAAGGATATGGTACATGAACTCAAGGGGAGATACAAATTTTTTAAGGTATATAGTCCTTCACATAATTTTGAATAATTTTAAAATTTTGTATATATTATGAATAGAATGTATATTATACTAGAGGAGATTAGTTTCATTATGTATTTTTAAGTGTTTTTGACACTCATGTCAAAGGGGGAGATTGTTGATCTTAGATTGGTTTTGACAATTGAGTGTCAACACAATTTAAAAAAATTCTAAGTTGATGTTGAGTATAATATAAATGTCGAGTCACAATATGTGCTGAGCCAAAAATTCAACAAGTGTCGAGTCATTTAGATGCTGAGCAAACAGATAGTGTCGAGCAAGTTTCAAATGCTGAGTGACTCATAGATGCTAAGCAATGTTCAAGTGTCAAGCAAGAAAAAATTTAGTATGTGCCTAGCATCAGTAATCAGTAAGTGCCAAGTAACATAGAATCAACATAAGAGTTTGTGCCTTCAAAAACTAAGATGTAAACCATTTTTGAGCCAACATTGGGATAAATCTTGAAGGATTAAAAGATAAGATCGAATCTATTTGATTCCCTATGCAATTAACATGAACCAATCAGAAAAATGGAAAGATTTGAGTGTGAAAGATGGATGAATCTCAATCATAGATTCATACCTAATCCTAAGTCATGAAATCCTTTTTAAGGAGGTCAAAACCCCATAATTCAGAATGTATGAGAGAGTATGTGAAAGAAGAGAATGCATGCAAGGAGAGAATAACTAGCAAAGTTTGAAGGTAGTGAAAGGGGTGAATTGACTTAGAAGAAGGAAAACATTGTAGTATTAGTTAGCATAATAAAGAATCAAGGTCACAACAGTTTCATACCAAATCAATGAGGATTAGATTGGACAGAACAAGGATTTGAAATGAACAATACCGGATGACAAGTAATCAGGTTAAACATTCTACTATACTCTCTAACAATTGTATTACCAGAATGAAATCCTATGGAGATAGGATGGTTTAATAGCCATTGTATAAAGCCTTTAATAGGGTGACATTCCAAGTGAATTTTTTTAAAATCCTTTAGCTAGATACACTTTTGATAGAGTGTTAAAATCCTTTAATAGGGTAGGATCTAACAATCCTTGTAAGCTTTTAATAGAGCAAGCCTTTGACAGGGAAAATAATGAGAATGGTCAAAATATGTAATAGGTAAACTTTATTATTGCAATAGTGAAGAGTCCTACTATACTCTCTAACAATTGTATTAGCAAAATGAAATCCCATGGAGATACGTTGGTTTAACAACCATTGTATAAAGCCTTTAAAAGGGTGACATTCCAAGTGAATGTTTTGTAAATCCTTTAGCCAAGTACACTTTTGATAGAGTGTTAGAATCCTTTAATAGGGTAGGATCTAACAATCCTTGTAAGCTTTTAACAGAGCAGGCCTTTCGCAGGGCAGATCATGAGAATGGTCAAAATATGTAACCTTAATAGGTGAACTTTATTGCTGTAGTAGTAAAGAATTGTGGTTGTCATCCCCACCCCAATTTTGTTGGAAATGATTGAAAGGATCATGAATGAAGAATGATGGAACTGGTAAAGAATTTTTTCAATCATTTTTTTGTCATTGATGTCAAACTTGCTACTTGTAGGAATGACAATTGCTTAAGTGATCCAAATACTATCAATTGGTTGATTAACAAGGAGGGGGAAATATATAAGATGTAACTAGAGCACCTAGAGAAAGGTTGAAGTTATGATGTTTTAATGAAGTATAAGGATCAGTTAAGCCATTGATGAAATAATCTATTGATGAAATACTCTAAGAAACAAGAAATGAACACACTAAGACACATCAAAGATGTAAGGATCAACTAAGTCATTTGTAGAACCTGACTAAGTTCATTTGTGAGTGCTGAGAAAGCTAGTTAAAGTTGAGCAAGTTCAACTTCAGTGTGTGCCGAGCAATCCTTTCCATGCCGAGTAACATAGAAGGTGTCGAGCATTAGTAAATGTAGTAGAAGCCAAGTAACATAGAAGGTGTTGAGTATCAGTAAATGTAGTAGAAGCCGAGTAACATATAAGGTGTTGAGCATCAATAAACCAATGATTACAAGTTGTTGCATTATTGATAAGACAAAAAGATTTGCCAAATCAGTAATGATAAGTTTTTTACATTGAATTGTGTGAATTAGTTGGATGATAAGGATGATGAGTAGATGTCACAAAATTTCATGTAAACCATGCAAACTAGTTTTGAGCAAATACTGATGGACTTATCATGAAGTTTCTGGAAGAAATAATTTGGAGGGAAAACAATATCATTCTCTTAGATCAAATAAAATTGATGAGCAGGAAGATTTGAGTGGGAAATGAAGAACATAACTTCTTTATAAGGAGTCACAGGTTAGAGATCAAAGTGTGGTCATGCAAAAAATCCAAGAGAAGGCTAGTGTGAAGTGTCAAAATGAGGACACAATGAGGAGTAAGTACAGAGGATTAAGACTCTAAGTTGATCAAGTGACCATAGAGTGCATTGGTATAATGAGTGGAAGAAATCAAGGAGATAGATCTTGAAGGGTGGACAAGCTGTCAGCACTGCAAGGAAGAAAAGCCAAGTAAAGAAAAGAACTGAAGAGTGATATGAAATTTGCAAGGTTAGAGTTGCAATCTTTATCAGGTCAAAACCTTTCTAATACTTTCTTACCATTGTATTAGATATTGAAATCCTACATTGCTAGGTTAGCTTAACAGCTAGGTGGATAAGCCTTAAGAAAAGGATAGAAGATCCCCAGGAGAAGGATAAGAGATCCTCAGGAGAAGGATAGGAGATCCTTAGAGAGGGATAAAAGATTCTTTTGAGAAGGTGACTGTAAATCCCATGGACTTGGGTGGACCTAACAACTCTATGTAAATCCCTTAATAGGATGGCATTCTAAGTTGAATATTCATAAGTCCTCTAATAGGGCACACTCCTAACAGGGTGTAGAAATCCTTTAACAGGGTCACATCTGATAGTGTGTATAGCCTTTAGTAGGGAAAACCATAAGAAGTGGTTGAAATCTATTGGGTAGTAATTTTGTGGGTGTCATCCCCACCCCAGTTTTACCTTCTTAGTCCTGGAGGGTTTCTGGGTCACTAACATCTCAAGTGTTATGTGGTGATGTATGTTTACTTTTCATGATTGTTTAATGTTTAATTGCATGCATGATAATTTCAATTATACGCCATTAAGGATTTGACAAGAAAGTAAAAAGGCTAGTACTTTTGATTCACCCCTATTTTATTAAAAAATTGTATTGGACATTATTAGACCTTGAATAACTAATTCACCTCCCCTCTCAGTTATTCTAAAAGAATTCTAACAATTGGTATCAGAGACCACTACTAATTTGTTTCAAGGTACTAGCAGTAGGAAGATCAAGATGTCCAAGAAAGCAGTTCCCAAGCTAAACAAAGACAACTTTTTTGCATGGAAAAGTCTGATGAAGTTGCACCTTGGATCAATACGTGACTATGCATAGACCTCAATCACAACTAATCATGTAGATCCTGTAGGACCGCTCACTGTAGAAGACATGAACAAGAAGAAGGAGCACAACCAAGCGATGTTAGAGATTGCTTCAACACTAAGCTATGCTGAGTATGATGACATCAAAGAATGTGGTACTTCACATTAGATGTGGAAAACATTATCAAACATCTATGGAGGAGATGATAATGTCTAGAGAGCCAAAAGAGAGAGCCTAAGAGGAAAGTTTGATGACATGAAAATGAAAGAAGGAGAGGATGCTACTCAATACAGTGCAAGGATGAAAAAAGTGGTAAGTGCCATAAGAATCCTAGAAGGATAGTTATCAGAAGAAACAATATGTAGCAAATATTTGAGAACTTTTCTTTCTATCTATGCTATAAGAGTATCAACCATCTAAGAACTAAGGTGTGTACCAGGAAACACATTGTCATTTGAAGGAATAATTATAAGACTCATTGCCTTTGAGCTATCCAAATTTTACAACGACAAGTCAAAAAACTTTGAATCTGTATTCAAGGCCAAGATGATAATAAAAGACAATGAGGAGATGCAAACAAAGCAAAAGAGCGAAAAAGGAAAGTATGTATCTAGTGATAGTAGCACTAATGAAGATGATGTAGACCAATTGGAGGCATTACAAGCAAGAAGATTTCATAGAGGAAGAGGCAAATTCAAAGGTAAGCTGCCAGTCATTTGTTTCAATTGTAATGAAGTTGGTCACATTGCAACCAGATGCACACAAAAGAAAAATTACAAGGATGGAGGCAACCTCAAAAACAAGAAAGAGGACAACAAGGACTACAGAGGTAAAGGCAAAAGGTACTACATTGTTGAAGAAGACTCTAATGAGAATGATGATGAAGTAGTCTATGTGGCTATGAAAGATGAATCAGATGAAGATGAAGCAATTGCCTTGGTAACCTACATGAACAAGAATAAAAAATGGATCATAGATAGTGGATGCTCTCATCACATGACTGGAGATAAAAGTAAGTTCATTACTTTTATTCAATATGAAGGAAATAGTGTTAGATTTGGTAACAATGCACCATGTTAGATCAAAGGGAAAGGTAGTATCAAGCTTAGTGAAAAGATATCATGTGATAATGCATACTATGTTGAAGGCTTGAATTATAACTTGTTAAGTGTCTCATAGTTAGGAAACATAGGATGCAAGGTTGAATTTGAAAATGGAGTTGCCAAGATCTATGATTCTCAAGGAAGCCTAATAGGAAAAGGTGACCAGACTAGGAGTAATTTTTTCTACCTATACATGGAAGATGCTTCTTGTCTCATTTTTTAAACTGATGATGTATGGTTATGGCACAAGAGGCTATGTCATGTAAATTTTGACAATTTGATAAGCATCAGCAAAATGAAGAAAGTCAGAGGTCTACCAAAGTTGAAGAAGCCTAATAACACTATGTGCAAACAATGCCAACTAGGGAAGATGACCAAGTCAACTTTCAAAAGCAAGGCTTATACTTCTAATGAAGTATTAGAGCTAGTTCATATTGACTTGTGTGGTCCTATTGAAGTGCAAAGTTACAAAGGTGATAGATACATAATGCTATTTGTGGATGACTATTCAAGGATGATGACAGTCATGTTCCTAAAACAAAAATAAGATGCATTCCAAATGTTCAAATGGTACTTGGACAGAGTTGAAAAAGAGACTATAAAGAGCCTAAAATGTCTCATATCTGATAGAGGAGGTGAATTCTCATCAAAAGAATTTGAAGAATTTTGCAATGAAAGAGGGATCAAAAGCCAGACATCAGCACCCATGACTCCACCTCATAATGGTATAGCACAAAGAAGGAATAGATCAGTCATTGAATATGCTAGGACCTTAATGATGGAGAAAAATGTTGCACTCAAGTACTGGAGAGAAGCTGTATGTACTATAGTCTACACACTCAACAGAGTTCAAGTCAAGAAAGGTACAAATGCAACACCTTTTGAATTATGGTATGGGCATTCTCCTAATGTAAAATATTTCAAAATATTTGGATGCAAATGCTATATATATAAAGAGTCCAAAAATGGAAAGTTTGATGCAAAGAGTGAGGAAGGCACATTTCTTGGTTATTCTACTAGAAGCAAAGCTTATAAGTGCTTGAATGGTAACACTAACAAAGTAGTAGAAAGCACAAATGTGAAATTTGATGAGCTTGCATAAGTTCAAAGTGTTGAGAACACCAAGAAAGTAGAAGAATACAAGACCTTTGTATACTTTTATGAAGGTATACCTAATAATGGTGAAGTTGCAACTCAGAATGACAATCAACAACAAAATCCAGTATCTTTCGAGTCATAGACAGTGAATGCCGAGCAAAAAACACATTTAGAAGCCAAGCTACAAAATACAAAGAATGTTCATTTAGATCTAAGAACTGTCAACATGAAGGAAATGAAAAAATATTTGATGAAAATACACATGAAGATTCAGATTCTGAAAGAGACAACATGTAAACAAGGAAAGAACCAATATTGACAAAGTATGTAAGAAGACATCATCCTGTAGATCAAATTATTGGAAACAAAGAGGTAGGACCAATGACAAGGAATAGACTCAAAAGTGAGACATGTCTACTCAGCAAAATGGAACCAAAAACAATAAGTGAAGCCATAAAAGATGATGACTAGTACAATGCTATGAAAGAAGAAATAGAACAAATTGAAAAGAACAAGACATGGACCTTAGTCTCAAGACTACCTGACAAGAATGTAATTGGAACCAAGTGGGTGTTTAGAAAGAAGTTAGATGAGAATGGTGAAATCACAAGGAACAAGGAAAGACTAATTTGTAAAGGATATGCACAAGAAGAAGGACTAGACTATGGAGAAACTTTTGCTTCAGTTTCCATAATGGAAGGAGTAAGGACCTTACTAGCATATGCAGCCCTCAAAGGATTTAAAGTCTATCAAATGGATGTTAAGTCCATATTTTTGAATGGTATACTTGAAGAGGAAGTCTACATAGAGCAACCAAAAGGATTTGTTGATGAAAATAACAAAAACATGGTATGCAAATTGCATAAGGTTCTATATGGATTAAAGCAAGCCCCTAGAGCTTGGTATGAGAGACTTCACAAGTATCTAGTGCAAATAAGATTTGAAAGAATTGATGATAACAACAACATGTACATCAAATTAGAAGAAGGTAAAGATATCCTTGTATCTGAAATATTTGTGGATGACATAATTTTTGGAGGAAAGGAAGCGCTTTGCAAAATTTTTGCTAACAAAATGAAACATGAGTTTGAGATGTCTATGTTTGGAGAAATCAAGTTCTTTGTGGATTGAAAGTACATCAACTAAAACATGGTATATTCATGACACAATCAAAGTACATCAAAGAAATACTCAAGACATTTGGATTGGAAGACTCCAAACTTGTTAGCACACCAATGGCAATAGGACATAAGCTATTCAAAAATGATGAATCAGTTGAAGTCAATCAAACAATGTATAGATCCATGATTGGAAAACTACAATATGTTGTACATAGTAGATCAGGTATAGCATTAGCAATTGGAATAGTGGCTATATTCCCTACTAATCATAGAGAAAATCATCTCATGGTAGTAAAAAGGATAATGAGGTATCTCAAAGGAACTGATGATTTTGGCCTATACTACAAAATGAATGAGAAGTTTGAGCTCAATGCATACACAGATGTAGATTGGGGAGGCAATATTGATGATAGGAAAAGCACAAGTGGAGGAGCATTATTCTTAGGTAAAAGGCTAGTTAGTTGGACTAGCAAGAAAAAAACATGTACATCTTAGTCCACTGCAGAAGCAGAATATGTGGCAGTAGCAATCAATTGCACAAACATTGTGTGGCTCAAACATCTATTGAAAGGAATGAAAGAAGAGGTAACCAAACCTGTGATACTGTATTGTGATAATACAAGTGGTATAAACATATCCAATAATCCAATAATGCATGCTACATGCTAGAAAATGTGACTTGTTAGGAGCATGAGTTAACGAACAAACATTAGCTAAAAACCTTGAAAGTCTATCAAAGATTCATCAAAATGAAATGAACAAATACCAACTAATGCTTGCTTGGGTTTTGCAATCTAAGCAACTAACAAACCCAATCTTCCAGCCACCTCTACAGCTCAACAAAGGCACCCATGAGAGGCCTTGTTGGTGTGTTAAGATGGAGGACTAAGATCTCTTAGGATCAATGAGGTGTCCATGAGGTGGAGGCCAAGTAGTCTTCACATGGATTAGAGTTTCTGACTAGTCAAAGGGGGCAATATGCTCACACATGTGTGAGCAACCTTTGATGGTGACATGATCAATGAGGTGTGAGAAGCATGGCTTCTCACACGTGTGAGATAACTTGATTCTCATGCAAAAGGACAAGTGTGCAAGAGGTGTGAGAAGGCATGGCTTCTCACACATGTGTGAGACACCTTGACTCTCATGCAAGAGGACAAGTGTGCAAGAGGTGTGAGAAGGCATGGCTTCTCACACGTGTGAGACACCTTGACTCTCATGTAAGAGGACAAGTGTGCAAGAGGCATGGAAGACATGAGGGATGAGGAAAGTGTGAACATCCCTCACACATGTGTGAGCACACACTTAGGATTAAAAGGTAATTAGCTAGGATGATTAGGAAAAGAAAGCATGATTAAGGAAGTGGGTAGGTTTAGCAAGATGGGTTAGTTATGATAGTGAGGTTAGGTGAGGGTTAAAGGTAGGAGCCATGTGCTCAAATAGGATTAAATGTAATATTTAATTCCAAGTGGGATTAGGAAAGGGATTAATTAAGTAAAAAAAATACTTAATTAAAGGGGAATGGGCTAAGATTTAAATAAACCTTAGTTTAATTAAATCAAGGAAAGGGTAGGATTTAGATAAAGGGTCAGTGCAAGAAGTTGGGTCTCACTTTTGGCCAAAAAGTGGAAGTGCTTTTCCTGTTTTTGAAATTTTTTGTCAATTGATGTCAAAATTTGAGGTATTTAGAGATTGAATATTAAAATACTCCAGAAATAAAAAATTTAGTGTTTGGAATCTAGTTTTTGAATATGTAATTTATTTGTACACCCATATGATAGATTTTTTTTTGGTATGGATCCTTAAAAACCACTTTTTCAAAATGCCTGTTTTAGGACCATACCATGCTCGTGTACGGAGACCATAATTTGACACAAATAAATGAATTTTTGCAAATCCTTTTAAAGGGAGTTACCTAATACACCTAAGACTGATGACAATATTTTTTCTTAATTTTTTATTGAATGATTTTATTATTATTAATTATTAATTGGCTATAAAGGTAAATTTTAAAACCTCTCATGTACGGACCACATAATTTGATCAAAATCTCACTTTTTTCAATTTTTTTTTTTTTTTACATCAAAATAATTGCATGTAGATTGATGATATATAAATTGATTTAAGAAAAATTATAAAATAAAAAAGTTATTAAAGTTTTAGTGAATGTCACTTTTTAATGTTTAGGAGATAGTTTTGATTAATAAATAATGGAAAAATAGAAAATAAACTAATAACACTATAAAATTTACATTTTTGAAATCAAAACAGTAAGACCTATAATGGGTTTTTGTCTCATCAAAAAATTCAATAGGAATGACTATAAAAAAATTATGACAATACCAGAAATTTTTGATTAAATGCCTTAGAAAAAAAAAAGATCACAAAGGCATGGCTTGGTGGGACCAAGCCTATGCCATGCCTTTCCCCAAGGAAAAACCCCATGCAAAATTTGGGAGCCATACCAAATTCGCACTCACATCTCACAAATCAGGCACCCGATTTGTAATTCAAAAACTCGGTGCCTAATTGCTTTGAACCGTTGTACCCAATTTCTTAAAAATTGGGCACCCGATTCTTTTAAGAATCGAGTACCCAATTTATAAATGGGTACCTGATTTTTAAAGAATCAGGTGCTGGATTTTAAAAAAATCGGGTACCCGTTTCTAATGTACCTGTTGGGCCCCAAAAGTTGCCCCACCGACCCAATTTCAATGATTGAAATGATTGAACAACAGTTTTGACTTGCAACACCGAATTTTGTCACGCTTATTCTATTTTCTTGTCCTCTTATACAATTTGCAGGCTATTGATTCAAATTTAAAATTGGTGCAAACATGTGATCAAAACAATGAAGAAAGAAGAAAGCAAGAGTTCTGATAGATGAGGAGATTGCAGCAAATAAAGAGAATGAAGCACAATGTCAACGAGAGAGAAGACAGAGAATTAGAGACTTGAACAATGTTTCAAAGGAGAAAGACATTGAGGATACCACGATGGATGAAGAGGTCAAAGAAGAGAAGCCAATACAAGAAAATTCAGGTGCACATTCTAATCATGTGTTCAATACAGGTGTGTCTCCAAACCCTCAAATTTTCTCCTATGATGAAATTAGTGATTTTTTAGAAGCAGTTTACAATTTAAATGATTTAAATTTTCTTCATGAGAAGCAATTGTCAAACAATCATGCACAAAACACTCCAATTGAAATGCCTGCCCCGAAAGAAATACCAAGAAAATTTGAAAATAATATTCAAATCCCAAATAACAGTGAAAATAGTGTAGTGTCTGAAAATAAAAATTGCATGAATGTAGACATAGAAACACCAACTACTGAACAAACATGCTAGGATGATAGTAAAGTGTCTGAAAATAATTTTCATATTCTTAATGATGTGTTAGATAATCTTGAGCGATTGGTTTCATGGAGACAAATTAGGACACATGCTAATAGATTGTATAGGCATTTTTTTATAATAAGAAATTTGGGTTTCAATGTCAGCTAATGTTGCAACTAATTAAAAGTCTAAAATGTGAAAAGTAATGAGAAGGTTGGGAATGTATGCAACACCCAAGAATAAAAATGAGTCTTTAAAACAAGTTGTATCCACTATTGCTAGTGCTTTTGATGTTATCGAAAAGAGAAGTTGGTCTAAAGATAAGAATGCAACATGATGAGCAATAACAACAGCTTTAGTTTACAAATCAACATCTGACAAAAGATTGATTACCAACATAAGTGGATATCTTAATGTGAATCGTAAGACTTTAGAAAGAGTTGTAAAGACAAGGGTTAACTTTGAATGTGATCCAACAAGTATTTTATGGACATCTAGTGGTAGACTCCCGAGATGTGATATGAAACTTACTAGTGAAATCAAAAGTTTGATTGAATTTTTTTGGCATGATAATACAAGAGTATCACCTAATTCAAGAGATGTTCTTAAATTGAGAATTGGGTCAAAAATACGTGATCCACATCCTAAACACCTTTTGGACATGACTCAAACTGAATTGTTTAAAAAATTTGTAGATGGTAAGGTATTAAATATTACCATTAGTCAAAGATCTTTTGAAAAGTGTAAACCATGGTATGTAAGGATTAACAAGGAAAGAATCACATGTTGTTGTAAAACTCATATTCAATTTCATTACCATTATGATGTATTTTAATCTATACGTGGTACCATGCATAGTAAGGAAATGTTGCAAGAATGTGGTATAAAAATACCACCTCAAACTATAAAAGATTTCATATCAAGTTTTTTTTGTAAGCCACCTAATGATCAATACTTTCTTTTTAATGCATGTCTTTCTAGTACATGTGATATGTGTAGCAATCTTTCTTTGTTAGATGAATGTTTGCATGAAAATGCTTTGACTACTTTTGGACAACAATTAGTTGAGGTAAAAAGATTCAAAACTATTGAATATCCATTGAAGGATGGGAACATTGGAAGAAGGTGTGATCTAGTTACAGATAAAGTTAGTTGTCATGCATTTATGGATGAGTTTAAGAGTGTGATCATACCAAAATATGTTAAACACTCTCAATATTCTAGATGGCTTGATGGACAATTTCGCATATGTAAGAATACATTTCCAATTGGTACTATACTTTTAGTTGTTGACTTTGCAGAGAACTACATGCTTGCACTGCAAGAAGAGGTACAACCACAATATTACAATTCAGTGCAAGTAACAATTTATGTTCATATAGTTTATAGGCATGCACCTGATAGTACAGAGGAGGATCAAAAAATATTGAGAGAGTACCATTTTTATTTAAGTGATAATAAACTCCATTTATCTGAGTTTGTCCAATATTGTTTCAAGGTCTTTTATGATAATTTAAAAGAGAGACAAATTCAAATGACACAACATTGGATATGGTCAGATAATTGTACAGGACAATTCAAGAATGCTAGAATGTTCTATTGGTTGAGTAGGACACATAAGCAAACTAACATCCAACATGTGTGGAGTTTTTTTGAGGCTGGACATGGTAAAGGAGAACATGATGGTGTTGGTGCATGTGTGAAGAGAGCCCTTAGTAGAGAGCAATTAAAATTTGAGGAAAAAGCTAAATTCAAAAATGCACATGAGATTGTCAAATAGTGTAACAAATATTTATACACGGGATCAAGTCAAAACTCTACAATCAAATGTTTCTTCTACCTAGTTGAAGAAAATAATATCCCTTCAAGATATGATTGTGATACAATTAGTGGTTTAGCTAAATGGCATTCATTTAGGAGTTCAGATTCTAACACTTGGACTATATGGATTACGGAGCTTGCTTGTTTTTGTCAATTTTGTCTTGCAGGTGAATGGGAAGAATGTGAGAATACAGAATGGGTTGAAGATTGGCAACAAAGATCATTAGCACCTAATGACACACATTTTGAAGATGATATAGTAAATGAAGGCCAGAATGTTACTTTTGCATTAGAAGACTATGATCATATTTCAGACCTCATAGAACCTGGTATGCACAATTTAATTAGATTTTTTTGCGATCTCATGCTTCAATTTATATAATTTTCATATGTACACTCATGTGATTAAAGTGTTTCTATACTTTATCTTATCTTGTAGGACATGTTTATGCTATTATTGCACCTAGTGATAATGATGAACAGACTGAGTATTGGCTAGCTAGATGTGTGGAACCTAAGAAAAAATTGGCATGTCATCAAGTAGACAATGATGGTTTTGAGTATCCAATCGGGTCTGTTGGTGTAGCTGGCACCTGGCTACATAGATACCTAACAAGAAGAAATGGTTTGCCAGCATTTGAAGACTACCAAAGCGAAAAGAAGATTTTACACTATTCTCATTTGGTTGTGGCAACAAATATCAAATTAGAAAGATACAAAGGGAGACCCACCAATAAGGTATTATGGACAATTTCAATGGATGAGCATGAGACAATTATAGATGCATTGCAAAAGAGAGAGGATGCGGATGGTATGGTGGGATGACTACATTTAAATCAAACACATGTAAGTTTTTTCATTATTGTATTATTTATATATATATGTACTTATATAATTTAATTACATGTATGTTTGTGTTGTTAATACCAATTTAGAGAACTTATATACCTCTTATTTAGGTCTCAATTACAATTTATGCAAATTTAAACGTTAAAGTGGATCAAACATCAACATCGTGTGCAATTTCACATAGTAAGTACATACAAATTACACATATATATTTACATAGTTCAGATACCTTGAATATTAATTTATGTGTTTATTAACATGTGTGTTTTGTTTTACATTTTTATTTTATAGGACCTCATTTGAAGAGATGTGTTCAAGCAATTTTATGTTTCAAATGAGTTCACTGAATTATAAATATATCATTGACATTGTCTTACATATATTGTGATATATGTTGTACAAACTAATTCAAAAATGAGAGTTTACTTCTATTTGAAAGTTAAAGGTATGTGCACTTGATAAATTATAAATTAATTATCAATTTAAGTAATGACCTCCTATTTTGTTCCATTACTTTTACATTCAAGCATGTTTAAATTAATGTTTGTTTGAAGTTTCAAATTACTTTGATTGTAATATTAAAAACAAGTCACTTGCACATGATAATTTAAAGATCATTACTCATTGTATTGATTATATGTTAGATCATTACTCATTGTATTCATTATATCTTACACTACCAAACAACACATTAAGATCACTTATGATGTACATTGTTAGGTACATTATCCATACATGTGTGTCTTAAGGGGACATGTGAGTCCTAATAGGTCATGTTATGTCTGTTATAGGCTATGCTAGATATTCATATGTTTACTACCACATAATAGGTCTTATTAGGTGATAATGAGTCTTACATTACCAAACAATACATTAAGATCACTTATGATACATTGTTAGGTATGTTATCAATACATTTTTTAATCGAGTAGGTCAATTTTATTTGTATGAATCTCAATGCATAAATTTAATGTGATATTTATCCAATAATGCTCTATAGATAGTTAAAATTATTGTTCATCTTGCATATATACTTACAAAATGTGTCATATGTTCATGAATAAAATATGTCAGAATAAAGAAAATGGTTTGAATATACTTAAAACATGGTGAAACATAGTAATATATGTACTACATACACAAGCATGATAAGAAGTCATAAAAAAATAGTACATGGTCTAACATACATCATAACATGATCTATGAAGTGAAAAAATACATGGTCTAACATACAATTTTAACTATCCTAACACAAAGTGTATACATCATAAATAATATATACATCATAAAAACACAATCTATAGGTGCCAATAAGACCTAATCTATCTGATCAAATGTCCTCTTTGCTCCACGCGAAGAGGACTTAGATGGATCATCATGTGTAATATGAGTCGTCTCGTCATGTCAGACACCATGTGAGGTAGATGTATCACCCTATGTAACATGAGGCACATCTCATCATGTACATTCTTAATTGAAATGGGTCTCAAAATCTAGCTTGCAAATAAATTAAATATTCACTACATAATAAAATAAATTATACCACATGAGATGGGTGTCCCTCAGTAACGGGAGGAGGCGCACTGTCAAAACTACCAAATGCAGCAGTGGTGAGGTCCTGTAATTTAAAATACATACATTTTTTTAATTTGATTTTAGAGCATAATGAACTATACATTATGTACATAAATCACAATACTGACCTCAAATGATGATGTAGGTACCTCCATCTGGCTAAGTCCTGTGCACTCAACAACACTCATGGTGACGTAGTCCTAAAATTATGGATACATAAACGTTTAGTCAAAATTAAATATACATGAATAATTACAAAGTACATAATTTGTACACTACACTTTTTATACACTATAAATTTAACATGTATATATAATGTATATATCATACCTGAGTGGTAGCCAATGTCACAAATGTGTCTACAAGTATGCTAGCATGATAATCATAAGATGGAGTCGAAAATAGACTATACCGAGGCCTGTATGGATGAGTATGATATCCATGCTCCTGTTCATAAAATCAAAACACATAAAATATATATACATGTGAGTCAAAATTATTCAGATTATAAGTTAATATTAATGTACATACATAAAAATAATACAAATTATTTGTCTTCAGTCAAAAGTTCATACTGCATGTATTTGAGGTTGTACCTCAGTGGTAACTGGAGTAGGACTTGTACTAACATCAATATGTGTAGATGCAGACAATTCCTACAAAATCAAATAAAAAGAACATATGAGCACATGTTATTAAATTCAAATTTGAAAGTACATTTTTATAGTGTAATTCAAAGTGCATACTATATAAGGGATGCCAACATCTGTAGGTCTCGAAAAAAGACTATACTGCCTCCTAGGAGGAACAGTATCATCCATCCTCTATTATTTGAAAAGTACAAATTAATATAGTTAATACAATTACACATGTATGTAGAAAGTAAATAATTATGTGCACTTTATATTTATATTGAAATTAAAATTTTACCTATTGCTCTTGACTCTCTCCAGGCTCTCCCTACTACATGAGGTCAACAAATGATGACATGTCTATCTCGTCACTACCATCACCACGGGAAACGTATACATCATCATCAAAATCTGCACCCTCAGCATAATGGCCATCGTGTGCTACACCATGATCACTCTGGGGGCCTGTGCATATGCCTCCACAGCTAGTACAAACATGTCCAAGTGGAGGAGCATGTACTGCAAGCGTCCACTGCTGTACTAAATTGCCCGAAAGGGAACTCAAATGGGTAAAATAAGATGAAACTACATGATGATGGTGAGGAGTAGGCACAACAGGCATAGGAAGAGGTACAAGGGGCTCAGCTCGCCTATAGTTTCTCGTTCTGTCACTCAGCTTTTCCCCAGGCCTATCTTGAGGCATCCCTCTACCAGCCCCCTAAAATGCTTTCATATCAAAATAGTTGGGTTTCAAACCCAACTCAAACTCAGCCCATAAATTCCTAAGGAAGTACATGGGCACCTCATGGTTAGCGTGTGGTGGATGGTCAAATACCATCCACCACCGCTCCCAAAAATGTGCTGCTATTCGCGGATGTGTACACCACCTAATGGAAATGCGAGGCTACTTATCACTAATTGGTTCACCCATCTTAGGGTTTACAAAATGATGTTGAAAATTCCCTTTACCTATATGCAAGTTATAAACCTCTCTGTATGATAAGCCATCAGAGTAAAAGGCACGCATGTTTTCCCTCCATGATCTAAATGAATTGATGTCTAAATCAAAATGATGGATGGAGTCAACCATGCCTTGCATGCTATCTGCAAGATGTAGTAGGTGAGGGGGGTGCCTCTCACGTCGGATAGCCTCTATATCACTCATGAGGTCATTGAGGTTACGCCTCATGGTCTCACAGAGCTCATCTGTGGTGGGTGGTGGAGGTGTGGGTGGAGGTGGAGGTGGAGTTGGAGATGGAGGGGACAGAGGTGGGGGTATGGGAGGGGGAGGGGGTGGCGATGGGTCCATCAAATATAATCTGCATATATATTTAAACAACATAAAACATAAAACATGACAAAAATACATCACAACATAATACATGACAAAATTATTATTTAATAAAATTTAAATCTAAAATTTATCAACTAGATCTATATAAATGCACATATCTTTACTAAAATCATATCAATTAAATAAATAAAGTTAAACACCTAAGTCAAATTAAACATTAAATACTAAATTTTTAAGTCTAATCATAAAATAATAGTCCAAAAAAATATATCTAGGTTAGTTCAAGGTTTCTTTTCTTAAAATAGGAGCCACCAAGCTAATTTTTCTTTCATGTACACTTATTTTGTGACACTGGGGGATTGTATGAACTCATTATGGATTATACATGTTCATGTCTCAGGATGAAACAAAGTTAAGATTATGACAAGGTTATGGTTTATAATTTTGTTATGTTAACCGTTTTCATGATGGCTAAGCTTAAGATTATTATAATGATTGCAATCCTTTAATGTTAGGGAACTTACCTAGGATTATGGTTTTAGTTAAAATTATATTTACCTATTTCGGATATTTATTATGGTCCTATTATTTATAGGATATATAATAGATGGCGTTAAGATGAGAGTTAAGGTTACAATTATCTAATGAAACCTTAGAGATAGAATTATGATTTGATTAAAAAATATTTATGATTGTAGTTTGAATCCTAACTATTATCTGCTTTTTAATGCAAACTATAAGTGTAGATCATGTCAGGTAATGAACTAATACATGTGAACCCTATCCCTAACCATATAATAATCCTAATTCTAATCATAATCCGTAATTCATTACCTTATGAAGCTTTGGCTATCCATTTTATTGCTAGAGTAATCCCTTGGCTATCCACAAAATGTTCCTAATAGATTTATATAGAAGACCAAATTGATTTAAATAAAATGAGCAGGAAGAAGAGAAACTTACACCCAATATTCAAGGAGAGAATCTTTTAACATACTTGAATTCTACCAACCAAAGTGAGATAATTAGAGTTCCAGTTGTTGAGTTTTCCAAAGATTTTCTTGTTGATATAAAGACACATTTCATTTATATGTTAGGGTTTACTACAAATGGAATCCCTAGGTACCTAACCACTTAATTATGAAATCTCCATCCAATACCATATTTACTACACAAGGTAGGGGACTCAATATTTAGCCCCAATAAGATAGATGTAGAGACATAAATCTTACTACCCGATACAAAGAAAAGAGGTCCAATTTGATCATTAAATGACTCGTGTTGCACTCTTCTAGCTTAAAAAGAATACAAATATATTGTCAACAAACCATGTATGTTAGATACTTATTAATTATTTGGAGAGTAGATCCTCTAACTTTTAGAGACAACTGGTTATCTCTAAGGAGATAATGTAATGAGTCAATGTTCAACAATAAAAAATAAAGAGGATGCAAGAGGACACCCTTTCATAATTGATCTAGAGAGTCCTAAAAATTATGATCTAACCCCATTACTTTCTTTACTAAAACCCTGACACCAATCATAAGAGAGGACACCATTTGACATTTAATATTGGATGGAGGGCTTGCAACATCATCATAGTGAAACTCCATTCCACCCTTTTGTAGACATTTTCATAATCAATTACTTGAGCATGCCTACACTCTATCCTAGAAATGCTTCTCAATCCAAAGTCTTCCAATAGGTTATCAAGTTCTCCAATTTGCATAAATATCCTTAACAAAACACTTTCGTGTAGGGTTAATGATCTTGGGTAGGATATCTTCTAGTCTAGAAGCTAAGACCTTGGCAATAATTTTTTTTTATGATATGTATTTAGGAGTGTCTTGTCTCTAAATTTTAATGAGATTCTTATCTTCCCTTGGGGATCAATGAGATTACTTGACCTAGGGGATTTTATGAGCCCTCTGTTGACCACTTGATCAATTTTATGAGCCCTCCATTGATTACTTGACATAGGGATTTCTCATTACTAATTTTTTGGATGAAGGAGTTGATTTATGATAGAAATGGGTTTATCACTTGGAATAATGCATCTTCATTCTAGGAATGATGGTTCTCATTTTATCCCTATCTTCTAAATCATTTTGAACTATCATCGTCTTCTAACCAAAAAAATTGATAGTAAAATTAGGAAAAAGATCTTACTATATATATCACTAGGGGGTGGGTATTTCTTTTTATAGAATAAGGCAATATTTTTTTATGTGGCCTTCCATTTTGCAAAGGTAATAAACATTTAGGCTACCCATACGGGAAAATAGGAAACAAATAGGGAAATCTCTAGTCTCCAAAAAAAACTTTTAGGCACTTCCAACCCAAGATAAATAGAAATTAGTCCACCCTAACATAATTATCTAGTTAGGGATTGGGGTGTTAGAGTGCTTCAATACCCTCCTAATTAGATATTACATGATGAATACTCACTTAGGATATAAAGGTTTAGGTATCCAGTGGAAAGACAAGTTATTCACTTCTTTAGATATATTCTTAGGCATCCAAGGGTCTAGTCCGGGCTCCTACTTGCATTGATGTGGACACCTCCACCTCTTGATGGTCAGGGAGGGTTACTTAATTAGATACCTAATTCATTCAAGTCTCTTCTAATTTTTTCATGATGTATCATTTTGAGACCTTGATATCAATGTTTAATTAGTTTTAGGATTAGGGTTCAATTTGGTTTGTACTGTTTGATTAGGTTTACATGCTTAGGTTTCAATTAGGACAAGAGTTAATAAATTGAATTAAGTTTTAAAGTGCTAAATTTGGTTTTAGATATAGAATTATAGTTAGAGCTTTTAGATTAAAAACCAACATTAATTCAAAAAATTTAGGTTTGAATTTTGTTTTAAAGTGTTCAATATATTATTGAGTTCTAGTTTAGGGTGATTTGGTTTAGTCTTAAGGTCAACTTTTAACTTGGTTCAATCTTCTAGGGTAATGGTTCAATTTGGTTAATGGTTGGGGAAAGGATTTTAAAGGTTAAATTCAAGGTTTCTACTCTTAAGTTGGGATATATAATTAGGTTTATGATCATGGTTTAATTAAATTTGGTTTATAAGTATAATATTAATTAGTTAAGGGCCAGGGTTACCTTTCAATCTTAGGGTTTGACATTTATAAAATTAGTACTCAAGGTAAGATAGGAAAGTTATTTAATTATTTATATATTACCCGGTGTAGGTTTTAGCAAATTAAGATTAAGGTTAAGATGATAGTAAGGGTTATGATTAGAGTTAAATTCAATACAAATTGACATTATAGTTAATCCTAAATGACGCCCAACCAAGGGATCCAAAGAACTAATCAAAAGTTTTACTAAGCAAGCAATAACATACATACAATAATTTACATTTATAAACAACATAAGAGATTGCATTCCTTAATGAGCACATTTACATTTCATTTTAAAATGATTATAAACTACTAAAAGTAAAATAAATAACACATCCACATGAAAGAATATTAACTACTTCAGTTCAATCCATTTAAATAATTTATATACATTTGTTTCGAATGCCACTTGGCAAATTAATTCAAAATGTACAATCATCCACTGTACATGTCACAGGGTATGAAAGGCTGAAAGAATATACATTTATAAAATAGTTTACATCATCTATTTTTTGATCCATGAAATAAAGTACAATACAATTTAAGTAAAATCATTTTAAATACTATAAGTTTTTTGTTTGGATCCCTTGGCGGGCTGTTATGTGATTAAGTACTTTATATATGTTTAGGGTTTTATTTATATAGTTAGGTCGAGATTATAGTTTAAACAATGAATTCGAGGCTATAGTTAAAACAAGGTTGAGGTTATATTTATTTGTAAAATTACATGTTTAAACAATGAATTTACATCTAATCTAATCATTCAAAATTTTAATAAATACATAAATTAAATACATTTCAAAACATCTAAAATAATAATTTTTTAAATAAACATTTACGAAACTATATTTTAATTAACAAATACAAAAATTTAAACATCTAAGTTCATTAACAATGTAAATTTACAATTTTATGTACATATTAAAAGTGAAAAAACAATAAATTAACATACATATTAAATTGAAAATTGAAAAAAATAAAGTAAAATAGTATAAAACATATTAAAATACCTGGTGTATCAAAAACTAGCAGCAAGGGGGTAGTCGGTAGGGCTGAAAATCGGGCTCCCGTATGCATCTCTAATCGAGCTCCCATTTTTGAGGTCATGAAAATGACCTCAAAAATGCCAAAAAAGTGGTTATATAAAATTTTACAAATCGAGTACCTAATTTGTAAGCAATCGAGTACCCGATTTGTAAAAGGGCGGGCGCCCAATATTTGAGTGGCTCGGGCACGCGATCTAGTTTTCAATATTGGGTACCTGATTTTTAAAATTTGGCTCGGGTGCTCGAAGCTTAATTTTAGAAATGGGTACCCGATTTTTAAAAAATTGGGTACCCGTTTATGAGAAGTACAATTCTACAGATTTGACTTCTGCGAAATTGCGACCCAACTTCTTGCAGTCACCCTAAACCTTAGTTTATTTAAATCAAAGAAAGGGTGAACATAATTAAATAAATGTAAAATTTATTTAATTAAAAGTAGGGGAATTAAATAAATAATAAATATTTACTTAATTGGTCATGAAATGGGTATTTGGACAAATTTAGGTGTCTACAAAATGTGTGCTAGAAAATGTGACCTGTTAGGAGCATGAGTTAACAAACAAATATTAGTTAAAAACCTTAAAAGTGTATCAAAGATTCATCAAAATGAAAGGAACAAATACTAAATAATTCTTTCTTGGGTTTTGCAACCCTAAGCAACTAACAAACCCAATCTTCCAGACACCTCTACAGCTCAACAAAGGCACGCATGAGAGGCCTTGTTGGTGTGTTGAGATGGAGGGTATGTTTGGTGTGCTCTCCCAAACACAACAATGGAGTGAATCTCTTGAATGAATGTGCAAATGAGAATGAGGATGCAATATGATCCTAAACTCCATGAAATGAAGAATACTTCAAGAAAAGGCTATGGAGGAAGCCATACTTAAAGCATTCAATGGTGAAAATATGAAATGCAACAAAGAAACTAACTAGATATGCAAGCTAAACTAAGATGTAAATAAAAAAAATATATAAATGCAAAGAAAAATTAGCTAAACCATGCAAATGCAAAGCTAAACCATCTATCAAATGGTTAGTATGCACCTACAAAATCACCATGAAAACTCTACTAATGCAAGCTCAAACTACCATGAAAGCTCAAACTATGGATGCAAGCTCAAATCTCAAACCAACATGGTAACAATGCAATTATGAGAGATGAAAATGCTTGAGACAAGGCCTCTATTTATAGGTTCAAGAGAGGGCTTGGTATGGTGGCATCCATGTAGATGCCACATAAGGTGACATGCAAGCCATGCAAATGGTCAAAAATTCAAAGTTTGCTAACACATGTGTGAGAAAACTTGAGAAGAAGAGTGGGAGACAAGAGTGCAAAGGGGAGTGTGTAGGCATGCCATCTCACACATGTGTGAGCACACTCTTAGGCTAATGAGGGGGATTAGGAAGATGATTAGGAATGATTAAGTGGGATTAGAGAAGAAGTAGGCTCAAGAGGATGAAAATGATGGTTATAGGCTAGGCTCTAGGTTAGGCTTAAGATTAATTTAAATGAAATTTAATTTAATCATGGGTTTAGAGGAATTAATAGGATGTGAGGATTAAATAAACAAAATTTATTTAAAAAGGGAATGATGAAGGATCATGTGTTAAATTAATTTAACACATTAAGGCTAGGAGTATTTAAATTAAATTTAAATACTTATGAGAATGAACTCATTTAATTAAAATAATTTTATTAAATAAGTAGAAGAATGTGAGCAATATAATTAATTAATTAATAATTAATTATGATGTCACAAGTAATATTAAAATTAATTAATATAGTGTTTCGGAATAATTTTAACTGTCTACATTTTGCCCCTCTTTGATGTGATGTTGGGATGACATCAGATCAAAGAAAAGAAAATATAGGTTGCCCCAAAGAAGGTGGGAGTCCTATGGTGACAACAGAGGAGGAGGGTGCCCCCTCATGAAAATTGCGCAAAAAATAAATTTTGGAAAATTTTTGCGAAAAGGTCTTAAAAAAGAAGAAATGGAAATAAATGACAACATTTGCATGACTTGTTGGTAAGATTGATGTGAATTGGGGTGAAGTGGATAATGATTAATCTAAATGCAACTTAACTACATCAATGCATGAGATTTAGTTGTGTTCATATGGGAGAGCACACCTTATTTTGATATTGCAAGAGGAGTTATGCATCAAGTGCTATAGTAGCATAGATGATAATATTCCTTTGCATGGACTAGACTCTCAACACAATAGATATAGATTTCAGAGTCATGATGGAACAAATGACATATACACACTAGAGAGGTTTGGGAACACCCAAAGTCTTGTTAGGAATCTTGGTGGAAAGTGTGCTAACCTGTTGTCGCTAGTGAGCAATGTATAATCATAACTCAAAAAGCAATAGAGATGTGCTAAAGAATCATGAAAATAGATCATATTGCAAAATGACACATGTAATCAATTTAAGCCATTCAAATGATACCAAGATAGTGAAGATCGAGGCACACATGGAGAGGCCATCACCAACACACAAAGATAAAATCATCAAAAAGACTTTATGACCAAGTAGTCATTCAATCCACTGTGTTTTCTATGAACTTGATTTTGATAGTGAAATTTGTTAAGCCTTTGTAGGAAGGATTCATCCTGTAAGGCAAAAATTGATTGTTTGATTAAATTGTATTGAAATGTTTGTGATTGTTCACTAGAAATAGTGTGAAAGGAACAATGTTCTTAAATCTAAGTGTAAATCTGTGTAAGCTTGTTTGCAATCACTATTTGATAAGCTCAGTTTGATGGGTTAAATCTCAGTGTCATGAGAGAAATAGAAGAATATGGATAAGATAAGATAATGGATGAATTGAATTGGAATGGAAGGGGGATGCAAGAGAGAAAATGATAAAGTGTTGGAATTATGGTATATTTGTCATTAGTGCAAACACTTATTCAATTTTGAATGCTTATCTAGCTCATCACTTAGTCTACAGTGTATACCGAGCATTTAGTGGTTACCTTATAAGTTTAGCAAGGTAGATGAAGAACTCAGTGTTCACCGAGCAAAGCAAGGTAAATGAAGAACTCAGTGTTCACTAAGGAAAGCAAGGTAAATGAAGAACTCAATGTTCACTGAGAAAAGCAAGGTAAATGAAGAACTCGGTGTCACCAAGCAAAGTAAGGTAAATGAAGAACTCAGTGTTCATCGAGCAAAGCAAGGTAAATGAAGAAGTTAGTTTCTACCGAGTGGCACTATATCTATCGAGTCACCAATGGTTACTGAGTGTGAAGAAGTGTTGTGTGACTAGTATGAACTGAGCCTCTACTTCTATCAAATGCATTACGATGCCGAGTAATGTAGTGGATGTCCAGTATCAGAAGGTCAACGAGTCAGCTTGAGGTACTTGAGTTTTCTACTATCTGACCGACTCAGTAATGGTTTTTTCACTTATGTTTTGGCCGACCTTGCAATTGTAAATAATGAAATGGTATATATGTAATGTATGATATCATTTTTAGGATGATATATATATATGGGGGTAAAAATGTTCACATGTAAAGAAGGAATTGCAAATCAACAGAAAAATAAAAGGGATTCAGCAAGGTCAACATAGGAGCAAAAAAGTTATATCTATCACGTCAAGTGATCAATGCAAAAATGATCTTATCAGAAAATAGTTGTAAGAAGATCCACTACTTCATCTTAATAGGTGAATCAGTTTATAAATCCTTTAATAGGGTAGACTTAATAGTCTTTTTGTAAATCTCCTAACAGAGTGCATACTTTACTGTATGTTTGTAAATCCTCTAACAAGGTGGATCTAGTAGTCCTACTTGATCCTAATAGGGAAGATCACCAAAAATGATCATTGTAAGCCTTAATAGGCCAACTTTATACTACAGTATTGAAGTTTTATGGGCATCATCTCCGCCTCAGTTTTACTTTCTATTTGAAAGGTTTCTGGGTCACCAAATTTCTGTGTACATGTGCAATGAATGTTTTTTCTTTCAGTTATGTAGTAGATTAGATGAATGAATGGTGAATGGTTAAAATGCTGAATTGTTTGAAAGTTTTATAGGTTACTGATTCACCCCTCCCCTCTCAGTAACTTGTCTTATCTTGAATATTTCCAACAATTGGTATCAGAGCTTTGTGGTTCTCAGGATAAAGTTTGACAGCTTGAGCAAAGATCAAGGACAATGGAGATATTCAAACATGACAAATCTATTGAAAATGAAAAGCTAGATCTGAAAATGGCCATGGCTCAACTCAAAGAAGCATCTTTCTCAATCTCTAAAAAAAGGAAGGAACTTGCAAGACAAATGAATGATCATCAGTATGTTGAAGAAAAGATTGAAGACCTTTTACCATCAAGCAGTTCAAATGAAGCTAATGAAGCAATCAAGGAACTCCTAGAAAAGAATGGTTCTCTACAGGAAGAGGTCAGGAAGCTTAAAAGAGAACAAGAAATCCAATCAATTAGGCTATGTGAAGCTTTAGAACAGAGAAACAAAGAAAATGAAGACTTAGAGGTAAGAAATAATCAATTCCTTCAGCATGAAAATCTTGTAGGTCAACTATCTAATGCAAATGAATAAATTTTGAATCTAAGATCTGAGAATGAACGTTTGAGAAATGATTTAATCACTGAAAGAAAAATCAATGCAAGCTTACAAAGTGATCTAAGATCTGAGAGGCAAATCAATGAAAGTTTGGAAAATGACTTGATTACTAAAAGGCAAGTCAATGAAAGAATGATGAAATCTCAAATAGACATGAACCAATTGAATCAACAAAATGAGCAAAATCTTCATAGACAAAAAGGTAAAACCGGTCTTGGATAAAAGGAAGAAGGTGAATCCTCCAAACAAGGTGCCCAAGGGAATCAAAAACTCACTTACAATCACTATGGAAAGATAGGTCATACATCAAAAAAATGTTGGAGTAATGGAAAAGAAAATTCAATGGCAAATGCTTCAACTGCAATCAGCATGGTCACAAAGCTAATGAATGCAAAGAGAAACCAAAATTTGAAGGCAAATGCCACAAATGAAAGAAACAAGGTCACAAGGCATTTGAATGTAAATAAAAAACATTCAATCTAGTAGAATAAATTATCAAAGCAATATTTGGTTGTGACTACAATACTTGGTGTAGGTGTCACTATTGTGGAGAATATGGACACATTGGGATAAACTGTGCAAGACATCACCTAAGAAAGAAGGATACAACTATAAGATGTTACACATGTACTGAACTTAGTCATATAGCCAAGAATTGCACAAATACTAAAATAACTAAAGATGAAAAGAAAGCTAAAGCTGATAACATTTGAAAGCAAATGAGACAACAATGGATTCCTAAATCTACCGAGCAAGACAATTCAAATGATGGTCATATCACTCAAGAAATGGGTGACTCCACCATTTCCAATTAGATTTAAGAAGAATCAAGAACTGCATCCTCTAGCCATATCTTAAGAAGTTTCAGTGTAAAAGAGTGCAAATGGTTAAAATCAGTATTTCAGATACAAGGACCAAAGAAAATTTATCATTCACCATGTTGCATCTACCGAGCAAGGTTGGTTAAAGACCTTACCGAGCTAGGTTGGGAGTATCAAAGATTTTGTTTGGACATCGAGTTGCAAGGTTTTACTCAGTAAATCAATGATAAACTGGCAAGCACTATGTCATCTCATCTACCTTCATATCGAGCATTAATGACAGTATTTCCATCAAAAAGGCAAAATTCAATTTCATTTTTCACTGTGACTTAAGAATACTCAGAGCGAAATGATCTCTAGTGAATCTAGAGAAAATTCCAAGTGATTTCAAGTGATTTTCAAGCGGAGAATTTATTCAAGATTTTCTTATACTTATCGAGTAGCTATGGCATTTGCAAGCACTAGCAACACCAAGGCAAAAAGAGGTTCAAAAATGTTGATAAAGGGTACAGAATGGAAAGCGCCCAACTTCAAGATTGTTTCAGCCATTGCAAAATCACTCGACCCAACTGGAGCTCAATCACAAATACCTCCTAAGGTACTTCTTATCAATGATATTCGTACTCATTTCAAATGTTCTATTCAAGAAATTAGAAACCTAGAGATGGATAGTGCCCTAGGTGAAATGAGTGTAGATGGCTCTTTGAAACCTGAGTTTAAGCATCTTGAAACCAAAGGCTTGACTCATATCTCGCATATGCATAGAAAATTCCAAACCAAATGGATTAGGTATATCTTGAGTCAGGTGCATAATGGACAATTATGGTTAGAGCAGCCAGTGCTAATCACAAAGAAGATGATTCATAAAGTCACGAGTCTCCCTATGCTCAATAAAGAAAAAGCCACCAAAACCCTAGGTCAGGAGGAGCTACAAAAGCAAACCCTAGCCGAGTGAGATGGTAGAGGTTTGAAGGTAAACATTGTATTTGATGTCAAACTAAGATTTGGCACTCATGTAATTGCATATAAATTATACAGTTCCAGTAGATTGAATAGTGTACCTTGTGAAGCTATGGATTTGGCCCTCAAGATTGTAAAGAAAAACCTTGAGTTTGATCTGTCCGAGGTATTGCTAGAACAATTGAATAAAAATATGGATAGTATAAGGACTTCCAAGGATAACTCTTTTAAATTTGGTTCTTTCTTGATCTGTTTATTTTTCTACATTCAAAAATTCTTTCCATCTAAAGGAACTGTCATATGGAGAAAAGACATTCCAATTTTGTATCAGATAAATGAGTTTGTAGTAGAGATGGGTGAAAATTTTTATAGTATTATGGACAATTATTTTGAAGACTTCAAGGAGAGGATGAATAATAGGTTTAGGATTCCTCCTAAGCTTTTTGAGGATTACAAAGATGATATATGCTTCATGGTTGACTGTGATAAGGTGTACATCCAAGCAGTCAGACCCTGAGTTGCATGGGTAAAACCTTTTCCCTATAAGGTAAATATTAATGAAGCTAGAGACATCATAGAAGCACTGGTAAATGAGCCAGTAGACCCAAGGCAACCTATTTTTGGAACCTATGATGAAGAAAAGGCTAGAATTGAGCTTGAAATCAAGCTACCATAGGCCATAAGCAAAGGCAAGAGGAAGATAGAAAAATTGAAAATTGCATTTGGCCCTCTTATGCTAACAGAAGGTAGAGGTGAGGATGAAGGAGATGATGAAGAAGAAGGAGGAGAAGAAGAAAAAGAAGAACATGGAACTAAAGAAAAACCTCTAAAGAAGAAAGGTAGGGTAATAATTACCAAACCTAAGAAGAATCCTACTGTAGTATTCACAAGAAGAACTAGAAAAGGTAAGCAGGAACCTATACTAGTCAAGCTTGCACCCACATTTGAGCAAAGTCTTAAACAATTGGAAGGAGCAGACATCACAAATTTCAAGGCATTGAAATTTGAAACTAGAATAGATGTTGAGAAAATGCAGATAGAGGAATTGGTACTCAACAAGATGGGAAAATGGAAATACTCCCCAGACTAGGTTGCCTCCCAAATCTCAAAATAACTATTGGAGAGATTGCAACTGAGAAGGGAATTAGCCACCCAAATGGTAAAAGACATCTATAAGAAATCCCTGAAGAATCTTCAACCAAGTCTCACTAGAGCAGAAGTAAAAACTGTAATGAAAAACCATGAAGGTAAGATGATGATAAGATTTCACACATGTTTAATTTTGATCAAAGACATTGAGCATGTTGTAAATGATGCTAAAAACATGTGGAAAAACATCTATCATCTACATAAGCCCAGTGAAGACCCAGTAGAAATCAAGGATGATGATAGCAGTGACAGTGAGGATATTGATGGCATTCCATCCATCACAGTCTCACTAGGAGAGCTACATGCATTAATAGAAGAAGACAAGGAGGAAGAAGGAATGAAGGAAGAAGTTGTAGAGGAAGATAAGGAGGAAGATGATCTAGTAAAAATTGCAGCAGCAATTATTGTATCCCTTCCTCACTCTCCACCTAAAACTATCAAATCATCAAGGTTGGAGTCAACTTTAGTAGGTTTGATAGCATCTACATCAGATTTATCATTTGCACCTGCCATATCCCAGCTCCAGGTATCTAAGATAGAAGTGTCTACCACTTCATCTACCGAGCTACAACCCTCTTCTTTAGCCACCGAGCCAATCTCCTTAACTCCATCATCACCAATCAGTGTAACAGTAAGTTCTACAATTTTGATTCCAGCTTGTTCTACAATTTTGTTAGCATTATCTTCATCTACTTAAAATCTAGTTAGTTTAGATACTGCATTACCAAGTGTATCATCATTTTTGGGAAGTATTCCATTTTTTGATCTACTAAATACTCCTATTGGTACTCAATCCTCATGTCCTATCCCAATTTTCATTGCTAGTCCTTCCATCTCTACTATTGTGTCTATTCCTAAGGTCAAACCAGTCATCATAGAAGTCAAACAAAAGAAAAAATTAAGACTTTTGATCACTGGAAAGGAAATTCATGAAGATATTGACTTAGACACAGAGATAGTGATTCCAAAAATTGACTATGAAAATGCTACCATTGAAGAGATGAGGTATGCTAGTCAACTAATAGAGATGAAGGCTATGCAGAAGCAGTTAAGGTCTGAAAGGGATAAGGAGTACAAAATAATTGAGAATGCCAGGACTATAATTATCGAAGCCATAGGTGTTGAAGTAGATTCTAGTCAACACATTTTGATTTAGTTAGAAGAGGCTATAAATAAATTCAATGAAGACACCTCTGGTCAAGAAAAATTTATTGAAAAGGCTGAAAGAAAATTTGATAATAAGGTGCTTGAGCACATTGCAATAAAACAGGTAGAATTATCCACAATTTTGGTCAATCTTGAAAATTCTTTTAATAATGTAACTTCACTTTTTGCCCAACTTTGTGATGTTACCGAGTATACCAAGGAGATCAAAGAAAAATTGATGAGGATATGAAGGTTATAGCCAAAATGCTGCAACTTGACCCCAATTCAAGTTCATCCCATCATCTCAGAATCAGATTTTTGTCAGAAAAGCAGGCAAAATTGTTAAGAGAGGAAGCAAGGATCAGATCTACCTTGATTGACATTCAGAATATGATCCTTCCTATCATGGACACAATGCATAAACAAATTGCATACTCCAAAAAATTGATCCATGACAACAATTTTTCAGTTGCAGATCATGTGATTGAACTTTCAGCTGAAGTTCAGATAGCACTCTCCACCTGCAAAATTTTGCAAGAAAATTGGGATAAGACTTTGGCTCTTATTCTCAAGGTACATTCTGAGTTTATCTCTCATTTTGGTGTTTCTGTGTAAATACATATTGTTTATTTTGGCATTATTGTCAAAAAGGGGTGAGATAGAGTACCAAAGAAGAGATAGAGAAAAGAGATAAGAGATAGAGAAAAGAGATGGAGATATATGTAAATAAGGAAGCCTTGTGTAAAGATAGAAATATTTGTAAATATTTTGTGCATAATGTATGGGGGAGATATATGTAAATCAGTATGACAAACTTTACACATAAGTGTTGCCTCATAAGTGTTTTTGTCACTAATGCTAAAGGGGGAGATTGTTGGAATTATGGTATATTTTTCATTAGTGCAAACACTTATTCAATTCTAAATGCTTATCTAGCTCATCACTTAGTCTACAGTGTATAACAAGCATTCAGTGGTTACCTTATAAGTTTAGCGAGGTAAATGAAGAACTCAGTGTTCACCGAGCAAAGCAAGGTAAATGAAGAACTCAGTATTCACTGAGCAAAGCAAGGTAAATGAAGAGCTCAGTGTTCACTAAGAAAAGCAAGGTAAATGAAGAACTTAGTGTTCACTGAGCAAAGCAAGGTAAATGAAAAACTTAGTGTTCACTAAGCAAAGCAAGGTAAATGAAGAAGTTAGTTTCTACCGAGTGGCACTATATCTACTGAGTCACCAATATTTACCGAGTTCCAAGCGGTGTTGTGTGACTATTATAAATCGGGCCTCTACTTCTACTAAATGCATGACGATGCTGAGTATCAGAAGGTCACTGAGTTAGCTTGAGGAACCCAAGTTTTCTACTATCTGACTAACTCAGTAATGTTTTTTTCACTTATGTTTTGGCCAACCTTGCAGTTGTAAATAATGAAATGGTATATATGTAATGTATGATATCATTTGTAGTATGATATATATATGGGCATAAAAATGTTCGCATGTAAAGAAGGAATTGAAAACTAGTAGAAAAATAAAAGGGATTCAACAAGGTCAACATACGAGCAGAAAATTTATATCTATCACATTAGGTGATTAATGTAAAAAGGATCTTATCAAGAAATAGTTGTAAGCAAATCCACTGCTTCATCCTAACAGGTGAATCAATTTATAAATCCTTTAACAGGGTAGACTTAATAGTCTTTTTGTAAATCTCCTAACAGAGTGCATACTTTACTGTATGTTTGTAAATCCTATAAAAAGGTGGATCTAGCAGTCCTACTTGCTCCTAACAGGGCAGATCACTGGAAATGATCATTGTAAGCCTTAACAGGCCAACTTTATACTACAAAATTGAAGTTTTGTGGGCATCATCCCCACCCCAATTTTACTTTTTATTTGGAAGGTTTCTAGGTCACCAAATCTCTGTGTACATGTGCAATGAATGTTTGTTCTTTCAATTATGTAGTAGATTAGATGAATGAATGGTGAATGGTTAAAATGTTAAATTGTTTGAAAGTTTTATAGGTTACTAATTCACCCCTCCCCTCTTAGTAACCTGTCTTATCCTAAATATTTCCAACATAAAGTTCTCTAGAGGAAAATGTGTTGAATGGAAGACTAGAAATTTGATCAAGGTATATGCAAATAGATGGAAAAATGAAGGATTTGATTATGGAAATGATTTGAGTGAAATGATTAGAAGAAGGGAATATAATTAGATTATAGGAGAAATGAATTGATTGAATGGATTGGAAGACTTAAAAATTGATGGAAGGTGAAATAAAGTAGAACCAATGACAAGGGATAACCAAGGAATGGGAAATGGAGGAAAAGCAATGTGAGTTGGTGGATGAAAGGAATGGTGAAAGGATATGAGGGAAAATGCAGAGCAAAGGACCATGTTTCAAAGGAGTCCCAATGCCCCATTCTAAGGATAGGAAAATGGAAGACAATATGGTGGGAAAGGGTGCATGAAAAGGGAAAGATGGTACAAAGGCTAGCGTGTGGAGGATAGGAAGGCATGTCTTCTTCCAAAGCATGTATGAAATTTTTTGGTATTGTGCCTCTAATAGTGATCATGAGCATGGGTATGAAAGTGGAATGAACAAGGGATATGGGAGGGAGGGTATGGAAAAGGGGTAATGATATGAAGGATATGGATAAAGTGTGTGATATGAAGGGGATGGGATGGAAGGGATGACCAAGATCAAGGAAATATGAAAGAAGGATGGAAGTATGGAGGAGTATGGATGGAAAATGGATGAAATGAACATGACAAGGAGTGTTGAATGCAAGAGATGGATAGTATGTCAAGATCAAATATATGGAAGGATTATGGAAGTATATAGGATAATGTATGGATAATGTGCAAGGGATATGGAAAGTGAGCATGTGGATGGATGAAAGGAAAGTGAAAGTCAAGATCAAAGATGGAAAAGGATAATGAATGGTGGATGGAAGCATGGAAGATATGTAGTATGGCTAGAGCTTGCCCCTAGTGTAGAGTGCAAGTGGAAGAGGAAAAGTGAATGGAGGGATAAGTGCAATTGGAAGACAATGGATACATGATATATATATATATATATATATATATATATATATATATATATATATATATATATCTACATATACATATATATATATATATATCTACATATACATATATATATATATATGTATATATATATATACATATATATATATACATATATATATATATATATATATATGTATATATATATATATATATGTATATATATATATATATATATATATATATAGATATACATATATTTTCTCTCTTTTCTATTTTCAATGAATTTTAATGATTTGCTCATAGATGTTGGTAGGATAGTGAATGGAGGGAAATGGCATATGAAAGGGTTTGGAGTGGGTGGGAGGAAGACATGGTTGATAGATGCTAGGTTGGAAGGCTTGTGAGTGAGTGGATGAAGGAAGTGGAAAGATCATCATTGGCACACACCTTGAAGGGTGATGGAATGGAGGAAATTGTGGAGGATATGTAGGGGAAAGTATGGATTTTGGGATATAGGGACCCAAAATAGATGAAGGAGACGATGGATTTAGGATGGTGGATTTGGGTATATAAGGACCCAAAATGGATTTGGAAAATGGAAGCTCAGATGGTTTAGGAATGAGGGAAGCCTTTGGATTAGCAGAATTGGATGTCATTTGGAATCTTTCTTTGAGATTCATTGCTACATTAAGTAGCTTTGGGATCCACAAAATTTTTGCATTTTTGATTTTTAGCCTTTGTGGTTTTTTGATTTTGTTTAGGATCATATTTTTCTTTTCTTGGACATGTCTTTTAGAGGGGACATGTTGATCCTTGGGCTTTTGTGGATTTTTTCCTTTATTTGTTTTTTCTTTAGCATCCAATTTGCTGCCATTGACCATGGATGGGTGCATGAAGATAAATGGGGTGGAGAGCGTATGGATGGTGAACATTGGAAGGAATTCAAGGATGTGTGCCTTTGTTGATCTTTTCTAGGAGTATGAGAGGATGAAGTGAAAAACATGGATATGGTGGATGGATGTATGTAAGGACCCAAAATGGAAGGAAGGGATGAAGGGTTTGGATGTCAATAGGAATGTTAGAGAATTGGTGGAAGACAAAAAAGTGAAGATGGAGTACATTCACACAAAGGAACAAATTGTAGATATCTTCACCAAACCATTGCCCAAGGATACTTATGAATATCTTAGAGGAAATTGGGGGTAAAACCCCTAAATCAAGTAGTCTAAAGTAACAAAGAAGTTGCCTTGCATAAATAGGAGTAGATCATTGAAATATCAGAAGAATGATGCAGAGGATGACAACAAGGACATAAATTCCAAATCAATCACAAGCATGGTGATAGAGGAAAAAGACATAAATGCAAAGCTTACACCAAGCATGTTGAAGATGCTACACCTTTGGCATTTATGTCAAAGAGGGAGATTTATGAGAAACTGATCAATAAAAGGTAGGAGGGAGATGTATGAGAATGTATGAAATCAGCAGTAGACCAAAAAAGAGAGATGAAAGAGGGAGATTCAGAAGAGATAAGAAACTGATCAGCAAGAAGCTATGGAGGATTAGGAATACAGAGTAAGGATGCAGTAGTCAAGAGGGAGAAGAAAAATAAAGGATTTAGTTTGTATCAGTAAAAGAGGGAAACATGATACAAAAAGGAATATATGTAATGAATACAAGTTTTTTGTTTGGTATATAATTTTGGTGGTAACTAAGTCGATCAGCTCAATCAATTGATCAGTTTGGTTTGCCATCAATGCCAAAGAGGGAGATTGTTGGAAATGATTGAAAAGATCATGAATGAAGAATGATGGAACTGGTAAAGAATGTTTTCAATCATTTTTTCATCATTGATGTCAAACTTGCTACTTGGAAGAATGACAATTGCTTAAGTGATCCAAATACTATCAATTGGTTGATTGACAAGGAGGAGGCAATCAATAAGATGTAACTAGAGCAGCTAGAGAAAGGTTGAAGTTATGATGTTGTAATGAAGTATAAGGATCAGCTAAGCCATTGATGAAATAGTCTATTGATGACATACTCTAAGACATAGGGAATGGATACAATAAGACACATTAAAGATGTAAGGTTTAACTAAGTCATTTGTAGAACCCGACTAAGCTCATTTTTGAGTGCTAAGCAAGCTAGTTAAAGTCAAGAAAGTTCAACTTCAGTGTGTGTCAAGCAATCCTTCCGATGTCGAGTAACACAGAAGGTGTCGAGCATCAATAAATGTAGTAGAAGACGAGTAACACAGAAGGTGCTGAGCATCAGTAAATGTAGTAGAAGCCGAGTAACATAGAAGGTTTTGAGCATCAGTAAATCTAGTAGAAGCCAAGTAACACAGAAGGTGTCGAGCATCAGTAAATGTAGTAGAAGCCGAGTAACACAGAAGGTGTCAAGAATCAGTAAAACAATGATGCCGAGTTGTTGCATTATTGATAAGACTTTGAGTTGTTGCATTACATAGTAAGGAGTAAGTACAAAGGATTAAGACTTTGAGTTGATCAAGTGACCATAGAGTGCATTGGCATAACAAGTGGAAGAACTCAAGGAGACAGATCTTGAAGGGTGGACAAGCTATCAGCACTACAAGGAAGAAAAGCCAAGTAAAGAAAAGAACTGAAGAGTGATCTCAAATCTGCAAGGTTAGAGTTGCAATTTTTATTAGGTCAAAACCTTTCTAATACTTTCTTACCATTGTATTAGACATTGAAATCTTACATTGCTAGGTTAGCTTAACAGCAAGGTGGATAAGCCTTAAGAAAAGGATAGGAGATCCCCAGGAGAAGGATAAGAGATCCTTAGGAGAAGGATAGGATATCCTTAGAGAGGGATAAAAGATTCTTTTGAGAAGGTGACTATAAATCCCATGGACTTGGGTGGGCCTAACAATTGTATGTAAATACCTTAATAGGGTGGCATTCTAAGTTGAATGTTCATAAGTCCTCTAACACGGCACACTCCTAACAGGGTGTAGAAATATTTTAATAGGGTTACATTTGATAGTGTGTATAGCCTTTAATAGGGCATGCCTTTAATAGGGAAAACCATCAGAAGTGGTTGAAATCTATTGCGCAGTATTTTTGTGGGTGTCATCCCCACCCCATTTTTACCTTCTTATTCCTGGAGGGTTTCTGGGTCACCAAAATCTCAAGTGTTATGTGGTGATGGATGTTTACTTTTCATGATTGTTTAATGTTTAATTGCATGCATGATAATTTCAATTATATGCCATTAAAGATTTGAGAAGAAAGTAAAAAGGCTAGTACTTCTGATTGACCCCCATTTTATTAAAAATTTGTATTGTACATTATTGGACCTTGAATAATTGATTCACCCCACCTCTCAGTTATTCTAAAAGAATTCTAACAAGTTTTACCTTCTCATTGGAGAGTTTCTGGGTAATCATATTTGGTGTCAAGGGTTTATGTGGATGCATTTACTTTATATGTTATTTTCATATGTTTATGCATGCAATATTTTAAAGATAAAAGTTTTATTGGTTAAAGTTTGATTAGTTCTAAAGTATATTCCTTCCCCCCCCCCCCCCCCCCCCCCACTAAAAGTATACTTCCCACCTGTTAATTCCCAATAGAGGAGCAAGAGGTGACCTTAGCCATGATATGATGGGCATTTATGCCAAGGGAAAAGTGTTTCCCTTTCAATGCCTAGGTTAAGGGTAAGATGCAAGTGGGGAGAGTAGATGAGATTTTAGGGGGATGGGTAGTTATGTTTAATAGTTTAGTGGGTGAGGCTTTAGCATAGGATAGAATAGTTAGATATTCATCATTTTTTTTTCATTTTTTTATTTTATTCCATTTATAAAATAAATAAAAGAATTATTAAAAAGTATCTTGAAGGAAGATGCTCAGTTCACAAATGGATTAATTAATTTCCCCATACAAAGGGCAAAGAAATTTTTGCTCTAGGATGATAATTTTTTTCTCAAGTCCTCCTTTTTAAAGTGTTGGATTTGAAATTTATTTAGTTAGCCAAAGGGGATTTTAATTTTAATTTTTTTAAGGATAATTAATAGCCTAAATGCTGATGTTATATTAATGCAATTGAAAAGGATTGTTTTTCTTTCCAAAAATTATGAAAAATACAAAATGAATTACCATTCATATAATCAAATTTTCTTAGCACTATTTGGAAATCAGTTGCATAACTCATATATCATTATTTCACCTAATTACCATTTAAACATATGAATTCAAATTTGAACTATAAGAATGCCATAAAAAAGGTAAAACATCACTCAATTTTTTTTAACATATGTGGGCTAACTACTTCTTATTCATTTGATTGAATCACCTGATTCAAGGACTTTGTTGGAAAAGAACTAGGGAAGAAAAACCCAACATCATGGTCATTTCAAAAATAAGTTTAACAATAAATTTTTACAATAGGATCATTATCTCAAGGAGAAGTCTCCCATACATTCGAATTGAACTGAAAACTTTGTATTCATGCTTGGCTCCATAGCAAGGTAGCCACTACAAATTCTATAAATTTCATCAAGGTAACCATGGAGAAAATGAAACTGACCAGGAGACAAACAGATTTAACATGATGACACATTCGACACATTTCCTCCCATCCAAAGTTTGCACAATAGGTTCATTACTGAACCATAGTAGGGAGAAGATGGATTTTTCTAGGGTAGGAGAAGTCAGTCAAAACACCATAACAAATACCCCTTCTGAGGCTATAATCACAAGAACTTCCATTCTTTCACTTCTCAATTTCTCAAAACAAAAATATGGTTTGTACTGATGAATATGGACCCATATCACCCTACTCTCTCTTCTCATCATGAGAAGAGACTTTGCACCATCCAAAGTTGAACTGAAGCCCTCCTCCCGTACATGTCCATTTCTGCCCTCTTTGAGGGTGAGTAATGCCAACACAACCCTTATAATTTCTAGAACATGCCAAGAAAACCAATAAGAAATCTAATACAATCCCATCCATTACATGTTTAATTATACATAAGAACACACACATGTAGAAAATCTACTTAAGCAATGAAAACACAACATGAAGACACGAACTTGAAGGATTCCTACCTTCACAAATGGTTATGGAAAATTGAAATTTGAGAAGAGTTATCCTTCTTCCTCCTGTAATCCTGACTTTACTCTCTAAATTTAGAGATTGGGTGAACACTCTTCCACCCTCAAATATGCAATTAAATAGGCTCCTAACTCAACCACCTAAAAATTGCAATAACTCCCGACTTGAATAAGGCTTTTAGAGTCTTCTAACTTAATTGTGTCATTAAGGAAAACTTCATGGTGGAGTATAACTTGTCAAACTCATGGTGAAGCTCCAATTTTCGCACTAAAGCAAAAATGGGATATTTGGGTGATCATAAAAGTCAACGAAAGGGGTTAGATGGGTGGAAAATGCCCCCAACCCATACATATACCCCCTAGGCACTTAGTTTTAATAATTTTTGGCCTCTAGGACTATTTAATTTCCTATTAAATTTTTTGAAATATTTGAACTTTCTAAATACCCTAGGAATACAAACTTACCACTAAACCCTGATTACCAACTAATTAGTATTAGGTTACTAACCTACTCCAAATAAGATTATTGGGTTACTAGGCTAATCCGAATTATCATGTTGATATGTATACATGGATTACAAGTGTTACTTGAACCTATAAAATCACTGTTACAAAAGATTAAACACTTTATGATTACATAATGATATGGACATTCAATTTACAATACAAATAAAATATGAAACAACAGGGTCTACATCTTCTTCTTTTTTTTATGAATAGTCCTTTTAAATTAATAAATAATATAATAAGATTATAATTCACAAAAAAGGGCTAGGGGATACAAGATCACCCTGCAAGAGTTCACACAGCTGAAGCTAGAATAAAAAACTATTCATTAAAAAATATATATATATAAAGCAACTTTGAGGCAGCTAAAGCAGTGCTTGCTGAGGGAGGTGGCTCATCACAATCATGGAATCCCCAATCATCTTTGGGATTGGGAGGTAGATTGGGAATAGTCCAACCATCAACAACAACATTAGCAACATCAGTGGCCTACTCAACATCCTTCATATCTAGCAGTGGAGGTGAAATAGCCGGTTTTAGGTTAAAAGGCCATTTCCTAGAGACCACTCATCAAGCACTAAGAGGAGGAGCTAGGGACCATCTAGTGCCACCATGGGGTGGAGAAATTGAGTAGCTCCTCCATCAATTATCACCACCTTTGGGAGAGCAGCGAAAGGAAGCCTAGGAATGCAGAGTATACGAGTAGTGGCTTGAAGAGTTGCACCTCTTACGGTGCCCTCTAGGTGTTGAGGTATCAACCAAGGCATCTGGAGGTACCCTAACAATAGTACAAGGGGAATTCTCCCAGTGATTAAGTAGCTCTTGTAGGTGGACCACCTCCAAGGCCACATTATTAGCTTGTACTTGAATTTGCATCATTACATTATTAAAAATGCATGCCTTAGTGTACATAGCAATATTAATATCAAGAAAACTGTGAGTGAAAGGAACAACATTTATGTCTTTCCATAGAGTGAACAAAATATCCATCTTGAAGGTATGCCAAATCTGGATAAATTTTTGATAACACCATTGGGTACCTTTGCTTATAACTTAATGATTTTTGGATTAATTAACACAGGTGCTACCTTTCAAAGAGCCATGGATTCCTCTTTCAAAGACTTGAGAAACAAAATCACTGTGATATACTTGGATGATCTGATAGTGTATTCCAAAAAGAGACTGTAAGACCTTGAGGAAGTACTCAATAGATGTAGATAGCACGGTATCTCCTTGAACCCCAAGAAGTCTATGTTCTTTGTAGAAGAAGGTAAGCTCTTGGGACACATCGTCTCTCAAGATGGCATAAGAATCGACCTAGAAAGAGTGAAAGCAATTCAAAAGTTTTCCCTGCCCATAACAGAAGTGATTTGAAATCCTTCTTTGGTTAGATTAACTTCCTGAGGAGTTTTGTGCCAGATTTTTCTAAAAAAGTGAGATATATACCAAAAATGATGAGTGAAAAGCATCCTTTTAGGTGGCAGGAAGAAGGAAAGAAGGCTTTTGAAGATATTAAAGAAGCCATTGCAAATGCCCCAATGTTGGTTAGTCCAAATTTTTAAAAGGATTTCATCATATATTGTTACACTTCTAAACATTCTTTATCCAGCATCCTAACTCAGCCAAATGATGAAGGCAATGAAGTCCCAATTGCTTTTATGAGTATCCCACTAAAAAAGCATGAATTGAATTACACTTAGATAGAGAAGCATGCATTCACAGTGGTAAAAGCATTAAAACAATTTAGGTATTATATCTTACACTCTCATTCTATTGTATATGTACCTGAGACCGCAGTCAAAAGCATTTTAACTCAACAAGAAGTGGAAATGAATAAGAGGGCAATGTGGGTGGCTAGGGTGCAAGAATTTGACCTAACAATTAAGCCTACCTCTTTGGTGAGAAGGTGGGGTTTGTGTAAGTTAATGGCTGAAAGTAAGGATACACGTCTTGAAAAACTTAAGGAAACTCTTGTTGTCTTGCTGGTCAGTCTAACGGATCCCTGGTTCTCAAACATCGCATATTTTATGACATACGGAGAATGTCCCCCTAACATGAATCAAAAAAAAAAGTGAAGTCTTAGATTGAAGGCTAAGAAATATGTAATTTTAGATGGAGTAGATTATACAAAAGAGGAATTGATGGAACCTTCCTGAGGTGCGTGGATACCGAACAACAAGAGAAATTGCTAAAATCTTATCATTCAGAAGCTTATGGAGGACACTTCTCATCCACAGTCACTGCCTTCAAGATTCTCAAAAATTGCTTCTATTGGTCAGGAATGTTCAAGCATGCTTATAATTATGTGAAGAGTTGTGAGAAATGTCAGCTTTTCATTGGATGCCCCCAACTAGCAGCACTACCTCTTAGGCCTGTGGTTATCGATGAACCTTTTCAGCAATGGAGCATTAATTTTATTGGACCATTGAATCCACCATCTAGTGTTGGGCATAGCTACATCTTGATAGCAATAGATTATTTTACGAAGTGGGTTGAAGCAATCCCAACTAAGAAAGAAAATTCCCAGGTGGTCTGTGATTTTCTAATGGAACACATCTTTGTTAGATTCGGAGTACCTACGAAAATTATTTCAAACAATGCCACTTATTTCTCATCTGAGGAGATATCCCTTTTCTATTATAAACATGGGTTGTCATTAGCACACTCATCAGACTACTTTCCATAAGGGAATGGGCAAGTAGAGTCCAGCAATAAGAACTTGGTAGCCATAATCAAAAAGTTTGTGTCTGAAAATTCACGAGATTGGCATAAAAGACTATATGAAGCATTATGGGCAGATCAAATTACACCAAAAAGAGCAATTGGTATGGCCCCCTTTGAGTTGGTATATGGGATTGGCACTCAGGTATCTTTGCTGCTAGAACTGTCAGCTGTGAAGTTGCAATCAGTAATTGAAGATCAGTTTTCCAAGGACTCTCTGGAGAAAAGAATAATGTACCTCCATAAGCTAGAAAATGAGAGAAATAAGTTGGTAGATCACATCACAGAGCACCAGATGAAGGTAAAGCATATTTTTGATAGGAAGACACGACCATGTAGTTTCCTCAAAAATGATGAAGTTCTTTTGTGGGATAAGAGAAAGGAACCAAAAGGAGCACATGGAAAGTTTGAATCTCTCTGGAAGGGTCCATTCTTTATTTCAAAGATTGTTGGCCCAAACACTTACTAGTTGAAGTATCTAGATGGAATGGTCTTGCCTTTTACTTATAATGGGCAGGATCTGAAATTGATTAAGCTCTAGGCATGGCAATTTCCTCTTCTATGTACATAGCCTTTTTTTTGTGTTAGGTTTTTCTTTTCTTGTAGTCTTGTTGTGTGTGTTTTGGTTTGTTTGTTTTCCTATTTTTTGAGTTCTCTGTGTATTCTGCATACACAATCCCCAGTCAGAGCCCCTGTTAGTCATAGATAGAGTCACCTTTTGTTTTAAAACTTTCCTTTCTCTTCTACTTTTTGTCGATGAAGACTTTTCCCTTACTGTCCAAGAATTCATCATCCCCAAGGTGATCAGTCAAAGTCCTAAACTTTCGTAGTAGTTCTTCCCTTCATTTGAACCACTTTGAACCTCAGTTCGAAGTAGTTAAAAGTAGTTCAACATAAGGTTTTGCTCTAATATCTTTCTTTGGCAGGTAATACTTCTCATGTAGCGGTGCTTTCTCCTGAAGTACTTTGAACCACTTTGAACCTCGATTTGAAGTAGTTCAAAGCAGTTCAAGGCAAACATAATTGACATTTCTAGTTTGGAAGTACGGTGCATCATCATCTATTTATGGCACTATCATAAAATCACGATTTGAAGGCCATTTCTTTTTTCAAGGAGTGAAAATCATCATCATTGTGAGTGGGGTAAATCTTCAGTTTGAGAAAATGATTGGGCAAATCATAAATAAAGCGGCCGCCAAAAGGGAAATCATTAAATGGAAAGCTAATGCAGAATGGCCTCCAAACATGCGAAGGTGATCAAAGTGGTATGTCGTTAAGGCCTAATTATTATCCTATACTTTCGCATGCAAATACTTCCTTTTTTATAAAAGCCAACCGGTTCCCTTTAAACTCATCATGCGAAGAACTGGATTTGTAAAGGAGTTGTTAAGGAGAATAGGGAAAAGTACTAGATTTTCAATGAAAAAAGTGAGAACTTGATAATCTTTGTTTTGTTCTACAATATGTATTGTTGTCAAGAGTTTATTCGCTCAAGGCTTTGCATGTTTGATTAGAAATGAGGTCAGTTTTACACTTCCTCGGTAATGTTTCTAGTACTGAATGTGAAAGACCGATTATCTGTGATACAACTCTGCAAGGGGTAAAAGTAGAAAAATTTTAGGCCATATTCCTAGAACATGCCAATGAGACTAATGGATGCATGGAGGTGTTAACTAGTGGATTAGTAGAAGCTGTTGCATTTCCTCCTGCCTTTGTAAGTCCTGAGCTCTTGCAATTATGTATAGATCACTATGACATCAAAAGTAAGAGTATTGTGAGCAAAGACAACACAACTATCCTTTCCATTTCAAGAGAAACCATTTCCTCTATTTTGTGGTTAATAGCAAATACCTTTGCCTCATTCTCACCTACTCAAGCTGTAGCCGAGTACAGGGCAGCCCCTAGTAAGTTTTGAAATACCATGGCTAGAAAATAGACTGAGATTAATTATGGAGGTGGGTCTAGACTCCCAAAGGTCATTACCAAAGATCATATGAAACCCCACATACATGATCTAGTTGTATTATTAGACCATGTGAAAGGTTCAGCAGATGTATTCTTATTTGAGGAGTGGATGTTCAGATGCGTTGAAATCATTTTAAAAGGTGATCAATGGAAGGATTGGGTGGATATTATTGTGACTTCTTTGAGATCCCAACTTAAGAATGCTAAAGATTCCTACAAGGATTTCCACATGGCCTCGTATCTAACCTATTGCATTGCCTGTACATGTGATCTCACTCCCCTACCTCATGGGATATGGAATGAAGAGATGACTATTTTTCAATATTGTCCCACTTTGCAAAAGGATAAGGTTTTAGAGGATTTTCACAAAGTGCATGATGTACTCCTAGACAACATTTGTTTGTCTTTGGAAAGGTAAAAGATGTCAAGGCTCTCCCCTGAGGTGTAGAGATTGGTTCAACAATATGGGAGCTTCTTTATCCAATTTCCTAGGTTTACATATTTGAGGGTCAGTGGATTCGATGATGAACCTGTGAAGTTACCTCGGTATGCCCTAGATTGCTTTGTGTTAACTGAGTTATGCAAATAATTTTTTCATGTTATCAAAGACAACCTACCACAAAAGAATTGGGAAATGGCCTCCCCTATCAAATTGGGTTCATTCGTTTGTAGTAGTATGGATAACGCTCCCATCATTGGAAGCAATTTACTCAGGTTCAACCTTGGTTTCTATCACAGTAGGAGAAATTTTGACAATAAGGGGTATGCAGCCCAAATTCTCGACCTTGAATTTCATCCTCTAGCCACACCATATTTAGAAGATCTTTGGGGAGACTACAAGAATGAGGAAGAAGTTCTAAAAAGGGATCATTCAAGGCTGACCTTGCGGCAGATTAATTCTTTTAAACTGAAATTTAGTACAAGAGAAGTAGAGGATAATGGTTTAGACATGGTTGAACCTGGTTGGAAAGAATTAGATGAAATAGAGTCATTAGCAGTTGATTGGTACAAGAAGGAAGAAGATGAAATCAATCAAAGGGCTAGGTTCATACTTACCTACATAGATGATTGGCTACAGAAAAGGGCTCGAAGAATCATCAATGAAGCTCCTATTAAGGTGACCTCTTCCCTTGAACCACTTCATTCTGACATTTCATTTTCTCCTATTGCAGGTAGTGCATCTATTCTGGATACAAAGGAAAAGTCTCCTCATTTAAAAACTATGGCTCCTAGGACAAGGTCCCAATCCAAGTCAAAAGCCTTGAAATGGTTCAAAGCCCAGAAGCAAGAAATGGCATCCCAAGGGCAAGATTCAGGTGATGGGTTGCATTCACCTAATGGAGGAGATGGTGATATTTAGTTTATCGAAGCTCGTAAGACAGACCAACCTAAATTTTTGACTCTGATTAGGGATGCTCAGATGATACCTGTGAGTCCTACCATTCCTCCATGGTTGTCAAATTCAATCAATAAGAAAAGGAGTCTACAATCGGTGTGCAGCCAGAGGTTCAAAGGCAAAGAAAAAAAAGACAGATGATTATCTAACTAAGGATCTAGTGACAGGGAAAATCACTACAAAAGTGTCCATCTGTAAGCAAAAGAAAGAATCTGGAGATTTCGACGAAGAAGATTCAAGGTCACTTCAATTGAATTGGGTATCCTCAATAGGAGCATTGGTAATAATTTCTTTAAGTTCTTCACTGACCACATGCTCACGTAGTTCGAAAAGGATAGTAAGGTAAAAGAAAGAATTAAATGGGATGATAACTACCATGGATGCATGCATTGACTCTCTGATCAATCTTGGAGCTTTTTTGATTGTACAGGTCTCACAGTCATTTGATCCTAGTTTAACTGAGAATCAACAACTAATCAGGCAAGTGCAGAAAGGCAAGTTGTTAACTAATGCCATGGGAAGCTAGGAAAATGGTATAATTGAGGGAGGTAATAAGTTTATCTTTGAATTTACTAGCATCTACATAGAGGCTGAAACATTGCTAGGAGAAATCCAAACCTTGGTCCCAGGATGGGAGACAAAGCTAGTGCGCTGCCAAGCAGTGGTTTTCCAAATAATAGAAGTAGAACATTTTGGAGTTCCCAAATTCCTGAACAAAAATCCTATGAAGAATGTAGACCTTTGCATGCTATTTTTCCTAAAGAACAATATGCACTGGAAAGAGGCTATCTACATAGAAACAATTAAGGAAATACAAGGCATTGAAAATTGGATCACAAAAATGCATGAAGAGCTCATAAAAGATATGAAGATTGTGAATCCAACAAGTATCTTGCAGTTTGAGGAAGGTAATATGGATGCTAAGGTGTTAACAAAGAATTTCAATAAGCAGTTGAACAAATCAGAGATAGTGAACTGCCTAAAGCCAAAGACTTCTCTGCATTAGCAAGTATCGAGTCCATGTTGTGCTTGAACAAAAATCCGATGCCACGTCAGAGCCTCAAAATGAAAGAATACATGTAGCAAAAATATGCGTGCAGGGCCCAATTGATGAGCTTAAAGAATCCTCATTCGCTCGCAATGTAAGAATTCATGGCTACATTTCAAAGTTGGAAGCTCGTGTGCCAAATTGTAGGAGAGGAAGATAAAACTGACAAAGATGCTAGAAGCTGAACGATTGACCCTCCAGCGTTTCTTTCCTTTTTTTGTTTAACTACTCTTTCATTTTATAACGATTTCTTTTTGTAACCGAAAGAGCTGGATTTTGATGGAGGCTCTTTTGGGTTTGAAAAACTATAAATGTTGGGGCATTTGAGGGTTCTTTTTTAAGCAAGTAATAAGAAGTAGCAAATATAGATAATAGTAGATGTTATAGACTAGAAAATTTTAAAAATAGTGATCTGAGATAGTATATAGATGTTTTTCTTTCTAAGACTTTGTGCATGGAAGTGTTATATACATATACAAAGAATTTTAGGTTTAAACTTTGAAACTTGGTGTTCAAAGTGTCAGATTATCATTACTTTGTGAATGTGGTTTGGCAATTCGAAAATCTTGTTCACTATTCTTTTCTTGTAAGTGCATTAGTTTAGTTTCTTAATTCATGTTATATTTTGTGATGAAGATTCATTCTTTGCAGTGAATTTCGTATGTGTGATGGTTTATTTTCAATCATTTATTCGAAGTTTGTATTGTTTCCTACCTCATTGCTCAAGAGCAATTGAGAGAGACTTAGGCACTTTTGGGAAAAAGTGTAAAAATAATATTGAATTCATTGTAAAATTGACAAGGGAGTTGTACCTTATAAAAATTCAGAGAGAAAGGTAGATAAAACCACACTTTCTCAACTATTGTGCATGGTCATTGTTCTTGTTATAAAGTTGGGCATAGAGTAAATTTTATAATTGTTAAAAAGGACAATCTATTCACTAACAATGTCCGTAAGCTTGTTCCATATTTCAAAAGTAGTTTTGTAGTCCTTGATATCATCAAATTCCTCATAGCTAAGAGTAGATGTAATATCTATCATCATGGTGTTATGGTTCTTTTTCTTAGCAATGTCTCCAACGGATAATGTACCACTGGGAGTTGAATATTTTTCATCAAGATATTTGCACCCTGAATCAGCAATGGAAGCTAGATGAAGTCTCATGAGACCCTACCATGCTGAAAAGTTATCTCTGTTAAGCCTTGGAAGTTCTCTCTTGTAAGACATCTTGATCTTTAGCTTACGTCCTTAAAACCTTTCCTGCAAGCACCAAAACCTCTAATACCAATTGTTGGTAATGTAGATGGAGTAACTAAGAGTGGGGGTGAATCAGTTACCAAAAAAACACTACCATAGATCCCTTAGATGTCAACAAAACTACTTGCTACTGTCACTCAGTAAACATACAGATAAATGTTGTAACTCGATAAATGCAGTGTATGTTATACTTTAATAAATCTTAAACATTCATAGAGATTAACTTGCAAGCATAAAAGAAATAACATGAACACATGAGACACTAGATTTAACGTAAAATCCCACTATGGAAAAAACCACCAAGTAACTAGCTACTGATTTTCACTCTTCTAAAGTAAGCCTTGTTAGGAGCCAACCTTGTTAAAGGTTACAAAACACACTATTAGGTGTGACCTTGTTAGAGGATTTAATCACCTTATAAGGAGTGGCCTTGCAAGAGGTCTTTAGAAAAATTCAATGGAGCTGTCACCTTGTTAGAGGATTTACAATTGGTTGGTAAACCAACTCTATTAAGAGATTTTGAAATCACTATTACAATGGTAAGAAAGTAACAATGAAATGACCTGAATGAGATGCAACTAAATTGATGACAGATCTTTTTTCTGCTTCACACTATATCCTTCTTGATCAAATGTAACTTTGTTGCTCCTCAAGGATATCTGACCATCCTTCAAATTTTGCTCACACTTTCCTTCTCCAAAAAATCAACACACTTGCATACTTTCTCATACTTTAGAAACTCAACTTGACTCTATATATATACCATAAAAATGATCAAGTCAGCTTAATTACAAGTTATAATTACCAATAATCATTATCATAGTCAGCAAGAATCAATACTTGAAATAATTAAACTTCATTGGCTGACCCAGCTCAATAAACACTGATCCTGAAATGATTTCCTATGTTAACCAATAGATGCTTGGTTAGCACTACAAACCTGAAAAAATCCTTTGTCAACTGAGTGAACTTTGTAGACACTAACTCTGATCATCTTTCCTTCATTAACCATGAGAGCTCGGTTAACACTTCTTTTTGCCACATTTTCCTTTGACGCCCGAGTGAGCTCAGTAGACACTGTCTATGCAAAGTAATTTTCATGAATGCTTGGTAGACATAGAAAATTGCCTTGCTAACCAAGTGAACTTGGTAAGCTTGTGTAAGATCAAAGACAACACACAATTAGACAATTGTATCCAACACAAAGAACTCGACATTCAATTATGTGGCCCTATGGCTTTGCCCCACAAAAAAAAAATGGGGTACCTGTGAATGGGATAGTTGATGTCAATATTTACCCCTATCTCCATGATTTCACCCTAGCTCTATGACTTCTCCCTAGCTCAATAACATTTCTAGAATATGAGAATGGATTCTTTAGTTAAGTAAATAGTTCAAATAATAAAAAAATATTTTGTAGAAAAAAAGTGTGAAATTCAAGGCATTACAATATCTTGCAACTACAAAACCAAAAGAAAAAACACAAATCCATATTATTTTCTCTATAGAATATTTACAAACTACCCAAAAACTATAAATATTGGTATAGGAAACCACATACAGAATGATTCCAAAAATGGTGTCCAAAACAAGAAGAGTGGAATCCTAGAAAAGGAAAGAAGAAAAGAAGATGTAAAGGAGAGAAGAATCTGATATTTGTTCATGTAATGTTGATGAACTATTAGATGTTGCAAAAGAAAATGGAGCAAATATTAGAGAAGATCTAGAGAGGCGCTATCAATGAACCCCATACAAACAATATTTCTGATGATTTTGTTCAAGAACTAGATGTGTTCTTGTATGAACAACAACCACATAATGTAGAAAATAGGCTAGATGAAATACATAAAAATAAATTCATTGATGATTCTATTCAAGTATCAGATGAGCTCATAAATCTCATCTCACATTCCAAAGTAGTAAAATACTGAAATAAGCAAGTTCAAAAGTAAAGAAAATATATCATCAGTTATGCCCTAAGAAAACTGTAACACATGGAAGATTTGAGAAGAATAATTTGTAGCATCAATATTTTCTAGATCCTCACAAAATCAACCTCCTGGCTCAAGTTCTAGCACAAACGCAACCTCCAAGCTCAAGTTCTACACTTTGCCTTGGCTCCTCTTTGTGTGTGTAGCCAAATTTGGGGAAAATGAAAAATGTTTTTCTTTTTTTATTTATAATCACATGGTTTTCACAATTACAACAAAAAAGTTGGTATTACGATGGTGTTAGGGGCACTTGCAAAATAAAACATAAAAATCACACACAAATTACACTATCATCACAATTTTGCATTGTAATTTTACCCCAAATTTTGTAGTGACACTTGTCATGATCAAAACTTGGCATACCAAAAACTTTAAAAATATGTACTTCTCCTTAGGATTTACACCATACCTATAGCTTGGTCTATATAAATCTCCTTATTACTTCATTCCAAGTACTCTCATACATGCATGCTCATACTTATGTGGTCATATTGTTTCCCCCTTGTTTTTGTCACTTAGGCTTGGAAATAATATTCAACTGGGGCTTAGGAAGTCTACCAAACTATTTTAAAAATGGATGGTTCAATTTGATAATTGAGTCATTGTGTTGGTCCAATTAGTCTTCAAAGTTTCAAGGACATGCTTCTCAATTTCTATCTTGGCTGCCAGATTCACCATGTTATCAACAATGGCTAAGTGTTGGTTATAAATAAGATATTTTGCAATTTGTAAGTGTATTTTCATTACTTCCATATGAGGTAAAAAATGTGCTTGAATAGAAGTTACCTCATTTATAATCATGTAACAATTCTAACTGCTTACCTTGCAAAAATTTAATCTGTGTATAATATACTAAGTTGGAACTTGGATCCATGCTCAATGTTTTGTTGTCCTTCTGAAGATCAACAAAAATCTTATCCATTCTCCCCTTTATTGTCTTGCAGTATGAGGGGATATCATTACACAATTTGGAAAACATCGTATATGCATTTTAAACTATTTTTTCTAAATTATTAATGAGAGTAGATAGCTCAACCTGTTGTACTATTATCACCTTCAATACCTTCTCTAACACTCTATTCTCAAATTTTCTTTCTGAACACTGCATAATTTTTTCTTTTGTGTCAATCTCAAGGTCATTAAAACTCTCCACTATCTTACCCAATTATTCAATTGTAGGATTTTTCTCATCTAAGTCATCAACAAAAATTGTATCAAGGAATATGTACTTAATTTCATATAACACCTATTTTTGTTGATACTCTCTCCTCATTTCTACTTGCTTGGCCTTCCTTGCTAGTAAATCAATCAAAATTCTCATTTTCTCTTCAATCAAAATGGACTTATTCTAGTTAGGAACTATAATCTCCTCATCCAGTGTAATAGGTTTACCTTTGATTATTGATGAAGGCTTCATTTATTTTTTCAATCTTTTACCTTTAGAGTCTGGTGTGCTACTACTCAATATTGTTTGTTGTAGACCTTGTGTTTGTACTTCTAGACTCAACTTTTGTAGGTCCATCTTAGTCTCCTCACCCATCTATAACAGTTCACCTATATTGTTCTCCTCTCCTTGGCTCTTATATATACCCAAGTGTTGTACATATTCATCTTGTTTATCCTTGACATTACATGTTCAAAGTTCACTTGTCTAACTTGGCTTTCCCTCCTCCTTTGTTCCCTCCTATTGAGGCCCTAAGGCACTTGGTCTGTTACCTATAGAGGACTGATATTCTTGATCATTTAGGCTCTTGTTTTCTTTCTCACCTCCTACATTTACATTAATATTTCCCTTAGTGGTATCATTTTATTTTTCAAGCTCAAATGCATTATTTTCTTCATTTAGCCATCATACCATGTTGCTTGGCATCACCATCTTTATCTTCACCTTGGATAATATTTGAACTTACTAAAATGATAGGAATAGTAAGAATGACTAGTGTAGATTCTACCAGTTATGTGCATACCTATATATCTATCTTATTATAGTCCTTTACTTTTAATAACACTGGATTTGGGTTTAGTAACACCTCTTGTGATGACTTTAGGTGTGGAGCTCCCTCCTTCTATTCATGCTTAGTTAGCATAGCCTTTTCTAGTTTAAATTCTTCATCGGTTAAACCCTTCAGTGGATTCTCCTTGAGCTCATCTTCAATTGTAACTATTTTAGTTTGGTCACCACCTTGTTGATCAGTGTCATCATTGAAATCTTCTTGGTTATCTAGTTCTATTTTTTCATCCTCCTTATCCTCATTCTTCTTTTCATCTGCATGCATTACACATATACCTTTTTCCATATGGTTTTACTCTCTTCTACTACATGTTCAATTTTTCCTTTTAGAATCATAAAATCTATATTTTTAGGAATAATATTCTTAGTTTAGTCTTTAATTTCATTTGAAATTTTTTCTCTACTCAATTTTGACATAATAATAGCAACTATACCTTCCCTAATTTATCTCTTAGTTCTTAGTGAAAATTTCCAACTCTTGTCAAGTTTGGAATACAATTCATTAGGAATCATGTTTCCTAACTCCAATGGGGTGTATTTGAACATAGCCATCATATCAAAAGTATCTTTGTCAACTTTTTTCTTATGAGAAACATTCAGTTTCTCATAATTTATGAAATTAAATCCTAATGTCTTGCACCTTCCTTAATGTTGTGACAAATCTCATCAATTTTTTTGGGGGGACTTGTGCACTACAACCCTAAAGTGACTTATATCTTCTAATTTTTTTTCTCTTCATCACCCTCTTTGTTAATTATAATCCTTCTCCTTGGCATCTTAGCATGATTTCTCTACTCTGCCTCATCACTGATACTCTTCCTCTTTGTCAAAATCTTCCTCTAAACAGATTTAGTAGCCTTAGCTACCCCTTTCTTTGGCTTGGCTACAACTGTAGTGGTGGATTTTTTTTTCCTCTATCTAGTTACTTTTTTTGGTGTATATGTAGGCTTAGTGACTATTTTTAAGCTCTTGTGCACTTGGGGATTGACAATTACAATTTCTTTTATTTTACTCTTTTGTGGTTCAGCAACCACTATCTCTTTTCCCTTTCTTTTTGTTTCTTCTTCTACATTGTCATCTTCCTCTTCATCCTCACTATTCATATCATCACCTTTTCCTTTAGTTATTTGTAGAAGCATCACCTTCTTAGCTCCTTCTCCAAATTCTCAATCATACTCCTCTTCTTACTTATCTTTGGGGCATTGGTTTGCACAACAATCGTTATTTTTGTTGTTTCATACCTTAATAATGGCTTGACATCCTCATTGATTTCCTTCGATAATAAAGCAATAATTAGTGTTGTCACTTCATCAATGTTCACCTCATATGGTAGAGGTCTCAACCAAGTAAACCTGGGGATAACTCCTTGTGCATATGTATAATTTGTGTCAAATATGAAATATATATCATTGTAGTACTAATCAACAAGGGATTGGGGAATCCTTGTTCTATTCTTTATCTTTCTCTTAAACTCTTCAAAATAACCATCCATGCTTGTTTCAAAATTTTCACCAATTTGACTAATTAACTCATTTATTTGTTGAAATATTGGTTTCTTCCTATCCAAAACAACATTATCAATAGTATGAAATCAATTTTGGACATTAAAGAAAATACAAACAATCAAAGAAATAAACTTACACAAATTGTTCCTCTCTTTCCTTATGATCCTCAAGTTCTTGGCTAACTATGTTAGGTAGAGATTTGCAAGATCATAACTATGATCTTTCTTGATAATTGTGTATGTCAAATCAACAATACAGATATACTGTCAAGTCGGCTAGACTGACAAAATTTGTGTACAATAGCTTTGATAATGAACTCAATCTATGCATCCTTAATGGTAGAGATCATCATTTCTCTCTTGTTCCATTTTGGTCAATGTATTTTCCTCAATCAAATCTTTGTCTTGGCAACAAAAAGTCTATACCCTTTGCATAATAAGGTAACTCATGACATGATGAATGATTTTCTTGGTGATCTTCACTAGTACATCTTTCAATTGGATTTTAATTTCATGGATTTAGCTTAAAATGATCTTGATCGAATCCACCTTGAAAACCCTTAGAAAACTTAGGGCATGTGTCAATCCTTTTTTGACAACATGTACATGCTCATATTTCAATTTTTCATTCTCACACAACTTTTTATATGTAGACCTCATTTAAAAATCACCTATTTCTCCAATTTTGCACATATAATACAATCTTACATCATGAATCACAATAACCCTAGGTCGGATTGATGATAGGGCACCTGAAGAATCATCCTTCATTGCAATCTATGGATTATTGGTATCTCTAATTGTTGTTTTATATTAGTGTTAAACACATATTCATATACTAGGTAGAGTTGGAAGGTCATCACCACGACTGAGCTACTCTATATAGGTCGAGTCATGTAAAGGCTTGTGTATAAACATGTATATGTTGAGCTCTATAGGATCTTAGCAAGTCTTTGGTCATTGAGTATTTTTAGAATAAGTTGAGTCTAATGTTTATCAAGAAGTTCAAGTATGTTGATGTTGAGCTACACAGAAGGTGTCAAGCATAGTAGAGACTAGGCATTAGCAGTGTATACAATGAATGTCAAGTAACATAGACACTAAGTGATGAGAAATGTAGAATTGACAATCAAGTTAAGAATGATACAAACTTTTAGGAAAACCATTTCAAGCTGACATTGACAAAGTATTCAATACTTGTAGAGGATGGTATAGAGGTTATTACACATTTTATGATGTGCATCACTGATCCCTATGTGTTGTGATTAACCAATCCAATGAAGAGTCAAAAAAAGGAAGCATCTAGAAAACTCTTTATGAAATCTTTAAATAGACTAGATCTAAGCCTATTTGATAAATGGTTATGGTGATGAGAAGGAGTCAACAATCCATTCATGTGATCATAGAGTAGAACAAGTGTGAAAGTGTAAACATTGTGAAGAAGGAAAAAGAGTTAAGTTTTGTTACTACATAATAGAGCAAGTAACCTTGCTAAAGTAGTGAAGGAAACCAAAGCTATATCAGATCAAAGATCAAATCAGATTGAAGAGACAAGATTCAAAATTAGATTATTAGAGAAGACAAAGGATTAGGTACTAAATTAGTTTTAACAGATTGAGTCAGAGATAATCTCTTAACAGAGTAGTCTTAACAATCTTTTTAAATCTCTTAATCGAGTCCTTACTTTTTTATAAGTGTAAAATCCTCTCATAGGGTAAGACCTAATATTCTTAATAGCATTTAATAGGGTAGACCCCTCATAGAGTAGATCATTATATATGATCAAACATTGTAACCCTAATAAGTTAACTTTATTACTGTAGTAGTGAAGATTTGTGGGTGTCATCCCCACCCCATTTTTACCTTCATCTTGGAGGGTTTCTGTGTGCTAGAAAATGTGACCTATTAAGAGCATGGGTTAACAAACAAACATTAGTTAAAAACCTTGAAAGTGCATCAAAGATTCATCAAAATGAAAGGAACAAACACTAACTAATTCTTACTTAAGTTTTGCAACCCTAAGTAGCTAACAAACTTAATCTTCCAGCCACCTCTATAGCTCAAAAAAGACACCCATAAGAGGCTTTGCTAGTGTGTTAAGATGGGGGGGGGTATGTTTGGTGTGCTCTCCCAAACAAAACAATGGAGTGAATCTCTTGAGTAGATGTGCAAGTGTGAATGCAAATGTGAATGAAAATGCACTAAGATCCTAAGTCATGTGGGATGAAGAATATTTCAAGAAATGGCTATGGAGAAAGCCATTCTTGAAAGCATTCAATAATGAAGATATGAAATGCAACAAAGAAACTAACTAGATATGCAAGCTACACTAGAAATGTAAATGAATGGAGATGCAAATGCATGAAAATCTAGAGTAACAATGTAAAAATGTAAGCTAAACCAGCTACCAAATGGTTAGTATGATCTTAGAAATCTCTATGCAAATCAAGCTACAATGCAAAACTCTAAGCATGAAAGCTCAAATCTCAAAATGGCATGGTAACAATGCAATAATGGGAGATTCCAAATGCTTGAGACAAGCCCTCTAATTATAGGCTTCAGGGAGGGCTTGTTGAGGTGGAATCCATGTAGATGCCACATAAGGTGACATGCAAGCCATGCAAATGGTCAAGAATTCAAAGTTTGCTCACACATGTGTGAGAAAACTTGAGAAGAAGAGTGGGAGACAAGAGTGTGTAGGCATGCCATCTCACACATGTGTGAGAACACTCTTAGGCTAATGAGGGGGATTAGAGAGATGATTAGGAATGATTAAGTGGGATTAGAGAAGAAATAGGCTTAAGAGGATGAAAATGATGGTTATAGGCTAGGCTCTAGGTTAGGCTTAAGATTAAATTAAATGAGATTTAATTTAATCATGGGTTTAGAGGAATTAATGGGATGTGGGGAATTTAAATAAATAAGATTTATTTAAAAAGAGGAATATGGAGGATCATGTGTTAAATTAATTTAACACATTAAGGCTAGGAATATTTAAATTAAATTTAAATATCTAGGAGAATGAACTCATTTAATTAATTAATTTAATTTAATAAGTAGAGGAATGTGAGAAATATAATTAATTAATTAATATGTCACAGGAAATAATAAAATTAATTAATATAGTGTTTAGGGATGATTTTAAGCGTCTACATTTTGGCCCTCTTTGATGTGATGTCGGGACGACATCATATCAAAGAAAAGAAAATATAGGTTGCCCCAGAGAAAGATAGGAGTCCTAGGAGTTGTGATAAAGGGACAACAAGGGAGGAGGGTGCCCCCTCAAGGAAATGGGGTGAAAATGAATATATTTTGCCCCATATCTCGAAAATAGACACAGGAAGGAAAAGGGAAACAAAAAAGCTCAAAAAAAGAAGGCCTTACATGACTTGGTGGCAAGCTTGACATGAAGCGGGGTGAAGTGGATAATGATTAATCAAAATGCAACTTAACTACATGAATGCATGAGATTTAGTTGTGTTCATATGGAGAGAACACCATATTTTGATATTGCAATAGGAGTTATGCATCAAATACTATAGTAGTGTGGACTAGACTCTCAACACAATAGATATAGGTTTCAAAATCATGATGGAACAAATGACATATACACACTAAAGAGGTCTGGGCACACCCAAAGTCTGGTTAGGGATCTTGGTGGAAAGTCTGCTAACCCATTGCCCCTAGTGAGCAATGCATAATCATAACTCAAAAACTGATAGAGATGTGCTAAAGAATCATGAAAATAGATCATATTGCAAACTGACACGTGTAATCAGGTTAAGCCATTCAAATGATACCAAGATATTGAATATTGAGGCAATCATGGGGAAACTATCACTGACACACAAATATAAAATCAACAAAAAGACCTTATGACCAAGTAGTCATTCAATCCATAGTTCTTGCCATGAACTTGATTCTGATAGTGAAATTTGTTAAGCTTGTGTAGGAAGGATTCATCCTATAAGGAAAAAATTGATTGTTTGATTGAATTGTATTGAAATGTTTGGGATTGTTCGTTGGCAATAGTGTGAAAGGAACAATGTTCTTAAATCATTTAGTTTAAGTGTGAATTTGTGTAAGTTTGTTTGCAATCACTATTTGATAAGCTCAGTTTGATGGGTTGAAGCTCAATGTCATGAGATAAATAGAAGAATTTGGATAAGATAAGATAAGATAAGTGATGAACTGAATTGGAATGGAAGGGGGATGCGAGAGAGCAAGTGATAAATGTTCAATAGAGGAAAGGGTGTTGAATGGAAGACTAGAAATTTGATCAAGGTATATGCAAATAGATGGAAAAATGAAGCAATTGATGATGGAAATGATTAGAAGAAGAGAATATTGAATGGATTGGAAGAAGTAAAAATTGATGGAAGGTGGAATAGAGTAGAACCAATGACAAGGGATAACCAAGGGATGGTAAATGGAGGAAAAGAAATGTAAGCTGGTGGATAAAAGGAATGGTGAAAGGATATGAGGGGCCCAAATGATATGGTAGCAAAAAATATAGAGCCAAGGACCATGTTATAAAGGAGTCCCAAATGCCTGATACCAAGGATAGGAAAATGGAAGGAAATATGGTGGGAAAGGATACATGAAAATGGAAAGATGGTACGAAGGCTAGTGTGTGGAGGACAAGAAGGCATGTCTTCTTCCAAAGCATGTATAATCATTTAGGTACTGTGCCTCTAATAGTGATCACGAACATGGATATGAAAGGGGAATGAATATGGGATATGGGAGGGAGGGTATGAAAAAGGGATAATGACATGAAGGGTATGGAGGAAATTTATGATATGAAGTGGATGAAATGGAAGGTGGTAATCAAGATCAAGGACATATGAATGACGGATGGAAGTATGTAAGAGTATGGATGGAAAAGGGATGAAATGAACATGATAGGGAATATGGAATGCAAGATATGGATAGCATGTCAAGATCAAAGATATGGAAGGATGATGGAAGTATATAGGATAATTTATGGATAATGTGCAAGGGATATGGAAAGTGCATAGATGGATGAAAGGAAAATGAAAGTCAAGATCAAAGATGGAAGAGGATGATGAATAGGAGATGGAAGTATAGAAGATATGTAAGGCAGTGGTATGGATGGAGCTTGCCCCCAGTATAGAGTGCAAGTGGAAGAGGAAAAGTGAATGGATGGATAAGTGGAATTGGAAGGCAATGGAGAGAAAGGGAGGACTCAAGAATCTATATACATGGATGGTATCCCTTGATATTTTTTTCTTTTTTCTTTTTTATTTTCAAGGAATTTTTACTATTTTCTCATAGATGTTGGTAGGATAGTGAATGGAGGACAATGACTTATGAAAAGGTTTGGATTAACGGGGTGGAGTAGGTAGGAGGAAGACATGGTTGATGGATGCTAGGTTGGAAGACTTGTGAAGGAAGCATAAAGATCGTCATTGGCACACACCTTGAAAGGTGTTGGAAAGGAGGGAATTGCGAAGGATATGTAAGTTTGGATTTTGGGGTATAGGGACCCAAAATAGAAGAAGGCAACGATGGATTTAGGATGGTGGATTTTTGTATGTAAGGACCCAAAATGGAGATGGAAAGTGGAAGCGTGGATGGATTATGCATGGGGGAAGCCCTTGGATTAGTGAAATTGGATGTCATTGTGAATCTTTCTTTGAGATTCATCGCTACATTAAGTAGCTTTGGTATCCACAAAATTTTTGCATTTCTAATTTTCAGCCTTTGTGGCCTTTTGCTTTTTCTTTGGATCATATTTTTCTTTTCTTGGACATGTCTTTTAAGGGGACATGTTGATCCTTGGGCTTTTGTGGATTTTTGGCTTTATTCACTTTTACTTTGGCATTGAATTTCCTTCCATTAGATATGGTAGGTGTGCATGAAGATAAATGGGATGCAGAGCATATGGATGGTGAATGTTGGAAAGAATTCAAGAATGTGTGCCTTTTTTTATCTTGATTAGGAGCATGCGGGGATGAAGTTGCAGACATGGATATGGTGGATGGATGTATGTAAGGACCTAAAATGGAAGGAAGGGATGAAGGGTTTAGATGTGGAACATCAGGACCTAGAATGGATGGAAGGGAGGAAGGAATGGGAATATGGATATAAGGTCCTAAAATGGATGGCAGTGAGGAAGAAATAGTTGTGGATTTAGAAGGAGTGAAAGCCATACCAACATCTTGAGAAATTATTTCATCAATGGTATGTTTATTATTTTCAACACAAGATGTGAGTCTAGGTATATGGGGTTCATGAGTGGATGGGATAGGCATGATACAGTCATGTGGAGGATTAGGATCGCAAGGGGGATCATGAGGGATAAAAGGATCTTGTGATGGAGTGGGATCATGAAAGGAAAATGAAAGGGTGTTGTGATCTTGACTTAGAAGAGGATCATGGAGTGGAATGCATGGATCATGAGATGGAATAGGATCATTGAATGGAGTAGAGGGAATGGAACAATGAGATGGGGTGATTTGATCTTAATATGGAGGAGTATTAATGGATGTCATGGAAGGAAGTTCTTCATGAAGTGGAGGATCTATGGATGATAACTCATTAGATGGAGTGGAGGGAGGAATGTGCTTGGTACATGGAATGTCTTGATCTTGAGTAGGAAGCAGATCATGAGATGGACTAGGAGGGATAAATGGATCTTCAGGGATAGGGGAACGATGGGATGGAGAAATGCTCGGATCTATAGGAGAAGAGGAATCTATAATGTCATGCTTTGTATGAAGGTCATGAGATGGAATTGGGGGATGACTTTGGGTAATTGTCTCACTTTATCTTGTTCTTTACACTTAGCCAAGAGTGATGTGAAAAACCCCTTACGAGGTGGGGATGAGGTTTTTGGACGATTAGGATTGTGCGAAGGTGTAACTATGGATAGGGGATTGCATGGAGGGTTGGGGATGGATGGGACATGAGGATTAGGATCTTTGAAACATGGAGGAAGAGAACACATGGCATGGAAGGTGGCCTCTTTTTTCCGACTTGCTAAGAGATAATTCTTTAGTTACTCCATTTCCTTGGCAAGGTCATTTGTGTTTGAGGAAGTGTGTGGGCTACGAATAGAATCATATGTAGATGAAGGATAATGGGGTGGATTTCCCTTGTCAAAGGTAGAAGAATAATGAACATGAGATGGATGAGAGTTGGATATGAAGTGTTGAGGATGAATTTGATATGCAGGTTGAACAGGAGGTAGAACTCCATATTGTCTTTGAAGATTGTCAACCATTTGATTAAGAAAATTCAAATCCATAGATGTTAGAAGAAGAGTGATGAAATATTTGAGGATATATGGAATATGAACTTAGGACTAGGAGCTTTGGACTTTGCGTCATTTTGATTTGACATGGATTTATATGATTGGATTTGATTTGATTGAATATGATATAAAAACCCCTAACCAAGTGAATGTGAGATTTGAATGAAAGTCCAATGTTGATGATAATGCTCCTATGACCAAAGTAGAAGATTGGATGAAAAGTTGAATTAGAAGAAGACGCGAATGAAATTGGAAAGATTGATGATTGATGAAGATGCAAATGGAGTGAATTAAGAATTGATTAGAAATGAATGAATTTGACAAGGGATTGGATTAGAAGAATGATGATGTGGAGGATTGAATTAAGAGTGCATTATGAGATTGGCAGAAGAAATTGAAGCTGGATGATGATGAAGCATGACTAGGATGAAGATTAGGAAGTAGATTGATTGATTAGGAAGACAAAGAAATGATGTGGACAAAGAGCGATGATCAAGGAATGGTTTGAATGATGAAGACAAGAGATGTGTGAGGGTGATGAATTTGATGATTTGGAATTGATGTGGATAGCTTGACTAAGAGGACCTAAACCAAGACATGTTTTTTTTGTTTTTGAAATTGTTTTGATTTTTTTTTCAGATTTCGAAACTCTTACGATTTTTTTGGATTTTTATGCTTTACAATGTTTTTTGGATTTTTGCATTTTATAATGTTTCTAGGTTTTTCAAATTTGGAATGCAAAATCAAACAAGGAAATATATACAAGACAATTTTAGATGGTGTTTGTCCCCTTCGAATCGGGAGGGTTTTGAACATTCAAGCACGTAAAACACACCAACAAACCTATAAGGTTGCAACTAGGATGTACAAGGATCAACTAGAGGGCATCCTCGATATATGCAAGGTACATGAGCCCCAAATCTGTGGATGAAATAAAATATTGCCACACAGCCAAGGGGAGACGATAACCCAAATCTTCTCCTTCACTTCCCAAAGGTATAAAGTTTTTTGGGGCTTAGCCAAGAGTGACAATATTTTTCTTCCAAGAGAGGTGTCTTTCAATTCACCTCCCGATATTTATACTCCACCAGAATACTAGATTTGAGGTCATCCCAAGAGGTGATCAAATCCCCAAGCAGGCCTCCTAAAAAAGAAAATAAAGACCATTTATTTCTTGTGCACCCAAGATCACCCGAAGGTGCAAGGGGAGAGAATACATAAGTGGCCTTGTGGTTTAAAAGACACTTGTTCTTTCCCAATGAAGCTTTAGGTTTTGTAATCTAGTTTGAAGACACATGTGTTTAAAGCATATAATGTTCTTTCCAACTTGAAATGGTGCCAATGTAAATGAAAATGCGGGTTTGTCAGCAAGAAAGTAAAGCGAGCGTGTGTAAATGAAATGTTGAAAATTAAAAATGTTGAAAATAAAGTCAATTTACTTTAGGGCATTCAAGAGTGTATGACTTCATTTTAAGAACCAATTCCAAATGTTGTTTAGCATAGGCATACATGTCCATTATCCTTCAATGCATTCAAGATAGTGTGAGTTCTTTTTATACACCAAATCTAAATGTTTGCTACCCTAAATCTACATTTTCCTTGTCTTGAACTTTAGGTATCGAATCACATTTTGCATTACATTTTCACTCATGTACTTTATGGCCATACTTTTGATATGTGTAGCAATAACCTTAAAATCTAGATGTAGTGTGTTTCTTTCTAGTCTTTGATCTACATTCATGTTCTTGATGTCCATGCTAGTTACAATTGAAACAATTGCCATTGAATTGGGCTTAGGATTTAAATTACCATTTTTTCTCCTACAAACATTTGCTATATGGCATGGTTTTCCAAAGTGATAACATATAGGCTTCTTGTTCTTTGATTTTACATTCCTTTGTTCTCCATGCTTTCATGACTCTCCTTTCTCAATAGATGATATGAACTCAATTTAACCTAGTCTAGTAGTGTCATGAGGTCTTCCTTGTGATTTTATTTGTTCATCAAGTTGTCTCATAGCCTCTCCTAATCTATTCATCCTTTTGTTGATTTCATTTTCAGTTCTCAACTCATCTTTTAGTTGATTGTTCTTAGATCTTACATTTTCAATCTCTCTCACCTTCCTAGAAATCTCACATGATTGGCACTTAAGAACTGATTGACTATATCAAATTGATTGTAAGTTAGCCTTTGTACTTTAGTGATTCTCTCATCAAGACTTGTAGCCATTTCCCTTTTATTTTCATTAGCCATTACCCTATCATCTTTAGCCTTTTTCTTTTGTCCAGCCACTTCACATAGCCTTACTAATTGTATTTCATGTTCTCTTTTTAGTGTTCATAACTCTTCATTTAGGATATTGTTCTTCTCCAATAGATATGTTATTGGTGCATCTATTCCATTGGATCTTCCTTCATCATATATGCCTTCAATACTTTCTTCTTTTTATTGTCTATCATTTTGTTGGACTACCATCTCCTCCTTTTCTTCAAAAATTTTTTCAGTTCTTCCTTTGCAACCTTGGCTTGCTCAAATACAAGCTGCAAATCAAGATTTTTATTCTCAATCACCTTTCCCATCTTATAGGCTTCCATCTTCAAGATCTTTGACTCTTAAGAGGTTAAACTTCTTTCCTAGAGAACATGACTATGATACCAAATTTTGAAAATCTATTGAGAAAGTAAAATACTGAGAGGGGGAAGGTGAATCGGGATCTCTAAAACTTTTTCTACTTAAAACATAAACCATGTTCATACTCAATTCACCATTCATTACCCTTAACCTTGTATGTAATCAAACATGCAACTTCGTGAAATATTGGATCTAACATCTACTTGCATGGGTAAATAACATAAATACATAATCAACACATAACACTGGATTTGGTAACATGAAAAACCTCCCAAGTGAAGGTAAAAATATGGTGGGGATGATGCCCACAAAATCTTCACTACTACAGCAATAAAGTGTGCCTATTAGGGCTAAAAAAAATTATCACTTCTGATGATCTACCCTATCAGGGGTTTATCATGTTAAGAGCTTACAAGACTGATAAGTCTACCTTGATTAAAGGATTTAAACTACACAACTAAGTGAGCACTCTATTAAGAGATTTTCATAGGCCTATTAGAATCACTTTGTTAAGAGATTCACCCTAATAAACTTGTTAGAATGTAACAATACCTTGATCCTTTAGTTTTCACTTGAATGTTGATCTTTGTCCAATGTGTAATCACCTCTCTGTGATTGATCTACAATAACTGCTCTTTGCACTGCTCAGTTGCCTTAGTTCACAACTTTCTAATTCACCTTAGCTTCACACACATGCAATACTTCAACTCTCAAAAATAAAATTATGGCTTGAAATCATGCTTAAATAGCCATCTTAGAAGTTTCTAAATCTCAAGCAATGATCTAGATTCATCCCTTTTTCTACTTAGTCTTTCCAATTTTTTGATTGGCTAATCCCATTTGCATAGGAATTAATGATGTATAATTATAGGCATAATTACCTCCTTTATTAACTCCTTGATTATAAAAAAAATTCTTCTAGCTTGCTAAAAATGGTTTAAATAAGATTTTACATCATTTCAAACATATATATATAAACTATCTAACTTGGCATATATACCTTGTGGATGCCCGATCATGCCTGTTCATCATGTTGTCTCTCGGTGCATATTGTACTCGGCTTCTACTATATTGCTCAACAACTATAGCACTCAGCTAATGTCTTGCTTCCTATTTTCTCAACAACCACTCTATAGTTAGTGACCATTGATTTTGATGTAAGATCATTTCGCATCAGAAAATAAAAGGGAGCATGATTGATATGCATGTGTGTGTGTGTGTGTGTGTGTGTGTGTGTATAATAATAATAATAATAATAAATAATTTAAAAATAAAAATTAATTAATTTCAAAAAATTGGAGAGAGAAAGTGACAAATAGTGGAAGAAAATAATAATATATTTTTTTAAAAATTAATAAATGTAATTTGTGGCTTGAGGATTTATTTAATGTGAGGGTTTATTTAATGTAACTTGCTAGGCTGACTTGTGGCTTGGTTTGGTATAAGTAGAGGGTCTTGTCTTCTCATTATCCATCATTCAACATGGAGGAAGTCAACTAGAGTGGAGTAGTTGAGAAGAGTGAAGTTTGTGAGCAGAGCTAGTAGTTGAGGCTTGGAAAAATAGAAAGTTTCTTGGTGGCTTGAGAGCATAAGTTTAGATTCTATTAGAGTAATTAGATATTTTATAATTAACTCTAGTCTACTTAAGCTAAACTTTAGGCATCTAACAAGTTAATTCTTTTTATTAAATATTATGATGCAACCTAGGTTAGACCTTTTTAGGGTTTCAAACTCCTTTATAAGGATGATCTCTCATTGTAAACATTCATTGAGAATTGAGAGTTCATTCACTTTTGATAATATTAATTTATCCTTTTGCTCATCAAGAATGTCTCATCTATGGATCTGGAAATTTCAACCTCCATAGATTTCCTTCTCTCTTTCTATGGTAGTTGTTTGCATGCAAGTGATTCTTAGGAGCTGCGGGGTTGATCTTTCATCAACTTCAACCTAGTATCAAAGATCTAGATCTTCATGCCCCTATCCTATTTATGAGAAGTTTGGCTTGGCTTTCAGATTTATGTTTTTTTCTTTCAAAGGGTTTCATTTTTTAGAGTTTTTTTGTATTGAATCTGGGGGTCACTATTTTTCAATGCACTTTGAGCCCAAACGGACATCATCGTTGAGCTCAGAGCATTCAAAAACCCCTATTTTTATATAAAATTTGTCCAATTTGGACACAGTTGGAATTTAAGGCTAAAAAATATTACTCCCAAATTGGGCACATTTCTCAAGGCATTGATTTTTTGATATTTTTGCACATTTCCTAAGGTGGAAATTTTCTAATTTTTTATTTCATTGCTTCAAATGATTCGTCGTGACTTGTACTATCTATTGTATTAGTCTTATATCTTGTTTGGTCTATTTAGACATCATTTGTATGCATTCTTGCAAACGTACTAAGATAAACTATCATATTGCATCTATAATTTCATTTCAAGTGTCATATTGCATCTTGTAGAATTACTATTGCAATTGCTTATGTATTTGGCCATAGCCCAGAAGGCCTTATAGTCGAGCATGTTGGATGTAAATATTATAATTGTATTATGAGAACTTTCATTATTTTGGATCTAAATCTCCGAGTTATTGTTTATCATCCACTATGTGGTTATTTTTGGGGGGCTAGGACATCTCCTTTAGGAATTCTTCCGCCTTACACTACATCAAGTGGTGTCAAAGTTAAGTTTGATCTTGTGATGGATTGTTCCTTCTAAAGTCCTAGATATCTTTTTTGTGAGGTAGAGTATTTTGATTTTGACTAACAATTTTAGAGGACTTGCAAAAGGATCGATGGTTGTGAAGATGGAAATTTGATCTTGTTGAGAAAAATTTTGATCTGGTTGGTGATTGTTAAGAGTGTGGATTTATTTCAAAGAGTTTATGAAGATCTTAGAAGATGCCTCTGAGAAGATTGGACCTTGGGATGATTGTAGATCTTCATGATGTGGTGGAGAAGAAAATTTTAGAGATGTCTATTCAGTGAGAAGTTAGTTTCTTGTATGCTTGGTTTGAAGCTAGATTTACCAATCGAGTTAAGGAAGGGATAGCTAAATTTCGTAGAAATTTATGGAGCTGGAGTCTACCAATCTGGAAGTGAGTTGTTTGGCTGGTCAAAAGACTTATTTGAGGGAGAAGAGGGCATGGCAAGGTTGAGGTGGAAATTGGTTTTGTTGATTATTTTGTGGAGTCTAAAGCAAAACCTACAAAGCAACTTGTCATTGTTGCTAAAGAGATTCCTAACCTTGGTGGTGCTGAGATGGAGACTTATTTTCATGATCAGTTGAATGGATATGCCAATGAAATTGTAAAGCATCTTATTGTATATGATGAGATTGTTGATTCTGAGGATTTGCATATAGTTTTTGATATGGGTCTACATTCATATGTTGTTGCTAAGATGATTATGGATGTACCATTTACTACTTATATGGTTGATATGGATTTCCATATTTCTACTAATGTGGATATGGTTTTGGATTATGATGTTGTTGGACATCTTTTTGTTGAGGATATGGATGTTTCTATTGACGTTGAGTTGGATTTACATGTTGCTAGTGTGGATTCACTAGTTGCTCAGGTGGTTGAGGATCTACATGATACTACATATCTATATGTTCCTAATTTTCTTGTGGTTGACATGGCTGAGGATTTACATGTTGCTCTTATTCTGGATTTGGACTTACATGTTGCTCTTATTCTAGATTTGGGCTTACATGTTGCTACCTTGGTTTTGATGTTACATGGTGTTGTTGTCATGGATTTTATGTTTGAGGATATTACTATTGCTGGTTGTGATCAGTTGTAGAGGTTGTTGGCGAAACATTATGTTTAGTTTGTTCCTGGAAGTGAGAATGTTGATTGGGTTACTAAGATTCATTTGATTTTGATGTTTGAGTGGATGAAGCATAGATGGTTGATTTTCAATTTTTTTCTTTTATTGGGATGGATTGGAAACCTTTGGTGAAGATGAAGTTGATTGGAGAAATTTTATTTGGCATCAAAGTATGGGACATACTTTTCCATCTACCTAGGGAATCTGATGCAAGAGCATTTTGTATCAAATAATAAAAGGGGGCATTATATGTATATGTATATGTATATGTATATGTATGTATATATGTATATATATATATATATATATATACATATATATATACATATACATATACATATACATATACATATATATACATATATACATATACATATATATATATATGTATATATATGTATATGTATATGTATATGTATATATGTATATATATGTATATGTATATGTATATATGTATATATATATATATGTATATGTATATATATATGTATATGTATATATATATATACATATATACATATATGTATTGTATATGTATATATACATATATGTATATATGTATATATGTATATATATATATATATAAGAAAAATGATTTAAAAATAAATAATTTAAAATAAAAAAAATTAATTTAAAAAGAATTGGAGGAGAGAGAAAATTGACAAAAATTGGAAGAAAATAATAATAATAATAATTTTTTAAAAATAAAAATAAAATTAATAAATGTAACTTGTGACTTGAGAAATTATTTAATGTGAGTGTTTATTTAATGTAACTTGCTAGGCCAACTTGTGGCTTGGTTTGGTGTAAGTAGAGGGTCTTGTCTTCTCATTATTCATCATTTAGCATGAAGGAAGTCAGCTAGAGAGTAGCTAAGAAGAGTGAAGTTTGTGAGCAGAGCTATTACCTACAACTTGGAAAACAATAAGGTTGCTTGGTGGCTTAAGTTTAGATTCTTCTTGGGGTTTTCTACCAAATTGCAGATCTGGGCTAGCTAAGGTTTGGATCTTATGACATCTTGCAGGATTACTATTGTAATTTCTCATGTATTTGGTCATAACCCAGAAGGCCTTACAACGGGCATGTTGGATGTAAATCTTATTATTATATTATGAAAATTGACATTATTTTGGATCTAATTCTCTGAGTTGTTGTTTATCTTTTTTTGTGTGGTTATTTTTTGGGGGCTAGGACATCTCCTTTGGGGATTTTCTTGTCTTCCACTACATCAAATTGTCTCATTAGTCACTACTTCTTGGAAACAACTAAATGTATACACTTCTTCCTTACATAGCTCAGCCTATATAGAGTAGTTGGGTCGTAGTGTTGATCGACCAACTCTTCCTTGTAAATGACTAAGTATTTTGCACTCACTGACAATACTATGATTACATTTAGGCTCAATGTATACTTCATTATGATAATCAAAGTGCCAACTTGTTGTCCATGAATCTAGTGTTTTATGCTCGCATAAGACATATTGAGGTCTATCAAGGAATCTAATCTAACAACAAGTAGTCACATGACTATCTCATGGTTATCACTAAGGAGGGATTATATTAAATTATAACATTGTATCAAGTTAATAAATGATTGTAAATGAGTACCTAAGGCTTTAAGATGAGACACATGATCTATTCTATATTATGGGAGGATATATGAAATAGGTAGTATAATTAATTTAGGGAAGATATTAAAAAAAATTAGTTATTTTATGATCAAGTCGACATAGACCATGGTAAGTTTCTAGACATTCATGAAATTTACAAGTAGTCATCTTTGTCAACCCATGAACATTGACTAAACATATGGATATTATTTGCATTATTTTTTTGATCAATTGTCCATAGTAAAAATGCTAAATAAGTATCATCTCGATACATTTAATGTTCATTTTACTGTAAATTTAAAGATTGTGCCTATTGGTTTAAGAATTCCAATTGAAGTTCTTGTTTCATTTACATTTTATATATTTTTCAAATTTAAACCCATAGTAAGATCAAACCTCATTTAACTTTATATCTAAATTTATGGATAGTTGTAGAGCCAAAATTTATTTTGTACATTGTAATATTGTTATATGCATTACTCAAAGTTTTGTGTAAATGATTCAATGCATGCTACAATTTTTATTTTTTTTGTATCTCGTTATTGATTATGAAAGTGTTAAAAGAAATAATTTTGATAAGAAACAAGACTTGATCATGCTCTAACCATACCTAACAAGTAGGTAATAATGTCATATCATAGATTAATTAATCTGATATTTATTAATTAAAAATTGATCCTCTAATTTTCATTTGAGGGTTTAAGTTAAAGGGAAAATAATAGTCAACTTTTAATTTGGAAATTTATTTGGATTCGTCAAATAGGGTATTCTTAGACTATTAATTTCTATATTCTAGCTACAAATTGACTAGTCAACAAATTAACCATAATAGAAACAAGAAGATTTCTTATATATATTATTTGTAGCATCTAATACTCTTAATTAATTTTAAAAATAAGAAACAAAAGAAACCTTTCATGAAATCAATAACGAATGACATAGATATCCTCAAGATATCCAAAGTGGAAAAACATACAACCACACTTTTATCTAGCTTCAAGGGCAAGAAATCATACAATATGTTACGATTTCCACAAAAATCATACGAAGATAATTTTAGCCTCACAATCTACTCTCTATCCAAACATGCACTCTCACTAAGTCATCATCTTATGCTAAAATATATCTTTAGAAGAATCTAAATATTTCACAAAAGAAAGTATAGCAATTCTATCTGCAAGAATATTTGCCTCTACTTTCCTTGCTGAAATTATCTTTCTCCTCTTTCCTTATCTTTTCTTAGAAATTATCTTCCTCTTAAAGTGTAGACATCTTCCTTTACACTCTAATATATAATCCTCTAGTGAACCAAAATCTCCAAACTAATTTAGATCCAAACAAAATTATCTCCAGACTAAAATTAGATTTAAGCTAAAATTAGATCTTAAATATAAAATTATCATAGACATAAAAAAAAATATAATTAATGTTCTTTTTCATTAAATATTACAAATTTGTCATTTTTACATCAACTAAGGGCATAGAAAATTGATTAGACATCTTAGACATGCATAGACACCACACCTATGAAAAAGTACTTGTTTCAAATACAACACAACACTTCCTCTTAGTGAGGAAGGTATTTGATACACAACACCCAACTTATCCCTAAAGTACACAAACACCTCCTTCATCAAAGCCTTAGTCAATATGTCTCTTACCTATGTGTCTATAAGAATGTATTGTGAGAAAGTTGAGACACCCTCAAGCTCATTCTCATATCATACAATGGTTTCTAGATTACAAAATGAAACCCTTAAAGAAAATAAAAACTAGAATCTCATTTTTTTCTTGAAATTTATGTAAAAAAAACCTTGCTTCATATTCATAATTTAGAGCTACAATGTTAATTTCTCTAATGTAGGTATAGATTAATTGTTTAATAAATTATGCAAAATAGAAACAAGAATATTGTTATATATTTGATTTATAACAACTATTACTCTAGGTTTAATAATCAAAATAAGAAGTGGAAGGAAAAAATCATGAAATCAATAATTGATAACATATATATACACAGGAAACCCAAAGTGGGGAAACCTATAACCACACTTTTATGCAACTTCAAGAAAAAGTACTCATACAATATATTAGAAGACTACAACAACAATCATGAAATATAATTTAAGCCTCACAATCTTCTTTCTCTATCCAAACATTCACTCTCATTGAATCATCAATTTGTGGTAAAATGATCTTCGGAAGAATCTAAAATATTAACAACAAAAAGTAAATCAATTGGGTAAGTGCACCAACATGCTGGTCAATTAAGTGTCACATGTAAAAAAAAAAACACTCAAAATTTTGCATAATTCATGCACATTATTTGAATTTTGAAACATTTTTATCTTGGTGAAATTGAGCCAAAAAGAGGAACAAAAAAAATTAAAATCCTCTCATAACCTACATGGGTTATGAAGAAGAAGAAATTTGAAAAAATTATGCTAAATCTTATTTTCTCATAACCTGTGTGGGTTATGTAGCACTAAAACCCATGAAGTTAGTTATAATTAACTTATACTAATTATGTAGAAGTAAGGGGGGGTGGTAATCCCCTTATTAACATAAACACACATAGTAGAATAGAGTAATAAAAAAAATTCAACAACATGAAAATTTCTTTCTCTAATGAAATGGAATTATAATATTCAGAAATATGGCATGCAAAGCCACATAGAATTTTTCGTGAAATATTCTACAAGCTAGAGCCACCATATACATCTCCCTAGAACTATCCTAGAAAACATAAATAATTCTGGACAAGGAGAACAATTCTTACTATGACCTATAGTAGCTAAAGCCATTCTAGAAGAGAATGTTCAGAATCATTATGAAATCCTTCACTTTGGATGATAGGTTCACTCATGTCCATGTGTTTCATATTGTTTTTTTGAATCATGTTAGACATAAGTGTTGCATTTTGTTTCCTTTCTATTTGCTTTCCTCTTTAAATGCGAGCATTTATGACGATAAAAAAAAAATCTAAGAAAATGGTTATGCAATAAGGGTTCATTATTATTTTTTATAACCATATTAGAGTTGAGAATGTTGAAAACCCCAAATTAAGAATTGAAGACGTGGGGGAGGGTAAGGGGGTTTCTCATTTGGAAATTGATGGGGAAATTAAATCTAAGGAGGTGGATGATTGAAATACCAAAGGTAAGAAGGTGATTAAAAAGAGACAGATGGCATCCTAGAAAATAATTTATATGGGTGGTAATGGGGAAGGCACTAAGGATAGTGATATTGAATTATCAAAAAAGCAGAAAAGAAAGTCCCCTCCTAAACCCAACCATAAGAAATAGGCCTTTGATGGTGAGGAGGCTAATTACATGGATGATAGTGACATGAGTCCCCTGCTAAAGGGTCCCCAATGGTTGGCTTGACTCAAACTTCATTTCTAATTTCTAGGAAGGATGTTGTTGAGGGGATGCCTGTGGTTAACAAGGATGTTAGTACATATAGGATGATCTTAGGGGACCTTTAGTACAGTTCCATCTAATAATTTGAAAAAAAGTTTCTAGGTCGGCTAACAAGGATAATAACAATATTAAGGATGGTAAGGAAAGAAAAATCCCTCTCCTTAGGGGTTTTACTAGAAATATTGTCCATGGGGTCCTTGTTGTTCGCTACCTTTTGGGGAGGATGGGGAGTAAAGACCCTAGGATGTCTCAGCGGACCTTTAGTATATTGAACTTTAGGACAAAAAGGAACCTCTATTTTGGGTTTTGTAGACTACTTAGAACTTGTCCTTGGGTGCTTATAAGGTTAATAGATGGAGCTTCCATGAGATCAAATGCCTAATCCTAAGTACAAGACTCTCTTTGCTAAATTTAAAGAAAGGGTGAATTTGAGGGATAATGTTGTGGAGGGTGATGTGGAGAATTCCCTTTGGACTGCACAAGAGAAGAAGCTTGTACTAGACTCTGTGGAGATGGAAGGGAATGGCATGAGATTGTTAGAAAATAAGATTGGCTCCCTCACTGTTAGGGCTCAGAAGATGGAGGACACCCTGAGGCAAATTCTGGAGAAAAACCTCAAAAATTATGAAGAGTTTTGCCAATAACATGAACACTCTCATTAGTAGACTAGAGGGGAATATGGAGAGGCATGTCGTAATCATAGATTTTAATAAAGACCAGGATAAGTATGCAGGACTGGGAAAGCACACTAAATCCAACAAGAGGAAGACGACCACCGGTGCTCTGGTTGACAACCAAGATGATCTTAAGAAGGTGGTGCAGAGCAAGACTATTATGGGGGAAGAGGTGACTAACACCATTAATAAGTTGGTCTAGCTTTGGTTGGCCCTATGCCTTGTATTTCTAGTCTTTCTATTTTAGTGTTTGTTGTTTTAGGTGGGTTTGTGTTGTTGTTGGCCTGCTAGCCTATTCTGGGTGCTAGTGTTTTGTCTCTTCCAACACATGTTTGGTTTGGGATTTATTGATATATTTACTTACTATGTAATGGGTTTTGGGTCCCTGTAAAACCTATTTTTTCCATAATAAAAAACAAGCGTCATAAAAAAATAAATTTTATCTGTACATTAGTAAATTATGATAATAAAGGAATATTAAACTTTCAAATCTCTTTAAAATACGATGATATATCTACCAATATATAGACTACAAGAGAATACACTTGTCCTGTAAAACCTATTTTTTCCATAATAAAAAACAAGCGTCATAACAAAATAAATTTTATCTGTACATTAGTAAATTATGATAATAAAGGAATATTAAACTTTCAAATCTCTTTAAAATACGATGATATATCTACCAATATATAGACTACAAGAGAATACACTTGTATAGATTCTAAAAATGTAGAACACAACACTTGGTGAAGGTTTTCCAAATGGGATTGCAAATTGAGTGGGCTTAAATAGGGAGGAAACTGTGGTAAAGCGCACTCTAGCTAGAGCAGTAGTAGGATGGATGACCTCCCAGAAGTCTCAAAGTCACAGTTCTTCACCTTCATGAGCATCATCTAGATCAAATGAGTGCTATGTGTTCCATTCATTCTCATGAGATACATGAGACATAAGAAATGGGTTCGCATGTACGACTACTTGAAACAATTGAAATCGGACAAATATTTTCATAATACTAAATTTCTGGAATATACCAAAGAAAAAAATGTTACTCGGATATAACAAAGATATTTTTTTTAAAAGCAGATAGTTACAATGAATGACTCTGTGGTATTGTTAAATTACCGTATCCCCCCTTGTGTTGTTAGCGGGGTCAACGGCGACTGAGACGCGGACGACGTGCGGTTGGGGCAACGGAGGATCCTCTCCCGTGGTGGGCAACGGGCACGCGCTGCAGATCGGACACCTCCCGTGGCTCCTCAGCCACTTCTCCACGCACTCCACGTGGAAGTGGTGCTGACACGTCGGCAGCGAGAGCACCGGTCGATCCGCTTCGACGTAGTGGGAGAGGCAAATGACGCACTGCTCGGCGCTCCCGTCCTCCACCTCATCTTTGAACCGCGCGTAGTCGAACACCGGCATGTCCACGTCGATAGTCTGGGACGGAGGAGGGGGCGCTCTCGAGCGCTGCGCTGGCGGCTGGGGGTCGTCGTGGCGGACCTTTTCGGTGAAGGCCACGTATGAGAGGAGTACAAGGATGGACGCGTAGGCCACGTAGAAGAAGGGCGACTGGAAGCGGAATACGAACTTGAAGAGGAAGAGTGGGAAGGCGAAGACGAAGATGATCCACAGTGTTACCAGCCACACCGTCCATGGCGACGATGCGCACCACCGCCTCCTTCCGATCCATCGTCCACACAGCATTCTATTTCTATTTCTCTCCCTTGCGAGGGAATTGGCATGTGAATTGTTTTGAGATGGACACGCTTTCTGCTAAAACAGAGGGATATTCAATTCATGTGGCCGGCTGCATCAGGACACCCGAAAAATCTGAGAATTGAGCTTAGTTTCTCTCGCTCTCTTGTCTTTTTCGTTTGTCCCTTCTTCTCTACCTTGTTATCCACGGAAATGACATTGTTTGTCTGTTTGTTCAACCAAGAGTATAGCTGGATTGAAAACTTGAACGAAGCAGCAAGTGGGTAAAAGAGAGTAACAGATGGGTATCTAGTGAAACATTTTGTGAATGCAATTGTATATTGGTGTGTAATATGTATGCTGAAGATATGTGAATGAAAATTCATTTTTTAATTATTATTTTTTCTATCTTTTGTAAGTATATGATGTCAATTGATAGATCATTTAGTAAAAGAAAACTGTATGACAAATAACTTGATAGAGAAGTGATGGTGTGGGGAACATTTCTCGAACTTCTTATATTCCTCTAGACCCTTTACTTGAATCCATTAAATTTCAATGTTGTTGCTTGATTAGTGAATAAACGTTTGGTTTTCAATATAAATATTTATGACTTAAATTAATTTTCTCTTTTATCTTCTTGTCTCTACCTACCCTTGTGATCTAAAAAGGGGTGAGTCCATAAGCACTTACAAAAGTTTATAGTATAGCACAATATATTTGCACAAGAAAGAGATCTTCCTTTCTTGAACTAATAGTTAGAAGTAGTAAGGAAGTGACTTGGGAGATCATCTTCTATGGTTGGAGATCTGGTTGATGTTCATAGTTTAGGATCTATTTGTTTTCTCTTCTCAATATATTATAGTCAAAATTATGTGTAAGTATATGCATACATAACAAGGTAACTTGGATTTCTTCGCTTGTAATGACCCTATGACTCACTATATAAGAGCACTAAGGGAAATCTATCACTCACCTAATAAGAGAATTAAATGAAGCATATGACTCGCCATAAGAGGTTGAGGCAAAAATATTGTTTGTTAACAAAATTGGAAAAAAAAACTTCAGGCTTCAATTTACTATGTGTTGTATACTAAAGGAGGCGAAGATGGAGATGGATAGTATTGTCATCATCCTCCCAAAGGAGATGATCATAATGAATACTTTCGCTAGAATTGGTCTTCGTATGAAGTATGATTAGAAAACATTAAATTTTGAATTGGATAACTTCGTGATAGGGAACATATGTTTGTCAATGTGTCTATTTGGAAGCTAGTAAATTACTTGTGATTATCTCATTCTAAAATAAATTTAAATTATTTAGTTAGATTTTTTTTTAATTATATCTATACATGACTTAAAAATTAAATTATCAATTTAAACAAATAATATTTTTATGATTACAAAATAATCTTAAATTATTCAATAAACTATCTATTATCAAAAAATAATTTAAATCATATAGTTAAATATAATAATAATATTAATATCACATGCATATATTACTATATATTCAACAATATTTTAATTAATATTTATTATCAATTATTAATTTGAATATAATTATATTATGATGAAGATTATCACTGATTTATTTCACTTTTAGGTATTATTTTTTTACCTCTCACTTACATTTCTATATTATTATTTAAATGGGTTATTAAATTCATTTACATAATTTTTTCCTAAAATATTTATAAGGAAAAAAACTTCAGCTATATTAATTGTGTTAATTTGGAAGACCAACAACACACAAAATCGTGCATTGATCATGAAATATAAAAAGCATAGTAATAAGTTCGTTACACATGCTATTGGAGAACAACATTTAAATGTCTAATGCACAAATAAAAGGAACATATGATCATAACACATTATATAGTGCAATGAGTAGATGATGGATTGAATTGTTGTCATCACTCGCCATATTAACTATGTTGGTTGGATATCTGATATCCATCTTATTTTATAAACATAATAATCGATTTGTTCATTTTGCATATTTTAATTGATTGTTGAGACCACTAGTTCATAGCCTGAAAAATTGAAGCAAGTTGGTTCAAATGTTTTTGGCCCTTGATTTTTAAAAATGGTACTATTTTTTTAGGTGACTTTTGTGTTGTGGAGCCTAATCAAACTCAAAGATTAATTTTTCCCCTTTATTTGGCACAGTTTCCCCCAGATTATTACTATGGTGGTTTGGGGCAATACCCCCAAGATGGGTTCAAGGTGTAGTGCCCCTTGTGGGGTCCTAGAATGAATTGACTAGTGCAAAGGTGGTGATTGTTATTTTTTTCTATTGGATGACTTATTCTAGCCCTAATTTTGTAAGCAGCTAAAAGCTTGTATAAAATTTCTTAGGGTTAGGGATTTCATTATGTATGATGAGATTGTAGCTTCTTGTAGTGGTATTGAGTTGTAATGGATTGTGGATTGTAATCACTGGATAATAATAATATTGGACTTGTTGTTGGTGGGCATAGCCCAGGGATTGGGTAAACAACATTAATCTTTGTATCTTGTATTCTCTTCTATGTAATTTATTATTTTCTGATATTGAATATATTTGTATGTAATTTTAATTTATGTCTGTGGTTAATCCTAAAAAGTGGTATTAGAGCAAGGTGTCATCATTTTTTTTTAGCTATCTTCTATAGGTAGGTCTCACTATTGATTAGGAGTCTCATGGTTGAGTGGGAGTGTTGGCAAACAAGAGTAACCTAAAGGTTGATAAGTTTAATGAGTAGAACTTTCAGTTATGGAAGAAGAAAATGTAGGACTATCTTTATCAAAAGGATTTATGGTGGCCATTACAAGGAAAAACCAAGAAACTAACCGCTATGATAGATGAGGACTGATAAAGTCTGGATTGAAAGGCACTTGGAAGTATTCATCTATGCTTGGCACAATCGGTGAAATTTAATATTATAAAAACTAAGATAGCAAAAGAGTTGATGCAAACCCTAGCAAAACTATATGAAAATTCCTCTACTTCAAACAAGGTAGTTCTCATGGAGTGTTTGTTTAATATGAAGATGGAAGAAGGTCAATTTATTGTAAATTATTTAAATGCGTTTAATATGATTAATAGTTCACTTGATTTTATGTTCTTTGCCTAAAAGCTAGAATGACTTGGTAATGGTTGTGAGTACTTATGTTTCTGGATATAATACCCCAAAATTTGATGATGTCATTTCTTTTATTCTAAATGAGGAAACTCGTAGGAAAAGCTTAGGTGGCTCTACATTAGGAAGTGTTGTGAATGCCCAAAGAAGAGGTAGTACAACTGAAAGAGGAAAGTTAAAGGGAAAGAGGTCTCAATCCAAAGGACCAAAATATTGTTGGTACTATGGAAAACTAGGGCATAAGAAGAAAAATAGTTGGACTCGAAAGAACAATGAAGGAGACAAACAAGAATGGAACAAGGAGGAAAATATGGTAAGTAATAAATCTGAAGAGGATGCTTTGTTTCTTTTTTTAGAAAGTGTTGATGATTCATGGGTTCTAGATTCAAAAGTTTCATTTCATGCTACTCCCTATAGAGGTTATTTCTTGATTATGTCCAAGGGGATTTTGTGCTTGTTTACTTGCAGGATAATGAACCCTATTAGATTGTTGGAAAGGAAAAAATTAATATTAAGTTACAAAATGAGAATCATTGGCTATTGCAAGAGGTAAGACATGTTCTAAGGCTGAGTAGGAGTTTAATTTCAGTGGGGCAACTAGGTGTTGAGGGTTCCATAGTTACTTTTAATGATAAAAATTGGAAGGTTTCAAAAGGTTCCCTTGTAGTAGCAAAAGGTGTGAAAGTAGGAACCTTATATCTTTGTACAGGTCATATTATTTCTTCTACTTTAATTGTTTCAGAGAAAAATGAATGTTCAAGAACACTTGTTGTAGTTGAGAAGGGAGAACAAACAATTGATGCAGATTCTAAAAAATCACTATGACACAAAAGACATGGGAACATGAGTGAGAAATGTATGAAATTACTTCATTCAAAGAAATTTTTACCAGGTCTAAAATTTGTTAATTTATGGATTTCTGTGAAAGTGGTGTTTATGGAAAACAAAAGACAGATCTAGCTTTGTGAAGAGTGGGAAGGAAAAGAATAATGAGAAATTAGAGCTTGTGCATACAAATGTCACAGCGCAATTTGTGAAGGAGAGCTTACACAGTCTAAACAACATCTTGAAAAGTTGTATTCAAGTAGTGAAAATCTTGATGAGAAAATTTTGGCACATAGAAATTTTTATGATAAGACTGGTCTTGGATACTTTGGAGGAGAATCATCAAAGAAATATGAAGTCACTAAGGAATCATATCTTGTGATCCAACAACTTGAACCATAGCAAGAGGATCTAAAAAAGATTGAGTCAAATCAATCTAAAGATGTACCTAAACAAGTTGAAGCACCTAAAGAAGTAAGGAGGCAATTTACTAGAAGATGTTATGCATGTAATGAAGTTTTTCACAGAAAAAAGGATTGTGCAGGTAAGTATACTAACCCTATTTATGGTTATTGTTATAATTTTTATAGAGCTAATGATTGTACAAAACCTAGATTTAATAGAAATATGCATCAAGGTACTGACCTTGCAGCTAATAGACCTATTGGAGGAACCAGTGTTATAAGAAATGGTATCATGTGTTGTAAGTGCAACAACTTTGGACATATTGCTAGAGATTGCAGATTACAGATCAATCGGTCAAGATCTACATATGGAAACAATGTGATAGTATGTTAGATTTGCAACAATATGGGACATAGAACAAGATTTTTTAGGATGAACAATGTAAGAATGACAAACAACATGAGAACACAAAACTTTAGAAGGAATGTGGACAATTTCAGAAGGACTGAGAATAACAATTAGAAACAAAATGTGAAAGAACATCTAGAAAATCTAAATGAGACATTTTTTAAGGTTAAGACTCCAACAAGTTCACAAGATTGTGTAGAAAAGAACTCAATGAAACACCTAAAAATAAGTTGAAGTTAGTAATTTTTGCTAACCAACCCCTATCTATTTGAGTAACTTATTTCATAGTAAAGAAAGGAAAATCAGCATCATAAGATTATTTGAACCCTTAGAGAAAGAATTAAGGTGTGCACTCTTAATAAGAGGTAGTTATGGATGTAAGGAATTTATAGTTAAGTGTGCATAGGATTTTGAGTTCATATGTGAGTGCAGAAAGAGAACAAAGTTCTTTGTTTAATGGAAACAACATTTTTATTCTTTTCTACTTGTATAATTAATTTGAAAAGATTTAAACGATGAAATTGGATTTATGTGTACCAGTTGATCAAGAAAGAAGTTAAGGAGCAACCAAAAGGTGAATTTAAGAGAAAATTGAAGTGAGTCGAAGAAAATTTTAAAGCAAAGTCCTAGAAGCCATATGAACAATTCTCATATGTCCCTAGGAGTCCTAGAAGCCCTAGGGACATATGTCGTCATTTAATGGGACCTATGACCCCCTTTGACCCATATTAACAATTTTAATATGTCCCTAGGGGTCCTAATACCACTTGGGACATATTTCATCATTTAATGGGTTGAAGCCCTTTGACCCATAAGAACGAAATATGTCCCTAGGGGTCATAGGACCCCTAGGGACATATGTCATCATGTAATGTGTCGAAGGCGATCATAGGTCAACCTGTGAACCCCTATGACCTATAACAGCGATTCTCATATGTCCCTAAGGGTCGAAGGGACATATGTCATCATATAATGGATCAAAGGGGGTGATAGGTCAACCTATGACCCCCTTTGACCCATATAAACAATTATAATATTTCCCTAGGGGTCCTAGGACCCCTAGGGACATATGTCATCATTTAATGGGTCGCTGACCCATATAAACAATTCTAATATGTCCCTAGGGGTCCTAGGAACCCTAGGGACATATGTCATCGTTTAATGGATCAAAGGGAGTCATAGGTCACCCTATGACACCCTTTGATTCATTTAGGACCCCTAGGAACATATTAGAATGGTTAATATGCGTCAAAAGGGGTCATAGGGTGACCTATGACCCCCTTTGACCCATTAAATGATGACATATTTGATTCATTTAGGACCCCTAGGAATATATTAGAATTGTTCATATGGGTCAAAGGGGGTCATAGGTCACCCATTAAATAATGACATATGTCTCTAGGGGTCTTAGGACCCTTAGCGACATATTAGAATTGTTCATATTGGTGAAAGGGGGTCATAGGTTCACCCTATGACCTCATTTGAACCATTAAATCACAACATATTAGAATTGTTCATATGGGTCAAAGAGGGTCATAGGGTGACCTATGAGCCCCTTTGACCCATTAGATGATAACATATGTCCCTAGGGGTCCTAGGACCCTTAGGGACATATCATAATCGTTCATATGGGTCAAAGGGGGTCATAGGGTGACCTATGACACCTTTTGATCCATTAAATGATGACATATGTCCCTAGGCGTCCTAGGACCCCTAGGGACATATTAGAAATGTTCATATGGGTCAAAGGGGGTCATAGGGTGGCTTATGACCCCCTTTGACCAATTAAATAATGACATATGTCCATAGGGGTCCTAGGAACCCTAGGGACATATTAGAACTGTTCATATGGGTCAAAGGGGGTCATAGGGTAACCTATGACCCCCTTTGACCCATTAAATGACGACATATGTCCCTAGGGATCCTAGGAACCCTATGGATATATTAGAATTGTTCATATGATCAAAGGGGATCATAGGTTCACCCTATGACCCCCTTTGACCCATTAAATGACGACATATGTCCCTAGGGATCCAAGGACCCCAAGGGACATATTAGAATTGTTCATATGGGTCAAAGGGGGTCATAGGGTGAACTATGACCCCCTTTGATCCATCAAATGATGACATATGTTCGTAGGGGTTCTAGGACACCTAGAGACATATTAGAATTGTTCATATGGTCAAATGGGGTCATAGGTTCATCCTATGACCCCTTTTGACACATTAAATGATGACATATGTCCCTAAGGGTCCTAGGATCCCTAGGGACATATTAGAATCGTTCATATGGGTCAAAGGGGGTCATAGGGTGACCTATGACCCCCTTTGACCCATTAAATGATGGCATATGTCCCTAAGGGTCCTAGGACCCCTAGGGACATATTAGAATTGTTCATATGGGTCAAAGGGGTTCATAGGGTGACCCATGACCCCCTTTGACCCATTAAATGGCAACATATGTCCCTAGGGGTCCTCGGACCCAAAGGGACATATTAGAATTGTTCATATGGGTCAAAGGGGGTCATAGGGTGACCTATGACCCCCTTTAACCTATTAAATGATGACATATGTCCCTAGGAGTCTTAGGACCCCTAGGGACATATTAGAATTGTTCATATGGGTCAAAGGGGGTCATAAGGTGACCTATGACCCCCTTTGACCCATTAAATGATGACATATTTCCCTAGGGATCCAAGGACCCGTAGGGACATATTAGAATTGTTCATATGGGTCAATGGGGGTCATAGGGTGACCTATGACCCCCTTTGACCCATTAAATGATGACATATTATCATGTCCCCTTTTCAAATAATTAAAAATAATAATCTTTGCTAAGGCAGGTAGGCCCAAAAAGGTGAAGTTTTGGAAAAAGGGGATAATCTTTGAAAGCTAATGGACTAATAAATAAATATTATTATTAAAATATGTTTTCTTAACCCCTCTTGGATGTGAGTTAGGGTTATGCCCTCTTTTAAGGGGTTTGGAGGCATTTTGGGCTGATTGCAAAACTTGATTTTTGCTCATTTCTTTGCTATTCTTCAGAGGCTACCAAACCTGTGGAGAAGGAGACCCAAGAACAGGAGTGTGCAAGTTTCTAGGGAGACCCAAGAATAGGAGTTTTAAAGTTTTCAAGAAAGCTAAGGATGGGAGTTTGAAGCCATTCCATGTGCATGCTCATGCAGAGTTTGCCTTTGTGCTGAACAGTGCAGATTTGTGAGTTTTCGAGTGTATTTTTTTTAAGAGTTTGGTGTTTTTGGTTGAGTATTTCATATCAGTTTGGGTTGCTTCTGTATATTAGACTTTTAAATGTTAAAATAGAGCTGAATATATTTATTTGGATATGATTATACTTTTTTAATAGATTATTAAATTTTTGTGGTGATTTTGGGCTATTTTGTGCTATTTTCGGGAGCCCGATGAGCATTATTTTTGTCCTCCATTTGGGAGCTATTGTGTGCATGTTATACAGATCTGAAAATGTCATTTTATAGGCCGTTATGCTGCTCAAATTTCTATAAAAATGTCCACTTTCAGATTTATTAATAATAGGTGAAGCTGTGAAGCTTTTGGCACTATTTCTGGCATACCCGATTTGGGGTTTCTTGAGAAATTTGGTGGATTTTTGTGATATTAGTTGTTTGATCTTAAAGATCTAGTTAGAGGTGTGAAATATCATATAAAATCATTAAAGGGACATTTCAGTGGTATCAAATCCATGATCTTGCCAGCCTGAGGGTTTCTAAAAGTTTGCATGTCAGTTTTGACAACTACCCAGATATTGCATGTCAGTTTTGACAACTACCCAAATCTTGCATGTCATAATTTATGGTTGCATGTTGCTTCTAATCAGTTGCATGTCAAAATTTATGGTTTCATTTTACTTCTAATCATTTGCATGTTAGTTCTTGGTGAATTTGGTGGTTGCATGTTGCTTCTAATCAGCTGCATGTCAAAATTTATGGTTGCATGCAACTAAGTGAAAGAGAAAAGAGATATTTATAGCGAGAAAAGAATAAAAAAAATTTGATCAAACCTCCAGTTGAAAGTAAAAGTATAAAATTCAAGGAAGGAAAAAAGTATGGCTAATCTAGATGAGATGGCAAAGAAATTCTTCCAAGACATCCAAAATACTCAGAAGCAAACAGTCGATAGTTTGGTAGAAACTAGAGAGGCTTTGCGAATATTGACAGAAAAATTGCAAGGAGTTGCATCTATTAATGAGAAAGGGAGCACTTAAGAGGAGTCAAGAAATCTGAAACTCACACCCTCTCAATCAACAAAAACTATTTTTCTACATGTAGATGAGCCACCAGTGCCAAATCCAGCCCTTAATCCCTGGAAGTGGTTACTAGTAACTTGATTGCATTAAGAGCTACTTACAATGGTTTAGATGATGACTTTCGCAGTTTAGTTCCTTTTAAAGAATATGTAGATATGATGAACACTTTGATGCCCAAGAAAGAGTATAGAAGGGAGCATGACATAAGTGGAAGAGAGCTCAAAAATAAAATAAGCAAGTTTATAGCACCTACTTTTGATGGAACAAATAAAATTTCAGCTAGAGCATGGCTACAAAAATTACAGACCTTCTTCACACTTAACCCCATGAAGGAGAGTGATGTTGTTTAAATTGCAAGTCTACACTTGGAAGATACAGCCTATGATTGGTGGTATCATGGAATGACTACTCAAGGTCATGATTAGGTAACTACATTTGATGATTTTAGTCAAAGAGTGATAGATAGATTTGACCTCAAGGATGATGATTATGAGGATTTTTTTTGCATGATGGTGAGATACCTGGTAGAGATGAGTAGACATTGAGCATTCATGACTTTTCTGACACAGAGTATCAGGCATAGTTAGATGCTTCGACACATGAGGTTGAGACTAGTAGTATTTCACATGATTTGTCCAGCTAGCTGAAAGTGAACAAAGACAGTATTGTGACTTCATTATCTCGTCATGATAGGTATGTGGAGTTAGTTCATATTGGTCATATTACTCAAGTGAGGAGTTTTCTTGAGTTACTAGCTAATTCTAGTTTACGGATATGGACTCGAGATTGTTATATTTGCGTTTGGGATTCAGTTGACTCGAGATCTTTAACACTTTTTGGTAGCAGTGTTTGTTTGGGTGCTATCATGGATTTGATTAGCAGATTGCACGGTGTTGTTTTTTCTTGTGCCAACAGCTTGTCCAATGTTGGTATTAGTTTTTATACACCGATGTTGGGCTTTGTTCATATATCCAGTCGACCATACTTGCTAGAATGTGTTGATGATCTTTCATATTTGGCAGTGTGTACAGATGAGTCCCAAGATCATATTAGCATTGATGACATGCAGGAGGATGCAGTGGGCAGTTGTGAAGAATTAGTTTCCTTAGGTACAGAGGAGTTGGACAGCAGTGCTACAGTTTTTGATACTGCGTATGTTGATATGAGCTTTGGAATTGATTCACAAGACATGGATGGTAATACTCTAGAGACTAGTAACTTTGAGGATACTCCTTTAGACAATGCATCAAAGGAGGTTTGTAGGAGACAGTCAAGCCAGTGCTATCATGTGTCTAATCAGTTGAGAGTTAGTGACCAAGACATTGCTATCACTTGCCAGCATTTCGATGCTACTCGTCATTTGTTAGCAGTTTATGGATGGGGTTCTCCTACTAGTGATGAGTAGGAAGGCAATTATCTTTCCTTGACAGAGTTCCACTCTTTATGGGAGGCTATCCAAATTTTGAGACAGGATTATATGAAGTTGGTAGCCGATAGAGATTATCTTATGGAGTGGGGCAGTACAACATACGATGCATTGTTGGCCAAGGAAGATGAGGTGAGTGAGCTTACTTAGCAGCTTGAGGTGACTTATGAGATTCTTGAGAGTACACAGTTGGCTTTCAAGGAGTCACAGTTTCATTTGGCTAAGGTGACCATGGAGTTAGAGCAACTACAGTCTTTACTAGATTATATACAGTCACAAGCTATGGTGTCTGGTGATTCGTGGATGTCCATGGTCGAGATTGTCAAAGATAGTGGAGATGGGGATGCATCCAAACTTGATACTAACATTAGCATATCAGGTTTGTCTCCACTAGAGTCAGGTTCAGTTGAGTTGGGTGCTACAACAGATTGTTGTGGTATGCCTGACATGGTGGTGACCTCTAGTACTAATGGCACGAAGACTAGAGATGATGTATCAAAAACCATGTGTGATGCTTGTGAGCCGACAGTTGGCATGGTTCCTGCTAGTAATACTACTCCCTTGGTGATGTCTTTAGAGGTAGTAGTCAGTTCCAACTTGGTTAGTGATCAATTGCAGTTAGTTACATCTGGATTGCAGTCTGAGCCACTGATTGAGATTGGTTCATTCTATCGACATTACATTGTGAGATATGCTCATGACCATGTTGATGAGATGATGATGCAGAGATGTACTTTGGTTCCTAGTGCTTATCATTAGTTATGGGATAGTTTGATGCCTTGGGATGAGAGTTGTGATGGGCACAACATGGTGATAGGTCCTGCAGTTGATAGCTTGATAATACATGACTTAGAGCAGGAGTTTTGGAGTGATGCTTTAGCAGGTGTTGTTATTGATTCTACTCCTTTGGCTATGACATCTCCTGACTTAGCTGGTGATCAGTCACAGTGGGTTGTATCACTTGTTCATGATGAGATATTGACTGAGGTTGGTTTTTTTTATCAACATTATATTGCAGGGTATGTACATCAGTTAGCATTTGATCCTTGTGCTGAGGAGCTGATGGCAGACAAACTTGGTTTAGGTTCCATTTCTTGCTCTTTATCTTGTAATGTCTTTTTACCATCAGTAGTGCATCGGAGTTATGGTTGTGAGATAGTGGCTAGTGATTTGCAGAGTTGTGTTGACTGCAAGAGTTGTACAGTGTGTGGATTCTCCATACTTGGTACAGTTTCATTCGAGAGCGTTCACCATTGTTACAGAGTTAGATTGTACATTCTGTATAGGCCAGTGGGATACGTTGATAGTATTTACTATGTTCATAATTTGATTTGTGCCCTTTACTTGGGTTCTGATGTTCTAAGAGTTTGTGTCTCATGGGTTTTTGACTATGGCAGTGGTGATTTTGGAGTTTGGTTGAGCTATAATTGTCAGTTTGATTATGGATTCCTCTTGGTCATATTGCAGAGAATATTGCAGGAGCCTGTGTTAATTGGTAGTAGTATAGTTCATGACTACATTTGGGAGAAGGAGACCCAAGAACGGGAGTTTGCAGGTTTCCAAGAAGGCTAAGCATGGGAGTTTGAAGCCATTCCATGTACATGCTCATGTAGAGTTTGCCTTTGTGCTGAACAGTGCAAATTTGTGAGTTTTTGGGTGTACTTTTTGTAAGAGTTTAGTGTTTTCGGTTGAGTATTTTATATCAGTTTGGGTTGATGCTATATATCAGACTTTTAAATGTTAAAATAGAGCTAAATATATGTATTTGGATATGATTATACTTTTGTGATAGATTGTTAAGTTTTTGTGGTGATTCTGGGCTATTTTGTGCTATTTTCGGGAGCCCGATGAGCATAGTTTTTGTCCTCTGTTTGGGAGCTATTGTGTGCATGTTATACAGATCTAGAAATGTCATTTTATAGGTTGATATGCTGCTCAAATTTCTGTAAAAATGTCCACTTTCAAATTTATTAATAATAGGTCAAGCTGTGAAGCTTTTGGCACGATTTCTAGCATACTCGATTTGGGGTTTCTTGAGAAATTTGGTAGATCTTTGTGATATTAGTTGTTTGATCTTAAAGATCTGATTAGAGGTGTGAAATATCATATAAAATCAGTAAAGGAACATTTCACATATGTCCCTAGGGCTCCTAGGACCCCTAGGGACATATTAGAATTGTTCATATGGTCAAAAGGGGTCATAGGTTCACCCTATGACCCCCTTTGACCCATTAAATGATGACATATGTCCCTAGGGGTCCTAGGACACCAAGGGACATATCAAAATTGTTCATATGGGTCAAAGGGGTTCATAGGGTGACCTATGACCCCCTTTGACCAATTAAATGATGACATATGTCCCTAGGGCTCCTAGGACCCCTAGGGACATATTAGAATTGTTCATATGGGTCAAAGGGGGTCATAGGCTGACCTATGACCCCCTTTGACTCATTAAATGATGACATATCTCCCAAGGGGTCCAAGGACCCCTAAGGACATATTAGAATTGTTCATATGGGTCAAAGGGGGTCATAGGGTGACCTATGACTCTCTTTGACCCATTAAATGACGACATATGTCCCTTGAAGTCCTAGGACCCCTAGGTACATATTAGAATTTTTCATATGGGTCAAAACGAGGTTATAGGGTGACCTATGACCCCCTTTCACCTATTAAATGATGACACATATTGTTCATATGGGTCAAAGGGGGTCATAGGGTGACTTATGACCCCATTTGATCCATTAAATGACGATGTATGTCCCTAGGGGTCCTAGGACCCCTAGGGACATATTAGAATTGTTCATATGGTCAAAGGGGGTCATAGGTTCATCATATGACACCTTTTGACACATTAAATTATGACATATGTCCCTAGGGGTCCAAGGACCCTAAGAGACATATTAGAATTGTTAATACAGGTCAAAGGGGGTCATAGGGTTACCTATGACCCCCTTTGACCCATTAAATGATGACATATGCATATTAGAATTATTCATATGATCAAAGGGGGTCATACGTTCACCCTATGACCCCATTTGACCAATTAAATGATGACATATGTCTCTAAGGGTCCTAGAAACCCTAAGGACATATTAGAATTGTTCATATAGGTCAAAGGGGGTCATAGGGTGACCTATGACCCTCTTTGACAAATTAAATTATGACATATGTCCCTAGGGGTCCTAGGACCCTTAGGGACATATTAGAATTGTTCATATGGGTCAAAGGGGGTCATAGGGTGACCTATGACCCCCTTTGACCCATTAAATTATGACATATGTCCCTCGAGGTCAAAGGACCCCCAAGGACATATTATAATTGTTCATATAGATCAAAGGGGGTCATAGGGTGACCTATGACCCCATTTGACTCATTAAAAGTGACATATGTCCCTAGGGGTCCTAGGACCCCTAAGGACATATCAAAATTGTTCATATGGGTCAAAGGAGGTCATAGGGTGACCTATGACCCCCTTTGACCAATTAAATGATGACATATGTTCTTAGGGCTCCTAGGAACCCAAGGGACATATTAGAATTGTTCATATGGGTCAAAGCCTATGACCCCCTTTGACTCATTAAATGATGACATATCCTCCAAGGGATCCAAGGACCCCTAAGGACATATTAGAATTGTTCATATGAGTCAAAGGGGGTCATAGGGTGACCTATGACCCCCTTTGACCCATTAAATGACGACATATGTCCCTTGAGGTCCTAGGACCCCTAGGTACATATTAGAATTTTTCATATGGGTCAAAAGGAGGTTATAGGGTGACCTATGACCCCCTTTCACCTATTAAATGATGACACATATTGTTCATATGGGTCAAAGGGGGTCATAGGGTGACTTATGGTCCCATTTGATCCATTAAATGACGATGTATGTCCCTAGGGCCCTAGGACCCCTACGGACATATTAGAATCGTTCATATGGTCAAAGGGGGTCATAGGTTCATCATATGACACATTTTGACACATTAAATTATGACATATGTCCCTAGGGGTCCAAGGACCCCAAGAGACATATTAGAATTGTTAATATAGGTCAAAAGGGGTCATAGGGTTACCTATGACCCCCTTTGACCCATTAAATGATGACATATGCATATTAGAATAATTCATATGATCAAAGGGGGTCATACGTTCACCCTATGACCCCCTTTGACCAATTAAATGACAACATATGTCCCTAAGGGTCCTAGGAACCCTAAGGACATATTAGAATTGTTCATATAGGTCAAAGGGGGTCATAGGGTGACCTATGACCCTCTTTGACAAATTAAATTATGACATATGTCCCTATGGGTCCTAGGACCCTTAGGGACATATTAGAATTGTTCATATGGGTCAAATGGGGTCATAGGGTGACCTATGACCCCCTTTGACCCATTAAATTATGACATATGTCCCTCGAGGTCAAAGGACCCCTAGGGACATATTATAATTGTTTATATGGATCAAAGGGGGTCATAGGGTGACCTATGACCCCATTTGACCCATTAAAAGTGACATATGTCCCTAGGGGTCCTAGGACCCCTAAGGACATATTAAAATTTTTCATATGAATCAAAGGGGGTCATAAGGTGACCTATGACACCCTTTGACTCATTAAATGACAATATATGTTCCTAGGGGTCCTAGGACCCCAAGGGACATATTAGAAGTGTTCATATGGGTCAAAGGCTCATTAAATGATGACATATGTCCCTAGGGGTCTTAGGACCCATAGGGACATATTAGAATTGTTCATATGGGTCAAAGGGGGTCATAGGGTGACCTATGACCCCGTTTGACCCATTAAATGTTGACATATGTCCCTAGGGGTCCAAGGACCCCTAAGGACATATTAGAATTATTCATATAGATCAAAGGGGGTCATAGGGTGACCTATGACCACCTTTGACCCATTAAATCATGACATATGTCCTTAGGGTTCCTAGGACCCCAAGGGACATATTAGAATTGTTCATATGGGTCAAAGGGGGTGACCCCATTTGATCCATTAAATGATGACATATGTCCTTAGGGGTCCTAGGACCCTTAGGGACATATTAAAATTATTCATATGGCTCAAAGGGGTTCTAGGGTGACCTATGACCTCCTTTGACCCATTAAATGATGACATATGTCCTTAGGGGTCTTAGGACCCCTAGGGACATATTAGAATTGTTCATATGGGTCAAAGAGGGTCATAGGGTGACCTATGCCCCCTTTGACCCATTAAATGACGACATATGTCCATAGGGGTCTTAAGACCCCTAGGGACATATTAGAATTGTTCATATAGTCAAAGGGGGTCATAAGTTCACCCTATGACCCCATTTGACCCATTAAATGATTACATATGTTCCTAGGGGTCCTAGCACTCCTAGGGACATTTAGAATTGTTCATATGGGTCAAAGGGGGTAGAATTGTTCATATAGTCAAAGGGGGTCATAAGTTCACCCTATGACCCCATTTGACCCATTAAATGATGACATATGTTCCTAGGGGTCCTAGCACTCCTAGGGACATTTAAAATTGTTCATATGGGTCAAAGGGGGTCATAGGTCACCCTATGACCTATGACCCCCTTTGACCCATTTAATGATGACATATGTCCTTAGGGGTTCTAGGACCCTTAGGGACATATTAGAATTATTCCCATTAAATGACAACATATGTCCTTAGAGGTCCAAGGACCTGTAGAGACATTTTAGAATTGTTCAAATGGGTCAAAGGGGGTCATAGGGTGACCTATGACTCCTTTTTACCCATTAAAAGATAACATATGTCCTTAGGGGTCGTAGGACCCCTAGGGACATATTAGAATTGTTCATATGGTCAAAGGGGGTCATAGGTTCACTCTATGACCCCCTTTGACCCATTAAATGACGACATATGTCTCTGAGGGTGCTAGGACCACAAAAGACATATTAGAATTGTTCATATGGGTCAAACGGGGTCATAAGGTGACCTATGACCTCCTTTGACCCATTAAATGACGACACATGTCCCTAGGACCTCTGGGGACATATTAGAATTGTTTATATGGGTCAAACGGGGTCATAGAGTGACCTATGAACCCCTTTGACCCATTAAATGATGACATATGTTCCTAAGGTTACACGGACCCCTAGGGACATATTAGAATTGTTCATATGGGTCAAAGGGGGTCATAGGGTGACCTATGACCCCCTTTGACCCATTAAATGATGACATATGTCCCTAGGGGTCCTAGGACCCCAAGGGACATATTAGAATTGTTCATATGGGTCAAAGGGGGTCATAGGGTGACCTATGACCCCCCTTGACCAATAAAATGATGACATATGTCCCTAGGGGTCCTAGGACCCCTAGCAATATATTAGAATTGTTCATATGGGTCAAAAGGGGTCATAGGGTGACCTATGACCCCCTTTGACCTATTAAATGACGACATATGTCCCTAGGGGTCCTAAGACCCTTAGGGACATATTACAATTGTTGATATGGGTCAAAAGAGTTCATAGGGTGACCTATGAGCCTCTTTGACCCATTAAATGAAGACATATGTCCCTAGGGGTCCGAGGACCCCTAAGGACATATTAGAATTGTTCATATGGTCAAACGGGGTCACAGGGTCACCTTATGGCCCCCTTTAACCCATGAAATTATGACATATGTCCGTAGGGGTCCAAGGATCCCTAGGGACATATTAGAATTATTCATATGGTTCAAACGGGGTATAAGGTGAGCTATGACCCCCTTGTACCCATTAAATGATGACATATGTCCCTTGGGGTCCTTGGACCCCTAGGGACATATTAGAATTGTTCATATGGGTCAAAAGGGGTCATAGGGTGACCTATGACCCCTTTTGACCCATTAAATGACAACATATGACCCTAAGGGTCCTAGGACCCCTAGGGACATATTTGAATTGTCCATATGGTCATCATTTAATGGGTCAAACCCCCTTTGACCCATTAAATGACGACATATGTCCATAGGGTTTCAAGGACCCCAAGGGACATTAGAATTGTTCATATGGGTCAAAGGGGGTCATAGGGTGACCTATGACCCCCTTTGACTCATTAAATGATGACATATGTCCCTAGGGGTCCAAGGACCCTTAGGTACATACTAAAATTATTCATATGGGTCAAAAGGGGTCATATGGTGACCTATGACCCCCTTTGACCCATTAAATGATGACATATGTCCCTAGAGGTCCTAGGACCCCTAAGGACATATTGGAATTGTTCATATATGTCAAAGGAGGTCATAGGGTGACCTATGACCCCCTTTGACCCATTAAATTATGACATATGTCCCTAGGGGTCCTAGGACCCCTAGAAACATATTAGAATTGTCCATATGGTCAAAGTGATCTATTAAATGATGACATATGTCCCTAGGGGTCCAAGGTCTACAAGGGACATATTAGAATTTTTTATATGGGTCAAAGGGGGTCATAGGTCACTTTTGACCCATTAAATGATGACATATGTCTCTAGGGGTCATAGGACCCCTAGAGACATATTAGAATTATTCATATGGTCAAAGGGGGTCATAGGTTCGCCCTATGACCCACTTTGACCCATTAAATGACAACATATGTCCCTAAGGGTCCTAAGACCCCTAGGGACATATTAGAATTGTTCATATGGGTCAAAGGGGGTCATAGGGTAACCTATGACCCCTTTTGACCCATTAAATGATGACATATTTTCTTATGGGTCCTAAGACCCCTAGGGACATATTCGAATTGTTCATATGGGTCAAAGGGGGTCATAGGGTGAGCTATGACCCCCTTTGACCTATTAAATGATGACATATGTTCTTAAGGGTCCTAGGACCCTTAGGAACATATTAGAATTGTTCATATGGGTCAAAGGGGGTCATAGGTCCTTTGACCCATTAAATGATGACATATGTCCCTAAGGGTCTAAGGACCCCTAGGGACATATTAGAATTGTTCATATGGGTCAAATGGGGTATAGGGTGACCTATGACCCCTTTTGACCCATTAAATGATGACATATGTCCTTTGGGTTTCCCTAAGGACATATTAGAATTGTTCATATGGGTCAAAGGGGGTCATAGGGTGACCTATGACCCCCGTTGACCTATTAAATGACAACATATATCACTAGGGGTCCTAGGACCCCTAGAGACATATTAGAATTGTTCATATGGGTCAAAAGGAGTCATAGGGTGACCTATGACCACCTTTGACGCATTAAATGATGACATATGTCCGTAGGGGTCCAAGGACCCCTAGGAAAATATTAGAATTTTTCATAAGGGTCAAAGGGGGTATAAGGTTACCTTTCACCCCCTTTGATCAATTAAAAGATGACATATGTCCCTAGGGGTCCTAGGACCCTTAGGGACATACTAGTATTGTTCATATGGGTCAAAGGGGGTCATAGGGTGACCTATGACCCCCTTTGACCCATTAAATGACAACATGTGTCCCTAGGGGTCCTAGGACCCCTAGGGACATATTAGAATTGTTAATATGGTCAAAGGGGGTCATAGGTTTACCCTCTGACCCCCTTTGACCCATATATGTCATCATTTAATGGGTCAAAAGAGGTCATATGACCCCCTTTGACCCATTTAATGACGACATATTTATATACTATTAATACTATTGTAGCATAATAATAATAATATAAATAAACACTAAATATTAATACTATTATATCTATAGTAATAATAATAATACTATTATAGCTTTAATAATTATATATATATATATATACTATTATGGTATAGTATTAATAGATATATTAATACTATTGTAGCATAATAATAATAATAATAATAATACTATTATAGGTATAATAATAACGTTGATACTATATATTAATACTATAGCTATAATAATAATATATATATTAATACGCTTATAGCTCTAATACTATATATTAATACGAATAAATCGAAGTCGATTTGCCTCTAATAATTATTCTAATATTAATACTATTATAGCAAAGGTTGTTTTCCCTCCAAATGTCATTGGAGAAAATCGGATATCCGATATCGAATTTTTCCTGGTACCAATTTCCAACATATCCCTGTCCCTGCAGACCCGACAACATCACTTTTTCAGTTCTTTTTTCATGGGTTTTGCAAAAAAGTGCATTTTGGGGCCCAACCAATCGAAAAAAATTCAAAAATATAACCTTAGGTGTTCGGATTTGTCATCTCAATGGGGAATATCAGTCGTCGAAAGGATAAATGCAAAAGGAAGATATCCAGTGAAGACATTGTGGCATATAGGGAAAGAGACAAAATGGAACACCAAAGAAAAAGACAAGGTATGCTAAATATCAGTCAAGTTGATGTGAATTAGTCGAAGGTGAAATCATAGAGTCAGATAATAAATATGTATAGTTGGGGAATGAAAATTTACCTATTGAAAATGATAATGCCAAAATTGAAAATTTAGAGAATGAAAATTTTGAAGATGAAATGCTACCAAGTCATAATCCAAATTGCATAATTGACCATGTCGAACATGACAATGCACAAGAACCTAATGCACAAGAATGTTACATATCTCCTAATTATAATCAACATGAAGGTTCTAAAACACCAAAATGGATAATTGAAATTGATGAAATGATTATCACTAGTTTGGAAGGGAAAAAATCAGAAAGAACCATTCAGTTATGGGCTTCAAGACTATATCATATGTTTTTCGGCAACAAGACAGTAGTAAAGCAATGTCAGCTTTTCATGCACTTATTAAAGATGCAAAAGATGAGACCTATGCTTTCCAAATTGAAGATTCGTGTTAATAAAAAGTTGGAAAGAAATGCCATTATTGTGAAGAATCTTTTCCGTGCTCTCAATAGCATTGAGAAAAATAACAGGTTGAAGGATAATAGAGCTGCTCGAAGGGTTATTACAACCTCTTTGGTGAGTCATCATTTGAGAAAGGGTAGATATATGAGACAAACTTTTTTTGATTTGAATCTAAATCGTACTACTTTGAGAAGAGCACTTAGCCGATGAGAGAAAATTGATGATCCTCTTCAAAATGAAACATGGGCATTTGGTGGGAGACTTCCACGTTTTGATAAGAAGATATTCAATGATGGCCATTATGAGGGTCTTTATGAGCTTTGAACCTCTTTTTTTGACCCCTCAACCTCTCTTGCTCTAACCAATGACCCTGTGACATGTGTCACTCTCTGATTGGCTAGAAGGAAGCACAATCCATGTGCTCTTCTCTCATTCAATCTAAACCTTCCATAAGCTTTCTCCCATCCTTGCATCCTAGCCCTTGATCCCTCAAGCCCTTTGCCTATTTAAGGAATCCTCTCCCAATCCATTTTAACACAATCTAGAAAGTAAAGCCATAATGCCATTTTGAGAAGCTATTTTTACATCAAATCCATTTACCAAAATCTATCAAAATTTTTCCATTGAAGCTAATTTGAGCATTTGAGCATACATACATAATCAAGCCATCTTAGCTATTAGACACACCTCTACATCAAGGGATCATCCTCATTGAGAGAGCCTATCCATGGCTCATATTCTAATTTGAGGACTTCACTTTGTCTCTCATGAAGTTATGTTAAATTAGTATGCAAATGCTTTTTGATTGTTTTAATTTGGTGTTTCTAACATACTAAAGTAGCATATACAGCTGGAACATGGCTGCGGACATACATGCTTAGAAGGAATGGAATTCCTGCATTCGAAGACTATCAGAAGCACAAAATAATTCTCATATATTTTCATCTTATTATAGCAACAAATGTAAAGTTGTTGAAGCATCAAGGAAGACCAAAAGTAAAAGAACTTTTTACTATTGCTAATGTTGATCATGAAGCCCTGTTGGAGACCCTAAAACAGAGAGAGGACCCTATTGGAACACTCGACTAGGTATATTTACTTCTTATGTTATTTTCTTCATAATGATTCAATGAACTGATGATTATCTTATTTAATACAATAAGTTACTAATTTTTTTATGATATTGAAATGTAGGTACATCGTGAAGAGTTGGGGGGGATGGTATTGGGGAGAATTCCTAAGATTTATGATGTATTATGATGTAAAATGTGAACTTTTTTTGTATATGATTTTCATAATAATGAAAAAGATAGGTTAAATTAGTTGCACATTCTAATTTTTATTTTGGTAGGTTCTTTGTAAGGAATTATAAGAGGAAGATATTGAAAAAGTTCTTGCAAATCATATTTGCATGTGATACAAGGCTATAAAGACAATTTTAAGAGCATTTATAACTATATGAAAGATAATTGCTTGCGGATATCTTATTACAAATTTGGTTTTTTCCTTATTTGACATAAAGCTGACATTATGATTATTAAAATTATTTTTATCAAACTAATCAAATAAGAAAAATCTAGAAAGTACAGATGAACAATTAGAATACTTGATTTCTTCCATTTTGCAACCAATCATGGCATTTGAAAGCATAAAGAGTCATAATATTGTATAATGTTTTGAAAGACTTTCATATTGAAAAGTTGTAAAGGACCATGAGATTTGAACTTTAGTAATATCTAGGTTTGCATAGGGTAAGTGAGTCATTGCATAGGTCCTAATAAGGTCTCATAATAATCTCAAGTCATTTCATAAGTTGAAACATTCAATAAGTAACTTAAAATTTAGCTTATTGCTTTAAAAAATTCAAATCTTGAATGTAACGGCTACATGAGCATTTTGGAAGGAAACTCTATAGTTTAAATTTTACGAAATATAGGAAACACTAGTGCAAAGCACCTAATCATTTTTTTTTCTTGATGTAATAAGGTATAGGGATAGATCTAATGATCTTCCTATGACCATCCACATTTGTAATGGACACAAGACCCCATGGTGCAACTATAAGCCTTGGTCGTGAATTAGTCCAATAAAGTGGATTTTTGGTAAATTCCATATTTTTTAGGTAAGTCTAGATGTTTAGAACAGTATTAGGGTCCCTAGGAGTTTGTAGAGTCTATTTGCAATCAAATTTGCAATAAAACTTGTCTTAGCACAAAAATTGCAAAAAGTTGCTTAGTAACTTTTGCAATTTTGTTGACAACTTTTCAAAATCTAACTCCTAACAGCTATAACTGTTTGAATCGTCAGTGCCATTAGCTCTGAGTGGGTGCGTGAACCCTAGTGACACCCTTTTTCCAACCACGAAGACCCTATATCATCTATGGCCACCTCCTACCGAGGAGTCCCCAAGGTTCTCTAAGTGCGTTTTGAGGTTGATCTTCTAAGGGTCATAACTCGGAGCTCATGAGGGCTTCGATAAACTATCAAATGCTATAGGATGATGATTTTCAGGCCTAAAATAAACTATCTCATTTTTGAGAGATCACATTCTGTTTGGATTCGGCACAATGATCTCGCTCAATGCAAAAACTCGCAGTGTGCCTCAGTTCATAGGTGCACCACAACGTAACTTTCAAACTGTTGATTGTGGCATCGAATCGTCAGTGCCATTAGCTCTAGATAGGCAGGTGAACCCTAGTCACACCCTTGTTCCAGCCATGGAGACCATCCATCATTTGCGGCCACCCTGTACTGAGGAGTCTTCAAGGTGCTCTAAGTGCATTTCGAGGTCGATCTTTCGAGGGTCATAACTTGAAGCTTGTGAGGGCTATCGATGAACTGTCAAATGCTACAGGACAGTGATACTAAGGCCTAAAATAACCTATCTCATTTTTGAGAGATCACATTCTGTTTGGATTTGGCACAGTGATCTCACTCGATGCCAAAACTCGCAGTATGCATCAGTTCATAGGTGCACCACAACGTAATTTTGAAACTGCTGATCTTGGCATCAAATCATTAGCACCATTAGATCCAAATGGGCAGGTGAACCCTAGTCACACCCTTGTTCCAGCCACAGAGACCATCCATCATTTGTGGCCACCCCCTACCGAGGAGTCTCCAAAGTGCTCTAAGTGCATTTCGAGGTTGATCTTTCGAGGGTCATAACTCAAAGCTCATGAGGGCTATTGATGAACTGTCAAATGCTATAGGAAAGTGATACTGAGGCCTAAAATAATCTATCTCATTTTTGAGAGATCACATTCTATTTGGATTCAGCACAGCGATCTCGCTCGATGCCAAAACTTGCAGTGTGCCTCAGTTCATAGGTGCACCACAATGTAACTTTGAAACCGTTGACCATGGCATCGAATCGTCAATGCCATTAGCTTCGAATGGGTGAGTGAACCCTAGTCACACCCTTGTTCTATCCATGGAGACCATCCATCATTTGCAGCCACCCTATACCGAGGAGTCTCCAAGGTGCTTTAAGTGCATTTCGAGGTCGATCTTTTGAGGGTCATAAATCGAAGCTCATGAGGGCTATCGATGAACTATCAAATGCTACATGATAGTGATACTAAGGCCTAAAATAGCCTATCTCATTTTTGAGAGATCACATTTCGTTTGGATTCGGCACAACGATCTCGCTTAATGCCAAAACTCGCAGTGTGCCTCAGTTCATAGGTAGACCACAGTGTAACTTCAAAACCGTTTATCTTGGCATCGAATCGACAGTGCCATTAGCTCCAGATGGGCAAGTGAACCCTAGTCACACCCTTTTTTTGGCCACGAAGACCATCCATCATTTGCGGCCACCCCGTACCAAGGAGTCTCCAAGGTGCTCTAAGTGCATTTCAAAGTCAATCTTTTGAGGGTCATAACTTGAAGCTCATGAGGGCTATCGATGAACTGTCAAATGTTATAGGATAGTGATACTGAAGCCTAAAATAACCTATCTCATTTTTGAGAGATCACATTCTGTTTGGATTCAACACAATGATCTCGCTTGATGCCACAACTCGCAGTGTGCCTCAGTTCATAGGTACACCACAACGTAACTTTGAAACCGCTGATCTTGGCATCGAATTGTCAGTGCCATTAGCTTCGAATGGGTGGGTGAACCCTAGTCACACCCTTGTTCTGGCCATAGAGACCATCCATCATTTGCGGCCATCCTGTACCAAGGAGTCTCCAAGGTGCTCTAAGTGCATTTCGAGGTCGATCTTTCGAGGGTCATAACTCAAAGCTCATGAGGGCTATTGATGAACTATCAAATGCTACAAGATGATGATACTGAGGCCTAAAATAACCTATCTCATTTTTGAGAGATCACATTTCATTTGGATTCGACACAGCGATCTCACTCGATGCCAAAACTCGCAGTGTGGCTCAGTTCATAGGTGCACTACAATGTAATTTTGAAACTGTTGATCTTGGCATCAAATCATCAATGCCATTAGCTCCGGATGGGCGGGTGAACCCTAGTCACACCCTTGTTCTAGCCACAGAGACCATCCATCATTTGTGGCCACCCCGTACCGAGGAGTCTCCAAGGTGCTCTAAGTGCATTTCGGGGTCGATCTTTCGAGGGTCATAACTCGAAGCTCGTGAGGGCTATTGATGAACTATTAAATGCTATAGGATAGTGATACTGAGGCCTAAAATAACCTATCTCATTTTTGAGAGATCACATTCTGTTTGGATTCGACACAACGATCTCGCTCGATGCCAAAACTTGAAGTGTGCCTCAATTCATGGGTGCACCATAGCGTAACTTTGAAACTGTTGACCATGGCATCGAATCGTCAATGCCATTAGCTTCGAATGGGCAGGTAAACCCTAGTCACACCCTTTTTCTAGCCACGGAGACCATCCATCATTTGCAGCCACCCTATACCGAGGAGTCTCCAAGGTGCTCTAAGTGCATTTCGAGGTCGATCTTTCAAGGGTCATAAATCGAAGCTCGTGAGGGCTATCGATGAACTGTCAAATGATACAGGATAGTAATACTAAGGCCTAAAATAACCTATCTCATTTTTGAGAGATCACATTCCGTTTGGATTCGGCACAATGATCTCACTCGATGCCAAAACTCATAGTGTGCCTCAATTCATAGGTACACCACAATGTAACTTTGAAACCGCTGATCTTGGCATTGAATTGTCAGCGCCATTATCTTTGAATGGGTGGGTGAACCCTAATCACACCCTTGTTCTGGCCATGAAGACCATCCATCATTTGTGGCCACCCCGTACCGAGGAGTCTCCAAGGTGCTCTAAGTGCATTTCAAAGTTGATCTTTCGAGGGTCATAAATCAAAGCTCGTTAGGGCTATTGATGAACTATCAAATGCTATAGGCCAATGATATTGAGGCCTAAAATAACCTATCTCATTTTTGAGAGATCACATTCCATTTGGATTCGGCACAATGATCTCGCTTGGTGCCACAACTCGCAGTGTGCCTCAGTTCATATGTGCACCACAACGTAACTTTGAAACCGCTGATCTTGGCATCAAATTGTCAGTACTATTAGATTCGAATGGGTGGGTGAACCCTAGTCACACCCTTGTTCTGTCCATAGAGACCATCCATCATTTGCGGCCATCCTGTACCGAGGAGTCTCCAAGGTGCTCTAAGTGCATTTCAAGGTCGATCTTTCGAGGGTCATAACTCAAATCTCGTGAGGGCTATCGATGAACTATCAAATGCTACAAGATAGTGATACTGAGGCCTAAAATAACCTATCTCATTTTTGAGAGATCACATTCTGTTTGGATTCGGCACAGTGATCTCGCTCGATGCCAAAACTCGCAATGTGCCTCAGTTCATAGGTGCACCACAGCGTAACTTTGAAACTGCTGATCTTGGCATCGAATTGTCAATGCCATTAGCTCCAAATAGGTAGGTGAACCCCAGTCACACCCTTGTTCTGACCACAGAGACCATCCATCATTTGCGGCCACCCCGTACTGAGGAGTCTCCAAGGTGCTCTAAGTGCATTTCGAGGTTGATCTTTCGACAGTCATAACTCAGACCTCGTGAGGGCTATCGATGAACTATCAAATGCTATAGGACGGTGATGCTAAGACCTAAAATAACCTATCTCATTTTTGAGAGATCACATTTTGTTTGGATTCGGCACAACGATCTTGCTCGATGCCAAAACTCGTAGTGTGCCTCAGTTCATAGGTGCACCACAACATAACTTTGAAACTATTGATCTTGGCATCGAATTGTTAGTGCCATTAGCTCCAAGTGGGCGGGTGAACCTTAGTGACACCCTTGTTCTGGCCATGGAGACCATCCATCATCTGTGGCCACCCCATACCGAGGAGTCTCCAAGGTGCTCTAAGTGCATTTTGAGGTCGATATTGTGATGGAGGGAGATTGTATCATTGTTACCTAATGTAAGTGTAGAGGAAATAATTGATAAGGTTGTATATGCATGTTTCATTTGGAGTTTATATTGTTATGAAAGCATTAGTATGAGTCACAGATTTACTTTGACATCATTGTTATCATTTGAAAATGTGAAAGAAAGTTTTCTCCTTGTGGTATTGTAAATGACTAGTTGATAATAACAATCCATAGATGTTATGTGATACCATTGATTGTATAAATTTAAAACTTAGTAGATTGCTTACAATCTTGTTGTGCACTCAATAATTTGGAAGGAAATATTCATGTTCATATCACATGCATGGATAACATTGATTTTAATTAACAAGCTTAATGCAATTGTAAGTAAGGAAATCATCAAATTAATTTCATGATATAACAAAATGAAGTTTTTTGTAAGAGAAGACATAATAAAATCTATGAGATACATTGTTGTAGGCATGCATTTTCCTCTCTAGAAAATGTATGGTAAAGGCAAATAAATCCCTTCCTTAATACAAAGCAATAAAATATTAAAGAATATTCCCAGATTCTAGACTGCTATCCAATAATAATAATAATAATAGCATATAGAGATTAATGAGTTTCCTAGACTAATATATTTCCTAAGTGATAAAATGGTACACATTACAATCTTGTGACCTCTAAGTCACATCCAACACTCAAATAATAAATTAGTAATTAAATAAATAAAGGCATATTAGTGTGCATGTTAGAGAATATGACAAATTTAAATATTTAACTCAAAAATAAAATAAAAGCCAAGATTGATCTTGACCACCCTTCTAGAGTAGCCCTCAACATTTCCTAAGCCATCATAATGCAAAAAGTTTTCTCCACTCCCCAAGGCGTATTGTTAAATCTGACATTCATTCTGACATGTCATGTCAAAAAATTTGTCCTTGAGCTTGCCTCCTTGAAAAGGGGTTTCATCCCCATTAATATACTTGGGTGCATAGGAGAAAGGGTTTATGTCACATCCTTGTCTTATGCACTAGTCGTACCCTCCTTGCAGCAGTAGTCACGTGTTCCCAAGCATAGGTAGTCGACTTGAAATTAAGGGGGAGTGGGATAGCAATCCCAAGGGATTTGTACTTAGAAGAATGTCAAGTTGACATTTAATATGACTTGTTCACATTAGGATTGCTGATTGGAGGGATGGGAAAAAGATGTCCTAAGGCTTGGATTAGTCAAAATTCTGCACATGACCCACGTGGGACCTTGTGGGGACCACGTGTAGGAAAAAATGTGGACTTGGTAAGAGTTAGGGAATGATGAGGATTTAAGATGGATAGGAGATTCACCCTTTAGATTTGTTTTTATTTTTATCAGATAATTATTTAATCATTTCAAGTCTTGAGTAGAGGATAATGACACTTAGTGTATTTGAGCTTAGTTTAAGGGTAATGTTTATATCAAGGGGCTCATTTAGAAACATGTAACAATTAAACTATATGGTAACGGAAAAGATCAATATAGGAAAATAAATTAAATGAAATAAATAAGTTTACGAGAATGCATATATAATTGAACATGTTGTTAAGTACGGAGGGTTTAATTAAATTAGTGTTAAGACTATAAATTAGGATAGTTGGATGTAGATATAATAGGATTAATAGGAAGCAAGTTGTCGGGATGATGGGATTGGAGAATCAAGGATAAGGATGGATGTGGATTAAAATAATAACTCAAATCTAGTTTTATCTAGTCAATAAAGCACATTGATAGATAAGAGTTAATAGATAGAATTGAATGCATGACAAACCTATGTAGATGTTGGATTTAATGTCAAGTGAATTTTATATTTGGCTTGAGGAAATGTTAGTTAGATAATGAATTTTGTGGATTCGATTGAAGATATTAGTAGAATATCAAAGTTGATAGAATATATATACCAATTTGAAAATGTAGTGTAGGAATAAAGCATTAGTTAGCTAGTATGTAATAAGGGTCGATAGGCATGTCATTAGAGGTAGCTCGTCAGCTCATGTACCCTATGTATAATTAATGATAATATGATTCATGTACACCACATTTTACTATGTTAGTTGCATGAAATGATGAATACATATATGTCAAAACGACAAGGTATGTTATATACAAACCTTATTTATATGCTTGCACCTAATCCTTGCATAAACAATTCATCTAACAAATTTAAATTGACACACTCAATACGATGATGTAGTAGGATGTGTTTAAATAATGATCATGAATTATTATTGAGTTAAGTACTTTGAATTGGCCATTAGACTTACTAAGAGTTCCTCAGTTTATGTGCTTACTAATTCGTACTATGAAACTACTTTGAATCTTAACATGCTTTGATAATAATAATATTGATAGTGAGAAAGTAAGCTTATGGTGAATAATTAGATGTAATAATGTAAAAAGTAAATGTAATAGTATAGTAATTATAGTAATTAAAATAGTAAATGTAAAAGCATGGCAATGTAGCTAGATTAGTTAGTAGTTGATGAGCTAGATAGTTAGTAATTGTCTTTTGTTAGAGTGAGTTTAATTTATGTATTGAACTAGTAATTTTTGTGTTTAGGAAACTGTAGTGAGTGCTAGTTTGGTGAGGAAGGAATGTTGATAGAATGCATAAGGATGACTAAATAGAGTAAAGAGGGATAAAATGACTTAGTATTGGTCCAATCTTCGAGAGGACCTGTAACCAGTAAGATATGGATGCAAGCACATGATACACATTTGGCACATAAAACAAATTGTTTATTCCATAAGTTGTGTATAGTATGTGTTGAATGATGGATACTATCAATACAAGTGGCCCCTTCTCCATCATGTAGACTTTGAAGCTACCTTTGGGGCATATCTTTTCTAATTTCCAATGGTTAGATCCGATATAGTGTGGTACATAAGTGTACATTTTCTTATTTGACTAAGGGTGCTCATGTGATGAGTACTAAATCTAAATTCTCTAGATACGTGTGTTTAATCGATTAAGATATACTACACTTCCACACCATATAGTAATTGTCACATTAATATATATTTTAATGATTAATGAATGTGTATACATTGGTAATGAGGATAATAAGTAATTCTGATCCCCTTCCCTTACATGCTAGAATCACGACCTAGTCCATATGATACAACCAACAGAACCTAATAGAATATTAGTATCAAAGGCTTGTTAGGATATGAATTACCTCACTAATTTATGAGTGTTGTATCTTGAACTTTCTCTTTTGACTCATGATGCTAACTTGAACTAGACTATCATCCAATCTATTTGAAAACCACCTGTGATTAAAATGTTACAACCGGATGACACTATCCAAATGAGTCTTGAACTCCTATTCAATGATAACCTTGTTTTACAATATGTAATTTCTTATGCGACTTCATAAGCTACAACAAAAAAAAAAAAAAAAATTGTTGTGTTTTTACAAGTAAAATTTATGCCCTTGGTAATGCTGGTACCTCTCTAATTGTGGGTTGTATATGTTTAAATACCTTTGTCAGATGAATCTACAATTTAAACTATAACATTATAATTCATAGCATGCTAAATTTATAACATATTTAATCATGAATTCAAACTAAAACTTACTATTGTAGGCTCCTCCTCAGGAGTGAGTGGCCACGTCATCAAATCTACATAACTCTCCCGTCGAACCTCATGTGCACTAGGAGTCTCCTATGAGATACAAAATAGTAGTTTTTAGTATCATAGAAATCAGTTTTGAATTTATTTATGAAGATAAGGATAATAAAAAATAAATGATACTTATACATACAATGGGGCTCTCAGTGAGAATGGAAATCCCTGATGGTCTACGATGTGGAATCTGTACAGGCTCATCACCAGTAGCGACACCCTATATACAATAAAGAATGTAATTAAATGGGATTACCACAAACATTTTACAAGAATGCATCTATATTTAATCAAATAGAAAGTGCCTAATTACCTTTCCTTTGTCAATGCATGTTGGCTCACCCTCTGCACTTTGTCCCTCCGGGACAGGTGCTACCTGCAAGATAAAAGAAAGATTAGCAACCATATATGCTACAATATCAAATAGAAAAAAAATGTGAACATGACATAATGTACCGTAGATGTCTCAAGGCCAAATGAAATGGCTGAGAGCGTGGCATCATCAATCTGTCTGAGCTCCTCCTTGGTCATCAACTAAACGTGAATGAAGATCACATACATATAAAAGTCAATATGGCTTAAAAATTAAAATTACTCTATTATAAAAATTAACTTTAAATCACATATGTCATAACAAAAAATTATATACATGTACCAACACCGAAGGAGTCCATGCCTCTGCATTTCGCTCCTCTCTCACATTAGGGTCTGTAGCCTCTCTGTGTGTGTTTGGTGTATCCTCATCTAATACAAAATGATACTCAAGAAGATCACCTATGGGACCCAGGAAAATATTCTTGCACGTAATGCAAGTGTGAGGCACACAAACATGTGACGAGCTAGCCGATGATGAACTGGCACCAGCATCATCAACACGAGGAGGAAGGATTGACCTAGCCTGAGATATCATTAGGCTACTCGGCCTATGAATGGCTCTGATAGTCTGAGAGCTAGCCTCTATCATAATATATGGATGCTGCACTCAAGGAGGAGGGGAGATATCAGTGGGGGGGACAAAAGTGTTAGCTTTCTTTCACTGGGAAGAGGGTCTATCCTGAGGAGCTCCTAGTCCTAAGCCCATGTTGGGCTTCATGCTCCAATAGTTCACTTTAAGTTTCAAAAAAAATTCAGCATATAATTTTCTAAGGAAATAAAATGGTATGTCTAAATTGCCATGTGGAGGGATATCAAAGACCATCCACCAAGGATCCCAAAAGTTTGCACATATGGCATCATTTGTGCACCATTTAATTGATAGTTTGGATTTTTTTTGGGTCAACTGGTAAACCCATTTTCAGGTTTGCAAAAAGGCTGGCCAAATTGTCTTTGCTTATGTTGAGGGTCGCAACCTCATCATAATCCAAACCATCATCAAACATCTCGTGCATTTGATCATGCCAATGAAGAGCGACATTTTGTTGGTTTGTAAGGGTTTCAATGTTATCCACCATGGTGTTTAATGTGGATAACATAGGAGCCAATGCAGGTACATTATTATATGTTCTATGCAAACCTCTCAACTCGGTGAGATTTTCATTTATCAAATCCTCAATTCGAGGAGGGTTTTGAGGGGGTAGAGGATCGTTTGGTAGACAATTTTGTGGGGGTACTGGATTGTTTGGTGGGGGGTTACGAGGGATATTATTCCCTGCCTCAGTGTCATCATTCTAATTAGCCATTCCTATTGAATTGCAAAATGTAATATATATTTTTAAAAAACCTTTTTTTAACCTTTTTTTTCAAAAAAACCCTAGATTCAACTAAAACAAACAAAATCATGCTAAAATCTATCGAATTTAGATTAAAAATTAGTTTAAAAAACAAAAAAAATACCTTAATATCTGATATCCGATCTTATATCTAATATCCAGTCGCATGCTAATACTGGCCCCCAAAATGTGAGAAATAAGGGCCCGCGAGTCTGGTCTTTTTTTTAATGTAATGCTACAGGTATCAGATATCCGATATAATATCGAATATCTGATATTGAATCAGATATTCGATCGCCCACATATCTTATATTTTATATATAACATATATAACATATAACATATAGCTTTGAAATATTATACTATATTATATTTTATATATTTTTATATTATATTTTATATATATTATATTACATTAATATATATTATAATATAAAATATTATATTATATTATTATGTTATTATAATATAATATTATTATTATATTATATTATTATAATGTATTATATTATATTATATTATATTATATTATATTATATTATATTATTATAGTTTATAATATATTATACTTTATTATTATTATATTATATTATATATATATATTATATTGCATTACTATATATTATAATATTAAATATTATATTATAATATTATAATATAATACATTATAATATAATATTATTATTATAGTATAATATTATTTGATTATAATATAATAATATTATTATTATATTATAATAGTATAATAATATTAAATTTAATAATATTATATTATAATGTATTATACTGTTATAATATAATGTTTTTATATTATTATAATATTATAATAACAATGTCATATGATTATCGGATATCCGATAAGGCTTGGCCTTTCCTTCCAAGCTTGGTACCTGGGTAGGTGGAAAAAAGTCAGAGCGGATTTTGAAGCGCTTTTAGACGTGTTCAAACTCTATTTTTTTCACATTGCCACTTTTTGGCACACCATGATCCTGTACATACTCGTAGTTAGTTTGTGAAGAAGTATCGAGTGGTTTATCAGTTAAAATGGAAGGAACAATGATTTCACAATGTTGAGGACATCCCTAGAACCAAGATCAAGTTAAACCCTATTCCACCATTAGAGGATGACCCTGCAACTATTTTTTCACAAACTCTAGACGAAGTATATTATTTGGAGGATATTGATAGTTACACACGATGGAAATTTGAAATAATGGGTGAAGGAAATATTTCTAGTGAATTTGATAAAATTTACAATCAAGATATGCCATTCAAAGATGGATTTGAACACCTACGTCAAAATGATGTTGTGAAGTATATGTTTTTACTATAAATTCAACAAAGAAGTATAGACAAAGATAATCCTTAACTTATAAATCATGATGGGAAGTTCTAGATGGGAGACAATGTAGCTGAGATTTCAACCAATCTAATTCATGAAGTAATTGGTTTGAGAATTGAAGTTGTATCCCACTAAACGATAATTTAAATGTTAAGAAAATTGTAATTGAGACCACACAATCAACCTACAATGGCAGAGGCATAGTCATAAGAAAAATTAAACAAGATGATGTGAGGTTTGTAAGTAAGATTATGGAAACCAAGTTATGTTCAAGTTCTAGAGAGGCGATATAGAAGTTGGATTTGTAGATGTTACATACAAGATGAGTGTTGAAAGAACCAAAGTTAATTTGTGTGAGATTTTAAGAATTCAGTTGGTAGAGAAATTTGAGAGAGAATAGAAAGTAAGGAATGGATAGTTTAGGTTTCAATCTTTGAATACTTACATATTTTTCCACCTTTTGAGAAGATTTCCTTTCATGACTCTTTCTGATTGGACCAATACTGACAAGTGTTTCATGAAAAAGATCACTGACTTATGTAGTAGACACCCAATCGACCAAATTGAAAGTAGTGTAGATTTTATTGTGGAGACATTTTAGATTGAAATGAAGAAAAGATTTAGGATTCCACCCACAGTTGTAAGTAAGTATAAGGAAGAAATATGTTTCATGATTTATACATATTTTACGTACATTAAGACTGTTGTACCAAGACTATTATATGTTGACCCTCTTGCTTATGAGACAACAAAAGAGGAAATTGAAGGGTATGCACCAGTAATTCTTAAATTAGAATCAGAAATTGAATTTGATATGTCTGGAACTAATGAGGAGAACATGTAGTTGGCTTATCAAGCTAAGCTTGAGAGGTCTATTAAGAGGAAGGTTGATAGTACAATAAAGAAGATCATGAAAGACACTGATATGATCCCACAAGATCTTTCAATAGTAAAATAGATTGTATCTAGAATGAAGCAAATTGGATAGGAAAACGTCTTATTTATTCTACCATTTCCAACAACCAGCCCTACACCATTAGAATCAGCTCCATCACCTATGGGAGTAATAGTTGTTGAACCATCAGAAAAAGCTTCTTCCACCCCAAATATAACAATTTCACCAGTACAACCACAATTTGTTCCACCTCCACCTGTTCAACATAGAGAAGAAGAAGACATAAGTATTAAAAAAGTTTAGTCATACACATCTGAAGGCACAATAAGATCTACAAAGTTGATAGAAGAAACCTGAACAAGTAGAAGCACCTAGACATAAAAGAAGGAAGGAAATGGTTGTTGGGATGTGCCTAGAACAAAATCAAGAAAATATAATGTCTCAAGATATGTCTCCTGGAGTGCACAATAGAATCCCTGACTTTAACTGCAAAAATTGGAAACCAAACTGAATCAAAATTTTAAATAAACAACACCATCACGATGGACACAAAATCATCTTTCTAATGTTATCTTGTTTGCAAAAAATGGAGTCTGGATGAGCAAGTTATGGCCAAAAACCCATAAATGGATCAAAAAAGAGTCAGAAGGGCAAAATAAAAAATCATCGTCTCAGGAAGCGTGGCCGCCAATACCAAAAATTACCTCAGGAAGTGTCTCAATTTATACCAGAAACTATCTCAGGAAGCATGCAAATTCCATACCAATAATCACCTCAGGATGTGTGACCATCTATACCAAAATTGCCTTGAGAAGATTGTGAGTTCCATACCAAAAATAGTCTCAATTTCCATGCCAAAATATCTTTATTTTTTTTACCAAAAAACCTTGATTTTCGTGCCAAGAATATAAATTTGCATGCTATAAAACATTGATTTTCATGCCAGAAAACCTTGATTACTATGCCAATAAAGCTCAATTTTTAAGCTAAAAAAAATCAATTTTTGTGGCAAAAAATCTCAATTTTCATGTTGAAAAAGCTTTAAATGGCCATCTTGGGAAATGTTCTCAATCTAGGAGTAATATTTTTTTACCTCAGATTCCAATTGTGTCCAAATTGGATAAATTTTATATAAAAATAGGAGTTTTTGGGTGCTCTAAGCTCAATGGTGAGGTCGGTTTGGGCTTAATGTGCACTGAAAATAGGTGACCTCCCATATCTAATACAAAAAAAACTATAAAAAAATGGAACTCTTTGAAAGAAAAAATATAGATCTTAAAGCCAAGTCAAACTTCTCATAAATAGAACAGAGGCATGAAGATCTGGAGCTCTTATACCATGTTGAAGTTGGTGAAAGATCAACCCTGCAGCTCCTAAGAATCACCTGCATGCAAACACCTATCACAAGAAAAGAGAAGCAAAAGCTATGGATGTTGGAATTGCCAAATCCACAGATGAGACATTCTTGATAAGAAAAAAGAGAAATTGATATTAGCAAAAGTGAATTATAAATTACAAAGAGAGATCAATCCTTAAAATGGAGATGAAAACCCTAACAAGAATCTAACCTAAGTTGCATGATAATAATTAATAAAAGAATTAATTATTATATGCCCAAACTTTAACTTAAGTAAACTAGACATAATAAGTGACTTAATAATTAAATTAATATGATTCAATTAATAAGAAAAAACTTTATTACTCTAATAGATTGCAAACATGATGAGCTCTACACCACAAACATCAATAGAAGATTCTGAAATAGAGATGCTCAGTAAGCTATTTGCATTGGCAACTGGCAAAATAATTGAAAAGAGCATAGGGAATAAAGGGGCTCAAAAAAATCTTGAGAGAATGATAAAGAAAATGGAGAGCCTGATAAATATTCATATCAATGAGGAAAATCTATAGAGAAAGACCACTAAAGTATTGGAAGAATGTGATAATAGCTATCAAACTTTGGTAGAAGTAGCTATAGTCAAGGCTTAGGTAGAGCATGATGCAAACTTGTTTAGAAAAGTATGCCAAAATATGAAAGATGTCTTAGCTAATTTAGATATTTTTATTAAAGAGTTGAGGAAATGTATTCATGAAGACAAGGGGCTATATAAGTAATGTGCACTTGCACATGAACATATATGAGAACCTTCACATGTCTTAGATAAAGGCAAAAGAAGATGAATTGAGAAATGTGATCAGTGAACTAAAGAATGTAGTGCTCAAATGATTCACTTGGAGAAAAAGACCAATAAAGTTTATGATGAAAGGAGAATTCTGGAGAGAAATAGAGAGCAGTTATTGCAGAAGTTCTCTTTGTTAAGAGAAAAACTATCTTTAAAATTGACATAGCTTAGAGGAAGCTTGAAGAGTGTATAAAGGAAAAAATATCATATGAAAAATTAAGTTATTGAAACTTTCATGTAACTGAGTTAGCATCCTATGGATTGTTTGTGCTTCTTAAAGTGTCAGATTAAGTGAAAGAAGCATGGAATGATAGACTGACCAACTTGAAGAATAACTTTGCTAACAGTATTGCATTTTTAAACAATTCATTAGCATGAAGGAGAGTATTATAGACCTAAAAAATTATTTGTATATAGTTTTTGACTCACGAGTATGTGCAGGATTATGGTGTGCCAAAAAGTGGTGATGTGAAAAAAATAGAGTTTAAAAATGTCTAAAAGCATTTCAAAATTTGCTCTGACTTTTTTCCACCCATCCTGATACCAAAGCTAAAAACTTAGGACCAAGCCTTATCAAGTATTTGATATGAAATTGGATACTCGAAACTTGTTGCATTGATTTTTTTTTTTTTAAAACCTGAGGGCTCTTTTCACATTGCATTTGCTTTGTGTTTGAGAGTTCTCTCTATTCCGGTATCAGATCTCAGAATAGGTATACGGTGTTAGTAAAAAAATTTTATTTTTTTTTAGTGTTTTGAATAAATCTTATTATAAATTAGTTATTTTTAATTGAATTTTGTTTTTAAAAAATAGGTTTTTTAATAGAAACTATTGAAATTTAGGTTGTTTTTAATAGAAATTATGTTTTGTAAATTAATAGGTATGGCTAACCAAAATGATGATAGTAAGGCAAGAAGTAATGTTCCTCGTAACCCTCCACCAAACGATCTAGTGCCCTCTCAAAACCGTAAACCAAACTATCCCCTACCCCATTGAAGATTTAATATTTTTAAAAAATCTTGCCGAATTGAGGGATTTGTGAACCACATATAATACTATACCCATATTGGCTCCCATGTTATCCACGTTAAACACCATAGTGGATAATATTGAAAGACTTACCAATGAACAAAATGTTGTTCTTCGCTAGTGTGACCAAATGCATGATGAGCTTGATGATGGGTTGGACTATGATAAGGTTGTGGCCCTAAATATAAGTAAAGATGATTTAGTTAGCCTTTTTGTGGACCCAAAAATAGGTAAACAAATCAAACACACAAAGCCCAAACTATTAATTAAATGGCTCAAAAATGAGACAATGCATGTGAACTTTTGGGATCGTTGGTGGATGATTTTTGACATCCCTCCACATAGCAATTTAGAGGTGCCATTTTATTTCCTTACAAAATTGTATGAAAAATTTGTGTTGGGCCTCAAGGTGAACTATTGGAGCATGAAGCCCAACATGGGTGTAGGAGGAGGAGCTCCTTAGGATAGACCCTTTGCCCAGCAGAAGGAAGTGTTAGGATCTGATTGAAAAGATCACTATTGAAGAAGAGAGATTGTTTGCAAAGAGGGATATTGTTGATAAAGAATATTTTCAATCATTATTTTGTGACTAATGTCAAACCTACTATTTGCTAAAATGATAATTTCTTATAAGATCCAAGTACTATCACTTAGTTGATTTATGAAGAGGATTTGATCAATAAGATGTAATAAAAGCACCTAAGGGAAAGGTTGAGTTATGGTTTTGTAATGAAGTGCAAAGATCAGTTAAGACAATGATAAAAGGATGTATTAATAATATACTTGAAGATACAGATGTTGGCTACACTTAGAAACTCTAGAAGAAATAGTTGTAACAAAGTTGTTTGCAAAGCTTGACAAAGTTCATTAGTGGGTGTCGAGCAAGCTAGTTCATGTCGAGCAGATTTTCAGTAAGTGTTGAGCAAATGCAAAATCTAGTGTGTGCCAAGTGAAATAGAAGGAGTTGAGCTAGCTTAGGTGTGGAGCATGTAGTAGGTTCCAAGTAACATAGTATGTGCCAAGCATCAAGATTTCAATAGTGCCGAGTTGCTGCATTATTTAAAAAGTCAAAGATTAGCCAGATTTGAGCTGACAAGTTTGTTACCTTGAAATTTGTGAACCAGATGGAGAATAAAGATGATGAGTTGGTGGCACAAAATTTTAGATAAATCGTTTTTGGGGAAATACAGGTGGATTCTTCATGATGTTTCTAGAAGGAACAAGATATGGGGTAGATTCATTGAATCTTACCTAATCCATTTGAACCAAAATTAAGAGTGGAAAGATTAGAGTGGGAAAAGTATTCCAGACTTCTAGTTAAGGAGTTATAGGTCAAGAAGCAAGAGTTGTTGAGGTTGCCAAGTTAAGTGGTTGGTAGGATGTCAAGGTGAAGGCATCAAGAAAGAAGGAGGAACAGAGTACAGAGACTCTGCTTTGTTAAGTGACCACAGAGGAAATTGCACTAGTACATTGAGCATGGAGACTCAAGGAGATGAAGCTTGAAAGGAGGAAAATTTGTCAGAGATGTAGTGACTGAAAGCTAGGAAAATTTTGAGAACTAAATTGAGATCTAAAATCTGCAAGTTATTTTGTGAGTTGTATCAGATCAAAAGCACTTATTATTACACTCTCTAGCAATTGTATCAGGTAGGGTAAAATCTTATGGACTTAGGTTGGTTTAATAGCCATTTGTAAATCCTTTAACAAGGTGGTATTCCAATTGAATGTTCTAAAGTCCTCTAACCAGGCCCACTTCTAATAGGGTAGTTGAAATCCTTTAACCAATTCACATTTAATACTGTGTTGTAGCCTTTAACAGGGCAAGCCTTTCAGAGGGCATCACTTTAGAAGAGTGAGAATTGAGTAGCATATTACTGGTGGTTTTTCCCAAATTGGGTTTCCATGTAAATCATTGTGTTATGTGGTGATTCTTCATGTGTTATTCTTGCATGTTGATTTTACAGTAACCTGCTAAGTAGGAAAGTACCTTGAATAAATAATTCACCCCCCCCCCCCCCCCCTCTCAATTATTCTAAAGAATTTCTAACAAATGGTATCAAAGCAATCTACTGATTTAGTTTAAAGCTACTAGAAGCAGAAAAGATCAAGATGTCCATGAGAGAAGTTCCCAAGCTTAATAGAGATAACTTCACTACATGGAAAAGTTTAATGAAGCTGCATCTTGGATCAATAGGTGATCATGCACAAGCCTCAATTGAAGTGGAACATGTTGATCTAGCTAGAGCCCCTACTGTAGAACACTTGAATAAAAAGGAGCACAATCATGCAATGTTGGAGATTGTCTCTACCCTCAACTATGTTGAATTTGATGACATCAAGGGATGTGACTCTGCATTCAATATGTGGAAAGCCTTAAGTGATATTTATGAAGGAGATCAGAATGTTCAAAGAGAAAAATGAGAGAGCCTCAGAGGAAAGTTTGATAACATGAAAATGGAGGAAGGTGAGAACAGTGTTTAGTATGCCTCTAGAATGAAAGAAGTAGTAAGAGCAATAAGAAATTTGGGTGGTCATTTCAATGATTATACTATCAATAGAAAATTCTTGAGAACCTTGCTTATCATCTATGCTATTAAAGTATCAGCCATCCAAGAATTAAGATGTGTACCAAGAAACAAGCTAACTCTTGAAGGTATAGTGGGAAGACTTACTGCATTTGAGTTATCCAACTTTGATAACTACAGACCTGAGAATGTTGAATCTGCTTTCAAGGCCAAGCTATCATTGAAATACACTAAAGAAGTGAAACCAAAGAAGAAAGGAAGAAAGATAAAATATGCATCCAATGACAACAACATAGATGAAGAAGATGTGGAATAATTGGAAGCTTGCTAGCTAGAAGATTACATAGAGGCAAAGGTAAATTCAGAGGTAAGTTGCCCATCATATGTCTTAATTGCAATGAAATAAGACATATTGCTGCAAGAAACACACAGAAAAAGAACTACAGATAAGGAAACAAGAACAAGAATAGAAAAGAAGATGATAGCAGAGATTACAAAGACAAAGGAAGAAAGTGCTACATTGTTGAAGAAGAGGATTCTGATGAAAATAATGATGAGGTAATCTATGTAGCCATGAAGGATGAATCAAATGAAGATGAGGCAACATCACTATTAACTTGTGCAAACAAGAAAGACAGGTGGATCATAGAAAATGGGTTCTCACATCACATGATAGGAGACAAAAGTAAGTTTGTTACTTTTACTTAGTATGATGGAAATAGTGTTAGATTTGGAAATGATGCTCCATGTCTAATCAAACGAAAAGGTTCTATTAAAATTATAGAGAAAATTTCATGTGATAATGCATACTATGTTGAAGGATTGAACTACAATCTATTGAGTGTGTCATAGTTAGGAAATGTAGGATGCAAAGTAGAATTTGGAAACAAAACAGCCAAAATCTATGATACTGAGAGAAATTTGATAGGAAAAAGGAGAACAAACTAGGAGTAATATGTTTTACCTAGATATGGAAGATGCATCCTATTTTGTTGTTAGATTTGATGGTGTGTGGCTATGGCATAAAAGGCTATGTCATGTCAACTTTGATAATTTGATTAACATCAACAAAATGAAGAAAGTCAAAGGTTTTCCCAAACTGAAGAAGCCTAACAATACAATGTGCAAATAGTGTCAGCTAGGAAAGATAACCAAGTCAAGTTTCAAAAGAAAAACCTATAGTTCCAAAGAGGTATAAGAGCTAGTCCATATAGATTTATGTGGTCCAATAGAAGTGCAAAGCTACAAAGGAGACAAATATATAATGTTTTTTTGTGAATGACTACTCTAGGATGATGAGTGCCATGTTCTTAAAGAAAAAATTTGATGCTTTTCAAATGTTTAAGTGGTATTTGGTCAGGGTTGAGAAGGAAACAGGGAAGAGTCCGGAGTGCCTAAGATCAGACAGAGAAGGAGAGTTCACATCAAAAGAATTTGAGACATTTTGCAATGATAAAGGAATTAAAAGACAAACATCAGCACTAATAACTCCCCCACAAAATGGAATTGCAAAGAGAAGGAATAGATCAGTCAATGACTATGCCAAAACATCAATGATGGAGAAGAACGTTTCTCTAAAGTACTGGAGAGAAGCTGTAAGTACAGTTGTCTATACCCTGAATCAAGCACAAATTAAGAAAGGTACAAATGCAACACCTTTTGAATTATGGTATGGTCACTCACCCAATGTGAAACATTTCAAAGTGCTTGGTTGTAGATGCTATATTTTTAAAGATTCTAGAAATGGCATGTTTGATACAAAAAGTGATGAATTCATATTCCTTGGATACTCCACTAGAAGTAAAGCATATAAGTGTTTAAATGCTAAAACTAACAAAATTGTGGAGAGTGCAAATGTAAATTTTGATGAGCAAGCAGAAGTTCAAGTTGATAAATCCAAGAAACCAAAAGAATACAGATCCTTTGTATACTTCTATGAAGGAATACATGTTTAAGAAGGAGTTGCCAATCAAGTTGGCAATCAGAAACAAGTTTCAGTATCAGCAAAGTCACAATCAGTGAATGTCAAGTTGCATTTAGAAGCTGAGTTGCAGAATGAGGATTATGCACATTTTGATTCTGAAACTAGTACACATGAAAGAGATACTAAGCTATTTGAAAGAGATGTGCACTTGACTCTGAAATTGAAAGACCAAACATGGAGACAAGAAAAGAACCAAGGCTATCCAAATATGTGAAGAGACATCATCCTGCTGAACAAATCATTGGTGACAAGGAAGCTAGACCAATGACAAGGAACAAAGAAATGAATCATGTTTTCTGAGCAAGACTAAACCTAAAATAGTGAAAGATGCACTACAAGATGATGATTGTATAAAGCTATGGAAGAAGAAATTGAGTAGATAGAGAAGAACAAACTTGGACTTTAGTTCCAAGACCAACTAATAAGAATATGATTGGTACCAATTGGGTGTTTAGGAACAACCTAGATGAGAATGGTGAGATCACAAGAAACAAGGCAAGATTAGTCTGTAAAGGTTATGCACAAGAAGAAGGATTGGACTATGGAGAAACATTTTCCCCTATTGCAAGAATGGAAGGAATAAGAACTCTACTTGCATGTGTTGCTTACAAAGGTTTCAAAGTCTACCAAATAGATATAAAGTCTTCTTTTCTGAATGGTATATTGGAAGAGGAAGTCTACATAGAACAACCAGAGGGATTTGTTGATGAAAATAAGTGTATGGTTTGCAAATTGCATAAAGCACTCTATAGTTTGAAACAAGCACCTAGAGCATGGTCTAAGAGACTTCACAAATATCTAGTGAAAATAGGATTTGAGAGAATGGATGACAACAACAACCTGTATATCAAGGTAAAAAAAGGTAAAAGCATTTTGATTGCTAAAATCTTTGTTGATGATATAATATTTGGAGGAAAAGATGCTCTATGAAAAGATTTTGTTGATCAGATGAAACATGAGTTTGAGATGTCAACGTTTGGAGAAATCAAATTCTTTGTTGGATTGCAAGTATGTAATGTCCCATTTTAGGGGCATCTTCAGATTTAATATTTTATTTGTATAATTTGATAGTATTTCCTATTTTTCTATCTGATATCCTTTTGATTGTGTGATATATATATATATATATATATATATATATATATGTATGTATGTATGTATGTATGTATGTATGTATGTATTTTCAAAGGGTCACCTCTTTTCATAATAATAGTTAGAGTATATTAATAATATAGATTAAATTATATAAACGATTATAATAATATATGAATCCTATATATAAGATTAAAATAATATATTAATAATATTATTTTAATATATAACAAGGATATAATGTCATATACTATTGTTATACAAATATATATGTATTAATTATTTATGACATACAAATATCTAATTACAAATAATATTCATATATATATATATATATATATATATATATATATATGTATGTATGTATGTATGTATGTATGTATGTATGTATGTATGTATGTATGTATGTATGTATAATTAATATTTATAATTATATAATATATAACAATTTATATTTGTCTCTTAATATAATTATAATATAGTAATATTTTATATGAATTAGTGATTATTAATATTATACTCTTTATATACAATACTTATTTATTGGATGCCAAAATGGGGACATCACAGTCCTCCCCTCTCGATTTTTCTTGTCCTCAAGCAAAATCATTCATACATAAACTCTTTCATAGATACAAACATATTTGCATACAAGTCCTAAAAAATTTATGAAATATACATCTTAATGAATGAAAACACAAAGCAAACACGGTGTAGATAGATCAAGAGAACATGAAGTAGACACAATGCAGACAGATGAAGACAAGGAGCAAATACGATGCAAACACATAAGACACACATTATGCATTTCCTTAATTGTGAACCTGCAACCCAAAAAAATCATTAGTACACATTATATATAAATCAATCTCCTGACAAGGTGTTTATAGTCTCAATCTATTTATTAACTCATCATTTTCTAAATATGGGAGGAGGAACCATAATAGGGTGCCCTGTTACCCAACCAATGGGCCTCACCATTCGCCCTCATTATCGTTACCTCTCTCCAATCATTATTTCCAAGAAGGTGCCTTTGTATGATGTATCCTAGGATATCCCGTCACCATAGGCCTTACCCGGTACCCATAGGCTTTATCCGGTACCCCAAGTGATGTCACCCAGCCCATTTCACTGCAAGCCTTATCTCAACTTGGAGAATCATGATCTTAAGGTGATTGTATCAACTATTTTCCAATAAGAAAGCATAATCTTTGAAATATCAAATAGTTAATCTTACTATTCAATTAAAGGAGGAGAAATCATAGTGGGGTGCCCTATTACCCAATCAGTGGGCCTCACCGTTCACCCTCATTATCGTTACCTCTCTGATCATCATTTTCAAGAAGGTACTTTTGTATGATGTACCCTGGAATATCCCGTCATCATAGGCCTTACCCGGCACCCGTAAGCTTTATCCGGTACCTCAAGTGATGTCACCCAGTCCATTCCACCACAGGCCTTATCACAACTTGGAGAACCATGATCTTATCTTGATTCAATTATATTCAGGAAAAAATCAATATCGATCATCAGCATTAATATATATATATATCCTTGAAAGGTTGATATTAATCCAATTATAAATCTTAGTGCTTATTCTTTTAATAGAAAATTTAAATATTAATCCCACCATCTTGAATGTATAATCTTATAGAAAAGCTAATGTTAAATTATTAATATTAGTGTATATTCTTACTAGAAGAACTAACATTTATCTGATTATTAATCTAGAATGTATATTCCCTGTATAACTCACATCCTCTATTAATAAGGTTGAATATCTCTTTTTATCTTTTGAAATATAAATTGCATCTTATTAATAACATTGAGTATCTTTTAATCTCTTTGAAATATGAATTGCATCTTGTTATTAATAATGTTAATTGTGTTTGTGAAATATAATTCCCATGTGGATATAATCCATATCTTAATTAACAGCATAGATTACATTCTATCACATCTTTATTATTATTGTTGATTAACTTTTGAAATTATTATTTTTAATTGCATTGATTATTGAATGGGATCATTTATCATACCTGCCAAAAGGTTTCTGTAAGTGTACAATGCATTGTACCTGGGTATTAATGCTACACAGGAACGGTGGTCTTCACCGGTACGCAGAGGCCTTAATGGCCGTAGGCTATGGATCTCCTTCTACAGACCTCACGTGAATAAGGGTTATCTGCACTTTCTTTTATATTCTTCTCTTCTTTTTAATTCCGAACCTTTCCTTTTTAATTTCCAACTTCGCGTCTATATTATTACTTTTCTATGTCTCGTTTTGCAATAGTTGTCTCGCCAGCATTACACTTCTATTCTCAATATCGAAGAATTGGACAATCAATATTTGTGTGCTCAAGTCAATTTATTAAAATTTGTATGTTTGAATTGAACATCATTGTTCTTTGGGTACTTTGATGTATTAATAGACTGCAGGAGATCTATCATTGGAACGTCTTTCAATGGTTATCATAGAAGATCTCTGGATTGATGTTTTTATACCACATATGCATAAGCTTTATATTATGGTAGCTTCTTGACTTTGTACGGACTCTGAATGCTATTCATAGAGGTGATATTGACGCTACTCAAATTTTTGTATACCAAAGAAAGATAAAAGTGTTCATCTGCAATATTCTTCAAGATCACGGCACCTCCCTTCAATGACCTCCTTATACAAAAGATAGTCCCCTTCAATTTGAGTTGTGTTAATGATAATCCTTCTCTCAACTTACAAATTTTTGGATAACTTCACAGGATGGCAAGATTGAATGCTCTGATACCACTTGTAATGTCCTGTTTCAAGGGCATCTTCAGATTTAATATTTTATTTGTATAATTTGATATTATTTTCTATTTTTCTATCTGATATCTTTTTAATTGTGCGATATATTTGTGTGTGTGTATTTTCAAAGGGTCACCTCTTTTTATAATAATAGTTAAAGTATATTAATAATATATTATATATTAATAAGGTTACTTATATATAATAGGGTTTGTTATATTAATAACTATATATTATATATTAATAACTATATATTATATATTAATAATATAGATTAAATTATATATAAGATTATAATAATATATGAATCTTATATATAAGATTAAAATAATATATTAATAATATTATTTTAATATATAAAGGGATATAATGTCATATATTATTGTTATACAAATATATATGTATTAATTATTTATGACATACAAATATCTAATTACAAATAATATTCATATGTGTGTGTGTGTGTGTGTGTGTGTGTGTAATTAATATTTATAATTATATAATATATAACAATTTATATTTGTCTCTCAATATAATTATAATATAGTAATATTTTATATGAATTAGTGATTATTAATATTATACTCTTTATATACAATACTTATTTATTGGATGCCAGAATGGGGACATCACAAAGTACATCAACTAAAACATGGTATACTTCTGACCCAATCAAAATATATCAAGGAGATACTCAAGACATTTGGCTTAGAAGATTCAAAACCAGTTAGTACACCAATGGTAATAGGACTTAAGTTATCCAAGAACGATGTGTCAGCTGAGGTAAATCAGACAATGTACACATCAATGATTGAAAGTTGGAGTATGTTGTGCATAGTATACCAGACATTGCATTAGTTATTGGAATAGTGGCAAGATTTTCTACAAATCCAAGAGAAAATCATCTTATGGCAGTAAAAAGAATAGTGAGGTATCTAAAAGGAACAGATGACTTTGGCTTATACTATAAGAGGAGTTAAAAGTTTGAGTTGAAAACCTACACTGATGCAGACTGGGGAGGTAATATTGATGACAGAAAAAGCACTAGTGGAGGAGCACTTTTCTTAGGTAAAAAATTAGTCACTTGGACTAGCAAAAAGAAAAGTTGTACCTCATAGTACATAGCTGAAATCGAGTATGTTGCTACTGCTATCAACTACACCAATATCATATGGATCAAGCATATTTTGCAAGGTATGAAGGAAGAGATGACTGAACCTGTGATACTGTATTGTGATAACACAAGTGCCATCAACATATCAAAGAATCTTGTGATGCATTCCAAAACAAAGCACATTGTGATTAAGTATCACTATGTAAGAGAATTGGTGGAAGACAAGCAAGTGAAGATGGAATATGTCAACTCAAAGAAACAAATTGTTGACATCTTTACAAAATTATTACCTAAAGATGCATTTGAATATCTTAGAGGTAAGTTAGGGGCGATACCCCTATCCAAGGCTATTTGAGCAACAACAAGATTGCCCTACATCAAATGAGTTGATTGCTGAAATCTTATAAATTGATGTAGAGGATACTTACTTTAGGTATTACCTGAAGTAATCAAAGTACTGAAATGCCAGACAAGTCACAAGTAAGGTGACAGAGGGAGAAATTGGAGTTCCTGAAAATGCTACACTTGCATGACAAGATGCTAAAATAATATGTCTTTGACATTGTTGTCAAAGAGGGAGAAATAACATGTAGAGGGAGAAATAGAAAATTAAAAAAACCAAAATGTAATAGGGAGAAATAGTAGCTAAGAGGTAGAGCAAAATTGATCAAAGTGGTAAGCTACAAAAAAGAGGGAGTCATACAGAAACTAATCAGACATGTAGAGGAAGAAATGTGTAAAAGGAAAATAGTAGAGAAAGAAAATAGTAGCTTAGAGGGAGAAAATAGTGCAAATAAGAATCAATTAGATAGAGAGCAAAATAAAAAGGATAAAATAGTGTTGGTCAAAAGAATAGTCTTGACAATTGAGTGTCCACACACTTAACCATTTTCATCATACATGTCGAGTACACAATAGATGCCAAGCTAGAATTCCAATAGGTGCCAAGTCACAATTGGTGTTAAGAAAGTTAGAATGTAGTACATGTCGAGTGATCCAAGAAATGTTCATGTGCTAAGTAATCCAAAAATGTTTAGATGTCAAGCAATACAGTGTTTAATAGGTGCTGAGAAAACAAGGAAAGTAATAGATGTCGAGCAATCCAGGAATCAATTCATGCCAAGCATTAGTAATGTAATGAGTGTCGAGTAACTCAGGATCAACATAAGAGTTTTTATTTGCACAAACTAAGATGTGAACCGTTTTTGGAGCCAACTTAGAGAAATTTTGAAGGAGAAAAATGATAAGGATGAATCATTTACATTTTCTATGCAATTTGCATGCAACCAATCAAAAAAATGGTGAAGGCATGCAACCAATAAGAAAAATGCAAAGTACGAGAGGGAATTTGAGATTCAATATGGATTGTAGATCCATACCTAACCCTAAGTTTTCGCATTCTTTATAAGGAGAATGAATGTACCATTGCATGTGTGGAAGAAAACAATATAAAGGGAGATTATAGCAAACTTTCAGTGTGAAGAGAAAAGAATTAGAGGAAAAGAGAAGCAGTTTCATATCAAGTTGATCGAAATAGTACAAGAGATAAGGAACACATACAGGGATCAGATCAAGCAAGGATCAGAATGAGAAGAGCAAATCTAGTACCTAAATCTAGCAACTTGAGATTGCATTCAATCAGGTAGAAAGTTCTAATACTCTCTCACAATTGTATTAGAGGTTGAAATCCTATGTTGATAGGTTAGCTTAACAACTAGGTAGGAGAACCTTTGGAGAAGGTGATTGAAAATCCTATGTATTAGGTGGGTTTAACAACATATTGTAAATCATTTAATAGGGTGACACTTCATGTAAGTGTTTGTAAATCCTCTAACCAGGTCACTATTGACATAGTGTAACGCCTTTAACAGGGCAAGCCTTTCACAGGGCAAACCATCAGAAGTGGTTGAACATTGATTGTTGCAGTGATTTTTGTCGGTGTCATCCCCACTCTAGTTTTACCTTCTTATTCCTGGAGGGCTTATGGATTACCAAATATTTTTGTTATGTTTTGATGCATGCTTTCATTTCATGTTTGTTTATATGTTTACATGCATTCAAATTGTTTTTTAGATATGTGTTAATAAGGATTTGAAAGGATAAAAAATTGGTTACTTCTGATTCACCCCCTCCCCCCCCCCCCCCCCCACTCTTAGAAGTACTCTTCCCATTTGAAAATTCCAACAATTGGTGTCAGAGCCAAGTTCTCACAAGGGGAAGCCTAATAGCTTGGAGAAAAATGTCAGAAGATGGAAGTCTTCAAACTTGGGAAAATCATTGACAATCAAGTGATTGATGTGCAACTAGCTCTACACAAAGTAGAGGAAGCAAGGGAGGAACTAAGAAAGTCTTTGAAAAGAAGAAAGGAGATAACCATAGCTGAAAATGACATACACTAAAAGGAGATTGACACTTCACAAGTGTTTTCAAATGGAGACTTCAAGGAATTTGATGCAACAATAGTAGAATTAATAGAGAAAAATAGAGCACAAGCTAACAAAATCAGATTACTCAAGCTTGAATAAGAATCACAAGCCATAATGCTTTGTGAAGTGATTGAACAAAAGAAAAGAGCTATTGAAGAAATGGCCATGGTAGAAGATGATAAGAGAAATCTCATCAATAGGCTAGAAGAGAAGACAATTGAATTTGAAAATATTTCAAAAATGCAGTTAGATACCTTAAGCCAGATGATGAATGCTCATCATGAGCTAAACATGAAGGATATTGAGATCACCACCTTGAAGATACAGAATGAACAATTGTAGAATGAATTGAAGAGAGAAAAATAAATAGCAGAATGTTACAACAAACTCAATGAGGCCATCAAGTACTTTGAGCAATTTCTAAAATCACCAAGGGCTAGTAATGACACTACAAGACTTGGCTACATCAACACTGAACAAGGAGAATCATCCAAGGCTGCAGAAGAAAGAAGCAACAAAAGTAAGAACACTAAACCTACTTGTCATTTCTATGGTAAAAAGGGACATACCTTTAATGTATGTGGAAGCAAGAATAGTCATCAGCATGACAAGCCTACAAATGCAAATTTTTGTCACAAGTGCAAAAAGAAAGGATATTTAACACAAGACTGCAAAACCAAGACCATGAGGACACCAAGATTTGAGGGTCACTGCTATAACTGTAAAAAGTATGGACATAGAGCATTTGAATGCAAATCAAAGCCTATGTGGACACCTAATCAACCTACAAGAGGAATCAATCATGCACATCACTACAATTGGGACTACAATACCAGGTATAGCTGTCACTATTGTCAAGAGTATAGACATATTCCTAAAAATTACATAAGGACACATTTCAAGGGAAATTATAGCAAGTGGCTAAACCAAACTACATGTTTTAATTATTTAAAGACTAGTCATATTAGTAGAAACTGTCGTACAAAGTCAAAAGCATAAAAGACTGAAGTCAACAAAGGAAAAGAGACGATTGATGTTGAACAAATAAGAGGAGAAATGAACAAGACTTGGAAGAAGAAAGGTGAATGTAGCACATCAAAAGGAGAGATCACTTCACCCAAAAAGGTCAAGTGATCATGCCTCATCTAATTAAGCACAAGATAGATACATGGGGCTAATACATACAAAGATGTATCACATATCAGCCCAAGAAAACATAGAAGTAATGCAAAGAAGAAATATGCATGAGAAAGGATGCCTAGTTAAAAGTTAGAAGATCATGTTGAGCTATCTTTGGTTGCCGAGTAAAACTCTAATATATGCTGAGTTGGACAGCGTAGTGGATGTCGAGTAAAGGGATGTTAGTGGCTATCGAGTGATTAATAAAAAAAGAGTTCAGTTGATGACTAGTGAAATAAGATAGCAAATGTTGAGTAAATGAACTTTAGTGGAAGCCAAGTTGATAAAATATTTGGAAGTAGAGTGTATAGTTGTAATCATAGCTACAATAAATGCTAGGTTTTTGAACCTAATAAAGGTAAAAATTGTTCATTTTTTAATCATTCAAACATGAAGCGAAGTCAAGTAGAATGAAGAGGTGATTCTATAGTGATCAAATAGCTATTTGCAGCAATTTCAACCATGATTCAAGTCTAGTCCATTGATTCATAGGTATTTAATCTAAGTGTTGAGCTACACAGAATTTGAAAGTCTATTTAATTTTAAACCCTAGTCTGGAAAAGATGGCATCTAGATCAAAACCTACAAAGGGGAGGAAATTCATGAAATACAACTAGTCAATAATGAAGTCAAACAGCTAGAGTGTAGACCCATCCCTGAAGTCGCTTATAAAAATGATCCTGTTGGTCCCTATCCTTAATTCCTAATAAAGTTTTTATGATCCAAGATGTTCAAAAATGTTATAATTGTAAAGTTAGAACCATAGGAGATTTGGATATTTTTAATGCATTTGATAAACTCTGTGAAAATGGGAAACTTAAAGATGAATTCTCCATAGTTGAGAAGAAGGGTCTGACCAAAGTCCTAGTTTTCCCTATTGTCTTAAAAAAGGAATGGATATGCATTATGTTGAGTAGAATCCATGATGGTGCTTTTTGGTTAGAAATAGGGCCAGTAAAGTTTACAAAGAAAATTGTACATAGGGTTATTGGTATTCCAACCCTAGATCAGCCAAAGACCCTAAGAAGTGACAAAAAGGAAGCCATAGAGAAGAATACAGGAAAAAAATGGAATAATAGGGGAACGACAATAAACACCATCACAGAACCCCTACTAGATTTTTTTGTGAGAGTCATATCACACAAATTCTACTAGTCAGGAAGATTGAACAGTGTACCATGCATAGTAGTGGATGTTGTTTATAAATTGGTGAAAAAGATCATACATATGATCTTGCAGAGCTCATGTTACAATAGACCAATGAAAATCTGAGAGCTATAAGGAAGTCTAAGAGAGCTCAATGCAAATTTGGCTCAGTTTTGGTTTGCATGTTTTTCTACATTATGAAAGAATTCCCTTCAGTAGGCAAGACGAGATGGGATCCAAACAAGACCATTGTTGACCAAATAAATGGATTCATTGATCAAATGGGTGAGAATTTTGATGCCCAAATGACTAGCTATTTTAAGGACTTCAAGAAGTCCATGAAACAAACAATGAGGATACCAGTCTCACTGGTTGAGAAGCATGAAAAGGAAATTTATTTTCTTGTGGAAATTGATTACACTTACATATAGGTAGTCATACCTAGAGTAAGATGGCTTAGGCCACTAGGCTATGAACTTGATATTGATCAAGCCTCAGCTACAATAATAGCTCTACTTGCAGAGGAAATTGATAAAACTGCAAAATATTTTGGAACCTATGACATTGTTAAATCAAGGGTGGTAATAGACCTCAAAATAGCCATAGTAGTGAAGAAGAAGGATAAATTGATCAAGAAGATCAAAAAAAAATTGGTGTTGAAGAGGCAAGTACAATAGAGGAAGAGGAAGAAAAGGAAGAAAAGGAAGACAATGAAAATGAAGGACATGAGCCTAAACAAGAGCCTCTAAAATTGACACAAGGCTTAGGTGAGGATAAAGAGGAAGGTGCTAAGGAAAAAGAAGCTGAGAAAGCACCTATCAGAACTAAAGTCACCAAGAGGAAAGCAAAAGCTCTACCTACTCCTCAACCCAAAGATAAGAAAGTGGCAAAACCTGCACCAAAGAAGCCCACTACCAAAACTACCACTAGGGCCACAACACAAAAGGCAAGAGAAGAGGCAGATAAGAAGAAGAAAGCCACTAAGAAGACTGATGAAGAGCCAAGAAAGAGAAGAAAATATGTGACTATGCCTGAATCTGATGAAGAAAAGACTAAAACAGATGATAACAATCAATTTAAAGTGGTAAGTCATCCACCAAAGTCTTCAATTGATAAATTATGTACAAAGATTAAAAATGATGACTTGAAAGATTTAAAGAATTTAGATTTTAATAAGCTCACAAAAGAAGAGAAAAATAAATTAGAGGAATCTATGTAGCAAGAACACACCTCTAGAGCTAGATGGCTCAATGCCCAAGGAATTGTACAAAATAGTAGAAGAAAAATGGTATTTTTGCCTATAGATGGAGAAGGAAATAAGAGAATCTACTTTAGCAAGATTGTTGCCTGATTTGACTAAGGGTCAAATAGCTAATGCAGTTAAGAGGCACAATAATAAATTTATTCCAAAATATAGGGCATTCAATATTTTGCAAAATAAAATTGAAGATGTAGTCAGCAAATCCATAAGTTTGTGGAAAATAATATACAAGAAAATTGATGATGTGTTTGATGAAGAATATAAGGCAGAAGTAAGTGCCAAGAAAAAGGAAATGAAACAAATAGGGAAGAAGGAGGAGGAAAAGAAGGTAGAAGAGAAGAAGAATGAGGAAGAGAAGAAAGATGAAGAGGAGAATAAAGAGGAGACATAGGAAGAAAAGGGTGTAGAAGTCCAGCAAGAAAAAAGTGTGCAAGACACACAACTATCACCTCCTAGCCCTCCTCATGCCACCATCACACTTGTAGAGATTATTAAGATCAAAGATGTTATTGACACTTCTGGTCAAAACATTAATCCATTAACTACAGAGGATCTAGCAAAGATCCTTGACCAATCAACACAAGCAGCTAGACTATGTTCAAGTCCAATACTAGTCAGTGTTGATGAGTTGCAAAAGGTAGTAGTGAAATCAAAGGAAGTCAAGATACAAACACAAGAACCACCTTCGACCATACAAACTACTAGAATCCTATTCCTTCCTCCACCATCTCCACCAAAAGAAGTTATAGATGCACTTCAAGTGTTGAGTGCAATAGTAGGGGAAGACAAAGAGAGAACTAAATAGCCAGCAAGTGCACCCCTAGCCAGTGACAATGAAAAGGAGAAACAAGATGAAGAGAAGGAAGAAACAAGAGATGAGGAGAAATCTGCAATACAAACTTTGATTGAACTACCCAAAATAGGTACTCCCACTCAAACACTTCAAAAGCCAAGCACTGAAATGTTAGCATTAAAAATTAGGACACCGGGCTTGAGCTCAACAAAAGTATCCAGGAAACTTCATTATGGAATTCCTAAACTTGATGAGGAAATCACAATACCTTACTATGAATCTAGCGCTCTCACTGAGGAGAAGATGAATGAAATTCAGAATGCACTAGATAGAAGAAGAAGACAAGATGTATTGAGAAAAGAATACAAATATAGGCAACCACTGAATGAGATCAAGGACATCTTTATGGATGTCTTCAGCTTGCAAACACCTGATGAGTCAAGGCCTATAATAGAACAACTATCTAACATAGTTGATCAAGTGATGAATGAGGACCATGATGCAAATGCAAAGTTAATGGAGTGGTCAGAAAGGAAATTCCAAGGAAGGGTAAATGATAAAATATCTGGTAATATAGCACTATCACAAGTTGAACTAGCTAAGAAAATAGATAAAGTCAAAATTGTACTTGGAAATATATTCTCCTTGTATAGCAAGTTGTTTGATTTTTCCAACTTCACACAAGAGACTAGCCAGAGAATAATAAGCTTGGAGATAAATCTAAAGATTTCTAGTATGCAACTCCCAACCAATCCAACTCAGAGTGAGAAGAATTTTACTCAAACGCTTCACATACAAAGAGAATTAGTTGTATTAACAGTAGAGGAGGCAAATACAAAAGCAAAGTCGATGCAAATCCAATCCTCTATAACCCCTCACTTGGAGGTACTCCATAAGGAGAAGATGTATGTAGAGATAGTCCTCAAGAAAGATTCAAATCTTTCTACCTCTGATGGACTTGTGCATCTAGCAGAAAAAGTTGCCATCCAGCATAAGTCATTGGACATTGCACTAGCAAATTGGGATGCAGCTCTGAAGATACTTCTCAAGGTAAACAACACTTTTTTGGCTAAGCATGGTATTACTCCATATAATCCTTTGACATCAATGTCAAAAAAGGGGGAGATAATAAAGTAAGGGGGAGATATATGTAGATAATATGGGAGATACACAATTTTGAACCATTTTTTATTTACATTCTTTCATTCATTTTTTGAATAATAGTGGAAATTTTGTAAATAGCCAAAAAAGAGAAGTCATGTAATAAAGAAGAAAGGGGGAGATGCAAATTTTTTTAACTTCATATAGATTAGATATAGTACACAAGATCAAAATGGTGAAACAGGGCAATGGACAAGAGAGGATCAAGCACATTAGCACATAATTTTAGTCTCAAGGCATAATCAAACCAAGGGGAGTCATAACGTATATTGTTACTAACAATATTTTTGAAATTTTGCATGAATATCAAGCGAATAAAGGATGTACTCAATAAGGTTAAGTTCATAAATGCTTAGTTAAGTGTTTTTGACACTCATGTCAAAGGGGGAGATTGTTGGTCAAAAGAATAGTCTTGACAATTGAGTATCAACACACTTAACCATTTTCATCATACATGTCAAGTACATAATAGATGCCAAGCCAGAATTCCAATAGGTGTCAAGTCACAGTTGGTGTCGAGCAAGTCAAAATGTAGTACATGTCAAGTGGTCTAGGAAATGTTCATGTGCCAAGTAATCCAAAAATGTTCAGATGTCGAGCAATACAGTGTTTAACAGGTGTCAAGAAAACTAAGAAAGTAATAGATGTCGAGCAATCCAAGAATTAGTTCATGTTGAGCATCAGTAATGTAATAAGTGCCGAGTAACTCAGGATCATCATAAGAGTTTATATTTGCACAAACTAAGATGTGAACCATTTTTGGAGCCAACTTAGAGAAATTTCAAAGGAGAAAAAGGATAAGGATAAATCATTTACATTCCCTATGCAATCTACATGCAACCAATCAAAAAAATGGTGAAGGCATGCAACCAATAAGAAAAATGCAAAGTATGAGCGAGAATTTGAGATTCAATATGGATCATAGATCCATACCTAACCCTAAGTCTTCACATTCTTTATAAGGAGAATGAATGCACCATTGCATGTGTGGAAGAAAAAATATAAGGGGAGGTTATAGTGAAATTTTAGTGTGAAGAGAAAAAACTTAGAGGAACAAAGCAACAATTTCATATCAAGTTGATCAAAATAGTACAAGGGACAAGGAACATATATAGAGATAAAATCAAGCAAGGATCAAAACGAGAAGAGAAAATCTAGTACCTAAATCTAGCAATTTGAGATTGTATTCAATCAGGTCAAATGTTCTAATACTCTCTCACAATTGTATTAGAGGTTGAAATCCTATGTTGATAGGTTAGCTTAATAGCTAGGTAGGAGAACCTTTGGAGAAGGTGATTGAAAATCTTATGTATTAGGTGGGTTTAACAACCTATTATAAATCCTTTAATAGGGTGACACTTCATGTAAGTGTTTGTAAATACTCTAACTAGGTCACTATTGACACAGTGTAAAGTCTTTAACAGGGTAGGCCTTTCATAGGGTATACCATTAGAAGTGGTTGAACATTGATTGTTGCAATGATTTTTGTGAGTGTCATCCCTCCCCCAATTTTACCTTCTTATTCTTGGAGGGTTTCTAGGTTACCAAATCTTTGTGTTATGTGTTGATGCATGTTTTCATTTCATGTTTGTTTATACATTTAGATGCATTCAAATTGTTTTTTAGATATGTGTTTATAAGGGTTTGAAAGGATAAAAAATTGGTTACTTTTTATTCACCCCCCCCCCCCCCCCCTCTACTCTCAAAAGTACTCTTCCCATTTGAACATTCCAACAAACAGTGTACCAGCAAAAGAGATATTCCTAATACTTTGAAAGGGGGAGTTACAGAATTCAGAGGGAGTCAAAAGCTAGTTTATGTTGCTGATAGAATGAACATTTCTTGATAAATTTTTCTTTTTCATATTTGATTTACTATTTTAACCTAGTTAGCATTTTGATAACTTGGTTGATCAATTTGGTTTTCCATCAATGCCAAAGAGGGAGATTGTTAGGATATGATTGAAAGATCACTATTGAAGAAGAGAGATTGTTTGCACAGAGGGAGATTGTTGATAAAGAATATTTTCAATCATTATTTTTTCATTGATGTCAAACCTGCTATTTGTTGGAATGGCAATTGCTTATAAGATCCAAGTACTATCACTTAGTTGATTGATGAATAGGATTTGATCAATAAGATGTAACAAAAGCACCTAAGGAAAAGGTTGAGTTATGGTTTTGTAATGAAGTTCAAGGATCAGTTAAGAAAATGATAAAATGATGTATTGATAATATACTTGAAGCTACAAATGTTGGCTACACTTAAAAACTCTGGAAGAAATAGTTGTAACAAATTTGTATGCAAATCTTGACTAAGTTCATTAGTGGGTGTCGAGCAAGCTAGTTCATGTTGAGTAGATCTTCAATAAGTACCGAGAAAATGCAAATTTTAGTGTGTGTCGAGTGAAATAGAAGGAGCCAAGCAAGCTTAGGTGCAGAGCATGTAGTAGGTGTTGAACATCAGTAGAACATAGTAGGTACCCAGTAACACAGTATGTGTCAAGCATCAAGATTTCAATAGTGTCGAGCTACTGCATTATTTGAAAAGTCAAAGACTTGTCAAATTTGAGCTGACAAGTTTGTTACCTTGAATTTTTTGAACTAGATGGAGGATAAGGATGATGAGCTGGTGGCACAAAATTTTAGATAAACTATTTTTGGAAAAATATAGGTGAATTCTTTATGATGTTTCTAGAAGGAACAAGATATGGGGTAGATTCATTGAATCTTACCTAATCCATTCAAACCAAAATTAAGATTGGAAAGATTAGAGCATGAAAAGTATTCCAAACTTCTATTTAAGGAGTTATAGGTCAAGAAGCAAGAGTTGCTGAGGTTACCAAGTTAAGTGGTTGGTAGGATGTCAAGGTGAAGGCATCAAGAAAGGAGGAACAAAGTACAGAGACTACTTTGTTAGGTGCCCACAGAGGAGATTGCACTTGTACATCGAGCATGGAGACTCAAGGAGACAAATCTTGAAAGGAGGACTAGCTATCAGAGCTATAGTGACCGAAAGCTAGGAAAATTTTGAGAATTGAATCAAGATCTGAAATCTACAAGTTATGTTGTGAGTTGTATCAGATTGAAAGCCCTTATTGTTACTCTCTAACAATTGTATCAGCTAGTTTAAAATCTTATGGACTTAGGTTGGTCTAACAACCATTTGTATATCCTTTAAGAGGGTGGAATTCCAAGTGAATGTTCTAAAGTCCTTTAACCAGGCCCACTTCTAATAGGGTGGTTGAAATCCTTTAACCAAGTCACATTTAACAGTGTGTGTAGCCTTTCACAGGGCATCACTTCAGAAGAGTGAGAATTGAGTAGCATGTTACTGGTGGTTTTTTCCAAATTGGGTTTCCATGTAAATCATTTTTTTATGTGTTAATTATGCATGTGTTATTCTTGCATGTTGATTTTATAGTAACCTGCTAAATAAGAAAGTTTAAGCTTGTATGCATAATTAATTAAATGGGCTCACTATATTTAGTGAAAAAAATTTATTAAGACATTTGGACCTTGAATAACTGATTCAACCCCCCCCCCCCCCCCCCCCCCCCCCCCATCAATTATTCTAAAGCATTTGTAACAGAAAGCTGGAACTTTTGTCCCCCCTACTGATGTCTCCCCCCTCCTTGAGTGTAGCATCCTGATATCATTGTAGAGGCTAGCTCTTAGATTATTAGAGCCATCCATAGATTGAGTAGCCTATTGATATCCCAGGCTAGGTTAGTATTGCCCCCAGTGTTGATGATGTTGGCACAAGTTCATTATTGACAAGCTCATCACATGTTTGTGTGTCCCATACTTGCATAATGTGCAAGAATATTTTTTTGGGTCCCATATGTGATCTTTCTAAGTATTAGTTTGTATTTGACGAAGATATATCAGATGCGTGTATAGAGGCTACACACCCTAACATGAGAGAGGTGGTGCAATGTAGAGCCATGGACTCCTTCTATGTCAATATGTGTATACATTGTTTTTATGACATATGCAATTTAAAGTTAATCTTTATAATAGAGTAATTTGAATTTTTAACCCATACTAACTTATACATGTATGTGATCTTCATTCATGTTTAGTTGATGACTGAGGAGGACCTTAAACAGGTTGATAATGTCACACTCTTGACTATTTCATTTGGCCTTGAGACATCTATAGTACATTATGTTGTGTTCTCATTATTTTTCCTACTTGATATTGTAGCATATATGGTTTCTAATCTTTCTTTTCTCTTGCAGGTATCACTTGTCAGTGGGGGACAGAGTGCAGGGGATGAGGCATGACCAATTAACAAGGGAAAGGTAATTAGGTGATTTCTATTTGATTAAATATCAATGCATTCTTGTAAAATATTTGTGGTAATGAAATTTAATTACATTCTTTATTGTATAGGATGTGGCTGCTGGTGATGAGTCCATGTAGATTCCATGTCGCAGACACTCTTGCATTTTCGTTCACACTGAGAGCCCCATCATATGTATAAGTATAATTTATTTTTTATTTTCCTTATTTTCATAAATAAATTCAAAACTAATTTATGTGATATTAACAACTAGTATTTTGTATATCATAGGAAACACCTAGTGCATAGGAGGTTGGACACCAGAGTTTTGTATCTTTGCTGAATATCATTATTTGTATCTTTATGGAATATCATTCATTTTTATCATGTTTTTTATATTCAATTCAAATGCAATAATTTGTGAATAACATTTTAACAACCTTTATTAAAAAAAATTGATGCAATGTTTAGTTTGAAATTCCATCATGTATATGTTTAATTTGAAATAATATGGGCAATCCCTTAAGATGTCACTATGGTCCACCCACCCAAATGCACTTAGAGTACCTTGGAAATGAGATAGGTTATTGTAGTCCTCGACGTGACCATCTTTTAACATTCAAAATTTTATCGATAGCCCCCACGAGCTTCAAGTTATGACCCTCAAAAGATCAACCTCAAGACGCACTTAAAGCACCTCGAAGACCCTTTGGTACGGGATGTGATGTACTACAAGGTTTGCTCACATTGACTAGTCCTTCTTAGGACTTCCAAAATTCAAATCCAAGACCTTTTGTTTTCTTCTTGCTTCTTCCATTTCGGATCCAACTAAGATCCACCTCATTCACCTTGGTACATCAACTTTACAAAGAAAAATGAGAACAAGTGCTATTATGAGACTTTACTACACATTTGGCTTACCAAGCCCACATGAAATTTTGGCAATGCAAGAAAGATTCAAGGCTTCCATCAACATCATGACATTGATATGTATGAGTTTGGATCAACCAACAACTCTACAATAACTAAAAACCAATATCTCAAACAAATTTCAACTAGATGTTGTTGTTAGCACATTAAAATCATAGTCATAGAAAGGTCATTTCACACCTTATATAGGTGTTTCCAATCTTGTATGGTCATGCTCAAACCCCTAACTAACTCTTTGGACTTATTTTCAACTTTGCAAGAAAAAGTTGCAAAAGTTGCAAAATTGCAATTTTGCAACTTTTGCAATTTTGAGCAATTTTTGCTATAACTTAAAATTCTTAATTAGATAAGTTCACCAAACTTGGTAAGGGGTCTTATTAGGTTTATTTAGACATAACAATATGTTTTTTGACACTTGGTCAACTTTTCTACCACTTTGGTCAACCTAACCCCTATTGAGCAACTTATAGGCATAACAGCAACTTAAGAGCAAAAACCCACTTAGCAACTAAGTTAACCTTACCTAAGGATCTAATAGGTCTTATTAAACCACTAGTGATGTGGCTAACATAACTACAATCCAAAACAACAAGAAAGAAGTACTAGGTACAACCTAGACTACCTAGGTGCTCCTACACCAAGGTGGCCATGGATGATGGAGGCTCTCCATGGTCAGAAAAAGGGTGTTAGTAATGTTCGCCTACCCATCCAAAGCTAATGGCACTGACAATTCGATGCCAAGATCAACGGTTTCAAAGTTACACTGTGATGCACCTATGAATTAAGGCACACTGTGAGTTTTGGCATTGAGCAAAATCATTGTACCAAATCCAAATAGAATGTGATATCTCAAAAATGAGAGAGGTTATTTTAAGCCTCGACATGACTATCCTATAGCATTTGATGTTTCATCAATAGCCCTCATGAGCTCCGAGTTATGGCTTTGGAAGATTAACCTCGACATGCACTTAGAGCACCTTGGAGACTCTCCCTAGCTGGAACAAGGGTGTCACTAGGGTTCACCCCCCCATCCAAATTTAATGGCATTGAAAATTTGATGCTAAGATTAGTGGTTTCAAAGTTACATTGTGATGCACCTATGAACTGAGGCACACTACAAGTTTTGGCATCGATCGAGATCGTTGTGCCAAATCCAAATGGAATGTGATCTCTCAAAATGAAATAGATTATTATAGGCCTCAACATGACCATCCTATAGCATTCAATGTTTCATTGATAGCCCCCACGAGCTTTGAGTTACAACCTTTGAAAGATCGACACCGATACGCACTTAGAGCACCATGGAGACTCTTCAGTATGGGGTGGTTGCAAATGATGGAGGCTCTACATGACCAAAAAAAGGGTGTCAGTAGTGTTCACCCACTCATTCATAGCTAATGGCATTGATGATTCCATGCCAAGATCAGGGGTTTCAAAGTTACATTGTGTTGCACCTATGAACTGAGGCACACTACAAGTTTTGGCATCGAGCAAGATCGTTGTGCCGAATCTAAATAGAATGTGATCTCTTGAAAATGAGACAACTTATTTTAGGCCTCGATATAACTATCCTATAGCATTCAACATTTTATCAATATCCCCCACGAGATCTGAGTTACGACCCTTGGAAGATCGACCTTGACACGCACCTAGAGCACCTTGGAGACTCTTCTGTATGGGGTGGCCGCAAACGATGGAGGCTCTCCATGGTTGGAAAAAGGGTGTTAATAGGGTTCACCTACCCATTTAGAGCTAATGGCACTGATGATTCCATGCCAAGATCATCAATTTCAAAGTTACGCTATGATGCACCCATGGACTGAGGCACACTACGAGTTTTGGCATCGAGTGAGATCACTATGCTGAATCCAAACAGAATGTGATCTCTCAAAAATGAGATAGGTTATTTTAGTTCTTGGCATGACTATCATGTAGCATTTGACATTTCATCGATAGCCCTCACAAGTTCTAAGTTATGATCCTTGAAAGATTGACCTTAACATGCTCTTAGAGCACCTTGGAGACTCTTTGATACGAGGTGGCCACAGACGATGGAGGATCTCTACGGCCAAAATAAGGGCATCAATATGGTTCACCTACCCATTTGGAGCTAATGGCACTGATGATTCCATGCCAAGATCAGTGGTTTCAAAGTTACACTGTGATGCACCTATGAATTGAGGCACACTGTGAGTTTTGACATCGAGCGAGATTGTTGTATCGAATCTAAATAGAATGTGAGCTCTCAAAAATGAGAGGTTATTTTAGGCCTCGGCATAACTATCCTATAGCATTTGATATTTCATTGATAGTCCCCACGAGCTTCGAGTTATGACACTCAAAAGATCGACCTTGACACACACTTAGAGCACCTTGAAGACTCTTCAATAAGAGGTGGTCACAGACGATGGAGGCTTTTTGTGGCTAAAACAAGGGTGTCAATAGGGTTCAACCACTAGTTTGGAGCTAATGGAACTGATGATTCCATGCCAAGATCAACGGTTTCAAAGTTAATCTATGATGCACCTATGAACTGAGGCACACTACAAATTTTGGCATCAAGCGAGATCACTAAGCCGAATCCAAACAGAATGTGATCTCTCAAAAATGAGTTAGGTTATTTTAAGCCTTGACATGATTTTCCTATAACATTCAACATTTTATTGATAGCCCCCACAAACTTCAAGTTACGACCCTCAGAACATCAACCTTGTGTTAGATTGTAGTGATTTATTAGGAAAGTACTATACATACTTCATAAATTCTTTGGAGTTTGGGCATCGCCCCCCAAAAAAAAATTTGGGCCCTATTTTATTGAGATTTTGGGCTGACATGTAATTATTAATTGTAACCCTAAAGCAATTAAAATACTTGTATAAAAGGGCTTAGGGTCAGGGATAGTTTTAGAAGTTGTGATGCAAAATTGGTTCTTGTGGCAGTATTGGGTTGTAAAGGATTATGGATTGTAATCAAGTTGTAATCATTGTATCATAAAATATTAGATTTTCTATTTGGTGGACATAGCCCATAGATTCAGTGAACCACGTTAAATTTTGGTGCCTTGTATTCTTTTCTGTGGGATCTATTATTTTCTATTATTGGTTATATTTGCATGTAAATGTTATTTTTGTAAGCTAAGAGTTGATAGGTTTAATTGGTAGAACTTTCAATTATGGAAGATGCAAATGGAAGACTATCTGTATCAGAAGGATTTATGAAAGCCATTGGAATGCAAAGCCAAGAATCAGGAATCTATGTCAAATGATGAATGGGATCTTTTGGACAAAAAGACACTTGGAAGCATTCGATTATGCCTGGCACCATCAGTGGCATTTAATATTACAAAAGCAAAGACGATAGAAGAATTGATGAAAACCCTAGAGACATTGTATGAAAAGCCCTCTGCTTCAAACAAGGTATTTCTCATCAAGCGTTTATTTAATATGAAAATGATAGAAGGTGGATCTGTTAGAGATAATTTAAATGAGTTTAATACTATTACTAGTTAGTTATCTTTTGTGGGTATCAATTTTGAAGAAGAAATTAGGGCTCTCTTGATTTTGTGTTCTTTGCCTGAAATGTGGAATGGCTTGGTAATGGTTGTGAGTAATTCTATTCCTAGATCTAGTACCCTAAAATATGATGATGTGATCTGTGTTATTTTGAGTGAGAAAACTCGTAGGAAAACTTCGGGTGGATCTACATCAGGAAGTGCTTTGAATGCACAAAGCAGGATCAGAATGACTAAGAGAGGAAGTAATTTTAGAAATCATGGGAAATTAAGAGGAAAGTCAAAGGGGAGGAGGTCTCAATCAAGAGGACCGAACGACTATTGGTACTCTGGGAAACCAGGGCACAAAAAGAAAGATTGTTGGAATCAAAAGAAAAATGAAAGAGATAAATCAAATGAAGAAAAGGAGGCAAATGTGGTAAGTAAAAAATCTAAAGAGGATGCTTTGCTTATATCTTTAGAAAGTATTGATGATTCATGGGTTTTAGATTTGGGTGCTTCATTTAATGCTACACCTCATAAAGGTTATTTCATTGATTATGTCCAAGGGGATTTTGGGCTTGTTTATTTAGGAGATAATGAACCCTGTCAGATTGTTGGAAAGGGAAAATTTAAGATTAAGTTGCAGAATGGAAATCATTGGCTACCACATGAGATAAGGCATGTTCCAAGGCTGAGTAAGAATTTAATTTCAGTAGGGCAACTCAGTGATGATGGTTGTGTAGTTACTTTTAATGATAAAAATTGGAAGGTTTCAAAAGGTTCCCTTTTAGTAGAAAAAGGTGTGAAAGTAGGCACCTTATATCTTTGTATAGGTCATATTGTTCCTTCTACTTTAATTGTTTCAGAAAAAAAAAATATTCAGGAACAATTGTTGTAGTTAAGCAGGGAGAACAAATAGTTGTTGTACATTCTGATATACCACCGTGGCACAAGAGACTTGGGCACATGAGTGAGAAAGGTATGAAAGTACTTCATTCAAAGAAAGTTTTACCAAGTCTAAAATGTGTTAATATGGAATTCTGTGAAAGTTGTGTGTATGGAAAACAAAAGAGACTGAGTTTTGCAAAGACTAGGAAGAAAAATAAAAGGGAGAAATTAGAGCTTGTGCATACCGATGTATGGGAACCAGCTCAGGTATCTTCCCTTGGTGGCTCTCATTACTATATTACATTTATTGATGATGCAACTAGAAAAGTATGGGTTTATTTTCTTAGACAGAAATCTAATGTATTTCAAACTTTAAAGAAATGGAAATGCTTGGTTGAAAATGAGACTATTAAAAAATTAAAATGTCTCATATTTGATAATGGTGGTGAGTATTGCAATCATGAATTTGAAGATTATTTCTCCACTAATGGTATTCGTAGATAGAAAACTATTCCAAGGACTCCACAGGAAAATGGAGTGGCTGAATGCATGAACAAGACTATAATGGAACGTGCAAAGAGCATGAGGTTGCATGTTAGGTTGCCCTTACACATGTGGGTGGAGGCTATCAATACTATTGTATATTTGATTAATAGAGGTCCCTCTACTCCTTTGGGATGTGGTATTCTAGAGGAGACATGGACTGGTAAGAAGGTGAGCTATTCTTTCTCAAAACCTTCGGTTGTGAAGCATTTGCTCACATAGATTCTAAAAATAGAACCAACCTAGAAGCTAAGTCAAAGAAATGTGTATTTTTTGGATATAGCATTAATGAGTTTGGTTATAGGATTTGGGATTTTAAAAATTATAAAATTGTAAGAAGCAGGGATGTCATATTCAATGAGAAAGTGTTATACAAAGATCTATTGTAGCAACATGAAAAGAAAAAAGATGATTATGTAGTGCTAGATGATACTCCAAAAGCTGATGTTCTAGCCATTCTTCATCATGTGCAATAATTGTAACAATGAATACCACACACACCAATGAATGTTAGATAGTCAACAAGGCAGATTAGACCTTCACAAAGATTGTCTCCCTCTATGTACTCTATTTTATTACTGATGCTGGTGAACCTAAAAGTTATGATGAAGCTATGCAAGTGGATACTAAGATTCAGTGGGATTTTGCAATAAAAGATGAAATGGTCTCTTTGTTGAAGAATAAGAAATGGGATTTGTGCAAGTTGCCTGCAAGTAAAAAGGCTTTACAGAATAAGTGGGTTTACAGGTTAAAAGAAGAGGATGGAGGTAAGAAAATATTTAAAGCCAGGTTAGTTGTAAAAGGATTTGCACAAAAAAAGGGAATTGATTTTGATGAGATATTTTCTCCTGTTGTTAAAATGACTTCTATCTGTATTGTTTTAAGTCTAGTGGCTATTGAAGATTTTTATTTAATAGAGCAACTGGATATTAAACTAGCCTTCCTTCATGGTGATTTAGATGAAGAGATATATATGGCTCAGTCACAGGGATTTGCAGTCAAAGGTAAGGATAACTTAGTTTGCAAATTGAAGAAAAGTTTGTAGGCTTGAAGCAAGCACCTTGGCAATGGAATCTAAAATTTGATAGTTTTATGAATGAGCATAGTTACAGTAGGTGTCATTCAGATCATTATGTCTACTTTAAGAGGTTGGATGATGATAGCTTCATTATTTTATGTTTATATGTTGATGATATGCTTGTAGCTGGATCTAACATGGAACACATTAAGGGGTTGTAGACACTTAAATTTGTCCAAAACCCGTTCCTAGCCAATTAAATAAATATTCATTGTTTATTTAATTCCCCTACCTTAATTAAATAAAATTTGCATTTATTTAATTACATTTGCATTACCATAATTTAAATAAACTAAGGTTTATTTAAATCCTAACCTATTCCCCTTGCATCTAACCCCTTTCACTTTAATTATGTCATTTACTTAATTACTTCTTTCCTAATCCCACTAGGAATTAAATATTACATTTAATCCTATTTGAGCACATGGCTCCTACATTTAACCCTCACCTAACCTCACTATCCTACCTAACCCATCATGCTAAACCTACCCACTTCCTTAATCATGCTTGCTTTGCATAATCACCTTAGCTAATCACCTCTTAATCCTAAGTGTGTTCTCACACATGTGTGAGGAATCCTCACACATGTGTGAGAGATGTTCACACTTTCCTTATCCCTCATGTCTTGCATGTCTCTTGCACACTTGTCCTCTTGCATGAGAGTCAAGGTGTCTCCTTCTCACACCTCTTGCACACTTGTCCTCTTGCATGAGAATCAAGTTGTCTCACACATGTGTGAGAAGCCATGCTTCTCACACCTCATTGATCATGTCACAATCGAAGGTTGCTCATACATGTGTGAGCATATTGCCCCCTTTGAATGGTCAAAACCCTAATCCATGTGGAGTCTACTTGGCCTCCACCTCATTGAAACCTCATCAATCCTGAAAGATCTTAGCCCTCCATCTTGCATTCAATCTTAGCCGTCCGTTACATCTATTTTCCTATAAAAGGAGAGCCCTCTCCTCATTTTCCACAAGCACTATCTACCTTATTGTTATGTTGCTGGACTTGTGAGCAACCACATCCCATGAGCAATGAAATCATCTAGACTTGATGGTTTCATGAGGTTTTCATAGTGCTATTTTGATGTTCATGTTCTCTTTATTTTACTTTGTTTTCTTTCATATTTTGAGGTTTTGTATGATAATGTAAGAATTTTCATTAGTTGCTTGGTGATTATTCCTTGGTTACATTTTTATGCAAAACATTTTAGCACACCCGGTGGGACCCATGTCCCTGGTTTCATTTCAAAATTTTGCAAACAACCTTGGTTCAGTCATAAAACATCGCATTGTCATCTCCGCAAGCTGTAGCATCGTTTGTGTTTGTCATCTATGCAGATTAGCATCTCCGCAGACCAACGTTTGCGCATATCAGTGTCTCTGCAGACCAGCGTCTGCGCATACTAGCATCTTCGTGTGTCATCTCCGTGAACTAGTGTCATCTTTGCATACTAGCATCTCCACCGATTATCCGCTTAAACCATTCTGTTGTCTGCGATTGTATACTATCATCTCCGCAAAACTTAGTCTATCTGTCATCTGTGTTTTGGCGGCACGTCTCTGAAGTCTATATTGTCATCTCCACATTCTAGCGTCTGTGTGCTTTGTCATCTTCAATTTTCTGGAACCTATTTTGTCGTCTATGATCTTTCGGTGACCTTTATATTCTGTCATCTGCGATTCTCCGATGACCTTTCTATTCTATCATCTGTGCTATCTTGTCATCTATGTGGTTTTTCATCTACGTATTCTATCATCTCTGCATTCTAGCATCTGCGTGTTTTAGGGTCTGCATGTTCTGTCGTCTCTGCATTTCGGCATCTACGTGTTCTGTCGTCTACAAAAAAAAAAAAAAATTATTTTTTTTAAAGTATAAATCAAATTTTGAATTTTGGTGGTTCTGTATGAATTAAGTCATTTTAAGCATATTTATATATAGAAAAAATTACAAAAAAAGTTAAAATAAATTTTTTCCATAGTTAGCCTTCATTTTTGAGATTTTGTTGAAGCTAATTAACCTGTTTATTGCAGCATTGTAGATGGGAGCATTTTAAACACCTAACTATATTTTCTTGCAAGTTTTTCTTAATATTTATTACTCTTGGAAATTAAGCTTAAAATACTTAAAACAAACAATAGTGATTTTCATCACTAAGGGAATTTGTAGTGATTTTTATCACTTGGACTCAAAAGTTAATGAACGTGTATGGCTTAATCACTTTCATTTGAATGGATGAATCTTAGCATAGAAAACATTTGGACTTGGTGTTTAAAATTGACATGCATGTTTAGGGTAGAAAACATTTAGATTTGGTGCATAAAAAGAACTCACACTATCTTGAATGCATTAAGGGATAATGGACATGTATGCCTAAGCTAGGAAAACATTTCAAATTGGTGCTTTAAATGAACTCACACAATCTTGAATGTCTTAAGGGAAGCTAATTTTATTTTTAGCATTTTGTTTATGCACACGCTCGATTAACTTTTTCGTTGACGAATCCGCATTTTCATTTATGTTGACCATGATTTCAAGTTGGAAAGAACATTGTATGCTTTAAACACGTGTGTTTTCAAGTAGATTACAACACCTAAAGTTTCATTGGGAACGAATGCGTGTCTTTTTGAACCCTGAGGCCACTTACATATTCTCTCCTCTCACGCCTTCGGGTGATCTTGGGTGCATAAGAAATAAGTGGTCTTATTTTTCTTTTTTTAGGAGGCCTGCTTGGGGATTTCATCACCCCTTGGGATGACCTCAACTCTCATGTTCTGGTGGAGTATAAATATCGGGAGGTGAATCAAAAGACACCTCTCTTGGAAGCATAATATTGTCACTCTTGGCTAAGCCCCAAAGAACTTTATACCTTTGGGAAGTGAAGGAGGAGATTTGGGTTACCGTCTCCCCCCGACTGTGTGGCAGTATTTTCTTTCATCTACAGATTTGGGCCTCACGTACCTTGCGTATATCGAGGACACCCTCTAGTTGATCCTTGTACATCCTAGTCAAAACCTTATAGGATTGTTGGTGTGTTTGATGTTCTTGAGTGTTTGAAACACACTTGCCTTGTACATATTTGCTTTGTTTGATTTAGCATCTTAAAACCTAAAAATCCAAAAAATCATAAAACTTCAAAAATCCAAAAAAGTCAAAAACAATTTCAAAAACAACAACAACAAGTCTTAGTTTAAGACCTCTTAGTTAAGTTTTCCACATCATTCGATGTCACTTCTTCTTTCCATCACATTCATCACCTTCATACATCTCTTGTCTTCATCATTCACAGCATTACTTGATGCCTTCATCATCTCTATTCATCCAAATCATTTCCTTGTCATTCAATCTACTTCCTAATCTTCATCCTAGTCATGCTTCATCATCATCCAACTTCAATTTCCTCGGCCAATCTCATGATTCATTCTTAATTCAATCCCCCACATCATCATTCTTCTAACCCAATCCCTTGTCAAATTCATTCTTTTCTAATCAATTCTTAATTCTATCCTTCTACATATTCCTCCATAATCAATCTTTTTGATCTCATTTCATTCAAGTCTACATCACATCTTCTACTTTGGTCATAGGAGCATTTTCATAAATATTGGACTTTAATTCAAATCCCACATTCACTTGTTTGCCATATCATAGGGTTTTAATCCAATCAAACCCTCATCCAATCATATCAAATCAAAATCAACATCAAATCAAATCCAATCAAAATCAAATCAAATCAACATCAAATGCAATCCAATTCAAATCAAATCAACGCAAAGTCCAAAGCTCCTAGTCCTAAGTTCATATTTCCTTCATCATCCATCTTTCTTCTTCTAACATCTATGGATTTGAATTTGCTTAATCAAATGGTTGACAATCTTCAACGACAATATGGATTTATACCTCCCATTCAACCTACATATCAAATCCATCCTTCACACTTCATATCCAAATCTAATCCATCTCATGTTCATTATTCGTCTACCTTTGACAAGGGAAATCCACCTCATTATCCTTCATCCACATATGCTTCCATTCATAGCCCACACACTTCCTCCAACACAAATGACCTTGCCATGGAAATGAAACAATTAAAGAATTATCTCTTGGCAAGCCAACAGCAAGAGGCCACCTTCCATGCCATGTGTCCTCTTCCCCCATGTTTCGAAGATCCTAGTCCTCATGTCCCATCCAACCCAAACCCTCCATGCAATCCCTTAACCATAGTTCCACCTTCGCATGATCCTAATCCTCCAAAATCCACATCCTCCCCACCTCGTAAGGGTTTTTTCACATCACTCTTGGCTAAGTGTAAAGAACAAGATAAAGCGATCCAATCACCCAAAGTGATACCCCTAATTCCATCTCATGACCCTCCTCCAAATAATGTCACTATAGATTCCTCTTCTCTATATTTTATCATTTCTCCATCCCCTTGTTCCCTTATCCCTCAAGATCCATTTATCCCCCCTAGTCCATCTCATGATTCCATTCCTAACCAAGATCAAGACATTCCATGTACCACGCACATTACTGATTCCACTCCATCTCAAGATTTAGCCTCAGTAGATCCTCCACTTCATATTGAAGTTCCTTCCACTCCATCCACTCATATTCCTCCATGTCAAGACCAAATCACTCCATCTCATGTTTCCATTCCTTCCACTCCATCTCATGATTCTAGTCCATCTCATGATCCACTCATTCCACTACATGATCCTCTTTCAAGTCAAGATCAAAACACCCCTTCATTTTCCTTTCATGATTCCCCTCCATCTCATGATCCTATTCTCCCTCCTAATCCTCCACATGATCCTATCACACCTATCCCATCCACTCATGAACCCCATATACCTGGACTCACATCTTGTGTTGAAAATGCTAAGTATCCCATTGGAGAAATAACATCTCAAGATGTTGGTACACCTTCCACTCCTTCCAAATCCAAAATTCCTCCATCCAAACCTATAGCTTCCCATCATTCATCTTCCAAGTCCATTCTAGGTCCTTATCTTCCATCCATTCTAGGTCCTTATGTTCCCCCACCAAACCCTTCATCCCTTCCTTCCATTTTGGGCCCTTACATACATCCATCCACCATATCCATGTTTTTTGCTTCATCCCCTCATGGCCCTAGTCAAGATCAACAAAGGCACACATCCTTGAATTCCTTCCAACATTCACCATCCATACGCTCTCCATCTCCTTTACTTTCATGCACCCATACCATAGCCAATGGAAGTAAATTAGATGCTAAAGAAAAAACAAATAATGCCAAAAATCCAAAAAAGCCCAAGGATCAACATGTCCCCTCTAAAAGACATGTTTAAGAAAAGAAAAATCTGATCCAAAGCAAAATCAAAAGGCCGCAAAGGCTGAAAATCAACAATGCAAAAATTTTGTGGATACCAAAGCTACTTAATGTAGGAATGAATCTCAAAGAAAGATTCAAAATGACATCCAATTTGGCTAATCCAAAGGCTTCCACATCCATTTTGGGTCCTTATGTACCCAAATCCACCATCCTAAATCCATCACCTCCTTCATCCATTTTGGGTCCCTCTATCCCAAAATTTAAACTTTCTCCTACCTATCCCCCACAATTTCCTCCTTTCCATCACCCTTCAAGGTGTGTGCCAATGATGATCTTTCCGACTCCTTCATCCATCCATCCACAAGTCTTCCTACCTAGCATCCATCAACCATGTCTTCCTCCCACCCACTCCACCCCCTTAATCTAACCTTTTCCATAAGCCATTTTCCTCCATTCACTACCCTATCAACATCTAGGAGAAAATTGTAAAAATTTCTTGAAAATAAAAAGAAAAAAGAAAAATATCAAGGGATACCATCCATGAAAATAGATGCTTAAGTCCTCCATTCACTCTCCTATCATGTATCCATTTCCTTCCACTTCCACTTATCTATCCATTCACTTCCACTTGCACTCTACACTGGGGGCAAGCTCCAAGCATACCAAACTTCCATGCATCTCTTCCATCCTTCCATTTACCATTCCTTATCCTTTGCCATCTTTGATCCTTGACTTTTACTTTCCTTTCATCCATCCATATACACTTTCCATATCCCTTGCACAGTATCCACACATTATCCTATATACATCCATAATCCTTCCATACATTTGATCTTGACATGCTATCCATATCTTTCATCCCATAGTCCCTATCATGTTCATTTCATCCATTTTTCCATCCATACTCACATGTATTTCCATCCTTCTTTCATATGTCCTTGATCTTGGTTATCCCCTTCATTTCATCCACTTCATATTGCACACTTCATCCATATCCCTTATTCATTTCACTTGCATGCCCATGCTAGTGATCACTACTAGAGGCACAATAACAAAACTTTCATACATTCTTTGGAAGAGCACATGCCTTCCCTTCCTCCATACACTAAGCTTCATACTATCCTTCCATTTTCATGCATCTTTTCCATGCATCCTTTCCCACCATATTTCCCTCCATTTTCATATCCTTGGTATGGGGCATTTGGACTACTTCGAAACATGGTCCTTGGTTTCACATTTTCCAACACCATATCATTTGGCCCCTCACAGTCTTTCACTATTCCTGTCATCCACCACCTCACGTGGCTTTTCCTCCATTTACCATACCTTTACCCTCCCTTGTCATTGGTTCCATTCTATTCATTCTATCTCACATTCGTTTGATCAATTCATTTCTATTCATTCATATCACATTCAATCTAATTCTTCCAACTCACTTCAATCAAATTCATCCTCTACTTCAATCAATTTTCAATTCTTCTAATCCTTTCACATCAATTTCTATTCTACTTTCGTCATTTTTCATCCTATCAACATCATATTTCCACTCTCATCCATGTTCATTCTTCTATTCGCCATAAAATTAAAAAAAATAAAAAATAAAAATCTCAATCACTATGCAATCAATACTAATTCAATCAATCTAATCTTGCACTCTTGTACATCAATCCTTAATCAATTCATCAATTTGACCTGATCAGCTGATAATCCATTGACCATATTCAAACAATCATTATCATGGGATGAATTCTTCCCAATCCTTGGATGTGCATTACGCTTAGCATTAGCTTTGTCATCCTTAATCAATCATCATCAATTGATCCATTAATGGGTTTTCAGCTTGACTAGGGGCAAAATGGTGGTTTGCTTTTGGTCTTTTGTTCATGGTTGCTTGATTACTTGTATGTATTAGCATTTTTTGCATGTATCATGGTCTTTGCATCCTATTGTCCCAGGAATCATGATCTTCCATATCATGGTTTCATAAGGCATATCGTTGTATTAGACCCCTTTTTATCACGTACTTGACACATTGTCATCTTGGTTCCTCATACCTTGGTGCATAGTTTTAAGTACAATATCAAACTTAGGTTGTTCACACCATTGCAGCATAACTCCCTTCCATCTTCCTTGCATTTCGAGAGAACATCTGTGTTCTCCTAACCTGCATGTCCTCTCGAGGGGGCATACACTTCCATCCTCGTCATCCTTCCTCATCCTTCCATGATTGGGGCATCATGCTAATAGTCTTATCCTTTCAACCACTATATTTTATTCTTCTTTGATATAACATTACTAATGCTATATCAAAGAGGGGCAAAATGTAGACACTTAAATTTGTCCAAAACCCGTTCCTAGCCAATTAAATAAATATTCATTATTTATTTAATTCCCCTACCTTAATTAAATAAAATTTGCATTTATTTAATTACATTTCCATTACCATAATTTAAATAAACTAAGGTTTATTTAAATCCTAACCTATTCCCCTTGCATCTAACCCCTTTCACTTTAATTAAGTATGTCATTTACTTAATTAATTCCTTCCTAATCCCACTAGAAATTAAATATTACATTTAATCCTATTTGAGCACATGGCTCCTACATTTAACCCTCACCTAACCTCACTATCCTACCTAACCCATCATTCTAAACCTACCCACTTCCTTAATCATGCTTGCTTTGCATAATCACCTTAGCTAATCACCTTTTAATCCTAAGTGTGTTCTCACACATGTGTGAAGAATCTTCACACATGTGTGAGAGATGTTCACACTTTCCTTATCTCTCATTGCACACTTGTCCTCTTGCATGAGAGTCAAGGTGTCTCTCACATGTGTGAGAAGCCATCCTTCTCACACCTCTTGCACACTTGTCCTCTTGCATGAGAATCAAGTTGTCTCACACATATGTGAGAAGTCATGCTTCTCACACCTCATTGATCATGTCACCATCAAAAGTTTCTCATACATGTGTGAGCATATTGCCCCCTTTGAATGGTCAAAACCCTAATCCATGTGGAGTCTACTTGGCCTCCACCTCATTGACACCTCATCAATCCTGAGGGATCCTAGCCCTCCATCTTGCATTCGATCTTAGCCGTCCATTGCATCCATTTTTCTATAAAAGGAGAGCCCTCTCCTCATTTTCCACAAGCACTATCTACCTTATTGTTATGTTGCTGGACTTGTGAGCAGCCACATCCCATGAGCAATGTAATCATCTAGACTTGATGGTTTCATGAAGTTTGCATAGTGCTATTTTGATGTTCATGTTCTCTTTATTTTACATTGTTTTCTTTCATATTTTGAGGTTTTGCATGATAATGTAGGAATGTGCATTAGTTGCTTAGTGATTATTCCTTGGTTACATTTTTATGCAACACAGGGGTTAAAAAGCCAATTAGCACATACATTTTTTATGAAAGATTTGGGGGAAGCAAAACAAATCCTTGGTATGAAGATTTGCAGAGATAGGAAAAATAGAACATTGACATTGTCTCAGGCTAATTATGTTAAGAAGGCGTTGTAACATTTCTCTATGGAGAATGCTAAAGTTGTCAGCACACCTTTACCTAGTCATTTGAAGTTGACTAAGGAGATGTGTCCCAAGAAACAGGAAGAGGAGGATAAGATATCCAAGGTACCCTATGCTTCATCTGTAGGAAGCTTGATGTATGTTATGGTATGTACTAGGCCAGATATTGCACATGCAGTGGGAGTCCTTAGCAGGTATATGAGTCATCTAGGAATTGAGCATTGGAATACAATCAAATGGATTCTCGGATATTTGAGAGGAACATCCAATAAGCGTTTACACTTTGGGGGCTCTACTATTGATTTACAGGGCTATGTTGACTCATATTTGGTAGGAGATATTGATACTAGGCGAAGTACTACAAGTTACATCTTTACTATTGGTGAGGTAGTCGTGAGCTGAGTTTCTAGGTTAGAAAAGGTTAATGCTTTATCCATTACAGAGGTAGAGTATGTAGCTGCTATAGAGGTAGCCAAGGAGATGATATGGATTTAGTTCTTCTTGCAAGAATTGAGACATCCTCAAAAGGATAATTATTTGTTCACAGATAGTCAGAGTGACATTCATCTTGCAAAGAATTTAGCTCTGCATTCAAAGACCAAACACATACAGTTGTAGTACCATTTCATTTGGTCAATTTTGGAGGATGGATAGTTAAAGTTGGAGAAGATACATACCAATGAAAATCTAGAAGATATGTTGACAAAGGTAGTAACAAGGGAGAAGTTGAGCTATTCTTCAACTTTACTTGATCTTCTAGACTAAAATGAATAAATGAACAGTAGAGTCCAGGGTGGTTTGATCTAGTGGGAGCCTCATGTGGTAGTGGTATTGTTACAAGATTAGTCTCCAAGTGAGAGATTGTTGTTTAGTGTGGATCTTGATCAGTCCCCGAGTGGGAGATTGTTAGATTGTGGTGACTAATCAGGAAAGTACTATACATCATAAATTCTTTGGGGTTCACAACATTGCTTCGAAAAGAAAAAAATTGGGCCCTATTTTATCGAGATTTTGGGCTGACATGTAATTATTAACTATAACCCTAAAGCAATTAAAATACTTGTATAAAAGGGCTTAGGGTCAGGGATGGTTTTAGAAGTTATGATGCAAAATTGGTTCTTGCGACGATATTGAGTTGTAAAGGATTACGGATTGTAATCAGGTTGTAATCACTGGATCATAAAATATTAAACTTGTTGTTTGGTGGACGTAGCCTAGAGATTGGGTGAACCATGTTAAATCTTGGTACCTTGTGTTTTTTCTATTATTGGTTATATTTGCATGTAATTGTTATTTTTGTCTGTGGTTTAATCCTAACACCTTGACACGCACTTAGAGCACCTTGGAGACTCTTCAGTATGGGGTGGTCATGGATGATGGAGGCTCTCTATGGCTAGAAAAAGGGTGTTAGTAGAGTTCACACACCCATCCAGAGCTAATGGCACTAATTATTCCATGCCAAGATCAACGGTTTCAAAGTTACGTTGTGATGCACCTATGAACTGAGGCACACTATGAGTTTTCGCATCGAGTGAGATCATTGTACCGAATCCAAATGGAATGTGATCTCTCAAAAATGAGATAGATTATTTTAGGCCTTGGCATGACCGTCATGTAGCATTTGATGTTTCATTAATAGCCATCATAAGCTCTGAGTTACGACCCTCAAAAGATCAACCTCGACACGCACTTAGAGCACCTTGGAGACTCTTTGGTAAAAGGTGGCTGCAAAGGATGGAGGCTCTCCGCGGCTAGAACAAGGGTGTCACTAGGGTTAGTATTAAGAAAAAACATTATTTTTTACCTCTTTCAATTTTTTGGCATTGGGCACAGTGCAAGTTTGGTGTTAGTATGTATTAAAATCATCATTTTTTAGGTCCCTCCACATAAATTGCATTGAATAAAATCATTTTTGTTTCTTATATTAAATCAACAAGTTTACATTTACAATATCTCAAGTGTTTCATCATTATCACACCAATACACAATTACCATAAATCGTAGTGTCAAAAATAGAATAGTTTTTTCTTCATTCTACTCCTTATTTAGGTTTTTATCTTCATGCATGGCTACTCTTCATGATGTACCTACATTCAAATATCATAAAAAAAAAAATTATTAACTTATTTTATTAAACAAGATAATCATCGGTTCGCCGAATCATTATGAACAAAATAACATAAGAAGTAAATATACCTAGTCGAGTGTTCCAGTAGTGTCCTCTCTCTATTTTAGGGTCTCCAATAGGGCTTCATGATCAGCATTAGTAATACTAAAAAATTCTTTTACTTTTGGTCTTTCTTAATGCTTCAACAACTTTACATTTGTTGCTATTATAAAATATGAATATATGAGAATTTTTTTGTGCTTCTGATAGTCTTCGAATGCAGGAATTTCATTCCTTCTAAGCATGTATGTTCGCAACCATGTTTCGGCAACAACCACTGAACCAGTAGGATATGTGAATCCATCATCATATGTGATCAGTTGTGCAAGATTTTGTTTACCTCTTACAAAACGTGCTAACCAATAATCTAATTTCTCATCATTCCCCTGTGGTGCAATCAATGCAAAGACATGTCCTCATTGAAGAAGATATGATAGATGGTTATGCTCAAGTGAACTTTCCATGTCATCATTTTTGATAGATTGTATGATAGACAATGGAGTAAGATAATGTGGAGTCCATGTGTCCACTCACTCACTCTTGACTCACAGTGATCCCAATCACACTAAGAAAAACTAGGACAAAAGCAATCTAGTTGTTGTGTCCAAATGGTCCATGTACTAGAATCAGAGCTTTGGAATAAATGCATTTTTGATGAGTCTCTCACTGTAACACAATTTGATCTATCACCTATGGACCCTTCCTCAACCACCCAAAAGAAGTTGCATACTACTGAATCAAGAGTCCCTCCATGTGATAATGCTAAACTACACCAATCAACAATGCTATGAGCATCAAGAAGCTCTGTTCCTAAAATCTTTAAATTCTCCTTAACTAGAGCTCTCTTCACACATGCCCCTGCTCCATCATGTTCCCCTTTCCCATGGCTAGACTCAAAAAAACTCCAAATATGAGGCACCTCCCTCTAGGTGCATCCTACACAACCAATAAAAAATGTGAACATTCTTGAATTGACCTATACAATTATCTAATCAAATATTATGTCTATCCATAGCAATTGTATGCTCCTATAAAAAATCAAAAAAATTCTCGAAACAATGTTGCACAAACTAGTGAGAGTGAGATCTATCATCACTCATAGAAAAGCGGTACTCTCTAATAATCTTCTGATTATCTTCTGCACTATCAATAGAATGTTTATATGTTATGTGGACAAAAATAGCAATTTGAATAGAGTTGTAATACTAAGATTGTGTCTCATTTTGAGGCTGCAATGTGTAGTTCTCAGTAAATTCAACAACTAATATAATAGTGCCAATGGGAAAAGTCTCCTTACACATTCTAAATTGTTGATCCAACTACTAAGACCTGTGACTATTTGTTGCATACTTGTAGAAAATATTTGTCTTGAAATCTGAAATAAAACTAGCCACATTGATTTATTTTGCAACCAATTAACATCTAGAGCCCTCGCCCCACTCTTCAATGTGTATTTCACCATTTCATATACCACTTTTTTTACTATTTCCCAAGATCTTGTTTGCACCCCTCATGAAAACATGTGTCAAACTTGGATAAGTCACCACATTCTAAATACTTCTCATTTAAGAAAGCATTTCTATAAAAGAAAAAACCATCAACTCTACGACATAAAAATAATTGATCTAGCAAGTCTCTTGATGATTTTGGAAGACCACTAGCACCACAATTCTCCAACATTTATTTAATATGAAAAGTAAAATGGATGAAGCATAATACTTCATGGTGCATAGAAAAATCAACATGATATTTGCAACATGTATTTTGAATTTTAAGTGGCACACAATTAAATGACTTCAAAGATTCAAAAGCCCTTTGTGATATATGGAATCTTGGATGACACTCTCTAAATTGTTTGAACAAAATAGTTTGACTTACCTCCAAATAATTTTTAGGATGTGGTGTGTGGTCTCTGATGCCAATTTTCAATTTTAACATACCTTTAGCATTGGGTGATAGTCTTGAGCTAGAGTACCAAAATTGTGTAATTTCTTCCTTGACATCATCAAATAGCTTCTTATCTCCCACCAAAAGTCCATATTTCATTTTGTGGAGAATCATCAATTCTTCAAAGTAGTATGATTTAGGTTCAAGTTAATACAAGTTTGTCTCATATATCTACCCTTTCTCAAATGATGACTTACCAAAGAGGTTGTAATAACCCTTCAAGCAGCTCTCTTATCCTTCTCCTTGCAATTTTTCCCAATGCTATTGAGAGCACTGAAAACTTTCTTCACAATAATGACATTTCTTTCTAATTTTTTATTGACATGAATCTTCAATTTGGAAAGCATAGGTCTCATCTTTTGCATTAATAATAATCATTTCATTAATTTTAATTATCTATTTTGGTGTTCTAGAACCTTCATGTCGATTATAATTAGGAGATATATAATGTTCATGTGCATTGTCATTTTCGACATAGTCAATCATGCAATTTACATTATGACCTAGTAGCATTTCATTCTCCAAATTTTCATTCTCTAAATTTAAATTTTCAATCCTAGCATTATCATTATCAATTGATACATTTTCATTCCCCAACTACACATATTCATTATCTGACTCTATGATTTCATCTTCAATCAATACATCATTAACTTGACTCACATTTAACATACCATGTCTCTTCCTTCGATGATTTAGCTTGTCCATTTCCCTATATGCTACAATGTCTTCATTTGATACCTTCCTTTTGCATTTAGCCTTTGGACAACTACTGCTCCCCATTTAAAAAACAATATTAGACACCTAATCATATATTATAGAACCTTTTCTTATTGTATGGGCACCAAAAACTCAGTTTTCTCCAAATCCATGAAAATGGCCCACAAAAAAGGTGATTGTCGGGTTTGCAGTGACAGGGAATATATTGGGAAAAGCATGCCATTTTTTTGAGTACTCGATCTCATATTGAGTATCTGATTCCAAATCGAATACCCGATCTAAGATCAGGTACCCGAAATGGATGCCCAAATTTTGAAGGGAAGTGAACAAATTCTAGGGCAATGTGAACAAATTTGATTATTATATATGATTAATATATGTGATTATTATATATGATTATTATATATGATTATTATTATATATGATTATTGTGATATATGAATATTATATTATATTATTATAATTTTTTGTATTATTATTAAATATAATATAGTAATGTATATTATTATTGTTATTATTATTATTATGATTATGATTTTTACTATAATTATTAAATATAATATAGTAATATATATTGTTGTTGTTGTTGTTGTTATTATTATGACTTATAAATATAATATATTAACATATATATGATTATTATATTATATTATTATAATTTTTACTATTATTATTAAATATAATATAGTAATTTCATGACAACATATGTCCCTAGGGCCCCAAGGGACCGATTTGGTTGGTTCCAATGCCTCAAAGGGGTTCATAGGTTAACCTATGACCTCTTTCAATGCATTTCATGACAACATATGCTCCTAGGTACCCTAGAACCCCTAGGGACCGATTTGGTTAGTTCTAATGCATTAAACGGGATCATAAGTTAATCTATGACCCCTTTCGATGCATTTTATGACAAAATATATCCCTAGGGGCTCTAGGTCATAGGTTAACCTATGACCCCTTTCAATGCATTTCATGACAACATATGTCCCTAGGGCCCCTAGGGCCTGACCTCTTTTGATGCATTTCATGACAACATATGTCTCTAGGGGCCCTAGGGTACCTAGGGACTGATTTGGTTGGTTCCAATGAGTTGAAAAGGTGCATAGGTTAACATGTGACCCCTTTCAACACATTCCATGACAACATATGTCACTAGGGGCGCTAGGGCCCCTAGGGACTGATTTGGTTGGTCCAAATGCATCAAAGTGGGTCATAGGTTAACCGATGACCCCTTTCAACGTATTTCATGACAACATATGTCCCTAGGGGCCGATTTGGTTGGTTCCAATGCATCGAAAGGGGTCATAGGTTAACCTATGATCCCTTTCAATGCATTTCATGACAACATATGTCCCTAGGGGCCCTACAACCCCTATGACCGATTTGGTTGGTTCCAATGTGTCGAAAGGGATCATAGGTTAACCTATGACCCCTTTTGACACATATCATGACAACACATGTCCCTAGGGGCCCTAGGGACTGATTTGGTTAATTCCAATGCATTGAAAGGGGTCCCCTTTCAATGCACTTCATGACAACATATGTCCTCAGGAGCCCTAGGGCCCCTAGGGACCCATTTGGTTGCTTGCAATGTGTCAAAAGGGTTCATAGGTTAAGAAATGACCCTTTTCGATGCATTTCATGACAAAAAATGTCCCTAAGAGCCCTAGGGCCCCTAGGGACCCATTTGGTTGGTTCAAATGTATCAAAAGGGGTCATAGGTTAACCTATGACATCTTTCGATGCATTTCATGACAACATATGTCCCTAGGGGCCCTAAGGATCCATTTGGTTGGTTTCAATGCGTCGAAAGGGGTCATAGGTTAACTTATGACACATTTTGATGCATTTCTTGACAACATATGTCCCTAGGGGCCCTAGGGTGCCTAGGGACCCATTTGGTTGGTTCCAATGCATTGAAAGTAGTCATATGTTAACCTATGGCCCCTTTCGATGTATTTCATGACAACATATGTCTCTATGGGCCCTAGGGACCCATTTGGTTGGTTCCAATACATTGAAAGGGGTCATATGTTAACCTATGACCCCTTTCAACACATTTCACATAGGTTAACCTATAACCCCTTTCCACATATTTCATGACAACATATGTCCCTAGGGGCCCTAGGACCCCTAAGAACCGATTTGGTTGGTTCCAATGCATTGAAAGGAGTCATAGGTTAACCTTTGACCCCTTTTGATGCATTTCATGATAACATATGTCCCTAGGGGCCCTAGGACTCCTAGGGATAGATTTGGTTGGTTCCAATGCGTTGAAAGGGGTCATAGGTTAACCTATGACCCCTTTCGACGCATTTGATGACTTTGGTTGGTTCTAATGCATTGAAAGGGATCATAAGTTAACCTATGACCCCTTTCAACATATTTCATGACAACATATGTCCCTAGGGGCCCTAGAGCCCCTAGGGACCCATTTGGTTGGTTCAAATGTGTTGAAAGGGGTCATAGGTTAACTTATGACCCATTTTGATGCATTTCATGACAACATATGTCCCTAGGACCCCTAGGGACCGATTTGGTTGGTTCTAATGCATTGAAAGTGGTCATAGGTTAACCTATGACCCTCTTTTGATGCATTTCATGACAACATATGTCCCTAGGTGCTCTATGACCCCTAGGGACCCATTTGGTTGGTTCCAATGGGTTGGGCCCTAAGGACATATGTTGTCATGAAATGCATTGAAAGGGGTGATAGGTTAACCTATGATCCCTTTCGATGCATTTCATGAAAATATTATATTTAATATTAATATAATACTATATATTTTAATATAATAATAATATATTACTAGATTATATAACAATAATAATTATATATATATTACAATATTATATTTAATAATAATAAAAATATATATTACTATATATAATAATAATCATATAATATTACTATATATATTTAATAATTATTATTATCATATGTATTATTATATTATATTTAATAATAATAATCATATATATTACTATGCATAATAATAATATAATATTACTATATATAATAATAATAATCATATTCATAATCATATATAGTAATAATAGTTAATAATAATAATCATTATCATATGTAATAATAATAATGCCCACACTTCCCAAATTTTTGTTTTCCTCTAATATAGGTCGTGTCCCTCCAAAATTTTCAATATGGGTGGTTTCCCTCCAAAATTGAAAAAATTGAAAAATTTGGAGCTTTTGGGTACTCGATTAAGCTTGGTATTTACCAAACTTGTTTGGTCAACTCAAAAAATGTGTTTGAAAATGGTTTCACTGACATCCAAACTTCGAGTAGCCATTTGACAATATTATTTTCATCCAAATTCAATGAAACGAAAAAGGTTTTTTAATAACACTCTCAAGATTCCATCGATATAATTGCTATCAAATTCTAAGTTCAATAAGTATTTATTAGTTAATTTTTAATGAAGATGATTGTAAAGTGTTGATTGACATACTGATTGAAAAATAACTATAACTTTCAAACGGTATAACATTTTTGAAATCTAAAAGTTGCATCACATTCTATGCTTCGCCTAGTATAACAAAAAAAAGAAAAAAAAAATTAATTTGATAAATTTTTCAATTAGTGAAGGTGGTCATACACAGGAGTTTTTTTTTATTCTGGAAAAGTTGTAGTAGAAAATTCATATGTAATTATTTATTTGGAATAAGAATACTCAAAAATATGCATCACATCTAGGAATGAGTCTACTTTTTATATCTATAAAAATATTATCATTTGATCTTCATTAAGGTGGTCAGACATACACCTACTTTTCATTTTCACACTGAAATTTTCATAGTACTGCATTATAATCCAAACTTTTAACCAATCAATTTTTTTTTCTCCAGATAAGGCCTAGTAGTTTAGAAACTATATTCAATTTCCTATAGATTATTTTCTTACAACTTTTTGATATAAAGTGCAAAACCACTTTAAAATTACGTGTCAAGTTGACATAACCCTGATTTGCTAATTTTTCACTACCACTTAAGGCCATAGTTTGGTTGACCATGATCCTGCACATACCCTCACCTTTTGTCATCAATATCAAAGGGGGAGTATAGTATGGAAAATTGTATATGTAATATGTAAAGGGAGATATAAGATAGAGTATAGTCAAAGGGAGAGTAATATGATTATTGTAATTAGGAGATACAAGGATGTAAGATGGTATAAATAGAAAATGATCCACATTCTAAAATTTTGTAAGAAGCCATGTGAAGATTCACAAATTTTGATTTTTTAATTTTTGGGACTTGACCAATTTTCCCATATTTTGTCATCAATGTCAAAGGGGGAGATTGATAGAAATTTGGCTAGGGTAGATGGTATGAGGTTGTCATTTATGGAAACATATATGCATTATTAAGTGAGAAAATTATGAAAATGGAGTTTTGATAGAAGGATTTAGAAAATTGTCTAAGTATCATGAAGTTTATTTGTTAACATAGATACTATTTTGATTAGCGAGCTTCACGGAGACATTATCAACATGTGCAAAGTTAGCAAATGATAGAGTGAACATCAAACTACATGCCTACAAGTGTGTGAGTCATTTGGATTAGTATAGATAAAATTATTACAAATTTACCAATTGTAGTACTAAACAAATTGAATAGGACAAAGTTTAAAAAATTGGATATTTTAAGTTAATAAATTATTTTATTTATCACAATAATTACTTGACTAATTAGGGACTACATCCAAGATGTTATCCCTAAGTGAGAAAAAGACAGTTTTGCATTTTGGGACACGTGTAAGTATGAAGGATGAATACAAAAAATATGGTATAAAGGATAGTTTTAGAAATGTAAAGTTAAGTGTGGAAGTATGTAAGTTTTATTGAATATAATGCTATTAATTTGTGATGCAAACTTTTATGTTGAGAGAAGTGGAAGGAAATGCATGCAAAGATTGTGCACTGAGCTAAAAAGATCAAATAAGATATTGAAGATATCAATAGTTGTAAGAGGTTTTTGTATCTATTCCTTTTGAATACAGAATATCATTGGATATTGCATATTTGGGCAGTGGGTTCATCTTGCATACATTTTTAAATTGGAATAAACCCTAACAAGGTTGAGGATTCTAACAAAGCCTAGTCCTCTAACTAGGACTAAGACACTATACAGATGTAATATACTCCTAATAGGGTCGATATCTTTCACAAGATACTTTTGATTAGTGGGTCATTTTTTGGGTACCATCTCCACTGGGGTTTTTTACCTTGGGTAGGATTTCCCTAGTTAAAAAATAATGGTGTTATGTGTTGCATTACTTTATGGTTGTGTTTAGTATTCATATTAATCAGTTTAATTCATTATGCAATTTATAAGATTGTTAATGATATCCATAGTTGGGCAAAAGTTTGTGAAATATTGACTCACCCACCCACCTCCCTCCCCTCTTTCAGTATTTCTTATCTCTAACAAGGAAGCACCTTGAACACACAAAGAAGAAATATAATGAATGAGAGGAAACAATTCTAGAAGTCGTGCAAAATCAAGAGGAAAATCAAAGTGAAAGAGGTCTCAATCCAGAGGACCAAGAGATTATTGGTACTATGGGAAACTAGATCATAAGAAGAAATATTTCTAGTCTCAAAAGGACAATGAAGGAGATAAGGAAAAAGGTAATAAGGAGGAAAATGTGGTAATTAATAAATCTAAAAAGGATGCTTTGCTTCTTTCCTTAGAAAATTTTGATGATTCATGGGTTCTATATTTAAGGGCTCTAGATTCAGAGGCTTCATTTCATGCTTCACCCCATAGAAGTTATTTTCTAGATTTTGGGCTAGTTTATTTCAGAGATAATGGACCCTTTCAAATTGTTGGAAAGAGAATAATTAAGACTAATTTGCAGAATGAGAACCATTGGCTACTACAAGAGGTAAGACATGTTCCAAGATTGAGTAGGAATTTAATTTCAACAAGGCAACTAGGTGATGAGGGTCGCATAGTTACTTTTAATGATAAAAATTGGAAGGTTTTGTAGTAGTACTAAAAGGTGTGAAAGTAGACAAATTATATCATTGTATAGGTCATATGGTTCCTTAAACTTTAATTATTTTAGAGAAAAAATAGTGTTCAAGAATATTTGCAACAACTAAGTTGGAAGAACATCAAACACTATAGATTCTAACATAGCATTATGACACAATAGACTTGGGAATGTGAGTGAGAAAGGTATGAAATTACTTCATTCAAATATTATTTTACCAACTCCAAAATGTGTCAATGTGAGTTTCTCTTAAATTTATGTGTGTGGAAAATAAAAGAGTGTTAGTTTTGTGAAGAGTGGGAAGGAAAATAAAATGAGAAATTAGAACTTGTGCATGCAAATGTATACGGACCACATCAGGTATCTTCTCTTGGTGGTTCTCTATATTATATTACATGCATTGATGATGCAATTAAAAAAGTATGGGTGTAATTTCTTAGAGAGAAATATGATGTATTTGTAACTTTTAAGAAATAGAAAAGCTTGGTTGAGAATAATACTGGTAAAAGATTAAAATATCTCGGATCTGATAATAGTGGTGAGTATTGTAGTAAAGACTTTCAAGATTATTGTTCCTCTAAAAGAATTCATAGGCATAAAACTATTCCAAGGACTCCATGAGAAATTGGCAACAAATAATATAATAGTTTTACATACATAAATAAATCTATTTTTATCTTTAGAATAAATAAAGAATATAATAGTTTTGCATACATAAATGTACATCTTTTAATTAAATAAGTATAAATTTGTAACTAACTTCATGTAGTTTGTCAACTCCATTTTATTTTAATATCTAAATAAAACTTCATGAAAAAACTTAATTATATATTTTGTCCAAATTGTACAATTTTACAAATTAGATATTAAATATAAATTAAATTTGTGAAATATTGATATTTGGTTGTTGACGATTGAAAAGAAAAAACAATCTCTAATAATACCTAGATAATAAAACAAATATCACAACAAAATACACTTATTTGTATAATAATAAATTGTAATAATAATAAACAAGCATTATGTGGAGTAGAAAAACACAACTCTATGAACTGTAACAAAATGTACAATGCAAAGAAAAACAACATAACCAACGAGTATTGTTTCTTCCTACCAAGTCAACAACCAAATCGTTCACCATGCTTCAAATAAATTTAAAATGTTTTATATTACAATTCTTCAAGAGCGTCGGCGATACGTCCTGAATGTCGGTGTCTAAAACCTCTACTTAATGTCTCTCTTTCTCTCTTTATCGATCATCATCTTTTTTGTTTGTCCCTGCTTCTTTACCTTGTTATTATCCATGGTATCGGTATCGTTTGTTTAAGAAAAATGCTACTGGATTCAAAACTTTGAACAATCAAAAACAAATGGGCAGAAGAAAAGTTGAAAGAGGATAGGAATCGTAATCATTCAATTGAAGCGTTCAATAATTGGTTGTGCAATCATGTTAGAATATGTTGTTGAAAAAATAATATAGAAAATGGCTTTTAGGAATAAGTTATGTTGTAAAATAGATTTAGGGTTCGTTTGGCTGCGGGCATAGGAATGGAGAATAGGCATGTAATATTGGGAATAGGAATGGCTATTCCAATAATAGCTATTTTTTGGAATGGGTATAAGCTCATTTTAGAGGCAAAATGGGAATACATATTCCTATTCCCTATTTCAAGTGACGAACCAAATAGAAAATAGAAAACGTATTCCAACTTTTCTATTCCTATTCCAACAACCAAACGGGCCCTTATCTTTGTAGTTTAGAAAGTTTTGGATTAAGTAAAGATGTATGTTAGTCTTATATGCTTGTTCAAGGGTTCAAAAATATTTGTTTGTTTTCAAGTTCTTTTGTAAAGTTGCTAATATGCAAAATAGTACTTTTGAAACTAAGACAATAATGCTATTTAATAAAAGGCAAAATAATTTGTAAAACATTTATGTTGAAAATAGTATTTTAGAGGAAAAATCTTTTAGAAAATAAAATATTTTTATTTTCTGAAAAAAGTCCCTAATGACATCATCATTTATTAATTAATTATTTATTTAATTTATTTTTTTTTTATGCAATTAAAAATATTTAATTAAGGAATCCCTCCCAAAAATGTTTAAATCTTATTTAAACATTATTTCCTTATTTGTTAATTATTTAATTAATAAATTGACCAAAAAATTCAAAATAAATAAATAATTTATTTTTTGCCCAAAACTTGGCCAATTTCTTTAAGACCACTAACCTCTTCCAAAATCTTCTAATCCTTCTTTAATTTTGATTAAAGGCTAATCCCATCATTTCCTTACCCTAATCCCAACTCAAAATATTTAATTAAGATTAAATATTAATCCTCATGTTTATTAAAAAAGTTTTCCTCAACCCAAACCCTTGAAATAAATAAAACTTTATTTATTTCTTAAAAATCTAATTTATCCTCATCCTAAGAAGCTCTAGACTCTTCTAGAAAGTCTTCATCCTCATCTTAGGAAGTTCTAGACTATTCTAGAAAGTCTTTATCCTCATCCAAAGTCTAGACTCTTCTAGAAGATGTCTTTAAACCTAATCCTAATCCCCTCCTAACCTTGTCACATTATCTAAAAATGGGTTAAGACTTACTAACCCAAGCCAAAGTTAACAAATATCTCCTCCTTCACCCACCCTCATTAAATGCCATCTACTTGCCTATCCCTAAGCTAATCCTAAACTATCCTAATCCATCCTCTAATAATTTGCACAATCCTAAGCAAGCTTAAAACCTTCCTAATCAAACCCAAGTTGAAATTCCTCTCATCTCCCTCAAAATATTCCAACCATAAAACTTTATGAAGCCCACTAGGCCATAAATGACTCTTCCAAGCCCTTTCATTGCTCTTACAAGCCATTATGAGGGTCTTTATGAAGATTTTATTCCTTGAGCCTCCTTTGTTGACTCATCCTTCCCCTTTCCTCCATCCTCTCACCCTGTGACATGTGTCACTCCCTGATTGGCTGTAAGGAAGCACAATCCATGTGCTCTCCTCTCATGCAATCTGAGCCCTCCATGAGCTTTTCCCCATCCTTGCATCTTAGCCCTCCATTCCTCAAGCCTTTTGCCTATTTAAGGAGTCCTCTCCCAAGCCATTTTAACACAATCCATGAAGTAAAATCATAATGCCCTTTTAAATCAAAACCATACACTCACACCCAAATTCCAACTCCATTTGAAGCCCTTTTTGAAGCATAAGCTTGAGCATACATCCTATCTATTTAGACAAAGCCACTCAACAAGAGAGCTTCTCATTGAGAGAGCCCATTAATGGCTCATATTCTCAATTGAGAGCTCATCTTAGTCTATCTTGAAGTTTATGAATTTTGTTTAATTTGTAGAAGCTTTATTTAAATTTGGTTTCTATTAACATACTAACATTGCTCATATACATTTTGGCATGCCCGGTGGGACCCCGCATGGGTCATCTTCATTAGCTTGTTTAGTCAAGTTTTGTATGTCATTTGCTAATTTTGGCTAATTTTTCTTGTTTTTGTGATTGGTAGGATTGTATAAATTGGTTTTTTAGGTCCACATGAGCATGAAGAAGACAAAGGAACTCATAGTCTATCTCATAGTGTTTGCCAATTTTTCAAACTTATAGGTGGACAAAGCACTTGGAATTCTTCTTCCTCTTCTTGTCTATATTCTTCTTATTCCATCTACTTCTTCTTCTTCTTCTTGTGGGAGATCTTGGCCATTTTTTTTTTAAGGAAGCAAAATCATACACACTTCTTTTTAGTGCTTAAAATGAACCCCCAAATCATACTTAAATCCATTAAAAACTAAAAATTTGGAAAAAAAAAAAAAAAAAATCTTTTAACAAGTGAAACTAAACCAATCCAATCATTTGCATCCTTGCAACATCAAGGTTTTAGATGCATTCATGCAAAGTTAGGAACACTTCATTTTTGAAAATTTAAAAAGAACTTCAAGTTTCTATTTCAAAAGGTTCAAAATCAACACTAAGTACACACTAAAATCTAAATCAAACTCAAAGCATCAATCAAGGATAAAATGAACCTCATTTGCACATATTTTAAAGTTCCTTTAAAAATCTCATGAAAACTAAGAGTCCTAAATGGTTGCCAAAATTGTCCTAAAAGCTTTGTTATTTGTTCCAAACAAATGTCTTGTTGCAAAATCTTGAATGTTCCTTAGGTTTTTCATGCATCAAAATAATCTAGGAATATCTGTTTTGGGCTTAAAACATGCAAACTAGAACAGAAAATCTTGAATGAAAACCAAAGTCCAAAGAGTCATTTTCACTTTTGAGTCCAAAACAATCTTGAATGATCTAAGGTTTAAAAAAATCACTTCAAAGTTCTTAAAACAACACACAAAATCTCAATCTTGAATGCTCAAAGGAAAAACCTTGAATGTTTAACCACTTGTCTTTAAATGCATATTTCTAAAATCACTCTTGAGTGCCATGGATTAAAATCAAGTTTGTTTTTTTTATGAATGCATGATTAAAACAACAAATCGAATCTTGAATGCAAAAGGTCAATTAATCATTACAATATTTCACACTTCATCTTTTGGGGCATAAAAAGAATCTACATTTTAGAAACTTTCTAAGTTATAAAAAAAAATAAAGACACTTTGAGTGAATTTTTTGTTGGACTCACCCTCTTTAATCACCCATCATTCTAACCATTGGTTGCAATATCAGTTCCATATATGGGAATGGGTCTACCTAAGAAGGTGTTAAGTGCTCCACAAAAATCAAATTCTACTCACTTGAGTTTTTATTGGTTTTTCTAAGATAAAAAAATTTCTTGAATGCACATTAGTCTCACTAACACTTCATTTGGGCATAAAAATTGAACAAATCTTAACGTGGAGGGCCTCTGGGCGTGCGCTTGAAAATGAGTTTTACACATCTTTATTTTGGGCTTAAAACAAACTCACACTCAATCTTGAATGCCTTATAGAAAAATCAATCGATACTTGACGTGGAGGGCCTCCAAGCGTGCGAGTTTACTTTTGTTGACCCTAAATCTTCTTGGTGTATTCATTCTTTGATCGATTTTACTTTTGTTAATGCTTCAAGTTGGAATTGAACATTTGCATCCTAAACATGTGTGTTTGCAAGGTCTAGATCAGAAAAACTTAAGCGTCAGTTGGAAAAGAATTCTATCTTTTAGCCCAAGATCATCCAAGTCTTCTCTCCCCTTGTCATTTTTCGAGGCCATCTTGGGTGCATAAGATTAGGATCCAAAACCTTGTTTAAATTTTAGGAGGCCTGCTTGAGAATTTCATCACCCCTTGGGATGACCTCAACTCCAGCATTTCGATGGAGTATAAAGATCGGGAGGTAAATCCAAAGACACCTCTCTTGGGATCAAGATTTTGTCACTCCGGCTAAGCCTCAAGGAACTTTATACCCTTGAGAAGTGAAAGAGGAGAAGTGGGTTACCACTCCTCTCGGCTGTGTGACATATTTTTGTTTTCATCTATGGATTTGGGCCTCACGTACCTTGGGTATATCGAGGACTCTCTAGCTAAACCAACTGTCAGCCTTGCAGACAACCATCTAGGGTGTTAATGCGTTTGAAGTGACTGATTAAAACATTTGTAAAACATACACACTCCTTGGGCCAAGTATCACATTCTGAGAATCAAAAACTTCCATCTAATTGCTCTTATCTATTGCTTGATTTGTTACTTGTTGAATGAATGTTTGCCAAACTTGGTCAATCCTAGCTTAGGGCATACTTAGCATAGTCACTACATGTTCCAGAAGTTGAACGAGTTGAAGCAAAACAACCAAAATCTCTCTAAGCCAAGAAAATTCAGAAATTTATGTCAAAACAACCCAAACCCAAACAAAAGTTTCACAAAGCCAAACTCAAGCCATCTCAGGCATACCAAGAAATTGCAGCTAAGAAAAAGGAAGTAACACCAAGCCCTCGAATTTCCAAACTCCACAAAGCAAAAGACAAAGTTGTCGACGAAGCCCTTCAAGATGCATGGTTAGATCGCACTATCAAATTTAGCAAGCATCCAAGAGTTAACCTTGCTTATGCCTTACCAACTAGGCATGATTTCTATGATTAGCCCCCCTTGTTTCTCCACATCTTCTTGCATAAGCTTCACTTTAGAGTCATCCTTGTAGGTAAGCCAACCATCCTTAGTCATCCCATTAAGAATTTTAGCTCATCCATCTCATTTAGATCTTTGCCTTAGAATTAAACTAATCCTCTCAAACCTAGCTAGAATCCCAAAAGCCTAATTTTCACATCCAAGCCTTCAAAATTTTTGTCACCTTGCCAAAGTTTTTTCATTCCTACCATCTTGCAAATCCACCAGCCTCACCAAGGTTATCCCTCTGACAGAGCTTTGTCTAGGGTAATCTAGCTTTGTCACTTGTTATCCCTCATCACCTTGAGCTAAAGGTTGGGATCCACAAGTGGTCAATCTCGTGTTTTTCCTAAAGGATCATCAGTCTATCCTTAAAGTTGACACAATCACCACCAAGCTTGCACATAGGAAAGCAAACCTTTCATGCTTTGGCAACATATCTTTGAAGTTAGAATCTCCAACCCAATCCTCCTTAGGTTTGTCATATAGCTTTGCCTCAACCTAGGAAATCATTTGCATAGAAAAGCCTTCCCCCTTTGCACCCATCAGCATTGTTGCATCTCATCCCTAGGAACATTTTCATGCCACCCGTTACTCGCTTAGCCAAGAAGAAGAAGGAAACAATGGAGCCCTATCATTTGGATCAAATAGCATCACTCCCCTTGAGCACTCAACCATCCTTCAACCCAGAGAACACTATACCATCACCTACTGACATTGAAGCTTTCATGAACCAACCAGGAAATGCAGTATTGGTGAACACTATTATAGACAAGAACAAAGAAACAATCATGGCTAACTTTCGAAGGGACAATATAGGAGCCTTCAATTTTGGAAGGCCTCCTCCCTTATCAGATCCATCTCACCCATTTTTTGGACAACTACCACTCCCAATAGGCTCTTATGATTCAAATTATCCTCAATATGTGCCAAAAGAAGAGCCTCAAACCAATCCTTATGATCCAACAGACCCAAACATACCAGCCTCCACTCAAGTTGAAATCTCCCTTCCACAAGCCAATCCAGCCACCACCACTCCACCATTGGTCCATACCACTCCATCCCAAACCCCCTTCACCCAAAACACCTCATCATTCACTCCCTTCACTATTGTTGCTGCTGCTCTCCAACCCAGCCTTCCAAATCCACCCATATCCCAAATCAATGCTAGCATCTTTGGCCAACCTCAGCAATATACAACTAGGATGCCACCTAATGGGCCAAGTAATCAACCTTTCATCACCCCCAGCTTGTTTACCTTAGCTCAGAACACATTTCCATCATTTCCGCTAAGTCCTTGGAGCTCAGTGCCATCAGCCACAAATCCACAAGCTACTACCTTCACTCCACAAAGCTATCAAACCCCACAACCTACTACCAATGTTTTGCCAAGCTCTCAAGTGACCCAAGCTCCTACCACCACTCTACCAAGCTTTCAATTTCCACCACCTCCACCACTAACTAATCCATTACCTCCTATTACTAACTATTTTTCTATGCCACTTCTAGGAGGAAATCCACCACCACCAATCACCAATTACTTGGCCTCCTTTGCCATGATACCCTCCCAAATGGGGGCACAACCCACATATATTGGTCAAACTCCTCAAATCCCAAGTCAAGTTCCACAAGCTCCCCGATCCTTTCTCCAAGCATCACAACCATCTTATACCTTACCTCCACAAAGTAATTCATTTATCCCACAGCCAGCCTACATCCCTCAATCCCTATCCAAAATCCCATATCAGCAACAAGCCTCGCAACACATGTAGCAATATGTGCCTCCTCCACCTCAGCAACCCATCATCCACCATTCAGTTGCCCAAGCCATGTACAATCCCTACTAGCCCATACCTCAAAGCCATCCATGTTCCATTGCCCCATCTAGCACATACCTACTTCAGGGCACTCTTACATTGGGTGCACCCCAGCCATCACCCATTAATTTAGAATGAGAAGCCATGAAGACAGCTTTAAAGAACATCCAGGAGGGAAATGATCCAAAAACCTTCAAGTTTGAGAATGTGTGTCCTTACCCATTTGACAGAGCCATTACCATGACAACATTTCCCAAACACTTTGAGATACCCAAGTTTGACAAATTCAAAAGAAAAGGAGACCCTGTCACACATATCAAAGAATTTTACATGCACTGCCAAGAAGTGGCATACGATGACGTCTTCCTCTTGCGTTTCTTTCCCAAAAGCTTGGTTGGACCAGCTCTTGAATGGTTTTATAGAATCCCACATGGCACAATTAAAAACTTTGCTGAATTGTCTGACGCATTTGTAGCCCAATATGCCCATCTTGTTGAAACAAAGCTCTGAGTAGTTGATCTTGTCCACACTAAGAAAAAAGGTGGAGAAAGCCTTCCCGAATATCTGCAAAGATGGCAAACCCTTACCACCCGCATATCTTGTACCTTGCCAGAATGCCATTTGGTGAAAATGTTTATTGATAATGCCCATACCATCTTGGCTCACCACATGACCATGAACTGTTTGCAGACCTACAAAGATATCAAAGAAAAAGGAAGGATCCTTGAGCAAGGACTCATTAAAGATGGTGTGGTCAAGATTTATAAGGAAGCCAACCAAAATCAATCACATTCCAATGACAAGTCTAGGTATTGGAACAAAAACAAGCATGTTGCAACAGACGGCGTCACTAACACCAGACATGTGAATATTTTTGGTCCTTCCAAAAATTAGTCCAACCAAACAATCAAAAAATTATCAACTACCAACACCAGAATCACCAAAGCTATCAAGACCACAATCCAAGACCCAACTTTCAAGGGTCTAGCAATCAAGCTAACACCATCAATGTAGCTGTAGGACCAAAGCCCAAGTTCCAACCTGCACCTAGAAGTTATACACCCCTTGGTGAGCCATTGGATGTCATTTTTGAGAAATAGACTAAGGAAAACCTCATCAAATTTCCTCCTACCAAGCAAATTGACCCAGGCCAATCCAAAGCTACATGGTACAAAGACAATGAGTACTGCAAATTTCATAGGGTAAAAGGTCACACCACCCTCAGATGCATGAAACTGAAAGATTATGTGTAGGACCTCATTGATCAGAAAGAAATCACCGTTGGTGCCCAAACCTCTCCCAATGCAGGCTTACAAATCTATCAAAATGCTTTTCCCCCTCACAACAACCAAAATCCTAGAAAAGCACCTATCCAAACCAACAGCATGGGAAGAACAATGACCACACTTCATCCTATATAGATTATGGTAGCCTCATAGGTTGTATATCTGAGAAAGAGCCTTCTGTCAATGTTATCAATATCCAAGGACCAAACAATGAGTGTGTAGTCACCACTCGAAGAGTGCAATTTAACATCCCAGGCCCACCAGTTTCACCAGCTCCATCAAAAAGCCAGTACAATATCTTGGAAAACCTTGGGAACATGCCAGCCCAAATCTCTATTTTAGACCTTCTCCGCACTAGTCCTATGTACAAAAACATCCTTGACAGTGCTCTCGTAGAATTTTGTGTCCCTTCAGATATCAACGCTACTGATTTTCATAATCTTGTTGGACACTTATCCTCCTCATGTGCTCTATCATTCAAACCCACCGACATACCCGTGGTCGAGCCAGATCACACCCTTTCGCTCTGCATAGCCATTATATTATCCAATTTTGCAGTAAAAAGAGTAATGAAGATAATGGATCAGCCTTGAATATTTGCACCCTAAAATTCATAAAACAAGTTAGGTATACTAAGGTAGATATCATCAGTGAGGTTATCACCATCAAAGCTTATGATAACTTGGAAAGAACCACAGAAGGAACTATTTTGCTGCCAATCAAGATTGGGTCAGTCATCCAAGAAACACTCTGCCATGTTATTGATCTAAACCTACCATTTAACATCCTCCTCGATCGCCCATGGATTTATGCCATGAAAGCCGTTCCATCCACTTACCATAAGTGCATCAAATTTTTGCATTAGAGCACTAAGGTAACCATCCATACCGATCCAGAACCCTTTGTTTACTGCAATGCGATTGAAGCTTCATATGCAAACCATTGCCCTGGAATTGATATTAGCACATTCTTCACTAGCTCATCCCACACTTGTAATGACCTAGAAACCATCCTCGCCTCCACCCTATCTACTGTGAAGATCAATAACAAAGGTTGTGGAGAGTATAGTCTGTCAGATGCATTTGCTATCGGGGCACTCTCACTTGATCCACACGCCCATGGAGGACCAACATATCACAAAGCTAAAGAGATTCCACCTCCTCGATACAAATAGTTTGGCCCAACAACCTTTGTATCCTCGAAAATCCCTCTTCATGAGGAGCTCACTCCAGATATCAACAATTGGTTACATAAGGATGCACCTCCAACAAATCAAGCACGCCTTGATCACTTCAGCCAGAAGTATCCCCAAGAACATAGGCTCATCACTGAAAAATGGAACTATCAAGGTGGTGGTCTAGGACCAAAAGAAAGAGGCATGCAGTGCCCCATTGAAGCACATAAGTGGGAAATGAAGTCAAGTCTTGGCTTTGGCATACCCACAACTGGGGGCACCAATGAGAACGGTCACGCTTTTTCAAACATTTACCGCAACCTTGTCAAAAATGAAGACATTCCTAAGGAAGTTGAAAAGAGATCCTACGACAATATCCCAGACCAAATCTTCCTCAGAGACTCTGTTCTCCAAGAACTATCCATCCATTTCATTGACCTACCACTCGCCCATCCACAGCTCATAGATTGGGACCAACCAAGCATCATACATATTGATGAGATCACATTAGAGGAAGCACTTCTAAAATTCATGGGAGCCAAAACTCCTCACAAGAAAACAAAGCTAGATTCTGCCTATATCTATAAGCTCGATCCCAAGGGGTATTTTGGAGAAAATCCCCAACCTAGTTCTGATACACCCAAAACTAGAACTAAGGTGAATTCGAGACTAGCTAAGGCAGTGAAGAGAACCCCTCAGCAAGAAAATCCAAAGTCACAAGAAAAACATGAGGATTTAGCATTGCCTCCTCAAGATAATCAACTAGAGGTGTCTTCTATTCTAATTGAGGATACTAGAGAAGTCAACATCGGTTCTTCAGAGATCCCCAGACTTGTTTACATTGTTGCATCCCTGTCACAAGACCAAGCTTACCTCCTCTTTGAGGTATTAAGAGAGAACATTGGCTGATTTGCATGGTCATATCATGACATGCCAGGACTTGATCCAAAGCTTGTAGTGCATCATCTTACAGTCGATCCAAAGATCAAGCCCATTAGATAAAAGCTTAGAAAAATACACCCCAGGGTGGCATTACTGGTCAAAGTTGAATTAGAAATAATGTTAGTTGCTAAGGTTATCTGACCTATCGACTACTCAAAGTGGATCTCCAACATGGTCCCCATCACTAAGCCTTCCGGTGACATCAAACTTTGCACTGATTTCAGAGATCTTAACAAAGCTTGTCCAAAAGATGATTTTCCCTTACCCAACATAGATATGATTGTAGACCTTACAGCTGGACATGAAATTCTATCCCTCATGGATGTATTTTCTGGGTATAATCAAATCAAGATTGCAGAAGAGGATTAGCATAAGATAGCATTCACTACCCCTTGGGGAACCTTTTGCTACAACATGATGCCTTTTGGCCTAAAGAATGCTGGGGCTACCTATCAAAGAGCTACGACAGCCATTTTCCATGATCTTATCCATAGCATTTTGGAGGATTATGTGGATGGTATCTTGGTTAAATCTCACACCTTCATGGATCATCTTGTTTACCTAGAGAAAGTCTTTGATAGGTTAGCCAAATATCATCTCATGCTGAATCCCAAGAAATGTGTCTTTGGGGTCACATCTGGCAAGCTTCTAGGATTTATAGTTTCTAAACGAGGTATAAAGATTGACCCCAAGAAGGTCAAGGCTATCTTAGACATGCCTCCTCCCTAGACACTGCGACAGCTTCCCACTCTTCAGGGAAAGCTTCAATCTATTTGACGCTTCATCTCCCATCTTTCAGATAAATGTATGCCATTTGCACATTTACTAAAGAAGGATGGAAACTTCAAGTTGGATCCTTTATGTCAACACAGCTTCGATCATCTCAAGTAGTATCTCATCAATCCCCCTATCTTGGTTCCACCAGTTCTTGGTCGTCCCTTGATCTTGTACATATCAACAACGCCTACTACTCTAGGGGCACTTCTAGCATAGCTTGATGAGTACGATAGAGAAAGAGCCATCTACTACATCAGTAGAACCCTAGTTGGTTATGAACTCAATTACATGCCTATGGAAAAAGCTTGTTTGGCAGTTGTTTTCTCAACTCAAAAGCTTCACCACTACATGCTAAGTCATACCATCCAACTAGTCTCCAAGATCGACCCTCTAAAGTATATGCTCTCCAGAACAGCACTTACAGGCCGTTTGGCCAAATGGGTTATGCTCCTTAGTGAATTTGACATTGTTAGGAACCTGTGTGTTCCTTCTGTTTATTTTGTTAGAGTAGTGTTGTTGGACGCATATGCTTTGTAAGTCGTCCCGTGAGTATATTTTATTATCCCACATGCATAGGTAGTATTACTTTTCTAGATCGTACTCAGTATATAAGAATAGGTTGAGGCCCTTGATGGGCACAGACGAATTTATTGTATTGAGCTTGCTCAAAGGAGGTTACCCCCTCGAAGTGGCCTGCGATCAGTAGATTCATTCTGAGTTCTGCTATCACTTTGTATTCTGTTATTTCGAGCATTCTCACGATATTGCTATAAGGAGGTTCATCACATCTGGTATCAGAGCACTCTCTTGGGCTCGCTGGGTGGAAATTACATCAAATTTTTTTTCTGTGAGTGAATTTTTCTAAGTCGACTGTTCAAACAAAAAAAAAAAAAAAAGAGTAAAAATTTTTCTGTTTTTTAGTCGTAGCTTCCTTGTTTGCTTTCTGTTTCTGCTCATACTTCCGCAGAACGTCTGCAATATCATTTCGCATACTTCCTTCCTTGGCGACCCAACCCCAAATTTTACATATCAAAGCCCTAAATCCCTCATTTATCTAATTTTAGGGTTTGCCCTATCTTTTTCACCTCTCATCCAATCGCCACCAAACTGAGCCACAAGATTCAATTCCTCATTTTGCTCCCTTATCCCTCTTGGACTGTTCGCCTCATTTCGCCTCCCTACCCTTGAAACCCTCATTTTTCTGTTTCCCTTATCCCCAGATAGTCTCCCACCACCCGTCGAACACCCATTTCCTATCTGAGTTTTACCCAAATCCAAGTTTGCCGTAACTAAAAAAGTTTTTGTTTCTCATCTTCTACCCATTCCAAAAAAAAAAAAAAAAAAACCTTGCTTTATGGTTGTTACGCGTACAGGAGCAAAAATCATGGAAGAAGAAATGGCATCCCTCAAAACCAAACTTCAAGATCTGGATGACAAAATTCTGGGTCTTAACTTTCAGCAGTCAGCCATGAGCCGAAACCATTCAGGAGATACTGGGTCCTCTTCTGGCAATTTCCGTGGACCAAAGCTTGATTTTCCACGCTTCGATGGTTCTGATCCGACTGGATGGATCTATAGGGCAGAGCAGTATTTCAGCTTGCATAATACTTTGGATAACCACAAAGTCCCCCTTGCATCTTTTCATTTGGAACATGAAGCTCTTCAATGGTTCTGTTGGTACATCAAGGCTAATGTAGGCCCAACGTGGAGAGAATTGTGCACCCTCATTTTGGAGCGCTTTGGCCCTAGTTCCTTTGATGATTTCACAGGAGCACTCACTAAACTGCGTCAAACAGGCACTGTAAGAGAATACCAGACAGAGTTTGAAAAATTAGCTAATCACACGGAGGGCTTGTCTGATGAATTCTTCCGTAGTTGTTTTGTCAGTGGTCTGAAGGATGCACTTCGCTCAGAAGTCAAAATGTTTCGACCTACTACAATGATGGAAGCCCTTGGGTTGGCTAAGTTAGCGGAAGACAAGATTAGTGCTCTACAACGCTCCAGATCTAATTTTGTTCCATTCAGAAATACAGGTTCTCACAACCCTCCAGTCATACCAGCTCCCAGAACTACTCCGATCAAGCACTTGTCTGAAACAGAGATGCGAGTCAGGCGAGACAAAGGGCTTTGTTATAATTGTGATGAGAAATGGTCTCGGGGCCATAGATGTGTTCAGCAAAAGCTCTATCTCTTGGATGTGGATTCTCCACCGGAACTGGAAGACTATGTAGATGCTCAGGAAACAGTGGATGATGAGATTGAGCCTCACCAGCCTGAACCTCCTTCACCAGAAGCTCCACCAGAGATATCTGTCCATGCTTTGGCAGGAGTCACTACTCCACAAACCATGCGGGTCCAGGGTTTCTTCAAGAAGATCCCTCTTACTATACTCATTGATTCTGGTAGCACTCATAACTTCATTGATCCACGAATAGCCAAACAGGCTGATTGCTTTATCCATCCCTGCTCTAGCTTTGAAGTCATGATTGCCAATGGGGGCACTTTACCTTGTAAAGGGAAATGTCGCAATGTGCGTCTCTCTATTGGCGATTATAACATGCGCTCTGACATGTTTGCCTTACCCTTAGGTGGCTGTGATGTGGTTTTGGGTGCCCAATGGTTACGCACTCTTGGCCCCATTCTCTGGGATTTTGCTGAACTTTGGATGCAGTTTTCAGCCGAGGGGCACCAACACACTTTGAAAGGCTTACAACCAGGGTCTCTCAGCATCATCAGTTCACACCGTATGGAAAAACTTCTTAAGAAGAATTCACATGGTGTCATCGCTCAGCTCCATTCCATTCAGATGCAGCCATCAGCAGTCTCTAGCACTCCTGCCGATCTCCAACACATTTTGGACAAGTATTCTGGTGTATTTGCTGAACCTGTGGGATTACCTCCTTCTCGTCCAAAGGACCACCGTATTCAGCTCCTTCCTGGCAGTGTTCCGCCCAACATCAGGCCCTACCGCTACCCATTTCATCAGAAGACCGAAATCGAGATACTTGTCCGTGACTTACTGAAGCAAGGTATTATTCGCCCTAGTACCAGTTCCTTTTCTTCTCCAGTTCTGCTTGTTCGCAAAAAAGATGGGTCATGGCGACTCTGCATTGATTTCCGCGCACTTAATCATCTCACTATAAAGGACAAGTTTCCCATTCCAGTTGTTGATGAACTTCTTGATGAACTTCATGGGGCTCATTTTTTCTCCAAGTTAGATCTTCGTTCTGGGTATCATCAAATTCGGGTTAATGAGGAGGATATACCTAAAACTGCCTTCCGCACACATGATGGTCACTATGAATTTTTAGTCATGCCCTTTGGCCTCACCAATGCTCCTTCAACATTTCAGGCAGTGATGAATAACATATTTCGACCATACCTCCGGAAATTCATTCTGGTCTTCTTTGATGATATCCTCATATATAGCAAAACTTGGGCTGAGCATCTCCATCATCTGGAGCTTGTCTTGCAACTTCTCTCTGATCATCAACTCTGTGCAAAACTATCTAAATGTCTGTTTGGCCAAGAGGAAGTGGAGTATCTCGGGCATATTGTTGCACACCATGGAGTGCGGGTGGATCCTACAAAAATAGATGCCATGAAAACTTGGCCGCATCCTAAAACTCTCAAGAGCCTTCGGGGTTTTTTGGGGTTGACTGGCTACTACCGCAAGTTTGTCAAAAATTACGGGAAAATTGCAGCACCATTGACAGCTCTGTTAAAAAAGGATGCCTTCTCCTGGACCCCTGTTGCTGAGACTGCATTTGAACAACTGAAACAGGCTATGTGCAGTACACCTGTTCTCGCAATGCCAGATTTTTCCAAACCCTTCACTATTGAGAGTGATGCTTGCGGCAATGGATTGGGTGCTGTTCTCCTGCAAGATGACCATCCTATTGCGTTCACTAGCAAAGCCCTCTCTGGTAAGAATCTAGCCCTCTCTACTTATGAAAAAGAAATGATGGCTATTTTGCATGCTGTACAAAAGTGGCGGCCATACCTCTTAGGGAGTCATTTTTGCATCAGAACCGATCACCAAAGTCTGAAATACTTCCTGGAACAACGGGTATCCTCTCCTACACAACAGAAATGGGTCAGCAAACTCATGGGGTATGATTATGAGATCACCTACAAGAAGGGTAAGGAGAATATTGTGGCAGATGCTCTTTCTCGCACATTTGATAATCAAGCTTCCCTTTCCGCTATTTCTATGCCCATTCCCAATTGGTTAGCGTCTGTTCAGCAGGGCTATGACAGTGACTCTTCTTTATCTCCAATCATTCACCAGCTAGCCAATAATCCTTCTGCTATACCACATTACTCTTGGGATGGTGCTTCTCTTCGATACAAGGGTCGGCTAGTGCTTCCTCAGAACCCAGCTCTACATCAGGCTATTTTTTATGAACTCCATGCTTCTCCTTCTGCAGGGCACTCAGGCTTCCTCAAAACTTATGAGCGAGCAAGGAGAAACTTCTTTTGGAAAGGGATGAAACAGACGATTCAACAGATGGTGGCTGAATGTGATACTTGCCAACGCCACAAGGGTGAAACGACCCTCCTTCCTGGCTTGCTCGAACCATTGCCCATCCCTACACGGATTTGGACTGATATTTCTATGGATTTCATTGAAGGGCTTCCTAAATCCAGTGGCAAGACAGTGATCTTGGTTGTGGTTGATCGTCTCTCGAAATATAGTCATTTTTGTGCCCTCAGCCACCCCTATACTGCCTCCTCTGTTGCACAAATCTTCATGGACCAGATATTTCGTCTTCATGGACTCCCTTCTTCCATTGTCTCTGATCGTGATGCAACTTTTACCAGTCATTTTTGGACTGAACTGTTTCAGAAAACTGGCACCAAACTGAAGATGAGTTCGGGATATCACCCACAAACTGATGGTCAAACTGAAATTGTCAATAAATGCTTGGAAACTTATCTTCGTTGCTTCACTTCCGAACAGCAACATCAGTGGGCCAAGTGGCTCCCTTTAGCTGAATGGTGGTACAATACCTCTTACCACACTGCCTCTAAAATGACTCCATATGAAGCAGTCTATGGTCAGGCACCTCCAGTGCTCCTTCCCTACACTCCCAACAGCTCACCAGTCCAGGCAGTTGACATAGTTCTCCGCAGCAGGGATCAGATTCTTCGTACCTTACAGGATAATCTTCACATGGCCCGTAATCGGATGAAACAGCAAGCAGATCAACACCGTTCTGAGCGCTCATTTCAAGTTGGGGATATGGTTTTTCTTCGTCTACAGCCATACAAACAATCCTCCCTAAAGCTGAAAGGGCGTCATAAGCTGGCCCCAAAATTTTATGGGCCTTATAAGGTTCTGCAGAAGATTGGTTCAGTTGCTTATAAACTGGAACTTCCTCCTTCTTCCCGCATTCATCCAGTCTTTCATGTTTCTTGTCTAAAGAAAGTTCTGGGTACCACTGTCAGAGCACAAACTACTCTCCCTGAAATGGATACGGAAGGATCCATTATCCTGGAGCCGGTGGCAATCATTGACCAGCGCACTCGCCAGCTTCGCTCTCGCTCCATCTCTGAGGTCTTGATTCAGTGGCATGGCATGCAACCAGAGGATGCTACCTGGGAACCCCTTCTTCAGATTCAACAACAATTTCCACACCTTAATCTTTGAGGACAAAGCTTTTTTCTAAGGGAGAGGGGATGTTAGGAACCTGTGTGTTCCTTCTGTTTATTTTGTTAGAGTAGTGTTGTTGGACGCATATGCTTTGTAAGTCGTCCCGTGAGTATATTTTATTATCCCACATGCATAGGTAGTATTACTTTTCTAGATCGTACTCAGTATATAAGAATAGGTTGAGGCCCTTGATGGGCACGGATGAATTTATTGTATTGAGCTTGCTCAAAGGAGGTTACCCCCTCGAAGTGGCCTGCGATCAGTAGATTCATTCTGAGTTCTGCTATCACTTTGTATTCTGTTATTTCGAGCATTCTCACGATATTGCTATAAGGAGGTTCATCACAGACATCCAATATGTGGACAGAAAGGCAATCAAAGGGCAAGCTATAGCAGATCACCTAGCTAATGCACCTCTAGTAGATACATATCCTTTGATCACAAAATTTCCAAATGAGCATATCTATCTAATTGAAGAACTACCTCCATGGAAACTTTATTTTGATAGCTCATATACATCTCATGGATCAGGGGCAGGAATATTGTTGGTCACACCTCAAGGAGATTACATTCCAAAAGCCTTCAAGATACAATTCCCTAGCACCAACAATATAGCTGAATATGAGGCTCTCATAGCAGGATTAAAGATAGCTGCAGAATGGAACATCACTGAGTTACAAATATTTGGTGATTCTCAGCTCATCATCAAGCAAGCACTAAATGAATATCAAACCAAAGATGAAAAGCTATTACCCTACAAAGAGCTAGTTGATCAGCTAACCCAACATTTTACAAAGCTTCAGTTTACACAAGTGCCTCGAATACAGAACAAAGCAGCAGATGCTATGGCTACTATCATCTCGCTCTTGGAAATTCCCCAAGTGGTTACACAGTATGAGTTTTTAGTCGAGCAACTCCTCACACTTGCCTATGCGAATGATGACTCAAACTGTGTTTGTATCTTGGTTGGTCCCCAATCCCCTTGGTACCATGAGATTCACGCTTACCTTAAAGATGGTATCATCTCCCCTCACCTCACACGTACCCAATGCCAAAACCTCATCCAAAAATCATCCCGTTATGTTATCATAGCCAATACCCTATATCGTTGGGGTTATCATGATACTCTCTCTTGATGTTTAGATGAAAATGAGGTTGCGATGGCATTAAAAGAAGTACACTCTGAACTTTACGGTGCCCACACGAGTGGTATTGTCCTCGCGCGACAAATCCTTAGAGCAGGCTACTATTGGCCTACCATTGAAGAAGACTCATGTGAATTTGTCAGAAAGTGTCTTCCATGTTAGCAACATGATAATCTTGTGCATGCTCCAGCACAGGATCTACAACCTATTGCACCACCTTGGCTTTTCGCTTGTTGGCACCTTGATCTAGTTGGAACTATCACACCTCTCTCATCTGATGGACATAAATGGTTAATAACAGCTACAGACTATTTCACTAAATGGGTGGAAGCAGTCCCCCTAGTCTCAGCTATAGGAGTTCAGGTCTCCAAGTTCATCTTGTACCACATTGTTTGCCGCTTCGGCATCCCATCCACCATCTTCACCGTTCACGAAGGTAACTTTGAAAATCTCAACATGGAAGAATTATGCACTTGCCTCCACATCCATCACTGCTTTTCTATCCCATATTTCCCACAAGGTAACAGCCAGGCAGAGGCAACTAACAAAACCCTCCTCAAAATTCTAAAGAAAGTTGTCAATGATTTCGGCCACGATTGGCAGCTACAAATAAATCATACCCTATGGGCCTATCGAACTTCCTTCTGAACATCCACAGGCACAACTCCATACTCCTTAGTCTATGGTGCCGAAGCAGTACTACCCATAGAGGTTGAGCTTCCCTCCTTGCGCATATCTTTGCAAGGGCAAATATTAGATGAAGAATATAGAGTAGCTCAGTTCACCCAGCTAGATCTCTTAGACGAGAAGCGAAAACAAGCCTATGATCATCTCACAGTCTATCAAACTTGTCTCAAAAGGAATTTCAACAAGAAGGTGCTTCCACGACACTTTCAGCCAAGCGACATGGTCCTTAAAAAAATATGAAAGTCCAAGCTGATCGAGAAAAGAAAGGCAAGTTTGAACCTACCTGGCTTGGTCCTTATGTTGTCACTGCCTCCTTTGGCTCCGTAGCCTATCAGCTATCTACACCGGAAGGAGAACTCTTGAATGATCCTACTAACATCATTCATCTCAAGAAGTTCTATGCTTGAAGATCCTTGGTATACCCAGCTTTTGAAAAATACAATAAATAAATAAATAAAAATAGTAAAGAGAAATAAGCATCCAATGGTGAAAACTTGGCAGTTCAAGTGCCTTGGATAGGTACCTTGGTAAAAACCTGGTAATTCAGGTGCCTTGTGTACTAACACTAATCCATTATCTATCACTATCCTATCCCTCGTCCATTCACCCACCATCCCATAAAACACCTGTTTGTTCCTTTGGTGTTCCAACCAAATATCCAAAATCTAATGAAGCTTGTAAATACCTCTTATACAGCTTGTAAATCTTGTACCTCAGCTTGTAAATTTTGTACCCCAGCTTGTAAATCTTGCATCATCCCTTGTACCATAGCTTGTATATCCAAATCTTGTCCAAAGCTTGTACCATATTCCAACTTGTATTATATGCTAAATCTTGTATCCTAGCTTGTATCCTATCACATGCACACAAAGAATACCATTTTCCTTAAGTTTTTTGCAAACCATCTACCTATCCGCCTATCAACTATTGTAGACATCCCACCCTTCACAAACATTTTCATCTCACAAAACCCAAACATGAACAACCTTGTACATTTGTAACATATCTTGGTCTGTCAGCTTGTACATCCTCTTTAGCTTAGTACCATTGTATCTATCCAGCTTTCGTGTCAGTTCCTCCTTGATCAGCATCTTGCACACATCGCACAACCCTTGGTTAGCTATTCCAATGCATCCTTTAGCTAGATCTCCTATCACCAAAGTGCTATCCTTCTTAGTTCAGCTTGCCAAAAAATGCATCACTCATCCAGATCCATCAGCTTAAGTGCTTTCCGATAGATCCTTGTAGGATATAGCTTTCCTCATGTCTGATCTTGGTCCGTTAGTACCTCGTCCCACCCATCTCATTGGCAAACGGTTCTCTTTTAGATTTTCACTTTCTTTTGATTTGGAATCTTCCCTTTTGGGTCTTGAAGTATCTTTTCCAAGCAATCTCCTTGTTCCCTCCTCAAGGTTGCCACAATATTCCATATCATGGTATACTGCGAATGGGGCAATCTGAGCGTAAGGTCTTGATTAGGTCTTTTGTTTTTTTTTGTTTTTTGCTTGTGGGTTACCTAGTGTCGGTTCCACGTTGCTTCCTCTGGGATTCATGTGTGATACTGGGGCAATCCTTGCATGTTTGTTTCAAGTCAGTCTATTAGTCCTCTAGACGGTTGGTGACACGGCCTTGATGTCCTTGGTAACCTTGGCGATTAACCAACAGTCCTATAGCAAATCTAGTGCTCAACTACATGGTGGTACTTCTCTTTGAAGTATCCCCCTGCTCAAAAAAGCTTCAATGGTTTCCCTTCATCTCTGTTATCCCCCATCCATATCCAGCATCTGTCTCTCCTACCCCATCTTATGCATCACTATCTCTTTGAATCAATCTACACTTTTAGCTTTAGGGATCCACAATCCTAGTCTTAGGGATCCACCAATCCAATCAATCCACCAAGCCTCATCTTTCGAGCTCCACAATCCTAGTCCTAGGGATCTTCGAAACCCATCTTTCGCCAATCTGACTCTTTGAAATCCTATTGCATCAGATTTATCATCCCATCATCCCTCTCCCTATCCTAGATTCCTTTTTATAGCGCTCCGCCCCTTCATCCTCTTCAATCCCTGAGATCTTAAGCTTGCTTCCTCTTGTGCCTCTGATTCTCCCTTTATCATTCTCCCATAGTGAGAGTTTGAGCTAACTAAACCTCTTCTCTTAAGCCAATCTGAGTCTCCTTGCTCATCTTGAATTCTTATACTTTTCAAGAAGCTGTCGAGCCTCGCTTTCTCTCCCCGCCGCCTTCTTGAGGGGGCATCTCGCAGTCCATTCTCTCCTCTTCTGCTCTAGCCTTGGGCATCTTATTTTCTTATCTTGGATGCCATGCCACTTGTGGCATCACATCAAAGATGGGAAAAATGTAGACACCTAAAAATCCTTTACAAAATAAAATATTTTTATTTTCTAAAAAAAGTTCTTGATGACATCATCATTTATTAATTAATTATTTACTTATTTTATTTATTTATTTTTATGCCATTAAATCCCTTTATCTTAATTAAAAATATTTGATTAAGGAATCCCTCCCAAAAATGTTTAAATTTTATTTAAACGTTATTTTCTTATTTATTAATTATTTAATTAATAAATTGACCAAAAGAACTCAAAATAAATTATTTATTTATTTTTTGCCCAAAACTTGGCCAATTTCCTTAAGACCACTAACCTCTTCCAAAATCTTCTAATCCTTCTTTAATTTTGATTAAAGGCTAATCCCATCATTTCCTTACCCTAATCCCAACTCAAAATATTTAATTAAGATTAAATATTAATCGTCATGTTTATTAAAAAAGTTTTAATAAATATCTCCTCAACCCAAACCCTTGAAATAAATAAAACTTTATTTATTTCCTAAAAATCTAATTTATCCTCATCCTAAGAAGTTCTAGACTCTTCTAGAAAGTATTCATCCTCATCTTAGGAAGTTCTAGACTATTCTAGAAAGTTTTTATCCTCATCCAAAGTCTAGACTCTTCTAGAAGATGTCTTTAAACCTAATCCTAATCCCCTCCTAACCTTGTCACATTCCCTAAAAATGGGTTAAGACTTACTAACCCAAGCCAAAGTTAACAAATATCTCCTCCTTCACCCACCCTCATTAAATGCCATCCACTTGCCTATCCCTAAGCTAATCCTAAACCATCCTAATCCATCCTCTAATCATTTGCACAATCCTAAGCAAGCTTAAAGCCTTCCTAATCAAGCCCAAGTCGAAATCTCTCTCATCTCCCTCAAAATATCCCAACCATAAAACTTTATGAAGCCCACTAGGCCATAAATGACTCTTCCAAGCCATTTCATTGCTCTTACAAGCCATTATGAGGGTCTTTATGAAAAATTTTATCCCTTGAGCCTCTTTTGTTGACTCATCCTTCCCCTTTCCTCCATCCTCTCACCCTGTGACATGTGTCACTCCCTGATTGGCTGTAAGGAAGCACAATCCATGTGCTCTTCTCTCATGCAATCTGAGCCCTCCATGAGCTTTTTCCCATCCTTGCATCTTAGCCCTCCATCCCTTAAGCCTTTTTCCTATTTAAGGAATCCTCTCCCAAGCCATTTTAACACAATCCATGAAGTAAAGTCATAATGCCATTTTAAGAAGCCATTTTACATCAAAACCATACACTCACACCCAAATTCCAACTCCATTTGAAGCCCTTTTTGAAGCATAAGCTTGAGCATACATCCTATCTATTTAGACAAAGCCACTCAACAAGAGAGCTTCTCATTGAGAGAGCCCATTAATGGCTCATATTCTCAATTGAGAGCTCATCTTAGTCTATCTTGAAGTTTATGAATTTTGTTTAGTTTGTAGAAGCTTTATTTAAATTTGGTTTCTATTAGCATACTAACATTTCTCATATACAACATCAACTAGCCCATTGGTTTTATTTTTCATATTCTTAAAGGCACATAAGATAAAACACAACAAGATAAAATAGGGATAAGACGAAAATATTCCAAGCCAATTTTGACGTCTTGACTACTGAATTAAAAGGTCATTGGATATGTAGGAGACAAAATCAATCATTTACTATTATTTATTAATTAATTAAAAATATAATTATATAAGATTTGTATTTTTTATTTTATACATAAATGGTAAATAATGATCTAATCGATGAATTTTGTAGGCTGGATAGACATCACCAATTAAAAGAAGCATGTGATGTCATCCAACTACATGCTACATTAAGGTATTGTTCAAGTTCTTTGCCTAAAATCATGGACATTGGATCCTCAATATAGCAAATTGGTACAACAAGACTTGAAGCCCATATTTTGTGAGATATTAAATCCTTTTTCTCCCTTTGAAGATATTTGGTTATAGGTCCAATATTGTGATTTTTATTTTTAAAGAGGATTATTGTTTTATTTGGGTCTAGAATAGGAGATATCTTTACTATATAAAGGATATAAAGGATATTTAGAATATTTGTAAAATATTATGGTTTTAACTATAATAGGAAAATATTTTAGTATAAAAGGGGGATTATTTTCCTTTGTACTTGGAAAATAAGACTTGGATAAGTATTTGTAATCTTAGAGAGAACTTGGGAGAGAATGCTCTATAGAATTAAGTGGTCTCATAATATGAGATAAAAACTTAGAATTTTCTTGAAAGGATTTTTCATGACTTTATGTTGTTATTGTAAAGGCTTAATGCCTATTTTATTCATATGTTCTTGTATAGAGAGAGAGAGAGAGAGAGAGAGAGAGAGAGAGAGAGAGAGAGAGAGATTTCATTTCTTAGCATTGTAAATGTGATGAAGGAGCTAGGCAAGAACATGTTGCTAACAAGTTCATGTCATCACAGTGTGGAAGCAGGAAACAAATTGTAACTCCATGGAAGACCATGGCAATGTAAGAGTTTTTACATCATAATGATCTGGGATCGATCTTGCATGTAACTTGCACTCTCATTCTTTCTAATGCATGTTTTTGTCTACATAGCTATAGTTTGCATTTCTAAGTATTTTTTCTTAGTTCACAAATAATGTCAATTATGATCATTATATTAAATATGTATCCTAGTGAATCTTGAAATTGTAAGTGATTCATAACAAGGAGTTTACAAATCAATTGGTCATTAGTATGTCTTACCCTATCTCCACATTGTCCCACTATACTATATTCCTTCTAACCTTGTCCTTGATTCCCTTATTATCTTGCACAACTGATACTCTATACACTTGGGGTAGACTTTTTTTTTGTACTTCCTCTTACTTTGGTATGAATTGCCAATGTGATTTTTGTCGTTTTCCTATATTTAAAGATAAGAGTACAATACAAAGAGTGTTGAATAACTTAAATAATTTATGTTACTCTTCTTGAATATCATGAACTCAAATGACAAAAATATTTAATACTAAATTTATTATATGATTGTATTCCTCCAAACTTGTCATATATAATAACCATACCATATATAAGAATGCTATAAGCTCCAAAATTTTCTTTAGCATGTTCAAAACTTTAAATATCTCACAAAAAAAAATTACATATAAATTTTCAAATTATTGTAATTTTTCAATATTAAAATAATTCTTCTTAATAATAAAGTATATAAGCAAAAAAATTAATTAATGAATCTTTGATATATTGATAAAGATAAATAATTTTGTCGGAGCTCCTAAAAACTAATATTTTCTAATATAATTTAAAAGATGTAATCATACAATGGTCCCACTATTCTTATCTTATCATAAAAACATATAGAAGAAGATTGCTATTTGTTTCCTTATCTAATTAAATATAATAATTGATACCGTTTTTATTAATTATATGAGTTTTAAAGATTTGTTATATTTGATATATTTTAAATTTGATCTTTAGATATCTTTTAGAGACAATTAATTATAAAATACAAATATACTAATAAAATATGAATATATTACATAAAATATAAAATAATTAATAGATCTTTGATATATTGATAAAGATAAATAATTGTGTAATGTAGCCCCTTATATTCTGAATTTTTTGAGAAATTTAATCATACAATGGCCCCACTATTCTCATCTTATAAGCACGTAAAGAAAAGAAAATATTGGTGTTTTCTTCTTTATCCAATAATTGATTCTTTATTTTTATGAGTTTAAATATGATAGTGTAGGGGCCGACGACATAAAAAATTAAGGCCAACGTCGTGAACTAAATTGTTGGTTAAGAACATGAACTGAGATAAGAAGGCGGGTGTAAAAGAGCTCCAGACAAACCATTAGATTCAAAGGAAAAACATTAAACAAGCCTCTCCCTCAGAATGAATAAAAGCTACCTGTCTGAATGAAATACTGTAGACAAGGAAATCACCTCGAAAGAAACGACGCAGAGGTAACTCTCAAAAATCTTCTCTTCATGGGAATCGACGGTTCGTCTTTCGAAAAAGACACCGACAGACGGCACGTCCAAGGCTCTATACATGTTCTTCCTCAACTCGGTTGCTGAAACAGGAATATGATGAGAAAAAAAGAGGTGTTGAGGAGACGTTGAATTTGATCAGTTGCAGAGGAGAGGAGAGGATGGTAACAGGGTTGGGATGCATTCGTATGTGGGTGATGTTATCATGGGTTGTGGTCGGATTTGGGATGTATCCATTCCTCTACGCCTACCTCTCTTTCTTCCGCCTCCCCTATCTGCAATTCCTCTATATACTTGTTCTGGTTGGAGGGGTCTTCTTCATGACCCAGCAGATGTTTACTATTAATAACAATACTGAGGCAGAGGCGGAGGCAGTGGCAGTGGCAGTGGTGATTCCAATGAATTCTCCTTCTCCTTCTTCTTCGTCTGCCGTTGACACGACTGCGGTGGAGATGGGCGTGAAAGTGTTCACTTACAGCACACGTCATCAACAGCAGCCCCAGTTCACGGAGCAGGAAGAATGCGTCATCTGCATGTGCGAATACGAAGAGGAGGATGCAGTGGCGGTGCTTCCTACGTGTCAGCACGCGTTCCACGCGGACTGCGTAAAGAGGTGGCTGCAGTGCCAGCCTCGATGTCCCATCTGCAACTCCTGCCTGCTTCAGAAACTCGGATCTTCTCACAGGAAGAATGATCACGTCCCTCGCCTTTCACTTCAGCGCTCTCTGGGGGGAGCAAATGTGACCCGCCAAAACTTAGGGAGCGAAGAGAACGTGTAAGCAGATTGAAATGAAATTGTATTTTCTTTATTGATGTATGTGGCCAATATATTCAAGCATAGATTGAAACTTCGCAGTGTATCTACATGTACACATGTTACACAATAAGAGATTAACTAGCATCTTGATGTGCAATATTGGGTACAACAAATACTCGTGCAAGGTCTTCATTAAGAATTGATTTTTTTATTTTTTTCGGTCGAGTATATGAGGAGAGATTAGGCTAAAGGAGAGGAAGAGATTGGGATTAAGAGAGATAACAGAACAAATTTTGCGAGATAGAAATAAAGAGGAAAGCAGATAGATATGAGTAGCGAGTATGAGAGAGGTTGATGAATAGAGGGAGACCCGTCTAGAGATAGAATAGAGGAGAAAGATATATAGTGAGATGGACTGACAAAAGATAACAACAATACATTTTTTATTTTATAAAAATACAATGAAATGTAAAAAATTTACTGTATTTTTCGTTATATGAAATTCAATCAACAATACATTTTATATAGAGGATAACAAACAATGTTCATTTCATTTTGAACTAAAGGAAATTTTTGAACAAATGGTTGAATGAACTCTATTGTCAATAAAATGAATGTCATTGGAAAACTTTTCAACTACATTAATTTTTGTTACTCAGATGAGTTGAAGAGACTACGAGGGGAGGATCAAATTTATTCAATTTTGTGTTGGAAAGGTTGGTTTTGGGAGATTTGATAACGAATTTGGTCCATGGCAGACAATTCTGAAGAGCTTTCACGGCCAAAAAGATGAAAACATTAACAATTTTCAGCTAGAACATGAGTGATCAAGCAAGTACTCATCAAAATGGTTAAAAGGCGGAGGGAAACCAAGAACCAAAAAAAATGAAAAATTAGGAAAAGTCAACGGTGGCTATGATTTTGTCGTCCTGTATCCCTATGTCGTTGATGCTTGAGATTAGGTGTTGTTCACATAAAATATGCCTACCATATTTAACAATGGCTGGTATTTATGTTTGGTTGGACGATGATGAAGTGACTGACATGGTTATGGATATCATTTTGAAGTCTTAAAATGAGCCTAGAATAGTTAGTAGAAAATTTGAGAGATAATAATTTGAAAGAGGGCAAAAAGCTATAAGAATATTGTGGATGTTAAAAAGCTCACATCGATACAATTTATGGATTAATTAAAACATTTTAATAATATTTTAGAGAAGTTTTTATTTCATTAACAATAATTTAGAACTATTTGTTTATTATATGAAATGAACTATTTATTTATTAAAATTTATGATTATGATTTTTTAAAGAGGATGTATGACCATTTAGGTGATATCTATTGTTTGTCTATTTTCTAAGTCTAGAGAATGATTTTACTATATCTGATTAAATGGCCTAAAAATAATTATCCTATAACACCTTATAATACTTAATAAGGCTTACATTTGTATCCTAAAATCTTGTTGAAAATAAATAAATATGGAGGATGCCTCTAAAAAAAGGGGTCTTATAACACCAAATCCATTAAGTCAATCATGACTAGGATAAATCACAAATATAAAATTTGTAATTAATAAATATTTATCACAACTATAAAAATAATAAAATGAAAAAGAAATACTTATTATGATCGGTTCGTGAGAACAAAACTATTGACTAATTCAGCACAGCTGAATGCAATAGTATTGTCTATAGGAAGTACAATAATATAAAAGTATATATTCACAAAAGAGTTAGGGATACAAAATCACCTCGCAAAGGTCACATGGCCCATGGTCAAAAGGAAAAATCAATTATTCAATATATATATATAACCACCTTAAGCAGCCAAAGCAGTATCAATCAATGGAGGTGGGTCATTGTGATCATCCTTTTTCGATCCAATATTGGGATCCATAGGTGGGTCAAAGATAAACCATTTGTCAACATTTTTATCTTACCCCTCCTCGGTCTTTGGAAGAAAAATGCCCAAGGATAGCTAAAGGAACCATGTGGAAGAGATGGTAACATGCCATGAAGTGATGTAAGGGAGGAAGGATAAAGTCAACCAAGGGACACATTCACCGACCACCCTTCTAAAGTATACACATGGAAGCCAACACAAATATGAAAGAACAATAATAATATTGAATCCAATGTAGATAATCTCCTTACAATGTGGCAGGTTTAAGGACTACCTTGTTGCTTCTATTTACAATAGAATTACAATTAGTGAGCTTAGAAGTTTGGGCTTATAGAGCCAAACTTGAATTATCTTTCTACTACTTGATACTCTTTTCTACTCTAATCATAGGTCTCAAATATATAGCCATCAAGACAACAAGTTCGCCTAAAGATACATTTATAACGAAATATAGGTCCTATTTTAAAGGGAAATCAACATCTACAGCACTAGGAAAATTAACATGCATAGGATCAAAGATAGTTCCACACGTGATCTAAGAAGAGATCTGCAAGGCTATGTAAAGCCTTAAAATCACAGAAACCTCAAATATGAAAATAACCACACATTACTTAACATGTTAGGAAATGTACACACTACAAGAAAAGAGAAAGGATAACTCTTCAACGAGATCAAATGAAGTTTCATGAACACAAGAGAGTGATCCACGATTGGTCCACATCAGGTAACCAATAGCATGGAAGTAATTAACACATGAACAACAAGGACCATTTTATGAATATTAATCGAGAAAAATAAATATGAAATATTTTGGTTGATGCAAGATTCCCAAAGAACCCAAGATGTTCTTGCATTAGACTCCTAGGATAAATAAGGACTAATGTTAACGTCAAGAAGCCTTGATATTTTGAGAAATCATAAAGAGCAAGTATTTGGGAGGCAAGTTTTTTGAAAAAGAAATTTCTTTTTCAAAACAACTTTTTCAGGTTTTTTGAGAAGAATAATAATCAGTGGGAAGGAATTTATTTTTCAACTTATCAACAATTTTTGCCCAAGTCTTGACATTTTCCTTCCCTCTTCTTATAAGGAACAATAATGATTTATTTAAATTTGTTTGTTTACTTTACTAAACAAGAATAATGAACAATAAAAAACAAAAGTATGTCTCAACTATTATAATTTTATGTTATTATTAACTTAATTAATTTAAATAAATCATAATATATTTAGTGTACTTAATAATTAATATTTTTTAATGAATAAGGCATTTTCTATTAATTAATAATATAAAAGTATACATTCAAAAAAAAATTGGGGATACAAGATCACCTTGCGAAAGTCACATGACCCATGGTCAGAAGGCAAAATTAACTATTTATATATTCACACACACACACACACACACACACACACACACACACTTTAAGAGGTCAAAGTAGTACCAATCAAGGGAGCTGGGTCATTGTGATCGTCATTTTCCCATCCAATATTGGGCTCCACAGGTGGATCAAAGATAAACCACCCATCAACATCTTTATCTATCCCTCCTTAGTCTTATGAGGCAAAACACCAAGGCTAGATGAGGGAACCATTTGGAAGAGGTGGCAATAAGTCATGAAGTGATGCAAGGGAGGAAGGATAAAGTGGGCCAAGGGACACATTCACCAACCACCCTACTAGATTATACACATGGAAGCCAACACAAACATGGAAGAACAACAATTATATTGAATCCACTATAGATAATCTCCTTACAATGTGGCAGGCATAGGACTACCTGGTTTCTTCTATTTACAATAGAATTACAATCATCTAGCTTAAAAGCTCATGCTTATAGAGCCAAACTTGAATTATCTTCTACTGCTTCCTTCTCTTTTCTACTGTAATCTCATGTCTCAAATATATAGACATTACGAACACAAGTTGTCCAGAAGATACATTTATTACAAAGTGCAGGTCATGTCCTAAAGGGAAATCAACATCTACATCACTAGGAAAATGAACACCCATGAGATCAAAGATAGGTCAACACGTGCTCCAAGAACAGATCCCCAAGGCTATGGAAAGCCTTAAAATTATAGAAACCTCACAGAAGAAAATAACCACACATTACTTAACATGCTAGGAAATGTACACACTGCAAAAAAAGAGAAAGGATAACTCATTGACAAGATCAAACAAAGTTTCATGAATACAGGAGAGTGATCCATGATAGGTCCACATCAGCTAACCAACTACGGGAAATAACTTACACAAACAACAAGGACCATTTTATGAACATTAGATAGGAAAAATAAATAGGAAATATTTTGGTTGATGCAAGATTGCTAAAGAACCCAAGATGCTCTTGCATCAGACACCTGGGGTAAATAAGGATTGGTGTTAATAAGAGGGACTCTGATTTCTTGAGAAGAATCATAAAGAGAATTTTTTTGGGAGGCAAGTTTTTTTTAAAAGAAAATTATTTTTCAAAACAAATTTTTCGTGTTTTTTGAGAAGGATCATAATCAATGGGAAGGAATTTCTATTCTAACTTACCAACAACTTTTATCCTAACATTTTCCTTCCCTCTCCTTTGCCTATCAGTTTGCAAGTGTTCCCACCAAAGAGAAACATGTCCTCTCAATTTAGTAGCTTCTATCCTCACTTTTGTTTCCCCACAGATAAATTCATAATCAAAGAACTTCTCTATCTCAGAGATTCAATCTAATAAAGCATTTGCATCAATATTTCCACAATAAATTAAAAGTTCTAAAGAAGGTTTGGAATTCTCTCTACTCAAGGATCTCAAGAAGCTGTCTTCATATTCTTCTACTTTAGGTTTAGGATTAGATTCTAGTGCTTCTTTTTTATCACTAAAATCATCAAAATGTACTCATCTTCTCTAGGTCATCTCAATAGCTTCAAATCTAGTTGTGATTTGTCTCAACATGTCTATAATAGCATATTCTACACTTCCTCCACCTTAAAACATTTTGACAATAGTTCCAAAAAGAATCGTAACCCTTTGCAAGTTATAGGTTCTAAACTAGATTTTCTACCTTATAACCAATCTAATCAGCATTCTCCATGATTCCAAACTCTAGAAGGAAGGAAGTTTTCTCCTTTGATACCACCTGAAAAAAGGGAGAAAGGATAAAGTGGACCAAGGGATACATTCACCAACTACACTACTAGATTATACACACATAAGCCAACACAAACATGGAATAATAATAATTATATTGAATCCAATGCATATAATCTCCTTACAATGTTGCAAGCATAAGGCTTACCTGGTTGGAGCCATTTATAATAGAATTACAATCAGCAAGCTTATAATATCAGGCTTACATATCCAAACTTGAATTATCTTTCTACTAATTGGTTCGCTTTTCTACTCTAATCCTACGTCTCAAATATATAGCCATCAAGACCACATGTCAGCTTGATAGATACATTTATTACAAACTACTATCCCAAAGGGAAACTAACATCCACATCACTAAGAAAATTAACATCCACATGATCAAAGGTAGGTCCATACGTGATCTAAGAAGAGATCCTCGAGGTTGTAGAAAGCCTTAAAATCATAGAAACCTCATAGAAGAAAATAACCACATGTTAATCATTATGACAAGAAATGAACACGCTACATGCACAAAACATTAACTCCATGAGCCTTAGCAAGAGGGAACCCTTGCACAAAAAAGAGAGGAAACCACCAAAGATTATGTTGGTTCATAGAAAATCCCAACACAAAACTCATCGCTAGCCTAGTGAAACCAAGGTTTAATAGCCTCTCGAGCTTTCCAAATGCTCAACATGCCGTAATTTTGAACTTGATCTTGCATAATGAGAATGGTTTAAAAACCAATATCCTTTCTAGCTAGTCTGTTGGTAGGAAAACCTAAAGAAGAATAACTTCTGATGCCTTATCGCAAGTAATGACACAAATCACCCATTTGACAAACAAAAAACAAACCTACTTCTAGGTTCATTGGGAAGATAATTGAATTCTTAGAAATCTCTATAAAATGCATGATAGTTAGTCCTAGAGGCCCAAAGAAAGTCCCTAAGGATCTTTTCTAGTTTCATATGAGAGGCCTTGGATGGACCCCAATAGGAAGAATAGAAAACATAGGTGACGACTAACACCTTAGAACAAATCTAGAATTTTCTAGCAAGAGAAAGAGGCTTGGTGATCCACTACTCTAATTTATTTTCAATTTTGGGTATAACCACATTCTAAAGATCCACAGATGATGCTTGGAAGGAAAAAGGAATGCCTAAAAACTAGAATATCTCTCTGTGTTGAATCCATTTCTAGCCCTACTTTAGGAGCCATGATAGTGCAAGAAGGAATGATTATTTGTAACTAGCCCTACTTTAGGAGCCATGATAGTGCAAGAAGGAATGATTATTTGTAACAGAAAGTTTTGTGTCACTTAATGGCCAACCCATAAGAAAGACAAAAATTGTCAAGGAATTGAAGAGAATTGCTTATATTCTCCTCATCCTCAATGAGAGTGAGAAAGGGATCATTTGAAACAATGACTATTAACAAGCTAAGTAGGTGACTTAGGAAGGAAAATTCCTCTAACAAGGTCAACAGAGATAGCATTAGCCAACAAGAAGTCAAAGCCTTCAACAAAAAGAACATAAAGAGAAAGAACCAAGTATCAACCTTAGAAAATGGACCTAAAGATACCAAAGGCCTCAAATTGTTAGCTATTGATGGTTATGCAAGAAGGGACATCTCCAAAAATGGTCTGCGTAGAGTAGAGAAATCTGGAAAAAAACCTAAAGCTTCAAGTATTACAGGAATAAAAGGTCACTCAATATAGTTGTTGACTTTAGCAAAGTCAATCTTGACAAAGATTGTTGGCTACTTGATTTGGGGGGAAAAATAATGAAAATTGAAATGTCCCCAATGCTCCAAGAATTGACATTATTATAAGTGTTTGAGATTCTAACTCCAACGCAACTTTAACATGCAAAATTACAGTTTAGATGACAAAGTTATGACCGGTCATAGTTTGGTCAAACTAGGAACAAAGGCAATCAAAAAGGTGAAAAAATAATCATCTCAAAAGTGGTCAACAATGGGTTTCAAATTAAGTTCTCATCAAGAGCTTTCCAATGGTGGTTGTTTGTCAGGACGTCATGTTGACATGGTACCCTTGCAATCAATTATTAAAAATTTATTTTCTGATGGGTTTTAAAAACCAAACCTCTCTCCTCCAAAATCGTCTACTAAACTACTCCACCATCCATACCACACTACAAAAATGGGGAATTGTTTCCTTTAATAAAGGACCATCATTGATAAATGGTCGGTGGGGGTTGAACCCCTAACCTCCACACAACCAAAATTTACTTTGACCACTACACAATGAATAGGATTTGAAACATGAGTGGCACGCATCATATTTAACACTTGTGTAGCCGCCCATCCTTAATTAAATGGGTGTTATTTATTAAAAAATAAGCCCCTAACCTTGGAGTGAATCATAACCAAAATTAATAAAAGGGTAAATATGAATATGAGGATGGTTATGGAGGGATTATTTTTGTAATGATTTATTTTAGCCTAATTATGGCTAATTAATCTATAAAATGGGGGTAACAGGTGTTTGTAAGGCATCCAGGTGATGAGAAGGAGATTATGAAATTGAAGAATTATTGATTATTCTTGCACATTGGAAAATTAGTCTTCTATTGTACTTGAAGAAAAGATCTTGTAAACCCTTATAATTGATTTTGAAGCTAATCAGATCGGTCCCTCTATTGGAACAGGACATAGAGACGTAGTTTCGCCCACAGATGAACTTCGCTATTAATTGTGTTTTGTCTTCTATATCTCTACTCTCTTTCTGTCATTACCTTATTATGCTTTGTTCATTTAAGCATTTAAGTTATGGTAATTCGCTAATTAATGCTTTGAATTAACTTTATCTAATTATGTTAAGCATACCTCCAAAATAGTCCTAGATCCTAATTAGATCACTACTTGGATTCTTTTGGCTCACTCCATCCCTAATTCCAAAATAATGATGATTTTGTCTAGGATGTATCTAGACTTGATAATCTAGTCTATTTAGGACACACCACTAGAGGCAACATATGAAAAATTTTGAGAGCCAATGATTTAGCAATGATCTTGTAGGAAACATTGAGCAAGGTGATAGGCCTCCAATTGCAAATATCTACAAGATCACCTACTTTAAGAATGAATTTGATGTCATCTTTTTTAATGATATCTCCTAGATTCTGGGAATGAAAGGCTTACAAGTAGACCATATGAAGGTCAAGGACAATACAATACTAAAAGGCTTTGTAAAATTCACAAGAAAAGTCATCACACTAAGGGCCTTTTTATTTGCCATGGAAAAGATAGCTTCCTTGAGGTCATTAATGGTAAGGATTTGATCACAAAAAAAAATCGCTCCATAGAAAGCCTCTTGGGATCAACAATAATGCAATTTATTAAAGCTTTTTCCCTAGAAGAAGAATGTCCCTATGATGTGAGCACCTTCTCATGAATGCAGAAGAACTCTTGAAGAGTGTCAGGAAGCTTTAAAATAATATTTTGGCCTTCCTTGATTCTTTTAATCCCAACTAAGGTATGACAGGTTCGAAGGGTCAAAAAGAATTCTTTAGAGGATCAATATCCCACTTGAAGAAAAGAAAGATGAGCTTTTTTAATTTGAGTTTCATAGGGAACATAATTGTTTATAACTTGCTTCTAGTGGTGAAGGTGAGTAAGCCAAAGTTGTAGGTCCATGTCAAATGGATTCATGGCCAAGGTTTTGATGGCTGCACAGATATCCTTAGTAGTTGTGTCATAGGAATGTTGATGGTACATAGCAAGTTGTCTTCCATAAATGTAAACAAGTATTCTCATGTGGTTCATGGCATCATCCACCATTGAATTCAGCCTATGTAAGAGTAGATCTTGGGCTCAAAATTCCACCAAACTTATAAAATATGAGCCTTAGTGGGTTTATGACTCATTAGTGTCATATTGAGGGAAAAAGTGCATCTTATAAGGATGTATCTTAGTTTTCTTTCATTCAATAGAAAACTAAATAGGAATGTGGTTTGACAATGTCACATTAATCAAAGGAATGACAAGTAATTCTTGATATTTATTTTTAAAAAATGATCTCTAATCATGGCATAATCAAGCCTCTTAAAAATCATATTAGAGTCATTTCTAAAATTGGACTAGGTATACCAAACCCCACTAGGATAGTGGCGGTTAACATTGGGATAAAAAAATCCAAATTTATAACACATGTAGTGTTAAGATCCTCTCTCACCAATTGTCCATCAAAAATGTAAATACTATATTTATCTAAAGCCAAGTCCACCATATTAATGTCCCCACACATAACCTACATAGCAAGTGACTGAGAATATTCAATCCAATTCCATAGATGTGATCTCTCAACATTAACCATCCAAAAGGAATGATTATTGAAGGATAAAATAAACCACACTATTATATGCATGGGGTCAGAGCCATGTCAATGACAAAAGAATGAAAATGAGGAGAAATAAGAGTAAAAAATCCACCTCAAATTGATAAGAAAAAATAATGGCATGGCATAGAAAATTAAGAAAGAAACCAATGATTTTAAATTCTTGGAGGAAAAGAACATCCAAGTTTCAAATCCCATGTCTAGCATCTTGAACAAAATATTTTCTTTGGAGGTCATTTAGACCTCAAACATTCTAGGATTAAAAATTCATGATAAAAAATATTGCATAGCATCCTCATTCCCAAGAGAGGAGAAACTATTATGTATGAAATATGAACTAGTTATAAAGTTAAGAAGAGAGTCTTCACCAAAGATAACTCTCCACTTTTTCATGCTCATATTCATCTTCTCAACATGCCAAAATGGGATGCAGGACTATGAATAGAATAAGAAACAATAATAGATGCATCCAATAGAGTGTAGACCCAATGGGGCTAAGAGACACTCATAGAAGCATTTGTCCCATGCTGGATAGTGTTTGAAATAGGAATGAATTATGTGGAATCCATCTAGGTAGCAATAGTTTAGGTGGAAATTTCTATCATCAGTTGAGAGACAGAAGCGATAGGTTTCTTTGGAGAAAAAGCATTCTTTTATTTTGAAAACACCAAGGTTCATTTATCCTTTTTCATAGCCTTTGTTGGTTGAGAGGTAGCCTCCTTAGGAGGAGATTTCACTTTAAGTGAATCTAATGGAAAAACCTTGATTTTGTGTTTTGTTGGTTGACACCTATATTAGGTGTTAGGAAAATACAAATATTAAACCTTTTGAGTGAAGGTGTGGCTACCCACTTGGATTTTAACACTTCTTTGAGGTCATGTGAAATATCAAGGTCAACAAAAACCCTCTCTTGGTGATGGGAATTACAAAACATATTAGGTTTCTTGACAAACCACCTTGTTGAGAGCCTATGAAATGGTTTGAATGTAAGTCAAAAATAAGAAGGGGATACCAAGGAACTCAATCCACGTAGAAACCCTTAGTTTTTTGTCATCTAAGATAGTAAAATGTTGAGACCAACACTAAAAATCCAATAGAGAGGACCAAACAAACTAGGGCCTATGATTGAGGATAGCCTCAAAATGGGAAGAGTTTGAAAAATGAAACAAAATAATCCCTTGGTGAGGTTCTAAATGCCATTGAGCCAAAATTCATGAGGATTCCATGCCTTCTCCACCCATTATTTCAACATGCTTTCAAGAGAAGTCCTACCGACAAAATATCCTATCAAAGTATTTTTTTAAGTCATTCACAAGCATTTTCAAAATCCTAGACATTAAGCACAACATCATGGGAAGGCATACCTCATGAACACATTTGACACAAACCTCCGATGGAATTTGTATGAGGGAGGTGTCATGAAAATCTATAAGAGTAACTCCAACACCGACGAAAACTACTGGGCCAAAGTTGGTTGGATCCATAATAAAAATCCTTTTGATTCTAGTAATAAATGTCATATGACACATAGATACACAAAGATTACTTCACAAAAGCAAAATGCAGCCCAAATCCCTAGTAGAGTGCATTTACCACCTTCAAATGTATCTGATAATTATTATTAAATAATATATATTAATTAATTAATTAATATTTAATCATATTATTTTAGACGTGTTATGCAGTTTTCATATTGTCAATTATATTGTAATAGAAGTAATAAAAAATAATTATTTTGATTAGTTAAATTATTTAGGAAGTTTCTATGCGTAAAATTATAAAATTTTGGTATGTGTAGGATTATGGTATGCCAATGAAAAACCTCCTTTTCTCACTCGTCAAAAAGTTTACTAAAAATCTTGTTCACTTTTTAGTAGGCCTAGGTGTTAGTACACATGGTCAAGCAAAAACCATATGACAAGGCCAATCAAATATATGATATTATCATATATCTAATGATATTGAATACTTGATATTTTTGGATAGGGAATATTTTCTAGTAATTTTTTTCATAAACCCATGACCCTTGTTCTTAGATATCATAGTGGACAACTATGATTGTGGGCCTTTCGAATGTGAAATAGAAGAATCACCAAAATTGTTGAAATGTTGAATTTCAGTATATTAAACTTTGATTTTTTGTGTTGGTTGATATTTTTTAGATGAAATCTATTTTTTTGGGGTTAAAACTAGGGTTTATGTGATTTTTTTATCATTTTTAAAATAGGTTGTAATTTTTTCTTAATTTGTATTGTAATCAAGTTTGGAATCAAACCAAGCACACAACCCTCATGATGATCCCGCAAACAATCCACAACCACCTGTAAACAACCTACAACCACCACCAAACACCCTGAACCACCTAAAAACAATCCTCAACTTCAAGAAAATGAACCAATCCTAAATCCTTGACCTTTAGAGGATCTTATAGGATAAAATCAAAAGTGATTCAGAGGTCTTCCGATAACCTCTTCCAATATCCCCACATTGTTTTCCACCTTAAACTCTATTATTGACAACATGTAGACACTTACCGAGAAACATAATGCTTCTCTTCTTTACCATGATTCCATGCATGTCAAGTTTCATGATGGGCTCTATTATGACTAGATTATGAGCCTTACTATAACTAAACATGACCTATGTGGCATTTTTGTGGATCCCAAAATGGGATTAAAATTTGACCCAAAAATGTCCAAGTTGTTAATTAAGTGGTGCACAACTGGTGCAATGCATGAGAACCTTTCGGACCATTGGTTGATGATTTTTGATAGAACACCACACAATAATATGGATGTCTCATTATACTTTTTAAGAAAATTTTACACTAAATTTCTACTTGGTCATAAGGTGACTATTGGATCATTCAACTAAATTGGGGTGTAGGCTTTAGTGCTCCTTAGGATAGACCATGTGTACATTAGGTAAAATGTTGTATATATGCACCCCCCCCCCCCCCCCCCATGGATATTTCACCCCCTCCTATACTGCGACATCCTCAAATAACTACTGAAGCTGACTCACAAACTATTCGATCCATTCACACCTTGCGTGATCTATTGGTTAGGAAACGTGTGGTAGTGTCTCCTCCTCATGTTGATGAGGTTGGCCCTTCCATGTCCTCTAGGATCTCGCATATTTTTGTAATCAATATTTTCATTACATACAATAATTTATGTGTGGGTCCCCTCACTAATAGTACATATGATTGTGTCTTCTAGGTGGATGATACAACATAGAATGCTACAAGCACTATAATAGGGTTTGACAGATCTAGAACAATATAAGAATAAATAGTTATATGCATAAACAAAAGAAGAATACTCAAATAACAGAGATAACACATAGTTTAATGTACCTAAAACCTAGGCTACGTCCACCTACATAGCCTTCAAGCTTTCTAATATCTAGCAAAAATATACACCAACATTACAATGCATTGTGCATCTCAACCACTTATAACAACATTTTAGGGCAAGCTCTAAAATTGACCATTTTAGAGTTTTACAATGTTATCAATTTTATTTTCCCCAAAAGGTTGCCACAACATCAAAACCCACTACATGATCAATCACCACAATATCAATAATCTCCCACTTGGATACTAATCAGGCTCCACACCAAACAATCTCCCACTTGGAGACTAAAACCAGACAACATTGTAGTATGTGCAACTCCCAATGGATAAAAGACTTTGATGTGTATTACCTCCATGATCATCAGTCAAGAATCCCAATAGAAGTTGAGCAAGAAACCAGCTTCTCCTTAGGGAGTGCCTTTGTGAACATGTCTACAAGTTTTTCACTTGTGTGGATATTTTCAAGCAACAATTGGCCATCCTCCAAAACCTACCTTATAAAATGGTACCTGAGTTGTATGTTCTTTGTCCTTGAATGAAAAGAAAAATTCTTTACAGGATGAATGGCAATCTGGCTATCACTAAATAATGAGCAATCTTTCTACTTCTGATCCAATTGTTCCAAAAAGCATTGTAACCAAATCATCTCCTTGCCAACTTCTATAGTAGCTATATACTCAGCTTCAATGGTTGAAAGTGCATTAACCTTCTACAATCTAGAAATCCAACTGACTACAGTGCCTCCTATAGTGAAAACTTACCCTATAGTACTCCTCCTTGTATCAATGTCTCCTACAAAATCAAAGTCAATAAATCCACTTAGAGAAGAACTAGATCCAATGAAACTTAATGGCTTTGTAGTAGTACCTTTCAAATATCGAAGAATCCATTTGATAGCATTCCAATGTTCCATACCCAAATTGCTCATATATCTATTCACAACTCCCATTGCATGAGCAATATTTAGATGTGTCCATACCATTGCATATATAAAACTACCAATAGCTGATGAATACAGGATGTTAGACATTTTATCTACCTCTTCATGTGCATTTGAGCACATTTCCTTAGTCAATTTGAAATTATTAGCCAAAGGTGTACTAACTATTTTTGCATCATGCATATTAAATCTTTTCAACACCTTCTTTATATACCCATTTTGGGACAAATTCAAGGTTTTATTTTCCCTATCCCGTGTAATCCTCATACCAAGGATTTTCTTAGCAACATCCAAATCCTTTATAGAAAATGACCTTGCTAATTTATGTTTAACTTCATTTATTTGTTGCATATTATACCCAGCAACAAGCATGTCATCAACATAGAGTAACAGGATAATGTAACTCCCATTATACAATCTCTTAAAATATACACAGTGATCAGAATGACATCTATAGTACCCTTGTTCAACCATGAAACTATCAAATTTTAAATACCATTGTCGAGGTGCTTGCTTTAGGCCATACAAACTTTTCCTTAACCTACACACCAAATTATTCTTACCCTTGATCTCATATCCCTCTGGTTGTTGCATGTAGATTTCTTCCTCCAAATCTCCATGGATAAAAGTTGTCTTGACATCTATTTTTTCAAGATGCAAGTCATGTGTAGCCACAAGACTTAGTATAGTTCTAATTTAAGTCATTTTTATAATAGGGGAGAACATTTAATCAAAATCTATACCCTTTTTTTGTGCAAAACCCTTTACCACAAGTCAAGCCTTATACCTTTTCTTTCTTCCATCTTCCTCCTTTAGCCTATAAACCCATTTGTTAGGAAAGGCTCCTTTTCCTTTAGGTAGAGGGACTAAGTCCCAAGTCTTATTTTTCAACAAGGAGTTTATCTCCTCTTTCATGCCCAGCTTCCACTATTGTTTGGCATCTACCTGCATTGCTTCTTCATATTCTTCCAATTCCCTAGAATCAGTCAATAAAATGCAATATAATGAAGGAGAAAACCTTTCAAGAGGACTAATTGACCTTTTAGAATGTCTAACACGTACAAGAGTTTGTGGGATAACATGTTCTTGCTGAGCATCAAGTACCAGTGGCTTTTCATTTTTAGGAGTCTCATCCAACACCACATATTCTTGTTTGACCTCTTCATGCTTCTTTTCCTCCAATTTTTCTTTATACATGAACTTCTCATTGAATATAACATCTGTATGAACTTCATGAAATTTCAAGCATTTATATGAACTAGTCAACATAAGATTAAGAGAGCCCTAAGATCTACATTGAATGAAATTTGTATGAATGTCAACTGACTGGTAACTATGTTAAATTTATTTAAATGATTCACTAAAGATCCTCCCTCACCCATTTTCATATTAAAGAAACACTTCATAAGAAATGCCTTATTCAAAACTGAGGATTTCTCGTATAACATAACTAATGCCATTTTTTTCCTTTGATATGTTGAATGTTACAGATGGTGCCATGCATAGTCGAATAGATCCTAATGCCTTCCTATCCAAGATCTCCCAATCTTTATTTGTGATTGTTCCCTATTTTTTGGTTGTTCCTTCTAATAGCTTCCATAGATCCTTTTGATATAGATAATCTTCCATTTTCATTTTCCTTAATTGGAAATTCTGGAAATTGAATTTTTCAATCTTAAATCTAGAACCCTCCATTGCTCCCACACAAATTTGAAAGTCCTATCAGTCTACAACAACAAATTTTTCTCTAATACCAATTGTTAGGGTTTGGCAGATCAGAACAATATAAGAATAAACAATTATATTCATAAACAAAAGAAGAATACTCAAAGAACATAGATAACACACAAATTTAACGTGGTTCACTCAAAACCTAGGCTACATTCACCTACATAGCCTTCAACCTTTATATTATCCAACAAAAACACACACCAACATCACAATGAATTATGCATCTATGTCACTCATAACAACATTTTAGGGCAACCTCTAAAATGAACCATTTTAGGGTTTTACAATGAAGTTTCCATAGAATTAACACCCACTACATGATCAGTCACCACAATATCAACACACTAAAGCACCTCATGGACAGGTGCTTCACATGAGATACAAGGAGGGCCATGTAGAGCCATGGACTCCTAATGTTATGGTAAAACTAAACATTTAACTTATCATGTTGTATTTAATTTCAAATATTCATATTTTTAGTGAAATTCACTTATAATGATTTATCATGTGTGTGTGTGTGTGCGCACTATTTATGTTGAATTGATGATAGAGATCACATAGGTCAAGGGTTCTACATATTTGGCCATTTCATTTAACCTTAACACTTATATGGTACATATATTGTAATGTACTAATTGGTTTACTTTTTTATAGTGGTATATACATGTGATTTCTAGTTGTTATGATGATATTATTACATACTGATGCAAATTTTCCTAGCTACCATTGGGGGTAATGTGAGGGGGCTTATCCATTAGGGATCAACAAGGGGAAGGTAATTAAGTATTTTATATTGTTTATGAAAATGTATCCCTTTTACTTGTGCACTTTCATTTTTAATGTGCATGATTTATTTGATAGAGGGTAACGTCAGATGATGTCATGACATCAGTTCACTAGTGGAGAGAAACATGCATCTCCATTTGTAGTGATATCCCTATTTATGTATTTATTTTACTATCAAGTATATATATGATCAAGTTTTGATTGTATCATGTGTATTTAGTGTTAGAATGATTAGAGTAACTAAGAGGGGGATTAGTCATTTATCCTCGAGTCTAGACATATCAATTCAACTTTTAACAACTTATTCAAACTCAGAAATCCACTCAGCCAATATAGAAACTCATCATTAACTCAACTTATTCATATAAACACTTAGCTCTCTATTTTAATTAATGCCAAATAACATAAACATATAATAGTAAATAGCATGAGACATGAAAACAATATTCACACAAGTATGACACTAAGATTTAATGCGGTAACCTAGTTTGGAAAAAAGTACAAAGTAACATTCTACCACTTTTTCAATCCTCTGAAGTGATTTTGGTTAAGAGCCAACCCTATTAAAGCTTACAAAACACAATGTTAGGTGTGACCCTATTAAAGGATTTAATCACCTTCTTAGGAGTGGCCTTCTTAGAGGTCTTTAAGACATCCCACTAAAATGTCACCTTGATTAAAGGATTTACAATATGACTATTAGGTTGCCCTTGATTAAAGGATTTTATTGCCATAATGGTTAGAAAGTAACATCTAGGTTGATCTAATAAAATTCAACTCACTTTGCATCTTTAGATCTCCATTCAACTCATCATGGTTCATTGGCTCATCTTCATCATATTCTCTATCTCTAATATACTTGGAAACACTTCAGGCAATATTACTTATACTAACTTCTCACTTTTCCTCCACAACTCTTGTTCTTCACAAATTTTCTAGCCAACTAACATTATAAAATATCTCCTATGCCTCTAGATAGAATTAATCTTTTTCCCCTTAAACATAACCATAGATCCTAGGGTTTGATCAGATTCTTTGAATATGTTCATCATTTTTTCCTTCTACTTCTTTCCTTGAAACCTATGGAAACTTCTCGTCAAATATTCATCTTAGATCACTTAATAAACTCATTTTATGCATTTAATATGTCATCTCGTGAATCTTCATCTTTAATATGTTTTGACTATTCCGTACATTCAATTGTCTTGACCTGAAATCTTGATTCTTTCACAAACTATTATTTTGTTTTGACACTTATTCATCACTATGTTCTTCATCTTGGTCATCATAGGTAGCTCAATCACTACTAATTTGTCTCACTCGGCTTACAATGGCTTTCTTGGCCATCATTGTGCTCTGTCATTACTTTAGTTTTCTTTATCTTGCTTGGTCATTTCCATCACTTGGTTGATACTTAAGTTCCTCAATCTTATGCTCAATAATTCTTACCTTCTTCATTAACCTAGTAACCTGTCACTCAGCCAAACTCATGTTTTACACAACTTATTGTCTTCTATCAATCATCTCTTCTACACTTCAACTCATCTTTCTTTTACACTTAATACAATGATCAAACACCATATTATCTTGTCAAATACTAATTGATCAAGTGCCCCTTGTAGTTCCATCATACTTAATCCTCTTTACTCAACCACTCTACTAGTTCATCTTGTTAACTCTCTTTTCAAATCCTTTTTATCAATAAACTGATATGGCACCCTACAGTATTAGAAAATGTCTCATGGGTAAGGTTTGACATCAATTAAATCATAACAATTATAGTTCCAACAATTTCTTTGTTTGGCATTGATGGCAACATCTTTAGTTACCATGCAATAACAAAAGGGTTCACTAGATTTTCACTGTCAACTCCCCCTTTTCACTATATCAGGTCTTCATTAATATCCTTAGTTTCATTATGATTCTCATCCACACAATTTCAGATATGCTCCCTCTTTGCACTTCTTTAAATTTTTTCCTTTATGATGCTAGTTGAGATTCTTCATTGAAACTGGACACTCATCTCCCTCTCACATCTTTAGATATTGGATGATAACTTGGCATTCATCTTCTCCCTCTTTGAAAAAAATGCAAAAGATGTCTATGTATGCATCTCCTTGATTCATCTTTTTCCTTAACTATATCACCATGTACCTACTTGCAACTTATCAACTCATACTAATGTCCTTATTTTCACAACTTAGGCAGTTCCTAAAGTGTAACCTTCTACATCAATCTATAAGATATTATAATCATAACAATTGATGCAATGCTTGTCACTTCTTAGTTTTCTTCAGATAGGGTAATGATCATAAATCACCTCTTAGATACACAAATGAATCCTTGGATAATGCCTTAGTGAATATATCAGCTATATGTTCCTTTGTATTCATATATTCTAGTCTTACTTCTTTGTCTTGCACTAATTCCCTTAAGTAATCATACTTAATAGAAAAATGATTTTTCTTTGTGTGCATTGCAAGATTCTTGGATATGTTTATGGCACTTATGTTATTACAATTTATCACCACATGTTTAGTAATCTCTTCCTTCATACCTTCCAACATGTTGGTAAACATATTTTTTCTTTTTTATTTTAACTCTTCAACATCGTAATTTATGAACAAGATTTGATTACAAAAATTATAAAATCACTTCAGAGAAGACTTACTTTCCTTTGAATTATTAGGTACAACTCCCTATTGTAAAATTTGCAATGAATTTTGTTTACTCCTAAAACTAAACAGGGTATGTTCTTAACCAAAGAATAGGAGAGGTAAACCAAGTCAAACCTATAAGGGATTTAACTTAGGCAAGAAATGATATTTTGAAGGTTAGTTAAGTCTATGAACTCACACATCTTATGAACTCATAGCTAGTATGCACTAAGACTAACTAATCTGTCTAGAAACTAAATTGTAAAGAGAGATTAAATTAAATGAAAACATCTAAAGGATCTCTTTTAAACCTATAATGACAATACTTATGGGGGAATAAAACTTTGTTCGTTCTTCATTTCAATCCAAAATAAAGAGAAAAACAAGCAGTTAACAACTATCCAAAATGGAATAGAAAATAATTGATATAGAAATACCATTCAATTAACTCTGCAACATCAAGTACTTCACACCAAAAATTTCTTGACTTTTATTAATCTTTCATTATCATACATATAGGATTCTGAGATGATCGTTACAATGGAAGTTCAATCAGATCATCTCCTCAAAAATGACAAATGGCAAGGAGCCAGTTCGTCTATTACAATGATTACATAACAAAAATAGAAAGGGCAGAATATGAATCACTTTGCCTTCTTTCCCTTTTCTACCTTTGTAGGCTTTGGCAACAACAATGATGGAATTAGCTCTTCATGTTTATGGATATGTACATTGGTGTATCTCAAGAGCCAATGGTGTATCTCAAGAGCCATTTAGAATGCTCTCAAGCCAAATCCTTAGTGGTGCCCAACCAGTCTTGTAACTCTTCCATGGCCATGTGCACACATCCATTGAGCCTCTGAAGCTTAGAAATTTTGTCTTGGCGACTAGAAGTCATTCCTGTCAGATCATCTATGAAATTGGAGAAATTTGTTTGCATGATAGTTACTCCAATAATTTCCTTCCCTCGCCCACTAGACTGTGAGTCCATATGAAAACTTCTTAGTGGTTCATAATCTCTATCCTACTCCTTTTTTACTTTGACTTCAGTTTCTTTAAGTCCCTCTTTTGCCGCCATGATCATTTCGGATTTGAACTGCATACTTTGAAACCACTCAGCTAGGGGCTCATCTCTTTTAGGTAAAATATTTACTTAAATGGCATCCTTTACCTTAATGTGGATGATCATTTTCAACAAAGAAACACAATAATCACTCTTAACTTTTTTTGCAACCAAGGTGGCTCTATTTGATGATATGTTATCTTTCTTTATTTCCAATCTTAATATGGCATTACCAATCTTCTCTATAATGGAGATTCCTTTAGCCTTGATCTTCTCACTCCACTCTCTACTGATTCACCCAAAATGCTTATCTTCTTGGAGCTGGGAGATAAGTACCTGGACATCTGCAATGGTGGGATCACTAGTAATGGGCATTCTAGGAATGCTTGCCAAAGGGGTGACTAATTTCCATATGAAACTATTCAATTCTTGTATTTATTCTTTCATCTAGACCTTTGATAACTTAAGGCTTTCTAGGTGTCCTTTGATCACCTTTTTTGTGGACTTCCACAAGCTGACTTTGGTATTATGTCTAGCTTCTCCAAGATCTACTGAATGTATGGTGAAATCATCTATAGTCATGTCCTCAATCCTTCCTTCTTTAGTTGGTTTGGCTATCTCCATTGTTAAATATGTTGTTTCAAGGTCTTGCCCAAGTATAGACAAGGTCTTTTGTTTCTTAACCTTAGCCAATGCAGATCCATAATGGATAGCAAGAGATAAGGTATCCTTGTTGGGAACACCTTCATCTTTCCTCTTAATCTTCTTATCCAGAGTATCTCCGAACCATGAATTTGTGCCTATTACCTTTGAGGTCATCCCAAAAGACCCTATGCTAAACATTTTCCTTCTGACTAGGGTGATTGCTTTCATGGTTGAAGAGAAGGGATTCCTTTGGGCTTATGAAACAAGCTTTGAGGACTCTTGGCCTTTCTCTGTCTTTGTAGTCTTCTTAGCTACTTCATATGATTCAGTGGACTCGCAATCACTACTTCCTCCATCTCCTAGGTCCACTACTTGCACATGAGGGCTGCTTAAGAGGAGAAGTGCAAGTCTTGTAGATGGAATTGGAGTACTAGGAGGTGAGGGAACTGGAGTAGCAGCACTATCTTTCAGCTCATCCACCTTCTTCTAGACTTTTGGCTAGGCACCAATCACTAGGGAGGAACCATCCTGACAAGTCTTAGCCAAAGCGATATTTTTGTCTGGAGGTTGGTCACCTCCACCTGTTGGTTGAGTTGGTCCTTGAGTTATGGCTAGGGTTACACCTAATGTGTCACCTTGTGAGGAAGAAGTTGGAGTAGCTTCTAGAGAAGCTTGAGTGGGGGTGCTTTTACTTTGACTTTTTCTTGTTGTAGTCCACTCGACCCACTTCTTGGTCCTTTTAATAATTTGGGCCATCATGACATCTAGATCATCCCCAGTATCTTGATAAGGCTTTGAACTAATAGGAATATTTCTTAGCTTGGTTAAATATGTATTACTATACATATTCTACCCATCATCTTCTACTCCCTCCACATTGATATCAACCTTATACATTTTCACTTGATCTACTGTGAGTCTAGCAAAAGCACGATTACAACTCTCAAATTCATTCTTGCAATCGGCCTAGCAGTCTTCAATAGTGGTGATATGTTTGATAACACTTCCAATCTACAACACCTCTCTTACATATCCATTTGGATCAAACATAGGCCTCAAAAATTCATACATCTCAAATTTATATTTCATCTCAAACACCTTTAACATATTCTTCGCATCAGAATGGGACTTACAATTAAAAGCTCCCACCTTTATAGGGAACTCATAACCTTTCTTCTTTAGACTCCCACTCAACACGTTCACTTGAATGGCTTGTCTCACAATCTTAATCAACATGATCATATTGCTTGGATATCTCAACAGATTCAAGGGGAATCCATCAAAAGATGCAAGACACAAATATGAAAATGATGAGAATTGGATAAAATAACTCCCAAACTATCTAATGGTCACCATAGCTTTGAGGCTAAATCTCCTCTCTAGGCATCCTTGGAGCTCCCTGCAAATTCTCATGGTAAACACATCATTGACTCTTATACACTCTACATAACTATTTTCCAATTGTAAACATGGGTAGAACTCATAAGACTTCACATCATCATGGAAATTTTCTACACTTGGGAGGCCTGGCCATAATTGTAGAGAAGCTAACATGTAAATTAGAAAGGAGGACATATAGAAGGTGTTGTAGAATTTTGTAGCACTGAGAGCATTGGATAGAATCTCCCTTAGCTCATGAGCCCAATCAATATATTGGGTGTTAGAGCAGATAACTTGTACTAAAAAGAAATATTGCTCAATGAAGTTTAAAGCTTCCACCTCACCTTTCAATCTGTGCAAGAGAACTAGAATTTCCACAATCTCAGGCTTGAAATTTGTACCAAAAAGAGTCTTAGGAAACTTACTCTTGGCACTCCGTGATTTTTGAAACCATGATTGCATGATCTCCTTTCTCCAGACCATTTTCTTTGTGGAAAACTCAGAGACAGCTCCACCAATTGTCAAATCTAAAAACTCTTCCCACTCTAGAACTCAAAGACAATTACCACAATTTGTCTATCAATGGAGATCAATATTGTGTCATCTGGCAATACAATCTATCTAGTGTTTGGGTTATGATGATTTATGCATTCATATATAAACTCTAGAGCTTGGAATGTAACTAGAAAACCCATTGCTTCAACTAGCTCACATCCTCAAAGCTTCTCAGTAATGGGATGAATAGGCTATGATCTCACTCTCTTCTAGAAATCTTGCATGTCATAGAAATGAAGAGAAGTGTCCGTGAAATTCTGTAGTGAAGACTTGATCCCATTCAATCCATCAAAGCCCACAAATCTAGTTACCATTCTATTTGAAAATGGACTTTGAATCCATAAAATGAAAGGAATAGCAAATGTGTGTTTACTATCATTTTGAAAAAGTAATGCAATTTTAATAGAATAATAGTTCAAGAAAGAGCGGTAGTTTTGTAACTCCAATTCACCTGTTGATCTTCAAAATTTGTTCCACAAAAATGAATTGAAGGAGAGGTCTGTTGGAATAGTAAATGCATAGTTTTAGCGGATATTAAGGTGTCCTTTCACTATTTTTTTGGTCCAATGGTAACTTTCTATCTCTCATATTTACTTTCCCATTTTCCATTAAGTTTCAAGAAGTTATAAACAGAGTACTCCATAACAAAATATCCACTGAAGAGAATTCTACTTAATAGATCTTTCCCGTAATGGTTGCATTAATTCCATTATCATCTTGAGAGGTTTTACACATGAAATATGAGTTTAATCTACTCACCAACTTGATTTTCTTTAAAATCCAAAAAATTGTCCTCATGGTTTGAAAACCCACCGAGCAGAAGACAATTTCCATTTCTTTGCCCAAGCTTTCCTTTTAACTTTACCTTTTGATTATGGTTTCCTTTGGGTTTAGAGATGTCCAAAAGTAGTTTGAAAGGTCATTAGGGACCCACCTTTGTTTCTTTTCCTTCAAAATTACATTTTTTGAGAGACTAACATCATGGGTTGAAAACTCGCCGAGGAGAAATCAGCTTTTAGTTTTCTGCCTAGAATGATTATGAGAATTGTGATGAATCCTGAATGTTTCCTAAGGTAGATAATTTTAAGAGGAACATTAATTTGTCATAGGGTACCTTGTTATCTTCTTATTTCAACCCGTATGCATAATTTGTTGCTTTCCATGGAAAATTCCCTTCATGGGTTAGAAACCCACCAAGGAGAAGAAAAAGTCTAAATTTCCACAAACTTCTATTCTAATGGAGAAAATGATGGATCCCAAGCAACTATAACTCTTGTAAATGATCTTTGCATGTTTCATGAATCTCTATTGGATTAGATACTAAGCTACCTGCAAAAACTCACAACACAAGAGGAAAACAACCTAGCTATGAAATGTGGAGAAGGGGAAAATGAAAAATCCGATGAAGACTTTTTCCACCTAAGGGGACTTGGACTTAGAATTGAACACACCTAGGACCTTACTAGAACACAAAATTTCCACTTTACAAATTGGTTAGAGAATGAAAAGTGGGGCAACACAACAATTTCTCGATCCATACTATGTTTGAACAATTAATTGTTGATGTAACATATTCAGCTTCTGGTGTGGATTGGGAACTACAATTTTTCTTCTTACTCCTCCACTTGTACTCTTTCTATCATCAATTTTTCCAGCCTAATTAGCATCTATGTAAACTTTCAAATCAAACTTGTTATTCTTCTAATATCATAAACCATAGTTTTATTTTCCTTTTAGATATCTCAATATCCTTTTCATAGACATCATGTGGTTCTCCTTAGGATTAGCACAAAATCTAGCAACAATTCCAATAACCAATGTAATTTTAGGTCTACTACGAACAACATATCACAATTTTCCAATCATTGACTTATACAATGTCTGATCTACTTCAATGAAATCATCATTCTTTAAAAGTTTATTTCCAATAGCCATAGGTGTTCCAATTGGTCTTGGATCTTCCATTAAAGGTTTTTAGTATCTCCTTGACATGATTTGATTGTGTAATGTATATACCTCCTTTCATTTGATAGACTTGCAAACAAACAAAGAATTTTATCTCCAAACATTAACATCTCAAATTCTTTCTTCATCTCATTAGAAAATGATTTGCGCATTAAATCATGTCCTTGAAATATGATATCATCAAAAAATATTTTAGCTAATATTTTATCTTTAAATTCACTTTTCAAATACATATTTTTGTTGACATGAATTCTTGAAAAACCAATTCTCACCAAATATGTATGTAACCTTTCATACCATGCTCTAGAAGCTTGTTTCAAAGCATACAATGCTTTGTGCAACTTACATATCATCTGCTTCATACCAAAGCAGATGGTATGAGATATCTTCCCTAGTTGCAAGGTTGGAAGGAGTAAGAACATTACTTACATATGATGCTTACAAATGAATCAAGATATATCAAATGGATGTAAAATCTTCATGGTCAACTTGTTTCTAAATACCCACTTGGTTCCAATCACATTCTTATTCTTTAGCCTTGGTACCAATGTCCATGTTTTGTTCTTCTTTATTTTTATCAATCCCCTCATTCATTTCTCTAATCCAATCTTCATTCTCTAATGCATCCTTAACTCACATAGAAAACATGTATCATTATTCAACTTGTTTATTGTCATGACTCATGCATATTTGTCTCCAATGATTTGATTAGGTGTGTGGTGTCTTCTTACATATCTTTCTAAAATAAATTCAGATCTTATTTCTCCTTGTACATCACTTGGTCCAACTTACTCATCTTCTCTAGGTATCTCTTGTTGTAAATTAGATTCCTCTATCTCATGTAAAGTATTTATAGCCTAATGCTCAACAACTTGCTGACACTCGACAAAGCTTCTCTACTATTGCTCGGCAATGCCTATCTATTGATGCTCAATAGTCACTTTATTTTGTTTTGGTAAGTTATTTGGTTCTCCTTCATACATGTATACAAGGTTTATGTAATCTTCAAGTTTCTTCTTGCATTCTTCTTCATTCTTTTCTGAAAATTCATCAACTCTAACACTTGCACTTTTCACAGTTATGTTAGTGTTAATACTCAAACACTTGTGTGCCTTTCTTTTAGTAGAATATACCTTCGTCACTATTTGCATCAAGTTTTCTATTCCTTGCATCTTTCAATATATAACACTTGCTTCCAAATAACTTGAAATATTTGAAATTAGGTGTATAGCCATATCATGGTTCAAAAGGGGTTTTTTTTTGTACCTTTCTTGACTTGAACTTGATTAAGTGTATAAACAGAAGTACTTACTATAGACACCTAAAAACCTTTAGAAAATAAAGTATTTTTATTTTCTGAAAAATTCCTGATGACATCATCATTTATTAATTAATTTTTATGCCATTAAATCCCTTTATCTTAATTAAAAATATTTAATTAAGAAATCCCTCCCAAAAATGTTTAAATCTTATTTAAACATTATTTCCTTATTTATTAATTATTTAATTAATAAATTGACCAAAAATCCTAAAATAAATAAAAAATTTATTTTTTGCCCAAAACTTGGCCAATTTCCTTATGACCAATAACCTCTTCCAAAATCTTCTAATCCTTCTTTAATTTTGATTAAAGGCTAATCTCATCATTTCCTACCCCTAATCTCAACTCAAAATATTTAATTAAGATTAAATATTAATCCTCATGTTTGTTAAAAAAGTTTTAATAAATATCTCCTCAACCCAAACCCTTGAAATAAATAAAACTTTATTTATTTTCTAAAAATCTAATTTATCCTCATCCTAAGAAATTCTAGACTCTTCTAGAAAGTCTTCATCCTCATCCTAGGAAATTCTAGACTATTCTAGAGAGTCTTTATCCTCATCCAAAATCTAGACTCTTCTAGAAAATGTCTTTAAACCTAATCCTAATCCCCTCCTAACCTTGTCACATTCCCTAAACATGGGTTAAAACTTACTAACCCAAGCCAAAGTTAACAAATATCTCCTCCTTCACCCACCCTCATTAAATGCCATCCACTTGCCTATCCCTAAGCTAATCCTAAACCATCCTAATCCATCCTCTAATCATTTGCACAAGCCTAAGCAAGCTTAAAACCTTCCTAATCAAGTCCAAGTCAAAATTGCTCTCATCACCCTCAAAATATCTCAACCATAAAACTTTATGAAGTCCACTAGGTCATAAATGACTCTTACAAGCCCTTTTATTGCTCTTACAAGTCATTATGAGGGTCTTTATGAAGATTTTATCCCTTGAGCCTCCTTTGTTGACTCATCCTTCCCCTTTCCTCCATCCTCTCACCATGTGACATGTGTCACTCCTTGATTGGCTATAAGGAAGCACAATCCATGTGCTCTCTTTTCATGCAATCTGAGCCCTCCATGAGCTTTTTCCCATCCTTGCATCTTAGCCCTCAATCCCTCAAGCCTCTTGCCTATAAATTGGATCCTTCCCCTTTGCAAAACAACACAATCCATGAAGTAAAGTTATAATCCTATTTTGAGAGCCAAATCCATACTAAAGCCATCTATCCACACCAAAAATTCACAATCATCCATTGAAGCCTTTGGAAGCATATTGAGCATACATCTTATCCATTTAGATAAAGCCACTCAACAAGAGAGCTTCTCATTGAGAGAGCCCATTAATGGCTCATATTCTCAATTGAGAGCTCATCTTAGTCTATCTTGAATTTTATGAATTTTGTTTAGTTTGTAGAAGCTTTATTTAAATTTGGTTTCTATTAGCATACTAACATTGCTCATATACATTTTGGCACGCCCGGTGGGACCCCGCATGGGCCATCTTCATTAGCTTTTTTAGTCAAGTTTTGTATGTCATTTGCTAATTTTGGCTAATTTTGTTTGTTTTTGTTATTGGTAGGATTGTATAAATTGGTTTTGTAGGTCCACATGAGCATGAAGAAGACAAAGGAACTCATAATCTATCTCATAGTGTTTGCAGATTTTTCAAGCTTATAGGTGGACAAAAAACTTGAAATTCTTCTTCCTCTTCTTGTCTATATTCTTCTTATTCCATCTACTTCTTCTTCTTCTTCTTGTGGGAGATCTTGGCCATTTTTTTTTAAGGAAGCAAAATCATACACACTTCTTTTTAGTGCTTAAAATGAACCCCCAAATCATACTTAAATCCATTGAGAAATTAAAAATTTGCAAGAAAGAAAAAATCTTTTAACAAGTGAAACTAAACCAATCTAATCATTTGCATCCTTGCAACATCAAAGTTTTAGATGCATTCATGCAAAATTAGGAACACTTCATTTTTGGGAATTTAAAAAGAACTTCAAGTTTCCATTTCAAAAGGTTCAAAATCAACACTAAGTGTACACTAAAGTTCTTTTAAAAAATCTCATGAAAATTAAGAGTCCTAAATGGTTGCCAAAAATTGTCCTAAAAGCTTTGTTATTTGTTCCAAACGAATGTCTTATTGCAAAATCTTGAATGTTTCTTAGGATTTTCATGATCAAAACAATTTAGGAATATCATTTTTGGGCTTAAAACATGCAAACTAGAACACAAAATCTTGAATGAAAAGCAAAGTCCAAAGAGTCATTTTCACTTTTGAGTCCAAAACAATTTTGAATGATCTAAGGTTAAAACAAAGCACTTCAAAGTTCTTAAAACAACACACAAAATCTCAATCTTGAATGCTCAAAGGAAAAAACTTGAATGTTTAATCACTTGTCTTTGAATGCATGTTGCTAAACACACTCTTGAATGCCATGGATTAAAATAAAATTTTCCTTGAATGCATGCTTAAAACAACAAATCCAATCTTGAATGCCAAGGATCAATTAACCATTGCAATATCAAACACTTCATTTGGAGCTTCTAAAAATTGAACAAAACAAATCTCTTTTCCACATGCAATCTAGGTAAAGTTTGATTTTTGGACATTTAAGAAACCTTATTAAGTTAAAATACAAATTTGCAAAAATCAATTTGAGTAGTTCTTTGGACTCACCTCTTTTCTAATCACCCATCAAATATTAACCATTGGTTGCAATCTCAGCACCATTTATGGGGATGGGTCTACTTGAAAAAGGTGTTAAATGTTCCACAGTCTAACTCACTCACTTGGTCTTTGAATGTTTGCTTTAACTTTATCAAAATTCTTAAATGATCAAAACTCTAGATTAAATCAATCACACTTCAAGTTTGGGCACTAAAATTGAACAACAACTGACGTGGAGGGCCTCCGGATGCACACTTGACAAATCGAGTTTCACATATCTTTGTTTTGGGCTTAAAACAAACTCACACTCAATCTTGAATGCCTAACAATCAATGAACATCGCATGGTCTTGACGCATTTTCAATGACGCTCGCATTTCTTATGTTGACGATCTCTTGACTTCCATTATGCTGACGACGCTCTCAAGATGGAATGAACATTGTATGCTATAATCACAAGTGTCTTCAATCATAGCTTACAAAATCTAAATCATCAATTGGAAAAGAACTCTGCTTTTTAGCCCAAGGTCATCTGAATCTTCTCTCCCCTTGTCGCCTTTGCAGGCCATCTTGGGTGCATAAGACTAGGATCCAAAACCTTGTTTTTAGTTTTTGGAGGCCTGCTTGGGGATTTCATCACCCCTTGGGACGACCTCAACTCCAGCGTTCCGGCGGAGTATAAAATTCGGGAGGTGAATCCAAAGACACCTCTCTTGGAATCAAGATTTTGTCACTCGGGCTAAGCCTCAAGGAACTTTATACCCTTGAGAAGTGAAAGAGGAGAAGTGGGTTACCGCTCCTCTCGGCTGTGTGACATCTTTTTGGTTTCATCTACAGATTTGGGCCTCACGTACCTTGTGTATATCGAGGACTCCGTAGCTAAACCAAATTTCATCCTTGTAGAAAGCTTCCTAAAATGTTGGTGTGTTTGATGTGCTTGCTCAAAACTTTTTTCTGCTTGTTTGTTCATAGCTTTTGAATGAATGTTTGCCAATTTTGGTCGAAATCCTAGAAAAGCAAAAATCTCCCAACTCAAGGCATACTTAGCGTAGTCACTGCCTTATCAGAAAATCATCCAAGCTCCCCCAATGCAACCGAATCTATCTAGTTCTTTGCCTTAGAACAATCCCAAATCCAAAGTCCATCCAAATCATCCCCCCAGCCAGCTAGCAACCCAATCCAAAATAACCCAAGCCTTTAAAGAGTTTTTGTCATTCTGCTAGAATTTGTTATCCAATCAATCCGACCAATCCACCAGCCTCACCAAGGTTATCCCTCTGATAGAGCATTGTCTAGGGTAATCCAGCTTTGTCACTTGTATCCCTCATCACCTTGAGCTAAAGGTTGGGATCCACAAGTGGTCAATCTCGTGTCATGCCCATAGGATCATTAGTCTATCCTCAAGTTGACATAGCCACCACCAAATCCAGCGCATAGGAAAGCAAAACTCTCACCTTTTGACAGCATGCCCTTGAAGTCTTCCATCCACAGGAAAGCCAAAAATCTCCAGCCAATCCTCCTTAGGTCTGTCATGTAGCTTTGACTCTCCCTAGGAAATCTTTCATCAGCCAATCCAAAATCTGTGCTTAATCCAAATCCAACCATGAGCTTTCGTGTTCATCCATATGCAAGACCCCATCCCCATCAAACTCATCATCAAAGCATGAAGTACCAATCCTATCATGATGTGTTTGGTCGCATTGTCCTTGCTCCCGCCACCTCCTATTCCAATGATGATGAAAATCTTGTTGACTATGATGGGTATATTGAAAGCCTTAGAAACATTCCCCCAAGCATCCCCCAAAATCCAAGAGTTATTCCAAACTATCTAGTCATGCCATCTGATATTCCAGCTTCCCCTCCATCACCCCATCAACCAAGCTTCCAATCTTACACCCCCATCACACTAGCTATTCCTGTCAATCCACCTCCACCTTCAACACACGAGTCTCCAAGGAATCTCCTAGAGGAAATACAAGAAAAGTCGCCTCCAACAGTCGATAAGCCATGTCATCTAATCCAACCATGTGAAGTAGTCAGTGATGAAGCTTCCCCATCTATAATATCACCTCCATCTCCCATAGCTATCATACCCATACCATCCATCAAATTGCTTAAAATCCTTCCACTTCCCGCAAGCATCAAAATCCCACCACCTATCAAATCCCTCCAAATCCTATCCACATCACCTCCAAGCATTTCCCAAATCTATCGTAATGACCCTTATGCATCCATCTTCTACTCACCCATCTCCACTACTGAATCTCCCATCTATTCATCCGCTGCCTTTGAAGAATCCATCCCTTCACCTCCTATCGCACCATCCACTCCAAACCAATCCTATCAAGATCCTGCCCAAAAGCATGTTGACATCCCCCAAAGCATAAATGAAGATATCATCGTACCATGTCTTCCATCCATAGTGCAGTCACCATCTCCTCCATCTCCAAAACCTCAAGCCATATCTCCTCCACTACAAGATATCTTGTCATCCCACCAACTACATCAAGATCCTATCCTTCCATCTCCCCCGCTCCATGCTTCCATCTTACCACCTATCCAAGCTATTCCACCATCTATAATCTACCCTCTTGGTTCACTTACATTCATCCATGGTGGCCCTCTCTCAGCAGAAGAATTAAGAACGGTATCTCCCCATTGCAATACACCTAATAAATCACTTCTACCATTTTCTGCAAGCAAAAAGTTTTCTCAGCTTGTTCAAATGCTCAATCGATGGCATTATCAAGGTCAAGGTTTAGGACCACAAGAGCAAGGAATCAGAGAGCCTATTATTGCACAAAAAAATCTAGGATTTCATGGTCTTGGATATGTATCCAAAGGCTCACCATCTAAAGGTGTTGGTACACCACACCCCCAAACCAAGCCTATCTCCAAGCCCACCATGCCAGCCTCCCATCACTCCTTCAAGAAATATTATGTCATCCCCCCTCCACCATCTTTGCAACCCAAAACAACCTACCATATCCCCCCTTCATCCGCTAAATCCATTTTGGGTCTCTATGTCCCAAAATCTACCATCCTCCATCCTCCTATTAGCCATCATAAAAATCCTATTCCATCCATTCCTATGCAAGATCAACAAAGGCACATGTTAGGGCACATCATCCATCATCATCCCCCTACATGCACTTTCATATCCTCTCCATCTCACAAAGCTTCTCCTAACCATCTTCCCAAATCTTACCACAGTAATGTGAATGCCAACTTCAAAATGCATAAAGCTAAAAATCCACATCCTAGGCAATCATATGTCTATTCTAAAAGGCATACTCCAAAAAGGCAAAATCCAATCAAAGAATGCAAAATAATGCAATAGCCTATGAAAAGAAAATCCAAAACCATGTGGATCCCCAAGAAAAAAGTTGAAACCCAATGCATAATGGCACCCACCATTGCTAATCCCCCATCTAGTGAATCATGTCCCCCATCTCCTAACTCCATCTTGGGTGCCTATATCCCCAAGCATGCTTCCACAAATCCTCCATCACGCCCGCATCTACCATCTATCCCCCATATGCTCTTTTCACACCTGTCCCAACATGTGCCAATGTTGCTCTTGCAAGCATCCCCATCTCATGCTCCTTTCCAAAATTTTCATCCCTCCATCTCCTACCATCAATCCCATCTAATCCAATCTATTGCATAAATCACACATCCGGTATACCAACAGCTAGCAACAAAATTGAACATTCCAACAGCCAGTGAAAAATCAAAAAAAAAAAAAAAGCCAAAATAGCTGAAGAAAGCCAAAATCATTCCAGCTAAGTCCAAAGTCAAAAAGTCAAAAAAGAAAAGAAAAATAAAGCGTCCACTGGTGAAAACTTGGCAATTCAAGCACCTTGGACAAGTACCATGATGAAAACTTGGCAAACAAGCGTCATGCGTAATCCTGCCATCCCCAGCTTAGCCTATCACCCTCATGCTTTTGGTCATCTCTTAACATCCAACTCCGTCTTCCAATCTATCCACCTATCCTCCATCCTCCAGCTTCCATCTCACACCATCCACTAATCTTATGCAGCTTCAGCCAATCATCTCAGCTATCATCCATCTCCCTAGCCCCTTCAACTTTTTCCATCCTAGCTTCAATCCTATCACATCCATCATAAGACCTCCTTCCACATGTTATCTTCTGATTGGGGGCACTATATTCCTTGGATATCTTGTCTTGTCCATCCTCCCTTGTCATTGATATCTAGCTCTAGGCTATCCTCATGCAAACCCAATGTCATCTCCTTATATCCATCATAATCCTAGCTATCTACCATCCTATCCAGCCATCTCATCTTGCTCCTCTAGCTATCCTTGGTCACAAAATCTCTCATCATCATTGGATGCATCCTGCCAAATCCATATCTTTTGCTATCACCCCACCCTTAGCTTTCGCATCTTGCACAACATCAAACCATCCTGCTATCCTATCATCCTAAGCTTTTGCCTTCTTGTAACTATCTTGGTCAGCTTCAGCTTGTAAATATCTTGGTCTGTCAGCTTGTACATCCTCTTTATCTTAGTACCATTGCATCTATCCAGCATTCATGTCAGTTCGTCCTTGATCAGCATCTTGCACCCATCGCACATCTTGGTTAGCTATTCCAATGCATCCTTTAGCTAGATTTCCTATCACCAAAGTGTTATCTTTCTTAGTTCAGCTTGCCAGACACATCACTCATCCAAATCCACCAGCTTAGGTGCTCTCCGATAGGTCCTTGCAGGATATAGCTTTCCTCATGTCTGATCTTGGTCCGTTAGTACCTCGTCCTACCCATCTCGTTGGCAAACGGTTCTCTTTTGGATTTTCACTTTCTTTTGATTTGGACTCTTCCCTATTGGGTCTTGAAATATCTTTTCCAAGCAATCTCCTTGTTCCCTCCTCAAGGTTGCCATGATCTTCCATATCATGGTATACTGTGAATGGGGCAATCAGAGCGTAAGGTCTTGATCATGTCTTTTGCTTGTTTTCTTTTTTGCTTGTGGGTTACCCAGTGTCATTTCCACACTGCTTCATCTAGGATTCATGTGTGATACTGGGGCAATCCTTGCGTGTTTGTTTTGAGTCAGTTCGTCAGTCCTCTGGACAGTTGGTGAAAAGGCCTTGATGTTCTTGGTAACCTTGGCAATTAACCAACAGTCCTATAGCAAATCTAGTGCTCAACTACATGGTGATACTTCTCTTTGAAGTATCCCCCCCGCTCAAAAAGCTTCAATGGTTTTCCTTCATCTCCATTATCCCCCATCCATATCCAGCATCTGTCTCTCCTACCCCAACTTATGCATCAGTATCTCTTTGAATCACTCATCACTCTTAGCTTTAGGAATCCACAATCCTAGTCTTAGGGATCCACCAATCCAAATCAATCCACCAAGCCTCATCTTTTGAGATCCACAATCCTAGTCCTAGGGATCTCCGAAACCCATCTTTCACTAATCTGACTCTTTGAAATCCTGTTGCATCAGCTTTATAATCCCCTCATCCATCTCCCTATCCCAGATTCTTTTTTATAGCGCTCTGCTCCTTCATCCTCCACCTTCCCTAAGGTCTTAAGCTTGCTTCCTCTTGTGCATCTGATTCTCCTTTATCATTCTCCCATAGTGAGAGTTTGAGCTAATTCAGCCCCTTCTCTTTGCCAATCTGAGTCTCCTTGCTCATCTCGGATTCTTGTACTTTTCAAGAAGCCATCGAGCCTCGCTTTCTCTCCTCGCTACCTTCTTGAGGGGGGCAACTCATAGTCCATTCTCTCCTCTTCTACTCTAGCCTTGGACATCTTATTTTTTTATCTTTGATGCCATGCCACTTGCGGCATCACATTAAAGAGGGGCAAAATGTAGACACCTAAAAACCTTTAGAAAAGAAAGTATTTTTATTTTCTGAAAAAGTTCTGATGACATCATCATTTATTAATTAATTAATTATTTAATTAATTAATTAATTTTTATGCCATTAAATCCCTTTATCTTAATTAAAAATATTTAATTGAGAAATCCCTCCCAAAAATGTTTAAATCTTATTTAAACATTATTTTCTTATTTATTAATTATTTAATTAATAAATTGACCAAAAATCCTAAAATAAATAAAAAATTTATTTTTTGCCCAAAACTTGGCCAATTTCCTTATGACCAATAACCTCTTCCAAAATCTTCTAATCCTTCTTTAATTTTGATTAAAGGCTAATCTCATCATTTCCTACCCCTAATCCCAACTCAAAATATTTAATTAAGATTAAATATTAATCCTCATGTTTGTTAAAAAAGTTTTAATAAATATCTCCTCAACCCAAACCCTTAAAATAAATAAAACTTTATTTATTTTCTAAAAATCTAATTTATCCTCATCCTAAGAAATTCTAGACTCTTCTAGAAAGTCTTCATCCTCATCCTAGGAAATTCTAGACTATTCTAGAGAGTCTTTATCCTCATCCAAAATCTAGACTCTTCTAGAAAATGTCTTTAAACCTAATCCTAATCCCCTCCTAACCTTGTCACATTCCCTAAACATGGGTTAAAACTTACTAACCCAAGCCAAAGTTAACAAATATCTCCTCTTTCACCCACCCTCATTAAATGCCATCCACTTGCCTATCCCTAAGCTAATCCTAAACCATCCTAATCCATCCTCTAATCATTTTCACAAGCCTAAGCAAGCTTAAAACCTTCCTAATCAAGTCCAAGTCAAAATTGCTCTCATCACCCTCAAAATATCTCAACCATAAAACTTTATGAAGTCCACTAGGTCATAAATGACTCTTACAAGCCCTTTTATTGCTCTTACAAGTCATTATGAGGGTCTTTATGAAGATTTTATCCCTTGAGCCTCCTTTGTTGACTCATCCTTCCCCTTTCCTCCATCCTCTCACCATGTGACATGTGTCACTCCTTGATTGGCTATAAGGAAGCACAATCCATGTGCTCTCTTTTCATGCAATCTGAGCCCTCCATGAGCTTTTTCCCATCCTTGCATCTTAGCCCTCAATCCCTCAAGCCTCTTGCCTATAAATTGGATCCTTCCCCTTTGCAAAACAACACAATCCATGAAGTAAAGTTATAATGCTATTTTGAGAGCCAAATCCATACTAAAGCCATCTATCCACACCAAAAATTCACAATCATCCATTGAAGCCTTTGGAAGCATATTGAGCATACATCTTATCCATTTAGATAAAGCCACTCAACAAGAGAGCTTCTCATTGAGAGAGCCCATTAATGGCTCATATTCTCAATTGAGAGCTCATCTTAGTCTATCTTGAAGTTTATGAATTTTGTTTAGTTTGTAGAAGCTTTATTTAAATTTGGTTTCTATTAGCATACTAACATTTCTCATATACACTTACATATTCTCTCCAATATTTTTGTGAAACATTATTTTCCATCATAAGTGTTCTTGCACAGTCCATGATTGACCTATTTCTTCTTTCAACTATCCCATTTTGTAGTGGAGTCCTAGGTGTAGACATTTATCTTTTGATATTATTTTCATAGAAAAATGTATTGAACTTCTCTGATATGAATTCACCTCCTCTATATGATCTCATGAATTTTAGACTTTTATATGTTTCATTTTCAACTCTATCCAAATACCACTTAAATAATTGAAAAGAATTGGATTTTTCTTTGAGAAACATCACAGTTATCATTCTAGAGAAATCATCAACAAATAGGATAAAGTACTTTTCACCATAACAACTTTTCACTCCAATAGGACCACATAAATTAGTATGAACCAACTCCAAAACATCATCAAAAAAATATGTCTTTCTCTTGAAACTAGACTTTGTCATTTTTCCCATATAACATTGTTTGCATATCACTTTATCAAGTTTTCTCAATCTTAGTAATCCTCTCACTCTTTTCATCTTACTAATGCTTACCAAATTATCAAAGTTCACATGACACAACCTCTTATGACATAACCAAACATCTTCAAATTGTACGAGTAAACATGTATTTTTAGATAGGTATAGATAGAACAAGTTACCTCTTATTTATTATCCACTTCCAATCAGTTCACAAGTATCATCATAGATACTTGCCTTTTTTATTTTAAAATTCAACACAGTAGCCTAAACTAGTCAATTTTGCCATGCTTATATTTCAATCCATCAACCCAATATGCATCATCACATTTGATCTTGTCATTCAATATAATCACTACAACATTTGGGGTCAAATTGCAATGATAATTTGTGACAACAGTGTAATTTGTGGTGATTTTCATTTTCTTTTGCAATTGTCCCCAACATCATTACAATACTGATGTTGGTGTCATTATTGTGACACCAACATGAATATAAACAAAAAAAAACATGACATAAATCATGCTCCCTTTGTTTTGATTGTGGAAAGTTGTGCGAGAGTTTGGAAAGCTTTGAATGATGGTGGAGAGCTCTAAACATTATCATGCCCTTGTGATCTCTGCATTTCATTGTCATGGCCTTGCTCTGTAATTTTGTTGTCATGCCTTTGCTCTGCAATTTTTTTTGTCGTGCCCTTGCTCTGCAATTTCATTATCATGTCATGCCCTTGTGATATTTGTTCCCTTGCTCTATGATTTCGTTGTTGTGTCATGCCCTTGTGATCTATGTTTGCTTTCTCTATGATTTTCTTCAAGGGATATGCAAATGTTTTTTTATTTTCCTTCTACACATGTATCTCTGTATATTTCCTTCTAAACATTTATATCTTAGAGATCTTTTTTAAGGTACTTGTTACATCTTAACACAATAGACAAATTGATCCAGCTACATATATATTCTTGAATCCAAATAATAAAACAATAAAACTCATTCAACCCGTGCTAAGTCACTTACCTCAATATCTTACACCACAATAATGCAAACCAAGAAAAATGGGTAGAGTTCGCAAGAAATTTTACAAAAACATATCATAGTAGATATTTTTAGAAAGAAACTAGACATAACCCAATTAAACAGGTCTAGTTTCTAATTAGTTGGGTTGAATAAAAATTCCTATAGAAATTTTATCATATTAGGTACAGTTAAATGAACAATCAGTTGTTCCCAGTTGGCAGGATCAAATACAATTTTCCAAGCTGATAAAATTGCATATGCAAATGCATCACTTGCATGTCAAGCATGAAGTGCATTCCCCCATTTATAATGAATGGTTAGGTATAAAGTCTCAATATGCTAGCCCAACAATGGAAGCCAAGGACATAACCATGCATGTATTGGCACACTCACCCTAGGAGGATCCCAAGTATCTACTCTTGTTGTTAATTTGGGCATCACTATATGATCTAGAATGTTATGAAGTACTGAAGCCGGAGTAACTTTTCCCATGTCTCAAGAAAATTTAGCATAGGTTTAAGGTACCTTAGCTCCCAAGAATTTGTAGCAGCTATTCCCACTGCTCAAAGAATTTCTTAAGTGAAGAGTTGAGTGTAAGGAGTTGAAGAAGAAAAATTGTCTTCTATGTAAATGCCATAACCACGAGGCGCATTCCCTTGCAGAAGCCTTTTCCATAATGATATTACCTTTGAACCATGCAAATGATGTTGAAGTGGTTCCCAATCTTGAAACACTCTTATAAACATTTGATACTTTGGATATTCACAGGTATACTGTGCCAATATTTGAAACACTATTATAAGAAAATGCAGATGCAATACATGAGAAATTGCACAACTTGTAGTCCTCCCAATATTTGAAGTGTAAATTCTCAAAGACACTTGCAAGTGATTCCAATGTTATAGTACATACCACAACACTTTCTTGGGTTCTATCTAGTAGCTCCCATAATATTCTCTATGTTTTCGAGTTGTTGTTTCTATTGTGCACTCTCTTTCTAAATCCATTCCTTCTCCTTCTCTCATGTTCCTTAAATTTTGATTATCAAACTTTTCAATATCTGTCTCTGCCATATCTAAAATCAACTTCACATTGTGTTGTAACTCTGGCATAGGTGTTTGATCACTGATAGCTTTCATTTTAGCATTCAAGTTTTCAAGATTGGTCAACACCCTCACTTGCAGACCTCTCATGTCAAGCACTTTCTGTACCGTTTCAACACCATGTTCTTACTTCTGAGCTAATAGTTCTTCAAGTGCATTTTCTTGTAAAACATTAACTTTGTTGAACAATTTTAAACTCTTACAAAATCCATTATTGTTTTCATGCATGTATGTATAGATGTGTGTATGTATATATATGTATGTGTGTATGTATGTATGCATATGTATGTATGTATGTATGTATGTATGTACATATGTATATATAGATATGTATGTGTGTGTATACATACACACACACACACATATCTATGTTTCTATGTATGTATGTGTGTATGTATGTATGTATGTATGTATGTATGTATGTATGTATATATAGAGAGATCTTGTGGATTGTGGATTATGGATTACATAAAAACAAACAAACAAACAAACAAAAATAAAACATTAATCATTCTCCATTTTTTTTGATCGATTGTGGAGAGTTTCATGCGAAAGAGGGTGGAGAGATTTGAACAAGAGTGGAGATCAATGGAGATTTAGGATTTTGTTTTTGTTCCCTTGTGATCATTTCATTTCATTGTTGTGTCATGCCCTTGTGATCTTCGTGCCCTTGCTCTATGATTTTGTTCAAGGGGAGAAGAGGTACCTATGTAAATGTTTTTCTTTTTTTTTCCTTCTAAACATGTATCTCTTGTTGATATATAATAGCTTTAGTGAAATTCAAGGATAACAGCTTATGATGATTGTATGCATATGTCTATGTATGTATGTATATCAGCTCACTATGTGAACTTCTTTACATGCATACCTACACATTTGCATAGTACTTGTGCTAAAATAAATTAATCATTCATATCTTGAATTCATACAAGCAATTATCATTGCATTCAATAAAAACTATTCATACCAAACTAAGTATGCATAAATATGTACTTACAGATTATATTATCTCTTGGTTATTGAGTAAAGATCTCATGCATAATATCATCCAGGTAATGATTAGATGCATTCACATTAAGTTAAAATAGGATCGAGCAGATGATCCATTTATATTTATATAGATCAACGACTTAATATAAATCATGTTTGGTTAAGCATTAACTAAACTAATTAGTATAAGGTTAATAATTGTTTATATCAATAGTCAAGTCATGAGTGGTGGTGTAGAGCATCAAGGCACTATTGTGGACTTTGGTTTAATTTTTTGGTTTCTCACCTAATCAAGCTAGGATAAATAATTCTTGGATGAAAAATCCATGGTTGTAATGAAAAGACACCTTCATGTATGCCTAGGTCATTTTGGGCAAGTTATAAGCCAAAGTTGCTAGTTGGGAAAATTTAGGTCTTTTTGAGTTTTTGGTTAAGATAGCCTAGGATTAGGTGTTTTTAGTTATTTTTGAATAAGTTGGAACCTTTTCCAAGTCTTGGAATTGAAAAATTGTGAAAATTTGTAAAAGTTGTTCAAAATGCAACTTAGTTGAAAAGGACTTGTAACTATTCAAAAAATAGTGAATTTTGGTCTGGATGGATGTAGGAAGGATATATACCTCATTTTTGAGGTCACAAAGGACAGATTGTACAGATTGGGAGAAGTTGCAATAAGAGATTTTTTAGTTTTGAAGTAATTTTACTAGTTTCTTGTACTTTCTTTGTACTATATAGATTGGTAGGCATGATCATATGATTGTTTGAAGAAGATTTTTTTCTTACCTTTCCATTACTTTTGGTTCCATCATTTTGTATGGACTTTTGTTCAAGTTATTCCATTTTTGTACAAGAGGGTTTGTAGGATAGCAATTTTGTGCAAGCTTCAAAGATGGGCCCATAGTTGTGACTCCCATTATTGGTTTTTCATAGCCTCTTGGGGAATGACAGTTATATGGATCCTCTCATTGATTCCATGGTTTCAATACTGGGCAATGTGTTTTGCTATTTTTCCTAACCAGACATAGGTCAAGTGCCTATGAGGATTTGACCTTGTGAGCATGTTGTTTGGAGTATAACAGGAGAAGGAGACTTGTTGGAGGCATGAGTGTTTGGAAGGAAGTTGGAGGAAGGTGAATAGAAATTGCTAATTTTTATCTATTTTTATGTGACCCCACTATCCCATAGTTGCTTTGTAAACCAATCCTAATTAGGCCAATTAGGATTGTGTTGCTTAGTCAAGGAAAGGGAGTGTTGAAGTGGAACTGAGTCCTCATGCTTGGGGATTGGATATAACTCTAAAAAGGGTATCTGGAACTCTGATTTTAAAAAAAAAAAATGGGACTTTTGGAAGTTAGACACCAAAAACCTCTTAAGGAGACTTAATGGGGCTACTAGGTGAGTTTTGGTTTGATACATTGTGGAAGTGTGGGGATCAAACCATTGATGTATTTTGTGTTATGTAGATGCCCTAAGTCCATTTCATGCCTTGGAACCATTGGAGAAAATATTTTTTTTGTTTTCCTCATGTTGGCCTAGTTGTGGGGATTAGCTCCTAAAGCCATAATTTGGATGAATTTGATCCTTAGACCATGGGTGCTTGAAGAAGTTGGTAATCTTGTTTTCTTCAACATTTGGAGGATTTGAATTGGTTATGAACTTGTGAGAAGGTTGAGGATTTAGTAACTTTTTGATTTGGTGTTAGAGTGGGAAAGCCCATTTACACCTTTCTAGTTGTGCACTCTGCATCAAGTGGACATGAGACATGTCCTCTTGTGACATTTTTTTGGCTTTGCATCTTTTAAAACAATACTTATACCCAACTAAACAACCAAGAGAGGTATCAAAATCAATAAATGCCTTTCCCTTTGGTGTTTAGTAACTTCAAATATAAAGAGAAAAGATTACTAATAATTATGTTCTAAAAATAGAAAAGACATTCATAGTCAAATCTATAAGAAATCTAATCACCTTCAACATCTCTTTATATTTCCCTAAGAAGGTGAATAGAGAAGCTTCCCTTTATGTATATGTATGTCTATATATACAGACATACATACACACACATATAAAAAAATAAAACTCACTCAACCAAATAATAAAACAATAAAAGTCACTCAACCCGTGCTAAGTGACTTACCTCAAAATCTTGCACACAAATAATGAAGACTAGGAAAAATGGACAAATTTTGCAAGAAATTTTACAAAACCATATCATAGCAGATATTTTTATAAAGAAACAAGTCATAACCTAGTTAAATGGGTCTAGTTACTGATTAGCTGACTGATTACAAATTCTTATAGAACTATCATCAGATTAGGTACAATAAAATGAACAATCAGTTGTTCCCAGCTAACAAGATCAAATACAATTTTCCAAGGTGATAAAATTGTATATGTAGACGAATCTATGTATGTATCTATGTATATATGTATGTGTATATAAATGTATGTATATATGTATATATGTATGTATGTATGTATATGTGTGTATGTATGTATGTATATATGTATATATGTATGTATGTATATGTATGTATGTATATATGTATATATGTATGTATGTATATATACATACATACACACACATGTGTGTGTCTATGTATGTATGTATGCATACAGAGAGATCTTGTGGATTGTGGAGATCAATGGAAATCTAAAATTTCATTATCACGCCCTTGTGATCATTGCATTTCATTGTCATGCCCTTGTGATCTCTACATCTCTCTGTCATGTCCTTGTGATCTCCATATATGTATGTATGTATATACATATATACATATGTATATGTATATATATATATATCTATATATATATATATATATATATATATGTATATATACATACACACACGTGTGTGTCTATGTATGTATGTATAGACACACATATGTGTTTGTATGTAAGAATGTATACACATACATATACATAAAGAGAAGCTTCTCTAATCACCTGCTGGGGGAAATATAAAGAGATACATGTTTAAAAGGAAAAGAAAAGAATATTTACATAGGTACCTCTTTCCCCCTGAAGAAGATCATAGAGCAAGGGCACAGAGACCACAATGGCACAGTATAGCAAAAAAATTGCAAAGCAAGGGCACAAAGATCACAAGGACATGACAATAAAATGCAAAGATCACAAGGGCATGGCAATGAAATGCAGTGATCATAAGGGCACAACAATGAAATGCAGAGATCATAAGGGCACAATAACAAAATGCAGCAATCACAAGGGCATGAAAATAAAATCTCCACCAACATTTAGACCTTGGAGCTCTCCTCCAACATCTAGAGCTCTCCACCCTCTTTTACATGCATCTCTCCACAATCGATCAAAACAAATGAGGAGTGATTTATGTCATGTTTTCTTTTTTTGTTTATACTCATGTTGCGATGCAAATGTCAATATTGCAATGACGTCGAGGACAATTGCAAAAAAACATAAAAATCCATAAATTACCCTATCATCGCAAATTGTTGTCACAATTTGACCTCAAATGTTGTAGTGTTAACTTAAGTGTTCTTAAGAATTTTATTTTGAAGATAGAAAAACCTATGGTTGAGGTTCTCATTGTTGAAATATAGTTATATGATCTTGTGATTAAGATCAGAGGAAGAAGAAAGAAAATTTCTAATTAGATAAATGCTTGTAGCAAGTATGATTCATTTGATCTCGGTAGTTGCAATAGCAAGAGAAGAGTTGATATTTGTGATGATACAGTTGGTTGTAGCGGTAAGTTATAACAAACTTCTAGGATGATTCATGAAGAGGATTTGTGGATTAAGAATGTACGTGGGATTTATGTTTTGAATTTCTTCAGATGTTAATAAGTCCTCATGAAACATCTTTTTTTTTAAACCTTGGGTGTCTAATGTAGGTGCATCCTTGGACTACTGACAATCTTGCATCCTTGGGCTATATTACCTTAAGCCTTACTTATAGTATCCCCTTAGGAGAAGTCATGGACTCATGGCTCACTTTGATCAAGATTCCTCTTCTCCTCTTTTTAGGAACCTTAGTGATCCTATGATTTCTCATGACTCTAATCCTTCTATGGAGCATGACTCTTCTCATTCATCTCATGATGAGGATGAGGCTTTAAAGGTTCCTCCTAAACAAGTTCATAAGATTGCTACTAAGGTTGATAAAATGCATGATTGACTTCTTCAAGAGAATCACAATACCAATACTATGGCTTCTTTTGATGCTCTTAAGAGAGTAATCTATAATGATGGACATGGATTTTTTGTGTTGTCTTACTCACCTTTTTCACGCTCATGTTAAGCCTTTAGCTCAAGCCACATCTAAAATAGGAATGGTTTCACGTATCACTAGTGTTGAACCTACCTTGTCTCTTTCCAAACCTATCTCTAGCATCCCTTCTTATGTTGTTCCTATTGTGACTACTTATATTCAACCATTTAATCCTCCTTTTAGTAATCTTACTATTTCTTCTCCACCTGTGAGTGTTCCACCTACTTCATTTCCTATCTCACAACCTTCATACAATAGTGTTCCTTACACTTATCCTAATCCTCCTAGTATGGTTCCTAATATCCCACTTGTAGCACCTTCTATTCTAGCTAATTTTTTCACTCTTCCAAGTATGTCGAATATGTCATTGCCACCTATTTCCTCTATTGATTCCACTATCATTAGTATTGCGCAAATTATTTCTTCCTTGCAACAACAACTTGCTTCCTTTACTCAATCCAAGTTTAATATGCCTACATGTGATATTGGTAGTCCTACACAAAAATAATGCAGACCAGGAAAAATGGGTAGAGTACGCAAGAAATTTTTTTTTTTATTTTTTTTTTATTTTTTTAGATTGCAGGAATTGGTGCAACACGGCCCCCTATAAATTGCAGTGCGCCTGGTAAACTTTTTAACGTGACTGGTAGCACTGGCGCAACACACCCACCAGTACCACGAGGATGGGGGAGACTAGAACCCGTGACCAACCCCCTGCAATAGGGAAGATTAAGCCAACCAAGCTAGGGCCCCCGCCCTAGTTCACAAGAAATTTTACAAAAGCATATCATAGAAAATATTTTTAGAAAGAAACAGGCCATAACCAAGTTAAATTGTTCTAGTTGCTGATTAGTTGAGTTGATTAAAAATTCCTGTAGAACTATCATCAAATTAGGTACAATAAAATGAACAATCATTTGTTCCTAACTAGAAGGATCAAATCATGTATATATGTATGTATGTATATATGTTTATATGTGTGTATGTATGCATATATGTAAGTATTTATGTACATATTTACATATGTATATGTATATATGTGTATACATACATACATACACAAACATGTGTGTGAGTCCATATATGTATGTATATATATATATACAGAGAAATCTTGTGGATTGTGGAGATCAATGGAGATCTAGCATTTTGTTGTTGTTCCCTTGTGATTGTTGCATCTCATTGTCATGCCTTTGTGATCTTTGTATATGTATCTATGTGTGTATATGCATATATACATATGTATGTGTATATATGTGTGTGTATATACATACATACACACACATGTGTGTGTCTATGTATGTATGTATGTATATAAATAGAGAGATCTTGGCACAATAGAAAAAAAATAAAACTCGACTCAACACATGGCATGGCCACAGATGTGATGACAACACCTATTCGTAAGTAGATTCATCTTTTTATCTCTCATTTTTCATGTGTTTATTTTACTTGAACTATTATTTCTTAGGGAACATTTTGTAATATTGGATTCATTTTATGTAGGGCACGATGAGGACATTACTGGATGTATCTATGTTAGATGTACGAGAATTACTAATGAATTGTGATAGATTGCTCATGAGCAATGGGACTTCCCTTGAGAGTAGTAGGAGGTGATGAGAACATTCTAGGTACTTTAAATATTGATCCTTTCTTAAATATTTTTAGATGTTAACAAAGAATATAGATGTTAGGGGGGGGTGGGGCCAACTAAGCTTCTACCTTCACATGGTTGGCCCTGATTAGTAGAGAATATTAAACTATTCTCAAAACCAAGTGAAGCTCAAAATTAACCTATGATTGCATGACAACTAATTGTGTGAATCTCTTGGTTTCAAGAAATATAGAAGGATGTCATAGTGTCAATGTAGAAGGATGCCATAGTGCAATATGCAATCTCAATTCATATGCATACGACATTAGGTGGGGCAGAAAAACTCCAACAGGTTTGCATTTTTGCTAGAGGTTTTCATAGACTTATTAAATAAATACAAATGTGGTGGGTTTTTCAACTCTGCCTATTGTCCATGCATATAGAATGTAGTTGCACATGCATTCTTGATTCAAAGTGGTATTCACAAGTTTATCAAATCAATGGTATGATGTTAACGAAGAATTTATTAATGAAATGAATGAATTTTAGATGTTAACAAGAAAATTAGATGTTAGGATGGGTGGAGTCAAATGAGCTTCCACCTTCACATGGTTGGCTCTTATTAGTAGAGAATATTAAACTATTCTCGAAACCAAGTGCATCTCAACATTAACCTATGATTGCATGACAACTAACTATGTGAATCTATTGTTTCTTATTAAGGAAAATAGGTTTTGAAGAGTACCTCAAACCCTTTACACAAAAGATTTTCAATGGAGCCCTAACAAAGAGACTATAGACAAAAGAAGAAACAGATCCCCAACCAACAAAGGGGAGACCAAGGTAGCCCTGCAAATAACACAATGCATTTTTTCCACCAATTACAACTCAAAACAATTAAGACCTCCTACCCCCAAAAGAGTGAGATCTAAGAAGATGGTCCAAGGAATGTTGGGAATGTTTTTATTCTTTTCCTTTGACCTTTGTCCAACCTTCCTCCACTCGAGAAGCCTCCTCCCAAACCAAAGCCTCACCAACTGACCCAACCAAAGAAGCAGTTAAGATCTCTCTCAAACCATTGACCAGCAGAACCTAAACCACAAAGGAAGGGGATCCTATTGCTGCCTTATCCTCAAATGAATCAAGATCTAGACCAACCAAAGTAGGGAAACTGTCACCCACCACCACCATATCCTCCAACGAATCAATATCTAGACCGGCCGAAGCAGGGCAACTATAACCCCCAACACCCACAGATTTGGGGACATCCTTAAGAGCTTCATCTTTAAGGACTACTTAATGTTGAACCAAAGCCCTGAACCACCAAGAGGGTCTTTTCTTTGATTTCCTAACTTACGCAAGGCAGTGCGTAGCAACATGACCATTCCCAGAGTAAATCCTACAACGGAAAGAAATCATGACGAGCATTTTTTTAATTAAGAGGTAAGCTAGGGGTCATTCCCCTATCTAAAGATCACTAATTAAATTTTAATGATGCATCAACATGAACCAAATTGAAAATCAATTAGTTGGTACAGTATTGACAAGGACATGTTGCAGATGAATTTGTATTCAAGTTACATTGATACTAATCAGAATTGTCTTTGGTATGTGTTGTCAAAGAGGGAGAATTTTACTATCATATCTTTTGAAATTTTGAACGAGAAGTTAAGCAGTTCATTCATAGAGGGAGAACTATATAGGAGAAGTTTTCTACACAAAAATCAAAGAGGGAGAAACTTTCTGACAGAGGGAGTCTTTTTCTCAAAATTTCATTGTACTATAATATATTGTGTTGCCATCAATACCAAAGAGGGAAATTGTTGGATACAATTGATTAATTGTGTTTTGTCCTTGATGTTACACAAATGTCATATCAGTTTTTAGTTAGTGCTTGCTAAGCTTACTTGGTCAGTGAAGATAGTTTTCCTATTCTACCAAGTGTTCTTGAGTTTACTCTATGCAAAAGGCAATTTCTATCAAGCTCACTCGGGCATCAAAGGAAGTTGAGCATAAAAGAGTGTTAACCAAGCTCACTCGGTTAACAAAATAAAAATTGATTAGAGTTAGTGCTAATCAAGTTCACTCGGTTATTCAAAGGAATTTTCCAAATTCATAGTGTTAACTGAGCTTCTATTGGTTAATACAGAAAATCAATTCAGAATCAATTTTTACCAAGCTAGTTCAGTTACCAAACGATTTTCTTATAAAGCTTTATTATTTTTCCTATTGATTCTAGTAGACTGAGGTGATCAATATTGGTTATTCCAATTTGTATTTGAGATGACTTGATAATCTGGAAGGTATAAGTAGAAGGTCAAGTTGTGATTTCAAACTGTGTGGGATGCAAGTTGAATAAATTGAAAAAAATAAGAAGAGGAAGTGAACTTGAAGGATAAAGAGATATCATTATGGTGCAAAAAAGTATTATTCAATCAGGAAGGATCAAGTATGAACCAGAGCAAAGATCTATAATCACAAATTCAGTTGCATCACAATCAGGTCATTTCATTGTTACTCTCTAACCATTATATCATTGATCTAAAATATCTTAACAGAGTTGGTTTAATAGCCATTTGTAAATCTTTTAACAAGGTGGCAGTTCCATTTAATTGTTTCAAGACCTTTCACAAGGCCACTCCTAATAGGGTGATTAAATCCTTTAATAGGGTCACATCTAACAGTGTGTTTTGTAACCTTTAACAGGGTTGGCTCCTAACAAGGCTCACTTTAGAAGAGTGAAAAATAGTAACTAGCTACATTGGTGGTTTTTCACAAATTGGGTTTCCACATTAAATCTTGGTGTCTCATGTGTTCATGTTATTTCTCTCATGCTTTCCAAATAATTACTGATAACATCTTAAGATTCACTAAAGTAATTCACACTATGCACTTATCGAGTTACAGCAATTTTATGTGTGTTTATCGAGTATCAGCAGTAACTAGTTTGAATTTTATATTTGACATCTAAGAGATCTGGATTTATTTTATTGGTAACTGATTCACCCCCCCTCTCAGTTACTCCTCTTATATTTCCAACAATTGGTATCAAATATTTTGGTGCTTTTAGAGAAGGTTTCAAGGACCTAAGCTAAAGATCAAGATGTCTTACAAGAGAGAGATTCCAAAGCTGAATAGAGATAACTTTGCAGCATGGCAAGGATTTATGAGGCTTCACCTGGCTAACATCAATGATTTAGGATGGAAATATCTTAATGAAGAATATAAAACTCCCATAGGAACATTATCAGTTGATGACATTGCTGAGAAGAAGAACCATAACATCATGATGATTGACATTGCATCTGCTCTCAGCCATGCTGAATTTGATGAGGTCAGAGACTGTAAAACTACTTTTGATATGTGGAACAAACTAAAAGAAATCTATGGAGGAGATGACAATGTAAGAAGAGCTAAAGAAGAAATCCTTAGAGGACAATTTAATCAAATGAGGATGAGAGAAGATGAAAATGTTGCAAAATATGTGAAAAGAATTAACGCCAGTGTTAGTGCAATCTATGCATCTAGAGAAGAAATCAAAGAAGAAATAGTTGTAAGTAAAGTACTCAGAACTTTGCTTCCTATCTATGCAATTAGATTATCTTTTGTTCAAGAAAAGAGATGTGATTCAAATCAAAAGTTAAGTTTGGATGTTGTAGGAGGAAGATTAACAACATTTGAACTAGACAACTTTGACAACTATGTTCATGCTTCCAAGAATATTGAAGCTAAACTCTCACTCAAAGAAAAATGAAAGAAAATAAAAGATAATCAATCAGAAAGTGAGGAAGAAACTAAAGAAAGTTCAGACAGTGATCTTGAAATTGTTGAAGCTTTACTTGCAAAGAAATATTCCAAGAACAGAGGAAAGTACAAAGGTAAAATCCCTCTACTATGTTTTTCTTGTGAAGAAATTGGTCATATTACTACTAGGTGCCCAAAAAAAGAAGGAAAGGAAGAGAAAAAAAGACACAAGTACAAATACGAGAAATAATTCAAAGGTCAAAAATCCTATAAAAAAAAAGGTAAGAAAACTTATTCTATGGCTAAAAATTATGATAACAATGAAGATGAAATAGTACATATTGTTGTAAAAGATGAATCTGATTATAAAGAAGATAAGATGGCACTTGTCTCTCATGTTAGCAAGAATGACACATGGATCATAGATAGTAGATGTTCTCACCATATGACTGGAGATAAAACTAAGTTTGAATATTTTGAACACTATGATGGAGGTAGTGTAAGGTTTGGAAACAATGAACCTTGTTGCATAAAAGGGAAAGGAAGAATCTCATTAAGGAATGAACTTGTATGTGACAATGCCTATTGGGTTAAAGGACTAAAACATAATTTTATGAGTGTGGCACAACTAAAAAATATTAGATTCAAGGTAGAATTCATGAATGGCAAGGAAAGATTGCTGGATAACCAAAGAAATTTGATTGGATCAGGCAAGAAAATAAAAGGTAACTTATTTTGTCTTGATCTTGGTAATTGTTCGTGTTTCATTGCTCAAGTAGAAGAAAGTTGGTTATGGCACAGAAGGCTATGTCATGTAAACTTCAATAATATGGTCAAGATTAGCAAACTTAGAAGAGTAAGAGGTCTTCCTAATTTGAAGAAACATAATATTGGATTATGCAAGAATTGTCAAATTGGTAAAATGGGAAAGACTAGTTTTAAAATAAAAAATTATCAGTCAGAAGATGTCTTGGAAATTGTGTGTATTTATTTGTGTGGACCCATTGGAACAGAAACTTATAATGGAGAAAAAAATTTCATTCTTTTTGTTGATGACTATTCTAGAATGATGATTGTTATGTATTTAACAGAAAAATCAAAAGCTTTTGAGAAATTCAAATAGTATCTTGCTAGAGTAGAAAAGGAAATTGGAAAGAGATTTAAATGCTTAAGATTAGATAGGGATGATGAATTCATCTCAAATGAATTCAATAATTTTTGCATTGAAAGAGGAATGAAAAGACAAGTATTAACCCCTGTACTCCTCAAAAGCATGGAATAGCTAAAAGAAGAAACAGATCCATCATAGATTGTGCAAGGATACTGATGATTGAGAAGAATGTTGCTATCAAATACTAGAAGGAAGCTATTAGCACTGCTATTCATACTTTGAACTGAGATCAGTTGAAAAAGGACTCAAACAAAACTCCCTATGAACTATGGTATGGCTACAAACCCAACGTAAGTTATTTGAAAGTATTTGGCAACAAATGTTATATCTTGAAAGAATATAGAAAAGGAAAATTTGATTTAAAAGGTGATGAAGGTATATTTCTAGGATATTCCTATAGAAGTAAAGCATACAAATGTCTAAATTTATCTACTCACAAAATCATAGAAAGTGCACATGTGAAAATTGATGAGTTTGCAGAAAAGACTGAAAAAGAAAGCAAAAAAGAACCAGAAGATTATAGAAGATTTTTCTACCATGAACCTAATACATTGCCAAACACATTTGACAAAAAGGAGACTTCATCTCCCGAGCTGACCAAATCTCCATTAGCTATCGAGTTGCAAGAAGTTCAAACCGAGTTACAAGGACCCGAGTCACATTCTGAGGCTACTGAGTTTATGCGTATCGACTCTAAAGAACCCAAGATACAAACTGAAGGACCTAAGCTAGAAGTTGAAATTCAAAATGAAGATAGTGTAATTCATTCAAAAGCCAAAGAACCTATATTGGCTAAATATGTTAGAAGGCATCATGCATCTGATCAGATCATTGGAGATAAATCTGAAGGAACAATGACAAGAAGAAAACTAAAAGGTACATGTTTACTTGTTGAATTTGAACCTAGAAGTGTTAAAGATGCATTGAAAAATGAAAGTTTGATTGAGGCTATGAATGAAGGAATAGAATAGATAGAAAAGAATAAAACTTGGACTCTTGTACCTAGGTCCAAAGATAAAAATGTAATTGGTACAAAATGGGTATTCAAAAATAAGCTAAATGAAGATGGAAAGGTGTCAAGAAACAAAGCAAGGTTGGTAAGTAAAGGTTATTCTCAAGAAGGTATTGATTATGGTGAAACTTTTTCCCTTGTTGCAAGATTAGAAGGTGTTAGGACTTTATTGGTTGATGCAGCTCACAAAGGATTCAAAGTATATTAGATGGATGTTAAATCTACATTCTTAAATGAAATTCTTGATGCGAAAGTCTACATTGATCAACCATAAGGTCTTGTTGATCTAGACAAAAGGGAAATGGTCTGCAAATTACACAAAGCTCTATATGCTCGGAAACAAGCTCCTAGAACTTGGTATGAAATACTACATAACTACTTGATACAGATTGGTTTTCAAACAATAAATGATAACAGCAGCCTATACATCAAGGAAGGACCAAACAAGAAGATTGTGTTGGCAGAAATATTTATGGATGATACTCTATTCATAGGAAATAATGATTTATGCAAAGCATTTTCAGAACAAATGAATAAGGAATTTGAGATGTGCATGTTTGGAGAATTAAAATTATTTGTTGGATTGCAGATACAGAAGAACATAAATGGTATCTATATCACACAATCCAAGTATATCAAAGAGATATTCAAGAAATTTGGAATGGGAGATTTAAAACCAATTGGAACCCCCATGTGTAATGGACTTAAGCTTCCCAAATATGATGACTCCAAAGAAGTAGATCAGACCCTATACAAACCAATGACTAGGAAACTATAGTATATGGTACATACAAGGCCTGACATTGTCTTAACAATTGGGATAGTGGCAAGATTCTCAACTAAATCCAGAGAAAACCACATGATGGCAATAAAAAGAATCTTAAGATATCTAAAAGGTACTAAAGACTATGGCTTATGGTACAAACTTGGAGGCAACCTTGACCTAAAAGTATTTACTGATGCTGATTGGGCAAAAAATCTTGATGACAGAAAAAGCACTAGTGGTGGAGCATTCTTTCTTGGTAAAAGGCTGGTATCTTGGACAAGCAACAATAGAAGAAGAATATTTAGGAGTAGTGAATTGCTCTAACATTGTTTGGTTCAAATAGTTGTTAGATGGAATGAAGGTTGAAATCAAAGAACCAATAGTGATGTATTGTGATAACACCAATGCAATCAACATATCTAAGAATCCAGTGATGTATTTTAAAACAAAGCACATTGCTATCAAATATCACTTTGTAAGAGAATTAGTATAGGAAAAAGAAATCAGATTGGAATATGTGCATACAAAAGAATAAATTGTAGATATAATCACAAAGCCATTACCTAAAGATGCAGTTTTGTATCTAAGAGGTAAGCTAGGGGTCATTCCACTATCTGAAGCTCACTAATTAAAGTTCAATGATGCATCAACACGAACCAAGTTGAAGATTAATTAGTTGATGCAGTATTGACAAGGACATATTGCAGATGAATTTGTACTCAAGGTACATTGATACTAATCAAAATTGTCTTTGGCATGTGTTTTCAAAGAGGGAGAAGTTTACTGCCATATCTTTTTAAAATTTTGAAAGAGAAGTTAAGAAATTCATTCACATAGGGAGAACTCTATAGGAGAAGTTTTATGTGCAAAAATCAAAGAGGGAGAAACTTTCTGACAAAGGGAGTCTTGCTCTCAAAATTTCATTGTGTTATGACATGTGTTTCCATCAATGCCAAACAGGGAGATTGTTGGATACAATTGATTAATTGTGTCTTGTCCTTGATATTACACAAATTTCATATCAGTTGTTAGTGAATGCATGCTGAGCTTACTTGGTCAGTGAAGATAGATTTCCTAGTCTACCGAATGTTCTTGAGTTTACTCTATGCAAAAGGAAATTTCTATCAAGATCACTCGAGCATCGAAAGAAGTTAAGCAGAAAAGAGTACTAACTGAGCTCACTAGGTTAACAAAAGGAAAATTGATCAGAGTTAGTGTTAATTGAGTTCATTTGGTTATCTAAAGGCATTTTTCAAGTTCACAGTGTTAACCGAGCTTCTATTGGTTAACACAAGAAATCACTTCAGAATCAATTTCTACCAAGTTGCATCGACTACCAAAGGATTTTCTTATTAAGCTTAATTATTTTGCTTATTAATTCTAGCTAACTAAAGTGATGAAGATTGCTTATTCCAATTTTTATTTGAGCTAACTTGATAGTCTGGAAGGTATAAGTAGAAGGTCAAGTTGTGATTTCAAAGTGTGCGGGATGCAAATTCAATAAATTGAAAAAGATAAGAAGAGAAAGTGAACTTGAAGGGTAAAGAGATATCATTATGGTGCAAAAAAGTATTATTTGATCAGGAAGGATCATGTATGAACTAGAGCAAAGCTCTGTAATCAGCAATTCAGTTGCATCACAATCAGGTCATTTCATTGTTACTCTCTAACCATTGTAGCAGTGATCTAAAATCTCTTAACAGAGTTGGTTTAACAGCTATTTGTAAATCCTCTAACAAGGTGGCAATTCCATTGAATTGTTTCAAGACTTTTTGCAAGACCACTCCTAATAGGGTGATTAAATCCTTTAATAGGGTCACACCTAACAGTGTATTTTGTAACCTTTAACAAGGTTGGCTCCTAATAGGGTTCACTTCAAAAGAGTGAAAAACAATAACTAGTTATATTGGTGGTTTTTTCCAAATTGGGTTTCCACATTAAATATTGGTGTCTCATGTGTTCATGTTATTTCTGTCATGCTTACAAAATAATTACTGATAACATCTTTAGATTCACACTCTACACTTATCGAGTTACAACAATTTTCTGTGTGTTTACCGAGTATCAGCAATAACTAGTTTGAATTTTATATTTGACATCTAATGGATCTAAATTTATTTTAGTGGTCAATGATTCACACCCCCCCCTCTGCCTCAGTTACTCCTCTTATATTTCCAACATGTTGTCACATACCTATTGTGATTGCAATAGACTGTTCTGATGGATAGTCGTCGATCCCACAACACTATTTTCACACAACCATCACAATTGGGATGGGAGACTACAAGCCTAAGTTTTCATATTTGCGATGGTTTATTGTCACAATTGTGACAACATGAAGATGAACCATTTCCCTTGCCTTCTTCCAAGTTATGATAGCTTTATCCATTACAATTGTGATGGATGTCTTTTTCATCGCAATTTGCTATAGTAAATGCCTGACGCCTATCCAACAAGAGCCAATTCATGGTACTATCGCTAGGGCTATAGAAGGCCATCTCATTTGCAATGGCCTGTTGTTGCAATTCTAGCCCAAACATAATAGGGTAAAAACACAAACTTGTCAACTTCAATGACATAAAATTGGTATTATTATTTTGAATTTGCAAATGAAGTAAACTAATGAAATGTGTAGAAATGGATGAAGTTTTAAGATTATAATTTTTAATAATTATTTGGAATAAGAATTGATATATTTTCCTAATTTTTTTAGATAATTTTTTAGCTGCTGAAAAATGTTGAAAATTGGGGGTCTAGTTCCCACCACAAAACTAGATGGAAACAAAACTTATTTCCCTTTGATCTCATACTATGTTATAGATAAAATATATAGTTAGAATAATAAAAATAAAAATTAGCTTTAGGCCTATCTTTTCTCTTTTATAATGATTCAAATTTCAACTCACCTAAAATCAATATTCTCATCTCCCACCACATTTTTCAAAACAAATCTATTCTAAGAAGGAGAAAAATTATACATTCTAAAAGAGGACTCTCTCCTCTAGAACGTCATATAATTTTTAATTTTTTTATATGATTAAATATTTTTTTCTTTCACAAAACATATTTTCGAGTGTTAAAATACGTGCTTGTAGAATTTTTTAATTACAATATACTATATTTAATTAAAACACTATAAACTCTATATGAGAATATTCTTGACTCTGAGCTCTATTAAATGGTGTTTATATGTTATTATAAAAATATCATAAAAAAATAGTAAGAGTTATTGAAACGCCACTTTTTCTGAAATAATTGTATTTCTTTAGTAATTGGATACAAACTAGTATAAAGCATGCATTTAATAGATATTTCCAATTGGAAAAGTGTGAGACCATATATAACTTAGCTTGAATGAATTTATCTAGATCATATGTTTGGAAAAAATTGATTTTTAGATAGAAATACTCAAATTCAGTCATTCTGATAAGTTAGCCAAAAGGGTGACATAGCTTTGTACTTTTACCCAATAGTGAATAGATCCTTTACCTTTCACATAACATGATGCATCATTTCCAAACTTAACACAACTTTCATTATAATATTCTAGGTTTTCAAAGTTATTTGTATCACAAGTCATATGATGTGAGAAACCACTATCAATTATGCATTTATCATTCTTACTCACATGTGAAATAAGAGTAATTTCTCCAATATTTTCATCTTCATCAGATCCATCTTTCATTGCACATAAAACAACTTCTTCATCATTTTCATTGGAATCAATTTCAAAACCATCTTCTTTAGCAATATAATAAGATTTCTTACCATTTCCCTTGTAGTATTTATTACCTTGGTTGTCTTTGTTTTCTTTCCTTCCTTGTTATATTTTTTCTTTCCTTTCTTCGTTTTCATCTAATGTGACCAACCTTATTGTATGTAAAATATATTATAGGAAGTTTCCTTTGTATTTTCATTTTCCTCTTGGTAGCCTTCTTGCTAATAATGCTTCTAGATCATCAAGGTCATCATCTAATTCAATATCACTATCTATAGGCTTACTTTTTGAACTTTTCTTTCCTTTAGATCCTTCAAAGGTTAGTTGAGACTTGAAAGCGCATTCAACACTAGAAGGTGTATAATTATAAAAATTTGACAATTCAAATGCAATGAGTCTTCCAATTAGATTCTCCAAGGTCAAATTGTTACTAGGAGTACATCTTAGTTCTTGTATTTTAGATACTCTAATGAAATAAATAGGAAGTAAAGTTCTTAATACCTTTTTAATCACAATCTCTTCAAGTATGTCTACCTCAACATCTCTAATTGCCTTCGCCACTTCTTTGATTTGGCCACAATATTGTGCAGCAGTTTCTCTTTCTTTCATTCTCATTCCATCAAACTTGTCACTCAAGATTTCAGCTTTAGCCTTTAACACATTTTTGTGTCCTCCATGAATTTGTGCCAACTTATCCCACATTCTCTTTGCAATAGTGCAATCCTTCACATCATCAAATCAACATATCTTAGGGAAGATGCCATATCTATCATCATTTGATTGTGCTCTTGCTTTTCTTTTATTTTCTCCATTGTCATGGGTCTAGGTGCGTCTTTGTATTCATTGTCTAAATAGTATAGTGTGGAATCTCCAACTCTACATAGATGAAATCTCATCAAGCGTTTCCATGATACAAAGTTTTCCTTGTTTAGCTTGGGTACCTCTCTCTTTTACATCTTAATCTTTAGCTTAAGTCCCTTCAAAGTTTCTTTTCAAGCACCACAACTCTAATACCAATTGTTAGAATGATTAGAATAACTAAGACGATAGTGAATCAGATATCCTTAGATCCATATGTATGAATTCAACTTTTAACAACTTCAAACAACTTATTCAAACTCATAAATCCACTCAACCGATATAGCAAATCATTAGTAATTCAACTTATTCATATCAATACTTAGCTCTTTGTTTTAGTGTGTGTTGAATAACAAAAACATATAAAAGTAAATATCATGACACATGAAAATAACATTTACATAAGTATGACACTAGGATTTAACGTGGAAACCCAATTTGGAAAAATTCATCAAGTAACATGCTACCACATTTTTACTCTTCTGAATTGAGCTCAATTAAGAGCCAACCTTGTTAAAGGTTACAAAACACATTGTTAGGTGTGACCCTATTAAAGAATTTAATTATCCTATCAGGAGTGGTCTTGTTAGAGGTCTTTAAAACATCCCATTAGAATTTTTCCTTTATTAAAAGATTTACAATATAACTATTAGGTCAACCTTAATTAAAGGATTTTACTGCCACAATGGTTAGAATGTAACAACTTGATTGATCTGATAAAATACAAGTCACTTTGCATGTTCAAATCTCCATTAAGATCATTCCTAGTTCATTGACTAGTCCTCATCACATTGTCCACCTCGGATATACTTGGCAACACTTCAAGCAATCTCACTTATACCAACTTTTCAATTTTCCTCTGCAATTGTTGTGCTTCACTTGTTCTTCACAAATTCTCCAACCAACATTGTAAAACATCTCATATGCCTCCTTAAATAGATAGGTTTAACTTTTTTCTCTTAAACATAACTATAGATATTAGGGTTTGATCAAATTCATTGAATTTATTTATCATTTTTTCCTACTTCTTTCCTTGAAACTTCTTGAAACTTCTCACTAAATATTTTCCTTGGATCTTTTTAAAAAATAAATTTAAGCATTAAATATGCCAATTCACCAATCATCATCTTTAACATGTTTTGATTGTTCCATAAATTCAACTATGTCAGCATCAAATCTTGATTATTTCACAAATAGCTATTTTGTTGACATCTAGTTATCGCTAGATAGCTCGATCACTACTAATCTATCTTGTTCAACTTACATTGGCTTTCTTGGCCATCATTTCACTCAATAATTACTTCATTTTCTTCATCTTGCTAAGTCATTTCCATCACTTGGCTAATACTTAAGTTCCTTAATCTTCCACTTGGTAATGTTTAACATCTTCATTGACCTAGTAACATGTCACTCAATCAAACTCGTGTTTTAGACAACTCTTGACTTCTATTAATCATATCTTCTATAGTTCAACTCATCTTTCTTTTACACTTAATACAATGATTAAAAAAAAATTTATCTTGTCAAATACTAACTAATCAAGTGCCCTTTTTAGTTCCATCATACCTACTCCTCTTTACTCAACCACTCTACTAGTTCATCTTGTTAACTCTCTTTCCAAATCCTCTTTATGAATAAACTTATATGGCATTGTACACTATTAGAAAATGTCTCATGAATAAGGTTTGACATCAATGACAGCATAGCAATTGTTCCAATTGTAGTTCCAACACTTAGACTTTTGTAGGTGACACCTAGTTTGAGAGAGGTATTGCACTAAGGGTTTGTATCATTGTTGATCCAACCCACAAGGCCTAAAGAAATATCGCCTTAGGTAAGTTTTAATAAAGTATTTAAATTATTTTTAAATATATTTTTCTACCAAGGATTTTCCATTTAATAGTATAACTCATAGATCAATCTCATGGATGCCAACATATATAGGATAAAGGAGGCATTGGTGATATTCTCCCTTCACTTCCTAGGACATCTATTAGCACTCCTAACCACACAAGATGAGAGAGAAGAGGTAGATGAGATTTAAATTTTAAATTTTATTTATTAATTATTTATGATTATGAGTTGATTTTTTTATTTTTTATTTGCAAAAACCATAAACAATAAGTACTCTAACTTTGGGATTCACTTTTGCATTCATGCAAGATCTATCAGAGACAAAAAAATAGTTTGAAGATGCTTTGTTTTGATGATCCACCAGTAGAATAGGATTTCCTATAAACATTTTTAGTTGTTTCTTATTTTGAGATCTCATATGACACATTTTGAGATGGCATATGCAACATATTATACAAAATAATTTTGTAAATCTAAACACACACACACACACACACATACGCGTATGTATGTATGTCTATGCATTTATGTGTGTGTGTGTGTGTGTGTGTGTGTGTGTGTGTGTGTGTGTGTGTGTGTGTGTGTGTGTGTGTGTGTGTGTGTGTGTGTGTGTGTGTGTGTGTGTGTGTAGAGAGAAATAGAGAGATGGATATTTTATATATACAGATAACATTCATTTCTAGATATTTTATGTTTTTCATATGTTGTATGTATTCATTTCAATTTCTTGCATTAATTCACATGGAATTGTTATTGTTTCTAAATATTTGTTATCGGGAAACAATTTTTTTTTAAGTTTGTATGTATGTTGTTATTTTGTTAATAGAGTTCTAATTTCATGGGATATGTATCTATCTAATTTTAAAAAAATTGCTAGGAAATGAAAATCTTAGAGGTGATCTTAAAATGAATCATACTTGTATCTCCCCTAGGCTATCTTTCATTAGTAGATATATAGAAGAAATTCTCTTATCAATGACCTCCCTAAGTGATGCATGAGCCACCAAGTCATGGAAGGAATGATCTAGGGTCTATAAGACTCAATTAAACTATTTTGAAGCCAATCATGGCATTGGAATGTATGAATTATCAAATTTAATGTAAGTCACAATGGTCATGATAAGGACCATAGTACAAATATTTGTTTTTGAAAGCTATTTAAACATGTTGTTCTAAGTTTGATAGGGTATTGGCATTAAATAAGGTGGGTAGAAGTGAGTTCCAATTTTTTGCATTTGAGGGCACTTGGGTGTATTAGGAACATATTGAATCTTCATAGGTTTTCTTAGACCTACATCACTAATGAAAACATTGACAAAATTTGGCCTAAGTGTGTGTTTGGATACCAATGGTCACCTAGCTTTAAAAAACTAGTTATGAACCATTTGTTGGGACTAATTAAGAGAATATTTTGAGTACTTGTTTTGAAAACTTTTCTCATTGTGTACCTATATATTGGGTAATCATTTTGAGTCATGTCATGCACCCCAAGTGCTCATTGTCTTTCATTTAGCATATCCATTCACCTCAAGTTGATAGTTTCAAGTTTCAAGATATTTCATGAGATGTCATTTGGAGCACTTGTCAAATCTACATTTTTTTCCCAAGTATCAAACAACGTTCAGGATGTTAGCTTGCAGTTGAATATCTCACACGTGGTAAAATTTCATGTCTAGCCACTTTTGAAGTACTTAGAATGCATATCAGAGAACCTATGTATTAGATTTAAAGTTGTTTCAACTTGTTTTGATAAGGCTTTGAATTCCCCAAAGCTAGTTGTTTATTATAGTCATGTTGATGCACATTGTTCGGAATTTCAAGAAGCCCTATTTGACTAGTTATAACTTTGACCTAGTTGATTGAAATGAGAAAATTCTTTTACCATTGTATTCTTGAGGTTAGAGATATATTATGTTCCAAATTTGATCTTATGAAAAATTCTTTTGACTAGTTTTTTCAAATATGATTCCATTCACAATTTCTAAGATATTTATGCAGATCAGTTTTGCAGATTGACCAGGAGGCATGTTTGGGATGTTATAACTCTAAAACCGTGAAAGATGAAGCCAAACTAATTTTACCAATATGTTCTAAACTGAAAATTCTCCAAGTGTCTCAATTTGCAAACCTTGATGAATCCATATGCACATTTTTTCCAAGCTCATTCCATATGCAAAACACTATGCTTCACAAGGTTGCCAATTCTGTAATTTCAAATTTTGTACTTTGCCAACTTGCCAATTATGCCCAAATTACCATCATGAGATAAAAACACTCCTATATATTCTCCATGTGAGAATGAATCAATACACCAAGTCTTAGGATCACAAATGGTCGATTGACTGGTTTTCAAAGCCAAATCCATGATATGAAGTTTGTTGTTTCTAGCAAATTGTTTGCAGGAACAAATTGACATAGGTGATTTCATTGGTCAATATCTTTTAAATAGAAAATTATCAAGTAATCAAAACTTGCAGAGAGGGATTTTTTTGACCATAGAGGAAGTGTACTAGGTGCCAAGGCTTCATTGGGTGTTTTTTGTAGTTTTTAAGGACAACTTTTGGGCCTTAGTACACAAAAGTGACAATTTTCACGAAAGGTTTAAAATGAATTTAAATGATCAAATAGTGACCAAAGCTAAATCTAATGAGTATGAGGGATCACTTAGAGAAGTTTGAGAGTCAATTGTTTGAAATTTAAAAAAAAATTAGCCGAACCTGTAAAGCTACAAACCTAGCATGCTACAAATATTAATAATAATTCAATATTTACAATGTTAACTAATGGCAACACTCAAGATGAGGTGAACACCAAGGAAAAAGGCAAACCAAGAATGGTAACCTCCTTGGGTGTGACCTATGATGGTGTAGATGTGTCTAGATAGCTAGGGGATGTATGTTCGGTTGTGCTCAATCTTCATGTGATGGGTTGTTTATCAAGGATAGAGGTGAATGGAGGATTCAACAATGGAGGTGAAGATGGATTTTAACATGGTAATGGTGTAAATGGATATGGTGTAGTGATTAGTGGGGTATTATAAGTTTTCATGGGTAGATAATGAATTGTGAGAGGGGAAGGGCTCAATTTACAGGCTAAGGGGTAGAAAGATGGAGGGTCGGGATGCAAGGATGGAAAAATGGTGAGGGAGGGCTAGGATGCTTTGAAAGGGGAGCACATGGATTGTGCTTGTTTGGAGGCAATCAAGGAGTGGCACTTGTCACAAGGAGGATGAGTGTGAGGGGATGGGAAAAATGGATGGTCAAAGGGAGTAATGAAAGAGGAAGAGTGTGTAAGAGGGATATAAGAGGCATTAATGGCATGTAAGAGCCATTAATGCTCTTGGATAGAGATGGAAGAGAACAAGGGAGACTATTCACTTTGACTTGGGTTAGCAAGTCTTAACCCTTGCTTAAAGTTGTGCACAAGTTTAGGAGGGGGATTAGGCTTAGCTTAAAAAGAGGGTTAAGGGGTAGGTGGCTTAGTTTTGATGGGATGGGCTAGCTAGGTGGCTAAGTGAGGTTAGTATGGGTGAATGGGTTGGATAAGGGGTAAAGAGAGGTTTTAGCGATGGTTTAGGATGATTTATTAAATGATTTGTTTAATAAAAGGGATTTTAAGAAATTAAATCAAATAGATTTTCATATGTATTTAATTTAATATAAGAATGAGGATTTAATTGATAAATTAATTTTGGGTTATCATTTGATTTCATCAATTGGGCTATAGTTAATTTAATTAATTAATTAACTAGGGGATGATGATTAATTAATTAAATAACAAATATTTAATTAAAAATGTCCTAGAAAATGACTAAATAATATTACCTAATAGTGTAATTAGATTTAGGTGTCTACATTTTGCCCCTCTTTGACACAGTATTGGGACAACAATATTTCAAAGAAGTTTGAATATAAATGATGTGAAGAAGACTTATTTAAAGCAACATGGTTGGCTTGGTTTTGAAAAGAATAAGATAGATTGTATTGTGTGATGCCACCTCAAGATGGTGGTGGGGAGAGAGTATGAATCTTGATGACTTATTGAAAAGTTTAAAACAAAGTGATGGGAGTAGGGGGATGTAGAAGGGAAAAAGGAGTGTGAAAAAGATAATTAAATATTAAAAATAACATGGCAAGAGGAAATGAGGGGTGTGGGAGGAGGCAGAGAGAAGAAGAGTGCCATCCAAGGTCTATAAGGGGGGCTAGGATGGGTAGAAAGGGTCATTGGCTTTCATACTAACGTTGATATATTGTTGTTTGGAGCTCTGATTTGGATGATACGATGGTTGTGCAAGGACAACCAGAGCATTGGGCCAATGTGGTATGGCGAGTATGAGTGTGATGGACACCAAACTAATCGGTAGGGTCAAAAAACTTTGCTTAGTCATTTATGCATTTATTTTTGTAGGGTTCTTGCAATTTAGAAAACTCGTTCTCGTGGTAGGGGTCTAGCAAGATCATTGTAAGGATCGGTCAGACCACGATCCTGCAAAATCAGTTAGAGGGTAGGGCTAAAAATTAGTGTCAAAAACCATTTTCACAAGAATTCGAATTTGGTATGAAGGTTTAGCAAGAGCACGAATCTGCTAGCAATATTTTGCGAGATAGTGAGTTTGCTAGCAGAAATGTGTTCCTATTTATAGGAACGCAGGTTCGTGGTTCAGGGTAGTGTTTTAAGAATAGGTCAACGTGGAAATAGGAAAAATTTTGACTAGTGGGGGTAATGGGTTGGGCACATTCCTACAGTGAGCTAAGGATGCGGGGACGCAGGGGTGCATCTGGGATAGTAGGAATGCTAGATAAGGTTTTTTTGGGAGGACAAAAGTTAAAGAGTGATCCCACAATAAAATTGAACTGCGGGATCGTGGGTGGTGATCATTCACAAGAATGTCGAGAAAGGGTAAAGTAAAAAATTTTGTGGGAAGAAAAAGGACTTGGGGGATGGAAGGTGGGGGGTGAGTTGTTGGGTTTTTTTAATCAAGGTTATAATGTGTAAAAAAAGAAAACTGACATGATGTTGGCTTTTATGTAGTGGTCATTAGATGCATTAGTGTCACGAAAGCGACGGGTGGTTGTACTACATGCTGGAGAGCAGTTCATGCCTACAGACTAGGCTAGGATTGATAGTATTGGCCTGGGGTACATGGCGAGATTATCGCATATAGGACATATATGGCAATGGTGATAGCCTTATGTGAGCAATGGCATAGTGAGATTGGCACCTTTCACCTACCGAAAAGGGAGATAATAGTGACCTTAAAGGATATCTACAAGATCTTTTGGTTACCTATGCAGGGGACGCTAGTGATGACAACAAAGGAGATGACAGGAGACACAGTGGTAAAGCGATTAGTGGGGCCCAGAGTGTAGTATCACATTCAGAGTGGCCAATTTCCTTTAGACGAGCACATGGATCGAGTAGCAATAGAGAGGAGGATCTATTTCTATGTATGCATGCTAGTTTCAGGATATATTGCCCCAAATACGGGTGGTACACGAGTTACATTGGTGTCGATACTAACAATTATGCGGATTGTGGATGCCAGATTCCCTATAGCATGGGGTTCATTGATTCTTGTGAAGTTGTATCACGACCTCCATCAGATAGTATACTAAGGTGTAGGCCACCAGGGGAGGAGTGTGGAGTTTCCTACATAATTACAAGTGTGGGCCTGGAAGCATATTGTGGCATTTAGGCCAATTGGGTGAAGAGAGAGGTAGGTAGAGGAGTTGGTTGTGTAGAGCTAAGGTGATCTGCTTACGTACCATCATACAGAGGAGGTGGACTACTAGTGAGTCTAGATAGATGAGATCTTGATTGTTGCATAGAGGCTATATATGGGTCTCAGGTCGTGGGCAGAGGAGAGGCAACATTTTCCATACACTATTTCACCATGTTTTATTTTTTGGCAGTGGGAGTACATTACAGAGTAGTACCAGCCAAATAGGACTCTTCAACAATTTGGATGGCCACAAGTTGCCTTAGGGGAGCCGAACTGGTATTAGTGCATGATACAAGAGCCAGTCACTATTTTTGGGCCTACGCTTCAGAGGGAAAGGTTGCTACAAGCATGGCGAGACTTAGCACCACAGGAGTGGGATTGGTTTGGGGGTGTCACAAATGTGGGCTTGACTCAAGAGTACTGAGATGGTTTTGAGCACCCTAGGCCAATAGGTCGGGCTCAAGTGACAAGAGTAGCAGTGGTGGCAAGAGAGATTACCCAAGTGGTGAGGTACATGAGATATGTTTCCAAGGGGTTACAATAGTGGGTAGCGGCGACCGTATAGGAGGAGGTGCCACTAAGATAGAGGCATAGGGTTGTAAGGGAGGGGAGACAAGAGGATGGGAGGCCACAACTTGAGAGGGGAGAGGAGAGGTTGGCAGAGGAGAGGAGGGTGGACAGGGGACATAGGGGCTAGTATGCAGAGGGGGAGGTGGAGGTGGAGGGGTGGGTGGAGGTGGCTCATCATCAGGGAGAGGGGATGATGGATTGGTAGATAGGTATGCATCCCTACATCAAATACATGATCCAACTAGCTAGCTGCTATGAGATACACAACAGGAGAGGGATCAACTCAAGATAGAGCGAGATCAATTTAGACATGAGTGCGATGTAGCATGGGGACAAGCGGATAGAGTAGGGGTAGAGTTAGGGATGCTGTGAGTGGAGGTCGGGCGCTTGGAGGGGAGACTAGATGTGGTGACTTTAGAGAGACAGATGTTATAGGCGAGGATGGACATCGTCTAGGACGAGAGGGATAGATTGGTGGTGGAAGTGGTGACCCTAAGGGCACAGGTGGCTATAGGTGGAGGATTGGAGGATTTGAGGAGGTTGCAAGGGGAGGTGGAGGATCTAAGGGAGAGAGAGAGAGAGAGATTCTATCATGGGAGATATCATGTAGCAATGTCAGCTAAGCAGATAGAGCATTATACACGACTGACATGGTCAGGTATAGTTGGGACCCATAAAAGTATGTAGGGAGGGGGAGAGAGTGGATGGAGCACTATGGGCTCACAAAGGACTAGTGGTTCTCAGTGCACAAGGTAGAGCTAGAGGTGAGATAGGTGGTTAGTGAGAGAAGGGATGAGGTGGAGAGCTCGGGTACTGGAGGAGGACAGATGAGGCCACCACCTCCAGCAATAGCAATGCCAGATGCAAAGAGAGGCATTTATGAGTCTCATTGTGAGGAGGCGACAGATGAGGAGGATCAGTGATATGCTGCATTTTGCGTAGTATTTTTGGATGTATTTTTGTTGGCATAGACCCGATGTATTGATATGGACCTTTGTACTATATGGATATTGGATATTTTGGACTGTGATGGACTTTGGTATTTTTGCAAGGATGAGTGATTTATTCTTTTATTCTTTGTGGGTGTGATATATAGATATGAGCATTCTTTTGGGTGTGATATGGATGTACAGATTTACTATGTCGTATTTTTTTTTGTGTATTTTTGTATGAGATGCATGTGGTTAGATGTAGAAGAGAGACTGGAATGGTTTTATGCAGGATGTGATGTTTATGAGATGTTTGATGTGACTAATGCCTTATGATTCAAGATGTGATGTGTTTATGATGAGGTAATTGGATGGTGCTGACACTTTGTGATGCAGGATGTGATGTTTATGAGATGTTTGATGTGACTGAAACCTTATGATGTAGGATGTGATGTGTTTATGATGAGATAGTTGGATGGTGTTGACACTCTATGATGCAAGATGTGATGTATTTTTATGATGAGATTTGGGAAATATTTTATGATGATGTTTATGATAGGAAGTGAATCTAAGATATGATGATGGATGTACTATGTTTCAACCAAATGATGAGAAATATAAATTAAATGGACTTTTTAAATGATAAGAATGAAACATTATAAAATATAAACTAGGATGATAAACTACGAGAAATGAGTGTAAGCTATGATGATGAAATATGATAAAATGGACTTAAGATTATGATAATGAAATACAATAAAATGAACTTAAGATTATGATGATGGAACATGATAAAATGAACTCCAACTATGATGATAAAACATGATAAAATGAACTTAAGATTATGATGATGGAACATGATAAAATGAACTCCAACTATGATGATAAAACATGATAAAATGCACTCAAACTATGATGGGGAAACACGATAAATGAACTTCAAAATATGATGATGAAACGTGATAAATGAACTTAAGACTGTGAGGATAAAATGAGATAAATTAACTTAAGACTATGATGGTGAAACATGATAAATGAACTTCAAACTATGATGATAAAACATGATAAATGAACTTAAAACTATGATGATAAAACTTAATAAATGAACTTAAAACTATGATGATAAAGCATGATAAAATAAACTTAAGACTATGATGATGGATAAGATAAATGAGCATAAACTATGATGGTGGAATGTGATAAAAGTGAACTCAAACGATGATGGTGAAATATGATAAATGAACATAAACTATGATAATGAATATGATAAACGAACATAAACTATGACGATGAAACATGATAAATGAACTTAAATGATGATGGTGAATGTGATAAAATGTTTTGTAGGAAGGTGGTTCAGCATATCACTGATTAACCACAACCATGGTATGAAGGTGGAAATAGTATGCACAACTTTAAACATAATGTTTGTAGGGCACTTAGGGAGATGGAATTGGGTAGGAGATTGAGACGACATGAAGAGGTGATAATATCATAGACAGGAGCTTGTGAAGGAGTGGGTGTGGAGAGAGGATAGATGTGTAGGGTAGGAGGAGAATGTGGAGGATGTAGATAGTACGGATGCATTAAAAGGAGGTATAAACAAGTAATTTTCCATATGGGACAAAATGGTGAGGGTGATGGGATACACTTGAAGCTTGAGGGTGGGGTACTTTGTAAAGAAGTAGCACCATGTAGTGTGAGCACTGTATTTGATATAGGAATATTAGGGATATGCCAAGGTTACCAAGAACATCAAGGCCTTTTCCCCAATATTACATAGGATTGACTTGAACAAGTATGCAAGGATTGCCCTAGCATCACACATGAGTCCCAGAGAAATTAGCATGGAAATGATGTTGGGTGATCCACAAGCGAACAATATTTCCCAACTACATCATGTGATCATGAATGAAAATATGTTTGAAATATGCAACAGTCATATTCGACTAACTCACAAGTAGAAAAAGACCTTGATCAAAACCTTGCTTTCAAATTGCTCTAGTCAAATTGCACCATGATATAAAAGATCATGGCAACCGTGAGGAGGGAACAACTAAATCGCTCGAAAAAGATATATTTGATAAAACTACAAAAAACCCAAAATCAGAAGAAAGAATAAATTCATGAAAAAATAACCTTTTGGTCAAAGAGATCAGTACAACTAGATACTGACAGGCCAATGTTAGGTATGAGAAAGGATGCATCCTGTAAGAAACTAGCGACAGTATTGGGGTTATGACACAATTGGCAACTATAACTTTCTACAAACAACCTACTAGTGATGTAGGGTTTCACTATAGGATTTGAAAATGTACAAGTGGGACTATAGAAGATGAGGATGATTCAAAAACTATGGTAAAATATGGTGGCAGGTTTGCATAGGATAGGGAAAAGCACAGGATGAGGAGGGAGCATGATACATATATTATTTTTATTGTGACAAGGGTATAGTACATGGGCATGGTACAAAGGATAAGATATAATTGATAGAATACACTATCTTTATGGGTTTTCCAAGCTAAGGGATAATGAGAATATGTCATGAGTTGTGGGAGTGCAGGGATGAAACTCTTGGAACACCCTTGCAAAATGGGAAGATGAGTGATGAGGTGTGGAGGAGTGATGGGGGAGATGTAGGTTATTGATAGATAATGAATAAGCTAAGTATGCATGGCGCCTATTTGCTAGGTTTTCATCAAGGTACCTATCCAAGGCACTTGTATTGCCAAGTTTTCACCATTGGACGTTTTATTTTTCTTTACTATTTTTATCTAAGGTAGCTGGATACACTGAGGATTTTAGACATAGAATTTCTTGGGGTGAATGATATTGGTGAGATTATTCAATACTTCTCCTTCAAGTACGAATAGTTGATAGGCCCCTAATCCAAAAGATGTTGTGACCACGTAAGGACCAAACCAAGTGGGCTTGAACTTGCCTTTCTTTTCTTGGTCGGTTTGGACCTTCATGTTTTCTTTGAGGACCATGTCTCCTTCTTGAAATTGGCATGAATGGACCTTCTTGTTGAAGTTCTGCTTGAGGTGATTATGATAGACCATGAGATGTTCATAGGCTTGTTGCCTTTTTTCATCAAGTAGATCTAGTTGGGTGAGTCTAGCTACTCTATAATCCTCATATGATATATGGTCCCGCAAAGAAATGTGCAAGGATGAGAGTTTGACCTTAATAGGTAATATTGCTCTTTAGCACTATAGACCAAGGAGTATGGGGTTGTACCTGTGGATGTACAAAATGAGGTGTAGTAGGTCCATAGGGCGGGATTGATTTGCAAATGCCAATCACAGTAAGAATGATTGAGAACTTTCTTTAGGGTTTTGAGTAGGGTTTACTTAGTTGCCTCTGCCTGATCATTACTTTGTGGGAAATATGGGCTAGAAAAATGGTGATGGATATGAAGGGAGTTGCACAATTCTTCCATATAGAGGTTTCCAAATTTATCTCTATGGTTAGTGAAAATGGTGGTTGGGATGTCAAAGCGACATATGATATGATAGAGGATAAACTTGGTCACTTGAACTCCCGTGGCAATGATAAGTGGGACTGCTTCTACCCACTTAGTGAAATAATTAGTGGTAGTGATTATCCACTTGTGTCCTTCTGAAGAGAGAGGTGTTATAACACCAACAAGGTCAAACCTCAAACATGCGAATGGTGACGGTGGTGGGGTAAAAGCATAGATCTGTGTCACCGTTTAGGATACCGAAACCTGTTTTGGTCAAATCTCGTTTCTCTATCGAAACTCAATTTTTTTAAAAAACTAAAAATATCCTTTTATAGATCACAAATTCAATATCATCATTATATAAATATTTGAGTGTTTTGATTAGTTATAATATTTTATAATTTTAAAATGTTATAAGTTGATATTTCTATATTTTAGAAGATGCTCCCTCAAAAAAGAAAAAAAAATAGTAAATTGTATCAGAAAAATTAAAAAATTATATTTATCTTGAGAGGAGAGAGTCCTCATCATGAATATGTAAATTTTTTTCAAGAAGGTGTAGATTTCATAGGAAAGTTTTGACGGGAGAAAAAAATTGTTGGATTCTAATAAGGTCGAGCTTGAGTACTTATAACAAAGAAAATATACATTAAAAAAAATTATTTCTTTTTTTGTTCCCTAGCTATACATGTCATCTATAAGATATTTTCAAATTAGAACAAAAAATGATGATTTGCATATACTTGTTTGACGAGAACTACACCTTATATTTTTTACAGTTAAAAAAGAGACTTCAAAACAAAAGAGAATGAATAGATTCTTACTCAAAAAAATTATGAAATTTATAGGCATAAAATTCATTCAATTCTACACATTTCATCACTTTACATCATCTTCAAATTCTAAACACAATACCATTTTTTTTGTCATTAATATTGAACTGTCACATTTTAATATCCTATTTCTTTATAAAAGGTGACACAGGTTTGTGCTTTTACCCAGTGCAATAGGTTGAAGATCTTGAGTTGGGGCTCAGATTAGATTGGCATGTTGTTGATAGGGTAGACACCTTTTGACAAAGCTACATGCATCATGCTCTAGAGTAGGCCAATAATATCCAGCCCAAAGTATCTATTTAGCTAGAACTATTTTACTCATTTGAGCACCACAAAATCTGGCATGTATCTCCTCGAGATCTATTGCAGCCTCTTTTTGGTCTAACAATCGAGAGAGAGTTTCATGATAGCCATGATGATATAGAGTTTGAGCTATGATAGGGTAACGGGATGCTCTGTGAATAAGGTTATGGTGTTGGGTTCATGTGAGATGGGCAGATATGATACAATTTAGTAGGTAAGCGTGAATTTTTTGGTACCATGGGGATTGGGGACCAACCAAGACACATATCTGTGTTGATTCATTATTCTCATATGCAGGCTCATGTAGCTGCTCAACTAACAATTCATATTGTGTAGCCTCCCGAGGGATCTCCAAAAGTGAACCAATAGTAGTCATGGCATCTGCAGCCTTCTTTTGCAATCTAGGTATCTATGTGAATTAAATGTGAGTAGAATATTGCTTCAACGGATCTATCAATTCTTTGTAAGGCTGAAGCTTGACATCTTTAGTCTGATATTCATCCAAAACCTACTTGTTAATGTAGACACCTAAAAACCTTTATAAAATAAAGTATTTTTATTTTCTGAAAAATTCCTAATGACATCATCATTTATTAATTAATTAATTATTTAATTTATTTATTTATTTATTTATTTTTATGCCATTAAATCCCTTTATCTTAATTAAAAATATTTAATTAAGGAATCCCTCCCAAAAATGTTTAAATCTTATTTAAACATTATTTTCTTATTTATTAATTATGTAATTAATAAATTGACCAAAAAATCCAAAATAAAAATAAATAAATAAATTTTGCCCAAAACTTGGCCAATTTCCTTAAGACCACTAACCTCTTCCAAAATCTTCTAATCCTTCTTTAATTTTAATTAAAGGCTAATCCCATCATTTCCTACCCCTAATCCCAACTCAAAATATTTAATTAAGATTAAATATTAATCCTCATGTTTATTAAAAAAGTTTTAATAAATATCTCCTCAACCCAAACCCTTAAAATAAATAAAACTTTATTTATTTCCTAAAAATCTAATTTATCCTCATCCTAAGAAGTTCTAGACTCTTCTAGAAAGTCTTCATCCTCATCCTAGGAAATTCTAGACTATTCTAGAAAGTCTTTATCCTCATCCAAAATCTAGACTCTTCTAGAAGATGTCTTTAAACCTAATCCTAATCCCCTCCTAACTTTGTCACATTCCCTAAACATGGGTTAAGACTTACTAACCCAAGCCAAAGTTAACAAATATCTCCTTCTTCACCCACCCTCATTAAATGCCATCCACTTGCCTATCCCTAAGCTAATCCTAAACCATCCTAATCCATCCTCTAATCATTTTCACAAGCCTAAGCAAGCTTAAAACTTTTCTAATCAAGCCCAAGTCGAAATTTCTCTCATCTCCCTCAAAATATCTCAACCATAAAACTTTATGAAGCCCACTAGGCCATAAATGACTCTTCCAAGCCCTTTTATTGCTCTTACAAGCCATTATGAGGGTCTTTATGAAGATTTTATCCCTTGAGCCTCCTTTGTTGACTCATCCTTCCCCTTTCCTCCATCCTCTCACCCTGTGACATGTGTCACTCTTTGATTGGCTGTAAAGAAGCACAATCCATGTGCTCTCCTCTCATGCAATCTGAGCCCTCCATGAGCTTTTTCCCATCCTTGCATCTTAGCCCTCAATCCCTCAAGCCTCTTGCCTATAAATTGGATCCTTCCCCTTTGCCAAATAACACAATTCATGAAGTAAAGTCATAATGCCATTTTAAGAAGCCATTTTACATCAAAACCATAAACTCACACCCAAATTCCAACTCTATTTAAAGCCCTTTTTGAAGCATAAGCTTGAGCATACATCCTATCTATTTAGACAAAGCTACTCAACAAGAGAGCTTCTCATTGAGAGAGCTCATTAATGGCTCATATTCTCAATTGAGAGCTCATCTTAGTCTATCTTGAAGTTTATGAATTTTTTTAGTTTGTAGAAGCTTTATTTAAATTTGGTTTCTATTAGCATACTAACATTTCTCATATACATTTTGGCACACTCAGTGGGACCCCGCATGGGTCATCTTCATTAGCTTTTTTAATCAAGTTTTGTATGTCATTTGTTGATTTTGGCTAATTTTGCTTGTTTTTGTGATTGGTAGGATTGTATAAATTGGTTTTGTAGGTCCACATGAGCATGAAGAAGACAAAGGAACTCATAGTCTATCTCATAGTATTTGCAGATTTTTCAAGCTTATAGGTGGACAAAGCACTTGGAATTCTTCTTCTTTTTCTTGTCTATATTCTTCTTATTCCATCTACTTCTTCTTCTTCTTCTTGTGGGAGATCTTGGCCATTTTTTTTTAAGGAAGCAAAATCATACACACTTCTTTTTAGTGCTTAAAATGAACCCCCAAATCATACTTAAATCCATTAAAAAATTAAAAATTTGCAAAAAAAAAAAAATCTTTTAACAAGTGAAACTAAACCAATCCAATCATTTGCATCCTTGCAACATCAAGGTTTTAGATGCATTCATGCAAAGTTAGGAACACTTCATTTTTGGAAATTTAAAAAGAACTTCAAGTTTCCATTTCAAAAGGTTCAAAATCAACACTAAAGTGCACACTAAAATCTAAATCAAACTCAAAGCATCAATCAAAAATAAAATGAACCTCATTTGCAAATATTTTAAAGTTCTTTTAAAAATCTCATGAAAACTAAGAGTCCTAAATGGTTGCCAAAAATTGTCCTAAAAGCTTTGTTATTTGTTCCAAACAAATGTCTTGTTGCAAAATCTTGAATGTTTCTTAGGTTTTTCATGCATCAAAACAATCTAGGAATATCATTTTTGGGCTTAAAATATGCAAACTAGAACACAAAATCTTGAATGAAAACCAAAGTCCAAAGAGTCATTTTCACTTTTGAGTCCAAAACAATCTTGAATGATCTAAGGTTAAAACAAAGCACTTCAAAGTTCTTAAAACAACACACAAAATCTCAATCATGAATGCTCAAAGGAAAAAACTTGAATGTTTAATCACTTGTCTTTGAATGCATGTTGCTAAAATCACTCTTGAGTGCCATGGATTAAAATCAAGTTTGTTTTTTTTTATGAATGCATGATTAAAACAACAAATCTAATCTTGAATGCCATAGATCAAATAATCATCTTTTGGGGCATAAAAAGAATCCACATTTTTGAAATCTTCTAAGTTATAAAAACTAATAAAGACGCTTTGAGTAAGTTTGTAGTTGGACTCACCCTCTTTAATCACCCATCAATTTAACCATTGGTTTCAATCTCAGTGCCATCTATGGGGATGGGTCCACCTAAGAGGGTGTTAAGTGCTCCACAAAGATCAAACTCCACTCACTTGGGTCTTTAGTGGTTTTTCTAAGTTAGAAAATTCTTTGAATGTGCGTTAATCTCGCTCACACTTCATTTGGGCATAAAAATTGGACAAATCTTGACGTGGAGGGCCTCCGGGCGCATGCTTGGCAATCGATTTGCACACATCTTTGTTTTGGGCTTAAAAAAAACTCACACTCAATCTTGAATGCCTAACAATCAATGAACATTGCTTGGTTTGGACACATTTTCAATGACGCTTGCATTTCTTATGTTGACGATCTCTCAACTTTCATTATGCTGACGATGTTGTCAAATTGGAATGAACATTGTATGCCATAATCACAAGTGTCTTCAATCATAGCTTACAAAATCTAAATCATCAATTGGAATAAACGTGTTTCTTTTAAAGCCCAAGATCATGTATGTGGTCTTGTTTTACACTTTTTAGGAGGCCTGCTTGGAGATTTCATCACCCCTTGGGACAACCTCAACTCCAGCGTTCCAATGGAGTATAAAAATCGGGAGGTGAATCCAAAGACACCTCTCTTGGAATCAAGATTTTTTCTCTCAGGCTAAGCCTCAAGGAACTTTATACCCTTGAGAAGTGAAAGAGGAGAAGTGGGTTACCGCTCCTCTCGGCTGTGTGACATCTTTTTTATTTCATCTATGGATTTGGGCCTCACGTACCTTGCGTATATCGAGGACTCCTTAGCTAAACCAAATTTCATCCTTGTAGAAAACTTCTTAGGATGTTGGTGTGTTTGACGTGGTTGCTCCAAACTTTTGTCTGCTTGTTTGTTCATAACTTTTGAATGAATGTTTGCCAACTTTGGTCAAAATCTCAAAAAAGAAAAAATATCCCAACTCAAGGCATACTTAGCGTAGTCACTACCTCATCAGAAAATCATCCAATCTCCCCCGCTGCAACCGAATCTATCTAGTTCCTTGCTTTAGAACAATCCCAAATCCAAAGTCTCTCCAAATCATCCCCCCTAGCCAGCTAGCAACCCAATCCAAAATCACACCCAAGCCTTTAGAGAGTTCTTGTCATTCTGCTAGAATTTGCTATCCAATCAATCCGACCAATCCACCAGCCTCACCAAGGTTATCCCTTTGACAGAGCTTTGTCTAGGGTAATCTAGCTTTGTCACTTGTTATCCCTCATCACCTTGAGCTAAAGGTTGGGATCCACAAGTGGTCAATCTCGTGTCATGCCCATAGGATCATTAGTCTATCCTTAAGTTGACACAATCTCCACCAATCCAGCGCATAGGAAAGCAAAACTCTCACTTTTTTACTGCATGCCCTTGAAGTCTTCCATCCAAAGGAAAGCCAAAAATCTCCAACCAATCCTCCTTAGGTCTGTCATACAGCTTTGACTATCTCTTAGGAAATCCTTCATCAGCCAATCCAAAATCTGTGCTTAATCCAAATCCAACCATGAGCTTTCGTGTTCATCCGTATGCAAGACCCCATCCCCATCTGACTCATCATCAAAACATGAAATCCCAAACCTATCATGATGTGTTTGGTCGTATTGTCCTTGCTCCTGCCACCTCCTATTCCAATGATGATGAAAATCTTGTTGACTATGACGGGTATATTGAAAGCCTTAGAAACATTCCCCCAAGCATCCCCCAAAATCCAAGAGTTATTCCAAACTATCTAGTCATGCCATCTGATATCCCAACTTCTCCTCCATCACCCAATCAACCAAGCTTCCAATCTTCCACCCACATCACACTAGCTATTCCTATCAATCCACCTCCACCTCCGACACATGAGTCTCCAAGGAATCTCCTAGAGGAAATACAAGAAAAGTCGCCTCCAATAGTCGATAAGCCATGTCATCTAATCCAACCATGTGAAGTAGTCAGTAATGAAGCTTCCCCATCTATAATATCACCCCCATCTCCCATAGCTATCATCCCCATACCATCCATCAAATTGCTTAAAATCCTTCCACTTCCCACAAGCATCAAATTCCCACCACCCATCGAATCGCTCCAAATCCCATCCACATCTCCTCCTCCAAGCATTATCCAAATCCCATATAATGAACCTCATGCATCCACTCCCATCCATTCCTATCAAGATCTTTTCCAAAAGCATGTTGAAATATCCTCCAACAGAACAGTAGATCTCGCCATCCCACTTATTCCCCTACATGATCCACTTTTACCATCCCCTCCATATCTAAATCCTACCACCTTACTTACCCCATCTCAAGATCCCTTTCCCTCAGCCTACCCAACTCAAGATCCTATGCTCCCATCTCCTCTACTTCATGATCATACATCTCCCATAATCCATGATGATAGATCCATCAAAGAAGAACTAATTATCATATCCGAAGATCCAACTCCTTCAGCTAGTAATGGACTCACATCTTGTGTTCCAAATAATGAACATCATATGAAAAAAGAAATGAAAATGTATTTCTAGATGTTGGTATCCCCACTATTCCTGCATGGTCCCAAGTCCTTCCATCTCCACCCCAAAGTTCCCATCCATCTTATTCCGCATCTATTTTGGGCCCTCATCCTACTCCTTATCTCCAACCCTCCATTTTGGGTCCATATATCCCTTATCTAAATCCCACACTCTTTCCATCCATTTTGGATCCTTACATACCTAATATGAATCCTTTATCCCCTCCATCTATTTTGGGACCTACACCTTCCCCACTTCCATCTATTTTGGGCCCATATCCTTCCTTCCCTCCATCCATTTTGGGCAATTATATCCATCCATATCCTATGTTCCAATCTATCCTTCCATCCCGTCAAATCCACCAGCTAGATCATCAAAGGCACTTACCCTTGAATCCCTTCCAACCTTTAAACCCTATCACTCCATCAATTATCCCTCCATCTCCTCCATGCTCTTGTTCCCATCCCATGGCTAATAGAAGCATATTGGATGCCAAAATACAAAAGCATAAATCCAAAAATCCAAAAAAATCCAAGTCTCAACATGGCCCTTCTAAAATACATGTTCAAAACAAGAAACATTTAATCCCAATCAAAGAAAAAGTCAAGAGGCCACAAAAGCCCAAGCTAAAAAAGTCAAAAATCATGTGGATACCCAAGATGCTCATAAAAGAAATGAATCTCAAAGAAAAATCTCAATTGGCATCCATTCATGCTACTCAAAAAGCCTCATCCATCCTTCCTTCATCCATATCCCCATATAAGCATCCTTCATCCCCCCAATCCACTTTTAGTCCATATGCTTCTTATCCTAAATTTCCCATCCCCCATCTTCCAACTCTACTTTTAGTCTTTATCTTTCTCTTCCTCCATTTTCTCCTCAACCTTGCTCAAAACCATCTTTCCCACTACTTTATCACCTCTCAAGGTGTGTGCCAATGATGATCTTTCCATTTTCCTCATCCATTTACCTGCAAGCCTTATGTCTTCGCATCCATTATCTGTCAAACTCCCACCAACCATTCCACTTGTTCAATCCAATCCTTTTTCATCCATCCTACCAACATCCATGACCCAAAAAATAGCTGAAGAAAGCCAAAATCATTCCAGCTAAGTCCAAAGTCAAAAAGTCAAAAAAAAAAGTAAAGAAAAATATAGCGTCCACTGGTGAAAACTTGGCAATTCAAGCTCCTTGGACAAGTACCATGATGAAAACTTGGCAAACAAGTGTCATGTGTAATCCAGCCATCCCCAACTTAGCCTATCATCCTCATGCTTTTGGTCACATCTTGCCATCCAGCTCCATCTTCCAATTTATCCACCTATCTTTCATCCTCCAGCTTTTATCTATCGCCATCCACTTATCTCCTGCAGCTTCAGCCAACCATCCCAGCTATCATCCATCTCCCTAGCCCCTTCAGCTTTTCCCATCCTAGCTTCAATCCTATCACATCCATCATAAGACCTCCTTTCGCATGTTATCTTCTGATTGGGGGCACTATATTCCTTGGAGATCTTGTCTTGTCCATCCTCCCTTGTCATTGGTATCTAGCTCTAGGCTATCCTCATGCAAACCCAATGTCATCTCTTTATATCCATCATAATCCTAGCTATCTACCATCCCATCCAGCCATCTCATCCAGTTCCTCTAGCTATCCTTGGTCACAAAATCTCTCATCATCATTGGATGCATCCTGCCAAATCCATATCTTTCGCTATCACCCCACCCTTAGCTTTCGCATCTTGCACAACATCAAACCATCCTGCTATCCTCTCATCCTGAGCTTTTTATCTATCTGTATCATACCTATCATTGGTCTGTTAGCTTGTACCATATCTTGATTAGCCCACTTGTAAATATCTTGGTCCATCAGCTTGTACACCCTCTTTAGCTTAGTATCATTGCATCTATCTAGCGTTCGTGTTAGTTCGTCCTTGATCAGCATCTTGCACCCATTGCACATCTTGGTTAGCTATTCCAATGCATCCTTTAGCTATATTTCCTGTCACCAAAGTGTTATCTTTCTTAGTTCTGCTTGCCAGATGCATCACTCATCCAAATCCACCAGCTTAGGTGCTCTCTGATAGGTCCTTGCAGGATATAGCTTTCCTCATGTCTGATCTTGATCCGTTAGTACCTTGTCTTACCCATCTCGTTGGCAAATGGTTCTCTTTTGTATTTTCACTTTCTTTTGATTTGGACTCTTCCCTGTTGGGTCTTGAAATATCTTTTCCAAGCAATCTCCTTGTTCGCTCCTCAAGGTTGCCATGATCTTCCATTTCATGGTATGCTGCGAATGGGGCAATTAGAGCGTAAGGTCTTGATCAGGTCTTTCGTTTGTTTTTCTTTTCTGCTTGTGGGTTCTCCAGTGTCGTTTCCACGCTGCTTCCTCTAGGATTCATGTGTGATGTTGCGGCAATCCTTGCGTGTTTGTTTTGAGTCAGTTCGTCAGTCCTCTGGAAGGTTGGTGAAAAGGCCTTGATGTCCTTGGTAACCTTGGCAATTAACCAACAGTCCTATAGCAAATCTAGTGCTCAACTACATGGTGGTACTTCTCTTTGAAGTATCCCCCCGCTCAAAAAGCTTCAATGGAATCCCTTTATCTCTGTTATCCCCCATCCATATCCAGCATTTGTCTCTCCTACCCTAGCTTATGCATCAGTATCTCTTTGAATCACTCCTCACCTTTAGCTTTAGGGATCCACAATCCTAGTCTTAGGGATCCACCAATCCAAATCAATCCACCAAGCCTCATCTTTCGAGATCCACAATCCTAGTCCTAGGGATCTCCAAAACCCATCTTTCGCCAATCTGACTCTTTGAAATCCTGTTGCATCATCTTTTTAATCCCCTCATCCATCTCCCCATCCTGGATTCCTTTTATAGCGCTCTGCTCCTTCATCCTCTGCAATCCCTGAGATCTTAAGCTTGCTTCCTCTTGTGCCTTTGATTCTCCCTTTATCATTCTCCCATAGTGAGAGTTTGAGCTAACTAAACCTCTTCTCTTAAGTCAATCTGATTCTTCTTGCTCATCTCGAATTCTTGTACTTTTCAAGAAGTCGTTGAGCCTCGCTTTCTCTCCCTGCCGCCTTCTTGAGGGGGCATCTTGCAGTGCATTCTCTCCTCTTCTGCTCTAGCCTTGGGCATCTTATTTTCTTATCTTTGATGCCATGCCACTTGCGGAATCACATCAAAGAGGGGCAAAATGTAGACACCTAAAAACCTTTAAAAAATAAAGAATTTTTATTTTCTGAAAAATTCCTAATGATATCATCATTTATTAATTAATTTATTTATTTATTTATTTATTTATTTTTATGCCATTAAATCCCTTTATCTTAATTAAAAATATTTAATTAAGGAATCCCTCCCAAAAATGTTTAAATCTTATTTAAACATTGTTTCCTTATTTATTAATTATTTAATTAATAAATTGACCAAAAAACCCAAAATAAATAAAAAAATTATTTTTTGCCCAAAACTTGGCCAATTTTTTTAAGACCACTAACCTCTTCCAAAATCTTCTAATCCTTCTTTAATTTTAATTAAAAGCTAATCTCATCATTCCCTACCCCTAATCCCAACTCAAAATATTTAATTAAGATTAAATATTAATCCTCATGTTTATTAAAAAAGTTTTAATAAATATCTCCTCAACCCAAACCTTTAAAATAAATAAAACTTTATTTATTTCCTAAAAATCTAATTTATCCTCATCCTAAGAAGTTCTAGACTCTTCTAGAAAGTCTTCATCCTCATCCTAGGAAATTCTAGACTATTCTAGAAAGTCTTTATCCTCATCCAAAATCTAGACTCTTCTAGAAGATGTCTTTAAACCTAATCCTAATCCCCTCCTAACCTTGTCACATTCCCTAAACATGGGTTAAGACTTACTAACCCAAGCCAAAGTTAACAAATATCTCCTTCTTCACCCACCCTCATTAAATGCCATCCACTTGCCTATCCCTAAGCTAATCCTAAACCATCCTAATCCATCTTCTAATCATTTTCACAAGCCTAAGCAAGCTTAAAACCTTCCTAATCAAGCCCAAGTCGAAATCGCTCTCATCTCCCTCAAAATATCTCAACCATAAAACTTTATGAAGCCCACTAGGCCATAAATGACTCTTCCAAGCCCTTTTATTGCTCTTACAAGCCATTATGAGGGTCTTTATGAAGATTTTATCCCTTGAGCCTCCTTTGTTGACTCATCCTTCCCCTTTCCTCCATCCTCTCACCATGTGACATGTGTCACTCCTTGATTGGTTGTAAAGAAACACAATCTATGTGCTCTCCTCTCATGCAATCTGAGCCCTCCATGAGCTTTTTCTCATCCTTGCATCTTAGCCCTCAATCCCTCAAGCCTCTTGCCTATAAATTGGATCCTTCCCCTTTGCAAAATAACACAATCCATAAAGTAAAGTCATAATGCCATTTTAAGAAGCCATTTTACATCAAAACCATACACTCACACCCAAATTCCAACTCCATTTGAAGCTCTTTTTGAAGCATAAGCTTGAGCATACATCCTATCTATTTAGACAAAGCTACTCAACAAGAGAGCTTCTCATTGAGAGAGCTCATTAATGGCTCATATTCTCAATTGAGAGCTCATCTTAGTCTATCTTGAAGTTTATGAATTTTGTTTAGTTTGTAGAATCTTTATTTAAATTTGGTTTCTATTAGCATACTAACATTGCTCATATAGAGTTAATAAATTGTAAATCTCTAAAGACTTGTAGCTCTATAATGTTTTATTCAACTGCTATTTTGAGCCTTGCAATAAGGGCTTCATACTCTAAGATGTTGTTGGTACACTAGAACTAGAGTTTAAAAGATTTAAGAATTTAATCACGTTGAGGGGTGACCAAGAGTATGCTAGCTCTGGAGCCATGGGATGTGTAAGATCCATTAAATTATAACTTCCAGGATGGTTGTTCCTTGATCAAGAAAAGGTGTTCATCTAGGAACTCCATAATGAGAGGGTGATCTGCAACCAAAGGCATCGGCCAAGTGATTTTCTATAGCTTGACCTTTGATAGCCTTTCTATCAACATAAAGGATGTTGATTTCACTAAGAAGCATGACCCATTTAGTCAAATTCTCTATGACTATTGTGTGTGACAACATATATTTTATGGATCAATTTTGGATATTAGTTGCACAATGTGGCTTAACATATAATGATGGAGCTTCTAAGTGGAAAAGACCACAGCCACGCAAGCCTTTTTCATTGGTGTGTACTTGATCTCGTACCCAACTAGAGTATGGCTAATGTAGTAAATAGCCCTCTCCTTTCCTTCATCATCAAGTTGTGCTAGAAGAGCACCTAGTGTTGTCAGGGTAGCTGTGATGTATAATATGAGTGGGCGTCCTGCAACCAGAGGAACCAAGATAGGTGGATTAGCCAAGTATTTTTTGATCAATTCAAAGTTGCATTGGAAAATAGGGTCCCACCTAACATTTTTTATCCTTTTTGAGTAAATGTGTAAATGGTTGACATCTATCAGCAAGTTGGGAGATAAATCTTCTGACTGTTTGTAGTTTCCTTTGGAGAGAGTGAAATTGTCTGAGTGTCTTAGGAGGAGCCATATTCATGTTGGCCTTGACTTTTTTAAGGTCAATCTCAATACCACATAATGATACCATGAACCCTAGGAGCTTTCTCTATGTAATGCCATAGACACATTTCTTGGGGTTGAGCATGAGACGGTACTTAGCCAATCGATCAAACACTTCCTCAAGATGAGATAAGTGATCAAGGGCATTAAGATATTTGACTAGAATATCATCCATGTAATCCTCAAGAGTTTTGTGGATTAGGTCATAAAAGATGACCGTCATGGCGTACTGATATGTTGCCCTGGCATTCTTTAATCTAAACGACATCATGTTATAACAAAATGTTCCCCAAGGGGTGGTAAATGTTGTCTTATGTTGATCTGCCTTTACTATCTGAACTTGATTGTATCTAGAGAAACCATCCATGAGTGACAAGAGATCATGGCCTGTGGTGAGATCAACAACCATGTCTATGTTTGGTGATGGGAAATCATCCTTTGGGAAAGCTTTGTTGAGATATCTAAAGTTTTTGCAAATCCTAACATCACCAAAAGGCTTCGTGACAGGTACCATTTGGAGATCCATTCTAAATAATCAATCAGTTGAATAATCTTCACCTCTAGCAGTTTTTCTAACTCCACTTTAATCAATAAAGCAACTTTGGGATGCATCTTACAAAGTTTTTTCTTAACTGGCTTGGTCTTTGTATCCATGGCCAAATGGTGTACCACTAACTTGGGGTCCAACCCAGGCATGTCTTGACAGGACCATGCAAAGCAGCCAACATTTTCATGAAGGACTTTGATGAGAAGTTCTACCTATTCAGGTGGTAGAGATGCCGCAATGTATGTGATCTTTGGTACCTCTGTTAGACTAATATTGACCGGTCTAGTTTCTTCTCTCAAGACTGATGATATTGTGGCATGTGATCGTATTGGGGAAGGATGAAATCTCCATCCTTGGGTGCCTCAAAAAGGTTTTCACCATTGGATGCATCCTTTATTTTCTTTTCATTTTTTGAGTCATTCAATGGTGCTTCAGAGGAGTTTTCACCAAAGGATGTCTTTTCTTTTCTCTTTGGATTTTTAGTTTCATTTTTCTATTCAATTTTGTGATTGGAGATTTCCTCCTCCCCAAAGTAACCTATTGGATCCAACTTATAGACATGTTGATTTTGGTTGTGGCTTTTTATGTAGTGTTTCTACTCCTATGAATCTAATGTTGGCATGCTCTATGGAGAATTTGTCAATATGGACAACACTTGGTTGGTCCCAATCAATGAGTTCAAGGTGAGCAAGTGGTAAGTCTATAAGATTTTGGATAATTGGTAGAGCATAGAGGCTCCTAAGATAATTTCATCAAGGAAAATAGCACCATAGGCTTTCTTTTCTACTTCCTCTGGAATGTCTTCAACCTCAACAGAATTTTTTTGGATGTTTATGAAGGCATGACCTTCTTTTGTGGTGCCCCCAGTTGTGGGGAGTCTATAACCTAGGCCTTTCTTTTTCTTTTCTTTGTATGCTTCTGCATGCTACTTAATGCCTGGCTCCTAACGGCCTAGACCACCTCCTTGATAATCCCATTACTCAATAGCAAGGTGATGTGACCATGGGTATTTTTGTTTGAAGTGATCAAGAAGTTCTTCACTTTTTGGAGGTGGCTCTCTATGTAACCATGTACTAATGTCAGGAGTTGTTTCCTCTTCATCAAGGATACCTTTGGTAACAAATGTGGTAGGGCCTAGTTTTCAGAGTTGAGGGGTTGTATCTATCTTTGGCCATTGATATGTTGGGTGCCCTTGAGTATGTGGATCAGGTGGTAAAGCGCTAACAGCAAAAGCATCTGAAAGACTGTATTCTCTACAACCTTGGTAGTTGATCTTAATCATGGAAAGGGTGGAGGCAAAAATGGTATCTAGATCATGACAGGTGCTAAAGGAGCTAGCCATGGTGTGGCCAATTTTGATTCCAAGACAATGGTTAGTGTATGGAGCTTCCACCGCATTGCAATAAGCAAAGGGTTTGGGATCTACATGGATGGGTATCTCAGTGCCATTATGTGGAAACTAGATGCACTGATGATATGTGGATGGAACAACCTTCATGGTGTGACTCCATGGTTGACCAAAGAGGATATTGTATGGAAGGTTAAGATCAACTACGTGACAAATTGTTTCTTGAGTGGTTGGGCCAACTGTGAGAGGTAGCAAGATGGTTCCTTCAGTGGTGTGCTCTAAGTTGTCATATGCTTTGATGGTGATGACCTCATTGAGGATATCTACCTCAGTGTATCCTACCTATTTGATGAATTTTGAAGTACATAGATTTAGAGTCAGTCCATTATCTATCATGACCCGTTTGATTGCAAAGTCAAAAACCATGAAAGCTATGTGAAATGGAAGTCTATGATTAGGCTCAACTGTTGGGATTTCAAAAATTTTGAAGGATAGAGTTCATGATGCGAATAGGTGGCTAACCAAGTTACGAAACTCGATGGCATTGATGTTGGTGGGGACACATGACTCATGGAGAGTAATGTCAAGGATCTCTTGATAAAGTAAGCTTGCACGTAAGAGATCTAAAATGGAAACCTGAACTGGCATATTTCCAAGGTGTTCCAAGATGTTATATTGTGGTCCTAATGAAGGTGGTCTCGATGGTGTAGATACAAATGGGTCAGCTATGTTGAGTTGAGCTCAGCGAGTGGTGGCCGCACATTGGGCTTCTAGGCCTTTGATATTGATAACATTTATAGAAGGATCAACTTGTGATATGCATTTGATGAGGTTTCTATATTCCAAGTAAGTTGAGGTATAATTCTGAGACTCGTCACAATTATCACCTTGTTTTTTTTTAGCATTGTTGGGTTTGTTATTGATAGGAGTGTTTGAAAGTGCTTTGCTTGTGTTTATGTTGAGGGGAGGCAAAGCATTTTGGTATATCAGTGGGCCTGGATAGGCATTGTGCATTCAGGGGGGAGCCCTGCATTTGGTGAGGCATGTGCCCTACTGTGATCTCTTTTTATCAATAAGGTCCTGGACATAATCTTTGAGTTGCATGCATTTGAGGGTGGTATTTGACTACTACATCTATTGAGTAGACTATTGATGGGGGAGTTATGGTTGCAAGGCATAAGTGTGGGGTTGATCCCTAGCTAGATAACTCTGCGTAAGTGCCTGGGCATACTGTTGGTGTGATGATTGCAGCTGAAAAGGTAGTAACGTGGATAGTACATGGCCATGCTCTAAGAATGTATACCTTGCCCAATACATGTTGGTTGTGCTTCTACTTGAGAAAGCAATTGAGTGTTAATGGGTGCTAGGTAATTGATGTGAGAAAGGGTGTTTACAACTGGGTGTTATGATGGAGGGATGATGTGGGTATTGCCTAAGGGTGGCATAGAAAAGTAGTTGGTAATGGATGGTAATGAATAGACTTGAGGCAAAAGGGATGGATGTGACTGAGGTATAGCCATGGATGTAGTGTTAAAGGAAATACTAATGGTAGGCCCTCATGTCAAACCAAAACTCCAAGGTCCTAGTGAAAATGAGGCCAAAGTACTTTGGCTAGTGACAAATGGATTGATAGTGATGTTGGGTGGGATGGAAGATGAAGTACTTGACCCTAATAGAGGCATTCATGTAGTGTACTAGGATGTGGATTGGACATTTATGGCACTAGTGAATGGATTGGATTTGTTTTCTGATGGAAGAGAAAATGCAGTGTAGTTAGTTGGAAAAGGAGTATATTGTGAAATGGGGATAGGGGTGGTGGAAGCAAACGTAGATGGTATACTTGTGGTTGATTGGGATGTGGTATGGACTAATGGCTAAGTGATGATGGGTTGATTTTTTTGTGGAATAGGAGCATTGACTTGGGTTGAAGGGATATTAGGGTTTGTTGGTTCTATTTGTGTTGATTAGCACCCGCTACTTGGTAAAACAAAGGGATCATGAGGGGAAAATGGCCCTGTGGATGGTGGTTGACATCCAAACAAAGGATGTGCAGGACCTATAATGTTGGTAGGTGGTGGTCTTCAAAAATCAAAGGCACTAACATTATCCCTTAAGAATTTTTCCATGATGGTCCCCCTATTTTGATCTATGATGGCATTAACAATGGTTGTGTGTCCAGGTTCATTCATGAAAGCATCAATGTCTAGTGTAGAACCTAATTCTTCTGGAATTTTTGGTGTTGGATCTAGTGGTGTCATGGAGACTATGGGGTATGGTTGTGCTCGAGTTGTGCTACTACTAAGACTAGGATCCATGTCCTTCTTTTTCTATTTATTCTTACTAAGACATGTAGTAGGTGGCATAAAATGACGACTTCCCTAAGGATGGAGTATGAAAAAGATGGAGGCAAGTGTATGTGAGGAGGTGATTTTCCTAGGTATGACTAGGGTGAAGGGACTTTCTAAGATACAAAGGAGAATGTGTGGCAATGTTCCTAATGATATCTAGGGAACCTAAATGATATGGTGTTAAGTAAGAGAGTATGTTTCCCTTATGTGTGAACTTGAAAATGTGATGGTGATATCAACCTTGAGGTAGCTTTGTGACCTTTTGGAAGACAAATAGTGATCAAGTGTGTAACCCAATTTTTTTCTCAAGGTGATGAGGGACATAAATGAGAGTGACAACTTATCCTAAAAAACCCTTAGTTTAAGGATAACTATGATAGTGTGATGGACGGAAGTTTCTAGGGTAAAAATTTCTTAATGAGGTGATACTAAATGCTTTCTTAATGAGGTGATACTAAATGTTTTAAGTGATGAGTAAATAATGGAGGATGTTTGGACCTATGATGCTTATTTTGGATGATTTCTAAAAACCTAAGATTAATGACAAAAAGGGAGGGGATGAGACCACCAAATGCTTAAATATGATGAGGAGCTATGCAAAAGACTAAACCTATGAGGGGATAAGTGCATAAGTGTGTGTTAAAAAAAGGACCTAATAAAAGTAACACTAGATTTATCGATAAGTTTGTGGTTGACACCGCTTCTAAGAGTTAAGTTCTAAATTTTGTAATCCCACTCAGTTTGTAGTGCAATGTCAACACCGGCTTTCTCAATTTGGTCTAGTTTAGTGATCCTTAGGTCAAGGGTATGCTTCTTGCCTTTTTGTTCCTATTTCTTTGTAAGCTGATATTTGTGGAAGTTTAGCCTTTTTGAACTTGGTCTTGGGTAGGCCTGACATGAGATAACTTTATGGGGTTTATTACAACTGTGGGTTTTTAAGGTAGTGACTACACTAAGTATACCTTTTTACCTTAGATTGAAAAACATAAATTGGTTGGGGAGTAACTAGTTCTCAAGAAAATAGTGTTTTATATAAAAAAGGCAACGTAGTTTGGGTTAGGATATAAGTAGCAAAGTGGGATAAACTAGGCCTAGCACTATTGTGAATAAACTTGCTAACAATCCTTTGAAAATGGCAAGGACAAACTTGGTTTGAAGACAAATGTTTGTTGAGTGCTCACAAAGAAATTTTTCTAGAAAAGTTGAAGTAAAGTGGCCTAAAACCGAAGTTGTTGCAAATGGGCTTGCTAACAATTATTTTTGAGGTAACAAGGATAGTTTGAAAAGGTTGAACCAACGAGAATAAATTTGTTGCAAATACAATTGCTAACAATTGTTTTTGAGATAAAAAGGATAAGACTCTTTCGGATGCGACAGATTATGAGCAAACTGTCTCTCAAAGGATAAAGCAACTTTGACAGTGAGAAACAAGTGATCCCTTTAGCAAAAGGATTTGATAGTAACCATAGAAAATGTGTATGTTTTACAAATGTATTTCACAAGTCTTTTGCACAAATAAGACAATTCAAACACTCTTTATTCCTAAGGGTAAAATTTTGGTTGCAATATGTCATTCAATAGCCCACAACTTGATCTCTCCTAATTCTAGTGCAATATGTCCCTCTAGTCGAAGAGGTGAGTCGATACAAGAGTTGATCAACAAATGATACACATCAAAGAATCTTCAAGGCATGGCAAATAGAAGTACCCTTTCTGCGAGAACAACTCCTTGAGATGAAACCCAAGTAGCCTTATGCCTCTACCAGGGGAGCATGATGGTGAGTAATCTTGAGGGATGTTGTTTCCCTTGCACCATGATTTAACATACCAAGAATAAAATCATGATAACTAAATTGGGTTGTAAATAGGTTTGTGGAGTCATCCAATCAGTTGTTATGTATGTGATCCACTTAAGGATATATTCCAGACATGCTGAAATTGTGGGAAAGTTTTCCCACCTCAAGAGTACCCCAAAAACACACCGCTCGAATTTGCCTAATAGAGCAAGAAAGTTTACCTTTCCCCTCATTTATATACCAGCCAAATTTATACTGGTTTGAACTTCTCACCAAAGGGGACGCACTTTCCATAGGTGGATGAACTCGCTAGAAGCACTCCTAGGTTGTTGCAAATGATCTTGCTAACAACTTTTAGTACATGCGTCGCGTAATTTAAGGTCTCAATTTACAAAAAATAATAAGATGAGGATGTGCTAAAGGGCACAATCTCAAAACACACAAGGTCCTTGGTTCATTTCTATTTTGGACACTTAGTTTATCCTAATAGCTAATCTTGAAAACACACATAATTTTAACATATAACGTTCATTTCCAACTTATAGCAATGGCCAACAAGAATAAATCATGTCAACAAAAGGAAATTGTGTGCGAAAGCTTTGAAAAGGAGTGAATAAGGACAAGTTCATTTTTAGAGCATTCAAGATTGCATGAATTCTTTTTAAGCCCCAAAGCTGAAGTGTTTTCACACAATGTTCATTTGCAACTTAAATGAAATATTCATTGCATTGGTTCATTTTTAAAACTCAACACTTGAGATTTTATTTCGTAATTATCTAATCAAGCATTCCAATGAAAAATGTTTTAATATCCAACCATTCATTCCATCAAGAAAGCTTATAATTGTTCTTTTAAGCATTCAACAGTGATTTTCTAATAAGTATATTAAGAAAACATGCAAAAATAAATGTTAGGATGCTAGTAAGATGTCCTTGTAATAGAAAATAGTCAACAGTTCGAGCTGGTCAGTCAAACCAGCGAACCTATGGGTGCTAACCTGCGATCCCACAACTCAGGAAAGAAGTTAAAAATACACGAGATTGCGGTAAATAAACTTGGTGAAACTTTAGGAAAAGCAGGCCGAGAGAAGAAAAATCACAAAGCAGTCCCACAATAGCGCAATCCTATGGGTTTATTGAGTAGTGTTCTCACTGACAGATGTATATGCAGGTTCGACAGTGAGAAAAAAAAGTGGGACTTAGGGTTTTGTTAATCGGGTCAAGCATTCTCATGGGTTTTTACAGTGATCCCATCGATAAAAGCTTGTGTTTCCACGGGAAAAGTGGTATGCAGGAATGTAAGGGGGTGGTTTTGATGCCACGTGGTGAGGGGGTTTATGATAAACACGATCCCACCCGCATGAGTTCGCAATCCCACTGGTATAAGACCGTGAATTCGAGACTGCGAATTTGCAAATAAAATGTGCTTGCAAGGTGTTTGAACTGGGACTTGATTGTATGGCCAGGAGTGCATTTCCTGGTTGGGGATTTTGATATTTGCAAACAAAGTTAGGAAAATAGACACTTGGACAAACAAGCGCAATGCGTCAATTCAATTAGTTAGCCAAATAAATGAAAGGACATGATTAGAATGACCCAAATGCGGGCTCCCACCGGGCGTGCCAAAATGTAAAGCTACAAACCTAGCATGCTACAAATATTAATAATAATTCAACATTTACAATGCTAACTAATAGTAATACTCAGGATAAAACAAGGTGAACACCAAGAATGGTAAGCTCCTTGGGGGTGACTTGTGATGACGTAGATGTGTCCAAATAGCTAGGGTATGTGTGCTTGGTTGTGCTCAAGCTTCAAGTGATGGCTTGCTTATCAAGCATGGAGGTGAATGGAGGATTCAACAATGGAGGCGAAAATGGATTTTAACATGGTAATGAATTAAATGGATATGGTGTAGTGATTAGTGGGGCATTATAAGTTTGCATGGGTAGATGATGGATTTTGAGAAGGAAAGGGCTCAATTTATAGGCTAAGGGGTAGTGAGATGGAGGGTCAAGATGCAAGGATGGAAGAATGGTGAGGGAGGGCTAGGATTCTTTGAAAGGAGAGCACATGGATTCTGTTTGTTTGGAGCCAATCAAGGAGTGACACTTTTCACAAGGAGGATGAGTGTGAGGGGATGAGCAAAGGATGGTCAAAGGAAGTAATGAGGGAGGAAGAGTGTTTAAGAGGGATGTAAGAGGCATTAATGGCATGTAAGAGTCATTAATGCTCTTGGATAGGGATGGAAGAGGACAAGGGAGACTATTGACTTTGGCTTGGGTTAGCAAGTCTTAACCCTTGCTTAAAGTTGTGCACAAGTTTAGGAGGGGGGTTAGGCTTAGCTTTGAAAGGGGGTTAGGGAGTAAGTGGCTTAGTTTTGATGAGATGGATTAGTTAGGTGGCTAAGTGAGGTTAGTATGGGTGAATGGGTTGGATTAGGGGTAAAGATAGGTTTTAGGGATGGTTTAGGGGTTTAGGATGATTTATTAAATGATTTATTTAATAAAAGGGCTTTTGAGAAATTAAATTAAATATATTTTGATATTTATTTAATTTAATAGAGGAATGAGGATTTAATTAATAAATTGATTTTGGGTTATCATTTGATTTCATCAATTGGGTTGTAGTTAATTAAAAAAATTAATTAACCAGGGGATAACGATTAATTAATCAAATAATAAATATTTAATCAATAATGTCCTAGAAGATGACTAAATAAGATTAGCTAATGGTGTAATCAGATTTTGGTGTCTACATGACCCACTTTGGGGCCCGACTAACATCATCAAACTAATAAGAATGTGTGGGAATTGATTATGTTTTAAAATGGGTATTGGCAATTTGGCTAAGCAGATGAGTTGCAGTTGTCATTTATGGCAACATATATATTGTGTAAAGAGAGCATAATGTCAAGATGAAGGTACAACAATTATACTTAGAAAATTGTCTAAGTATCAATTCGTTTATTTGGCAAAGCAAATACAGTTTTGATGTGCACAATTGACAAAGGCATTATTGGCATGTGTGTACTTAGGTACAAGAAGATCAAAGTGTCATGATGACATATGCCTGAGCACAAGACAATACAATCAGTACGAAGAAGTTATATCAATTTAACCAGTTTCGATAGTATACAGACAGGAATAGAATATTATAGGAAATGGATAGTTATGGATTAAGAAATTATTTTGTTTCCAAAATAATTACTTAATTAATTAAGAATAACATCCTAGATGTTAACCCTAAGTTAGAGAGAATTGATTTTGTATTTTATCAAGTGTGTGAAAGTTTGAAGGCCAACTGGATAAGCATTTTGAGAATTACAAAGGTATAAAGGAAAGTTTGTAAATGCAAAGTTAAGTGTGTTTTTAACGAAGACTATGTGAACTTTATGTGATGTGAATTCTAATGTATGATCAAAGGATTAAGAGTTCTGTGAAGAGCGGCAAGCACAGAGGTTTTTGTATTTATATTGGAATTACATTGTATATTGCATGTTAGGGTAGTGGGATCTTTTTGCATACATTCTATATTTGTCTAATACAACTCTTAATAGGGCTGAGGCTTGTAACAAGGCCTATGTCCTCTAACAAGGACTGAGACACTATATGCATGTAATAGACTCCTAAAATGGTCAATGTTTTTAACTTATTGCATGGTTATGTTTGTTGTTCAGTATAATTAGTTTTCTTTCATATGCAACTTATATGGCAATTATTTTCTAGTTTTGGGCTAAAGTTTGTGGAATATTGATTCACACCCCCCCCCCTCAAACCCACTCTTAGTATTTCCTATTTCTGACAATTGGTATCAAAGCATAGTTACTCAAAAGATGCTTAATAGCTTGAGTAAGATCCCTATGGATATGGAACAGTTATAGAAAAACCTAAAAGAAGCTATTGAACATATTGACATTCTCATTGAAGAAAGAGATAACCTAAAAGAAAGATATGAAGATGAATAAGACTACATTGAAAAGTTAAAAGACAAGATTGATCATCTCAAATCTAGGAAGGAATTTAAAGATCAAATTAAGGAAAGTTTCAGGAGCTTCTTCAACTAAGAGCTTTCTAGCTCTTCCCAGGCTACTCCTAACCATTATAGGGTTTTTCGTCCTAACCCTAACCTAGAGGATCCCTCTACAATCCCCTTTCTCCAAGAAACTCTCCCGACAATTCAAATCTCAATGTCATTCTCCCAATTCACCTAATATGCATTCTTTGGCCTAGATTGCCAAAACTTCCCTAAATGCTCCAAGTGCCTCAAAAACAAGGTTGAACCTTCCTACTAAGGTTCTTGACTCATTTCCCATCATTCAACACCATTCTTTCAAGTTTCTTTCACACAAACCACTAAATTGACTAGTTAGGCCTTGTAGCCCTAGGAGCCCCTATTAGCCCTCCTAGAAACAAGGAAAGTGCTATAACTCACAAAAACTCTTAATAAGGCCCCTTGGTGTATACTATAATTTTTTTCCCTATGACCAACCCTTCAATATTTTGCAGGTCTTGGGTTCTAGCAATGTCCATACAATATGGATTCAAAAAAACCTACTTTTAAGGGTTTTAAAGGCAATGTTTGTGTTTTCTCCTCCATAGGCGTCAAACTCCATACCAAACCTCCTCCTTTGAGTTTTTCTCCCTTCATACACTACTCATAAATTTCCAACTCAAGATTGACACATGCCAATCATTTGTTCATCACAAAACCTCTTTACAAGCATTTCCTTGCATCTTGCCAAGCTTGTCTACTTGCCTAGGGTTCGCTTGTAAAAATAGCATTTGGCCTTCCACAACCTCCACAAACACTATTTACACTATGTACAAATGCTATTTCTTGGTCTCCAAGAGCCATGGAGTTTAGACCAAGGACACTCAAGCCATATCCCATTTCATACTTGCAACACAAAACTAGATAGTAGGATTACTGGAAACAAATAATTTTCTAAACCCTATCAAACACTTATTTGAAAAAAAAATAACTACACACAGATTCAAGGCATAAACAGAAGATGTTCCTCCATCAAAAATAGTTCCCTATCCAATCCAAAAACTCCAACCACACTCCAAAACTATGCTTCAAATGCACACAACTATCCTGCTACAGGTGTTGTTCGTAAACCCAATTGTCCAACCCTTGGAAATGAGTTTGAAAAGTCTTAAATAGACTTCATGCTCCATTATATCCTGTAGTTTGAACCATAACTTCCCAATTCACTAGCTTTGCAAAAACTACCTAAAAGTTGTCAAGAAATTTTGCAAAATTGTAAAGTTGTCAATGCAACTTTTTGACAACTTTTGCAATTTTGATCCTAGACTCCTCAAACTAGGATAGAATGTTGTCAAACCTTCTAGGATGACCTTAAAACATCTAAGGGCCATCTTTACACACTCTTTGCCCCCTTTTATGGCATTTCACCTCATTTTTTCTCTTAAAGGAACTTTTGCAATTTGCCCCTTATTAGGACCTAATTGACAAAATTAGACTCCTAATCCATGAAGAAGTCTAAGGTACTATTGGAGACAAGAACTCCTTGCTAATGCCTAGCTTCTTGAAGTCACCCTCAATAATCCAATTTGCCTCAACCTCAGGTAAATCCATACATTTCACCAAATGCTCCTTGTAGATCTTGTTTCTTGTGCTCTTCTTCACCCTAGAATCCAAGATCTTCTCAACCTGTGCTTGCCTCTTTTCAAGTACCTTCATGTCTAATATATCCTTGTTCAACTCTTCCTGATACTCTATGTTATCCATCTTAGGACCTCTGTACGAGACTAGGTCTTTCACATTGAAAATTGGAGAGAGAAAGAGACATGTCCTTTGTTAGATCTATCTTGTAGGCATTGGGTTCATACTTCTCAAGGATTTTGCATGGCCCAATCCTCCTCATCTGCAACTTGCTAGGAATTCCTTTTTGTAACCTTTCCTTGTTGAGATACACCATCACCAAGTCTCCCACTTGAAACTGCAACTCTCTCCTCCCCTCATCCTTCTCCTTTAAGTTTTGATTTGCTTCCATTAAAATTTTCTTCACTTGATCATGTACCTCTTTCATTGATTGCATAAAGTCATCAGCTTGCCCACCGATCTTGTCATGTGAAGGTAGGTCCCTTAACTCCATGATACCTCTTGGGTGAGTGCCATACACCACTTGGAAAGGGCTTAACCCTATTGTCCCATTCTTGCTATCATTGTATGCAAATTCATCTTGGAAAATGACTTGCTCCCAACTTTGTCCATATTCTTTGGTGAGGCACCTTAATAGGTTTCCCAATGCCCTGTTTATCACCTCTGTCTAACCATTAGTTTGAGGATGGTAGGAAAAGCTATGTGCTAGGTTTGTTCCAAGAATCTTCCATAGGGTCTTCCAAAAGTGCCCCATAAACTTGACATCCGTGTCAGCCACTATGCTCCTTGGCAAGCCATGTATCCCAACCACCTCCCTAAAGAATAGGTTGGCAACATTACTTGCATAATGTGTGGTCTTGCATGGTATGAAGTGGCTCATCTTGTTGAACTTGTCTATTACCACAGAGACACTATCCATCCATGTCCTAGTCCTTGGTAAGCCCAATATAAAGTCCATGTTGATGCACTTCCAAGGCCTATTAGGAATGGGGAGAGGTTGATAAAGCCCTGCATTTGATGAAGTTCCCTTTGCCTTCTGATATATGTTGCATTGCTCCACATACCTCCTAACATCTCTTTGCATTTTGGGCCAATAATAGAACCTTTCCACAAGGTCCAAGGTCTTTTTCAGACCAAAGTTCCCACTCATGCTCCCATTGTGCTTCTTGTGTATGAGATTCTTCCTTATGGATCCCCTTGGGATGCACAACTGTTGACCTTTGAACAATAGTCCATTTTATAGGGTATATTCAGAAAAATCACTATGGAAATGATTAGCAAAATCAGTACATACCTTATAAGCCTTTGAGAAATCAGTGTTCTCCTCATACAGATCTTTGAAACCATCCAAGCCAATGCTCTACAACTTGACTTCTTGCACTGTCAGCAATCTCATGCTCAAAGCATCTACCACCTTATTGTTCATCCCCTTCTTATGCTTGATAGTAAAAGTGTAGGTCTACAAGAACTCCATCATTTGATGTGTCTCAGATTTAGTTCCTCTTGTGAGTAAATGAAACTCAAAGCTTGGTTTTCAATGAAGACAACAAACTCCTTAGACAGCAAGTAGTGCCTCCACTTCTTGAGGGCTTGGACAAGTGCATAGAGCTCTAGGTCATATGTTGAATACCTTGTCTTGGCTTCATTAAGCCTCTCACTGAAAAACACTACTAGTTTTCCCTCCTGGCTCAAAACTGCCCCAACTGCTATGTTGCTAACAACACACTCTACCACAAATGATTTCTCAAAAATAGGTAGAACCAAGATAGGTTGGGTTGCTACCTCCTTTTTCAATCTCTCAAAACTTTGATCTGCAGACTTGGTCCACACAAATTTGGTCTTAATGCCCCCTTTGATGGTATCCATCATAGGTGCACAAATTTCACTAAACATTCTTACAAACTTCCTACAAAATTGTGCCAATCCATGAAAACTCTTGACCTCAGTAGCAGATCTAGGTGTAGGTCAACTCAAAATAGCCTCTACCTTATTCTTGTCCATCTTAAGACTTCCTTGTGACACTACAAACCCCAAATACACAAGTTCTTCTTTCATGAACTCACTCTTTTCCAAGTTTACTGCCAACTTCTCCTCTTGGAGCTTCCTCGATACCAACTCTAGGTGTTTCATCTATTCCTCCTTGGTCTTACTGAAGATGAGGATGTCATCTAGGTATACCACAACAAATACCCCTATGTAATCCTTCAAAACCTCATTCATGACTCTCATGAAGGTACGTGGTGCATTGGTAAGGCCAAATCACATTACCAACCACTCATAGAAACCCTCAGTAGTCTTAAATGCAGACTTCCATCCATCCCCTTCTTTCATCCTAATTGATAGTAACCATTTGAGATCAATTTTAAAGAAGTATCTTGCTCCACCTAGATAGTCCATCAAGTCTTCTATCCTAGGAATAGGAAATCTATACCTAATTGTAATTCTATTAATTGCCCTAGAATCAATACACATTCTCAACTTATCTCCCTTTTTGGGTTCTTAGACCATAGTATAGCACATGGATTGATGCTCTTCCTAATTAGCCCCTGATCAAGCAACTCTTAAACTTACCTTGCAACCTCCTTGTTCTACTTTGGAGTCATCTTGTATGCAGCTTCGTTTGGCAATGATACTCTTGGTATGAAGTCAATTTGATGACTTATGGCCCTCTTAGGTGGTAGAGTTGGTGGTGCTCCATCACAGATGATATTTTTATACTAATCCAATAGCTCATGCACTTCTGCAGGTATAGGTGTAGATGAAGATGTCTTCTCCTCCTTAGGTTTCAACATAATGGCATATCCTACTCCTTCACTCTCCTCCAAGTCCCTAAGGAATTATTTCCCACTCATGAGCAATGCTTTAGCAGTAGACTTCTCCACCTTTTCTTCTTCCAACATAGACCGGAACCTATAAGTGACACCATCCTTCTTGAAGGAATATTTGTTCTCCTTCCCATGATGCATTGCCTCCCTGTCATATTGCCAAGGTCTTCCCAAAAGCAGGTGACAAGCATCCATGGGAAGCACATCACACAAGATCTTATCCTGATACTTGCCAATGGTGATGTCTGCTCACACTTGTTCATTCACCAAAATATTTTGTCCCTTATTCAGCCAAGTCACCCTATAAGGACACACATGTGGAATCTGGGTCAAACCAAGCTTTTGTACTACCTCCTCTGACAAGACATTGTTAGTAGACCCTGAGTCTATGATTGCCTTGCATACTTTGCCAAATATTTTGCATGTTCTTCTAAACAATGCTCTCATTTGCTTTGGCTCATCTTTGATTGCCTACCTAACCAACACTCTCCTCAACATGAGGTTCTCACCCTTCTCAACATCAAGGTCCACTTCTCTTTTCTTCTAGTTGTCCTCTTCTTGGACATATGTGATTTTATTTTCCCCACAAGAAGATGATTCCTTCTCTGGACATCTATAAGAAAGCTGCCCCAACTTGCCATAGTTGTAGCACTTTATGTTACTGAAATGGGAACCTTTACTACTGTTTCCATATCTGCCTCTGCCACCATTGGTAGACACTACCTCTGTTAGAGCCTCCCCTCTAACCGGTCTCACTCATACACTCACTCCACTTAGAGTCTCCATAGCTTCTCTGCTCATTACTCCTACCACTAGAGCCTCCCCTTGAGCCTCCTCTGAAGTCTTTTCCTCTATCCTTGTTTTTGGAACTTGAGTCCCCTTTCTTCCTCAATTTTTCTTCCACCTTCCTAGCCATTTGAAAACAACTATGAAGAGTGGTGAGACTAAACAAACTCAACTCATATTGGATGGAACATTTAAGGTCATTTAGGTATCTAGCCACCTTGATGCACTCTGCTTCTTGCACCCTTGATCTTAGTGCCAACTTCTGAAACTCCTTAGTATAGGCAGCCACATCAAGATCTTTCTGCCTAAAATTTTGCCTCTGCTTATGGATCTGAATCTCATAATCCTCTGGTAGGTATCTTTCTTTGATCTTTGCCACCATATCTTTCCAATTAGCTATAGGCTTCTTCCCTTCACTTTCTCATTCCTCTTGCACAAACTTCCACCATGTCAAGGCTTGACCTTTCAACGTGTACTTTACAAACCTCACCTTTTGGGTCATTGTTGTCCCTTCACCTTCAAAGTAGTTCTCAATGCTCTCAAGCCATTCTAAGAATACCTCTGCATCCATCTTGCCATGGATTAACGAAACATTCTCTAGACTCTTCCCTCCAAATGCTTTGAGGGCTTTGAGGAATGGTTCATGTTCACCAAGTGGAGGATCTAGTTCAAGTATCTCATCCTCCAAACTCACATTTTCTTTACCCTTGCCAAAGTCCTCATCCTCCTTAGCTTGGGTTGCATCCTCTATCTCTTTCAACTTATCTTTCATCTCCTCTAGGGCCTCATCTAGAACCCTAGTTTTCTTTTGTAAGAGCTTATTTTGCTCATCTACTTCCTTGGCCAACTCTGTATTGGTAACCATCTTGGAAGAGCCACTTGACTCAGTGGAATACAACATGCCACCACAAGCCAAATCTTATGGCTCTGATACCACTTTGATGGGGAGCTTCTTCAACTAAGAGCTTTCTAGCTCTTCCCAAGCTACTCCTAGCCACTATAGGGTTTTCTCTCCTAACCCTAAGCTAGAGGGTCCCTCTACAATCCCCTTTCTCCAAGAAATTCTCACAACAATTCAAATCTCAAAGTCATTCTCCCAATTCACCTAATATGCATCCTTTGGCCTAGATTGCCAAAACTTCCCTAAATGCTCCAAGTGCCTCAAAAACAAGGTTGAACCTTCCTATTGAGGTTCTTGCCTCATTTCTCATCATTCTGCACCATTCTTTTAAGTTTCTTTCACACAAACCACCAAATTGACTAGTTAGGCCTTGTAGCCCTACGAGTCCCTATTAGCCCTCCGAGAAATAAGGAAATTGTTATAACTCACAAAAACCCTTAATAAGGCCCCTTGGTGTATACTAGAATTTTGTTCCCTATGACCAACCCTTCAAGATTCTACAGGTCTTGGGTTCCAGCAATGCCTGTACAATACCGAATCAAAAAACCCTACTTTTAAGGGTTTTAAAGGCAATGTTTGTGTTTTCTCCTCCATAGGCATCAAATTCCATATCCAACCTCCTCATTTGAGCTTTGCTCCCTTCATACACTGCTCCTACATTGTCAACTCAATATTGACCCATGCCAGTCATCTATTCATCACAAAACCTCTTTATAAGCATTTTCTTGCACCTTCTCAAGCTTTGTCTACTTGCCTAAGGTTCTCTTGTAAAAATAGCATTTGGCCTTCCACAACCTCCACACACACTATTTACATTGTGTACAGAGGCTATTGCTTGGTCTCTAAGAGCCATGGAGTTTAGACCTAGGACACTCAAGCCATAGCCCATTTCATACTTGCAACACAAAACTGGATAGTAGGATTACTAGAAACAAATAATTTTCTAAACCCTATCAAACGCTTATTTGAAAACAAAAAAAAATGCACACAGATTCAAGGCATAAACACAAGATGCTACTCCATCAAAAAGAGTTCCTTGTTCAATCCAAAAACTCCAACCGAACTCCAAAACTACGCTTCAAATGCACACAACTGTCCTGCTACAAGTGTTGTTCGTACACCCAACTGTCCAACCCTTGGAAATGAGTTGAAAAGGTCTTAAATAGACTTCATGCTCCATTCTAGCCTTTAGTTCGAACCATAACTGCTGAATTCATTGGTTTTGCAAAAACTACCTAAAAGTTGTCAAGCAATTTTGCAAAATTGTGAAGTTGTTGATGCAACTTTTTGACAACTTTTGCAATTTTGCTCCTAGACTCCTCAAACTTGGATAGAATGTCGTCAAACCTTCTAGGATGACCTTAGAACATCTAAGAGCCATCTTTACACACTCTTTGCCCCCTTTTATGGCATTTTGCCTCATTTTTCCTCTTAGAGCAACTTTCGCAATTTTCCCCTTATTAGGACCTAATTGACAAAATTAAACTCCTAATCCAAAATATATCAACTCAAACCTCCTAAACACACCTTGGGACTTTATCACTAGTCCTTATTATCCCAATGGTTGGTTAGACCATCTAAAAACCAAAATTAGACTTAGGGCTTTACCTTACCCTAGGTGCTCCTGCACCACTTTCACCCTAAAGAAGTTTCAAGATTGATGAAATAAAATGAGATTCTGAAGCATGGGTTGAAGATCATTGAACTGAAGTTAAGTTTAAAGAAGGATGATAGCAAAATTGAGTTTGATATGAAAACTAAGAATGTAGATTTAAGATCCCATCTTACAAAAGTTACATCTGAATTTGAATCCACAAAGTTAGAACATGCAAAACTTGAGAAATACAACACTATTGTGAAAGGAAAGTTAACCCAGACTAAGAAACAATTAAAAAAGTTATATTCCAGTAGTGATAAAATTGATGAGCAATTATATTTTTGAAAACCTTCCTATGATAAGAATGGTCTTGGATATTTACTATAGAATAATTAGCAAAGAAATCTAAAGTTAGAAAGGAAATTAGTTCAAAGGTTCATTAACCTACACAAGAGAAAGAAGAACTAAACAAAGTTGAGGCAAATCAATCTAATAATTCACCTAAAGAGATTGAACAAGTTGACCAATCTAAACAAATAGATGAACCCAAGCACCTTGAGCAAACCGAATCGCCAAACAAAGTAAGGTATGAATTTAAAGGTAAATGATTTCCATGTAATTAAATTGGTCATATGAAAAGGGACTGTATAGGTAAGTCATTCAAACCTATTTCAAATTTCTATTGTTATAATCGTCCTGGTCTTGGTCATAAAGTTGTTGATTGTAAGAAGTCTAAATTTGATAGTAATAGTAGCAATAGTAGAATTTTTAGAAGTATTAACCTTGGAGGACAAAGAAAGAGATCCAATGAAGGATCTAATGGAGCAAGGACCAACATTGTGTGTTACAAATGTAACAATTTTGGACACATTGCCAGAAATTGCAAAGCACCTGTTAATCATCCTAGACTCAATTACAGAAACAATGCACCAGTATGTCAGTCATGCAATAACTTCGGTCATATAGCAAGATTTTGCAAATTGGATATGAGGAACATCAACAGGAACCCAAAGTTCAAAAGGAATAACAATAGAAATGTCTAAAGGAATGATAGCAGTAATAACAGTTAGAAAGATGAGTTGAGAGAGCATGTGGAAGAATTCAAAGAAGTATTTGTCAAAGCAAAATATCCATCAAGCTCACATGTAGTCTTCGAAGAATAGTCATTTGATGCAACTAAAGGAAGACTAAAGTTAGCAATTATATGTGATTCATCCTATTTGAATTGAGCATCTTTTATAACTGAATTAGCATCAAAAAGACCAAAAAAAGTAGCGAATGGCGAATTATGACTTCCGCAATTTGCATGAGGTAGTTCATGGTTAGTTGAAGCTATGGTTAAGAGCACATATGATTTGGAGATTGTATGTGTGTGTGCAAAAGAAAACAAGTCTACTGGTAATCAGGAACAACTTTTCATGAATTGTGTACTTGCATAATTAATGCATAGATCAATTTAGTAAGATTTAAAGGATGTGAATGAGATCTTGTGTATTAGTTGAGCATCCGAAGAGTTGAGTAGTAAAGAGCGAATTGAGAGCAAATTGAAAGCAAATTGAAGGTTATTTGAAGTGACAAGCTTAGAAAACCCTATATTCCGCGTAATCAAAGTATTTATCAAATTTCAAGAATTTATTTGTGAAATTGAAATTAGAATTTGTGACAACCATGGACAAGTTTTTAATTCATAACGTTGAGGAAGAAGCAAAACCTAATTTAAAAATCAATCGAGTAAAATCCTTAATGGATGTCCCTAGTCTCGCATTTTCAAAAGTTCTGGAGAAAGTTATTCACCTAGAAGATGTAGGTAACTACACCAAAAGCAAATTTGAAACTGTAGGAGAAATACATATTTCCAAGGATTTCAATCTAATATATAACTAGGATATGAGCTTTAAGTAAGAGTTTGAACATCTAAAGAACAACAACCTAGTGAAATTTCTATTTTTACGAGTTTGACAATAAAGAATGGACTAAGGTTATACTTAACAAAATTCATGATGGAAAGTTTTGGTTAGGGTATAATGTAATAGATATCATAGCTAACTTAATTCATGAAGTCACTAGATTATGCAATGAGTGTGGCATACTTGTAAATGAGAGAAATGTTTAAAATATAGTACTTGAAAACACAAAATCTATCTATAATGGAAGAGGAATAGTTATAAGCAAAATCAAACAAAATGATGTAAGATTTCTTAGCAGAATCATTGCAACTAAGATATGTTCTAGTTCAAGAAGCAATGACATGGAAAGTGGATTCATACATGCAGCCCATAAAGTTTACATTGAAAAAGAAAAAATTAATTTCAATGAAATTTTAAGAGAGCAGTTGGTTGAGAATCTTGAAAGGATCAAGAAGGTTAAGAATAGTCCATTCAAATTCCAATCATTGATAATGCACATTTTTTTGACTTAATCAAAAGATCTTGTTTTATATCAGTAGTTGAATTACTTAGCAATGATAAGTGTACCATGGAGAAGATATCAAAGATGCATAATAAGCATCCTATTGATAAGATCAATGATAACACAAACCTTATCATGAAGACCTTTCATAATGAAATGAAGGAAAGATACAGAGTTTGATAGGCTTGGAACCTATGATGAATTAATGCAATCAGTAAGCCAAGCATCATTAGAGAAGTCGGTTCAAAAGAAAGTTGATTCGGTGTTAAAGAAGTCAATGTTGGAAGAAGGCATCACTTAAGAAGAAATAAGTGATGCAAATAAAAGCACAATAGGGTTAAAGCGGGTAGGTCAACAAGGGATGATGTATGTGTCGCCCTTGGCATCAGCAGGACCATCTGAAGGTGTAACTATAACAATTCCATCTGCGACCACACCCATAGCACCCTATGCAGTAGTATGTCAAGATCAACCACCTATCACACTTGTTATTCCATTATATAAGCCATTAGAAGAAGTGGAAGTGGAAGTGTCAAGATCAAGAGAAAATCAGTCAGATTGGTTGAGGCTAAACAAGAATCTCCTAATTCCCCTAGGAAGAAAAGAATGAAGGCTATGGCGACATGACCTAGAAAGATATGCAAGGAGGTAATGCGAGTTATACCCAAGAAGAAGATGAGAGGACAAAGCCAGAAAAACCAATAGAGAAACAACCTAAAGTTGCAAGCATAGGAAGAAAGGCATGGAAGCCTAAAATTGAAAAGTTAAATAGTGCAATCATTAATGAAGGTAATTTTGTGCAATTAAACAAGTGTTATCATCTATACACTCAAATTGATAGATTAGAGCTTGAGAATGCAATTATTAGACACTTGATATTGTTTAATAAAGATTTGAAGATGTTAAGCATGAGATTCCCAAAGATCTTTACGATTGGTCGATAAACAAAAGAAAGAGAGTAACAAATGAAGACAAAGGAATCAAAGAAAACCAACTAAGAAAAATTATGTAACATTGACAATGATGAGCACCTAGCAAGACTACTGAAAAGTCTTGAACCCTATATTAGGAATAATACTAGAAATATATTGATTATGGAAGGTAATTATCAAGAAGCCAATGAAGAAACAAAGAAAGCCATAATACAAATGATGGCAGATCTAAATGAGGCAGCAACAACAACACCATAGATTACCATTGGCATTGACACGATGTAGATTGACAACACAAGTGTCACAATTGATACAAAAGAAGATCCATTTAAGGATTATGGTCCAAATGTTGGCAATTTGACTAGTTACACTAGCTCTAAAAATAAGGAAGAAGAAGAAGAAGAAGAAGAAGAAAAGAAAAATATTGAAGAAGACAAAAAGAGAAAGGATAAGATAAGATAAGATAAATTTATTAATGTCCAACAAGAGACCAACGAGGGTAGAACACAAGAAAATATAGAGAGAAAAGAAGAAATTTGAAGAGGAATGGAAGAAATTAGAGGAGAAGAAAAAGAAAGATGAAGAGGAGAAGAGAAAGAAAGAAGAAGAGAAAAAGAGGAAAGAGGAAGAAGAGAAGGAGAAAAAGGAGGAAGAAGAGAAGAGGAAAAAGGAGGAAGAAGAGATGAAGAGGAAAAAAAAGTAAAGAAAAGAAGGCAAAAGAAGTAGCAATAGCATCAGATGATAATGATGATCAGAAGAGAGCACAATTTGGAAAAGACTCTAAGAGAAGTATTGGATAGAATGCATAGTACAGTTCCATCACAAGTGACAGAACAAGACTTGCAGCTGAGAGCCAAGGAATTAATGAAATCCTTTCATGCAGAGTCCACTAACCTTTCTGACATTGTAACAATTCAAGCACAGGCCAAGCATGATGCACAAATGTTTGACACTATTTGTCAAACTATTAAAAATAACTTGGGAGCTCTTGATGAATGTATAAAAAAGCTAAGGATATGTGAGCAGGGAGGAAAGGCATTGTATGCAAAGTGTACATTATCATTCAAGTTCACGAAGGACATTGATGAAGAGTTGAGGAAGAATCATGAAGAAATCCAAGAACTAGTAAATCTACTTTAGCAATCTGATAAAAGGGTAGAAGATATTGAGACAAAGATTGGGAAAACTTATGATGAAATAAGTCTTATTGAAATGAGTAGAGAGAGAATTGCAAAAAAATTCTCACTTCTTCGAGAGCAGCTACCATTTAAAATAACAACCCTTGAGCAGCAAGTAGAGGAATGCATACAAGAAATACATTCTTTGAGAAATTTGTCTATTCAGATTTGAATGTAGTAGAAATTGCATCCTATGGGCTATGCGCTCTTCTTAGTATATCAGAGGGATTTAGAGACTTGTGGAAAAAGAACTTCGAGAATCTGGAGGGAAGTTTTGATGATTGTATTACTCGGCTATCTACCTAATGCAGAGGTATAAATCCAGATTTTGAATTGTATATAAGTTTTCACACCTTTGTCATTGATGTCGAAGGGGAGTAATATAGGAAAATTGTATGATGTATGTAGAAAGGAGTAGTAATAATGTAAAGTATTATAGTCAAAGGGGGAACTATAATGTAATAGGAGATATAAGGAAAGATGGTTCTGTAAATATGATAATCCACAAATTTTGAAGTTTTGTAAATTTTGTCAAGGCCAAGAACTTTGTAAACTTTTGATCAACATTTTGGGACTTAGCCAATTTTTCCATCTGTTGCCATCAATGCCAAAGGGGTAGATTGTTGGTGATTTGGCTAAGCAAATGAGTTGTAGTTGTCATTTATGGAAACATATAGATTGTGTAAAGAGAGCATAATGTGAAGATGAAGGTACATCAGTTATACTTAGAAAATTGTCTAAGTATCAGTTAGTTTATCTCGCAAAGCAGATACAATTTTGATGTGCGCAGTTGACAGAGGCATTATTGGCATGTGCACAATTAGGTACAGGAAGATTAAAGTTTTGTGATGACATATGCATGAGCACAAGACAGTACGGTTAGTACAAAAGAAGTTATATCAATTACCGGTTACGGCAGTATATAGACAGGAACAGAGTATGACAGGAAATGGGTAATTATGGATTAAGGAATAATTACTTAACTAATTAGGGATGATATCATAGATGTTAACCTTAAGTTAGTGAGAATTGATTTTGTATTTTTTCAAGCATGTGAAATCTTGAAGGCCAACTCGATAAGCATTTTGTGAACTACAAAGGTACAAAAGAAAGTGTATAAATGCGAAGTTAAGTGTAATTCTAAAGAAGGCTATGTGAACTTTAAGTGATGTGAATTCTAATGTATGATCAAAGGATTGCAATTTTTGGGAAGAGAAACAAGTGTTATATCAGATATTGAAGATATCAGCAGCAAGTAAAGGGGTTTTTGTATATATCTTTTTGTATCAAGGAATTATATTGAATATTGCATGTTAGGGCAATGGGTTCTTCTTGCATACATTTTGTATTTGTATGATACAACTCTTAATAGGATTGAGGATTCTAACAAGGCCTACGTCCTTTAAAAAGAACCTAGACACTATCTACATGTAATAGACTCCTAGTAGGGTCAATATCTTTAACCAGATACTTTTGATTAGTGGATGATCTTGTGGGTACCATCCCCATCAGGGTTTTCCCTTGCCCAAGGTTTCCCTAGTTAACAGAATATGGTGTTATGAGTTCTCTCATTGCATGGTTATGTTTATTGTTTTGTATAATTAGTTTTCTTTCTAACAAAGGGGTTATCATGATTCTTATCATTATACTACTTTGAGATCAAATGATGTGATCTAAGGTTGATGTGAATGATAATGATTCATTTAAATCATAAGGATGGGGTCATGTGGATCAAGTAATGACGTTTTAAATACACATATCAGCATTCAAAGATCAAACAGATATGTAAGTTATACACACAACGAAATAAAAAAGGGAAATGAATATTGAGTTTATGGTAGAAAGCCTTTTCAATATATTTCCCAATTGTCCAGGCTAGTTATTTTCTCACAATAGTGCAAAAATGGCTGCCCATTCACCCAGACACACACTCGACCATTGCTTAATCTGACATGGGATATGAGAGTGTATCACTTGCTTCCTATGAGAATGTGTGGAAAGTCACATGGAGAAGAAGATAGTTGGATTGTTTCAAGGTCATCTACTTTGTAAGCTCAATTATTTTGCTTGATTACCAACTGCTCACTTAAACAAAGTATGATCTCACGGACGAATTTTCAAGTTCATAGAGTAGCCAACCAGATGCCTATACAGCCATTTGTGAAGTCTAAATATTGTTTAGTGATGTGCATTCACTTGCATACAGGTTGTGAGTAGAGATGTGTTGACTTCTAATCTATGAATGAATATGAGAGACCAAAAAGACCATCATATGCATCCTCTACCATCTAAGAAGTTCAACACAAGGGTCGTCATTGTGAATCATTGTGTTTATTCCTTGCGTGAGCAATGGGTACCTAATAGTTGTGGAGAGATGTAGATTAAAATATCGGGTAGAAAGCTTTGGAGTTTTTAATCCTGATTGCCTGTTGTCTTTACACACTCAAGGCTAATGTAGAAGGCTTGGTGTGTGATAGAAATCCATTCTACATAGCTCGAAAGTATTGCTAACATTGGTGTATTTACTTAGACATTGCACAAAGGGCATGATTCTTGAGGAGCCAGTTAGGCAGTGATGAGTGAAGAGTCGCAAATCAAGATGAAGACAGGTGATTCCTATCGCAAGACCAAAATGTTTAATGTTGATTTTTCATTCCAATACCAATGTGAATTCGTATGCAAGCAGAGTGAACCAGCACTTCATGTATGAAGTATGTGTTAACTATGACAGAATGGGCATTAAATCTGAGAATGGTCATTGTATTTGCAAAAATGTTGCAAAAAGGGACGAACCTATTCTCATAGATTGGCATTGATGTGTATAAAACATAAGGAAAATATGGATTGTTTTCATCGTCTTTTGCTCAGTTTGCGTGACTCCCAGCTTGCTCAGGGAAGTAATAAAACTTTTGATGTGTCAAAGGTATCTAATAGGTTAAATTTACAATGAGGGGTTTCCACTGTTAATGGGGATGTTGTGTTTTGCATAGGCTCGTGCCAAGGTGGAAGATTGTATTATTGAGCCTATCTCCCTAACCATCCACCTTTGTGCATGGTTAAGGAGCTTGTGAAGAGGGCTTTCCCACATTCCTGAGTCGCCTAATTTGTGGAGGAGGAAATGTGTACAGATGTTGAAAAAGGGAGCTCACGCTATGTGAAAGATGTGTATCATCATGATTTTAAACAAAACAATAAAACAAAATTTATCCCACATTGGTGGGGTGACGTGTTTATTTTCTCTTTTTATATGACATCACCTACACATAGTAATGTCTTTAAGGTGCGGTCTTTTGAGACATAAGGCTCACACGAATGGCGACCATAGTGATGGCTATTGGCTAAATTTTGATCGCTAGCGTAGGACATGTGCAAAGGAGGCAGACGAATGATTAGTTTCAATGTGGCACAGATCCCAAGGAGGTGACTTGGCAAGGACGTGGCAAAATGTCGCTTGTGACATGGCAAGTTGTGACATGTCATGTGAGAAAGCGACATGATGACATGTGGCAGAGCGTCCCTAGATCAGATGCACCGAATTTCGCCACATGGCTCGAGATGGACAATTGTCGCATTCTCGTCAAAGAAAATTGCTCACCAGTTAAGAAATGCAAAAATGTGACCCAAATAGGACGTGACACGTGTCCGCGGGCCAATGGTGAGGTGTCGAATCCGAGTGCCATGTGGCACTGATGTGGTGAGTGCTCAAGTGGATGCCAACAGGGCAGTGATGTAGCAGATGACTGCATTGTGTGGCCAAATCAGATGTTGCCACGTGGCATTCAACAGATGTTTGACCAAGTGGGAAAGTGGAGGGAAATTTCTCATTTCCAAATATATGCATGCACAAAGATTAATTTGAAAAGTTGAAATAAATGGGTTGCATATTATAAAGTTTCAGACGATGATAAAGTGCAAAGAATTTAAATGTTTCAAATGACCTGTTTATCATTCTTCAGCCTGCAACTTCAGATAAGCATTCAGGGCATGGTTTTTTGCCTGAACATAGGCACATTGTATATCAACGGAAAGGTCTCAAAGCAAACTTTCGAATTTTGCCATCAGATAAAGTGCAGGTATCAGTGGGTGAGAATGATTCTCATATTTGTCCAGTAAGCTCCTTTTTCAATTGTTTTTTCTTGTTTGGCAATTCAGATTCAATTTGTGACCAATGGTGAAATGGGTTGTTGCCAAATCTGGAGAGGATGTTGTTACTAAGGATATTTTGCCTTCTAACCCTTAATCCTCTGTTGAGGACTATTGTATATATATGAGGATAAAACCTTATGTATGTAGTTGTAATGAAAAATAAAGATTAATACCCTGCTTTCCTATGCATGTAGGCATATTGGTAAACCACATTAAATCCATGTGTCTATATATTTTATGGTTCTCAATTCCTCTAATTAATTAACACCAAACAAGGAACACATAATGAAGTCATCTTTCACAGCCAAACAAGCCAAGGCAACGTCATTTGCAGAACATTCTGTAGTTAATATAATACCAACAAGCCAAGTCATATCATAATTGAGCAACAGTGAATTGCTGGCTGAGCAACATTGTCTCCCACTTAAAAGGCACCTAAAGTAATATGTGAAAGTGTACTTTTATTCATTTTTAAGATGTTGGATATCTCAGTCCATTAGTATGGACCTGGTTTTCTCTCATGCTTCATAAGCTTCCATGAAATAGTCTATCAAAGTAGGAAGTAAAGTTTTATGTTACCAGCATCATTATTGGGTGGTTATAGACATTATTTCCCAGCCATTGATGAACCTATATTTTTCTAATTTTATCTCTATGAATGCCATTCCCATTACTTCTACAATGCAAACTGGATGACGAATTTTAGTGAGGGCATAAGACTGGAGCCCATAGGACAGGCCAAATAAAATCTTTAGAGATACTTCAACTAAACTAATAAATATTATATTATTAATATAAACAATGTGTGGAACCCAAACATTAGAAAAAACATTTAGTACTAACTCTTCTCTTATTAAAGGCGGCCAAGCGCTGCTTCTGCAGAGCCAAGTCTTTATTGCCAAGCTTCTGCAAATGCATGGCCCTTACCTTCTTATAATGTTCGTGCAACTCTAAATTGCTTATGGGCTCCAGCAAATTACGTTCCCCGCTTGAGAATACAATCAAGTATCGGATGACTACGCAATTTTCATGTTCAGGAGGAACCACAGTGGCATATGTGCCACGATTTGCTGTGTCTAAGAAAATTTCACAAATAGCTATCACGCGGCAATTTTTGAACTTTCCATTTGTCCATTCAAAATGACTCTTGCAGTACCCAGCTGAAACATTTATGTTGTTTGAAAAGTAAATTCCCCGCCCATGTGCCATTCCACTAGACATGTATGCAGTCCCACTTAAGCACCTTAAGCCATTCCTGTCAAAAAAATATGACCCGTCTCTATGTTAGGGAACTTATTCAATACAGGATTTGCACACTTAATTTGAGACTATCATGAATAAGAGCCAAACATTATTCAGTTTTTAAGAATTTTAATTCATCTCAGGATGGGATGGTCCATAGAGAGGAGATACACAACCATATAAAACATTAAGAAGATAAAACTGAAAATTGAGCATTAGACAAGTTAAATAATTTTCATTGATAACTACAAGTGGTCAATGTGACTGCTAAATGCTTGTTACAATATCACAAGGATATAAGGCAGCAAGGGATTAGTGTAAGACGAACTATGATAAGACTAATAGTAATGATAACCGAGAGCTGATAATATGTCAAGTGTATTCCTCCTCTAATAGCATGAAAGAGAAGATGAAATTACTTTTTTATCATTTAAACAAATTAAGAGCAAGCAACAATACTGTGACTGACAATATCCCAACAAAAATCTATAGAACTTCAAGTGTATCCCACACCACCAAGAAGAAGATAGGAATTATAACTCTCTACCAACCAAGACTGAATTCAATCTTGTCGGAATAAAATTTACCATACTACAACCTAATGTAAGTTTTCCAGGCTGAAAAGTGTTGCCTTGCTGAGAACAGGTGCAGACCAGGTTAGAATGGATAATATAACATTTATGAAATATGTCGGAAAAAACTTTTATAAGCAAATAAAAACAACAATATCATTTTACAGGTCACCATAATAGAAGTATTTAAGAGATCAATGGAGAATTTCATGGGATGTTGTGCTATTGAACATCGACAAAGTTTCTTCTTGATCAACACAATGGCAAGGAATAGTTGCATGAGAGAATATAGCTTAAGCTGCCCATCAATATTATATGTAGAGTAATTTTATTCCTGTTGCTCCTTAGCAGTGGCTTAAATTTGGTGTCAAAGCAATTCAATTGATTTTGTTAGTCAAAATGCTGGTGGTAATCTGTATGGAGTAGGGGCAGATGCAGAGTGCTGTCAAGTTTAGATTTTCTTCTTTTTAATATGAACAGATGGTAAAAGATCTGTTTTGTAAAAGGAGCCAAGTGAAGCTGTAGTGTTCCGTACTCAACTGGACATCAAAAAAACTCTAATCTTGTACTTGCAAATTAAAACAAACATTAAGCATGCAATGCAGATAGGAGAATTTCAGAGGTATAGTATAATGCAAAACGAAAATCAATAACAAAGTGCACTTCTGGAATGTAATGCCGTGTTTCACCAATGGTTAAGTAGAGTACATTGGAAATTAACATAGTTCAGCCAGAAACATTATGACGAATACTTTAAAGTCTGATTGCAAAACTTAGCCAATTCCTCATATAGCAATTCTCCACTATGGCTGAAAGATATTACAAATATTTTTCGAGTGAGGGCAAATACTAAATGGGAATGAAATAGGCAGAACCTGGAAGACAGTACTTTGTTATTCAAATGCAATCCTGGCCTCATCAAACTCTGCTCAATAAAAATCCAGTCTGCAAACTCCTGGATTGCTGTGAGATATCTATGGTGCGTCTTCAACTTCAAGAACAATCCTGGGTTAGCGCCTGGCCTGCTACAGTCTGTATAATTTTGCTGCTTCTGCAAATTAGAGACTCCTCCATAACTAACTCAATTCCTGGCCCTGCGACCTTGATAGCAATATTTTTTGATGCCTGGGACTTGCGATTTTTTCACTAATTTTTCTAATCATCCAAAGGCGACGAAAGTGCCTAAAAAACAGGCGCTCAAATTAATGGAAGATTGCGAAATGACCTCCAATCAATTTCGCCCAGGTCTGGTATGACTGCGAATTCCAAACTGCAACTCTGCAAATTCTTTATGAATTTTTTTGTGCTTTGAATAGTGACGAAAATGGCTCCGATCTGAGCACCTGGGCTGTAGCAGGGTTGCAAACTTGATTTCACACAAAGGCAACCAGCAAGGAAGGAGTTTTGAACAAATATATGGCTCCAGCTGCTAATTTTTGAACTCCAATATTTACTGCAAACCCTAGCTCGAAAAAACCTTCCTGATTGATATAAATGAAGCCAGATGAAAACACTTTACTCTTCTTGCCAATTTCGAACCCCTCCTTAATATTCTTCTCCACCAAAATGATAATTTTCTGAGTGTAGCTGACTGTGAAAATGCAACAAGAATTCCAATTTGCCCCAACAATCAACCCTCCAGAACTGAAGTAAAAACTTCCTTAAGATATGCAATAAAACTCCTCAAAATAAGTCCTCTAGATGTTGGCCCTTGGCCACAAATTATGCTCAGCTTGAGATAGCTGAATACTATCTCCAAAGGGCAACCCTTCAGAAGATATTCCACTTCCTCAGTTATGCACCATTCCCAAAGACCAATAGACTATCTGAAGACCAACTTGGCTCCACAATAGATTATGTGACTGAATCACAATCTGATGTCAAGAGAGAAATACAAACTGGATGATCAAATGCAAGACCCATAGGATCTATTTATTCACTACTCAGTAGCTTCCTCTAGAAGTCACTTAAACATTCTAGAAGCATCCAAATATTCTTATGAAATAAAGTGCACTTTTATAAAATATTACTTTATAATCAAAAGTGCATCTCAACATCAAATTATAAAATTGGGCCCGCATAAAGTAACTTTATAACAAATGTAAGCCCAAATCACTAATCAACTGTAAGGACAAAATACTGCCAAATAGTCACTGGTCGACTCTCTCCACATCATCACTAGTCTACGAGAGCCTGTGATGGACTGATTTGGCACGCTAAATGATGTCATCCAAAATGGGGACATGACAATCCGCCCTTCCTGAAATTGCTTGTCCCCAAGCAATGACTGAACAATAAACCAATCAACCCACCTGGATCCCAAATATAGTCATGTACTATGCTGTTGTCAATCAATGCAAGCTCTGCAATATAACCAAGAAGAATCCATGAATGAAGCGTGAATCACTGCTCAACTGAACTTCAAATCCACTAATGCCATACTCAAGAACCCACGAGACACAAACTCCCAAAATATCAGAACCCAAGTAGAGTGGGCATCCCAAATTGCCAACACAGTAAATACCATCGACACATCCCACTGGCCTATGCGGGATGTACAATCTAACTCTATCACAATGGTGGACACTCCCGAATGAAACTGTACCAAGTACGGAGAATCCACACATTGTACACCGACTGCAATCAGCACAACTCTGCAAATCACCAGCCATTGTCTCATAACCATAACTCCCATGCACCACTGATGGGGAGTAGACATCACAGGATAAATAGCAAGAAATAGAACCCAAACCAAGTCTGCCTGCCATCAACTCCTCAACACATGGATCAAATGCAAACTGATGAACATACCCCGCAACATAATGTTGATTAAAAGAACCAGCCTCAGTCGACAGCTTGCCATGCATAGGTGATACAACCCACTGCAACTGATCACTAGCTAAGTCAAGAGATGACATAGCCAAAGGAGTAGAATCAATAACAACCACTGAAGCATCACTCCCAAACTCCTACTCTAAGTCATGTACTATCAAGCTGTCAACCGCAGAACCTATCACCATGTCATGCCCATCACAACTCTCATCCCGTGGCGTCAAACCATCCCATAACTGATGACAAGCACTAGGAACCAAAGTACATCTTCGTATCATCTCATCAACATGGTCATCAAAGGTAAATTGATGAGCATACCTCACAGTGTAATGCCGATAGAGTGCGCCAATCTCAATCAGTGGCTCAGACTGCAATCCAGATGAAACTAACTGCAATCGATCACTAACCAAGCTGGAACTGACTACTACCTTTGAAGACATCGCCAACGAAGTAGTATCACTAGCAGGAACCATGCCAACTATCAGCTCACCAACATCACACATGATCTCTGATACAACATCCCTCGTCTCTGTGCCATCAGTAATAGAGGCCACCACCATGTCAGGCATACCACAACAATTTGCTGCCGTACCCAACACAACTGAACCTGACTCTAGTGGAAACGAACCTGATATGCCAATGCTAGTATCAAGGATGGATGCATCCCCATCTCCACTATCTCTGACAATCTCGACCATGGACATCCTCGAATCACCAGACACCACAGCCTATGACTATACAAAATCTAGTAAAGATTGCAGTCGCTCTAACTCCATGGTCACCTCAACCAAATGAAACTGTGACTCCTTGAAAGCCAACTGTGTACTCTCAAGAATCTCAGAAGTCACCTCGAGCTGCCGAGTAAGCTCACTCACCTCATCTTCCTTGGCCAATAATGCATCGTATGTTGTACTCCCCCACTCCATAAGATAATCTTTGTCGGCTACCAACTGCATATAATTCCATCTTAGAATCCAGATAGCCTCCCATAAAGAGTGGATCTCTGTCAAGGAAAGATAACTGCCTCCCTACTCATCACTAGGAGAACCCCATCCATGAATTGCTAACAACTAACGAGTAGCATCGAAATGCTGGCAAGTGATAGCAATGTCTCACCCACTAACTCTCAGCTGACTAGACACATGATGGCACTGGCTAAACTGTCTCCTACAAACCTCCTCTGACGCATTGTCCAAAGGAGTATCCTCAAAGTTACTAGTCTCTAGAGTATCAACATCCACATCTTGCGAATCAACTCCAAAGCTCATATCAACATACGGAGTATCAAAAACTGTAGCACCGTTGTCCAACTCCTCTGTGCCAAAAGAAACTACCGAGGAAACTAAGTCCTCAAAACTGCCCACTGCATCCTCCTGGATGTCATCAATGCCAAATGATCCTAGGACTCATCTGTAAACACTACCAAATATGAAAGATCATCAACACATTCCAGCAAGAATGGTCGACTGGATATATGAACAAAGCCCAACACCGGTGTATAAAAACTAATACCAACATCGGACAAGCTGCTGGCACAAGAAAGGACAACACCGTGTAATCTGCTAATCAAATCCATGATAGCACCCAAACAAACATTGCTACCACAAAGTGATAAAGATCTCTAGTCAACTGAATCCCAAACGCCAATATAACAATCTCGAGTCCATATTCGTAAACTAGAATCAGCTGGTGACTCAAGCAAACTCCTCACCTAAGTAATATGACTAATACCAACTAACTCCACATACCTGTCTGACACTGTCCCTATATCCTGGATGTGAATGCAAGATGAACTCACAACATTATCAACGACCACATATGATCCGCCTGCCATAGAAAGTTCAGTATCAGGTGTGCAAGATGGAACTAAACTCAACTCCATGCCATGCTCATCCCCATGTCTTTCCAAGTCCTGTAATGCCAATGAAGTATTCGACAAGGAAGCTCGAGTGTCCTCAAGCTTGCGAGAAAGCCTATCAACTTCCTCCTCAAGGCATCTGAATAGTCTCCGGCAAGGTTAAGAAGATGGTCACGATCTTATAGAAGATGTAAATAACTCAACTTCATCATTCCCATTCCATCCCTAATCGCCTATAAGTCAACACAAGAAAACTGCCTGAACTCCCTTATATTTGCCCTGTAACTGAATCCTCCGGACGTGATCTTCCATCATATCCCGCATCCTGTCATGATGAGATAATGAAGTCACAATACTGTCTTCGCTCACCTTCAGCTAGATGGACAAATCATGTGAAGTAGTACCAGCCTCAACCTCATGTGACGAAGCATCCAAATGTGCCTGGTACTCCCTCTCAGCAAAATCATGAATACTCAACGTCTGCTCATCTCTACCAGGTATCTCACCATCGTGCACAACATCCTCACAACCATCATCTGAACCCTCTACGCTATAGTCACTGCCTATCGTAACTAAACCATCCTGAGTACCTATGACATCACCCTCTGGCGACCTATATACAACTGTCTCAACTTGAGTATCAAGTTGACAGTTACTATCAATCTGTGTACTATCCTTTACCACTACCTCCTATGGCGGAGTAGAATCTGAGACCTCTACCTGGTTGTAAGCTAGTTTCTCGAACTCCTCATGCAGTTTCCTAGTAATTCTGTCATCTGCACTGTGAGAAGATCTGCCAAATAGAAATCCAATCAACTCATCCACCTTTGCTGGGTCCGATGGCATGTCATTCATCATACAATGGTGCTTAACCAATTGTTCAGACATGTCATGGCTTATTTTCCTAAGTTCATCTCGAATGTCTAAATAACCATCCTTTCTACTGTTCCGACTCTGGATCTTCCTACTTTGTCTACCAACTGTCCAAGATCGTGTCCTCTGAGACTCTGTACTATACCTGTCCATTTTGGATATAGTAGACTGCTGATCACTCATACAAGACGACTCTTACCCAACAAGATGGTGAGGAAAACCACTCTGATACCACTGTAGTGTTCCGTACTCAACCGGACATCAAAAAAAACTCTAATCTTGTACTTGCAAATTAAAACAAACATTAAGCACACAATGCAGATAGGAGAATTTCAGAGGTATAGTATAATGCAAAATGAAAATCAATAACAAAGTGCACTTCTGGAATGTAATGTCATGTTTCACCAATGGTTAAGTACAATACATTGGAAATTAACATAGTTTGGCCAAAAACATTATGACAAATACTTTAAAGTTTGATGCAGAACTTAGCCAATTCCTCATATAGCAATTCTCCACTATGGCTGAAAGATATTTTTTCGAGTGAGGGCAAATACTAAATGGGAATGAAATAGGCCGAACCTGGAATACAGTACTTTGTTATTCAAATGCAATCCTGGCCACGTCAAACTCTGCTCAATAAACATCCAATCTGCAAACTCCTAGATCGTTGTGAGATATCTATGGTGCGTCTTCAACTTCAAGAACAATCCTCGGTTAGCGCCTGGCCTACTACAATCTGTATAATTTTGCTACTTCTGCGAATTAGAGACTCCTCCATAACTAACTCAATTTCTGGCCCTGCGACCTTGATAGCAATATTTTTGGATGCCTAGCACTTGCGATTTTTTTACTAATTTTTCTGATCATCCAAAGGCGACGAAAGTGCCTAAAAGAAAGGCGCTCAAGTTAATGGAAGACTGCGAAATGACCTCCAATCAATTTCGCCCGGGTCCTGTATGACTGTGAATTCCAAACTGCAACTCTGCAAATTCTTTATGAATTTTTTTGTGCTTTGAATAGTGACGAAAATGGCTCAAATCTGAGCGCCTGGGCTGTAGCAGGGTTGCAAACTTGATTTCACACAAAGGCAACCAGCAAGGAAGGAGTTTCGAACAAATATATGGCTCCAGCTGCTAATTTTCAAACTCCGATATTTACTGCAAACCCTAGCTCGAAAAACCTGCTTCATTGATATAAATGAAGCTAGATGAAAACACTTTACTCTTCTTACCAATTTCGAACCCCTCCTTAATATTCTTCTCCACCAAAATGATAATTTTCTGAGTATAGCTGACTGTGAAAATGCAACAAGAATTCCAATTTGCCCCAACAATCAACCCTCCAGAACTGAAGTAAAAACTTTCTTAAGATATGCAATAAAACTCCTCAAAATAAATCCTCTAGATGTTGGCCCTTGGCCACAAATTATGCTCAACTTGAGATAGCTGAATACTATCTCCAAAGTGCAACCCTTCAGAAGATATTCCACTTCCTCAGTTATGCAAATCTAAGGGAGACTCTATTCCCAAAGACCAATAGACTGAAGACCAACTTGGCTCCACAATAGATTATGTGACTGAATCACAATCTGATGTCAAGAAAGAAACACAAACTGGATGATCAAATGCAAGACCCATAGGATCTATTTATTCACTATTCAGTAGCTTCCTCTAAAAGTCACTTAAACATTCTAGAAGCATCCAAATATTCTTATGAAATAAAGTGCACTTTTATAAAATAATACTTTATAATAAAAAGTGCATCTCAACATCAACTTATAAAACTAGGCCCAGATAAAGTAACTTTACTTTATAACAAACGTAAGCCCAAATCACTAATCAACTGTAAGGACAAAATACTACCAAATAGTCGCTGGTCGACTCTCTCCACATCATCACCAGTCTACGAGAGCCTGTGATAGACTGATTTGGCATGCTAAACGATGTCAGCCAAAATGGGGACATGACAGAAGCAATATGTAGTCTTCCATATAGCTATTACTTACATATTCCCACATTTTGAGAAGACTACAAAACTCGCATTAGGGACTGAAGCATGGACCAGAATCCATTCTAAGTATGCAACTTGATGAATTCTATTTAGTGTTCACCTTAAGCTTATGAATATGTTTGCATACATAAAATATAAACTTTTCCAGTATTTTAAGGAACTTGCAACTTTTCAAGGTTCCTGTCTATGCTTGAGTCAAGAATTTGTCACTTTCTGATCCCAAGAGGACAAGGTGAGAGCATGTAATGAACATGTGATAAGGGATCTAAACTTGACAAATCCTCTTGATCACAATACTCGGCTGAATGCTCGCTACTATAATATTATAATAGTGAGCTGGATACTTATTAGCTACTATGAGATATTGGTTAATAATGAATGACTATATTTTACTGATGGGAAACAGCAAGCCTCTTTAACACACAATTCTGCCATCAACCATGGTAACAGAATGCATATAATTGCTGTCATAAATGTCTGGGATGCTGTTATAATGCTCAAAATCATAAAAGCACCAAATAAAATATAGATGAAAGCATAGAATTGTTAAAGCCCCAGCATTTTAATGCACAAAAATCTTCTTATGCAAGTAAAGTGATGTCAAAGGATGTAATGCAAAGTTGTCATTAATGCATGTATAGGCCTGCCCATGGATGCATACTTGTTGAGTCAGCAAGTGCTCGTCGAGTCAAACATTAAACAAATACTCACACTTGTTCCATTTACTCACTAGTCAAACTCAATGACTTTATGGTAAATAATTTCCAATTTTTTGGTGAGTTCTTGCCAAAACATTAATGAACCCGACTTAAAAACTCCCAATCACCATCACAAAAGGCTGTTGGATCAAAAAACGACCCCAAAACATTGGGCATTTTCACTCTGCAAGGAAAAAAATACTCCAACACACCTGAAATACCATTTATTGCATGTTTGCATTGAGAAAATATGAAAGGATTTTTCGCGGCATTTTCACTCTGCAAGGAAAAAAATACTCCAACACACCTGAAATACCATTTATTGCATGTTTGCATTGAGAAAATATGAAAGGATTTTTCGGTGAATATGGGAGGCAGATTTGAAGCACAAGTCAGCTTTTTGTTCTTTGTTTTTGGTTTTTTCTAATTTTACTTCATTTTGGCTGCAAAATCCAGCATCTAGGTTAAAAAAATCATCATTAGTTAAAGATTGTTAGCTTTACATTTAAAATATAAAAAATTGAATTCCCACTCTTTGAATGAAAATTTTTGTTTTTTTACTATTCTTACTGTTTTTGCATGCTCTACTTTTAAATTTTATAGTTAATTCTTGTTTTGGAAAAGAAATGTTTAGAATCAAAAGATTATATGAAATTTTTACTGACTAACTAGTTTATATTGCTTTAAAGTAATTTTAGGCTGATTTCCAGTTATTTATGTATAATTTAAGGTTTTTTATATTAAAAATAAAAATGTTGTATTTTCACATTGTATGTATAGGTTACATATATCATATAATGGAAACTAGAGACTTTTAGATCAGGTTCAACCTCAGGCTCTGCCCCATCAGTACCACTGCCAATTACAGGCACTTGTAGTGCTGGAGTTAAGACGCTGGTTGGAAATATACCTAGCAAGGACCAATATGTAGGACAGTTCTTTGCATTAAATGCACAGAATAATATCATGGAGGCATAAATAGCCTCATATACCATATTTCAAGCATTACTCATCATGATCGAAGCTCTGTCTCCGCACCACAGAAGAGATTAAAAAAGAGATGAATGTCCAACTTGAGTTGGAAGAAGAGAAAAAATTGCAAAAAGAAGACAAGGGTAACCATGGTAGCAGCCATACTAGAATTTTCTCCCATGCTTACACTGTTTAGATCAGAAACAGGATTCTCATGCATAAAAGGAGCTGAAGTTCCCCCTAACAAAGCATCTTTGAAGGGGAGATTATATTTACCATACAAGGTAAAAGGATACTTATCGCATGTAGTATAGCAAGATATAACACAGAACAGATACTTTATTCATATATGCAATACGCACTTCACTGCTTACAATCTAATTACAATTAATCTAATGATGTTCCAAAGTCCCTTCCAGACGGTGTACATATACTTTCCCAAAGGGGTGACTCAATAGTCACGCACTTGTTTGAATACTATTCTACCCGTCGGCTATAATATAGAATTTATCGACAACATCATCCCCCCCCAAAAAAGTAAAGTCATCTCCGGACGACAATTAATAAAACGGAATACATTAACTAACTATAACAAGACAGATTTGTTTCCGTCACACCACATTCACATTCCTCCCATACCTGCACCAAACTGGTCTCCAAAACACGTTGCACTTGTAGCATCTGCTAACACAATATTGTCTCCTTAGCCAATCTAACTTTGATAGCCACCCGTGTCGCCTTCTTTGCTTCCAACTCCCCAGAAACAACGCCAAATGTTTACCGTACAAGGTAAAAGGATACTTATAGCATGTAGTATAGCAAGATATAACACTGAACAGATACTTTATTCATATACGCAATACACACTTCACTGCTTACAATCTTATTACAATTATTCTGATGATGTTCCAAAGTCCCTTCCAAACACTGTACATATACTTTCCCGAAGGGGTGACAACCGTCACGCACCCATTCAAATACTATACTACCCATCGGCTATAATATAGAATTTACCGACAACAGATTCTACTTACCATGGGCTCCAAGCACAACCATGCAGACCAATCAAAGGAAAAAACACCATAGAGCTTTCACCCAAACCCACTCGATGTATTCTTGCCCCAACAAATCACCACACAAAAACCAAAATGCAGAGGAGAATCACGAAACAAAAAATCAAAATCAAAACCCCAAATCCACAGTCTACACAGGCAAGGGAAAGCTACCAAACATCCTGGAAAGGAAACACCCCCAAAATTCTTCCTTCGTAGCCAAAAGTAAGCAGAAAGTAGCATGAACAAGGGTATACAAAATCACAGGAGGCCTCCACCAAATCGTCCTCACAATAGCCAACATAGAAACAAAACCCCACCACCCATATACATGTAGCACAAACCCCAAACAAATGCAGAGATTGCAAAACGAAGGCTGCTAGAATTTCCTCTAAGGCACTGTAATGTCCCTTTTTTAGCACAACCATGATAGTGGATGGATTTAGCCTATTACTGGTTCCTTGTAAGCTAATACTAGTGATTAGAGGACCTTGTTGAGGATTATGGCTTTGTTTGGTGGGACTTACTATTTTTTAGTAAGTCCATAGATGGTTCCAATGAGCTCAGATGAGTTAGAGGAGTTGAATGATGCTCTTAGTTTTTATTTTGGCTTCTAGTTTGGGCTCCAAGAATGTTGGAGGGAGTGCCTATTTTTAGCAAGTCACACTATTAAGTTCATTCATCGTCTTTCTTCATTAGGATCGCTCATGTGCTATTAGAGTCTTAGACTTTTATTATGATGCTTTCTAATGTCCCCATTTTAGCAGTTGACCAAGTGTGTGTGCGTTAGCCTTGTTCTACATGGTCCCGAGGGCTAACGAAGGGTTTAATGGGATCCTGGAGTGTTTTGGCCTAGTCATTTCTAGTTTGGGCCAAAACGAAGTTGATTTACTCATTCAGGCATACTTACTATTTTTAGTAAGTCAGCAGGACACAGTGCAGGTCAATTTTGGTGATTGGATTTGATACTCCTCGGTGAGAGCTTTCCGATGAGCTATCACTCGCATTATTCGGAGTCCGATTGCTAATACATTTTAATGCATGAAGTTTTATTAAAGTAACGTCTAATTTAATTGTAAAATATTAAAGTGTTACTTTAATATTTATTTTATAGGGATGTGTACCCAAGGGAGACATAAGGGGTATTTTAATATATGTTTTATATATTACACATCTTTTATCCCACATTGCCCATATGAGTTGAGCGGACCCTTGGAAATAGAATAAAAGGAAGCATTTGTGGCTTCATTAGACAGGTTGAATATGAGAAGAAATTCGTGTGTGAGTTGCAGCTCCATTCTTGGCATTTGAGGACGTTTATCCTCTCTTGTAACATTCTAGACGTCATTCCCTTGGGGTTTGGCTTTTGGAATTCTTTGTTATCGGCTTCATTATCAGACAGTTTAGTTGCATTTCCAGCTACAGGCAGATTTGGTATTTTGCTCATATCTTCTTCACTACTTGTCCGACGCTTAGGCCGTTTTGAGGGAATGATATTACGAAAGTAGTGGACTGATTGAAGGACAAAGTACTGTAGCAGCACTATTCATGCGGCACTGTAGCAGCAAGTTCGAAAGCATGGGCTGGAGTATTATGTCAATAATGCTGAAGTAATTAGTGAGTTGATAAATCTGCCATGTATTTGGTTTTATGAATTCTGAAAATAACATTTTATTGGCAGCAGTTCATTTCCACTTTGCATATTATTGTAGTTTCTTTCTTGTTTATGTTGTATGATACCAATTTCATGCACAAAACACAACAAATGAATAAACGTTTGATTTCCGGAGTTATAAGGGGTTTAAAACATTAAACGGAGAAATAAGAGGTTGAATGCAAACTGTTTGACATAATTCCTTTCAGCAATTTGGTTTAGTTTTTTGGGACATTCAGGGGTGCCCATTACAGTGGTATCAGAGCTATAAGTCCTACCATCCTGTGGAGGTCTTATAGGGAATTTGGAACAGCCGGATAGAGGGAAAAGTGTTTGAAAAAATGTTAAAACACTAAAATCAGAAATAAATAAATAAAAACACAGGCTAAGCATTTATATTTGAGCATGCGACAGGGGCCTTATAATTTCCGTGATACCAGAGCAAGACAAAATAGGATTTCAAACTTGCAAAGCAAACAGTCTAGTACATCTGTGCAGGTGGACATTGAATCTAGCCATACAGACACAGAGGAAATATTCTTTGATTAGGACAACAATATGGGTGATCGAGATGACAAGAATACAGGATTAGGCGGAGGCGGGAATGCCGGTCCAGATCAGGGGGAGGTAATGCTCAGACAGTTACTAGATACATTAGAGCAGGGGCAGCATATGCAGCAGGAGCAGAATAGGCGAATGGACATGATGTTGCAGCTCATGGCTAGACAAATGGGTGTCAATATTAATCCAGGTGATGCCAACAACAGAAACAATAACAATGAGGGAAACAATAACAATGGGGGAAACAATAACCATGGAGGCCAAGGCAACAACAATGGTCTTGAGAATAACATTAATGGTAATAATGGACACGGCAACAATGGGAATGAGGCTGATAACTTTAGACATGTTGCACACCCAGCGCGGACTGCGAACTCAAGACCTCTTCTACCCACTTTCCCACCCAGAGATCTAGTTCAACCAGTAAACGAACCGCAGATTACCGAGTTACAGGATCAATTCAAGAGGGACTGGGAGACTAGTGGACCGGAGTTTCAGGCGGATATTTCCCTCAGAGATTATATGGACTTGAGGATGAGACACATGCCTAGAGCAAGAGGGAGGAATCAAAACTTTGAGCTGAGAAAGAAAGTTGGAAAACTTTCTTTACCTTATTATGATGCTTCAGGGAAGATGACTACACGAGCTTGGGTACAGAAGGTAGATACATACTTGCAACCCTATGCCTGAGGAGGAGGCTATCAAGTATGCGGCTATGCACTTGGATGGCGTTGCACATGAATGGTGGCATCATGGCATGGTCACTTTGGGGCATAATCAGATTACATCCTATGAGGAATTCACCGAAACATTGATTGAGAGATTTGACACTAGGGATCCCGAGTTACATTTCAAGGAGCTAGCACAGTTAAAACAGTCAGGTTCTGTGGATGCTTACATTGCCGAGTTTCAGTGCTTGTCTGTACTTGTTACTAATATCTCTCCTAGGAGATTGGTGGTGTTATTTTGTGATGGTCTTGCTGATCCATTACGAGGTTGGGTGAAGGGACATGATCCACTCACCTTAGCTGAAGCAACTAAAAAGGCACGAGATTTAGCCCCTTCGGTATACAAAGGAAAAAACCATTCAACAGATTCTTCCTACCACAAGGACAAAGACAAAAAATCATTTCAGAAAGAGTATAGCAAACCCAAAGAAGGATCAAAAGGACTAGACAATGAAACCTTGAATGAACTTCGAAAGAAGAAGCTGTGCTTCCATTGTAGAGAGCCTTGGGACTTATCTCATAAATGTTCTCTCAAGGCTAAGGCAAATCAAATGGAGTATTTTTCAGTAGAAGAGTCAGAGTCAGAGGGGGAGGATTAGCACTCTGATTCAGATGAGGGTAACACTATAGAGGAGAGCAGCATTCCTAAGGATGATAGATCGTTGGCACGCTTGAGAGGGGCCCAAAAAGCAATCACATTTAAGATCAGGGGTACTATCCAGGGGCAGAAAGTGATATCTCTTATTGACACTGGGGCTACACATAACTTCATAGATGCACAATTGGTAGCCAGGAGAGGGTTACAGACAAAGGAGCATGATGGGTTTAGAGTCATGGTGGCTAATGGTGATAAATTATTATGCACTCGGAAGATATCTAATCTTCACATCAGGTTTGGAGATGGCTACGAGTTGGAGGATGAGTTCTATGTTGTGGACATGGGAGATTATAATGTCATCCTCGGCATGACTTGGATGGCTTCACTAGTTGAGTTCACACTCAACCTAGCGAAATTGGAGATGAGATTCCAGCATGAGGGCAGAACTGTGGTACTTAGAGGACTTTCAGATGGAGGTTGCAAAGTAGTGTCTTTGAGGAGAATGCAGAGACTTTTTCGTCATGATGACATAGAGTGGGCGGCAGAGTGCTACATTATGCCAACTTCACCAGAGCCACAAGAAAAGAGTCATCCACCAGATATCCAGAAGATACTTGATAGACATGCTAAAGTATTTAGCGATATTCCTCATGGGGTTCCTCCAGACAGAGGGATGGAACATGTTATTGAGCTCGAGGAGGGAGCCAAACCAGTTATGATTACTCCCTATCATCATCCTAAGAAACACAAGGATGAGATAGAGAAGGCGATTAAGGATTTGTTGGAGATGGGGCATATCAGGCCCAATAAGAGCCCCTTTGCTTCAGCAGTAGTATTGGTAAAGAAGAAGGATGGGACGATGCGCATGTGCATCGATTACAGGGCACTGAATAAGAAAACAATTAAAAACAAGTATCCCATTCCTAGGATTGATGAGCTGATTGATGAGTTGCATGGGGCATGGTTCTTCACCAAAATTGATTTGCACTCTGGATACCATCAGATCAAGATGAGAGCAAAGGACATTGAGAAAACAGCCTTCCGATGTCACTATGGCCACTTTGAATTCATGGTTATGCCATTTGGTCTAACCAATGCACCCGCTACATTTCAGAGTTGTATGAACTAGGTATTCAGAAAGCAGCTGAGGAGATTTGTCTTGATCTTCTTTGATGACATCTTGGTCTTCAATAAGACCTGGGAGGAGCACTTACATCATTTGGAGAAGGTGTTATCTATTCTGGAGAGAGTCATTTTATGCTAAGGAATCTAAATGTGAGTTTGGCATGACTGAGCTCCTTTACCTTGGGCATATCATTAGTGCAGATGGCGTTTGGGTTGATTCCAAAAAAATTAGAGCTATTGTAGAGTGGCCTACTCCCACAAACCTTACAGAGCTTAAGGGATTCTTTGGTTTATGTGGTTTTTATAGGAGGTTTGTTAAGGGATTCTCATAGATTGCTACACCCTTGACAGATCTTACCAGGAAAGGAGCCTTCGTGTGGACAGGGGCAGCACAGAGGTGTTTTGAGCATTTCAAGCAGGTAATGTCTTTATGTCCAGTTCTAGCTCTACCGGATTTCACGAAGCCTTTTGAGCTTCATTGTGATGCATCAGGTGATGGGATTGGAGCAGTATTGATGCAGGAGAAGCATCCCATTGCATTCGAGAGTAGGAAGCTCCGGGGAGTTGAGAAGAGTTATTCTGTCTATGACCGGGAGACGTTGGCCATAATGCATGCATTGGCCAAATTTCGATCATATTTGGTAGGTGGACGTTTTGTGATCAAGACTAATCACAACAGTATTAAATACTTCATAAGCCAGCATGATCTTAATGACCGGCAACAAAAATGGGTCACTAAATTGCAGGCTTATGACTTTGACATAGAGTTTGTCAAAGGTAAGAAAAATGTGGTGGCTGATGCCTTATCTTGGAGACCTCACTTATGTGCTCTGGCAGAGATTTCAGGAGATTGGAGAGATCGGATTATAGCAGAGTATGTCGGAGATGCTTGGGCTTCTGGATTGATTTCAGGTACCATACAGGATGATCGCTATGAGGTGATAGATGGATTGATCAGAGTTCAGGACAGGGTTTATTTGATTCCGTCATCACATTTGAGAGAGGCGATACTGAAGGCATTTCATGATGCACCCACAGTCGGACATCCGGGGGTCTTCAAGACCTACAGGCAGATCCGAGAGCGGTTTTCATGGAAAGGGCTCAAGGATGATGTTCAGAGGTATGTCAGGGAGTGTGTGGTTTGTCAACAGAATAAGGGAGAGCACACATTTCCTGCAGGTTTATTACAGCCCTTGCCCATTCCAGATAGGAAATGGGAAAGTATTTCGATGGACTTCATCACTGGTTTACCACGAGTGCAGGGAAGGGATTGCGTCTATGTGGTGGTGGACCGCTTGACAAAGTTTGCTCACTTCTTTGCTATTCCGTCCACTTACACAGCAGCACAAGTAGCAGATCTTTTCTTTAGAGAGATATTCAGGTTACATGGGCTACCCAGATTCATTGTCAGCGACCGGGATAGTAAGTTTATGAGTGTTTTTTGGCAAGAGTTGTTTAGGTTGTGTGGTACAGATCTTACATCTATCACTAGTTATCATCCACAAACAAATGGGCAAACAGAGATTGTGCATAAATCGGTGGAAGGATATTTGAGGAACTATGTAACTGCACAACAAAAGGCTTGGATCAAATGGTTGCATATGGGAGAGTATTTTATAACACCACTTATCATATGTCCATCAAGATGACTCCTTTCATGGCACTATGGTTATGAAGCACCTAACTTCATGGATTTAGTTTTGGGGGACAGTAGAATGCCCAAAGCCAAAAACTTATTGCAGGATAGTCAGGATATCTTGAAAGTGCTCAAAGAGAATATACAACAGGCCCAGAATCAACAGAAATTGTATGTTGATCAGCACCGAATAGAGCGTAGCTTCAAGGTAGGGGATATGGTTTACTTGAGGCTACAACCATATAGACAATCATCGCTCAAGAAGAGCGAAGCTGAAATGTTGGAACCTAGATTTTATGGTCCCTACAGGGTGATTCGCAAAGTGGGCAAAGTCGCCTATGAGCTTGAGCTTCCAGAGGGCAATCGAGTGCACAATGTGTTTCATGTGTCTAGGCTTAAGAAAGCCATTGGTCAAAGTGTAGTGCCTTCTGCAGATTTACCCCCTTTGGATGAGGAGGGGAAGCTTGTGTTAGTACCCGAGGCTATTCTGGACACCAGAGAGAGGAAGCTTAGAAACAGGTTAGTGAAGGAGTATTTGGTCAGATGGAAAGACCTGCCGGAGGAAGATTCTACATGGGAGAGTGAGCAGGTTATTCAGCAGGCTGGACTGAGATTGCTTGAGGACAAGCAATTTCAAGGGGGGCGGATTGTAAAGTCCCCATTTTAGCAGTTGACCAAGTGTGTGTGCGTTAGCCTTGTTCTACATGGTCCCGAGGGCTAACGAAAGGTTTAATGGGATCCTGGAGTGTTTTGGCCTAGTCATTTCCAGTTTGGGCCAAAACGAAGTTGATTTACTCATTCAGGCATACTTGCTATTTTTAGTAAGTCGGCAGGACACAGTGCAGGTCAATTTTGGTGATTGGATTTGATACTCCTCGATGAGAGCTTTTCGATGAGCTATCGCTCGCATTATTCAGAGTCCGATTGCTAATACATTTTAATGCCTGAAGTTTTATTAAAGTAACGTCTAATTTAATTGTAAAATATTAAAGTGTTACTTTAATATTTATTTTATGGGGATGTGTACCCAAGGGAGACATAAGGGGTATTTTAATATATGTTTTATATATTACACATCTTTTATCCCACATTGCCCATATGAGTTGAGCGGACCCTTGGAAATAGAATAAAAGGAAGCATTTGTGGCTTCATTAGACAGATTGAATATGAGAAGAAATTCGTGTGTGAGTTGCAGCTCCGTTCTTGGCATTTGAGGACGTTTATCCTCTCTTGTAACATTCTAGACGTCATTCCCTTGGGGTTTGGCCTTTGAAATTCTTTGTTATCGGCTTCATTATCAAGTAGTTTAGTTGCATTTCCAGCTACAGGCAGATTTGGTATTTTGCTCATATCTTCTTCACTACTTGTCCGACACTTATGCCGCTTTGAGAGAATGATATTACGAAAGTAGTGGACTGATTGAAGGACAAAGTACTGTAACAGCACTATTCATGCAGCACTGTAGCAGCAAGTTCGAAAGCATGGGCTGGAGTATTATGTCAATAATGCTGAAGTAATTAGTGAGTTGATAAATCTGCCATGTATTTGGTTTTATGAATTCTGAAAATAACATTTTATTGGCAGCAGTTCATTTCCACTTTGCATATTATTGTAGTTTCTTTCTTGTTTATGTTGTATGATACCAATTCCATGCACAAAACACAACAAACGAATAAACGTTTGATTTTCGGAGTTATAAGGAGTTTAAAACATTAAACGGAGAAATAAGAGGTTGAATGCAAACTGTTTGACATAATTCCTTTCAGCAATTTGGTTTAGTTTTTTGGGACATTCAAGGGTGCCCATTACATGCTTCTTCAATCATTTTTACAATACAAAGGAATTATGATTATTATTTAATTAAATACATTGAGGTTGCTATCTTTGATGGTATTGTATATTGGTCACATTAGTGCCATAGTTTGTTAGAACTAAGTTGAAAAGTTTTAAATTTTGGGCACAGGAAACAATGACCTTGTGTGTCAAAAATCATAATATTATTGAAAAGGTCATTTTTTGAGTCAAAGGGAGTTAATAAATTGTATCATACAAATATGTGTCAAGTATAAAGCAAGGGGCATTTAAGTGAAAGGTGTATCTAAGAAGCTACATGGCATTTGATGTGATGGTAAAGTTTTGGCTTTTAAATGTTATAAAAAGTACTCCATGAGAGGGATCGATCATTCATTATATGCTTCTTGTTTATTAATTTGGTGAGCTCCTCCAAGGGTTTGATATTGTTGTTGCAATTACTGATTTCTACAACTCTCATTGCACTTTGAATCGGTTACGTATATCAATGAATTGTGCATGTCAGTCTGATTACTGGTACACAATTGATCTGAGGCTTTCGTAAACACATTTGAGCCAAAGTATTAATTAATTACTGCTGCAAGCAAAGAAACAAGGCAGATATCATTGCGTATCAAAGATCTACAACTAAGGAAGACATTTACACTATCTGAAACACCAGTTGGGAGGCTGTAATCAGAATAGCAGAGGCGGTGTGGAAACCCCAGTAGCTGTGTTATTTATTACAGGCTGATGTCATATTTGGCTGGGCTGTGATTACTATTTCAAGTGACATTTTCCATTAAGGAATGCTTTGTTTTCCTTGGAAGCTAGTAGCAAGCAGCGTTCTTAAATCTGGATGTGAAATTATCCAATTTTCAGCAGTCATAAGGATCCAACATTAAACTTTTTCTTTGCCAAGTTCTCTCATTTATTAAGTTCATGCATATTACTTGGCATTGTAATTACTTGCAATTGTTCTTAGAGGGAATAAAGTTGGTGTGGAATTGTAATTGTTTACTCCGCACTTCCAAACATTGTTATTTGTCTATATTCCGGAAAAAGGAAATAAAAAGCATACATCTCAAAACATAAGAAAATATAAAACTTTCAAAGAAAAGGAGTTATTCTCCAGTGTAGTCAGGAATGAGCCAGCAAGGCTCATTACAATGGTATTATAGCTTTTTTTTTGCCATCCTGTGGGATAGAAAAAATATTTTGGTCCTACAATTTTTTTTGAGTGACCAACACTCTTGCAGTTGTTTCAATTATGGATAAATACAAGAAAACTAGTAAACAGGTAAACCAATTGAATAGTATGGATAATCTTACGAGGCAAACAAATGCCCTGATGAAAAGTATAGAAAAGCTAAGACAAAATCAGAAAGTATGGATGAATTACTTTTGAATCTGGCAAGCCTAGACAATTGTACAAGGTATATGGTTTCCATTTTTAAAAGGTCTTCCTTACAAAGAAAACAAGAAGAGAATCAGAAGGATTGTATAGGTGTAGCTTCAGCAGCTAGCAACCATCAGGTGGTCGAGCCTTTGCTCAAACGGGCAACCACTATTCTTTCCCATATGTGTGATGTTAAAGGCTCTTATCGGGGGCATGTGGTTATGAAGAACTTGCCTGAGGACGGTTACATCGAGTCCCAGCATTTACATGAGAGAGGAGCTAGGGAACCTAAAAATGTTGATGACATGATAGCCACCATTGATGGCAGGCTTACATCAGTTATGTAATGTCCCCGTTTTTTACCAATCTGTGCAGTTGATAGAGTTAGCTCATTATAGCGACCCTCATGAGCTAACAAGGTGTTTTGGGGGTCTCAGTTGATTACTTACTATTTTTAGTAAGTCTATTATGGGCAGTTGTTATTTTCGGCAATGCAATGGATGGCTTGGCAGTTGGTCGGCACCTACAGTTGATCAGGTTAATAATTGTAAGAGCTCTTATTTATTTATTATTCATTGAGTTGCATTATTATAATAATGTCTATTTTATTATAATAATGACTTTAAGAGATATTTCTAAAAAGCAAGTTGGAAAGTTTCTAGTGTTGGTTCTTTTGGGAAACTTCCACGATTTCTGAAGTGAAGTTTTATGGAAACTTTTTTCAACAAAAGCTTATTAATGAGAGTTCATTTCATTGAGAAAAGCATGCTAAGGGTTTTTTACAAGTTAGTAGAAATTAAAATGTTAGTCATACAGGGTATTTTTATGACAGCAGTCCTATTTTTTAGGCTCTTGATGGTATTAATGACAGGGCAAGTTTGGAGAGTGTTGGTGGTATCACTATGAGTTTTGACTCACATGACAAGTGTTAGTTTTGAGGATTGCATGTGTAATACAAGTTCCAATAGCTCTGATTTTTACGACAGGAACCATTTGGTGAGCCTATGTAGGGTATAGCAAATTTTCCATATGTAGGTGATGGTTGCATAGAGTTCCCTTGTGTTTGCACTCAGGATTCAGGTGTTAGAAGTGAATTATATTATTAGATTTGTGCCATAATGATTCTGATATTTATGACAGCAGTGAGCCATGCTCACAGTAGCATACGAAAGTAGAGGTTTTACAGGTGGATGATATTGGTACTCGTGATTTTGATACTACTAGTGTTATTTATGAAGATGACTCATGCTGCACTGAGTGTGATTTGTCATATCAGACTTTAGCAAATAATTCGAAAGACTCATCGATTGATGATAGGTCCCAGGATTGTAACTCACAAGGACTTGCAATTACATGGGAAGTGGAAACATGCAAGGAGATTGATACAGCAGAAGCTTCTACTTATTTAGATGAGACATTCGTCAAGGTACCCAATAGAAGTACCTCAGATGTTAATATGTGCAAGGATGATAGCACACATAGTGTTATGTGTCATAAGGTGAGTGATGCAAATACAATTTCCAATCAGAGTGTTGAGTTTGGTTTAGAGGAGATGTGCAAGAGTTAGCAGTTACAAGTTCCTTACCATTTGATTGGGCAGCTAAAGGTTAGCAATATCATGATTGTCACGGCTTTAGAGCACTTTGATGTGTAAAGTTTCTGCAAATTCTGTATCCTTTCAATTAGACTTTAATTCTGTCCTTGGTTGCTGAGAATGATCTTCTTATTAATCTGAAAATTAAAGGAGTTGTCACTTTTAGTTCTGATCTATATGTTATATAACTTCTGCAATAAATCGATAGGATGATATTGCTTGAAGAAGCAGACTTAGAGTATTGTGTCCTTCAAACTGCAATACTATCCTTCCTATATACCCCGACTAAAGGACATGACACTCAAATGGGCATGTCTCTTACCTAAGTTGGCATATATGCCTCTTCCATAAATCGTTTAGTTACCATTAAACACTAACACACACACAGCATTTAGATTAGTTTTAATATCACATAACCTTCTAGGAAGTCACCGTCTCACAAGAGGAAGAATACATATAATGCCATATGTAAGATATATAGGATGAGAAGATCAAGTGCGGTCTGCACTTTCAAACCTGTAGGTTATCTGATTATATACTTAACACTCCCTCTTAACCTGATAACCATAGAGAGAGATATCATATCTAGCAACATCAATACAGATGAATAAGCAAGAATTAATACTCTTTATCTGTCTGAATCTTCTTAGTATGTGGTATCATAGAACACACGATACAATGTCATATTAACAAACCTGTGATATGACAAATCACTGCTACTAGTGATAATATACAAGATAAATCTGAAGAGTTATTTGATTTCTTCATTTATCCAAGTTGTGACTCATAGAAACTGGTATTTATATATCACACCAAGATCCTGAGTTTAAGATCTACCAGAATACACGATAAACTCGGAGAATACTAAAATTCTTCCTTTATCCAAATTGTGACTCATAGACATAGCAATGTCAACATGACAATATGATCTAAAACTCATCTAGAGCTTACAGTAGAACTCTATTGTTTAGCACATTATCTAAGAGATCGTCATCTCTCATAATGTCTTTTATACAATTGTTCATTATCTCAGAGATCATCACCTCTTAAATAATGAATACAAATGGTGGAGCCCATAATAGTCGATAGCCTGACAAAATAAAATTATTTTATTAATAATTTAAAGAGTACAAATGGATTACAACTCAACCATACCAAGTGTCCTCCTAAAGTGTTCTATCTTCACTCTAGATAGAGGTTTGGTATGTCTGTTGTCTAATCTGCAGTGCAAATGTATTCTAATTTTATAGAATTCCTGTCTACCCTATCTCTTACATAATGGTAAGGAATTTCAATATGCTTGGACCTGTCATGAAAAACTGGATTCACTGAAAGCTTGATGGAACTCTAATTATCACAAATGAATAATCTTAGGATTCATGGCTTGCCCAAATAATCCTACAAGTAACTTCCTTAGCCAGACTGCTTCTCGAGAGGCCATCACTGCTACAATGTATTCAGCTACTATGGAGCTCTAAGCTACTAAAAACTACTTTCTGCATATCCAAGATATCATAGCTGATCTTAAACTAGAATAGCATCCTGAAGTACTTTTTCTGTCTTTAACACTTCCACCCCAATCTGAGTCGATGAATCCATGCAAATCTAAAGCAACTTTCTCATATTTGAGTCCAAAATTAAGAGTGCCTTGTAAGTATCTCATAATGTGCTTAACTACAACTAGGTGAATCTCCTTTGGGTCACACCTAAACTGGCTTAAGGCATTAACCGCATAGCAAATATCCAGTCTCGTATTTACTAAGTACATAAGGGACCCAATCATCTGTTTATAGAAAGTAGAATCTATGGAAGGTGATTCTACTACTGCTTCTTTAAGTTTATATAAATTAGTCTCCATTGGAGAAGACATAGGCTTGCAATTCCACATTCCAAATCTCTTCAAAATATCTAATGTATACTTCCCTTGATTAAGTATGATATTATCAGAATTCTACTGTACTTCAAGTCCTAGGAAGTAATGAAGGAGTCCCAAATCTTTCCTCTTGAATTCTCTAGTTAGATCTTTCTTGCACTGATCTATAAGATGATCATCACTTGTTATTAGTAAATCAACATACAGTATCAGAATTACCATATCATCTTTATCTCTTTTATAATATAAATTTGGGTCAGCTTCATTCTTGGAGAATCCTAAGCTGGTGAGATACTTATCAATTCTTTCATACCAGGCCCTAGGAGCCTGTTTAAGCCCATAGAGAGCTTTCTTGAGCCTACAAACAAAAGTGCTAGGATCATGAGTTTCAAATCCTTCAGGTTGCTCCAGATATACTTCTTCTATAATCTTTCCATTTAGAAATGTTGTTTTTACATCCATCTGATGTACTTTCCATCCCTTTGATGTTGCAATTGCTAAAACTGCTCTTACGGAGGTATATCTGGCAACAGGAGCAAAGGTTTCTTCATAATCAATCCCTTCCTTTTGAGAAAATCCTCTGGCTACAAATCTAGCTTTATGCTTTTCAATGTTATAGTCAGCAACATGCTTTATTTTAAATATCCATTTGGAAGAAACAACCGATTTTCCTTTAGGTCTTGGAAGAATTTCCCAAACATCATTCTTCATCATAGATTGATATTCTTTTGTCATAGCTTCTTTCCAAGCTATATGTTTAATAGCATCAGAAGGATTGGTTTGTTCTGTTTTGGATAAATCACTCATGTTTGTTGTATAACTAGAGAACCTTTTAGGTCTTTTGCTTTCTCTGATTGTTCTAGAAGGTGCAGCAAAGTCTTGTACTTCTTCTACTGTTTTAATGGCCCAAAGTGGTTCTCCCTCTAGGACCCAAATTCACTATTTCTTTCAGAACTAAAGAAAGGAGAAGATTCTTCAAAACTTATGGCTCTTTTGAATGCAAGATCTTTTTCAAAAATCACATCCCTACTAAGTTCAATACTTTTCTGTCCAAGTATGAAAATCCTATATGCCTTAAATGTTTCACTATACCATACAAAAATACCTTTCCTCCCAAAGTGTTCTAACTTGGTTCTCTTTTCTTTTGGAACATGGATATATACAGGGCACCCAAAAATCCTAAGATGACTTATATTAGGTTTGACCTTAGTAAATACCTCTTCAGGAGTTTTATTTCTAAGGTAAGAATGTGGGCTTCTATTTTGAATATAAACAGTAGTACAAGAGGCTTTTGCCCAAAGTTAATATTCTAGATTTTGATCAAAAATCATAGCTCTAGCAGCTTCTATAATTGTTCTATTCTTTCTTTTTGCTACCCCGTTTTGTTCTAGATTATAAGGAACAACGTACTCCCTCTTAATCTCTAATTCTTTACAAAACATTTTAAACAAGTCTAAGGTATATTCCCCTCCGTTATCAATTCTAAGGGTTTTAATTTTGTGTCCTGAAAGGTTTTCAGTTAATGTTTTAAATTCTTTAAATCTCTTTAGGATTTCTTCTAATTCATTGCATTTTAAGAAGTAAATCCATGTTTTCCTAGAGAAAGTCATCTATGAACAGAATATAATACCAGAATCCTCCAAGAGAAGGAACAGACATAGTCCCACATAAATTTGAATGAATTAATTCCAAAACATCATTTGTTTTCCTAGTGCTATCATGAAATGGACTTCTGGTGTTCTTACCCAGAGCACACCCTTTGCATATGCTTGAGTGGTCTTTATTTAGTTTAGGTAATCCAGTAACCATCTTCTCCATAGTTGATAAGGTTTTGAAACTTAGATGCCCTAATCTTTTGTGCCATATTTCATTTATGTCTGCAGCTTCATGAACTAAGGCTTGAATAGGTTGACTAGATTCTGTATATCCTTTTCTCTGACCAATCAACTTCGCTTTCTTGATTGAGGAGTTCTTTACCCAAGTTAATACTTTGCCATCCACAAATGCAACATTATGCCCATCATCTTCAAGTGTTGTAATTGAGATTAAATTTTTTTTAATTCCTGGTATGTAGAGTACACCTTTGAGAAGAAGAGTATTTCCTAATTTTAGTTTCAAGGTGCAACTTCCAATTCCTTCAATGGAGTGTGCTGAATTATCACCAATGGTAACTTCACCGTTAACCTTCTCTGATAGGGAGTCTAGTGTTTCTTTGTATCCCGTTATATGTCTAGAAGATCCACTATCAATTACCCATGCTTTATTTGAAATTTCATTTGATAGTGAGAAGTACAATACACGATTCTCAGAATCATAAGTATCTTCTTCCCTAATAACATTTGTAAAGTTTGCTTGTTGTTTAGAATTTTCAGGACAATTAGATCTATAGTGTCCAAACTTTTCACATTTGAAACACTTTATTTTTGATAAAAAAATTTTGGGTTTTCCATTCTTTTGATTTCCCTTTTTCTTCTTGAAATGCTTCTTCTTGCCTTTATAGGAGTTTGTATTAAGAACATGAAGTTCTTCATCTTCTGTTTTCAGTTTCCCTCTTTTAGTTTTTTGGATTCTTCTTGAAGACAATCGTTCTTAAGTCTATTGAAGTCAGGAAGAATATCTCTGGCACTTATTCCTTGTGCAAAAGTCTCCCATGAATCTAGTAATCCATCTATAGCCATTAGTGTTAATTTTGTATCACTAATAATAGTTCCTATACTTGATAGTTCATCTCTAATGCCGGCAACCCTTAGGAAGTAAGAATTCATTGATTCTCCTTTCTTTATCCGAATGTGATTTAGTTGCCTTTTCAGTGCTAGAACCCTAGTTGCATTGTTGACCTCATATGCATTTTGTAATGCATTCATCATATCAAATGCAGTTTGATGTTTTGTAAGCATGGGTACGATATCATTTTTTACCCCATCTAATATGATTTGAATTGTTTTCCTATTTCCTTTGCTCTAGATGGATTTATGAGGTTCAACTGGCGGTTGTTTGGATGCTTTATCAATGAATTGTCTTACATCATTCTCTTAAAAAATCATCATGATTCTGAATTTCCAAGCCTCAAAGTGTTCTTTCCCATCAAACCTGTCCTCCAGTCTGATTGCATATGCCATTGAAGATAGGAGATAGTTGCTAGATATATATGAAGTCTGATAACTAAATTTTGCAAAGTCTAGGTTCGACTACCAGAGCTCTAATTCCATATAAAGTTTCTACAAATTCTCTATCCTTTCAATCAGACTTTAATTCTGTCCTTGGTTGCTGACAATGATCTTCTTATTAATCTGAAAATTGAAGGAGTTGTCACTTTTACTTCTGATCTATATGATATATAATTTCTGCATTAAATCGATAGGATGATATTGCTTGAAGAAGCAAACTTAAAGAGTATTAAAGAGTATTGTGTGTCCTTCAAACTGTAATACTATCCTTCCTATATACCCCAACTAAAGGACATGACACTCAAATGGACATGTCTCTTGCCTAAGTCGGCATATATGCCTCTTCCATAAATCAGCAATTTGCCAGTTTAGTTACCATTAAATACTAACACACAGCGTTTAGATTAGTTTTAATATCACATAACCTTCTAGAAAGTCACTCACAAGAGGAAGAATACATATAATGCCATACGTAAGATATATAGGATGAGAAGATCAAGTGTGGTGTGCACTTTCAGACCTGTAGGTTATCTGGTTATATACTTAACATGATGTTGCTTGACAGATGTTGGCTATCTATGGTTGGAGCGCTCCTATGAGAGATGAGCACTATGATTACAGGGGAGTAGGTTGAAGCTTCTTCATGCAATTTTTATTGCACATATTCATTTATGAGTATAAATTGAGAGTCCAATATTGCAAGAGGGGCCATACATCGCTTTTGAGGGTACTCTCATTTGTGGTCCTTGCAGTATTCAACATTTGGTGGGAAAGATTGTAGAGACTTTGGCTACAATGCTTCCCCACAAGGCTTTTGTAGATGGGTTTGTTGAGAGAGTTACCTTGAATCCTGATCATGCAGTTGTTTGGGGATGGAGATTGGATTCATCTCTTGGTCCTGAGTTTGATGATGATGAGCCTCCGACTTGAGATCGGAGCAGTTTATCGCAGCTATACAGTAAAGAGTGCTCATCATTTTTCATTTGACCCATAGGTAAAGGAATTGGTTTCGCACAGGTGTGGATGGGCACCAAGTTCATATCATCCTTTATGATAGAAGTACTCCAAGGGGTGCTCACATAAGTTACCAAAGGACTCTATTTGTCCAACCTTCTTGGGATCCTAATCTCTCTCCTAGGATCTCAATAGCCTCAAGACTCCAAGCCTAAAACTACCCTAACTCCACTCCAAGAGTTAGTCTTCTTGTGTTAACCTTGAAGGACAACTATCACTAATTTTATCCCAATGCTTCACTCTTGCTTGAAGGAATCTAGGCCCAAACCCTTCATAACAACTTGACCAATGTTGCAAGGGTCATTTCCACCATTTGTGCACTCATTTTGCATCCTTTCAATCCCATTTGAATAGGTCTCCAATCTCAATTCAATCGAGTTCCTAATTCATTGTTTATAAGACCCTATTAGGCCTAATTGACCAATTAGCCCTATCCAGAGGGTTTTTCTAGATTTTCTCCCAAAACTTACAAACAAACCCAAATTCTAACCTAGCATCCTAATACCCTTTTCGAAAACCTAAAAGATTTTCTAGGTCTAAGATCCTCAAGTCCTTCGTACACTAGTGTCCTGAAATGGATTGGCCAAGCTCTTAGCTCACACCTAGGGCTCTATAGGACCCTAATGACTTTGTAACCACTCTTGGTTCAGTTCTTTCACACTCACCCCTGCTTCTGCAAATCAATCTTCCATTGTTATACACCTAGCCAGACAGGCATTGCTCACCTAGGGCATAACTTTAAAAAATAGCAAATTGATTCTTCAGGCCTCCTGATTGCATATATACAATGTACATAGGCTCCCCTAACATATTCATCCACCTTTTGTAGTTTCCCATAGTTGGATTTTATAGGGGAGCCATGAAACCAAAATCCTCCTGAACTAGACCAATAAACTCCCTAAATCCTTTTAAAAATTCTTAGTAAATCAACTCTAATCTACTTGCTCCCTGAATGAAAAAGTCTTATTCCTACCTCTATTACATGAATCCACCACTAGATTAAGCCTTTCAATCCATTAGAACACTATTAGCACTCGAAACAAGTTGACTATACTCGGATAACCTAAACACTTGCTTTATTCACATTCAAAAACTTGCATACAATCCACTCTCCCTCGGGAAACAAGGCTTGGAGTATCTAAAGATGTTTCCTCCATGTTTTTAGGCCACTGGCATTGATTGCCTCCCTCCATTTCGAAAGGAACCAAAAGTTGTCGATGTTGCATGCAGCATTTGCAAAATTGCAAAATGTTGTCATGACAACATTTTAGCATCTTTTCAATTAATGCACAAAACTAACTTTAATGACCTCTACTTTGCTCCAAACAATGAATAACCACCATTAAGGCCTTTTTAAGGCACTTTTCACTTCTCACCTAAGTCTAGGGCACATTTAGACCACATTTCACAAATTTAGGCCTATTCTAAGGACTGGACACTTAAAAGAAAACTAAACTAAACTAGAATGCAATTAGCACTAACCACTAATTCATCTAGTCACAACAACAAGACCTTCTAAGGTCTAAGCAAAGACATACTAACTTGGCTAGAGTCATTTACAAGCCAAAACCGATTGGGACTTTAGGAATAGCCTAGCTGCTCCTGCACCACTTTATGGGATGGGTTTGCACCATCTGCAGTTGATGAGATTAGTAGTTACAAGTTAGTAGGAGGCTACTTGCAGTGTCAGCATATCCATGTCAGACTTGCAGACGATGGATATCTGGGTTATGGTTCAAATGCTTTTGGGAGTACTAGTTCATGTTACACAAATAGACTTCATATTCGTGGTAGATTAGTAGGGTGTGCAAGGAGTTTGGATCTAGCAGATAATATCAGATATCCATTTTCCCTTGTTATGGATGGATGTGAGTTTCATCTCTACTAGGATCTAGGTGAAGATAGGATTGGCACGCCAGATTGGGTGAGTACCCATTGTTGGTATGGTGACAGAGTATTCAGGATAGCTTTGTGGATAGTTTTATCATCACAAGAGTTCGCAAGTGATGCCAAGGACATTATACATATTTATCCTTGGAATCCGGGTGGATCATTGTGTTTCTTTGATTCTTGTGATTGCTTGAGGACAAGAAATCTTGGGGAGGGAGATCTGTAATGTCCCCTTTTTAGCATGACCATGACAGTGGATGGATTTAGCCTATTACTAGGTTCTTGTAGGCTAATATGGATGATTGGAGGACCCTGTTGAGGGTTGTAGCTTATTTGACGAGACTTACTATTTATAGTAAGTCAACAAATGGTTCCAATGAACTCAAATGTGTTAGATTAGTTGAACGATGCTCTTAGTTTTTTTTGGCTTTTGGTTTGGGCTCCAAGAATCTTGGAGGTTGCGTCTATTTTTAGTAAGTAACATCGTCAAGTTCGTTCATCTTTCTTCATCAAGATCACTCATGTGCTATCAAATTTCTATTATGATGCTTCTTCAGACATTTCGCAAGACGGGTAAATTATAATTATTATTTAATTAAATACATCAAGGTTGTTATTTTCTTTAGTATTGTATATTGGCCACCTTAGTGTCATAGCTTGTTGGAACTGAGTTGAAAAGTTTTAAATCTTGGGAATGGGAAACAATGACCTTGTGTCTCAGAATATCATAATATTTTTTAGAAAGGTCATTTTGGAGCCAAAGAGAGTTAATAAATTATATTATTCAAATATGTGCCCAAGTATGAAGCAAAGGGCTTTCAAGTGAAAGGTGTCTCTAAGAAGCTACATGGTGTTTGGTGTCATGGTGAAGTTGGCTTTTAAATGTTTTAGAAATCACTCCATGAGAGGGATTGATCATTCATTATATGCTTCTTGTTTATTAATTTTGTGAGTTTTGTTTACCGCATGGAGTAATTGATTAATGCACCCAGATAATGAACAAGAACAACAACAGTAATCCGTTTATTATTCGCATATGCCAAAGACATTACATGATGCTTCGATAAGAGAAGATGAGTTACAATGATCCCAGACGGGGTATAAATACTTCCTGCCAAACCTTCCCGAAGAGGTCCGTCGACTACATCATAATCTTAATCTACTCGTCAGCTACAAAATCTTTACCAACAACATGAGCCTATCGGCTACACAATTTCTACCAACGACATCATCCCCCCCAAAAGAAAAGTCGTCTCCGGACGACAATTACAAAATATCTGAGACAAATTAACAAACAAAATACATTAATTGACTAACTACAACAAGATAGATCACTTTCACATTCGTCCCGTGCTTGCACCAAACTGGTCTCCAACCCACGCACATTTGTAGCCTCTACAATGTTGTCTCCTTAGTCAAGCTGACCTTGATAGCCACCTGTGCTGCCAACTCTAGGTACACTGAGCCAAGTGTCGCCATACTACCTTCAACTGGATGATCAACTCCTCCCGAGCTCTCTATAAATCCACCAAGACAGCTTCACGTCCAAAACCTACTCCAAGTGCCTCTGGTACACAGACACTCCATGCGTGCAGTAGCTCCAGGTCTCATCAACTGGTCACACTTCCCATGACTGATAACTGCAGCGACTGGGGACCAAATTAGCACTTCCGAAGCCACACAAAACACCATTTTTGTGATTTTCTTCTGATCCAACACTCTTTCTGACAATCGCTTATGTTTTCTACCTGATTATGTATTTCTCTTCCCTTTGGCATCATGCGTTACTCATTCTGAACTACCTTAGTTTGTAATATCTGGCGTAAGATGTTTTGTTCTGCGCAGTTCCTTGGTGAGGTGCCCTTGGTATCTTTCAACTGAGATGTTTCTGCCTGTGTTGCTTTCTCAATTTCCTTTTGTACATCCTCCAGCCTCTTCTTTTCTTCTGCCTTGTCAGGGTATAGTTTTGCTTGTTTCTGTGTGATTGCCAACACCTCCTCTTCGTCTGTCCCGACAGTGATCAGATTCACTCCAAACTTCGGGCACTTGGCATCTTCATGATCGCCAGGTTCGCACCACCTGCATAATAATTTTGGTGTGTTTGCCATTGTACAATCTCGGGCAAAGTGATCCCACAAATTGCATGCTCGGCATTGAACAATCGGCTATCCGTTCGCATCATACTGAATTCATCTCCGATTGCTATTATTATTGTTATTGTTCACATTGTTGTTTTGTCCTCTGCTATTATTTTTGTACCCACCCGAAGTGGCACCATCAATGTTTGTATTTCCGTTCCCTCCCGACGTGGAAGCTGCCTGTGTCAGGAGCACTTGTTGAGGTCCTTTGGTTTTCATATTGAAGGGGCATTCTTTTGTGGAATGTCCCATGATCTGGCAGATGTCGCGAAACTGGTTCTTTGGACAGAAGCCCTTTGTGTGACCTTCTGCCTTACATTCTATGCACCATAGTTCGCTTCCCCTTGTTTCTTTCTGCATGTTCTTGAATTCCTTCATCATCCAAATCATGTCCTTCTGGAGGGCTCGGACCTTCTTGTTGCTGCTTTCATCATCGCTGCTGTCTTCTTCCGAGGATGCATCGTCATCTGACTCAGAGGAGCTACTCTTCTTCTTCTTTTTCATCTTTTGCTCACTTTCCAGGTTCAGTGCCCGGTTGTACGCTTCAGTGTATGACGATGGCGGCACGATCTTCATTTTTTTTTGCAATTTCGGGTGTAGGCCTTCGATGAACCACCTTTTCTGTAATCCATCAGCTGGCTTATTCTCCATTTTGTTGATCAAGTCCTTCAACTTCCTGGCGTAGACTCGGACTATTTCATTTTTCCCTTGTTTTGTATTGTATATCTCTGCTACAATTTCGTTGTTGTCGAGTAGTTGAAATTCCGCAGTAAACTCCTCCTTGAGGTCGTCCCAAGTGGTTAATTTCTGGGGATTTGCATCGGTGAACCAATCAATTGTGACAACCCATAGGGTTGCTGAAAATTGCTGAACCCATTCATTTGTATCAGTTATGCCATTCGCCCTCTAGATCGTTTCGCATGTTTTACAATGTTGGATCGGATCGACCATACTATCGCCATAAAACTTCAACAGTTTTTCCTTTGGTCCCACCATCACTATTGGATTTTGGGCACGAGCATTGTTCGGTCTTGTAACACTGGCACTATTCACTCCCACACCAGCGGTTTGCACTCCCACACGGGCGGTCTGCGTTCCCACACCGGTAGTCTGCTCTCCCGCACCAGTAGTCTGCTCTCCCACACCGACAGTCTCAACAGCTGCAAACTTTGGTGAAGAAGGATCTTCTGAAGTTGTCCCTTCCGGAAGTGTATCCCAGATGAAGAGTTCAGTCCACGCTTTTGCTCCCTCGGCACTCCGAGCCGTGCGAGTTGATTCTCTTCCATCTGGACTCTCTTCCCTCGGCGAATACAAATTCAAAAACTCCTCCCTTGCTTCTTCCACCAACTCCACCTGCTATCGAGTCTCCTCGAACAATTCTTTCACGCTTCTGTGTCCATCAGCAATCTTCTGGAACCTCCTTCTGTGTTCGGCTTGCTGTGCCAAAATTAAATTTTCTTGCACAGTACGTATTCCATCTTTTCCCTTTATCTTATTTCGGTCCTTGTTACGCTGATTTGGCATTAAGCTTTATTCCTCCCTCCTAGGTTCATAAGGCAACGGCGCCAAATGTTTACCGCATAGAGTAATTGATTAATGCACCCAAATAATAAACAAGAACAGCAACAACAGTAATCCGTTTATTATTCGCATATGCCAAAGACATTACATGATGCTTTGATAAGAGAAGATGATTTACAATGATCCCAGATGGGGTATAAATACTTCCCGCCGAACCTTCCCAAAAGGGTCCGTCGGCTACATAATAATCCTAATCTACACGTCGGCTACAAAATCTTTACCGACAACATGAGCCCGTTGGCTACACAATTTCTACCGACAAGTTTCTCCAAGGGTTTGATATTGTTGCTGCAATTACAGATTTGTGCAATGCTCATTGCACTTTAAATTGGTTATGTATACCAATGAATTGTGCCTGTCAGTCTGATTTCTGGAATGTAATTGATCTGAGGCTTTTGTAGATACATGTGGGCCTAAGTATAAATTAATTACTGCTGCAAGAAAGAGGAACAAGGTGAATATCATAGGGTATCAAAGATCTGCAACTAAGGAAGACATTTACACTATCTGGAGCACCATTTGGGAGGCTGCAATCAGAATAACAGAGGCAGCGTGGAAACCCCAGTAGCTGCGTTATTTACTACGGGCCGACGTCACATTTGGCTGGGCTGTGATCACTTTTACAAGTGACATTTGGCATTAATGAATGCATCGTTTGGTTTGCAAGCTAGTATCAAGCAGCGTTCTTACATCTGGATGTGGAATTATCCAATTTCCAGCAGTCATAAGGATCCAACATTGGACTTTCTCTTTGCCAGGTTCTCTCATTTATTAAGTTTATGCAATTACTTGGCATTGTGATTACTTGCAACTGTTATTAGAGGGAATAAAAATGGTGTTGAATTGTAATCATTTACTCTGCATTTGAAAGCATTGTTATTTGTTTATATTCTGGAAAAAGAAAATAAAAGGCATATATCTCAAGACACAAGAATATAAAACTTTCAAAGAAAGAGAATTATTCTTCAGCATAGTTAGGAGTGATCTAGCAGGATTCATTACATGCACACAAAAAAAAGGGAACCTCCATGCTGGCAACTTCCTCAGTCCTTGCCCCAGAATTTTATTAATTCAAAAAAAGTCATTGATCATAAGGACCTCATATTAAGGGCTAACGGTAATTCAATTTATTTTAAGGAATAAGTAATTCAATAAGGTGACGATTAAATGTAAAGACCTTTTCACTAAGAGTTAAGACTACCACCCTTCATGTTTAAGAGCACAACATGATCAGACAGAAACAATTTGAAGAGCAAACTGGGCAGATATCTCTTAAATAGTCGATGATATATTATTATGTGCCATGTCTGACCAGGGATTAAAGTGATTAATGCGTTATCCAATAAGATAAGTAGCTAGCCAACTAAATTAAGTATAAAAAATAAAATCTAAAACAACTGATGTGGCTATTAGTCAACAACAAAAACTTATAAAGTTGAAGTGGATCAACAAGGAGACCATCTCCTATGACTCCATCAGCTTTCTTCTTCTTCAGTGTCCATTCTATGAGCTGCTTTTTGGAAAATAAAGATTGAGAAAAAACATCTTCAGGAGGTAGTTCCTCTGCCTTAGGTAAAGGTCGGATCTCCTCAAAAGAAGCACAAAACGAGTCTTTCTTGTTGGTTGGGAGCCCCCATGCCTCCATCTGGTTGTTTTCTGGGCTTGGGGTTCTCAATAAATTTATCAATAAAAGATCCCAATGATAGATCTCTGGGAGAATTAACATTATAGACAACAATAGAAGCTAAGCCTAAAATAAATGTTTGGATCATTGTTGCAATAAATGGGAGGAAATGCAATGTCAAAATCATGAGCTACCTACCACCAGCAAGTATGATCTACATTGCAATAAGCAGGCTCTTGCATGCAAGGATCTTAGCATCCAAGTCTAGGCCAGATATTCCTTTTGCCTTGTCCACTAAACCTACGTTTCATCTCTAATCTGCTTTCAGAATGCTTGAAATGTCTTGCATGTAGATTGTTACTCATGACACTTCAAGTATACCTTCATCCTCATTTCTGCTGTCAACTTCCTAATTAGAACAATCAAAAGGATTTTCTCTGTCCTCAGACTCAGAATCACTTTGTCACCATTTTCAATTACTAAAGCAAACAAACCCCAAACTTTCTAGTCTCTGATAATCAATGTTTCAGTCAGTTCCTTGTGTCTGTAATCTGCTTTCAGAATGCTTGATATGTCTTGCACGTAGATTGTTACTCATAACACTTCCAAGTATGTCTTCATCCTCATTTCTGTTTTCATCTTCAGAATTAGAACAATCAACAGGATTTTCTCCATTATCGGAGTCCGAATCACTTTTTTGCCATCTTCAGTTATCAAAGCAAACAAAACCTGAGCTGTCTTATCTCCAACAATTAATATTTTGGTCACTTCCAAACGTTCGGTCACCTTCTTCCCTAACATTTACAAAATGTTCAGAGTCTACATCGTTGTCCTTCAGCTGAAGAATTGTAACAAGCATTCAGAAAATGTTGCAATTCGCTTGATCTTTATATAGTTCGTCAATGCTTTCTTTAAACATAAGACCTACCAACAAATTTATCTTTGATTAGCTCCTTAGAGCAGAAGTGAAAAGAATTGAAAAGAAAGCACAGCAGAAGTAGTCACTCAGTTTGATTTGATACTAGAAGTAGTCACTCAGTTTGATTTGATACTAAAAAATGATATAAAAGCATTCAATGTTTGCAGCCCAATATTGAAACTTTTAAACTTGCTTCATTGGTCGAGAAATAAAAAGATGCTCTATTAACACCTATTAGTAGTGCCTTCAGAAGCCTGCAATCAATTTCGAGAGAAGATTCTGTTAGCCATAGTTTAACAGATGGGAGTAATACTTACAGTTTATGTTTTAAATTAAGAATGGCAATGTAATGTTGGTTGGTTCCCGGGGTAGTTAAAGGAGGTTGGCGACGGTCAACATCATACACTTCATATATGGTTGGATGGCACCAAGAATAGACAACTGTTGTTAGGACATTACATGGAAATAAAGCTTATCATTCTTCCACTGTGATGTGTATGACTTATTTTGCTTATTATGTTCTTACGCTAGTCTGTGAATATTCCATTTACTCTCTATAAATATATAAACACATCCTAGAGGGAGTAAACATTTTGGGGTCATTGCTTGTTCAAACTTGGAGATCAAATAAACAAAAGGCATGATGGAGGAGTGGATCAACCGTTTGAACAGTAAGTGCTTATAACCAATGATGACATAGAAGAGGAAGGAGTGACACGGGAAGATCAACTAACATAGGACCTAGTGCACATGTGGGAGGGTTTGGTCAACCAATATGTGCAAAGGAAAGCCCATGGGCGAGCAATCTCTGAAGGTGTAAGTAGCAAAAAGCTCTTGTTGCAACGGGTTGAGCATGATCTTTTCAAAAGCATTCCAAGGCTGCTGGCATGAAACTTGGTTGCAATAGTAGAAAGACATAGAGAAAGACAACAAGAATCTCATCAGCAATAGATGCTACAATGGTACGAGGAGCGAAATTGGAGGGGAGAAGAGGAGCAAGACACAAGTCAACATCGTACCCCAGGCAATTCAAATAATTGATGCCCCTTCTGCCAAACAAAGATGGGAGGTGATGCACTATGAACGCGAGTGAAGCAATGAGGGAAGAAGAAATATCGATAAGGAGATCCCTTAACATCCAAGAGCAAAGTGAGAGGTACGATGGTTGCAGAGAACTGTCAAAGAATCTCCAATTCCTCCACAAAGAAAAAGTCAAAGTTTAAGCGCAAACCAGAGTGTCAAGCAGTGGTGTACTAGCATTGAAGATAGTACACAACCCACAAGGAAAGAGTGGGAAGAGAATGCAATAAATTTACCACTCCCTAACAAAGCAGAGGAGAACCTTGCCAACCAAGCAAGCATTCCTTCCTTATGGAAGGTTACTAGTGAGGACAGCTTGGAGGGTGACTATGTATGGACCAAACTGTTGATACACTCTGAAGACAACAACAATGAGGAAAGAGACCTTGAAGGAGAGGTAGAAGAATTGTTTGAAAATACCTTGTTCGGAATTCAAAAGTTAGTTACATTAGAGAACAGAATAGGGGAACAAAAAACAAAAACTCTAGGGAGAAGGGAGTACTGGTACAAGGGAGGTAATCAAGGTGTGAACAATGGATGTGGAGGGGTAGAGGGATCATGTGTAGCCAAAGTTGCAAGTAAAGCATAGGGATGCAGAGAAAGAAATGGCCCATTTAAGTCCAATAATGCACACAGTGTGGACCATACAAGAAAAATGGTAAACATCACAGAGAAGTAGAAACTCCCAAAATTTAGTGGGGATGGATTAGAGGATCCCACTTGCCATTGTAAAACATACATAACTTTATGGAAGGCTAATGGCCTACACGACCAGGACTATTGGTTGAAGGCCTTCCCTGCCACCTTATAAAGAGTCACAATTGACTAGTACATAGACCTACCAAGGCTATAAATAACAACTCAAAATGTCCTAAAAGAGGAATTTTTGAGAGAGTTCAAATTGCTTTATGATGATGATGTAGTAGCAGAGATCTACAAGACAAGATAGGGAAAAATGAGAGTGTACGAGCCTACCATAGTAGACTAAAAGAGCTCATTGGAAAACTGGAAAAACCTGCCAACAAATGACTTGAAGAAAAGATGGTTCATTGAAGGATTGAATCTGTCCTTACAAAAAATGGAAGCGGTACCTCCATCTTCCTACACGGACACATATAATCGTGCAATGGACATTGAAAATGAAAATAAGACACACCATGGGAAGAAAAAACCAATGATGATGACAGCATGGATGGTGACAATGAAAGAGATATACAAGACAATACAAGCTCTCCATAAAGATATGATGCAAATGATGAAGGAGATGAGAGCCGATAAAGAAGCTACCATGGAGGACAAAGAATTATGGTGTATGGACTGTAAAGTTGAAAGGCATACGAAGGCCAACTGTTTGAAGAAGCCATTATGTGACATCTGCTAAGTACTACGACACTCCATTAAGGAGTGCTCGTACAAACTACAAGTGAGGAGCACTCAAGTACTCTTTACCCAAGGGGACCAGGCAACTCCACCTACCTCACCACCCTGACCTACAAACTCCAATGCCTTGTTGGGTGGGTATCGCAACCACCAGCGAGGAAGCAACAATAGTTGCATCAAGTACAACACAAAGGGGTGGCCTATGACACAATATCGTGCATGCAATGAGTGGAGCCACTTCGCATAGGATTGTCAAAGCGGGCAAGGAGGCAAAAGCATGTTGTACAAGTGGTGTGGTCCAGGCAATCATAAGGACACTAATGTCTCAAACAAAAGGGAGTAAACATGATAGATATCACAGGCCCGAAGGAGTGAGTACTAGCAATCACAAGGTTGCAAACGAAAAATCATGCACCTTGATCCCCGTATGAAGAAAGAAAGGTTGAAGGAAGCTAAAGCTGATATTGAATGAACAATGGAGGAATGAAAATTGTCATATGGCAGTGCTGACACTCTCCTATTGTTAGTGTCTAAAGAAAACATTATACAGCAATTGTTATAGGCCATTATACTGGTACAAATGGCAAACCTACTATAGACTCTACTACATTTAAAGGTGGCAATGACCAATGTAGTTGGTAACAACAATGGAAACAAGGATAATGGCAAGCCGATTGACAATGGTTAGACGACTAAAGCACAAAAGGATAATTCCACAATGCCACCAAGGATCTAATGTTAGTAGCAATCAGCATCGAACGGACCCTGAAGGTGGTGGAGATGGAAATTATGGGGCACAAACTGACAAACACCATTGAGAATGATGGATCAAGCATAAACGTACTGTCAAAGGAAACATGAAAAGCTCTCGCCAAGACAACACTCTAGCCACCAACTTTCCATTTGGTGGGTATCGACCAGCACAGTATCAAACCAATTGAAACAGTTATGGCTTTCAGAAGTTCTTCTTGGACTTCATAGTCATCTCACTAGAAAAGAAGGGGTACAATGCTCTCCTTGAAAGAGGTTGCCCAATCACAACTAGAACAATAACACACTTTCCATTGAGAGTGAAGGTAAGAAGTATGTCATCAACTTATAGAACCAAATAGTGAGTCAAGAGTTGGCATCGAATTCCTAGTCTGAAGGAGGAGAATTTGACATGGAGGGATAGAACCTGACAATGAAGGGGTACTAAAGTTGGGGAACTATTTAGAGGACGAAACCAGTTCCCTTAATGGACTATTCCACTGGAAAATGGAAGACTGAAGTTTTCTATGCAAATGGCAACATGTTGGAAATTGAAGTAGGAGAGAATGAAAAATACCACCCAAAGTATGGTGAACAGAAATAAGATGTAGTGAGGGTGGATGGTACATCGGCCCACCAATTTGAAAGGGACAAAGGATTAAAGTATGAGGAACCAAGCACAGAGAAGGTGAATTTGGGGAAGGAAGATGACCCAAAGGTAATCCTCGTCAAAGACAACTCGGACCTCGTACTAAAAACAATAGAATTCCAAATATATTTAGAATACAATGATGTGTTTTCAAGGACGTGTAAAGACTTGAAGGGCACACCACCAGAGCTTTACATCCGTCAAATCCCGATCATATAGGTGCACACCCCATACAGAAGAGGTTGTACCACATGGAAAAAAACTGTTGCTAGAGTACAAGAAATAGATAAGATGTTAGAAGCGGGAATCATTTTCAAAGTACAAACAAGTGAATGGATGTCACCCATCGTCATTTCCTTAAAGAAAGAAACAAACCAGATCCGAATTTGTGTGGACTTCAGATGTCTTAGTGCCGGATCCCTTTCCCTTCTCGTTCATTGATAGCATATTGGAAGAAGTGGTAGGGCACAAGAGGTACTCATTCATGGACAGGTTTTTAGGCTACAACCAAACTAGTATTGTCAAGGAAGATATATTGAACATTGTTCGTGGTTGAGGATGTGGTGTATGCATACAACAGGAACCCTTTCGAGCTTTGCAATGCCCCATTCCACCTTCCAAAGAATAATACTCCTCATCTTTGATAAAATATCGGTCAACAATTTTAAGGCTTTCCCTAATGATTGGTCCATATATAGTGGAAAGGAGATGCCCTTCACAATATTGAGGGAGTACATGGAATGGTGTAGGCAGGCACGGATAACACTCAACCAAAAGAAGTGTTAATATACGTAGCCACATGGTAGTTTCTTGGTCATATAGTCTGCAAAGACGAGTTGAAGATGGACCTAACAAAATAAGTGGTATCGTTCAAACTAAAAGCCCACAGAATATAATATGGACACCTCAAATTATGCCATTGGTGTCATGCTGGCACAAATCGGCACCAAAGGATTGGACCATCCAAAATTTTTTGTCAACCAATTGTTATCAAGGGCTGAAAGAGAATATAGTACGACAAAAAGGGAGGCAATGGGAATGGTGTACACCATACAAAAATTTTGACACTACCTCCTTGCCACACCATTCACATTCTATGTAGATAACACGGCATTTATGTACCTAGTGTAGTGGTAGAAATGTGAATCAAGGATAAAAGCCTAAGTTCATCACATAACTATGCATACATATACAAAATATGAGGGAAGTCAAGTAAAAAAATCCTTTTAATCCCAATTCTAGAGAGTTGGGTCTAGAAAGATTAGTGCTAGCCAAATAAGCAAGGAGAGCTAATTCAAACTAGATCTAGAAGAAAAGAGTAAAGGTATCAAATCCTTGAAAACCCTAGATGGATGAAAGAAGCTAGAGCTAGATGTAAGTAGATGTGTTGAAAGGGCAAAAAAAGGTAAAGAATACACATTTAAAATTTGTTTTATGCTTGTTGTTCTGATAAAAAAGAAAGGAAATCTTCAAATCCAGGCCTGAAACTGTGTAACTATAATGTCCCCACTTCCGGCTCAAGGAATAGATGTTGGAATCTGCAACAAATCATTAGTACGTAACAAAATATATTTTAAAAATCTTAGAATATATTAGAAATGATAAATGAACCAATCTAGATACTACCCCTTATGAAACCCTCCTAATCCTTTGAAAGGAATACTTCTCAAATACCTAATCCTCTAACAAGAATTACTCTTGATTAGGCAATTGTCATATGAAGAGTGCCTCTCTACCGTCTCTAGAATCTCTGATAATGATTATGCTCATTACAACACTCCTTCATAGAGATCCCACCTCTAACCAAGTCTCTTTTCTCTAACATATACATATGATTAACCACTACAATATACATTGTCTGTAGTGCACACCCAACTTGATTTATTATGTACTAGATTCATATTTTGTGCTAGAGATAAGAGATGTGATTTTATCTTACATGAGACACTAGAGATACATGTCTTACATGCATACACATATATATGTTACCTTATGTGTTTGTCAGTTTTATGGATTTTAACCCTACTAACCCACTTGATGCTTATATGATATATATAGATAGATAGAGATATACACACCATGAGGTTTGTAGCTATGCTTGTACATTGGTTTGTGATGTAGGTGTGTGCCAGTGCTGGTACTAAAGCCTCCGTAATAATTGTTGATCGGAAGATGCAACTATGATCCATATGGGCACCCTGACCCTAAGGATTTTCCTCATAGGAGAGTCAGTTACCCATTTGGGAGCTTAGGGGATTTTATGTTTTTGATGATTAATGTTTTACTTTCATCTTTATTTGATTTTTGTCCTTGTGTCTTATGCATATAGTTATTCGAGTATATACGGGTGCACACGTATATTCCTGAATAAATATACACATATATATACATGGGTAATTGTTTGTATGTTACTGTGATTGCTTGAAAGCAATAGCTAAAAATTAAATAGTCGAAATAAAAAGCAAAATATGCTAAGAGATTCGAAGCTCAAACCTACCACTCATCCAATCCTATGTTCAACCAACTCACTTGCATGACTCTTTGAGAATCTCTTTTTGGAATAAGAAGTTGAACTCATAATAAATTGATCAAGAGGTAAAACTTAGAATGGCAAAAGATTTGAACCCATGACCTTCTTAACAATTTGGCACCACAAGACACCGTTGGGTTTTAGTCTCTCTATACCCTTTGGTAGTTAGTGAACTATGAGGTAATATTCAACAAAAAATTATAAACACAAATAAATAAGGGATTTATTAAATCAAACATTTGGGATGACCAGTTCCAACGGACACAACCATCCGCAACCATATTGACTCCCTATAAATATGGGGCTTCCCGGCAAGAAAAAAATTTAAGAAAAGGAGGAAGCAAAAACTATAGTCAAAAAAAAAAAAAAAAATACACAAACATTACAGAAGGAAACCTGCACAAGGAGACATTTGGGACTGGGGGGAAAAGAAGGAGAGAGACGCCAAGATTGGATTTGAAGGCTAGATGCTTGGATCCCTCACACACTCAAGGCCTCATTTTCATCCTGGCACAAGAAACCAAGTAGGTCTTTGTTACACATAGTTTAGAAAGAAGGAAGATTAATTTTTTTTCACATATATTGCTGCTGGTTTGTATATGTGCATCCCTGTTGTTGTGGCTAGACTTGTTAAATGTTTACACTCCATGGTTGTTTGTGGCGAGATTGTATGGACAGCTTGTTTAGAAGAGGATGCTAGGAACTGAATTCCTTGAGTGGGAATGGTTTTGGACTTTCCATCCTGGGATCTCAGCTCAGACGATGCTGGTAAGCCCTCCTCCATCCTAACAGATCTCAGAATTCAATTCATAGCATCCGTTATAGTTTTTTGAGTTCTTTGGAATAAATGTGCAGGTATACTGCACATATGTGCAGTTATACCAGTTATATGCGCAACACTGCAACTTGATACATGTCAACCTTTCTGTCAGTTTGCCTTAACCCAATGTGTCACTTTGCTTAATGTATGCACAGCACTGCAAAACCAATGTGCAAATATAATGAAAATGCAGCTAGGCTTTACATATGCGTCATTTTGTTAAATGTATGTGCAGAACTGGTGAAAATAAAACATATGCACAGTTATATGAAGCTTTTGTGCCTTTCTGCTTTACATGTGCGCAATTTTAATGAAAGGGCAACAATAGAAGGCATATGTGCAAATATATTTTACATGTGTGCAGTTTTATAGTTGCCTTGTCATTTTGGGATGTATGAAGTTGATCTTTTTGTTGATTTTTGGTTCGTGCTTATTACTGTCTCATGTGATTAGGACATATTTTTCTATGGTAACACTTCTTCTATGGACATGTATGAGTGTAAATTTTGAGTAGGGTAGAAACCCTAGGTGAGTGCTCACCATAGGTGTTGGGGCCCGGAAGTGGCAGCCAGGGAATCCTATGCTAGGAGACCAAAGCCCTACAAAGGCTAGCTCCAATGTAAGTAAACAAGTGATAACATTATAAAAATTAACTATGGGTTGGGGCATGGGTATTCACACTTAATAAGATAATTGTGGAACTTTTGTTGGAGTACTCGGAGTAGGGACTCGCTGCACATACTATAGGTCCCTAAGCTCAGGGGGTTGATCCCAACATTACTTGGTTGTGCTTATCCCTAGTACTCGGGGAAAAGATATTCTATGCGGAAAGACGGTCTTAAAGCCCAAGGGATAGATCCCAACATATAGGAAGGTACAATGACACTCACCTAGAGGCAGATACACCCTTCACTCTTGTGCTTGCATATTTTGAGTTCTCTTGTGAACTCCTATCTTTATACTTTGTCATTGCCATCTTGGGATTAAGCCTAGATTTGTCTTAGGCCTTTTATGGATCATGGTTTGTCTCCTAGATTGGGAGGTGGTTCCTTAGGGTCCACATGGTTGGGTGGCAAAACTTGAGGCTTGTTTCTTGGCATAGCATTGGAGTTTCTTCATGAAGAGATGCCTAGATAATGCTTGAAGATAATTAAAGATGTTCTTGAAACTTGCATTTGATATAATTTGATGTAATGTAATAAAATGTAGTTTGATTTGATTAAATTTGATGTATAATGTAAAGAGGATTAAGATTAATGTATTTAAAGAAAATCCATGTATAAGGGTTGGGTAGATAGAGATGAGGTTTTGTATTGGGATTTTCTTAAAAAGGAAAAGGTTGCTATCTCTCTTTTGTGAAGACAATTTCGATATACATACCATTATGATTACTAGTGAAAATGAATTAAATTATGTTTTATAAGTATTATGCTTTCTTATTTCTATGATCCTATGTTCTTAATGTATATTAATGCTTTGGTTAACGAGCACTTCTTAAGTTTATGTTTTAAATAGGATTAATAAATTTACTCTAAGGTTAAACTGTCAAGGAACCTATTGTTACTTAAAAAGAAGCTTTACCACTTAGATGATTTTAGCTTAGTCTTACCAGGTTCCCTGATGGGGGCATTACATTTGGTATTAGAGCCTTAGGTTACTACATTGGGAGCTCCAGGGCTTACTATGATAGGAAATCTTGTATAAGGAATAATATGACATCTCTCACCTAACCTATGAAACTTTGAACTTCAGGATGCCTTCCAAGACACAAAGGGCTGGTAGGGGTAGAGTAAACAAATCACCCCCAAGATCTAAACATGTAAGCTCTCAAGGAGAGCGAGGGGAATCAAATTGGAATCTAAGTAGCGGAAGTTAGGGTGAGGAGAACGAAGTAGTACAACTAAGGAGATTAATGCAAAAAATGATGCAAAGATTAGATCAGATGGAAAACAGGATGAATCAGGAAGAAGTAAATCACTCTCATACAAGCGGCCATAGGGAACGCAAAAGGAGCCCTAGGAGAAGAGTCTTAGAAGGCCATCAAACACCTGTTGCCACTCAAATGAAAGATTTACTCAGGTTACAAATACTTAAGTTCTATGGCAACGAAGGAGGGTCAGCAGCAAAAACATGGCTTTTTGACCTACAAAGATGTTTTACTATGCACCCATTCAACAGTAATGTAAAGGTTAGATGTTCTATAATGCATTTAAGGAATAATGCATCGAATTGGTGGTGTCAGGAAGAAGAAAGGTTGCAAGTAGGCGTAGATAACATATCTTAGGAGTTGTTTTTGGAAACTTTCTGGGATAGATATCTCTCCGATCAATAGAGACAAGGTAAAGCAGAAAAGTTTCATCAACTTAAACAAAGGAATATGAGTGTAGAGGAATATGAAAGGAAATTTTATGAACTCAAACGTTTTTTGGGATATAAAGAAGATGGCCCTATGTTAGTTCAACACTACATCAAGGGTCTCAATGACCAAATATCTCAGGGAGTAGCAATATTCGAACCAAAGACTTTAAGGGATGCAATTGTCAAAGCCTTTTTAGTTGAAAGGAATTTTTTATCAGGGATGGGAGGACACGTAGGCAGCCAAACAACTCAAAACAATAACAGAAATAATCAAGGGGCTGTAGACTCTCAGACAAACACATCCTTTAAGGGAGGTAAAAAATTCCAGAAAAGGAAAAAGTTCCATAAGAGTAAGGGAAAACATGTCAATGATAAGACAAACAGAAAATATAACTCATGGCAAAATTCTCAAAATAATGATAAAGGGAGTGTCCAACAATCCGGTGCCCCAAAATAAATATATATAACTTCTAAATAAGAAATTCTTGTATATTTGACATATCATAATATATAATTGCTTATATCATATATATATGCAATAGTAATAAATCGTGAAATTATAATTAAATCCATTTTCCCCAAGTAATATCCATTATGGTAAATAATGGAATTGTAATTAAATCAATTTTTATGATATATGATATAGTTATCAATTTGAAAAATAAACTAAAATTGACACAGCTAATAGACGCATATGATATACAGGACTCTTCACCTAAGCGTCTATACACTCATATAAACCATGGTTCAAAGAAGGAATAACTAACATGGAGATTACGATATATAGAAACAAGCAAAAATGGAGGGACCAAGGAAGCCGCAAGCAGGAGAACGTCACCCAACAACGTCAAACATCTAAATACAGTGTTGATAAAAACATATATACTCAGCCTGTGACTATCAGGAGAGGAATTCAGGAATGATAAAATTCATATCACAAAGGCCAGACAGATACTGAAGGCTTAAATACGCAGAACAACCAGCATCGTCCAATCACCATCCACATAGATCATTGACAGGAAGGCCAAAGTTAGAACACGTTCATGTTATAAACAAGCAAGTAACGTGTGAAAGAATGTATGCCTGGTGTCTGAGGCATATAAGATCTCCATTCACAGGAGACAAGATAATACCTGAAGAAGAAGTAAACAACCCTAGACACCAACATCACACAAGAACAAAAGTCCATACGGGTGATAGAGATTATACTTAGCAATGGAATAATCAGGACAAAGCACCACACATATAAGATGGAATCATCATTGATTCAATAGCAGAATAATATAGAGTAACCAGAGTAAAACTGCATTAAATATTTCCAAACAGAGGTATAATGCATAACTGTTAAAGAAGTTTCATATTCTTAGAGTCCAAGTAAACTTGGGTAGGAGACATTATGTATGAATGTCTAGTGAAAATAAAGACAAGGGGACATTCGTAATCAAATGCCAGGATCCTGAATTGGATTCCTAAGAGAGGGATGGATAGAGAATCCCTTAAAGGCAATATATATTGTAGTGGTCAAACATATGCATATGTCAAACATAATGTTAAGTTTGTAGTTACTGTCAAATTAATATGATTATAAGATTCATTATTGATAGTAAATCATCATTATATATATATGGTTATACTAACTAAATGATGATTAATTATAGAGACATGTCTCGTCTCCTTCCTCTCTTATTTATGAGTCCTAAAATCTGCATTTGGAAAATATCTATAATAATGGCAATATAATTAAATTTGCAGAACCGATCCATGTTACTCAACATGTAATTAGAGCCTAACTGCAAATGTAAGAAAATAAAAATATACCCTGAATCATGATATGGGAATTGATTACAGTGTGGATGATTAATGAATTATTATCAGTATAGAAACACTTGGTTGGATGATACCAACCTGGTTGAGGAGGTCATGCATCTGGAAGAGGCGACTCTGTTAAAGACATCTGACGATAGCAACCTAATCATTCATGATATCATCTGGGTGATAGGACTGAGAATATCTGAATCAAATAGAATTTCATACATGCTATCTTGGCTCAATGTCTTAAGCGAGAATCAAAAGCTCAATCAAATTAAATGGGCTTGGCTAATGATACAAACTTGATGAGGATCGCATTCTTTCAATGAAAAAAAAACTGTTGAGAGTTTTAGCATAGGAGATTTTGTTAATGTGGAGGGAAGCATATGTTAAACAAGTAGCACTCAGTACTAAGGACACATGGACAAATCACAGGTGGTCCAAGGAGAAAGGGCATAATAGTCAACAAGGACAGACAGGTGCATGCAGTTGTGTCTTGCTCAAGACATGCGGATGAAAAATCAGACAAGGAAGGGGATATTACTGCAACCATGACCAAGTAAAATTTGTTGAACCCTACATAGGTGCTGATGTATTCTATAACAACCCCATGACCATTGACGCGACTAGTGTATAAGGTAAGTGAAAAATATCAAGAAGGCCCAATTCCAACCAAGTATAACAGAAGGGATCATGAGAAATCAGAGAGGATTATACCTCGACTTGATATTAAAGAAGGACGGCGAGATGATAAGGCGATTGTATAAAGGAAAATCACGATAATATAAGGTGGACCCTATCTAGGGTTTAAGATATTGGCCCTCCATACACCCAATAAAGAAACAATGGGAAAGCTTTGGAACAATATTTGCATCTGTCAGAACATCAATACTCTCATATTATATGGTATTTGGCACTCGTAAATTGGATGGGCTACAACAGATGTATCATTTGGCTTCTTATTAAGAAGAATGGTGCATGGATGAGTCACAGTCTCCATAGTGAGCTTTTGTTTATTCTATGTTAGCCAATGTTACGATCACGTCTACTCCATAAATCATAATGTTTATAGAACAAAGGATATATGTTATCACAAAATCTATGTTCAATGAGTCTACTCTAGACGACCGCTTCCAGGAACAAGCAAGCTCAGGGTCTTGATACAAGACTGAAAACTATCTCCCCCTTCATCATGTGACCAAGATATGCTTCTGTGTAGCCTCCTGACAGAGTTCATCTTGGAAGAAAGACTAATCCAAGGATGAGAAGCTGATCTCTTAAATCAACACAAGTGGATTATTATATCGACATCAAGGGGCTATTATATCGACAAACAGGAATAGAATATTATTCATATTGCCATGATGGCAAATACAAGATGAAAAGCATATTCGAAAAGGAGATTAAACATAAATGAGTGAATTCCTTACTGAGAGAATAGAATAATGATTATGGATTACTAACGAATTCTCATGCATTGGCAGGAAATAATACATAAATCTCGAAAAGATTAGGCAAATAAGATAGGGGTGATATGTAAATAATGCAATGGGATCCAAGATCGAGTATATATGAAAAGGTATGAGGAATATTTGACCCTCTATTATATATTGTGAAGAGTAACCTCACTCGCGGAAGTTACAAGGTATGAGAAAGAGTATATGAATTATATATGTTTGTTACTCCATTTCATAATTAGGTTATTTATTTTATAAAGAGATGAACGATTAGATTATTACTAAGAGTTGTCATGTTCTCATAAACTAATCCTTATATTATAAAAATTTATAATATTGTTATGAAATATCATTATAACAATCAAATTGAATCTAAATAAGTATTGGTAGAATGATTATTTTTAGTGTGATTATACATTGTTCTCTTGCAAGGAATCTAATCTAATAATTAATACTATTAGTAAATGACAGATAAGTCTACAAGAAGCATTGCATTGATTATGTAGTGGATAGGGAGTGTGCACAAGGGGAAGAGTAAAACACCCATGTTGGGGTAAGAGAGCTCCACATAGTTTGTGTCCAACCTTGAGTAGTTGTGAACCTACCATCCCTTATGTGATGTGATATATGTAGAAAATGGATGTTATCTAGAATTTCTAATAGAATTTAGTGATGATATTTACAACTTGGTTCAGATACAATTAATTAAATCAAGTTTCAACTTCTAGTGAATATCATATCCTTTGCAGGATCATTCTAAGCCGACCTAAAAGAAGGGGACATTAAAAGTAATAAATAATTGTTTTGATTACAAGATTAATGTTTAATGGTATGAAAGACTATATAAAAGGATATTGATGTACAATTAAGTATTTATCCTCGAGTATTTTATTTAGCTATTAATGTAGTCTCTCTCTCTTATAATTTTGTATAAGAGCTATCTGCCTTGATTTTTTTCCTCCGAGAATGTTATTACAGGAAAAGAGGGAGATTGAGAATTAGAGGGAGGTTGATATTTCAGGTAACCTTGAAAGAGAGGGAGAAGACTGAGGATGCTATTTAGCTAATCTTCAGTGATCTCAATCTTATTGATTAAGAGGGAGTAAACAATGTTGAGGTGGATTTCTATAGTGATCAATAAATTGCCACTGTCAAGAGGACTGTGATTCATACATCGTGATCATGTGATTTTAATGGGCCTACCCCTTGTGTACATCATGAGGAAGTGATGACTTCTAAATGATGTCACTTGTATTTGCAGAAGTTACTAGTCATTCATATCACACAATCATACTTAATCAAGATATTGGCATATTGTGGACGAGTTTGATAAAACGAAAGGACATGTTTGCTTCTACTATTAAACTAAATAAATGTTTGGACCTTCAATGATTGAAAAGAGAAAGTTGGAACTTAGAAAGGAATTTTTTATATTTGATACAAAATTGTTCAAAGAAGAATGAGTGGAAATTTTACAATGTGTGGGGAATCAATGTTCCGTCAATGTTTCATTCCCACTTGAACCTTATTTAGAGAGGAGATGTTCCATTCTCAAATAATCTAAGAAAACAATTTCTGAATCTTCATGTGTAGATAAGTATTCTTATCTTCTACATTTACCTGATCTTTGTAGTCTCTCTCTCTTATTTGTAATTTCTATACATACTATAAAGGTTATTTGCCTTGATCTTTTCCTTTATTTTTGAGGATGTTCTTACAGGAAAAGAAAGTTGGTACTTTACACATGCTACCAGATATTTTGCAGACTCAATGTAATGATAGTAACTCCAAAGACCCTGATGATCAAGATGGATAAAATAAGGCTCTCATCTTTGATGATTGAGATTATGAGATACTTCTACATTAAGAGGGAGTATAACACTTCTTTGAAGTAAACACAGGAGCTTATAAGATTGATACTCAGAGGGAGTCTAGAAATACATGTGGGTAACTGCATGATGTTGATGGGCCTACTCCTACGTATATCATGAGGAAGTGATGACTCATCACCAGAAAATCAGAAAATTGATATTAGATTCGGAGTGAATTCGACAGGCATCCTTGGGTGAAGAGAGTTTTTTGAGTAACTAGAGGACCTGACTTCCCAGGATCGATGTTCAGAGGGAGAAATTTTGAGATGCAATCCTTTGTGGATGATATCTTATCTATGAGAAGAATTTCTAAGAGATTATTTATAATGCGCTCTCCTCTATGAGAGAGAAGTATGAGGTGAAAACCCTTTGTTCCACCCTCGAGTAACAGTTATGGTGCGTCCACCCTCTGACTTGGTTCATGGTGGATATCATCTGAGTTACTACATGATGTTGTGATTATGTCATGAAAGATGATGATCTTTCATTGATGTATATATTTAGAGGGGAGCTACTGAAAGGTGGTGATCTTATCAATAGCTAGACCTATTATCATAACAAACTACATTAAATTGTTGTCCCGGAGTCCCGAAAGTTACGATAATGAATAGAAGGTAACTATTGAAAGGTGACAATCTTATCAATATATTACCCATCTCCTAACACCAGAATGTGTTGGAGCAAGTGTTATCATGGTTCTTCGGGCCGAATTTTGCCGGACACCATGAAAGTTGTTATGGTTCTTCGGGTCGGATCTTGCCAAACACCATAACTTAAGTTTGTTATAAACCACACTTAAGGTGGCGTTTAAACTTATATTGAAGTTATAGAAATTACTTAATTTTCCCTCTTTGCTAGAAGAAGTGTTGAGAAATATAGCCTCATTGTGAATCGTAGACAATTCCGTATATAATATATGTAATTTGTGTGTGTGTTGATGGATTTATGTTGATATCCTTAAATATACAATTCTAGCAATATCATACTGAGATGATATTTCTTTATATACTCAAGAACATAATATGTTCTTTATCAATCCTTCTTAACTAAGAGCAAGTGTTAAGTTTGTAGTTACTGTCAAATTGATATGATCAATTCATTATTGATAGTAAATCATCATTAGATTAATATTCTTATATATTATTTATGAGATTAATATTCTTATATATATATATATATATATATATATATATATGGTTATACTAACTAAATGATGATTAATTATACAAACATGTCTCTTCATGAGAAATGTCTCCTTCCTCTTTTATTTATGTGTCCTCAAATTTGCATTTGGAAAATATCTATAATAATGGCAATATAATTACATTTGCAAAACCGATCCATGTTAGTCAACAGATAAGAGACTTGGTTAGAGGTGGGATCTCTACCAGGTAATGTTTCTAGAGAACCCAAAGAGGCCTAAAGGAGATACATCTTCATATGATGATTACCTAATCGAGATATAATTCTCATCAGAGGGTTAGGTGGTTTGAGAAGAGTCTCTTCCGAGGGACTAGGAGGGGTAGTTGGGTAGTATTTTAAGATTAATATTTACTTCATCGAATAATTCTAACATGTTTCACATACAATTTCTTTATTATACTAACAAAAGGTTGCAGGTGACAACGTTCAAACCTATTGCAGAAGAGGGGACATTACAGTGGTATCAGAGCATACTCTTGCCATCCTATGAGTAAAGGCATATGCAAACCTACGAAAGGAAAACAAAAACTACAATGAATGATTTAGCAAAGGAAGTGAGATCATATATAGAGCAAAACCACCAAACCATATTGAATCAAATGGAAAATTCGAATCAGGCCCTCCTGCAAGCCTTACAAAACATGGGAAACTCAATCAATAATTTAAGAAGTCAATTGAACCTTACAAGAGAAACTAGTTCAATCCATTCTGAAAACAACAACATAAATTTCAGTTCAAACTTGCCTCAACCCACATTCCTACCTAGTAGAGTAAACCTAAGAGAGAAGGAAGGGGCAAAGCAACCCCTAACTAGCACTAAAGAAATTGCAAGAGCCTATGCAGCTCTAGAACCTCATATTTGAGAAGCAGTCTCCTTTAGGGAATTTTGTGTGGATAAGAGAAGGGAGATGCCTAGAGGCTATATGAATGAAGAACTCAAACACAAAGTAAGCAAGGTAGCAATTCCATTTTTTAATGGATTAGGGAGGCTGTTAGTACATCAATGGTTAGAAAAACTAAACACATTCTTCATCCTAAATCCCATGATAGAGGAAGAAACCCTCCAATATGCCATAATCCTCCTAGGTGGAGCAACACATGATTGGTGGACCCAAGGGTGTATCTCATTAGGACATAAAGACATAAAAACCTATGAAGAGTTCTCCCAAAATTTAATAAAACCGATTCAATGAAAAAGATACTAAGTGGTACCTCCAAGAGTTGACACACCTTAGGCAAACAAGAACATTGCACGAATATGTTCAACAATTCCAAGAATTTTTAGTTATGATTCCCAATCTCTCCCAAAAGAGACATACTCGTATGTTCATAGAAGGCCTTAAAGAACCCACAAAAACTATGGTAAAACCCCACTAGCCACAAATTCTAGAGGAAGCTATGAGAAAGGCCAAAATGGTTGAGTCGAATAACAAAGAAAGAGTTTGAGGCTTCGCTCCCAAAACCTTCCACCAAAGCAAAGAAACCAGAAGAGATAACCAAGATAAACCATGTTACTTGTATAATAAACCATGGAGCAAGGGACACAGATGCCAACAAAGGGAAGAGCTAATCCAAAAAAAATCTATGCTTTAAGTGTAAGGAACCTTGGGGACATGGGCAGCGATGTAAAAGAGGGCAAGTAAATCAAATCGAAGAAACTAATAAAAGGGCAAGAGTAGAGGAATTAGAACAAGGAACACTAGCTGTCATATCCCAAGATGAAAATAGACCCTTTCAGATTAAAGGTGTACTAAAGGGTCAAAGGGTAATTGCACTAGTGGATACAAGAGCTTCTCATGATTTTATTAGCAAACACTTGGTAGCAAAGAGGAGACTAAAAACTCAAGACTTTGAAGGCTTTAGGGTCAAGTTGGCGAATGGAACCATAGATCATCGCACAAAGAGGGTTACAAAAGTAGAAATTGTCACCACGGGACATATAATCAAAAGAAACTTCTATGTAGCAAACATACAAAATGATATCATCCTAGGTATGCCTTGGATAAATTCGCGAGGACGATTTATCATGAATGGACCAAATCTTGAAATATGTTTCAAACATGAAGGGAAAGAAATAACACTGAACAGGATACCTGATGGATCAGAAAAAATGGTATCATGTAATAAAATGGAGAAAAGTAAAACATGACCAAGGAGAAATGATAGCCCAATGTGTGATCCTACATCAAAGCCTCACTAATGAGTGAACATTTCATGTAGAGATCCAACCCATCCTTAAGAAGTACAAAAAAGTGTTTGAAGACATCCCCCCGGGACTTCCTCCCAAAAGAGGTTTCGAGCACAATATAGAATTGAAAGAAGGGGCAAAACCGGTAATCACTACACCTTACAGACATCCCCATAAATACAAAGAAGAAATAGAGAAAACTATCAAAGAACTCTTAGAAATGGGGCAATGTAAAAACCCTCAATAGGCTATATCCTTAACGAACATCAATTTGCTTTTGCTAATCAACAGTTTGATATTTTGTCAAACATTTGGCACGCAAATTATTATCACTCAATAAATAATGATTTAAATTCACAGCCAACTGCTCACAATTTTAATTGAGTAAGTTTTTATCAATTTGGACAAATGAACATCATTAAACAATTCAGAAGTAATTCTATAATTGATGGCAATGCTACTAATATCCAATTTAAAAATTGACTTCTAAAAATTTACAAGAATGCAATAATGAACTTGGAAATTGACTTCTAACAGATGAAATATGGATTGTAGCTCTCAAGAATCGCAGGTGCCCTAAAACCTGATTCCTGCCCTCCAATAATTGATTGCAGCCTTCCACAAAGTCTGAAATCGTTGTCAAATACAGGGATGACAGCCACAATACATTCCTTTTAACCACGCCAAACAGCAGACAATAACGGCGTTCCAAATCACAAATTCTCCAGCCACAATGAAATTCCCAAGTATAGTACATAACAGTCGGGAAATACTATAATTTAATTAAGACAATTCTCATAATTAATTCACAATACCTCAGCTATGAATTACCAGGCACTTCTTAATTCCAAACCCTTATACTTCAGCAAGGACAAAGAAATCAGCAAACTCAGAAACTCTTCGCACGTAACAAAAGAAAATAATCAATCAGATGCTTCACTAATCAAATGGGCTCATATTTATAATCTCCCATATGGCACAAAGTTTCCCAAATGAACTTCACTCAAGAAGCTTCCCACACACAACATTAAAACATAATAAAGTGTCATTATAAACTAATTTATTAATTATTTTTTGCTCCGAAAATGACCTTTTCCACCATAACTTCAAATCCTGACATGTAAGGTCACTGTTTCTTGTTCCCATGATTTAAAATTTATCGTCTAGATTCCAACAAGCTATGATACTGAGGTGACCAACCAACAATACTAACAAAAATAGCAACCTCGGCATATTAAGATGAATAATAAGAATAACTCACTCGTCTTGCAAAAACAACTGAAGAAGCATCAAAATCAAAATCTAACAACACCAAAGCGATCCTGATGATGAAAGACGGTGAATGAACCTGACGCAGTGACTTACTATAAATAGATGCTCCCTCCAAGATTCTTGGAGCCCAAACCAGAAGCCCGAAATAAAACTTGAGAGCATCCTCCAACTCCTTTGACTCAACTCAACTCATCGGAACCAACAGATTGACATAATATAAATAGTAAGTCCCTCAAACGGAGCCAAAACACATCATAGGCTACTGGAAAGCCTATAACAACACAAGTAAGACCCTCAAATCCTACTTTCAGCTCACGAGGGTCGCGATGGTGAATTGACCTGGCCAACTGCAGGAACCTACTAAAAATGGGGACATTACAGTCCTCCCTCCCTAAGATTGTTTGTCCCCAAGCAATCTTGGAGCAAAATGGACATCACAATCCACCTGGATCCCAAAGGTAGAACTGCGTACTATCTTTGCTATGTACAAACAACTCCTGTAGCACCAACACCCAAATAACGAACATCAACATTAGAATCATCCAAAAACTAACCCAAGGCGTTGATGAAGGAAACAACTCATCGGAACTCAACCCAACCGAAATACCAACTCTGTCCACACGTGAGTCCCCATCAAACTGATACTCATATCCAACTGCACTGTGGAAATGGTAACAACCACAGGTACCTGAAACACTACCACCAACTCCAACCTCTGCCAAATTGTCATGGGTGTGTACATACTACAAGGGGTCTAATTTGCAATTATCAATCCCATCTGCAAAAGATGGTGCTAACCCATCCCATAATGGATGGCATGAAACTAGAGCCAACCCACACAGATGTGAAACCAAATCTTCTACCTGTGGGTCAAAAGAAAAACGATGAGCACTCCTCACAATGTAATGCTGATAAAAACTCCCAATCTCTATTAAGGGCTCATCATCATCATCAAATTGGGAATCAGAAGATGGCTCCAATCTTTGACTCCAAACTATTGGTCGGGCAAGATCCTGGGCAATCCTCTCAACAAACCCAACCTCAAAATCCCTATGCAAAAGCATAGTAGACAGTCTCTACAATCTTTCCCATTAACCTTTGAATAGCACAAAAGTCTTGGATGAGAGTACCCTCAAACACTCTATATGAATCCTCCCTCACATCTGAACTCTCCAATAGATACTTCATGAAGGACTCTATGCAGTAGAAATTATATGTGGAAGCATCAACCTGCTCCCCTGTGACCCACATTTGATCCCTTTGAAAATGTGGCACTGCCACCTGTCCAATGGTACCAATTGTATGAAATGAAGAAATAGATCTGCTTCCAGTAGAAGGAAGCAAATCACCATGAGAGCTTGTCTCCCCTGATGCTCTTACCTCCTCTGTACCTATTGCACCTATATGTTGGACGGATGTGTTGGTCACATCATCACGTCCCTCATCCCCAACCATGGAAGCAAACTCACCACCAACCACAATATGTAACTGAACAGGTTCTGGAGCTAATGTCAACTATACCCACTATAACTCCACGGTAACCTCATCCAACTGTGACTGTGACTCTTGAAGAGCCAACTAAGTATACTGAAGAGAGTCCACAATCACCTCAAGCTCCTGGATAAGCTCAACTACCTCCTCTTTCCCTAACAACATCTCATAACAGGTGCTACCCCACTCCAGAAGGTAATCCTTGTCAACAACTAACTGAGAGTAACTATGCTTCAAGATCCTGACAACCTCTTGAAGCGTATGAACCTCTGTTAGGGAAAGACTACTATCACTGTGCTCATCTAACACAAGACGAATAGCATCATAATGCTCAAGAGTTGAAGAAATGTTACTATCACTCACCTTCAGCTGACAAGTCACATGATGCCTCTATAACCCCCCCTCCTATGCAAGCTCTCTATCTCACTAACTGCAATGTGATAGAAAATCGAATCAGAAATGCCCACCACAAGATCATTCATTGCATGTGTGCTATCGACCTTGCACAACTCTGCATCTGAGATACAACTACTATGTACCTCAATCAACTCCTCATCTGACGAAATGGAAGCCCTCACAATATCAATATTCCCACATGTCTTAGCTTCCACCTCAAAGGATAGATCCTGTAAACACTGATCCTAGGACCCATCCAAAACCTACTCAGAGTCATCAGCTGACACCTGGCAAGGGATATCGTGCCTGGTACAACTCATAGCATTGTCAAATGTATCATCACATGTGTTCATGCTATCTGCATCCACATCTCCTAATAAAGCCTCAACTGCTGACACGTAATACTACACACATGACTCAACGTCAAGTTGTGAATCAATAACACTAGAGCATGAACCCACATCTACTAATTTTGCTATAACATACAAATCACCAACATCACAACTAGGTGACTCCATACATGCATTGGTCCCACCTGAGGAAGTGGCTGCCTCCTGTATAGGAGCAACGCTATGATAACTCACACACAAATCTCCAATAATAATCCCCTCCTCGAGAGAGCCAGGAGTGTCTGTAGTAACAATTGCATCAATTGTCTCTGTACTAGTTGCAACAACTCTAGGAGCCTCAATCTGTTGAAGATCAATGCCGCTATCCACCAAGGGTACTGGCACATCCACTGATCTATGTGAAATGAGTCCATAATCAACAATGCGAATGGGGCTAACAAGTGTCGTACTAAATATAGATACATCAACATCATGGACACCTATCGGGGAAAACTCAAGCTTCCTTCCCTACAACCTCAATGTCAACCTTCTAAAGGCGGAAACCATATACCTCGCTGCCCTCTTAACTGTCGTGGGATCCGACAAGCTCTCTGCCAACCTCTGTTGATGAAGCTTTAGTTTCTCCAAACTCTCCTACAAGGCATTCATTTTTACGCTAACTTCCTCATTACTTCACTGACTTCTAGAACTGCTAGTCCTACATCTGTCCATAGCTGGAGAAAATAAAGTGCTGGTCACTATAGAAATCATATCTGAAAATTTTCGAAGTCAGCACCGAACAAAAAAAAAAAAAACCAAGCCCAATTCCTGCAGGCTAGCAGGAAACCACTCTGATACTACTATAAAAACTCTCAATAGGCTATATCATTAACAAACATCAATTTGCTTTTGCTAATCAACAATTTGATATTTAGCCAAACATTTGGCAGGCAAATTATTATCACTCAATAAATAATGCTTTAAATTCACAGCCAGCTACACACAATTTTAATTGATTAAGTCTTAATCAATTTGGACAAATGAACACCATTAAACAATTTTGAAGTACTTCTATAATTGATGGCAGTGCTACTAATATCCAAATTAAAAATTGACTTCGAAAAAATTTACAAGAATGCAATAATGAACCTGGAAAATGACTTCTAACAAATGAAATATGGATTGCAGCTATCAAGAAATAATCCAATTTACTCATAAGTTCATAAATACATGCTCCTCGCTTATAATCGCAGGTGCCCTAAAACCTAATTGCTACCCTCCAATAATTGATTGCAGCCTTCCATAAAGTCATCGCTGCCAAATACAGACGACAACCACAATACATTCCTCTTTAACCACGCCAAACAACAGACAATAATGGTGTTCCAAATCACAAATTCTCCAGCCGCAATGAAATTCCCAGGTACAGTACATAACAGTCAAGAAATACTATAATTTAATTAAGACAATTCTCAGAATTAATTCGCAATACCTCAGCTGTGAATTACCAGGCACTTCTTAATTCCAAACCCTTATACTTCAACAAGGGCAAACAAATCGGCAAACTCAGAAACTCTTCGCAAGCAACAAAAGAAAATAATCAATCAGATGCTTTATTCATCAAATGGGCTCATATTTATAATCTCCAAATGGCACAAAGTTTCCCAAATGAACTTCACTTAAGAAACTTCCCACACACCACATTAAAACATAATAAAGTGTCATTATAAATTAATTTATTAAATCTTTTTGGCTCTGAAAATGACCTTTTCTACCATAACTTCAAATTCTGACATGTAAGGCCACTATTTCTTGTTCCCATGATTTTAAAAATTTCATCCTAGTTCCAACGAGCTATGATATCGAGGTGACCAACTAACAACACTAACAAAAATAGCAACCTCACCATATTTAGATGAATAATAATAATAACTCACCCGTCTTGCGAAAACTATTGAAGACACAATAGAATCGAAATCTGACAACACCAAAGTGATCCTGATGATGAAAGACGGTGAATGAACCTAACAGGGTGACTTACTATAAATAGACGCTCCCTCCAAGATTCTTGGAGCCCAAACCGAAAGCTCGAAATAAAAACTAAGAGCATCCTCCAACTCCTCTGACTCAACTCAACTCATTGGAACGAACAGATTGACTTACTATAAATAATAAGTCCCTCAAATAGAGCCAAAACACACCATAGGCTGTTGGAAAGCCTATAACCACACAATTAAGACCCTCAAATCCTACTATCAACTCACAAGAGTCGCAATGGTGAACTGACCTAGCCAACTGCAGGAACCTGCTAAAAATGGGGATATTACCGATACAACCTACTAGCAGCCCTTTTCAATCTTCAGTAGTACCGGTCAAGAAGAAAGATGGGACTATGAGAATGTGTATCGATTACCGAGCATTAAACAAGAAAACTATAAAAAATAGATATTCTATCCTTAGAATTGATGAGCTAATGGATGAATTACATGGGGCATGTTATTTCTCTAAAATTGTTTTAAGATCAAGGTATCATTAGATTAGGATGAAGGAAGAGGATGTATCAAAAACAACTTTTAGATGCCATTATGGACACTTCGAATTTCTGGTACCCCCCTTTGGCCTGACAAATGCACTAGTAACCTTCCAATCATGCATGAACCACATCTTTAGACACCAATTACAAAAATTTCTCCTCATATTCTTTGATGACATTCTTATTTATAGCAGGACATGGGTGGAACACCTCAAACACATTGAAGAAGTGTTAATATTCTAGAGAGAAAATCTCTATATGCCAAAATTTCAAAGTGTGAATTCGAACTTGAAGAAATACTTTACCTTGGGCACAAAATAAATAGAGAAGGGGTAAGTGTTGATGAAGAAAAGATTGAAGCTATTAAAGACTGGCCAAATCCCAGAACCCTGACACAACTCAGAGAATTTGTGGGATTATGCAACTATTACCGAAGGTTCGTTAAAGGATTTTCATAAATTGCAGCTCCTCTTACAGACTTAACCAGGAAAGGATCTTTCACTTGGAACGAAAGAATGCAACAAGCCTTCGAGCAACTAAAGGAAGTTATGAGCTCATGCCCAATGTTAGCTATACCAAATTTCTCTATACCGTTTGAATTACAATTTGATGCCTCAGAAGAAGGCATAGGGGTTGTACTAATGCAAAGGAAACATCCTATAGCCTACGAAAGTCACAAACTCACAGGAGAGGAAAGATATTATTCCATTTATGATAAAGAAATGTTGGCAATAATGCACGCCTTGGTAAAATTTCGTAGTTTGTGAAAAGTTCCTGAATAAAACAGATCACAATCGTCTACATTTCTTCTTAAATCAAAGAGACCTTAATGATAGACAACAAAAATGGGTAAGCAGAATTCAAACCTACAATTTTGACATAGAATATGTGAAAGGCGTGAATAAAGGAGCAGTCGATGCCTTATCAAGAAGGCCCCACATTAACACTATTTCTTACATCGTCGGAAATTGGAAAGAAGAGATAACTTGCAGATTATGCTAAAGATCGATTTGCAACAAAAAATTTGGAAAAGGAAGATACCCAATTAAGATTTCAAAGTCTCAAATGACATCATCTTTTACAACGGAAGGATCTACTTAACATCAAAATTCAAAATGGAGGTAGTTATGAAGGAGTATCATGACAACCTATTAGCAAGACACCCCGAGTACTTCAAAACATATAAGCACATAAGGGAAAAATATTCTTGGAAAGGACTAAAAAGGGACGTACACAATTATGTACAAGAATGTATAACATGTCAACAAAATAAAACCGAGCAAACACATCCTTCAGGACTACTACAGCCATTACCTATTCCAAATCAAAAGTGGGAAAGTGTGTCCATGGATTTCATAAGAGGGTTTCCAAAGGTGCAAGGGAAGGAAAACATCTATGTAGTAGTAGACATGCTCACCAAATTTGAACACTTTTTCCCAATCTCCACCAAATATAAGGCACCCCAAATAGAAAAAAAAAAAATTAAGGAAATTTTTCGCCTCCACAAATTATCTCAAAACATTGTAAGTGATAAAGATAGCAAATTCCTCAGCAAGTTCTGGCAAGAACTATTTAGACTAGCAAGAACTTCACTCACCCCTAGTACCAGTACAGATGGACAGACTGAGATCGTGAATAAGTGGATAGAGGGATATCTAAGGAATTACGTCATAGGACAACAAACTGCATGGATCAAGTGGTTGCACTTAGGGGAGTAGTATTATAATAGAACACATCACATGTCCATAAGGATGAGATCTTTTAAGGCATTATATGGCTATGAAGCCACCACGATTGGGGGTGTAATCATACCAAAAAGCCAAGTACCAAGTGCACAAGAATTCATTCAAAGAAACATTTTGATATTATGAGACAGTTGAAAGAGAATCTGCATACTGCCCAAAATCAGCAAAAGCTCTACAAGGATAAGAAAAGACTTGAATGATCCCTCCAAGGAGATCTAGTGTATTTACGATTACAACCTTACAAGCAGCCATCTCTTACGAAGAATGGAACAGAGAAACTCAAACCCTGATTCTGTGGACCATATAAGGTCATTAAAACAGTTGGTGAAGTAGCCTATGAATTAGAACTACCAAGCCAAAGTCGGATTCACAATGTGTTCCATGTATCCAAACTCAAAAAGGTTTTGGGACAACTGACAACACCTTGTGCAAAACTACTCCCACTTAATATCTTGGAACCTAAAGTGATTCTCAATACCAGAGAAAAAACACTAAGGAAAAAAATCATACAAGAATTTTTAATCAAATGGAAGGGATTGCCCAATAAAGATGCCACTTGGGAAAAAGAAGGCGGCCTCAAATTGCTTGAGGACAACCAATATTGAGACAGAATGACTATGATAACCCCAAAATAATTATATGCAACTTCTAAATAAGAAATTCCAGTATATTTGAAATATCATAATATATATAATTGCTTATATCATATATATATATATATGCAACAATAATATATCATTAAATTATAATTAAATCCATTTTTCCCAAGTAATATCCATTATGGTAAATAATGGAACTGAAATTAAATCAATTTTTATGATATATGATACAGTTATCAAAGTGAAAATAAACTAAAATCGACACAGCTAATAGATGCATATGATAGACGGGACTCTTCACCTAAGCATCTATACACTCATATAAACCATGGTTTGAAGAAGGAATAACAGACATGGAGGTTATGATATACAAAAACAGAGGGACTAAGGAAGCCGCAAGCAGGAGAACTTCACCCAACAACGTCAAACATCTAAATACGGTGTTGATAAAAACATATATACTCAGCGTGCAACTATCGGGAGAGAGGTATTTAGGAATGATAAAATTCAAAATCACAAAGGCCAAGCGGATACTGAAGGCATAAATATGCAGAATGACCAACACCGTCCAATCACCCACCACATAGATCATTGACAGGAAGGCCAAAGTTAGAACACATCCATATTATAAACAAGCAAGTATCATGTGAAAGAATGTAAGCCTAGTGTCTAAGGCATAAACGACCTCCATTTACAGGAGGCAAGATAATACCTGAAGAAGAAGTAAACAACCCCAGACACCAATACCACTCAAGAACAAAAGTCCATACAGGTGATAGAGATTACACTTAGCAAAGGAATAATCAGAAAAAAGCACCGCACATATAAGATGAAATCATCATCGATTCGATAGCAGATAAATATTGACTACTAATACAGATTAACCAAAGTAAAACTCCACTAAATATTTCCAAACAGAGGTATAATGCATAACTGTTAGAGAGGTTCCATATTCTTAGAGTCCAAGTAAACTTGGGTAGAAGGCATTATGTATGAATGTCTAGTGAAACTCAGAGACCAAGGGACATTGGTATTCAAATGTCGGGATCCTGAATTGGATTCCAGAGAGAGGGATGTATAGAGAATCCCTTAGGAGCAATATATATTGTAGTGGTCAAACATATGCATATGTCAAAGATAAGAGACTTGGTTAGAGGTGGGATCTCTACCAGGTAATGTTTCTAGAGATCCCAAAGAGGCCTAAGGGAGATACATCTTCATATGATAATTACCTAATTGAGATATAATTCTCATCAGAGGGTTAGGTGATTTGAGAAGAGTCTCTTCTCAGGGATTAGGGGGAGGAGTTGGTTAGTGTTTTAAGATTAATATTTACTTAATCGGATAATTCTAACATGTTTCACATACAATTTCTTTGTTATGCTGACAAATGGTTGCAAGTGACAGCATTCAAAACTATTCCAGAAGAAGGGACATTACAATGGCCCTATTTTAGTTCAGCACTACATCAGGGGTTTCAGTGACCAAATATCTGAGGGAGTAGCAGTATTCGAACCAAAGACTTTAAGGGATGCAGTTGTCAAAGCCTTTTTAGTTGAAAGGAATGTTTTATCAGGGATGGGAGGACACGTAGGCAGCCAAACAACTCAAAACAATAACAGAAATAATCAAGGGGCTGCAGACTCTCAGACAAACTCATCCTTTAAGGGAGGTGAAAAATTCCAAAAAAGGAAAAAGTTCCATAAGAGTAAGGGAAAACATGTTAATGGTAAGACAAACAGAAAATATAACTCATGGCAAAATTCACAAAATAATGATAATGGGAGTGTCCAACAATCCAGTGCTCCTCCTTCCCAAAATATTGGCAAGAATACAGGATGTTTTTTCTGTGGTCAACAAGGTCGCTATGCAGCAAGCTGCCCACAAAGATCAAATCAGACATTTACACAGAAAAAAGCAGTCTCAGAACCCACAGTAGGAAATGCAGGATGCTCGCACTGCATTTTTCCAGCCATGGACCAGCATCAGGCAGACTTTCAGGTTACAGTGTGGAAACCTCAGGTGTGTTAAGGAACAAAACAATATCTATCTTATTTGATTCAAAAGCTACAGGATTCTTTCAATTCTCCTACTCTAGTTGTGTGGGTTAGAGACTAAGAGACAAGGTGACAAGTGGTAAGTAGAATTGATCTCAGGAGCTAAAATGTCCACAAACCTGGTGGTAAAAAACTGCAAGTTAAATTTGGGACCTTTCACAACAAAGGTAGACCTTCGGGTTATCCCATTAAACTCTTATGGAATAATTTTAGGCATGGATTGGTTCGGTGTTCATGAATTCAGCATAGATTGTAGAAAGAACGAAATTCTATGTAAGGATGATTCTGGAAGAGCGAGCAAGATAATAGGGGTACAAAGGTCCATTCCCTTGCGAATGATATAAGCAATGCAACTAAAACGAAGCATGAGGAAAGGATGCCAACTTTTTGCAGTAAGAGTTAAATAACTCTAAAGGGGTGATAAGAGAAACGAAACTTAACCATCCCTTGTTGGAAGAATTTGCAAATGTTTTCCCAAAAGAAATTCTAGGGATGCCTCCAAAAAGGGACAGATTTCCATATTGATCTAATACCAGGAGCAAAACCAATCTCCAAGGCGCCCTATCAGATGACTACTCAAGAATTAAGTGAACTAAGGCTTCAATTAGAGGGACTTTTGGAGAATGGGTTTATTAGACCTAGTGTCTCACCCTAGGGAGCACCCGTAATATTTGTCAAGAAGGACGGATCCTTAAGGTTGTACACTGATTACAGACAACTCAACAAGGTCACCATTAAGAATTGATATCCTCTACCTAGAATTGATGATTTGTTTGATCAGATGAAAGGAGCAAAAAAAAAATCGAAGATTGGTTTGAAGTCGGGTATCATCAACTCAGAATTTATGAAGCAGATATTCACCGAACAGCTTTCTGCATTCGATATGGTCATTATGAATTCACAGTTGTACCTTTTGGGTTAACAATTGCACCCTCGGTATTCATGAGTTTAATGAATGGAATCTTTGGGACGTACTTGGACAAATTTGTCATAGTATTTTTGGATGACATACTTGTGTATTCTAAAACCATTGAAGAGCATGAGCAACATCTAAGACAAGTTCTTCAATGTCTCAAAGAAAACCAACTATATGCCAATTTGAAGAAGAATGAATTTTTCCAAATGGAAGTCAAATACTTGGAACATGTCATCTCAGAAGAAGGAATCTCAATAGATCTCTAAAAAATACGGCAATAGTGGACTGGCCAACCCCTACCAATGTTTCAGAAGTAAAGAGTTTTATGGGCTTGGCTAGGTATTACAAGAGGTTTGTGATGGGTTTTTCCAAAATTACCTACCCAATTACATCCTTCCAAAGAAAAGTGAAACAATTTAATTAGACAAAAAAATGTGAAGCAGCATTTCAATGTCTTAAAACAAAAATTGATTAGTGCCCCAATTCTTGCAGTACCTGATCCTATAGGAAATTTTGTAGTATGTCCTCATGCATCTTTAGAAGGCATCGGGGCAGTTCTCATGCAAGAAGGAAGAGTGATTGCTTATGAGTCTAGAAAGCTAAAAGATCACGAACTCAACTACACTATCCATGACTTAGAGTTGGCAGAAGTAGTACACGCTCTGGTCAGATGGAGGCATTTCCTCCTTGGACATAAGCTTGAGTTGCATACAGATCACAGAAGCCTTCAAATACATATTCACTCAACCAAATCTCAATGCAAGGCAAAAAAGATGGATGGAGTTCTTGTGCAAATATGACTTTGATGTAAAGTATATTCAAGGGAAATAAAATGTAGTTGCAAATACCCTTAGTAGGCGAAGACATGAAGTCTCCTCTCTTAATCTCGAAGTTGACATTCACAGTCAGATACTTCAGGGACTACCTTCTGACAAATGGTATCAAGAAGTTAAGTAAGTGGTTGATTCAGGAATGAACCTAGGAGGAAAGTTCTTTGGTTATCACTTAGAAGAGGATGGGCTTTTAAGACATCAAAGCGGAGTATACATTCTGGAGGGGCTCAAAGGGTTCATCTTAGCAGAGGCACATAAAGCACCATATTCAGCCCACCCCAGAGTTAAAAAAGTGCATGCAGACTTGCGACGATTGTATTTTTGGGTAGGCCTGAAAAGAGATATAGCTGATTTCGTGGCTAGATGTTTAGAATGCTAGAGGGTGAAGGCAAAGCATCAACATCCGGCAGGTCTCTTACAGCGACACTCCGTTCCTGAAAGCAAATGGGATATTATTTCTATGGACTTCATAGTCGGGTTGCCCTTGACACCTTGGAGGCATGAGCTATCATGGTGGTTGTCAATAGACTCACTAAAGTAGCACACTTTATCCCTGTCTAGTCTTCTTATACAGCTAACTCAGTGGCCAGAGTTTTTATGAAGGATGTGGTTCAACTTCATGGGATACCTAAGAAGATTATTTCAAACAGAGATCACATTTTCACCTCAGAGCTCTGGATTTGCAGGTGCAGGTACAAAAGCCTATGTAATAATTGTTGATCGGGAGATGGAACCGTGATCCATATTGACACCCTGAGCCTAGGGATTTTCCTCATAGGAGAGTCAGTTACCCAAATTTGGGAGCTTGGGGGTTTTTGTGTTTATGATGATTAATGTTTTACTTTCATCTTTATTTGATTTTTGTCCTTGTGTCTTATGTATATAGTTATTCGAGTGGCACACGTATATGCCTAAATAAATATACATATATATACATGGGTAATTGTTTGTATGCTAATGTGATTGCTTGAAAGAAATAGCTAAAAAATAAATAGTCAAAATAAAAAGCAAAATATGCTAAGAGATTCGAAGCTCTAACCTACCACTCATCCAATCCTATCTTCAACCAACTCACTTGCAGGACTCTTCGAGAATCCCTTTTTGGAATAAGAAGTTGAACTCATAATAATTTGATCAAGAGGTAAAACTTAGAGTGGCAAAAGATTTGAACCCATGACCTTCTTGACAATTTGGCATAACTCAACCAATACACCACAAGACACCTTTGGGTTTTAGTCTCTCTATACCCTTTGATAATTAGTGAACTATGGGGGAATATTAAACAAAAATTATAAAAACAAATAAATGAGGGATTTATTAAATCAAATATTTGGGATGACCGGTTCCAACGAACACAACCATCCACAATCATATTGATTCCCTATAAATATGGGGCTTCCCAGCAAGGAAAAAAATTAAGAAAAGGAGGAAGCAAAAACTATAGTCAAAAAAAACAAACATATGAACAATACAGAAGGAAACCTGCACAAGGAGACACTCGGGACTAGGGAAAAAGAAGGAGAAAGACACCAGGATTGGATTTGGAAGCTAGAAGCTTGGATCCCTCACACACTCAAGGCCTCATTTTCATCCCAACACAAGAAAACAAGTAGGTCTTTGTTACCTTAACTCTTATTTAAAAACTATATAATTAAGAAACGAGGAAGATTAATTTGTTTCACATATATTGTTGCTGGTTTGTGTATGTGCATCCCTGTTGTTGTGGCTAGACTTATTAAATGTTTACACTCCATGGTTGTTTGTGGGGAGATTGTATGGAAGGCTTGTTTAGAAGAGGATGCTAGGAATTGAATTCCTTGAGTGGGAATGATTGTGGGGCTTCTAGCCTAGGATCTCAGCCCAAGCAATGTTGGTAAGGCCTCCTTAATCCTAAGAGGTCTCGGAATTCAATTCATAGCATCCGTTATATTTTTTTGAGTCCTCTGGAATAAATACATAGATATACTGCACATATGGACAGTTATACTGCACATTTGCCCAATTATACAATTTATTTGCGCAACACTGCGACCTGGTACCCGTCAACCATTATGTTAGTTTGCCTTTACCCAATGCATCACTATGCTTAATGTATGTGCAACACTACAAAACCAATGCACAGATATAATGAAAACGCAGTTAGGCTTTACATATGCGTCGTTATGTTAAATGTATGTGCAAGACTGGTGAAAATAAAACATATGTGCAATTGTAGGAAACCATTGCGCCTTTCTGCTTTACATATGCATAATTTTAATGAAAGCACAACAGTAGAAGGCATATGCACAGATATATTTTACATATGTGCAGTTTTACAATTGTCTTGTCATTTTGGGATGTCTGAAGTTGATCTTTTTGTTGATTTTTGGTTCATACTTGTTATTGTCTTATGTGATTAGGACAATTTTTTCTGTGATAACACTTCTTGTATGGACATGTATGAGTGTATGTTTTGAGTAGGGTAGAAACCCTAGGTGAGGGGCTCACCATAGGTGTTGGGGCCTGCAAGTGGCGGCCAGGGAATCCTATGCTAGGAGACCAGAGCCTTGCACCGGATGGCTCCAATGTGAGCAAGTAAACAAGTGCTAACATAATAAAAATTAACTATGGGTTGGGGCATGGTTAATCACACTACACATACTATCGGTCCCTAAGCTCAAGGGGTTGATCCCAACATTACTTGGTTGTGCCTATCTCCGTTGGAGTACTCAAGGAAAAGATGTTTTGTGCAGCAAGACAGTTTTAAACCGAGGGGGTGGATTCCAAAATATAGGAAGGTATGATGACACTCACCTAGAGGCGGATACACCCTTCACTCTTGTCCTTGCATATTTTGAGGTCTCTTGTGAACTTCTATCTTTATACTTTGTCATTGTTATCTTGGGATTAAACCCTAGATTTGTCTTAGGCCTTTTATGGATCATGGTTTGTCTCCTAGCTCAGGGAGTGGTTCCTTAGGGTCCACATGGTTGGGTGGCAAAACTTGAGGCTTGTTCCTTGGCATGGCGTTGTAGTTTCTTCATGAAGAGATTCTTGGATAATGCTTGAAGATAATCAAAGATGTTCCTAAAACTTGCATTTGATGTAATTTGATGTAATATGTTGTGATGTAATTTGATTTAATGAAATTTGATGTATAATGTAAAGGGGATTAAGATTGATGTATTTAAAGAAAAGCCATGTATAAGGGTTGGGTAGATAGAGATGAGGTTTTGTATTGAGATTTTCTTAAAAAGGAAAAGGTTGCTATCTCTCTTTTGTGAAGACAATTTTGGTATATGTATCATTCTGATTACTTGTGAATATGAATTAACATTATGTTTTATAAGTACTAGGCTTTCTTACTTCTATGACCCTATGCTCTTGATGTATATCAATGCTTTGGTTAATGAGAACTTCTTTAGTTTATGTTTTAAATTGGATTAATAAATTTACTCTAAGGTTAAATAGTTAGGGAACCTATTGTTACTAAAAAAAACTCTGCCACTTAGATGATTCTAGCTTAGTCTTACCAGGTTCCTGACGGGGGCATTACATTGTCTCTAGAGATTCTCAATGAATCCCTCCCTGGATTCCAATGCAAAATCTCATCATTCCTATGGAATGCCCTCTGGTCTCTGAGTTATCCTTTAGAGTAACTCGACATTCAATATATGAATGTCCTCTATCCATCTAAAAGGATCTCTTAGAAAACTATAAAGTTCCCATTTCTCTTAATTACTCACTTAATGATCTAATATAAATCAGATGAACTTATCTCTGTTTATGGTTCCTTAATTTGTCTTGACAAATTATCAACGTCTTTGTCTCTGTATTTTTAGTTTAGTCTGTGCAATAAGTTTGAATCCCTATCTTTATATTTCTTTGGTGTGAGACTGTTCCGCAGATTACCAATATTTGTTATTTAACCTCTCTGGTTGCTGCCCTGTTCACTTTGTTATGATATCTTGGAGTTATTATTGCTGTTAGTAATTTCCAGCATTTGATGTTATCCATGGAGTCTAACATTTTCTTGAGTCTATGGTCTACACGTATCCACCTTAGTTTCTTTATCTATGCCTTCTCTATAATATTGCTGCATTTCTCCTTATTTACTTCCCACCTCTTTTCTAATCATGTTTAGAATTAGTGTGATCCTTTGCTGATTGTTTGTCTTTAGTTTACTACTATCCTGTCCACGTTAGCAGATTGGGTGTGTCAAGTTTATACTTCTGCATTCTATGTGACTTCCTTGGCTTACGTGGCTCCTCATCTCTTCTTACTATTCAATCTGAAACTCCTTTTGATTATTGTATTCAACTGGTTGTTTCCGCCTTCTGTCAGATGTCGGAGGTATTTGTTTGTTCAACATCTCTCCCTCTTTCTCATTTACTTGACTTCTATTCCATGCTATGTTGTGTGGCCACGCTGGCAGGTTTTATTGGAGGAATATGTGCCTTTGTCTATCATTTGATGATTGCCTTTCTCATGCACAGAAGCTGCAGAAGAAGATGAAGATTGTGCTGTCATCGTCATACACAGAAGCGTACAATCAAGCAATGAACCTGGAAAGTGAGCAGAAGACGAAAAAGAAGAAGAAGAAGAGTGGCTCCTCTGAGTCAAACAACGATGCATCTTCAGAAGAAGAGAGCAGCAATGATGAAAACAGCAGCAAGAAGGTCTGAGCTCTCCAAAAGGACATGATCCGTATGATGAAGGAATTTAAGAACATGCAAAAAGAAACGAAGGGAAGTGACCTATGGTGCACGGAGTGTAAGACAAAAGGTCACACCATAGGGTCCTATCCAAAGAACCAATTCTGCGACATCTACTAGATCATGGTACATTCCACAACAGAATGCCCCTTCAAGATGAAAACCAAAGGACCTCAACAAGTCTTCCTCGCACAAGAGGCTTCTGTGTCCAAAGGGAGCGGGAACACAAGCACAAAGGGTGCCACGTCCGCAGAATATAGAAATAATAGACGTGGGCAGAAAAACAACAATGTGAACAATAACAATAACAATGGCAGCCAGAGTCAAATTCAGTACGATGCAAACAGACGGCCGATCGTTCAATGCCGAGCATGTAATTTGTAGGGCCACTTTGCTCAAGATTATACAACAGCAAACACACCAAAATTATTATGCAGATGGTGCAGACCCGGCGATCATGAAGATGCCAAGTGCCCAAAGTCTGGAGTGAATCTGATCATCGTCGGGACGGACAAAGAGGAGGTGTTGGCAATCACACGGAAACAAGCAAAACTATACCCTGACCCAGCAGAAGAAAAGAAGAGGCTGGAGGAAGCACGGAAGGAAATTGAGAAAGCAACATAAGCGGAGACATCTCAGTTGAAGGACACCACAGGCACCTCACCAAGGAACTGCGCGGAACAGAACATTGTACGGAAGATACTACAAACGGAGGTACCCGTCAAAATCAATGATCTGTTGATCACAATGCCTCAGCTTTGATCAGCACTCACAAATATCGCTAAGTTACCAGGAGAACCAGGAAGAGGGAAGGAGATTGCCGCCGGTGGAGAAGACCCAATGTTGCTAGCCCTCGCATCCGGACGGCATCCGACGGTTGTCGAAATGGGGATTCTGGGAAGTGTGCTGACGGACACAATTGTCGACGAAGGGTCTGTCGTGAATGTCTTACCCGAGGATACCTAGAAGAGGTTGGGACAGCCGACGTTGTGGCCACCTACATTCCAGTTGTTGATAGCGGACCAACATGGCATTAAACCTCTCGACGTCCTAATGGCACAACCGGTGACAATTGACACACAGTCTTTCCTGCTTGACTTTGTCGTGATCCCGCTGAAGAGAAAAGGATACGATGCCATTCTAGGTCGCAGATGGCTTATTCAAGCCAAGGTTAAACATGACTGGAAGAAAAACACTTTATCACTTGAAAGTAAAGGGAGGAAATTTGTCATTGATTTGCACACCCAGATGATGGGGGAAGAAGCTCTGTCCTCAGATTCTGAAGAAGAAGATGACGGGAGGCAGCGTATGGAACCAGATCAGGAGGGAGTCCTGCGGTTGGAAGGAGGATCAACAGACGACGATTTGAATTCCGTCAACGGTCTTTACCACTGGCAAATAGAGGACTATGAACTGTTCCAGAGCTACAATGTACTAACAATAGAGGAAGGCCACAATGGAGATGAATTTCCAAGAGAATTTAGAGAAATGAGAGAGCGGGATGCGCCGCTGGATAAGAAACCCACCCATGCATTCACTGACGGGGAGCCCATCAAATACAACGAAGCCATGCTGCAAACGATGAATTTGGGAGATGAGACCGAACCAAGGAACATATTGGTAGGAGATAACTGGGATCCAATACTGAAGCGGCAACGTTCAAGATATTTTTGGAATACAAAGACGTATTTGCGTAGACATACAAAGATCTCAAAGAAGTATCACCGGAGTTGAGTACACCGCATCCCATTGGTCGAAGGTGCAATCCCTGTACGGAAGCGACCCTACAGGATGAACAAGAACTACATGGCACGGGTTACAGAAGAGATCAACTGGATGCTAGAAGCCGGTATTATTTTCAAGGTGCAGACAAGTGAATGGGTGTCACCCATAGTCATCTCACTGAAGGACACCACCCAGATCTGGATATGCAGTGATTTCAAATGCCTGAATGCAGTCACAATTAAGGACCCTTTCCTAATTCCATTTATAGACAGTATATTGGAGGAGGTCCCAAGGCATGAAATTTATTCCTTTATGGACGGGTTCTCCAGATACAATCAGATTTCCATAACAGAGGAGGACAAACTGAAAACGACATTCGTCGTGGAAGATGGGGTGTACGGATACAACCAAATGCCATTCGGCATGTGCAACGCACTGGCTACATTCCAGCGAATAATACTGCATATCTTTGACAAAATGTCCATGGGAAACTTCAAAGTGTTCCTGGATGATTGGTCTGTATTCAGTGCTGAGGACAAACATTTAGCAACACTGGGTGAATGTATGGAGAGATGTCGATGGGTGCAACTAGCCCTAAATCCGAAGAAATGTAGATTCATGGTTCCGCAGGAGAAGACTGCTCGGTCACATAGTCTGTAAAGAGGGATTGAAGATAGATATGGACAAAGTCATAATCATATTGGAAATGTAGTCATCCACCAGTATAACTGAGGTAAATTCTTTCCTGGGACACATAGGCTATTACAGAAGGTTCATTAAAAATTTTGCCAAAGTATCATATCCGCTGGACAGGTTAACGTACAAAGGAGAATCATTTAGATGGGAGAAGGAACATGATGAGGCATTTGAAGCGTTGAAGGTACGATTGGCTACGGCACCCATCTTGGCATATCCGGATTGGGATAAGGAGTTCCATGTTCATGTCGACGCATCCAACTATGCAATTGGAGCAACCTTGGCGCAAACAAGTAGCCACGGATTGGATCACCCGATATACTTTGCCGACCAACTATTATCAAAAGCAAAACAGAACTACAGCACAACGGAACAGGAAGCATTGGGCATGGTTTACGCAGTACAAAAGTTCCGACACTACTTGTTGGCGACACCGTTTGTATTCTATGTGGACCATCAAGCTTTATTGTACCTGGTAAATAAACCAGTCATCCAAGGAAGAATTAGTCGGTGGCTCCTTTTGCTACAAGAATTCACCTTCAAAATCGTTGTACAGGCCAGGAAGAAGCATGTCAGTGCGTACCATTTGTCGCGGATCAAAACAGGTGAACCAGCGGATGGAGCCGTGAATGATGACTTCCCTAACGCACAGCTATTCCAAATTGCAATACTAACAAAATGGTATACCAGTATTGGGGAGTACTTGTCTACGGGACAGCCACGAAGGGAGATGCCAGAGAATGAAAGGCGAAAATTGGTATTAAGGAGCCATACATTTCAGTTGATTAATGGGGCATGACCACATCCTCAGACGGTGTGTGTTGGAGGAGGAAATACCGAAGGTATTGAAGGAAGCACATAAGGGACTAGCAGGTGGACATATGGGACCCGACACCACAGCGAGGAAGATACTACTGGCAGGACTGTGGTGGCCGATGGTGTACAACGACACACAGGAATGGGTCGTTGGTTGTGACACTTGCCAATGGGCTGAGAAGCCACTGAAGAGAGACTTTATGCCGCTTAACCCCTCACACGCATAGGAACTCTTCGAACAGTGGGGATTGGATTTCATCGGACCTGCTGATACATAATTGTCGCAATAGAGTACCCAACCAAGTGGGTGGAGGCACGCGCACTAGCGGATAACTCAGCTGTCAGCATAGCAAGATTTATTTACGAGTAGATTATTACCAAGTACGGAATTCCATTACAGTTAACAAGTGATAGGGGTGGACACTTCGTTAACCATGTTACCTAATTGCTTACCATTGAATTCAAGATCTGTCATTCATTCTCGAGCCCGTACTACCTGAGAGCAAACGGACAGGCCGAGGCTACAAATAAAATCCTGGTATCAATTATCTACAAATCTTACGCGGTTGAAGGTGAAGATTGAGAGGAAAAATTACCCTCTGCCCTTTGGGCGTACCGCACGGCGTATAAGGTGACGACGGGGCACACACCGTTTCAGTTAATGTTCGGACCAAAGGCAATGGTACCAACGGAATTCATGATACCAAGCCTGAGGATAGCACTGGAAAATAAGTTAGGCGACATCGAAAGTTTAAGGGAGTGGCTGTACAAATTGAACAAGCTTGAGGAGAAGCGGTTATTGGCACAGTGGGCCACGAAGGTGACGCAGAACAGGCATAAGGCATGGCATGACAAACACCTGAAATTGAACAAATTCCAGCCGAGACAGTGGATGTTAAAGTATGACGGAAGGAACAAAGTTACTCCAGGCAAATTCAAGGTCAGATGGGTCAGGCCATACCAGATTCGAGAGGTAGGTGACAATGGAGCAATAAAATTGTGGACTTTGGACGGGCAAGAAGTGCCTCAGACAGTGAATGGGTCTAAGCTGAAAAATGTACTATGCCAAGAAGACTCCCTCTTCATTGAGAAATGGCAAAGTTCGAACTCCCTCGCCATCGCCTAATGGTTCGTGAAGTCTAGAGGGATAACTGGGTATGTGTATTTTATTCAAAAAAAAAAAAAAGCAAAAAAACAAAAAAAAAAATTTTAAGACAGCGTGGTTTAATCTCAACGGCTAAACTATCTCTGTGGATGTTTTTGTTTATCCACGACTTTTCTCTCCTACCGCCAACCTTTTTGTTCCCTCCACGGACTAAGCTCTCTCCTGTGGGTGATTTTTTGGCCGCAGTTTGAAGTTTATATTGCCCGTGGGCATTATGTTCTCTACAACCTAGCTCATTCTCCGCGTTATGTTCTCCCACGGATACCCTTGTTCCTCCGCGGATGGTCTTGTTCTCCCCAGGGTTATCTTCTCTTTGCTAGCGTAATATTGATTCCAAAACACACATAGCTTTCAATTGCACCTACCACACATTTGAATGAAGTTTTGAACATATGGTTGGGCTCAAAATGTTACAATCCAATTTTGAGGTCTCTAATAGAAATCTTTGAATAGCTTCACGGCTGGGCTAGAGACGCACACCCCCAACAGTTGTGATGGAATCTAAAAGCCTCTCTTCTCGACTGCTTCCTCTTGCTTGACCAAGTTTTGGTAATGCGGGTTGGCATTATTCTTCATGTCGGGTTCACCTTAAGGTTGCGTTTGGTTCTCTCTAGCCGTGGCTCCATCCTCTTCCCCGCGGATTGTCTTTTGTGCCGCGGCTTAAGCCCTTTTCGCCCGCAGATTGCTTTTTGTGCCACGGCTTAGTCCTTTTCCATCCGCGGATTAATTGTTAAAGCTCATGGGTTGCCGGTTATATTTTTGCATGCGACCTTGTTCATTCAGACAGCATTAGCGGCCAAGAAAGATAAGGACCAGTGGTGCGAAGAAAATAGCACCCACCCTCATTGCATTTCATCAAAATTGTCGTGGTTGCAATTGGCCCAAATCTTCGCATCTTCAGCTTTGGAGAGTGACAGCCCTGCTGATTGACACGATATTACATTTGGTCGGGGACACAGCAACTCCATAAGATCAATATGGTTTGATAGAAAGGAGATTTCTTTGCTTCGGCTAGAGATAACAAATTTGGTAATATAGGGAATGCAGCATCATGGCACTGCGTTAAATCCATTAGTTCTCCCACGGAGGTGTTAATATCATTTTTAGTGTTGTAAGGGAACCATCCAGAAAGAAGCAAGCAACGGGGAAATATATTTTTAAGGCATATTACTCGCGGGAAGGCAAAAGCAAGAACCCTACATTATAAAGGGAGGAAAGAAGCCGTTATTATATGAAATCAGCAGGGAAATAGAAGTGGAAGAACCAGCTAAAGACAAGTATGGAGAAGAATGCCAAGGTTTTAGCTTCCGGAATTCGAGTTGCAAGGCCATCCGCTTCCAGTAGCAAGAAACAAAAAGTAAGGGCCGAACTCACGCATCTTACTGTTCAGTTTGAGGGACTCAATGGCAACGAATGCCAAAAATGGTGGCAGGAGACTCTGGACACAGAGGTAATTAAGCAGATATTGATACGAGCACAGGTGCATTGGGCCATCCAGCTTCCAATTTTTTCCATCCAATTGTTTGAATCAGTTTTGTGAAATATGATAGAAGCATATAATCAGCACAACTGAACCAGCACATTTTTGTACAAAAAGCATCGGATGTCAATTTCTTTTAAGCCTAGGGATTTCACTAGGGTTTTTGGCATCCCTGGTCCTGGAGGTTGGAAGGTGGAAATCAAGAATCACAAGCTCTCTCAAGAACGGAAAGAACATTGGATACGATTAGTGGGCCGCGGTCTTACACTCGAGGAGATGGAGTCAGTAATAAAGGGGTCTAAATGCAGAGGGCTTCGGCAAGATCTTATTCGAGAAGTGTCATGTCCCCTTTTCAAATAATTAAAAATAATAATCTTTTCTAAGGAAGGCAAGCCCAAAAAAGGTGAAGTTTCGGAAAAAGGGGATAATCTTTGGAAGCTAATGGACTAATAAATGAAAATTATTATTAAAATATGTTTCATTAACCCCTCTTGGATGTGAGTTAGGATTATGCCCTCTTTTAAGGGGTTTGGAGGCATTTTGGGCTCATTCCAGAACTTGATTTTTGCTCATTTCTTTGTTATTCTTCAGAGGCTGCCAAACCTATGGAGAAAGAGACCCAAGAACGGGAGTTTGCAGGTTTCCAGGGAGACCCAAGAACGGGAGTTTGCAGGTTTCCAGGAAGGCTAAGGACGGGAGTTTGAAGCCATTCCATGTGCATGCTCATGCAGAGTTTGCCTTTGTGCTGAACAGTGCAGATTTGTGGATTTTCGGGTGTATATTTTGTAAGAGTCTAGTGTTTCTAATTGAGTATTTCATATCAGTTTGGGTTGCTACTGTATATCAGACTTTTAAATATTATAATAGAGCTGAATATATGTATTTGGATATGATTATACTTCTGTGATAGATTATTAAGTTTTTGTGGTGATTTTGGGCTATTTTGTGCTATTTTCGGGAGCCCGATGAGCATTGTTTTTGTCCTCCGTTTGGGAGCTATTGTGTGCATGTTATACAGATCTGGAAATGTCATTTTATAGGCTGTTATGCTGCTCAAATTTCTGTAAAAATGTCCACTTTCAGATTTATTAATAATAGGTGAAGCTGTGAAGCTTTTGGCACTATTTCTGGCATACCCGATTTGGAGTTTCTTGAGAAATTTGGTGGATCTTTGTGATATTAGTTGTTTGATCTTGAAAATCTGATTAGAGGCGTGAAATATCATTTAAAATCAGTAAAGGGACATTTCAGGAAGGCCACTGGAGGTGCATTATGGATGTCATCAAGAGCAAGTTGACAAGGGCAACTCGAGCTTCAGATATAGCATTGCCACAGATTGTATTCATGAATGGCGTCATGAACTGCACAGTGTATGATTGGGCTACAGTTCATGCCGACAGGATGGAGGAGTTCATGAAACTCCAACACCGCACATTCTTTATGCTGCACCATGCAATTGGCTTGTTTCTGGAGGCAGCAGTTAATCAGATACCAATGGATGATTTTGAGGCTCAACCGCGGGGAAAGTTGGCATAAGGAGAGCCTCTAGAGAGCAGCGGGGCGGAGTACAAGGAAGAGAGTACTTCTATGGAAGTTGGCAGTGAACCAACAGTTAGTGAGCCCACATTTTTCACCCCGCCGCAGTTGTCAACTTTGGCGCACTTGTCCGCCACCACTTCACACATTTTGTCGTTTGGTCAACGGCATGCACCGGTCGTTATGACCCCACCGACAGTGGCAGATGTTGTCCCATGGACAATAGCAGATGTCCCATGGGCAATGGCTGAGGGTGTCCCACCGATGACAGTTGTTGGACCAGCGACCACTCCAGATGTTGCTTTCTCCATGACCGCAACGGATGTGTCTCCTATAGCTTTGACCGAGGGATTGCCTATCCGGGATTGTTCGCCGGACCTTGTTGCACCAGCAGAGCCGGAGTTGATAGAGTTGCCACCGCCAAATTCTGAACCCCAGGTTCATTTGGATTTGATTGGTTTAGATGCTATGGTCACTATTTCATCTTCCTTGTTGACGGAGGCACAGTCGGAGCAGCCGGAGAGAATGGAGGTTATAGATAGAGCGAGTGAATTTTCGAGGCAGCAGTTCCGGCTCATTCCTGTCGAGGTCGGACCGTCCATTCAATCCCCCGATCATGGAGGAGTCCCTACAGGACCAACAGTTGTATCAGAGCCACATGAGGTGGCAGCTCCACAATCAGAGGGTGCGCCTAGGAAGGAGGAGGCGGCACCAGATGTGGACATGATGACAGCGGCGGTAGCAGAGATGAATAGTGATGGGGAATAGACCATGGACGATGTGCCAAAGGAGGATTATGGATCAAACGAGGACAGATGCAGAGATTACCTTAGGGCTATGCGAGCTGCGCTACAAAAGAGACACAATGTGGCATTGCAGGCTATGACTCGGCGAAGGGAGTGGCATTTGGTTCGAGCTTATATCAGGGGGATTTGTCCGCAACGGTTTTGTTCATGTTTTGAGGACAGAGGTTGGCCAACAATTGAGACACCGGAGATGTTGGTGGATTGGGCCACCGAGCCGGAGTTGGGTCCATGCAACACTTCCATGGAGACGCTAGCGCACAAGATAGTAGGATTGTACAAGGAAGTCTACTATGCTCGCAGGCGTGCGGAGGCGGATAGGGCAGCAAACAAGGTCGCAGCGGAGAGGTCCCTAGCAGCAAAGAAGGAAGCTAGAGATAAGGAACTGGCCAGCCAGAGAGCAGCGTGGGCAACTGAGCATGCAGCATTGTTACGAGATAAGGAAGCAGCAAAGCAGGAATTACAGTTGGCAAAGACTCAGGCTATGGGTGCAACGCTTCTCCTGAAGGAAGCCGTAGAGGTTAACACACAAATTCAGAAGGATTTGAGCATCCAGACGGAGCAAATCTACAAATTGCGCCGACAGCAGCATTCTTTAGGATCACAGCCTTCTCTCTAGTGTATATTCTTTCTCTATTGTATTTTGTGGTCTCCTATTTTTGTTAGTTTCTGAAGTTGCCAAGAGACGACTTTTCTTTTGGGGGGGATGATGTCATCAATAGAAACTGTGTAGCCGACGGGTTCATGTTGTCGGTAAAGACTTTGTAGCCAACGAGTAGATTAGGATTATTATGTAGCCGACAGACCCCTTCGAGAAGGTTCGGCAGGAAGTATTTATACCCCGTCTGGGATCATTGTAAAGCATCTTATCATCTGTATGTAATCTGTTGGCATGTGCGAATAATAAACGGAGTACTGTTGTTGATGTTCTTGTTCATTATCTATGTGCATTAATCAATTCATCTATGCGGTAAACATATGCCATCTAATATATAGAAATAAGGATTCATGTCCTTTGACATCACCCATCACTTGGAGTTGGTTGGTTAATTAATAATTTCCTAAGGTTGATATTGTTTAATCAATCAACCACTTTAGATTATATTATAATGATGATATTATATAATTAGTTAGTAATTAGTTTAGTATATTCATTCAAATGAATAAATGTCTATTAATTTATAGTTATTTATTTATTTTATGCTTAGTTTAACTACTATATTAAAAAAATTAGTTATTAAATGTATTCTATAATAAAGTGCTTAATAATTATCTATATTAACTATCAAAATTTGATGTCTAATCGAGTTATCTAATAACCATTCCATTCTTAAATCATTTACTTGATTAATTCAAATAGGGATGTCAACTTTGATGATCAAATTCCATTATTAGTGGGGAATATTACAGTAACGGACAAAACCCAAAAATCTTTCGGCAAATTGGTAGGGGCAAACTGGATCTTCAGGTGCGAAATGGGAGTGCACCCCTAATGACAGTGTGCGATGTTGATTCTAATTTCACAGTTCCAAAGAAAGTCGATAAGGGTACTCAAATCTACAACCTCTTTGTCGATTCGATATCCGCAACCTGGAATAAAAAAAGGGTCTTTGTTGTTTATGGGGGGTTTGCCTTGGTCAAACCCCAGTTTAGGAATTAACCTTGAATTGAAATAATTGAAATAGCATGAATGTAAAGCAAATGTACGAATTCACCTTACAAAAGTCGGATCTCCTGAGTCGAGTACAATGTGTTTACTTCACCAATTGAGTTGGACCAAGAAGATGAAGATGGATGGATGTAGAAGATGCAACAAAGGATCTTGAATGAATTAAAGAAGATCTTGAAGATAAACTCCTTCAATTTCTTGAATGCTTGAATCCTTGATCTTCAATGGAGGAATGCTTGAAGACTTGAAGGCTTGAAAGCTTGAGTGCTAGAGTGCTTGAGCTTGAAATGTCGAGTATGCTTGGATACTTGAGAATGTCAGATGAAAATGGAGAAAATGGAAGGGTTTATATAGAGCTTGATATTGACTAACTCTTGTAGGCCAGCCTACATTGGAATTAACACCCTAAACATTCCAGAACACAGGACCCAAAGAGGAGACCCAAGATAGGGCCTCATCAAGGACAAACTACACCCCTAATGATCAGGTGCACAAACCCCCGAGACTGTCTCAGGACTCCAAAACAGGTCCTGAAATCCAGAAATCAAGTCCAGATTCCAAGGAAATCCCATTTCGGTGCAAAGAGTAGACTCCAGGTAGATAGATAAATGAAAGGGAGGACCTAGAAGGATAGATCCTACCTCGAGCTTAACACCGTAAAAATAGGAGCTTTAAAGAGGATCTATTAGGTTTTACCCCAATTCCACCTAAAAGGAAGGACAGAAAAGGGAAGAATGGATGAAAGACGCAAGGAGATTGATGATTTTGCATTAAATAGGTGCTAAACCTTCATTAAATTGGAGTGCGTCTAGTTTAAGACAGTATAACTGGTAGAAAAGTTGATTGTATAAGGGTAAGTCAATAGCTACTCCACAAATTCACATTCACTATTATAGTAAGACCACGAAAAAGCCACATCATCGCAAACCAACTATCAAGAATAAAATCAAGAGAGTTCTCAAAAGGGGTGACAGAGGACTTTCCAAATGCTCATATGTTCCAAATAGCGGTCCTACCCCCTTAGTACAAGAGTATTGGTCAATATCTATCCACTTCCACATTTCCATGGAAGATGCCACCAAGGAAAATAAGGAAGTTGGCTTTGAAAAGTAAAATAATTCAAATCATCAACAGGTTGTATAAGATGGGACCCAACCAAGTTTTGTGCGAGCGTGTCATGGAGGAAAACATTTTGAGTGTACTGAAGGAACCACACAAAGGATTGGTAGGAGGTCATATGGGGCCTAATGCCAGCACACATAAGGTACTACTAGCAGGGTTGTGGTAGCCAATACTGCACATTGATGCTCGTGAGTGGATGGGTGGTTGAACGTGACACCTACCAAAGGATGGGCAAGCCTTTAAAGAGAGACTTCGTACCATTATTTCTCTTGCACGTCCATAGTAGTTGTTAAAAAGATGGGGCCTCAACTTTGTCAAAACCCCAAGGGTGAGCATCGCATGACAATGTAGGCATATAGTGGTGGTTATGGAGTACTTGACAAGGTGGGTAGAAGCAAAGGCACTCTCAAAGAGCACAACACTTATCACAACTCGATTCCTTTATGAGCAAATTGTAAGGCGACCCATATCCATCATGAGTGACCGAGGGGTACACTTCATGAACCAGTTAATCTAGACAATGATAGAAGAGTTCCAAAAAATCCACAATTTGTCAAGCCTATACTACCCTCAGGCCAATGGACAAGTTGATGCTATAAATAAAATGTCGGTGTTGATCTTGTACAAGACTTGTGGAGTGGAATAAGGGGATTCGGAAGAAAGACTAATAGTGGTACTCTCGGTGTATCGGACCACTTAAAAGTAACAAGGGATACACCCTTCCAACTCATGTATGGATAGGAGGTCATGGTACCTACCAAATACACCGTACCAAGCTTGAAAGTGGCAGTACAGAACCGATTAGGGGATATGGAAAGCCTAAGAGAACAATTGTTTAACATGTTGAAGTTGGATGAATGGCAGCTATTATCACAATAGGCAATGAAGGTGTCCCAATGGCAGAGAAAATTTTGGCACAACAAATACCTTCGATGGATGAACTTCCGCCCAAGACAATATGTTTTTTAAATATAATGGTCGTAACAAAATTAAGCTGGGGCAGTTCAAAGTCCACTGGACTAGACCTTATAAAGTAAGGGATGTGGGAATCAATGGAGTCATAAAACTTGCCACCCTAAACAACAGGCCCATCAAAGACCTAGTAAACGGGTCCAAGTTGAAAATCTACCAAGAAAGGAAAACGCACATTGAAGAAAATACGCCACTAAGGGAAACTCGACAATTGGCCATGATAAGGAGATCAAGGAAGACCCAATAATCATGAAAGAACCATACAAGCCAAACCTAGACTGGGCAAACCTATGATGATTCCTGAAGGAAGACTTGCCAAGAAGCATGTAGAAGGAATTGTAGTGCCCTCGGTATATAAGCACCTCACAAATGCCTTGTTTGAACAATTAGTAGTGGGGATAAGGATAAATGGATGTTGGAGATGGAAGGCGCTCTACGAAGGAAGAAGAGAAGGCTTTGTGGCCTATGACATTGATGAAGAGGCCAAAGAACAATTGAAGCAGCAAGCAACCAAAGGAAAGGGTTGCCAAGAAGATTTAGTGGAGGAGATCGACCTAGAGGAGTATGGCACCACCCTCAAGCCATGCTTAAAGATGGAAATAAAGACAAATGACATGTTCATCTCGAAAGGAGATGGGTGATCAACTCATCCACAAGTGTGTTGCAGAAAGACAAGAAGCTCAATAACAACCGACCTCAAATGCATTATGGAAAGTACTACCAAATCCAGTTGGACCCCCAACCATAAATGAAGAGGAAGTTGTATGGTGCCAGAAGTACAGAGACAAATATGTCGATGAAAGTTATAAAGGACCCACACCCCTAGTGGACAAAATATTCAACTGAGAGTACCTAGAGACTTGCTGTGAAAATGAATGTTACAAGACACCTCCAGGCACTTGCATGTGGCAATATGCTTCCAAGGTTAAGATTCGCCACAGTGATGATAAAGGCATAAAGAGGAGATGAAGTGAAGAAAAGAAGGAATTCTAGAAGAAGCCAAAAGTTGGAACAACACAGGTGAAGACAAAAAGGCAATGGAGATAAAGAAAAGCACTTTAAAAAATTTAAAGGGAAATGTACAAAGGTAGAAGCAGGGTACCAAAGACAACAAAAGCAACAAAAAATTACAAGGTATGCTATCTTGTAAAAAATTAAAAATCAAAAGATTAAAAACATTAAAAGTCACAAAGAACGAAATGAAGAGAAAAATGGAGGAAAAGTGAAAAAAAAGGAAATAATAGACCAAAAATTAATATGGAAAGGAATTAAAAACTATGGAAAAAATAAAAAGGGGAGATAAGGAAAAAAATAAATAGATTAACCCTTCTTATGTCAAAAAAATGTCTTATAAAAAATCTAGCACTTGGAAGATTTATAAATTGTTTGGAGGGTGAACCAATTGGCAAAAACAGGTAGAAGTTAAATGCAAGAGTGTGAGAAACAAGAGAAGTGTGAATGAGGAGACAAAGAGAAGCAAAGATATGAGCCAAAGAAGGTAAGTGTGCAAGTAAACCCTCTGTCCTACGAACCAAGAAGGGGCAATATTCATTGTATGGCACCGTACATGTGGAGGAGGAACGAACACATACCATACAAGTTATATCAGGGAGGAAGGATTTGGTACTAAAGCGTACGGTAAACCAAAAGTATTCCACACACTATATGGAGCCTACACTTTGCCACATCGTCGGCACATTAACTGTAAAAGCAAGGTACACATCGTATGGTCTTGAGTAGTCGTATGTCATATGGTAACAATTAATTGGGCAAGTAGAATAGGAGGTTGTACAAAAGGCATAGAGGAAAAGAATTTTCCATCCATACGTCATACAAACACAATGGAGAAAGCAGGCCTTCCAATTGTACATCGTATAGACACCGTACCAAAAGGAACAACCCAAAGCCACAAAAAGTAATTGGCAAATCAAACTTGTATTACTCCTATGGCCACAAGAAGACATTGTACGGAAGAGGTACTGGAGAGGAGTGAAATTAAGGAAACCCATGAGTTTTAGGTGGGAAAATGGGATACTCATGCCATTTCTACTTCTTAGTTTCTCATTGTCTAAGCTTCATGTTCTGCAAAATTCTTCGGTCAACGGAAACCCATTGCAGATTGAAGACTTGTGGATGGAAAACCATGAGTTTTAGCTGGGGATTAAATGAAACCCCATTGTTCAGATAGAGCAATTCCATCCAGAGGTTGCATTTGAGTTTCAAGATTTTAGCAGTTTCAACAGTTGTCTATTGTGCATGTCCAAGGCTTCAATAATATTGTTGCAGTAATTTTAGATGTGTTTTACAGACTTTTCTGTTGTTATTAATCTTGCATCAGATCATAGTCTATGTATTTTCCAATTGGAAATCAAACAATATTAGTTTGTGGTGTTACAATGACAATGGTGGTATTTGGTTGTAATAGTTTTTGTCGGTTTTTCTTATGAACTGTTAATACTGCTGCTATAATACATCAGTTTTAGACCTGATTATAGGATGCAAATATTAGAAAAATCATGTTCATTGATGTTCTATAAAGCTCCATTTAAAATTAGCCCTTTCTATGCAAGAGTGGCAAACTAGTTTGGGTGTTTTTGGTGAAGTTTTGTATAATATTTTTTAATTTATTTTCTAGATCTGAGAGAAATATTATATTTGGGGTTGAGGACATAATACCCTATGAGATATTTGTGAAATGGGGATTTTTTGTTTATTATCACAACCAAATAAACATTATAAGGGTATTGTTGGCTCCAAGATCCACAAACCAAATGCCACAGTAAAAACGGTTTCCAACTTTAGATATGTTATTACTTATTCTCCATATGTCCAATCGTTACAACTCACTATTTGCAAATGAACAAGTCTGTTCCATGGTCCCATCACAAGGTTCCTGATTTGGAAGGATTTCAGAAGTGTGCAGCTATTTGTGGAGAGATTTTGGGTCTCAGCTTCCAAATTGTTGATATTACTGATTATTGACTCGTACCCATTTTATGTTGCTGAAACTAATAATTTTAGACTTTGGATTGCTGATTTCATCCCTATACACAAGCATACTAACTAATTTCATGAGTATGGCAGTCCTTGGTACAATGAAAGAGGAGTCTCATGAATGCAAGGGTAGTACCATTAAAGTGTGGTAAAACGAGTCCAAATCAAGGTATGTATGCAGAAGATCACTATCTAAGCATAAGGAGGTTGACAATGTGCTATCCTCCTATGATGCATTCCCAGGACAGCAATGAACCTAACTTCCAGTCCTAACATTGCTCCCATTATTGCTAGCACCTACGATCCTACTACATTGGCATTCACACAAGTGATCTTACAGGGGTTTCTAACCATGGGAAAAACTTTTCAGTTGGCAACCTCTAATGGAGAGTTTTCAGTCTGTGTTTAGCTATCCACTGCCTCTACACTGACCACATGTTTTATTTGTGGAAGGATTTTCCTGATCTACAGCTGTTAATGGTATCAATTTTGATGTTTTGAGACATAAACAGCTGTAGATCAATGTGCTGTGAAAATATTTCCTTGCATGAAAATGCTGGTGAAAGGTTTCCACTTTCACTAAGGATGACACTCATTTCTTCCATCCTAGTGCTGATTTCAATTAGACTCTGAGTTAGTTGTGGTGATAAAGCTCGGCTAGGTATCTGGGATCCTTCAACACATAAGAAGAATAAGTGGGCACAACAGCTAGCCAGCATCAAAGATGGATTCACGGAATGCAATAATTTATATCAATATTTGATTAGGCGTTTTGGCATAATTTAGGTAGGTCAAAGATATGTCCTATTAAAGAGTTCGTCATGGAGACAAAATTCAAGAAAGAAGAAATAGCACTTCAAGAAATTGAAGAAGGATGCCCTACAGTTGTCATGGCTCTATGGAAGAAAGATTAGTGATAGTCATAATTCTTCTTGGAGGTAAGATGCTTGATCACAATAATAGTGTTTGTACTTTTGTGATTATGCTCAATATTAAACTTCTAAAGTGGTGAGCAAAGAGAATAATTGTTGAATGGAACTTGTGGGTTGAGGACCACAAATTTGGCTTAGCTTGAATGAACATGGGGATGCATTATACACAAGCCGAGGGACACTATAAATACGGTTCCCAATTTTAGACCTGTTATCCTCAAAATGTCCAGCACACTCCACCCCTTCCTCACAGCCAAAGAAGCATTTTCAGTCACACAATGGAGTTAACAATCCATAATTAATGATGAAGGATAGATCCCAACCTTTATAACTTGGGTTCAAAGCAAAGGGGTGCAAGGTAGAAGCCATGGCATAAGGATTCTATTCATATTTTCCACGTCCAGCTATGAATCTTGTAATTTGGGGTATCATGATCAAAAAATTTAGATTCCATGGTAAATTATAACACCAATCTAGGAGTACAAATTACACATGATGTTGAAGCTTACACAAATATTGATGAGGTCTGAATTAGTGAATATTTGATCTGATTTAGGATCTACAAGTTTTATGACTTAATCTCAACAATCAGATATACTTTCAAACTTAATCTCAACAATCAGATATATTTTCCCGATCCAAGCAGTAAATGCATGACTATGTATTTAAAACCATTGAAATTACAAAGAAGAAGAATCTAGGGCTGATACAGAGGAATTCTAACCAATTACATAAAGTTAATTTTATGCTTTTACTGAAGCAATTAACGTAATTGAAATACATAAAAGAACAACACATAATAAAACTGACAGAAAGAAATATGAGAGATAAGAGGCACAACACAACTTGATATCGGAGTTTGCCCTATTAGGACTATGTCTCCGGGTCTTGCTCCAACTGGTGGACCGATCCGATTAACTCCAAAATCAAGTACAAAGTATTACAATATCAACCCCTTCAAGTACAACAGCACTACTCTGCTCCAATGTACGAGACTCAAAAATGTCCTCCAAAAATTTCTCTCTCCTTCTCAGCATTTGGTCGTTCAAAATTCCAATGAATTGAATAATCAGAATGGCTTGAAAAGGCCTCCTACCCCACTTTTTATACATAAAATTAGCCGGAAATAAGCCAAAACAATAACTTGTAAAAATAGGCCCTTTAACAAATTACATTCTCGAATTACCCTTCAGCCATTTTTGCAATTTGGCTTTACATCAATTTTGGGCTTAAAATCAATAACAAAATAACTAAAAACCTTAAAATAAAGGTTGGCAGGTATAAGTTATACATTAAATAGAAAATAAGCTACTTAAATGTTAAATCGCACGCATGGCGAAGCGGTGGGTAAACATATTAACAGGCAGCGGTTGAGGGTTCAAAACCCCGCTAGCGGCTCCCTTTCCCACATTTAGTGGCAGTTATAACATAAATAAAAGTTTGCTAACTATAGTGTTAACCTCCCGTTGGTGGTGCAATGGCCACCGATGGTTTTTTGATGGTCGGTGGTCAAGGTTTCGACCCCTACTGGCCACCACTTAACAAACATGCTGCCACATGTCAATTGAACTTGCTGCCAATGACACGTCACTTGATGATGTAAACAAATCTTTTTTCCTGTTGCCACGTGGGCTTCTTGCCAACTGACACGTGTCAAAACCTTTTGTCTCTACCACATCACCCTCGGCCACCTGTCATGCCATATGTCATCATTTGATTGGTCGGCTGACATCATCTGTGTTTACCGTAGTAGTAAAGAAATCAACGCATACAGACAATAGAATAGCAGAATAATATTTTCAATAGTAGACGATTCCTCTTTTACGATGATCCCAGACGGGATATAAATACTACTACCGAACCTTCCCGAAGGAGTCCGTCGGCCACAACATTACATCCGCTACAAATTATTTACCCGTCAGCTACAAAAACACCACCGGACCCATCTAGTCGGCTAACACCATCCCCCCCAAAAAAGCAGTCGTCTCCTGATGACTAACAAAATTAGGAGACAACTTACAGACAACAGAAGAAATACTAGAGAGAAGGGGGCGTCCTAGAAGTGTGTTGCTGGCGACGTAACTCATACACCTGCTCTGTCCTGATGCGGAGGTCTGTCTGAATTTGAGAATTAACCTCGACGGCCTCCTTTAGAAGAAGCACTGCATCCATAGCCTGCCTCCTAGCTAACTGCATCTCGTGCTCAGCCGCATCCTTATCTCGAACCGCCGCCTCTGTACCTTGCCGAGCCACATCCCTCTCCTGTACTGCTGCTACCATATCTGCCAGTAGTGCTGCCCGCTCTGTGGCCCATGCTGCCTGCTGATCGGCCAAGTCGGCGGCTATCTTCTGTCTAGACTCACTCTCAGCTGCCAATGATCTCTCTGCTGCAACCCTGTCCGCCTCCGCACGGCGACGACCATAGTAAACATCCTTGTATAGTCCCACAATCTCATGTGCCAGCTTCATCATAGGGGTGTCACTAGGTTCCAACTCCGGCTCAGTGGCCCAATCTGCCAACATCTCAGCTGTCTCCACCGCCGGCCAGCCCCTCTCTACAAAACAAGTCTGAAATCGTTGAGGACAAATCCCACGGAGATATGCTCTGATCAAATGCCACTCCCTTCGCCGAGTCGGGGCCTGAATTGCCACATCATGTCCCTTCTTCAATGCAGACTTCATAGTCCTGAGGTAATCCCGGCACCTATCCTCATCCGACCCGTAATCCTCCTTGGCAAAGTCCTCCAATGACCATTCCGTATCACTGTTCTCCTCCTCATCAGCGGGAGTCATGCCCACATCCGGTGCCCCCTTCATTGCTGCTGGCCCAACCACGGCATGTGGCATTCCCTCCTCCTGAAGTTGAGGCTCTGGTACTGCTGGTGATGTTCCTGAACGCCTAGGAGACTGAATGGATGGACCTCGCTTCGCAGGAGTGAGTCGGAACTGCTGCCTTAGAAACTCACTAGCTCTATCCATCACCTCCGGTTGGTCTGATTGCGCGAGCTCCATGTTCTCCTCCGGTACTTGCGGAGCTGACTCGGCCTCTGCTAAAAAAGATGATGAAACGGTGACAACTGCATCACAATCAATGACCTCCAATTGAACCTGCGGCTCTGGCGCTAGCGGTGGCAACTGTGCTCTCGGTGAGACTGCGACGGTGACATCTACTGTTACAACTGGAATCACCTCCGCTACAGCCGTCGGCAATATCTCGGCGAGTGTCCGTGGGGTAACCTCTGTCGCTGTCTGTAGGACCATCTCCGTCAATGTCCGTGGGACATCTGCCTCTGCTGGAGGAGTCATAAGGACCGGGGCATGGTGCTCACCAAATGCTGGAATGACTGTCGGAAAGGTAGTCAAGTGCACCGAAGTTGACAGCTGAGGAGGGGTAAAGAATGTGGGCCCACTACCTGCTGCCTCATGGTCAACTTCCGCCGATGTGCTCACCTCTTCTTCCACGGACTCAATCCCGTCACTCATCGAAGTGTCCTCCCATCCGCTATCTGTCTCTCCGGAAGCAGCCAGTCCGCGGAGTACTTTCTTGTGACCTACCGCTGATCCTCCTGTATCCAAGTGTCGCCAGTAGAATATGGGAGGCTCCCCGTCTGCCAACTTGCCCCTTGGAGGAGCCTCAAAACCATCCAGTGGAATCTGGCTAGCTGCAGCCTCCAGAAATAGCCCGATGGCATGGTGCAGCATAAAGAATGTTCAGTGCTGAAGCGTCATGAATTCCTCCATCCTGTCGGCAAGCACTGAGGCCCAATCATATACCACTCCCTGCATGATACCATTCATAAACACAATCTGCGGCAATGCTATATCTGAAGCTCGAGTGGCGCCTGTCAACCTGCTCTTGATGACGTCCATGATACACCGCCAATGACCCTCTCGAATAAAGTCCCTGCGAAGCCCTCTGCACTTTGTCCCCTAAAGCGTTGCCTCCCTCTCGATGGGTGTAAGATCCCGGCACACTAGATCTATCCAATGCTCCTTTCGTTCCCGTGAGAGTTTATGGTTCTTGATTTCCACTTTCCTTCCATCGGGGCCAGGGATGCCGAAGACCCTAGTGAAATCCCTAGGTTTAAAAGACACCGTCATCTTCTGATGCTTGTACAAGATGTACTTGTTCTGCTCCGGGCGCTATATGTCTTTATCATGGTGCGCAGTACGGATTCGAACAACCTGATGGAAAAGATGGGAAGCTAGATAGCCCAATGCACCTATGCCCGCATCAAAATCTGTTTAATCTGGTCTGCCTCAGGGGTCTCCTGCCACCACTTTCGGCATTCACTCCCACTAAGACTCTCAAACTAGACGGTGAGATAAGTGAGTTCCTCCTTGGTCTTCTGTTTCTTGCTACTGGAACCGGAGGGGCCTGCAACACGAATCCCCGATGCCAAAACTCTTGAATTCTTCTCCATATTTGCTGCCAACTGACTCTTCCACGGCTTTTGCTTGCCCGCTGACTCCATGCAAAATGGTATCGTCTTTCCTATATAGTTCCTTCGTACTCCCATGGCAGGCAATGGAAACGGTCGGTAGATCCGCGGAAAAGAATTGTCCGCCCAGTCCCCCGCAGGAGAAAAAAAATATCGGTGCAAACTTTTCTAAATACAGAGGACCAACTTGGCGAAGAAAATCTTCAACAATGATGATTATGAAACTGCTACCGTACTGCTGTCGTCTGATCATTCATAGCTTGTGCTCCTTTATTATAGATGTCTTCTCTGATATGTACAGATAAAATCCTTACAGCAACAGTTGCTATCGCAACCGACCATGCTCTAAGTTGAGCGTCATCCACAGGAATATATCAAATACCAAGTATCTATTCTTCACTTGCCCTAGAGAGTCGATTGGCTTGTAAATATGTGTGTATCAAATTGGGAAATGCGGTATGGCTATCTCTATGATTCACGCTGCAATGACAATATTCTCAGGCAAAGGTATTTGCCGTCTCTGATATGCATTGCTTCTCTGATGAATGGGCCATCTCCGTGCAGTCACACTATATGTGATAATATACAGCCAACGTGTCCCTCTTCTGTCGATTGTTGCAGTCTCCAAAAAAATCTTGCTCTCCTCCACAGACACTGCATTGTGTGTTCCGGCGAAATGAAGTTTTAATTTTAGACGGTGGAGTTTTTATTATGTTGAGTTTTATGCCCACGGACAGGCTGCCCGTGGGGCTTTTCTATTACCCGCGGACAGGCTATCCGCAGGGCCTTTGCCTCCCGCATGCCCGTGGACAGACTTTGCCCACGGATAGGCTGTTGCCCACGGGGCTTTTCTGTCCGCGGGCTTTTTTTTTTTTTATCACATCAAATAACAAAGGTACCTCCAGATGACGTCGCCGCCAGGGAGTCCTGTAATGATGACGGTGGAGGATTCAACGACGGCGAGAACTTTCTTGCGCAATATAGTTTCAATTTAGATCCGTTAACTGACTGAGCCATCTCCTGTCCGTCCAAGGTCGCCAGTTTGATTGCTCCAGTGTTGCCAATCTCTTGGATCTGATATGGTCCAACCCATCGCACCTTGAATTTTCCTAGCTTGATTTCATTACAGCCATCATACTTCAATACTAACTATCCCGGCTAGAATCTGCTACGTTTCAGATGCTTATCATGCCAGAGCTTGCGTCTGTTCTGTGCCACTTCCGTAGCCCACTGTGCAATCAACCGTTTCTCCTCCAGCTTATTCAAATTATTCAACCGCTCTTGTAAGCTTCCGTCGTCATCCAATTTGTTTTCCAACGCTATTCGGAGACTCAGAATCATGAATTCCGCTGGAACCACTGCTTCCTATCCAAACATTAATTGGAATGGTGTGTGCCCTGTCGTCACCTTGTACGCCGTGCGGTAAGCCCACAGGGCAGCGAGTAAGTTTTCCTCCCAATCAGCACCTTCCACCGCACAGGATTTGTAGATGATGGACACTAGGATTTTATTGGTGGCCTCTGCCTGTCCGTTTGCTCTTGGATAGTACGGACTCAACAGTGAATGATAAATCTTAAACTGAGTGGCGAGCAGTCGAATAACATGATTAACAAAATGACCTCCCCTATCACTTGTTAATTGTAACGGGATTCCATACCTAGTGATGATCTGTTCATAAATAAATTTCGTAGTGCTGACGGCCGAGTTATCTGGTAATGCACGTGCCTCCACCCACTTGGTCAAGTACTCAGTTGCAACAATGATGTACCGGCACCGTCGAGTCTTGCTCACCCTCAGTGGTCCAATGAAATCTAGTCCCCATCTCTCAAAAAGTTCCTGCGCGTGTGAGGGATGAAGTGGCATGAAATCTCTCTTCAATGGCTTCCCGGCCCGTTGGCAAGTGTCACATCCGACGACCCATTCCCGCGCGTCATTGTACACCGTTGGCCACCAGAGACCTGCCAACAATATCTTCCGTGCAATGGTGTCGAGCCCCATGTGTCCTCCCGCGGGACCCTCATGTGCTTCTTTTAACACCTATGGTATCTCCTCTTCCAACACACACCGCCAAAGAATATGATCCGACCCCATTTTGTAGAGCAATCCATTGATCAATTGAAACGTACGGCTCCTGATTATCAACTTGCGCCTATCATTCGGTGACATCCCCGTGGGAAACTGTCCTGTTGACAGTTACTCGCCAATACTCCTGTACCATTCCGGCAGTACCCCAATCTGAAACAGCTGCGCGTCAAGGAAGTCATCATTCACACCCTCCGCTGGTTCCCCTGTTTTGATCCGCGACAGGTGGTCGGCACTGACATGTTTCTTTCCTGGCCGGACAATGATTTTGAAGGTGAATTCCTGCAACAGGAGTAGCCATCTGTAGATCCTCCCCTGGATGACGGGTTTATTAATCATGTACAACAGGGCCTGGTGATCAACATAGAACACAAACGGTGTAGCAAGCAAATAATGACGAAATTTTTGCACCACATAAACCATTCCCAATGCTTCTCTTTCAGTCGTGCTGTAGTTCTGCTCGGCCTTTGATAGCAACCGGCTGGCAAAGTATATTGGATGATCCAGTCTGTGATTGCCAGTCTGTGATTGCCAGTCTGTGCCAGGGTCGCGCCGATCACATAGTTGGAGGCATCGACATGAACATGAAACTCCTTATTCCAGTCCGGATATGCCGGGATGGGTGTCGTAGCCAATCGTACCTTTAGCCCTTCAAATGCTTCGTCCTATTCTTTATCCCATCTAAATGATTCTTCCTTGCAAGTTAGCTTATCTAACAGTTGAGACACCTTGGCAAAAATTTTAATAAATCTCCTGTAATAACCTATATGCCCGAGAAAAGACTTTACCTCCGTCACATTAGTAGATGGCTGCGTTTCAAGAATGACTCTCACCTTGTCCGGATCCGTCTTTAACCCTTCCTTACAGACAATGTGTCCGAGCAGTCTTCCGTGCGGAACCATGAATCTGCACTTCTTGGGATTCAACGCTAGTCGGGCTCTACGACATCTCTCCATACATTCACCAAGTGTTGCCAGGTGTCTGTCCTCCGTGCTAAATATTGACCAATCATCCAAGAAGGCTTTGAAGTTTCTCACAGACATCCTGTCGAAGATATGCAGTATAATCCGCTAGAATGTGGCCGGCGCGTTACACAACCCAAATGGCATCCGGTTGTACGCGTAGAACCCATCTTCGACGACAAACATTGTCTTCAACTTATCCTCCTTCGCAATAGAAATCCGATTGTATCCGAAGAACCTGTCCATAAAGGAGTAAATTTCATGTCCCGCGACCTCCTCCAGAATGCTGTCTGTGAATGGAATCGAGAAAGGATCCTTGATCGTCACTGCATTCAGGCATCTGAAATCGACGCATATCCGGATCTGAGTAGTATCCTTCTTCAGTGAAATGACTATCGGCGACACCCATTCGATGGTCTGTACCTTGAAGATAATGCCAACTTCCAGCATCCGGTTGATTTCCTCCGTAACCCATGCCGCATAGTTCTTGTTCATCCTGTAGGGTCACTTTCGTACAGGTACAGCTCCCTCCACCAGCGAGGTGCAGTGCACACACAATTCCGGCGGTACTCCCTTTAGGTCCTTGTATATCCATGCAAACACATCCTTGTAGTCCATAAATATCTTGAATGTCGCGGCCTTGAGTACTAGATCCCAATTATCTCCGACTAGTATGTTCCTCGGCTCTGCCTCGTCCCCCAAATTCATCGTTTGCAGCGTAGCTTCATTATACTTGATTGTCTCTCCCTCATGGAACGCATGGGCGGGTGTAACATCCAACGGTGCCTCCCCCTCCTTTACTTCACTAAACTCCTTCGGATATTCGTTCTCAATCAATAGGACATTGCAGCTGTGAAATAATTCATAGTCCTCCATTTGCCAGTGGTAGAGACCGTTGACGGAATCCAAGTCATCATCCGTTGTTCCCCCGTCCAATCGGAGGACACACTCCTCATACGGTTCCATCCGTTGTCTACCTTCGTCCTCCTCTCCCTCAGAATCTGACGACAGGGCCTCTTCGCCTACCATTTGGGTATGCAGATCAATGACGAATCAACGGCCTTTACTTTCCAGTGATAAGGTGTTCTTCCAGTCGTATCGAGCTCTTGCTTCGATACGCCACCCACGACCCAGGATGGCGTCATAGCCTCTCCTCTTCAATGGAATCACCACGAAATCCATCAAGAACGGCTGAGTGCCAATGGTTACCAGCTGTGCCATGAGAATACCCAGTGGTTTAATGCCACGTTGATCGGCGGTCAGCAGCTGAAATCTCGGAGGCCACAATGTCGGCTACCTAGTTTCCTCCAGGTTTCTTCTGGCAATACATTTACGTCGGACCCTCCGTCAACTATGGTGTCTGTGAGAACATGTCCAAGTATCCCCATCTCGACGACTGCAGGGTGCTGTCCGGATGTCAGCGCCAACAACATCTGATCTTCTCCTCCAACAACAATTTCCTTTTCCTTCCCTTGACTTGGTTCTCCTGGTGACTTCTCCTTCCCTTTACTTGATTCTCCTGCAATATTTGAAAGAGCAGATCGAAGTTGAGGCATGGTGAGAAGCAAATCATTTACCTTTACTCGCACCTCCATTTGCAAAATTTGTCGTACTATGTTTTGTTCTTTGGAATTCCTCGCTGAAGTGCCGGGGGTGTCCGAAGGTGTTCCTGCTTGGCATACTTTTCCAACCTCTGCCTGTGCTTCCGCAAATTTCCTCTTTTCTTCGGCAGGGTCTGGGTATTTTTTTGCTTGTTGCCGTGTAATCGCCAGAACTTCTTCCTCATTCGCCACGACAGTGATCAAGTTCACTCTGGATTTTGGACACTTTGAGTCGTCGTGATCGTCGGGTCCGCACCATCGGCACAATAGTTGAGGTGTATTCGCTGTTGGACACTCCCGCGCAAAATGCCCCCACAAGTTACATCCACGGCACTGGATAATTGGCCGTCCGTTTGCATCATACTGGATCTGGCTTCTGCTCGTATTGGTATTATTATTGTTGTTGTTATTGTTCTGTCCACGCCGATTATTCCTGTATCCTCCGGATGTAACACCAGCGGTATTCATGTTTCCGCTACTCCCCGACGGGGAAGCCTCCTGTGTGAGAAGCACCTGCGGAGATCCTCTTGTCTTCATGTTAAAGGGGCAATCTTTTGTCGAATGGCCCATGATCTGACAAATGTCACAAAATTGGTTTTTTGGACACGATCCTTTAGTATGGCCGTCGGTCTTACACTCCGTACAGCATAGTTCACTTCCTTTTGGCTCCTTTTGCATATTTTTAAACTCCTTCATCATGCGAACCATATCCTTCTGTAGGGCCCGAACTTTCTTGCTGCTGCCTTCCTCGTCGCTGCTATCATCTCCGGCAAGTTCATCGTCATCAGAATCAGATGAGCTAGTTTTTTTCTTCTTTGTCTTCTGTTCACTTTCAAGATCCAGTGCTCTGTTATACGCGTCCACATATGACGATGGTGGCACAATTTTCATTTTCCTCCGTAATTCCGATCATAGGCCGTCCACAAACCATCTTTTCTGCAATCCGTCTGCCGGCTTGCTTTCCATTTTGTTTATTAAGTCTTTTAATCTCCTGGCGTAGACGCGGACAGTTTCGTGCTTCCCCTGTTTGGTATTGAAAATCTTTGCTACGATTTCATTATCATCCCGCAAGAGTTTAAATTCCACCAGGAACTCCTTTTTAATGTTATCCCAGCTATTCAGCTTTTGTGGATCCGTATCCGAAAGCCAATCAATCGCCACACCCCGTAGGGTTGTCGGAAATTGCCTGACCCGTTCATTGGCATCCGTGATTCTATTTGTCCGCCAGATCGTCTCACATGTCTTACAATGTCGGATGGGGTCGACTGTACCATTGCCCTCAAACTTTGGCAGCTTTTCTTTGGGTCCCGCCATAACACTGGAGGTTTGCACTCCCACACCGGAGGTTGGCACTCCCACACCAGAGGTCGTCACTCCCACACCGGCAATCGGCACTCCCACAACGACAGTCTGAACTTCCACACCAGCAGTCTGCACTCCCACACCGGCAATCTGAACTCTCGCACCGGCTGTCTGCACTCCCACACCGGAGGTGTCGACAGCTACGAACCTTGGTGAAGAAGAAGGATCCTCTGAAGTTGTTTCCCGCGGAAGTCTATCTCGGACGAAGAGGTCACTCCACGCTCGTGCTCCCTCGGCACTGCAAGCCGTGCGAATTGATGCTCTTCCGTCTGAGTTTTCCTCCCTCGGCGAACACAAATTCAAGAACTCCTCCCTTGCTTCTTCTACCAATTCCACCCGCTGCCGAGTCTCCTCCAACAATTGTTCCGCACTTCGATTTCTGTCGGCAATCTTCTGAAATCTCCGTCGACATTCGGCTTGCTATGCCAAAATTAAATTCTCTTGCGCAGTACGGGTTCCATCTTTTTCCTTGACCTAATTCCGATCTTTGTTAAACTGATTTGGCATTAATCTTCATTCCTCCCACCTTCCAGATTCATAAGGCAATGTCGCCAAATGTTTACTGTAGTGGTAAAGAAATCAACGCATACAAACAATAGAATAGTAGAATAATATTTTCAATAGTAGACGATTCCTCTTTTACAATGATCCCAGACGGGATATAAATACTACTGTCGAACCTTCCCGAAGGAGTCCGTCGGCCACAACATTACACCCGCTACAAACTATTTACTCGTCGGCTACAAAAACACCGCCGAACCCATCCAGTCGGCTAATAATCTGTACGGACATGCCATGTCATTGGGTGATGTCATCATCCCTTTTGGTCGACCGACTTTGACTGAGTATAACTTTTGTGTCTGGGCTCCGTTTTTGACGAAACGAACATTGTTGGAAAGCTCTCGACGAGACCTTCAATTTGATGCTGACTTTGATCAATTTTGGAGAGTTCCAAATTTTGCCTTTCTAACAGCCTCTGACCCAGGGTTTGACCAACCTTTGACTAGCCATAACTTGAGCATATGGACTCCTTTTTCGTCCATTCAAATTGCATTGGATTCAAAATTTTGAAGACTTCAACATGGTACTGATTATTGGAGTTTTGGAGATACTTAAATTTCAGTGAAAATATCCTCCGGATCAATATTTTACTGTTAAAGAGGATAGTTTATTTGTTTCAGGTGCCCGGGATCAATAAGCAGTGTTTCAGGAGTTGGTATATTTGGGACCGGAGGACTGTCATGTCCCTTTTCCCATAGTGCCAACCCTTTCAACACCTACAAGAGTGTCTCTTTAAACACTATAATAATAATATATTATTATTTTAATAGCATTAATATTTTTGTTGAGGCCAACTCTTTTGAATTTTTTTTCTTTTTGGGGGCACCAATCCTTTGTGAAGACCAACATGCCTTATGTTAAGGTGTACAAGTATGAATTGAAGTTCTATTTTTCATTCAAGGACACTGGATTTTTCATAATGAAAACTCAGTTTTCAATGCATGTGGGCTGTTTATACAAGTGAATCAAGGCAAAACCGTTGTCTCTCTTTTCTGAGCAAATCCAATTCAGGGTTTGCATCCAGATTAAAATTCCAATGCTTGGGCATTTTAAAGGTGGGTGCAGTGTTATGGAGGAGAGGAATTGGAGTTCCAGAACTGCACACTACTAATTTCCCAGTTGGTGGCTACTTTGGAGCTGCTCAGTGGATTCTCCTAAAAAATAAAGCATCAGGGTAGGTCTGCATGCTGCTACTCCCAAATTATAGTAATTAACGGCATACCTGGATGGCAGATCTATTCTGACCTGCAGCAGTACAACCCCTGTATTGAACATAGGTGAAGGGGACAGGACATAGGTGGCTTGGATCCATCATTCTTCAGCAATAATTGAAGCATTTCAAAGAGTAAATCAGATCTGAAAATCTCTTGAGCACCATTCATACATCTAGTGACAAGGGCTTGATAGTTGTTATCCTTTAAACCCAATCCAGTGCTACCTTTCTCTTGGTCATATCTCATCAGTAGCGATAAGGAAGGACTGATCTATAACCAGCAAATTCTACCTTAGCTGGAGCTAGGGATCCAAGCATTTATCAGCTCAGGAGGTCAACACAGCACTTCCAAAACCCTCATGCAGTCTGAGTGTTAACTATTCTGTGCAACAATTCACTGATTCAAACAGAAATACACAGGCTGTCACCCTGAGCACAGCGATTTACTGTAACCTTTCAGATCTGATTAGAATGTGCAACTATATCTTGGGAGTGAATGATAAGAATCTATTGCATATTTCTGAGACATATGCTTAATAATATGTAATGGCCCTCCTCAAATCTGCTCTCAAAAAATGCTGATGAAAGCTCAAGGAATTTCATCAAACAATTCACATGTAAGGGACGTATGACTGTGTTGGTAAACAGATTGTTCTTCTTCTGACTCTTTTTTCAATTTGCCCAATTTGTAATAATGAACAACTTTACTCAACAGTTGGGAAACTGTTTCTGAGAATAACTAGTTTCCCTCTGAATTAAGGTACAGCTCCCTATGTGAAGAATATTCAATGAATTATGTTTTGATCCTAAAACTAATGTGGGGTATGCTCTTAACTCGAGAGCAGAAGAGGCAAACCGAATTAAGCCTAAACAAGACTTAATCCAGGCAAAACAAACTTTCTAATCTATAAACCAAGCAATAGAACTCACACTTCTTATGAATCCATATACTCAACAACTTCCTACAGAAACATGAATAAAACATAAAGAGCTTCTAATTAGTTCCTCTCTGAAAATCCCACAGCACATCTTACTGAGGTTTATTCACATCTTTGCAACAAAAGAATGAAATCCTTTCCTTCCTATCGTAACTCAGATTAAGAGAAAGAACCATCTAATTGACTAACCGGAACAAAAATTATTGATATAAAACACCCTTTATTGACTCTGCAATATCAAGTCTTGTTACATCAACAATTTACCCCCTCTACTCCAGCTCTATGACTGTATGCAGAAAAGGCTGAACCCTCTACATGAAATGAAATGAAATATCTAAACTAAAAATGCCCCCCCCCCCCCCTTCCTACTCCAGCTCTCTGTCTGTACGCAGCAAAAGAAGAAGACCCCTCCCTCTGGCAAAGAATTTGCAATAAATAATCATGTTCAATGACCACTCGGTTATTCTTCAATTCCAGATCTGATTGTTCGATTTCTCTAACTCTTTCCCTTTTCACCGCTTTTCTTGGCTTTTTATCTTTTATTAGGTCCACATATTTTTTTCTTTTTCTTCAGTTATTAAAACTGACTCTTCAACTTCTTTTCTTTATTATGATTATATTCTTGATGAGTTTAAATACCGCTTCCACATTAAAAATCAAAATCCATTAACAAAATGTTCCCCGGCTCTTCATATTATATATATATATATATATATATATATATATATATTGGAGAACTTGAAAGCCTGATTTGGTATTTGTCTCGTAGCAATCAGTATAGCTCCTCATGATATGTCAGGTTTAGGCACGTGCCCCTCATATGTTGTCACCAAAATCATATGGAATTTCCTTAGAACTGACCCGATACATGCAGGTCAAATAAACATCTGGTCTCAAAAATTTTATACTCGGCCATTCAAAATTCTAAAGGCAAGATGGAAGTGATGACTTGATACAGGTGGAAGACCTTGACATTCTATCAAATATGTCATATACGTTGTCTGTGTTCTCATCTTGGCAATCTGCAGAGTCTTAATCTTTGCTCCTTATACATGTTATCATGACATCTCTGAAAGAACCTACTTTCTATGGTTACTCATTAAAATCTCAGAGTGATGACTTGATAAGTGGCCAATATTCATGTGCTAGAGAGTTGATCCTATTAGATGACCAGGAGATTGCACTTTGTCAAGCTTAAATAGCTTCAAAGAAAAGGGAAGTCATTTATGGATTTGGTGTCTTGATTGCACATTTTACACCTGACTGTCCAATGTGAGCAGCAATTGCATTGTAAAAGGCTTAGAGATACCTGAGTGACAAATAAATCACTTTGCATGATCCCATCTTTATCTCTGGGCTCTACTACAGCATGTCATCTCAAATGGAGCCTGCACATTTCCTTCAACTTGATCAAATTAATAACCTATTTATCAGCATTTGGTCTGTCTCATGTCCACACGGCCACACAAGTAAAGATACTTATTGAGAAGATCACTGTGTCTATTCTCTTCAACTGTCCACATAAGAGTCCACACAGCCCAGGATGTGGGATTGGCGCCGCTCTCATCTCGCGCCCCATCTAAAGTGCTAAGCATAGTCTGATAAGTCGGCGATGCTTCCTCGGTAATCATATCTCTTACTAGACAAACTAAGTAATCATCCAGTAATTCACGAGACCGCTCTCGTAACTCTTTCACGTCATCGACAAAGGCCTCAGAAGCAAGATCAAGCGAAGAGTCTTGTGTCTGCCAAGAATTCTCGATGGGTTTATCATGATCTTTGGGATTCACAAACTCTGTGACTCCAAAATCTTTAGCAATCACAAACTTCTTGGGATCAATGTCAATGCCAATAACACGTGAAGCACTTGTTGTTTTGGCCGCAAGATCAACTGTACCAAGACCAAATAATGCAACAATTGATCTAGCTTCCACTTTTGTTGTATTCCAAACCGCTCCAAGACCTGCATTCTGAGATCTTAGAATCCTTTCTCAGGATTTCTACAAGCTGTCTCCATTCAAGATCTTCGTTGGCCTTGCGACTGTTGCCATCTCAAGGATCAAGTCTAGACATATTCTTCAACTGTTTTCCTGTTTGTTCAACAGATTTAAGACCCCGATTCCCGTCCCCAACATCGATTCGGGTTCCTCCATTGTATGCTTTTTTTTGAATTTGTGTGAGTGGCCGGTGTGTGTAAGATAGTCCAGTCATCAAATTTTGAACTATTTTGAAGCTCTTGTATCCCCATTGAGCTAACCACCTGATGAGGACTATCGACATTTGGTCAAACATTTGATCATATTCCTCGTGTCACAATTTGTTTATCCTTTACTTCCCAATAGAGCTCGACAGATATTCTTTCTCATTCACATTATGTAGGATAAGTTGGGCTCTGCATGGACTACTTCCAAATTGGAGTCTTGAGCTTTTGAAAACAAATCCTTCACCGTCGCACTTTTGGGCATTTTTCCAAACACTTTTCTTGCGGTCTATAGTCTATCCGGTTTACTCATATTACATTCATTTGGTGGCAAGTGGCATGAGAATTACCATCCATGTCATTTTAAGGGACATCTTTAAACCACAATAATGTTATGGTATACACAAAGGCTTAGATATTCATTAAAGCATCGCCTTGACAATCTCCACGGGATGCATTTGAAGTGACATCTTTGTGCCAAAAATATCCTCTATGACCAAAATATATCATTTCGGGCCTTCAAACATCCTGATTCATATATCCTCCCGTGTCTGTAGCTTTATCCTAATGTGCATTTGCTAGCCTTTGCTCGAACATTTCATTGCCACTTTTTATCTTTATGGGACTCGAGTGGAATTCCATTATTAGAGGACGCTAACAATGTTTCTATGGTTGAGAGCTAGAAACCTGTGGGATAATCAATAATGAATTCATGACTTCAAATCACATTACCCTTGCATACTAGGAGAGTATCCTTGAGTTGTCCTTTCTCATTGTTAACACCTGGACATATAATGTGACTGTCGAGCTGCTAGCATCATTCTTTAGAATGGTTTCTCCTCACAAGAGATATCACTTTCATTCTTTAAGCATTGGGGTTTATGCACTTTGGACTAGGAGCCTTGTCATTGAACCTTGAACTATAGCCCTTTGAATCGAGCCTATACTTGGGAACTTGGAGCATCAATCTGAACTTGAACATTGGATCTGAACTCTGACATTTGAACTTCTGAATCCGAGGCATAAAACTTTTACATCTGCATCTCAAGATTATGATCTTCATCTTTTACAACATCATGTTTAAAGAAAGTTCAGGCAACTTAGGGGAAAACCAACACCAAATATTTGAAGTTTTAAAAAGGGGTACTAAAAGTATGCCTACAAACTGATATAGTATTTCAGCTGGCTTTAAATGACTCTTTTTCAATTTGCATCAATGAAAATCTTGTGCTAGAAGACTCCAAATGGACTACACAATGGCCTAACATGAGTGTGCTACTAATTGTGACAATATTCAGTGCATATACATGATCTAAGCATGAGAAATGAACACCTACAGCCAACTGACATTTTTACAAACAGTTGGTATGCAAACTAACTAGTGAATTGCTTAAATGACACCAGCAACTATTCTCTTCTTAATTTGCAATGAAATTTCTAATACAATGCTCATGAAATATGGCCAAGACTTTTGGCATTTACATGGATTACAAAATGATAATGCTGGTATAATGCACATTACAGCTGAAATTTATAACACCCTAAAAAGCAATACTAACAAAGGAACCTGGTTGTAGATGGCTGTAATAATTTCCTTCAATGCTGCCCCTTCTACTTTGCTTTTCCGATTTGCTTTTTCGACTGCTTTTTCGGATCCGCTTTTTGAACTGCTTTTATGGATTGCTTTTTCAGCCTGCTTTTTCGGTTCTGCTTTTTCGGGCTGCTTTTTCGTATCTGCTTTTTTGGACTGCTACCATTTTGAATCTCAAGACCATATCTTTCAATGGCGTCAAGATTTCCAGCTTGAAGGGATTTCGTCTTTCAAACTATTGAGACATAATCTCCAAAAAAAATTCGAATTTCTTTGATATTTCCAAGCCTGCTTAAAAGAAGCTCTTCTATTTCTTTTATAGTGTTCTCACAAGAGCTCCATCCTTCGTTTTCTCAATGTGGGATAAAACATAACTCCTTTTATGTAACTTATGTCTCCAATGTGTTATAAAATAAAGGGGACTCTTTTAATTTAAATATTTCCTACAAACTATACTTTATGATTAATAAAGTTAAATATTTAAATTTAACTTTATAAAATAGCTTTATCAATGCATAACAAATCTTATCAATGATAAACAAGTCTTCTTGTCGATTTTAAACAATTACCATCGACATACCGTTGCCACTGGATGTCCGCCATGTCCAAGATGACTTACTATAAATAGTAAGTATACCCAAAGTTGCCTCAAAACCCCTCAGAAAGACCTGCAACTGAAACTATCTAGGCCAAATGGCCTTTAAGCCCCTTTAATGTCCTGGTTAGCCTACGGGACCAGGGGAAATAGGCTAACAACAACATCATGCTATGAATGTTAAAAAGGGGACATTACATAATATGTATGTAGAAGAGTTTATTATACGAAATTAACTTCGGTGCTGCTTAGCAGATATTCTTAATCTGCATTCATCTTTCTGCCTATCTTCTAAAAAAATTGTATTACAATGCCTTTTAAAACTACATCTATCTTTCAAATCTTCATAGAAAAGATCATTGCTGAATGTGCATTATAGTTTCTTTTTGAGTTGGCTTAACAGTCCTCTTTCATTAATGGGAGATGACATCTGCATTGGCTGATATAAGACATCTTCTTAAAGAGCCAAAACAATACTTAAGATTACAAAATATATCACAATAGAAACAAATTTATTCTCTGCAAAACAGCCTTCAACACGCCAAGGAAGAATCTACGCTCTTTGAGGATCAGATAGTGACCATGTTCATCTCACAACTTTACACTATTTGTAATTTTTGTTTTGATGTTTGTAGTGTAGACACCTAAATTTGATTACACTATTTTAGTAATCCTATTTAGTTATCTAAAAAGGCATTATTAATTAAATTTCTATTTAATTAATCCTTTGTCATCCCCTAGTTGATTAATTTAATTAATCATCTATAGTCCTAATTGATAAATCAAATAATCTATTATTTATCAATTAAATCCTATTCTTCTATCTAATTCCAAAAATCCTCGTTTATTAAATAAATCTATTTGATAAATGAAATCCTCAAATTCAAAAGCCCCTAACTTATTCTCTAATCCTCCATTTAGCCTAATCCACCCCATCCACCCATACTAACCAAGCTTAGCCACTAACTCACCCACCCTCATTAATGCCATCCACTTGTACATCTCTAACATCCCTAATCTAATCCTAAACCCAAGCCTAATCCACCCCCTAATGTTGTCACATTCCTTAAACAAGTTTAAGACTTTCCTAATCCAAACCAAAGTCTCCCCTCAAAAAAACCCAACCACTAAGTCATGAGTGCTCTTACAAAACATAAAGACTCTTACAAGCCCACTCATGACTCTTACACCCATCTTCCACACTCTTCCCTCTTCCACACTCATTCCTCTTACATCCCTCTTACATACTCAACCCCACTCATCATGCCTTTAACCAACCCTTTATCCTACCCTCTCACACTCATCCTCCTTGTGACAAGTGTCACCTTCCCATTGGTGCTAAACAAGCACAATCTATGTGCTCTCCTTTGAGTGCATCCTAGCCCTCCTTAAGCCTTCATCCATCCTTGCATCTAAGCCCTCCATCCCTCTACCCCTTAGCCTATAAATTGAATCCCATCCCAAGCCATTTCATCAACAATCTTTGAGCTAAAGTTACCATGCTATTTTGAGAACCAAAGCCATCAATATTACCCTTATAATGCCAAATTGAGAGCTCACAAAGCTACCAATTTGCCATTACCCATCTCCATTGAAGCAACTTTTGAGCATCTTGAGCATACATCCACAACAAAAGGACACATCTACAGAATCAAGAAAGCATGGATTGTTTTCTCTTGTGAGGTTTGCACTTCTTGTTTGCTTTCTTTGTCTAAGCATATATGTGAATTTAGTTTTTGGTTTGTGAATGTTTACTTTATTTGTTAATGTTCTTTGCACACTGATTCTGGTTCTACATTTTGGCACGCCCGGTGGGACCCCACTATGGGTCATTTAATCATCTATTTTGATCTATATGTCATTTTTCTAACCATCTAATGTTTGTTGTTGTTTGAGTGTGTTGTGACGGTGTTTTGCTTGTTTTTGCAGGTTAAAGAACGCACTTAGGAAGAAGAAATACCATCTAAATAAAAAAAAATCGCATTTTTCAGCTTTTTTAGCGCAATTTTGGCGTCTGCAACCTGTTCTGTCTGCGAAAATCGACGTCTGCGAAAATCCGTGTCTGCGCAAATCGACATTTGCGAAAATCTGCGTCTGCGCAAATCAACATCTGCGAAAATCCGCGTCTGCAAAAATCGACGTTTGCGAAAATCCGCGTCTGCGAAAATCGACATCTGCGAAAATCCGCGTCTGCGAAAATCGTCGTCTGCGAAAATCCGCATCTGCGCAAATCGGCGTCTCTGCTTGTCACCTGTGTTCTGTGCTACAAATCTGTTTTGTCCTCTTCATATTTTGACAGACTGTCTTCTCTGGTTGCTTATGTTCCATTTCTGCTTTATTATTTCTGCACTTTGTAGCTAAAAAAAAAAAAAAAAAGAGTATAAATCAAAATTTGACTTTTAGTGGTTCCGTAGGATTTAGACCATTTTAAGCATTTTTACACGTAGAAAAAACAACAAAAAAAGTTTTAAAAAAATTTCCCATAGTTAAGCTCTCATTTTTGAAGATTTTGGCTAACTAACTAAATTGCTTTTTTTTTTTTGTCTCATTGCAGGTTGGAGCACATATGGAACCACTAACCATGTTTCTTGCAGGTTTTCATGTTGCTAAAAAAATGAACTTGAATGTTTAACCATTTGTCTTTGAATGCATGTTGCTAAAAAATAAAAATGAACTTGAATGGTTAAACACATTTTTCATTGAATGAATGTTGCTCAAAAACACTCTTGAATGTCATGGATTAAAATCAACTTTCTTTGGAATGCATGCTTAAAACAAAAAAAATCCAATCTTGAATGCCAAGGATCAATTAACCATTACAAATCTCTTTTTCACATGCAATCTAGGTAAAGTTTGATTTTTGAACATTTAAGAAACTTTGTTAAGTTAAAATACAAATTTACAAAAATCAATTTGAGTAGTTCCTTGGACTCACCTCTTTTCTAATCACCCATCAAATATTAACCATTGGTTGCAATCTCAGCGCCATTTATGGGGATGGGTCTACTTGAAAAAGGTGTTAAATGTTCCACAATCTAACTCACTCACTTGGTCTTTGAACGTTTGCTTTAACTTTATCAAAATTCTTAAATGGCCAAAACTCTAGATTAAATCGATCACACTTCAAGTTTGGGCACTAAAATTGAACAACAACTGACGTGGAGAGCCTCCGGGCGCGCGCTTGAAATCGAATCTCACACACTTTTGTTTTGGGCTTAAAACAAACTCACACTCAATCTTGAATGCCTTAAAGAAAATTAATCGATACTTGACGTAGAGGGCCTCCAGGCGTGCGAGTTTGCTTTTGTTGACCCTAACTCTTCTTATTGTTTGCATTCTTCGATCGATTTACTTTTGTTGGCGCTTCAAGTTGGAATTGAACATTGTCTCTTAAACATGAGTGCTTGCAAAGTCTAGATTAGCACACATAAGAGTCAGTTGGTAAAAAAACAAGCGTGTTTTTTAGCCCAAGGTCATTCGAGTCTTCTCTCCCCTTGTCGTCTTTCGAGGCCATCTTGGGTGCATAAGATTAGGATCCAAAACCTTGTTTCTTTTTAGGAGGCCTGCTTGGGGATTTCATCACCCCTTGGACGACCTCAACTCCAGCGCTCCGGCGGAGTATAAGAATCGGGAGGTGAATCGAAAGACACCTCTCTTGGGATCAAGATTTTGTCATTCGGGCTAAGCCTCAAGGAACTTTATACCCTTGAGAAGTGAAAGAGGAGAAGTGGGTTACCGCTCCTCTCGGCTGTGTGACATCCTTTTGGTCTCATCTACGGATTTGGGCCTCACGTACCTTGCGTATATCGAGGACTCCCTAGCTAAACCAATTGTCAGCCTTGCAGAAAATCATCTAAGATGTTAATGTGTTTGGAGTGACTGATCGAAACATTTGTAGAACATACACACTCCTTGGCGCAAGTATCACACTCTGAGAACCACAAACTTCTATCTGGGTGTTCTTATCTATTGCTTGTTTTTATTTTACTTGTTGAATGAATGTTTGCCAAACTTGGTCAATCCTAGCTTAGGGCACACTTAGCGTAGTCACTGCCTATTTTGGAAGTTGAACAAGTTGAAGCAAAACAACTGAGATTTTTCCCAAAGCCAAGCAAATTCAGGAATTTATGTCGGAATAACCCAAACCCAAACAGAAGTTTCACAAGGTCAAACTCAAGCCATCTCTAGCATACCAAGAACTTTCAGCCAAGAGAAAAGAAATAACACCAAGCCCACGAATTTCCAAACTCCACAAAGCAGAGGACAAAGCTACCGACGAAGCACTTCAAGAGGCCTGGTTAGAGCGCACCATCAAATTTAGCCAACATCCAGGAGTTAATCCTACTTATGCCTTACCAACTAGGCATGATTTCTATGATTAGACACCCTTGTTTCTCCACATCTTCTTGGATAAGCTTCACTCTAGAGTAATCTTTGTAGAAAAGCCAGCCATCTTAGCTTATCCCCTTAAGCATTATTAGCTCATCCATCTCATTTAGAATCATACCATCTAGCTAGTAATCGAAAATCTGCACATCTAAGCTTTCAAAATTGTTGTCACCTTGCTAAAAGTTTGCCATTCCTAAAATCTTCCAAATCCACCAATCTCACCAAGGTTATCCCTTTGACAGAGCTTTGTCTAAGGTAATCTAGCTTTGTCACTTGTTATCCCTCATCACCTTGAGCTAAAAGTTGGGATTCGCAAGTGGTCAATCTCGTGTTCTTCCTAAAGGATCATCAGTCTATCCTTAAGTTGACACAATCACCACCAAGCTTGCACATAGGAAAGCAGACCTTTTGTGCTTTGACAACATATCTTTGAAGTTAGAATCCCCAACCCGATCCTCCTTAGGTTTTGTCATATAGCTTTGCCTCAACCTAGGAAATCATTTGCATAGAAAAGCCTTCCCCCTTTTGTATCCATCAGCATTATTGCATCTCATCCCTAGGAGCATTTTTCATGCCACCCGTCACTCGCTTAGCCAAGAAGAAAGAAACAATGGAGCCCTATCATTTGGATCGAACAGCCTCACCCCCCTTGAGCACTCAGCCATCCTTCAGCCTAGAGCAAGCTATGCCATCACCTACTGACATTGAAGCTTTCATGAACCAACCAGGAAATGCAGTATTGGTAAACGCCATTATAGACAAAAACAAAGAGACAATCATGGCTAATTTTCGAAGGGACAATGTAGGAACCTTTGACTTTGGAAGACCCCCTCCATTATCAGATCCATCTCACCCATTGTTTGGGCAGCTACCACCACCCATAGGCTTTTATGATCCAAATTATCCTCAATATATTCCAAAAGAAGAGCCTCCAGCCAATCCATATGACCCAACAGACCCAAACATACCATCATCCACCCAAGTTGAAATCTCCATGCCGCAAGCCAACCCAGCCACCACCACTCCATCCTTGGTTCATACCTCTCCACTCCAAACCCCCTTTACCCAAAACATCTCACCGTTCACCCCCTTCACTATTGCTGCTGCTCCCACACCTAGCCTTCCAAATCCACCCATCTCCCAAATTAGTGCTAGCATCTTTGGCCAACCTCAGCAATATACAACAGGGATGCCACCCATGGAGCCAAGTAATCAACCTTTCATCGCCCCCAGCTTGTTCACCACAGCCCAAAGCATAATCCCATCATTTCCATTAGGTCTCGGGAGCTCAATACCACCAGCCACAAATCCACAAGCCACTACCTTCACTCCACAAAGCTATCAAAACCCACAAGCTACTGCCAATCTTCTACCAAGCTCCCAAGTGACCCCAGCTCCCACCACCACTCTACCAAGCTTCCAAATCCAGCCACAAAGCTATCAATCCCCATCAGTTCCATTCTCAAGCTTTCAATTCCCACCACCTCCACCACCAACTAATCCATTACCTCCAATTACCAACTACTTTTCAATGCCACTTCTAGGAGGTAATCCACCACCCCAGCCAACCACCAATTATTTGCAGATACCATCCCAAATGGGGGCACAACCCACATATATTGGTCAAACCCCACAAGCCCTCCGATCCTTTCCCCAAGCCTCACAACCATCTTATACCTTACCTCCACAAAGCAATCCATTTATCCCACAACCAGCTTATGTTCCTCAATCCCAACCTCAAATCCCATATCAACAGCAAGCCTCGCAGCACATGCAGCAATATGCGCCGCCTCCCCCTCAACAACCCGTCATCCACCATGCAGCTGCCCAAACAATGTACAATCCCTATCAGCAAATCCCTCACAGCCATCCATATTCAGTGGCCCCATCCAGCACATACCTACCTCAAGGCACTCCTACATTGGGGGCACCCCAACCATCACCTATCAATTCAGAGTGGGAGCAAATGAAGACAGCTCTGAAAGCCATCCAAGAAGGGAATGATCCAAAGACATTCAAGTTTGAGAATGTGTGTCCTTACCCATTTGACAGAGCCATTACCACGACACCATTTCCCAAACACTTTGAGGTACCTAAATTTGACAAATTCAGAGGAAAAGGAGACCCTGTCACACATATCAAAGAATTTTACATGCATTGCCAGGACGTGGCATACAATGATGTCTTCCTCTTGCGCCTTTTTCCCAAAAGCTTGGCTGGACCAGCTCTTGAATGGTTTTATAGAATCCCCTATGGCACAATTAAAAACTTTGCTGAATTATCTGAGGCATTTGTAGCCCAATATGCCCATCTGAGGCATTTGTAGCCCAATATGGACCACCCGCATATCCTGCACCTTGCCAGAACGCCATGTGGTGAAAATGTTTATTGATAATGCACATCCCAGCTTGGCTCACCACATGACCATGAACTGTTTGCAGACCTATAAGGATATCAAAGAGAAAGGAATGATCCTTGAGCAAGGACTCATCAAAGATGATGTGGTAAAGATTTACAAAGAGGCCAACCAAAATCAATCACATTCCAATGACAAGTCTAGGTATTGGAACAAAAACAAGCATGTTGCAACAGATGGGGTTACTGACACCAGACATGTGAATATCGTTGGTCCTTCTCAAAACCAGTCTAACCCACCATATCAAACAAACAACCAACAAGCTACCAATTACCAACAACGAAATAACCAAAGCTATCAAAACCACAATACAAGACCCAACTTTCAAGGGTCTAACAATCAAGCTAATGCCATCAATGTAGCTGCAGGGCAAAAGCCCAGATTCCAACCTGCACCTAGAAACTATACACCCCTTGGTGAGCCATTGGATGTTATTTTTGAGAAATTGGCTAAGGAAAACCTCATCAAATTTCCTCCTACCCAGCAAATTGATCCAAGCCAATCCAAAGCTGCATGGTACAAAGACAATGAGTATTGCAAGTTCCATAGGGTAAACGGTCACACCACCCTCAGATGCATGAAACTGAAAGACTATGTGCAAGACCTCATTGATCGGAAGGAAATCACTGTTGGTGCCCAAACCTCTCCCAATGCAGGCTTACAGATTTATCAAAATGCTTTTCCTCCACACAACAACCAAAATCTTGGAAAAGCACCTATCCAAAACAACACCAACAACCGCCAGCCAAACCAACAGCATGGGAAGAACAATGACCACACTTCATCCTATATAGACTATGGTAGCCTTATAGGTTGTATATCTGAGAAAGAGCCTTCTGTCAATGTTATCAATATCCGAGGACCAGACAATGAGTGTGCGGTCACCACTCGAAGAGCACGATTTAACATCGCAGGCCCACCAGTTTCATCAACACCATCAGCTCCATCAAAAAGCCGGTACAATATCTTGGAACACCTTGGGAACATGCCAGCCCAAATATCCATTTTAGACCTCCGCACTAGTCCTGTGTACAAAGACATCCTTGACAGTGCTCTCATAGAATCCCGTGTCCCTTCCGATATCAATGCTACTGATTTTCGTAATCTTGTTGGACACCTTTCATCCTCATGTGCCCTATCTTTCAAACCCACCGACATACCCGCGGTTGAGCCAGATCACACCCTTCCGCTTCGCATAGCCATCATGGTATCCAATTTTGCTGTGAAAAGAGTAATGATAGATAATGGATCAGCCTTGAACATTTGCACCCTAAAATTCATAAAACAAGCTGGGTATACTGAGGCAGATATGATCAGTGAGGTTATCACCATCAAAGCTTATGACAACTTGGAAAGGACCACGGAAGGGACTATTTTGCTACCAATCAAGGTTGGGCCAGTCATTCAAGAGACAGTTTGCCATGTTGTTGATCTAAACCTACCATTTAACATCCTCCTCGGTCGCCCATAGATTCATGCTATGAAGGCCGTTCCATCCACCTACCATCAGTGCATCAAATTTTCGCATCAAGGCACTAAGGTAACCATCCATGCCGATCCAGAACCCTTTGCTTACTGCAATGCGGTTGAAGCTTCATATACAAACCATTGCCCTGGAATAGACATCGGCACAGCCATCGCCAGCTCATCCCACACTTGTAATGACGCAGAAACCATCCTTGCCTCCACCCTATCTACTGTAAAGATCAACAACAAAGGATGTGGAGAATATAGTCTATCAGATGCATTTGCTGTCGGAGCAATCCCACTTGATCCACATACCCATGGACGGCCAACATATCACAAAGCTAAGGAGATTCCACCTCCTCGATACAAACAGTTTGGCCCAACCACCTTTGTGTCCTCAAAAACCCCTCTTCATGAGGAGCTCACTCCAGATATCAACAATTGGCTACATAAGGATGCACCTCCAAGAAATCAAGCACGCTTTGATCACTTCAGCCAGAAGTATCCCCAACAACATAAGCTCGTCACTGAAAAATGGAACTATCAAGGAGGTGGACTAGGACCAGAAGAAAGGGGGATGCAATGTCCCATCGAAGCACATGATTGGGAAATAAAGTCAGGTCTTGGCTTTGGCATACCCACAACTGGGGGCACCAACGAGAATGGTCACGCTTTTTCGAACATCCACCGCGATCTTGTCAAAATCGAAGACATTCCTGAGAAAGTTGAAAAGAGAGCCTATGATGATATCCCAGACCAGATCTTCCTAGGAGACTCTGTTCTCCGAGAACTATCCATCCATCTCATTGACCTACCACTTGCTCATCCACAACTCATAGATTGGGACCAACCAAGTGTCATACATATTGATGAGTTCGCATCAGAGGAAGCGCTTCTAAGATTCATGGGAGCTGAAACTCCTCATAAGAAGACAAAGCCAGATTCTGCCTACATCTACAAGCTAGATCCCAAGGGATATTTTGGAGAAAATCCCCAACCTAGTTTCGATACACCCAAAACTGGAATTAAGGTAAATCTGGGACTAGCTAAGGCAGCGAAGAGAACCCCTCAGCAAGAAAATCCCGAGCCACAAGCAGAACATGAGGATTTAGTATTGCCTCCTCAAGATAATCGACCAGAGGTGTCTTCTATTCTAATAGAGGATACTAGAGAAGTCAACATTGGTTCTTCAGAGATCCCTAGAATTGTTCACATTGCTGCATCCCTATCACAAGACCAAGCTGACCTCCTCTTTGAGGTTTTACGAGAGAACATTGGCCGATTTGCATGGTCATATCAGGACATGCCAGGACTTGATCCAAAGCTTGTAGTTCATCATCTTGCAGTCGATCCAAAGATCAAGCCCGTCAGACAAAAGCTTAGAAAAATGCACCCCAAGGTGGCATTACTAGTCAAAGCTGAACTAGAAAGAATGTTAGCTGCTAAGGTTATCCGACCTATCGACTACTCAAAATGGATCTCCAACATGGTCCCTGTCACTAAGCCTTCCGATGACATCAGAATCTGCACTGATTTTAGAGATCTTAACAAAGCTTGTCCAAAGGATGATTTTCCCTTGCCCAACATAGATATGATTGTAGATCTTACAGCTGGACATGAAATTCTATCCCTTATGGATGGATTTTCCGGGTATAATCAGATCAAGATTGCAGAAGAGGACCAGCATAAGACAGCATTCAATACCCCTTGGGGAACCTTTTGCTACACCATGATGCCTTTTGGCCTAAAGAATGCTGGGGCTACCTATCAAAGAGCTATGACAGCCATTTTCCATGATCTTATCCATAGCATTTTGGAAGATTATGTAGACGATATCCTAGTCAAATCTCACACCTTCATGGATCATCTTGCTGACCTGGAAAAAGTCTTTGATAGGTTGGCCCAATATCATCTCATGCTAAATCCCAAGAAGTGTGTCTTTGGGGTCACATCTGGCAAGCTTCTAGGCTTCATAGTTTCTAAACGGGGTATAGAGATCGACCCCAAAAAGGTCAAGGCTATCTTAGACATGCCTCCTCCCCAGACACTGCGACAGCTTCGCTCTCTTCAGGGAAAACTTCAATCTGTCCGGCATTTCATCTCCCAACTTGCAGATAAGTGTACACCATTTTCACACTTGCTAAAGAAGAATGAGAACTTCAAGTGGGATCTTTTATGTCAGCGCAGCTTCGATCAGCTCAAGCAATATCTCACCAATCCCCCTATCTTGGTTCCACCAGTTCCTGGTCGTCCCTTGATCTTGTATATATCAGCAACACCTACTGCTCTAGGGGCACTTCTAGCACAACATGATGATTATAGCAGAGAGAGAGCCATCTACTATATCAGTAGAACCCTAGTTGGTTATGAACTCAATTACACTCCTATGGAAAAAGCTTGTTTGGCAGTTGTTTTCTCAACTCAAAAGCTTCGCCACTACATGCTAAGTCATACCATCCAACTAGTCTCCAAGATTGACCCTCTCAAGTATATGCTCTCCAGAACAGCACTTACAGGCCGTTTGGCCAAATGGGTTATGCTACTAAGTGAGTTTGACATCCAGTATGTGGACAGAAAGGCAATCAAAGGGCAAGCTATAGCAGATCACCTAGCTGATGCACCTCTAGTAGATGCATATCCTTTGCTCACAGAATTTCCAGATGAGCATATCTGCCTAATTGAAGAACAGCCCCCATGGAAGCTTTATTTTGATGGCTCATACACCTCTCATGGATCAGGGGCAGGAATATTATTAGTTACACCTCAAGGAGATTACATTCCAAAAGCCTTCAAACTACAATTCCCTAGCACCAACAATATAGCAGAATATGAAGCTCTTGTAGCAGGATTAAAAATAGCTGCAGAATGGAATATCACTGAGTTACAAGTCTTTGGTGATTCCCAACTCATTATCAAACAAGTCTTAAATGAATATCAAACCAAAGATGAAAAGCTATTACCCTACAAAGAGCTAGTTGATCAGCTGACCCAGCATTTTACAAAGCTTCAGTTTACACAAGTGCCTCGAATGCAGAACAAGGCAGCAGATGCCATGGCCACTATCGGCTTGCTCTTGGAAATTCCCCAAGAAGCTACGCAGTATGAGTTTTTAGTTGAGCAGCTCCTCACACCTGCCTATGCGAATGAGGATTCAAACCGTGTTTGTATCTTGGTTGGTCCCCAATCCCCTTGGTACCATGAAATTCACGCTTACCTTAACGATGGTATCATATCCCCTCACCTCACACGTACCCAACGCCAGAACCTCATTCGAAAATCATCCCGCTATGTTATCATAGCCAATGCCCTATATCGTCGGGGTTATCACGATACTCTCTCTCGATGTTTAGATGAAAATGAGGCCGCGATGGCATTAAAAGAAGTACATTCCGGACTTTGCGGTGCCCACACGAGTGGTATTGTCCTAGCACGACAAATCCTTAGAGCAGGCTACTATTGGCCTACCATTGAAGAAGACTCTTGTGACTTTGTCAGAAAGTGTCTCCCATGTCAGGAGCATGCAAATCTTGTGCACGCTCCAGCACAGGATCTACAGCCTATTGCACCACCTTGGCCTTTCGCTTGTTGGGGCCTTGATCTAGTTGGAACTATCACCCCTCTCTCATCTGATGGACATAAATGGATAATAACAGCTACAGACTATTTCACTAAGTGGGTGGAAGCAGTCCCCCTAGTCTCAGCTACAGGAGTTCAAGTCTCCAAGTTCATCTTGTACCACATTGTTTGCCGCTTCGGCATCCCATCCACCATCTTCACTGACCACGGAGGTAACTTTGAAAATCTCAACATGGAAGAATTATGCACTTCCCTCCGCATCCATCACCGCTTTTCTAGCCCATATTTCCCACAAGGTAACGGCCAGGCAGAGGCAACTAATAAAACCCTCCTCAAAATCCTAAAGAAAGTTGTCAATGATTCCGGCCGTGATTGGCACCTTCAAATAAATCCGGCTCTATGGGCCTATCGAACTTCCTTCCGTACATCCACAGGCACAACTCCATACTCCCTAGTCTATGGTGCCGAAGCGGTATTACCTATAGAAGTTGAACTTCCCTCACTACGCATATCTTTGCGAGGGCAAATCTCAGATGAAGAATACAGAGTAGCTCGACTCACCCAGCTAGATCTCTTAGAAGAGAAGAGACAACAAGCCTATGACCATCTCACAGTCTATCAAACTCGTCTCAAAAGGAATTTCAACAAGAAGGTGCTCCCACGACACTTTCAGCCAGGTGACATGGTCCTCAAAGAAAATATGAAAGTCCAAGCAGATCGAGAAAAGAAAGGCAAGTTTGAACCTACATGGCTTGGTCCCTATGTGGTTACTGCCTCCTTTGGCTCCGGAGCCTATCAATTATCTACACCAGAAGGAGAACTCTTGAATGATCCCACTAACATCATTCATCTCAAGAAGTTCTATGCTTGAAGATCCTTGGTATACCCAGCTTTTGAAAAAATACAAAAAAAAAAATAGTAAAAAGAAATAAGCGTCCAATGGTGAAAACTTGGCAATTCAAGCGCCTTGGATAGGTACCTTGGTGAAAACCTGGTAATTCAGGCGCCTTGTGTGCTAAAGACTAATCCATTATCTATCACTATCCTATCCCTCATCCATCCACCCACCATCCCATAAAACACCTGCTTGTTCCCTTGGTGTTCCAATCAAATATCCAAAATCTGATGGAGCTGTCAATACCTCCTGTACAACTTGTAAATCTTGTACCAAAGCTTGTATTATACCTTGTAAATCTTGTACCATACCTTGTATATATTCGAATCTTGTCCAAAGCTTGTACCATATTCCATCTTGTAAATGATCTTGTATCCTATCTTGTATCCTATCACATGCACACACAGAATCCCATTTTCCTTAAACTTTTCACAAACCATCTACCTATCCACCTATCAACTATTATAGACACCTCATCCTTCACAAACATTTCCATCTCACAAAAAACCAAAACATGAACAAACTTGTACATTTGTAACATATCTTGGTCTGTCAGCTTGTACATCCTCTTTAGCTTAGTATCATTGTATCTATCCGGCTTTCGTGTTAGTTCATCCTTGGTCAACATCTTGCACACATCGCACACCTTGGTTAGATATTCCAATGCATCCTTTAGCTAGATCTCCTGTCACCAAAGTGTTATCCTTCTTAGTTCAGCTTGCCAGACGCATCACTCATCCCGATCCATCAGCTTAGGTGCTCTCCGAAAGGTCCTTGCAGGATATAGCTTTCCTCATGTCTAATCTTGGTCCGTTAGTACCTCGTCCTACCCATCTCGTTGGCAAACAGTTCTCTTTTGGATTTTCACTTTCTTTTGATTTGGGATCTTCCCTTTTGGGTCTTGAAATATCTTTTCCAAGCAATCTCCTTGTTCCCTCCTCAAGGTTGCCATGATCTTCCATATCATGGTATGCTGCGAATGGGGCAATTAGAGCGTAAGGTCTTGATCAGGTCTTTTGCTTGTTTTCTTTTTCTGCTTGTGGGTTACCTAGTGTCGTTTCCACGCTGCTTCCTCTGGGATTCATGTGTGATACTGGGGCAATCCTTGTGTGTTTGTTTTGAGTCAGTTCGTCAGTCCTCTGGACGGTTGGTAAAAAGGCCTTGATGTTCTTGGTAACCCTGGCAATTAACCAACAGTCTTATAGCAAATCTAGTGCTCAACTACATGGTGGTACTTCTCTTTGAAGTATCCCCCCGCTCAAAAAGCTTCAATGGATTCCCTTCATCTCCATTATCCCCCCATCCATATCCTACATCTGTCGCTCCTACCCCAGCTTATGCATCAGTATCTCTTTGAATCACTCCTCACGCTTAGCTTTAGGGATCCAACAATCAAATCAATCCACCAAGCCTCATCTTTCGAGATCCACAATCCTAGTCTTAGGGATCCCCGAAACCCATCTTCTGCCAATCTGACTCTTTGAAATCTTGTTGCATCAGCTTTATCATTCTATCATCCATCTCACTACCATGGATTCCTTTTATAGCGCTCCGCTCCTCCATCTCCCCCCCCCCCCAATCCTGGAAAGTCTTAAGCTTGCTTTACTATTGTGCCTCTGATTTCCCTTTATCATTCTCCCGTAGTGAGAGTTTGAGCTAATTCAGCCCCTTCTCTTCGCCAACCTGCGTCTCAACTCGCCTCAATTTCTTGTACTTTTCAAGAAGTCGTCGAGCCTCATTTCTCTCCCCATCGCCTTCTTGAGGGGGCATCATCTAAGTCTAGTCTCTCCTCTTCTTATCCGAGACTGGGGCAACCTTGTTGCTAAAACATCTTCCTCATGTCGTCTTCATTCAAATTTCTTTGAAATAGTGTTGTCTCAACACTATGTCAAAGAGGGGCAAAATGTAGACACCTAAATTTGATTACACTATTTTAGTAATCCTATTTAGTTATCTAAAAAGGCATTATTAATTAAATTTCTATTTAATTAATCCTTTGTCATCCCCTAGTTGATTAATTTAATTAATCATCTATAGTCCTAATTAATAAATCAAATAATCTATTATTTATCAATTAAATCCTATTCTTCTATCTAATTCCAAAAATCCCCATTTATTAAATAAATCTATTTGATAAATGAAATCCTCAAATTCAAAAGCCCCTAACTTATTCTCTAATCCTCCATTTAGCCTAATCCACCCCATCCACCCATACTAACCAAGCTTAGCCACTAACTCACCCACCCTCATTAATGCCATCCACTTGCACATCTCTAACATCCCTAATCTAATCCTAAACCCAAGCCTAATCCACCCCCTAATGTTGTCACATTCCTTAAACAAGTTTAAGACTTTCCTAATCCAAACCAAAGTCTCCCCTCAAAAAAACCCAACCACTAAGTCATGAGTGCTCTTACAAAACATAAAGACTCTTACAAGCCCACTCATGACTCTTACACCCATCTTCCACACTCTTCTCTCTTCCACACTCATTCCTCTTACATCCCTCTTACATACTCAACCCCACTCATCATGCCTTTAACCAACCCTTTATCCTACCCTCTCACACTCATCCTCCTTGTGACAAGTGTCACCTTCCCATTGGTGCTAAACAAGCACAATCCATGTGCTCTCCTTTGAGTGCATCCTAGCCCTCCTTAAGCCTTCATCCATCCTTGCATCTAAGCCCTCCATCACTCTACCCCTTAGCCTATAAATTGAATCCCATCCCAAGCCATTTCATCAACAATCTTTGAGCTAAAGTTACCATGCTATTTTGAGAACCAAAGCCATCAATATTACCCTTATAATGCCAAATTGGGAGCTCACAAAGCTACCAATTTGCCATTACCCATCTCCATTGAAGCAACTTTTGAGCATCTTGAGCATACATCCACAGCAAAAGGACACATCTACAGAATCAAGAAAGCATGGATTGTTTTCTCTTGTGAGGTTTGCACTTCTTGTTTGCTTTCTTTGTCTAAGCATATATGTGAATTTAGTTTTTGGTTTGTGAATGTTTACTTTATTTGTTAATGTTCTTTGCACACTGATTCTGGTTCTACATGTAGCTTATAGCTCTGGCACTACCTTGATGTACATGAATACTGTATTTAGCAGATTCATTAACCTTTCTTGATGATTCATAGGCATTCATCTAATTCCTTGTGGTCTTTAATTTGTTCAATGCATGATAATATTCTTTAACTTCCTATTGAATGGTTATTGCAGTCAATACTTCAACTCAATCTGTGTCACTATTTCATTTGTAAAGTCGTGTACATTCTATAAGGATAGAATTGGCATCCCATGTTATCTAAGGCAGGGTAATCTAAACTGGGTTGTACCCTAAGTCAAATAGGTTTAAATGAGGCAGGTGGATCAAAAATCAACATGTTTTGTGGCTTCAGCATGACCAATTGCTGCAAGATGGACCTGATACATTGGCCAATATCTCAATCCAAGAACATGACAAGAACATTTTGTTACTATATTGTTTGGTATCTGTAGCTTTCACTAATCAGTTCCCAGTACAATACTGTGGATTTTGAGCTTTAATTGTAAAGAAGAATAAAAGTTGAACAAAGGGTGGGATTTACCAATTTAATCCAAAGCATAATCAGCTTGAGACAGGCAAATAGGCACCAGTATGGAGACAGAGATGCCAATCAAATTAGAGTCCATGAGCAAATGAATAAGATAAAATTAATATATGTATATGTCAGAAATTGAGAATGTTAGGAAGGGGACAGAGGTTCAGTCTTTGTTCCTATAATGAATTTTCCTCGTAACTGTGATCCAAACTCAAAAGTCAAGAACAGCATTTCCAACAACAAAAATATAGATATCACACATGACATTTCCAACTAGAAAAGGCATCTCCAAAGTAACTAACCTTAATATAGAGTACCAGTTCTCTGTAGGGCTGCCATGATAGGCAAAGAATGATCCTTTTGTGGCCCTGCAATGCTCGTAGTATTCCTCCCTTTCAGAGTCGTATAAAACTGCAAATTGGTAATGGGAATGTTGCATTTGCAGATTAAACTCATCCTTGAGTAGATTGAGGTACAACCTGTTAGTGAACAGCACAAATCTGAGAACATTGTATGGAAGCCATAAATCTTTAACAAACTCTTCCCTCAAACTCTCATAGGCATCAGATTTATCAATTGTCAGAAATTTTTGAAGTGATGTTGATAGCATCAATCTTAATTCAAATTCACTTTGACATTTTTGCATATCTGCAACTGGAGGAAATGAATTTATCAGCCCCATCAAGACATCCATCTTCTTATTATCCCTGTTAAATGTCCAGCAATTCTTGACATCATGGTGAATCTGCATTTGGCCAACAGATTGAGTGGTCTGTAATGATTCTGTACTTCTATTTATATCAGTGCTGAAGGACCCAGACCGACCTCTAATTTCACGTTGTCTGAGAAGAAAGGTTGGGTATGGTTCAAAAACATCACGGGCACTTGTTGATGCTGCCATTGCAAGCGAGAGCTCTAATTCAATCAGCTCTGAATTCTCAAGTTCTTGCAGAACTGATGCTCCTACGCCCAACTCTTCATGCCTAAATAAACTGATAAGAAACAAATCAAATGCTTGTTTTCAGTCTGTGAACTAGACAATTTAACTATGTAGAAATTAGTAGTGCCTATCTCCTTCAATCATTTTGGATCAGTTCAAATACATAATCCAAATGCAATGAAATATATGATGTGCAATAAAATGGAGGAGAGCAGAATTTTCATATTTAAGATTTGCATCTGCCAATTTTGTCCTTCCAGAAACAGTTTACAGAATATTAGGTTTATAAGATCTCCACGAGATTGTTTCTCTGTCTCTATTTTCTCTACTAAGTGAAGTTGTCCTTTCACAAGTACAAATGTTCACAGAATGCAAACTAGAATCAAGAAATGGTGTGAAAAATTACATCCAACTGCATTGTAAATTTATAGACGCAGAGCATTCAAACACCTTAAGCAGCTTAAATGACTGGAATCATTTGCCATCATTATACAAGAAGGAACATAATGGAAGTATTGGCTATCAAAATACGACCAGACAATCTAAACAGGGATGGTGGATGGATCATAGAGCAAAGTTTGAAAACCTATCATCGATTAAATTAAGTCATAAAATCTGTTCAAAATACATATGCAATCAAAACCAGAAGTTCATGCGTTGAAGCTATAAAATCTGTTCATCAATTCACTTCCATAATTTTCTTCACGAGCTATCCTCGCATCTTCCCTTCAGGCTTCAATAAATTCAACATTTATGGATGACAATTTCTTTATAGCAATCCAATCACACTTTGATTTACTGGGGATCCAGAAATATGACAAATGTAAACATCACCTCAAAGTGAAATTGTACCTTAATTCAATACTAAATTCTATACTTTTGTAAATGATACTTCAAATCTTAAGCAAACTGGAATCGTTTGATATACTCAGTAAACAAATTATCAAAGATTTCTAAATTTCCAAGACATCTCATAATTTCGTAGGATAAGAAATTGTAAGAATGACACGTACCATAGCTCCGCATCACAGTACCATGATCGCGATAGAGGTGAAAGTTCCTTTTTACAATTGCAACACCAACTACCCAATGTACTCAACCGAATGCCAATGAAAACCAAAAGCCTACTAAAAACATTATTGGACGACCCCTCTGGTGGCAACGTCTGTAAGGGCAAATCATCAGCCGCACCTTTGAAAAATTCCCACACAAGAGCCGGCACCAGGACTTGAGGCCCGTAATGGTGTATGCTATCAAAGCAACATTTAGTAAGAGAAATCTTCATTCTATCATCCCATTCGTCGGGCAGCATATGGGCTGAAGTTTCTACCTGATTACTGAACACTAATACTTCAACTGTACGAAAAGCCTCTGGTGGAAGCTCTTCTTCTATTAACCATAGTCGAGGCTTAAAGTTCAGGGTAATTTTGATAGGTCTACCAAAACAGAACCCCAAAGCCTTAGTGACCTTATCGGATGCCATTATTCCATCAATTTCTATGGACAATTTAATAGAGCCTAAACTCGGATGCACGGAAACAGAACACCATGGTAATATTCTGCCGCCTACAATTGACTTTTCATCTGCTCTGGACAAAGCCTCCACACACTCTACTCTAGCCTCTTCAGCCATCTTGTACAGATATGATGACTTGGCTTCGTTGGATTGCCCTTCGTTTTGAGAACGAGAATCTAAGTTACATATTTTCGGCCTTTTCTTGCACCTGTATTGCCTGAAAACTTGCAGCACGATGTCAAGTACATTGTTGAGGCAATTGTCCCCAATTCTCACTCTCTCTAACTTCTCGTTCAATGTTAGAAGAACTTCTTTGATGGTATCATCCATTTGTTGTCCTTCATCTTCTGATTGTATAGCAACAAAAACAGATGAATCGTTACCAGACGACACATCATGGAAGGTAGTGGGTACAGTGAGCAAAATGGTGTATCCGCCCGTCTCCAGCTTTATGAATTCTTTCTGTATCTCAATTATATTGATAGAAAAAGCCTCTGCGCCTTCCTTGTTCACAGTCATCCATGCATTGACCTTGTCATTCATTGTCTGAGAATAAAATTCGAACGCCATGAAAATAAGTACTCCGCTATATTAGTCTACAAACAATTTAACTTTGAGGTGAAGTAACCAATGTACATGTTCTTTCGGCTGCCTCCCTGAGTGTACTATGACTGGGACAGAAAGTATTATTGAATTGAATATGCGTTTCGGATCTTTCTCACCTCCTTCTTATGCCCCTTTCCAAGAAATGATGAATACCGGATTTTGAAGCCCCGTGTGGAACATTTTCTTTCATTCTAACGTAAGTTGACCTTTCTTTCTAAGAAATTGTCGCGGGCCCTCGTTTGGCAGTGATGTTGTGTTGAAGACTCCTGGTCAAGTCTCTTGGATGGATGAGCAAATCGACTCCATGAACATAATAAAATTTTACTTTCTACCATGAATTTCATGAACATAATAAAATTTTACTTTCTAGCATAAATTTTTTTTTTTTTTAATCAATAAAAGGCAAATGGCTATTATATTAATTTCACAAAGTTGAACAATTTTACAAAACCGCGGGAAAAAGAACAAGGTGTAGAAAACTCCCAGTATTGCCTAGGACCAAAGTTTGGTTTACATACAGATGCCCAAATTGGGACTTTAAGAGTGTATTCCCTATTTTACAAAGATAAATTAGGGGCATGCCCCTTGTTTCAAAAGTTTAAGTCCATTTACAGAAATTGATGAATACACAAAAAGATTGAGAACAAGAAAGGAGATCGACTGTGAATCTTGGACAAGGAAGGCTCAAGATCAAAACATTTTGAAGTATTCATCTACATTAATCAAACACTCCAAGAAACAAGTTAATTCCCCCATCACCCCGTTAGTTATAGAATTACAAAGGGAAAGATTTGTAAGCGTTGACTTTCAACAAATTGAAATCATATGAAAGAAAACTCTAGTAGAAATGCCAACAAAGCCTTCCATGGCCCTTTCACCTCAGACGGAGACAACGAGAGCCCTGATCCATTCAAACCCTACTAGAAAAACATAAAGCACCAAAACCTATATCCCCGTAAAGAATCTTCAAAAGAATACAATCAGAAGCTTCCCAAATTGTATAGAGAGAACCAAATGCTTAGAGGAAATTCAATATAAAAGCCTCTTCCAAGTTGGATGTATATCAAATAGTGATCATATTAATATAAGGGAAATAGAACATTGAATATAACATGATAGATGAATGTGTCAAACATGATAATTTGAAATTTCTTCAAAACTATATTGTTGAAAGGAGGCCTTGAAATATTTTGCTCCTTATAAACTAATAGATGGTTAGCCCAACTATCAAACAACAAGCTGAGAGAAAATCTATTGATACAAAAATACCAACTTTTTTCTATCTTCTTATAAACCCTAAAGGTCACCGGTTATTAGACATCACTCAGACTGCTAACACTTTTCATATTTGAATTAATTAGTTATAGACTATTGCTAATAGTAGCATCAAATTAAGATACTTCCTAGTTATACTTCACAAAAAAAACTATAATGAAAGGAATATAAATAAACTTGAAGACATAATCAATATGTAACATTAAACCTAAATATTTTGAGAGCTAACCCATATTCCAAAGTCCTCGTCATTTATAAAACAAAAGTAGAATTTTTTCATCTAACTCAGGCTATGGGAATGCTCTTTAGCTATAAAACATGCTTAAAATTTTAACTTCCAAAGGTCTAAATTTACTTATTACCGAAGTAAGTTCCTTTCAAAATAAATTTTACTATCCAACCCATCAAAAAAATAAACAAGAGTCAGATAATAAAAGTTTTAATAGAACCCAACATCGGTAAAAGTTTTAAAACATTATCAAAAACCATACCCAAAAAGACCAAAAAGTAGGCCCAATAAAGCTTTCATTCCCTAAAAGCTTCTCAAAGATCTTCTATGGTGGCATGCAGGGCTCATTGATGAATTATCCCTTCTTGTTCAAAGTAGTGCTCTAGCCAGTCCAAATAAGTGGGATCTAAAATGGTGAAAAAGTGGAGGAGAAACCTAATGTTCCTCTTGTAAACTTTCGTGTCTTCCCATAAGCCTGTCGGATCCTCTATAAAGATAAGAGGGTAAGTAGGAACAAGTTTTACCCTGATATAAAGCATGCTATAGTTGGCTGCAAGAGGAATGGTAAGCTCACCTCTAATGTTCATAAGGACTGTATCGAGATCACCTAGGAAGTGGTCATCAAAGAGTTCACGATAGAGACTAGCTATTAAATCATTGTCAGCATAAAAATGACGTACAACTATAATGAACATGGCTACAATGTCTACATTAGAGCGGAGCTTGCTAGGACAGTTGATATACTAGGTGCCAAAGCATCGAAGAACCACTCTCCAAACTACCTTATTCCAGACAAGGACAGACCTCTCTCAATCTTTATGGGCTTGTAAAAAGCCATGAGTCTTGCAGTGAAGGTTAACTTAATTGGGGTGTCCATAATTCATGTATGTAGGCAAAGTGACCAACACTCCTTAATAAATAGTTGCGGAGAAGTGTTGCCCAACTTAACCACTTATCTCAGGAGAATAAGTTCATTTAAGAACCACATAAGAGTAAATTGATGCATACATGTAACGTGCTTGCTAGATTGTAAAAGCAATAAATGCTCTTTACTTAGAAGTAGATCCAAAATTAAAATTTATATAAAGGACAATAGTAGTAGAAAAGAAATCCAAAATAAGTCCCCACTGGCCCCTAGATAAAGTTGTCAAAAGAAGAGTTATGCATATAATCTATCTAAGTCAAGTGCTCTAGAGAAATGATGCTAAAATAAAATTACCATATGTATGGCTGAACTAAATTCCTAGATACAACTTAAAAGAATAAGACCTAGATTCTATCACGAGGATAGAAAATGAAGATCCCACATAGATTCCTTCCTAAGTAGAAAGTCAGTTGAACAGAATCTTTAAGGGAGATATGTCTTGTTAAAATCATTGGCATCTTCATTTGCCAATTGATTCATCATAGAATTTCCTTCCTTATAGATATGATTTATAATAATATGCTTAAAAGATGGGAGGAGCTCCAAAGCTTTTGTCAACAAGGATTCCAATTTCCAATTAAGCATGAAACCTTTTAGTAGAACATTGATAATTATGGCTAAGTTCCCTTCAATTGCAATGTTTTGCAATTTGAAGATATAGAAGAGCCAAAGGCCCCTCACCAAGGCTCTTAGTTTTGCCTCGTTATTGGACGCATGTCCAATGAATTTATAACTTTAGATTAAAAATTCCCCCTTGGAATTTCTAATACAACACCATATACTAGCTACTTGTGGAGGGTGGGGGCGCAAGGAGGGCGTAAGGAGGGGGACCATTCATAGTTGTCCCTTTCATTCTTATTCTTCCCTTTCCCTATGAAGGGAGGAAGCTTCAGTTCCAACCATATGTGTCTCATAGAGTCATCCCACTAAGTCATTGCTTTATGGTATTCAATGTTGTTACATATCTTCTTGTTAATAACTTCAATAATCAATGTTTCAATTTTAATTGTATGTTCATGATATGACAACTTCAAATTTATAAAGATTATTCTATTCCTCTCTTTCCATAGTTAGCATCAGATTATGGAGGGGGGGATAATCCATAGATCGCTAAAAATAGAGTCTTCATGGAAGAGGGGCCAAGATAGGAAAAGTGATCTTACGGAATTAGGCAAAGCAAATTTCCAAGACATCTTTTTGAAGAACCAATTCCAACACTAGTTGGCATAGTCACAATTGACTAATAAGTGGTTAGGATACTCCTCCTCTTTTGCACATAATGGACATCGAAGGGAGCCTTCAAAATCCATTCTTCTAAATTTGTTAGCAGTTAGGATTTTTTCTTGAAGGGTGAGCCAGGAAAAGACTCCTACCTTTGGGAGGCATAGGGAATCCCAACACAAGATCTGAGGCAACTCCACCTTAAGGAGATTTCTTAATTCCATCAAGCAATTGTATCCCTCTATTACTGAATATTCCCCTATTTTGGACCCATCACAAATCAGTTTGTCTACTCTATATGTTAGATCTATGGATTTTTTTCCCAGGATGGTCGTCAAAAGATGTTTATCAGACTTAGGCGCCTCAATATTTATGAAGGATTTCCATTGCCAACCCTCTAGGGAGGAATTTTCTCTAACAATATAATTACTTAGGAAAGGGCCCAAAGCTTCTTCTAGGATCTCTCAAAGTGAAAGAAAGTTGCCTAACTTATGAATGATAGGGTATCCTTCCCAGGAATCTGTCCAAAATCTTACCCATTCTCCATTACCCACTTTCCAAGTAATTCTTATTTGTCCCATTCACATTTGTCCCTTTCATTCTTATTATTCCCTTTCCTTGTGAAGGAAGGGAGCTTCAGTCCCAACCATATGTGTCTCATAGAGTCATCCCGCTAAGTCATTGCTTTATGGGATTCAATGTTGTTACATATCTTATTGTTAATAACTTCAACAATCAATGTTTCCATTTTAATTGTATGTTCAAGATATGACAACTTCAAATTTTAAAAGATTTTTTCATTCCTCTCTTTCCATAGTTAGCACAGGATTATGGAGGGGGAGATAATCCATAGCCCCCTAAAAATAGAGTCTTCATGCAAGATGGGCCAAGATAGGTAAAGTGATCTTCTGGAATTAGGCAAAGCAGATTTCCAAGACATCTTTTTGAAGAACCAATTCCAACACTGGCTAGCAGAGTCACACCTAACTAATAAGTGGTTAGGATACTCCTCTTTTTCACATGACGGACATCAAAGGGAGCCTTCAAAATCCATTCTTCTAAATTTGTTAGTAGTTAGGATTTTATCTTGAAGGGCGAGCTAGGAAAAGGCTCCTGCCTTTGGGAGGCATAGGGAATCCCAACACAAGATCTAAGGCAAGTCCACTTTAGGGAGATTTGTGAATTCCATCAAGCAATCGTATCCCTCTGTTACTGAATATTCCCCTATTTTGGACTCATCACAAATCAATTTTTCTTCTTTATATGTTAGATCTATGGATCTTTTTCCCAGGATGGTCATCAGAAGATGTTTATCAGACTTAGGCACCTCAATATTTATGAAGGATTTCCATTGCCAGCCCTCTGCGGAGAAATTTTCTCTAACAACATAGTTACTTGGGAAAGGGCCCAAAGCTTCTTCTAAGATCTCTCAAAGTAAAAGAAAGTTGCCTAACTTACCAATGACAGGGTATCCTTCCCAGTAATCTATCCAAAATCTTACGTGTTCTCCATTACCCACTTTCCAAGTAATTATGTCAAAGATGATAGGTCTACATTTAAGCATGAAATTCAAAATGCTTGATCTCATGGAAGGATTTTTTATTTTGAAGAGGCTGAGTGGATCCATTGGTTCAAGATACTTATTATATAAAATTCTAGCCCATTTTAGATCAGGGTTTCTAAACATTCTCCATACCAATTTTGCCCCAGGGGCTAAAGCTTGATCTTTGATGTTCCTAATCCCAAAACCTCCATTTTCCTTTGGTCTACATACCTTGTCCCAAGCTAATAATGGTAATTTCTTAATGTTATCAGAACATTGCCATAGAAAATCTTTGAAAATTATATTTAGGACTTCCTTGCTCTGAATAAGAAGATTGGTAATCGAAAGATGATATATAGGAATACTTGTTACTATTGATTTTAGTAGAGTAAGCCTACCCACTAGAGAAATCCATTTTCCTTTCGAGGATTGAATTTTTGTTGTGATCTTACTAATTAAATTAGCCCAGCTAGTTGCTTGTTTTTCCCTTGATTCTAGTTGAAACCCAAGATATTTACATGGGAAGGAGCCAACTCTGATGTTAAGGATTTTCCTAATGCTCACAACTAAAGGAAGGAATGTATTAAAAAAAAAGTTTTGATTTTGTCGAGTTGAGATTTTGTCAAGTTGATCTCTTCACTATATACTGCCATGTAGTTATTAGGAATTCCTTTGATGGTCTTGGCTTCTAAGTTGCTTGCTTCACCATACAACATGGTGTCATCTAAAAATTGTTGGTGAGAGGTGGGCTCTTCATTCCTTGTTGTTTGAATGCCTTTAACTAGCTAATTAGAGAATTTTTTTTGGAATGCTCTCCTTAGGGCTTCTGACATCAAAATAAACAAGAATGGAGAAAGAGGGTCCCCTTCCCTTGATCCTCAGGATCGAGCAAAGAATCCTTTTGGAGTACTGTTTATAAGAACCGAGAATATAGGAGTAGAAATGCATTCAAAGATTAAGTTGATTCACAGTTTTGCAAATCTGAAAACTTGAAGACATTTGCAAAGAAAATACCACTTTACTTTATCATATGCTTTACTAATAGCCCATTTTAGTAGCATTCCAAGTTTATAATTTCCTGATCTATTACCACCTCGTCATAAATAGATCTACTTGGAGCAAAACCTATTTGTTCTTTACTTATGCGAGTTGATAGAAGATTTTGAAACCTACTTGCTAAGGTTTTTGTTAATAGTTTGTATAATGTATTGTAGAGTACTATAGGTCTATAGTCTTTAAAGTTTTTAGAAGAATTGTGTTTAAGAATTAAAGCTAGGAAAGTGTGATTAACTTCCCTTAGGATTCCTCTTGAGTTATGTACACCTTCCAAATCTTATGTGACTTCATCTCCTATAAAATGCCAACATTTAAAAAAAAAACTAGCCAGGAAGCCATCCAACCCTAGAGACTTATTTGGATTCATTTGTTTAAGAACCTTCTCTACTTCTTCCTTTGTAAATTTTACCAAAAGTACTTTGTTTTGTTTTGGGGTAATTAAATTAGGAATATTATTTAGGAATTCTTTATGACAAGATGAGTAGGAATCATCACAAAGTATTTTCTCAAAAAAGGAGGAGGCCTTTATTGCCACCTTTGAATGATTTTCTAAGATCAACCCAAACTCAATTTGAATCCTACAAACCTTATTTTAAGTTTTGTAAAGTTTTGTATTTTTATCTCATACTTTGAGCCATGATTCTTTGGATTTCTGCCTCCAATAAACTTCTTCCTTGGCTATAACATCTTCTCGTTGAAATTTTAGTATTTTTCACGGTTATACAAGGCATCTCCCATCCCTACAACCATAACTTCCAAGCTAACCTGCTCAAGCTCTACTTCCACTTCCCTTTTTTATCGAAGATGTTTCCAAAAGAATATTTATTCCAAAGAATGAGTTAGTTCTTAATAATTTTTAATTTTTTAACTACTTTATACATTTTGGATCCATTTACTATTGCTTCCTTCCACCAAAGCTTTAGAAGGGGTAGAAGAGAGGGGTCAAGGAACCACATTTGGTTGAATTTGAATGGATTTCTAACTAGGGATTCTCCCATAAAGATATTAAGAAGAACAAGAAAATGATCTAAGCCTAAAAAAGGTAGGGTTTTAGATTTGAGATAAGAGAGTTGAGCAGGTAGGTTGCCCCAGGAGAAGAATCTGTCTAATCTTTCTGTTTTTTTAGCGAAGCCCTACCTTCTATTATTCCTAGTGGAGTTGTCTGCTGAGGCAACTTCCAATAAGGAATTAGAACTAATCCAATGATTAAAATCTCTAGATATTTGAGGCAATTTTGACAAACTTCCTTTGTTTTCCAAGGGCGAGGTGATAGTATTAAAATCCTCTCCCAAAATACAAAAATGACTAAGGTTCTGGAGAAGAGAACTTAATTCTTTCCAGACCTTTGTCTTGTCAGGATTTGAGATAGGGCCATAAACATTAAAGAGTGAAAACACTAAATTTTTATTAAGATCCTTCACTTGAGCCAACATCCAATACTTTTCTACATAAATAGGGGAGATGGTGATATTATGGGGATTCCATATAAAGGCCAAACTTCATGAGGCACCTTCAACTTGGACTCCCCAAATACGCCTGAATCCCAATTTTTTTTGTCTAATTTAGTTATTTCTTTTGAGTTCATTGTTGTTTCTTGCATAATAGCTATTTCAAGTTCATGGTGTTTATTAGGGGCATTAAGACCCCTAACATTCCAATATAGGATTAACATGGCCCCTTGGGAAGGCTCTTCCTCTTCTCTGCTTCAACGAGATCAATAAGTTTTTGTTGCTCTTCAGCTTCCGCAGCCTGGGATCTTAATTCATTCAAAGATTTCCTTCCCCTTTTTTTAGAGATTCTTTCTATGTTAGGAGAGATTGAGGAAACCTCAGTTTGTTCAATACTTCTTAATTTGTCTAGTTCTTCCATTTTAACCAGTTCAACATGAAGATCATTCAAAGTATACTCTTCACCATCTAGGGCAACCAATTGATCAATAAGCATCTATTTTTAATAATCTATGCCATCCTTGACAACATATTCTATAAAGGTGTTGATTATGTCCTCTATCAATTTTTCACAAAGTGCATCATTTTCTTCTCTACTTAACCTTTCAAGAGAGGATCCCCTACTGTTAGAGCAAGAGTATCCTTCCTTGGAATGGATTTTGTGATCCCCAGTTACCTTGGTGTAATGAGAAAGAATCCCCATGGTGGAAGGCTCATTCAAGGACTACTCGAGGAAGTCTATAGGTTTCGAATCTGGGATATTATTCTGATTTTGGGTCCCCATTTTATTTCCATCTTTCTTAGACAGAGGTAAGATTCCTCCTTCAATAGAAGGATTCTTACCTCTAATAATAGAGAATCCTCCCCCTAAAGAGTTAAGAGACACAATAGTTTGGTTTAGAAACTTTACATAGATGTGAGGCGTAGATTTCTTCAGGGCCCCCGCTAAAAATGCATTGCTACCAAGTGAAGGGGTGGCATGGGAGAGCACTCTAAGGGAGAAGCAATTGATTTTTAGCTAATCTTTTCCAGACGAATTAATCCTTTGAAGAGGGGCTCTGGAACTCGTATTAGTCAGATAGATTGGTTGCCAAAGAAGGTTACCCTCATAGGAACCCATGAAGATTTTTGGA